>CM038671.1:676301787-677577446 GCA_021605145.1 Aegilops bicornis
AAAATAAATACATGATTAACATCTTTTTTTCAAACAGTTGTTCTTCAACATTTTTCAAATATGTGTCAAATATTTTTCAAATACATTGTAGTGTTTTTAATGATATGATAAAAAATAAACTATGTGAACATTATTTTACATTGTGTAGCACTTTTTTTAAATGTCACAGAAATATTTTATGAAGCTCGTGAATATTTTTATAAGTAAACATACATTTTTCTAATGCTATGAAACATTTCTTGTTATTACAGACATGTTATTTTACATTGTATAACTTTTAAAAACGTCACATTTTTTTTAAACGCATGAACATTTGTAGAATGCCACAAATATGTTTTTCTTAATTGTTATAAAACACTTTTTTTAAATTATGGTAACATATTTTGGATGGTGTTAAATTTGTTAAAATTCAATGTTTTTATTTTTCATTTCAATTTAATTTTTGAAGTACCCTTTGTTCCAGAATATAAGGTGTATTGATTTTTGTGTAAGCCAAAATTTTGTATGTTGATCAAGATTATAGAATAAAATCTCGACATCTACAATACAACATAAGTAAAATGTGAAAATACTTTTCGTGATGGATTCCATGATACAAATATGGTACTTTACATACTGGTGTTTTTTTTCTATTTTTTTATTTTTTAATGAAACACTTCGGTTCCATAAATCACACTGACACGGCAATAGTGCTGGCCATCCGAACATCATCAGGAAGGTCCTCGGGCCAAATTTGCCGATTAATCTGCCGACTGGCACCAAAGGCCGCTAAAGCATGCTATAATTTATTACACACCCAAGGGGCAACAGAAAACGAAATATGACTAAAATTCAAACTTGCAAATTTCTTATCTCTCTAAAAAATATTCCTTCCAGCGCAAGGTGAGACCCAATACCCTGGATTGCTTTAATTAAGACCTGGCAATCTGATTCAACTTCAACATTTGTTATGCCCCAGCCAGATCCCACCGGGGGAGCCGCAACACATGCTTCCGCTTATTATACTTGGTCAAACCATGCGCATGTTTAACTTAAAAAAAATACACCTTATATACTTGAAACGGAGGGTGTACATAATTTGTTTAAACAAGAACACATTATAAAAAAAGAACGAAAAAACAAGAAGAGAGAAACGGAACATGTGCAGGAACCTACTTCGGTCGGCCCATTACTAGCGAAAGGAGGAGGCCGCGCATGCGGCGAGACCAAATTCTTCGATGGGACCTCCTATACGCCGCATTATGCGGCAGGAAGTCGGGGCTTCGCATATGCAGTACTCCGACTGGGCTGGCCCGCGCATGAGTTGCGAGCAATGTAAAATAAAGTAAGAAAAAAGCAAGAAGAGAGAAACGGAACCTGTGCAGGAACCTACTTCGGTCAGCCCATTACTAGTGAAAGGAGGAGGCCGCGCATGCGGCGAGACCATATTCTTCGATGGGACCTCCTATACGCCACATTATGCGGCAGGAAGTCGGAGCTTCGCATATGCAGTACTCCGACTGGGCTGGCCCGCGCATGAGCTGCGAGCAATGTAAAATAAAGTAAGAAAAAAGCAAGAAGAGAGAAACGGAACCTACTTCGGTCAGCCCATTACCAGCGAAAGGAGGAGGCAGCGCATGCGGCGAGACCATATTCTTCGATGGGACCTCCTATACGCCGCATTATGCGGCAGGAAGTTGGGGCTTCGCATACGCAGTACTCCGACTGGGCTGGCCCGCGCATGAGCTGCGAGCAATGTAAAATAAAGTAAGACAAAAGCAGAGCGTCAGAGCAGGATTCGATCTCACGATCGCTGTGCTGCAAAGACAGGTAGCTAACCACTGCAGCTTACTACTCTTAGTGGTACAAAGGCAAAGCAAACGCTTTAACACTGGACAAATCGCCTGATCGTGTTATTTTCCCTGTTTTAGTCATTTCTTGAAAATACTAAATAAACATTTTTTACATGACGAACATTTTCACCAAGCACGCACGAGTTTGAAAAGTTGTGTATTTTTTTGGAATTTTTAACCAAATGTGTAAAATGGGATTGTTTTTTAAGATGTGTACAAATTTTGAAAAACAGGAACCTTTTTTACATAATGTGAAAAAAAATTGAGTTTCTGAACGAAATTTAAAGTATGACATTTTTTGAATTTCTGAACAAATCTTGAAAAACAGGAACCTTTTTTAATACCAATCAATTTATGACAATCACGAACAAGTTTGAAAAACAGTGAACAATTTTGACTTTGTGAACATATTTTTCAAAATAGGAACTTTTTATGAATTTGTGAACAAAATTTGAAAAACAGGGACATTTTCTAGAAACTCCAAACAATTTCCGAATTTGGGAAAAAAATTCAAAATAAGAAAGTTTTGAATTTGTGTACAAATTTGGAAAACAAATTTTGAAGCACGAACATTTTTTTGAATTTTGTGAATAAATTTTGAAATGGCGAACAATTTTGAAAAATCCCAACCTAATTTGGAAGCATGAATTTGTTTTGAATAGGTGAACAAAAAATTGAAATCCGGTACATTTTATGAAATCAAAATTTTTTAACTTTTTTGTGTAATGAGATCAATTTTTGAATTTTGGGAACATTTTTTTGTAAGCTGAACATTTTTTGAAAACAAGAATGTTCTGGAATTTGTGAACAATTTTTTAAAGCACGAACATTTTTTGAATCTTGAGAAGAAATTTAGAAACGGAAAGCAAATTTCGAAGCATGATCATTTTTTTGAATCTTAAGAACAAATTTCAAAACGGAAAACAATTTTACAAAATCTGGAACAAATTTCGAAGAGTGAATTATGTTTTGAATACGTGAACAAAAAATTGAAATCCGGTACATTTTCTGAAATTCGAAAATTTTGAACAATTTTGAATTTTGAGAACATATTTTTGATAACTGAACATGTTTTGGAAACATAAACAAAACTTAAATATTTTGAAAAAAGTTTGAAAGAAAAAGAAGAAAAGGAAAAGAAATGAAAAACCAAAGAAAGAAATTTTGTTGAAAAGACAAATTAACTTGAAAAGGAAAACTGAAAGAAAACAAAATATTAACAAAAAGAAAAGAAGAAAGAACTAGAAAAAGGAAGAAGAAAAAACAGAAAGAGTAAAAAAGAAAAAAAGAAAAACCGGTTCAGGAACCTTCTAGATGGTTCGTAAAACCAGTAAGAACCAGCTGGGAACGCTCTAGAAGGTTCTCAAAACCGGAACCTGTAGGCGCTACAGGGCCGGCCCAAAATCGCTCGCTAGTCATATCCCCCATGCGATCGGTCGACAGTTTGACGCAATGTGCATCCAATAGGGAATTCCTTCTTCGATCCCGCACGAAGCCAGGTATAACCTGATAATTTCTGACGTCATAATTAAAAAGCATCCTTTGTAAAGGTCATTCTCATTTTTTTCGGGTTTTCACAGTTTTTGTAGATCTGTTTATTCAAAATGTTTTATCTCTTAAACCGTGCATCTTTTGAACTATTTACACCGTCGGATTCCTTGAGTCAGGACCTTCAAAACTAGATTCCATGTTGATAGATTTTGATGAACTTTATTTTTCAAGAAAAAAATCGGACGAAAAAAGGAACTGAGAGTATTTTTTTTCTTTCTAAAAGAGGCACGATTGTGCCTCTCACGGAAGCAAATCCGTGCCTCCACGAGAAGTAAAAACGTGCCTCTTGCAGAAGGAAAAAAACACGTTTTTCGGTTCCGAGAGGCACACCCGTGCCTCCCACGGAAGCAAATCAGTGCCTCTCACAAAAGCGAATTTGTACCTCTCGCGGAAGAAGAAAAAGAAAAACATGTTTTTTTCTGTTTCCAAGACACACGGTCGTGCCTCCCGCGGAAGTAAGTCTGTGCCTCTTTCGGAACAAAAAAAACATGACTTTTTCCCGTATTCGAGTGGCACAGCCGTGCCTCCCGCGGAAACAAAAAAATGTGGTTTTTCGTGCAAAAATGTTTTTGTCCAAAAGCTAAGCAAGAGCGATGAAAACCCGAAGAAAAAATCATCTAAAAAACGCGTGCGAAAAAAAAATCAGAAGAAGTGTCAAGTGGCGTGCACTTAGCCCACCCCAGGTGACCCTTGCGGGGCCTGCGAACGAGCACTCATTTGTTGGTTGCTCCGGATGATTCCTATTTGATGCTCTCTGACGCACACACCAAACGACATATAGCGAACAACTGGCCAGCCCAAGAGAGTTGGGCTTACCAGTTTTGAGAAGGTTCCATCTCTGGTTTTTTAGTCCCTCAAAAAAAAAATCAAGTTTTTTATTCTTTTTTTTCATTTTCTTTTCTGCTTCCTTTTATTTCCATTTTGAGTATTATTTTTTTAAAATGTTCCCATATTCAAAAATTATTCATGTTTGATGAAACATATTCATAAGTTCAAAAAATGTTCGTATTTCTAAAACTTGTTCATATTTTTAATAAGATGTACTCCCTCTGATTCGTATCAATTAATATGGATAAGAGAGGGTACATTTCTTAAAATTTTTGTGTTTCGAAAATTGTTCGCGTTCACCAAAAGAATGTTGGATTTAAAAAATCTTGTTTTAAAAAGTATTCATAATTTAAATTTTTTTGGTGGTTTCAAAATTGTTCGTATTTACAAAAATATTTGTGTTTTTAAAATGATGTTTACATTACAAAAATGCTGATGGTTTTTAAGTTGTTCATGTTTTTCCAAAAACACTCAAGACTTTTCTAAAAGTATTCGCCGTTGTCACAAATAAGTGTTCAACTCCTTTTCAAAATATGAAAACCAAATAAACAACAAGACGAAATGGTGCTATAATGTGCCGGCTTATAAGAGTGTGCTAATTTTGCATTTTTTAAGGCACACTGGTTTTGCTACAGTATGACGGCGCGGCCGTGCAATGGGCCGGCTCAGTTGGGCCGCGTCTGTGCGAACATCAGGTATTTTGACGGAACACGCGTCCAACAAGTTCTCCCAACCTGATCAGACGGTGTGAAAGTTATATGAGACACTTTTTCTTTAACACAGAACAGACGCGAACGCTCATACATACCTTGTGTCGTGTGGGCGGCGAGGTTGCTCTCGACGTTGGTGTTGGCGTCTAGACCCCTATGGGGGAGCAATGTCGGAGTCACGGCAAAGGTTGTGGTAGTCGACTCTTCTCTGACGTGTCTGCGAGATTACATCAACTGGTTTGTTGTTGCGAAGTCGAAGCTGCAGTGGCAGGGGCCAGTGGTATACGATGACGTGCAACAGGTGGGTCCTTCGGTGATCTTTGGCAGCGCCAGCCGTGCCTAGTTTTCCTTCACAGTTTTGTGTCAAAATTGGAGTTGTGTTGTCTGGTCGCAGGTAGCTGAGTCCCAGCATAGATCTTCTTTTTGTTTCACCCGACCTATGTGGTGTGGGTTGAGTTGACGATCGGCTACGGCGGAGTCGGAGTCGTTTGCTTAGAGTATAGCGATGACGATGACGCATGCGCGCTGTCTCAGCGAGATCCTCTTTAGAGTGGTGTGAGTGGGGTATTCTATGGGTGTCGACCGGCGGTTGTGATGGTTTTTGCCCGATTTTCCATACTGGGTAATCTGGTTTTTGCTCGGTTTTCCCTAATTAACCAAGCAAATCTTTTCTTCCTAATGAATGCGGGAATCCTATCATTTCAAAAATACATCCACATATACACTTCTTCTTATGAATCATCTTTAGACTTGCTAAAATCAGCATTCAGGATACACATACACGCACACCCTATCAATATGAGCATCTCAAGAGACTGAGCCGACGCATCATCTTTAGATTGAGTTACATGAGATTTAACTAGTACTTCCTCTAATCCGTAATAAGCATCACGGTTTTGAACTAAGCTTGAACTAAGTTTAGTCTAAAACCGCGACACTTGTTTTGAATCAGATGAAGTAGTATAGTTCTAATCTAGATGAGATGAGAATTAGCAAATCCGACTGTATTAATAGCGTGTCGCGCTTTGCTCTGTTGCGCTCTAGTTGCCGGGTTCGGCTCGGAAAATATTTCCATTCAGCAATATGCCTCCGAATCGTAAGCTGAATTCCCAGATTCAGTGTCTCTCTCCGCATCATATTGCCTTCATGCAGTCAGCACCGTGCGAGGGCGATTGACAGTACCTTCTGCTCCTAGTACAGGGCCAGAAGCTGAAATCGTACTCACCAGTGAAGAGACTCGCGGTGAAAGATCGCCTGCAAGGCCTCTCAATCGGCCGGCGCTGATGGACAAGAACCTGCGGTTGCTCGACAAGACAAGGGGCGAATTGCCTGGTGAGTCAGCTCGGCGCCACTACCTGGAAAGCACAGGAAAGTTTCTCCTCCCTGATGAGAAATGTAATAACCTAATGTTCCCTTTTGGTCGCTGGTTAGGTTTGCTTTTTCCGGTGGTAAACCGAAAAACTGTTGAAGCTCGCCGGCTCTCTTCCGTTAGCCCAGTGGGCATCCCCTATCTTGGTAAAAAAGATGATAAAAATTGGTAAAGATCTGTGGATCCAGCCATGCAGGTGTTTGCTACTGATCTGTCCGTGACAGAATTTTGAAGGCAGACTTGCTAAAATCAGCATTCAGGGTTGACAATTAGAAATAAGGTTTCATATAATATAATGCTCCTCTAGGCGTGTTATTTTTATTATTATTTTGTACCGGGCACTGGGCGTTTTACTTGACTGCATATCTTCTTTTCTTCTAGAATACGTATGAGTATGCGTATCATATATGACTGCATATCTTATGACAGCTGTTCAATATTGCCTTTGCGTCATTCCAGATATTGGCTCCAGGATGCTCAAAAGTTCCTCTTGAGATCATAACTGACTATTCTAAGAAGACAACTGCAGCTAGCCCAAGAAGTTTGATTGCTGTGGAGACTGTTCTTCCAGAGAAACAGTTCATGCTGATTTCGCATCGTCATTTTCTCACATGATTTAACATCTTCATTTGATTAATGTTAATCCACTCAGGATTTCAACTATGTGGCGTATTGCTTTTTAACTACCAGTTTTCTTTAGGTGAAAAGGAACATGAACAATGAT
The DNA here is from genome assembly GCA_021605145.1 of Aegilops bicornis. Classification (NCBI taxonomy): domain Eukaryota; kingdom Viridiplantae; phylum Streptophyta; class Magnoliopsida; order Poales; family Poaceae; genus Aegilops; species Aegilops bicornis. The sequence continues at coordinate 676,308,802 of CM038671.1, forward strand.
TCAACAATAAGTTAGCAGATACTTGGATGAGAAACTTAAGCCTGGAATATGTTAGTGTCGGCATGAAGCATGTCTTTTAACAGGTTTCACTTTAAAGCCTTGCAACATCAAAGTCGATACAAATGCGTAGCATGCACACAAAGATAACACTCATTTAAACAGAACTCAGATGGCCCCCGCGTCGCTCCAACAGGGGTGACACGGGCGGCTAACCCTAGCCGCCGCCGCCTCCTCCTTCCTTCCTCCTCGCCGCCACCGGAGGAGCCGCCCGATCGTCAGCGCTGTTGTCGAGGAAGGTGGCGGCGGGCCTTCATCATCCCTTCGCGGAGATCCGGATCCACGGGCGGCGGCCCTCGCTGGTTCGGCGCCGTCGCGCATACTGGACGGTGTGTGCGGGGACTCGGCCGCGTCCTCGACCGCCGGGTGGTGGGGAGTCGGCGCTTAAGCGGCGATAGTTCGGGGCCTTCGTCCTCGCCAGATCTGGAGGCTCGCTCCCTCGTTCCCGCTCCTTCCCTTTGCGCTTGAGGCCGATGGATGCTGCAGTTCCGGTGCTTCGGGATGGTGGTGCAGATTGGGACCGGGAAAACCCTAGGCGGCTGGTTCGGCTCGGCAAGCGCCGGCTTGGCGACGCATCCTTCCTGAAAGGCGGTGTCGTGGTCCTTATTCTTGCCACCTCCGGTCCTCTCCCGGTGAAAACCCAAAATCCGGCTGGATTGGGTAGCGGTGGCGCCATGGGCGTCATCTCCTCCTTGAGGCGTTGCACGGGAGCTAGGACTCGGGTGTGGGCTCATGAAGGTGGGGGCTTTGGCCGGGGTTTCTGCTTTGCCATGGCGCGGCTTTCATGTTGTGCAGAGTGCCCTTGTATCTTTAGGGCGTTCCCTGTTTTTGGTGTTCGCGTCGGAGGAGCGGCGTGGCATCTGGCACGTTGACAACGGCGAGTCTCAGCGGCATGGAGCAGTGGGGGTGTCGCCGGTGGGCGTGTGATGATGGACGAGCGCAGAATGGTGGCGCTGTCTGGCATCGTGGTGGCGTCGATGGCGAAGAGACTGCACGGTTCATGCAACAAAGACAACTCTGAAGATGGATTGATGGTACGTGGCTGCGGCGGCCTCATACCCGGCAGGGGTCCTGGTTGAAGAGCACGCCGGACTGGTGGGTGCCCATACTCGGCAGGCGTCCTGATTGGGACCTCAGGTCTTAGATGTTAGGTTTGGCTGTGAGGTCTGTTTGGTATTAGGCCCAGACCATTAGCGCCCCTTCATCAGTTAGATAGGAGTAGCGACAAAGGTTGCGAAGATGGTGGCTTTGGTCTTGCTGTTGTACGACTTTATAAGGTCTTGTGTTAATAATTAATAAATTGGCCGTATGCATCGTCCAGATGCAAAGGCCGGGGGTATTCCTTCTTTTCGAGAAAAAAAACAGAACTCAGATAATTATGTTACAAAGTCAAAACACAGTGATATTTCAATGTAAACCAAGTTGGAAGGCAGTAGAGCAACAAGGTCGACAATGTTGGATGGTATAAATTATTCACGTGTTATGGCATGCCAACAGCTTAGGGTGGTAATTCTTTTCTCAAAAATGGTGATTTCGAGACCCAGCAATTCAATACTTCACAAAGGATACAAAAGGAATGAAAGAATTGAGCTCTACGAGGCGGAAGAGCATTCTGTCTTTTGAGTTCAGTCTACAATTTGCACACTACATTCTTCCACAAGGATCATCAATAAAGGGGAAAGGTACTCAGCACTCACATTGCGCCTAACTGGTTCCTCGCCTTTTAACTTGCAGTGCCTCCCATCACCAGGTGAAAAAGAATGCACCGATGCTTCCCGTAAAGACTCTATTTCACAACGCTGACCTTTTGCTACAGCTAATACGAGAATTCGTGCCCTCTCAGGGATATGTATTTCTTCATCCATATGGCAATATCTTCGGCACAGGCCTGGGCTTGTGGCGTCTTGAGGAACACATCGAGTGTTGCGAACTCATGTACTGTGTCTTTGTAGTCGAGGACTGGCGCATCCACATTTACCTTGCGGAGTTCCTCGGAGTAAGCAATTGCTCTGTCTCTCATACAGTCGTGTTCCGCAACGATTGTCAAGGTTGGGGGCATGCATTTCAGTGGGGGGCCTCCTCTGCCAGGGGCCAGGGGGTTGGCAGCAGGATGGTCCAAGCTGAACTCTTTCTCTGATAAAAGTAATCTCCAGGCAAGTAAGCATGTCGATTTGTCGTAGAAGTAGGAGTTCGCAAGCCTTATTTCCGAGTGTGTTGGAACACTTCCTATGAAGAAGGGATACATCAGAACCTGTGCTACGACCTTGACCGGGTCAAATTGCTTTGCATCTTCCACCGCTTTCCTAGTGACAAAATCAGCAATGTTGGCACCACAGCTTACACCAAGTAGGACACATCTGCTCCAAGGAAAAGACGGGTGATCTGGTCAAACTCCAGCAACACAAATGTACAACAGTTAAAACAAAAGGATTTACAATAAATTACTAGATATATTTTTTTTGTCTCTTATTAGGTACGCAGAAGGCAAGAACCATTTAATGATGTTAGCAAATATGCAGCTAATTCTATTTCAAATTAAATTGAAGTGGGCACTTAATCTGTTGAGGGGTCTAAACTCAGGTAGGTGTGATACACCAAGCAACCAAGGTTTGAGATGATGACAGTCCATCAATACATACATCACATTGAAGAGATCCCGGACATAATAAAAAGGCACGAGAAAGGTACAAATTTCACCAGGTTCTACTGAAATCATAGTTAAAATAAAAATCTTCATTATAGGTAAGGGAGCATATGAGCGTAAGTTTTAACTGATCTATTCGATCCAACAGTTCAGTGCAATTGAATTTCATTAATACGTTAGGTCAACAAACATGACCAATAAAGAATCCCAGAATCGGTAATATGAAAATTGCATGCCTTCACTAGTGTTCAAGGTTATTGGACTGTGCTGACATCATTAGCAGTTATTTACTCAACATATACTAGCTACCAAAATATATAACTTCGTTGAAAACATGTGCCCTAGACAATTTCACAAAGAAAAGGTCTATCCACATGCCAACGGTCAAGCAAATGTTGTAAAGTTGCATTGACATCTTCAAATTGTCAACATCATTTGGAGAATGTAATCCTGGTGAAGTAAATCAACTAATATTTGGATATTTGATGCTTCTATGTTGTGAGCCTGTGTACCCGATCAGAGTCCACACAAAAAGCTAAGGTGCACGCAAATGGTAAGATATAACAGAAAGTGCACACCATATGTTAAGTGAGTATAACTGTCAGCTGGTAAACATTGAATCTTCCCCAGTCAACATACTCATGAGCTCTAAACCTGCTGCCAGTCAGAAATGGCAACTCGAGGGGAAATGCCGTACTCATGGTCTCTAAATCACTGCTAGTCAGAAATGGCAACCCACGGGGAAATGACATCCTCATGAGCTCTCTAAACCTGCTGCTAGTCAGAAATGGCAACCCGCGGGGAAATAACATACTCGTGAGCTCTCTCTAAACCTGCTGCTAGTTAGAATGGCAACTCACGGGGAAAGTACCATCTCCATATTTGAAACAATAACAGATCTAACAGACTAGGGAACTATATCTTCATCGTTTTGACATGCTCACTTAACTAGCACAATTCTCGTTTGCAGTTTCTGAAATAATGCTGGTGAATCACAAACAAGAACTTCCATTGAAGAAATGAAACAAAAATTCCTATCGCTTGACTTGCCCGCTTTCGGCAACTTCGCACTGCAGTATTATGTTCCTCGGCCATTTAGTAAAGTAGAAGTAGCAAGTAACGCAATTACAAACGAGAGGTTATAGAATCGAATTAAATTATACCTTGCCGGATCACCATGTGCAGCGATCCAGGGCTCGACGGTGGAGGCACCGAACGTGTCCACCCCGCCCCCAACCTTGCTCATCATGGCGAGATTCGCCTGCTTGGCGATCCACCTAAGCACCCTGACCCCGTCATCAAAGGCGGCGGGGTAGCGGCTCTCGGGCGCGAGCCTATAGCCGACGGCGACGACGATGGCGTCGCAGAACTTGGCGACCCGCCTGCAGAAGGCGTCGTTGGAGGCGGAGCAGTTGCTCCCCGTGACGAAGCCGCCGCCGTGGAACTGCACGACGATGGGCAGCCTGCGGCGCGCGGAGGCGGCGGCCCGCGGGGAGGAGACGGCGTGCGGGAGGTAGCCCCGGTAGGGCGCGCCCGCCTGGCCGGCGGCGGGGTCGCTGGCGCGGCGCGGGTGGAGGAGGTGCGGGTGGTGCGGCGGCGGCGTGGGCAGGAAGATGCGGACGGAGAGCGCCGAGTTGGGGTCGATGTGGAGGTCCTTGGAGGCGACCCCGTCGGCGGCGGAGAAGGCCGGGTTGGCCGGCGCCGTGGCCTCGTCGGCGCGGCAGGAGACCCCGAAGGCGCCCGCGTCGCCGTCGCCGTCGGCGCCGGCGGCGGCCGCGGCGGCGAGCGACTGGAGGCGGTGGCGCAGCAGCAGCTTGAAGAAGACGCTGTAGATCTTCACGCCGACGCTCGGCATGGCTCGCCTCGCTCCCGCCGCCGGTCACCGCCCGGATCCGCGCATCACAGGGAGAGGTAGACGGGACGGCGCCCGGATCTGCTCGATCGCCGCCGACGGGTTCGGCCGGGAGGAGGTCGGAGCTGGCGGAGGCGCGATTGGAATCGGGCGCGGAGAGGGTTGGATTGGATTGGATTGGATCGGCTCGGCTGCGTGCGGTGTTGGAGTGGTTGGGGCGAGGGAAAGCAACCGCGATTGGTAGGGTGGCGCTCGTATCCGGGCGGGCGGATGATGGCAGCGCAGCAGCGTGGTGCGGTGTGGTGTGGTACGGGAAAGAGGATGGAGGAAGGATCGAGAGGGCGGTGGGTGAGGGAGGGAGAAGCAAGCGAGGGAGGAAGGAAAAGACGAGGAAGCGATGGGGATTTTTGCTGGAGGCAGGCGTGGCGTCGGCCGCTTCCCGAACGTGACCACGGTCTCTCTCGCCCCCCTGCGCCTGTGCTGTGCTGTGCTGTTGCTGTGCGTTCGTCGTTCAAATTCAAACCCCGCCTGGTGGTACAGTAGCAGATTTTTCTTCCCCTCCTTGCGAGGTGGTGGTGGTGCTATAGCCTGGGGTTCGCTCTTGGCTGCGTCCGTTTTCTCACATTTCGCCTGGTGGAGCGAGCGAGTGCTACGGTGGTATTATTCGGCAGGTTTTTTTAACTCCGATAACGTGGAGTGCATTAAACGGTGCAGGTACGATGCCTGTCATACTCCCAGATTCCATCGTTTCACGTGAAAGCGCAAGCTGGTGCGCGTGTGTGTCCCAGCACAAGCACTTCTTTATGCGAAACGATTGCCCTTCATTTTCTCCTTCTCTGTTGTGTCGGTGGTAGTCGTAGCCTCCGTTTTCTATGCTAATTAGGTTCAACAAAAATTCAGTTGGAACAGACGCAGATAGCTGTTTTTTTTTTCCTGAGGGGACACAGATAGGCAGATAGCTTTCTGGAAGGTATAAAAATCCCCGTCCTGGCAACGGTCAACGCCGGATTGCACGCCGGAGTATCCATCAGCTGAAAACAACCAGATACGTAGTACCTCCGTCCGCCGTCGCAAAGATCGCGAGTCTCCATCGATCGGTTTCCTCTTCCTGAAACCGTGTGGCGTCCCGCGGCACGGCGCGTGCGTACGTCTACACAGAGCCTCGACGTTCCGTTCGCTGAGGGGAACGGTTCAACGGAGCGCATGGGCACCGACTACGCAACGGCCGCAAGAAACAGAGGAGGAGCGCACAAAGGCAGGCACACGCCCACGCGCTGCAATTTCGCGACCGCAAGAAACAGAGGAGGAGCGCACAAGGTGTTGGCGCTGCTCCTTGGCGGCGGGGTGGCCGGCGGCGTGCCCCTGCCCAGATCTGGGTCCTAGCGGGCCGGCTCTGACGCGGCCTCGCTGCCTACTGCGCGGTGTTAAGGACGAGCAGCTCGGACAGGGGACGGCTACGCCAGCGGCGTTCCTTCTGCAGCGCGACGGCGAGAGCTTTACGAACATTTCAGGACCCGTGGTATGCTCCTGCTATTGCGTCCGGTCGGTTACCGTCGTTAATGGTGGAGGTTGGGCCCTCCCGCATGCCGAAGATGCTGTTGCCCCGTCCTAGCTCCTCTTCTTCGCTGCGCAGTCCGCACTTTGCAGTGCCGTGGTGAGACAGCGCAGGAGGCTTCAAGACTGTGTTTGGCGCGGGATGGTGGCCGGTATGGTGGCATGCTCCGGAGCGCGCGGGGTGATGGTTGGGATCGGGAGAAATCCCTATTGGCATATCTGACACCGACGCGGTGGCGCCTGAAGGTGCCAGCGGACCTTCCTAGAGGGCTTCGGGTGCTACCCTTCCTTTCTCCTCCCAGCGTACCGGGGGAAACCCTTGGCAGCAACATCGTCATCGTCCCGTCCTTTCATGTAGGTGTTGATTGCAACCGGCGCTTCGGAGCCTAGGAGCTTGGCGGGAGATCTTCGGTGGGCGCAACAGTCGTGAAGCTTCTTCGTTTTTGTTATTCGCCGTTGTCAGCATTTGTTCCTTTTGTAATTTCTCTTTGTTTCTTTTGGACATGATTGTGCTGCTTTCGCTCCAGCACCTATCGTTGATTGTATTGGATGTTTACTATATTAATACAGCGGGGCGCAAGCCTATTTCCTCAAATTTAAACCCCAGAGTTCTTTCTTCTTCTCTGTGTGATGTACTAGTACTAGTTTCACATTCGGCTTGCAAATATGATCCAAAATTTGTTTCCATTTCTGTAGACAACTAAAAACTCCAGTAGTGGCATAAAAGGACCGGCATGTGCTAATTCTACACTCAAGGACTCCATTTCACGAGAAGGACCGGCATGTCGGCGCAGTATTCATTTGTAACTCAATCCATGTTAGTTTTTTTTTTTTTAAACATAACTCAATCCAAGTGAGTTTGCGGATCACGCATTCCATGTTGGTGTTTCAGTTTTTTTTTTTGACAACTTGTTAGTGGTTCAACGCCGGAACACCAGGGGAGAAACAGAGAGAAGAACCATCTCTGCGTTCGTGCCTCGTCAAGATTGTGTGGTGTCTCGCACCACGGTGCGTACTACTAAGACCTTGAACAATGCAAGATGCTTAAAAAGATGTTTAATTAGTAAAATAAATAAAAATTTTCTTTAGCACCGGTGCTTATCTTTATAGGAGGGGTGCCTAATTAAGCGTCTATCATATACAAATAAGCACTAATGCTTAAAGAAAAACTAATTTATTTCTCTAAGCATCTCTCGCAAGCACATTGCATTATACAAGGCCTGACTACCGCGGTGGCAGGCACTACTCTACGTAACATTGCTGGTGGCTTACCAAGTAGGCGGGCTGGAACATTCCGCAGTTCGTCCGCGGCCGGGTTTTAACCGGAACGGTTCAACGGAGACCACGGGTACCAACTATTACTTTTTTTTAACATCAGTACAGACACAAGCGCTCATATATATACACGCGCATACACTCACCCTATGAACGCACACGCACACCCTACCCCTATGAGCACCTCCGAAAGACTGAGCCGGTATATCATCTTAAGATTTACGAAGTCACTGTAGGCGTCTCGTCGTCGACGGGAACGTCTCCTCCCACTCAATGCGCATCGCCGGAAATCCTGAAATAAATCTAGAAATAAATGCGAGCACCAGGATTTGAACCCTGGTGGGCTGGGAATACCACAGTCCCTCTAACCATCCAACCGCAGGTTGGTTCGCGGCACCAACTATTACTACATGTGCCCGATCTGTTGTGCCGCTTCTCTCCGCGAATGCACGAGAGACTACCACGTGCACGCACCTCCGCGACCGCCCCAAAATGCAGGAGAGTGGTTCCCAACTATGCGTCAGGCGGTACACGCGAGCGGCGGCGACGGAAAGTGCGGTCACGCGTACACGATCCATATATATAAGGCCTAATATGTTTTTTGAGGTAGCCTTTGATCAATAATAAAATTATTAGTATATGAGTTGTATGGTATAAAAATTATATCACTAGAAACTCCTTTCACATACGAATTCGATGATATGCTTTGTGTAATATGCATGTCATAGATTATTGTGCTGGAACTGCCGGGGCCTTGGGAACCCCGAGGTAGTTCGTGAACTTCGCAGCATTGTGAAGTTGGAAGGCCCCGCTCTTCTCTTTGTCATGGAAACAAAAATCAGAGCAAAAAGAGTAGAGGATTTGCAGAGCAGTTTGGGTTTTGCTAGTAGTTTTGCTGTAGACAGTGCAGGCCTCAGCGGCGGCATTGGTCTATTCTGGTCCCGTGATGTGTCAGTTGAACTTAAGAACTACAGTCAACATCACATCGATGTTTCGGTTACTAATAACCTACTGAACTCTCCACCCTGGAGGTTCACGGGTTTCTATGAAGCACCGCGTGCGGACGAAAGGCATCACAGTTGGCGGTTTTGCGTTCGTTACACTCTATTCCTCATGATGCATGGTTGTGCATGGGGGATTTCAACGAGACTCTATACTCAAATGAACACTTTAGCCGGGCTGCTTGTCCGGAGCGACAAATGCGAGCATTTAGAGAGGTCACTGATGATGTCTCCCTCCAGGACTTAGGCTGGTCAGGCACGGCCTACACATGGGATAATCGTCAGTCTGGAGTGGATAATGTAAAAGCAAGGCTGGACCGAGCCTTTGCTAATGAAAATTTCCGGCAACAGTTTCAGTACATCAGGGTTCGGCACTTGTCTTCGGTGGAGTCCAATCACTGTTTTGTTATTGCTGAAATCAAAGAGACTTTTCAGCCACGATCTAGGGCCAAAAAGCAGTTCAGGTATGAAAATGTCTGGCAAACTCACTCCGACTACGATCGGCTCGTTTCTGAAACGTGGCGAGGAATCTAGCGTGGCCCGGGGCTACAAGGTATTGCCTCGGCATTGGGTGAATTGCAAGCAACTATGGAACCATGGGGATCCAGGGAGTTTGGGTGTTTGGCAAGGCGGGTCAGACAACTCCAAAAGAAGCTCGACCGGCTTCGTTCTCTGTCCATTAGTCGTCGCCCATCGGATGAGGAGCAAAGCACTGTCAAGAAACTAAAAGAGGCACTGCATCTGGAAGAGGTGTGGTACCGGCAGAGGTCACGCGTTCCTTGGCTACGTGAAGGGGATCGTAACACAAAGTACTTTCAGGCCCAAGCCAGGCAACGTAAGAGGATGAACAAAATTCAGGGACTCTGGCGATCTGATGGATCGGTCTGTGTGGATGAGAGCGAGGACAAGGAGGAAGTACAACAGTTCTATCAGAATATATACCAGTCCGACGGCTTTCATGATCCAAGCGAGCTATTAGCTCATGTTCCTGCCAAAATCTCAGACGCGATGAACATGGAGCTTACTAAACCCTACACCGCGGAGGAGGTTAAAACTGCGCTTTTCCAGATGGCTCCTTCAAAAGCTCCCGGTGTGGATGGGTTTACTGCGGGGTTTTATCAAAGGCACTGGGACCTTCTTGGTGGAGAAGTTACTAATGCAGTGTTGGATTTTTTAAATGGCGGGGAATTAGCCTCTGGACAAAATGACACCTCCATTACCATAATTCCAAAGGTAAAACATCCCCAGTCCATTTCTCAGTACCGTCCAATCGCTTTACGCTCTGTCTTGAATAAGATTGCGAGTAAAGCTATTACAAACCGGCTGCGATGCATCATGGATGAGATTATCAGTGAGGAACAAAGTGCTTTTGTACCTGGTCGTCTAATAACTGATAATGTGCTTGTGGCATACGAGAGTGTGCACACAAATGCGAAGGAGGAAAAAAGGAAATAATTATTCTTGTGCGGTCAAGCTGGATATGATGAAATATTACGACCGTGTCGAGTGGCATTACCTCGAAGCAATTCTGTCCAAGCTGGGTTTCAGTATTGTTTTTTTCACGTTGATCATGAAATGTGTATCTTCAGTTCGCTTTTCGGTTCACATAAATGGTGAGCTACTGCCTTTCTTCACCCCTTCAAGGGGGCTCCGTCAAGGCGACCCTGCCTCGCCATATCTGTTTCTAATATGTGCGGAAGGTTTTTCCTCCTTGTTGAAATTTTACAACGGAGGTATCATTGACAGAGGTTTGAGAGTAAGCTATAGATCACTGTGGATCTCTCATTTGCTTTTTGGAGATGACAGTCTCATTTTTATTGTTGCAAAAGATCATAGTGCTCTCAGACTTAATGAGATTATATGGTGATGCTTCTGGACAGCAAGTTAACCGGGAAAAAAGCTCCATCTTCTTCAGTACAAACACTCCTGACCAAGTGAAGGAAGTTATGAAAACTGCGTTGAATATCCAAGTTGAAGCGTTCAATGAGAAATATCTAGGGTTACCAATGGCTGTGGGTCGTATCACGAATGGAACTTTTGATCATATCAGTGAAAGAGCTCGTGGATATATGAATGGGTGGTCAAAAAAGCTGCTTGCATGCGCTGGGCGTGAGACGCTCATTAAGTCAATAGCTCAAGCTATCCCTACCTATCCGATGAGCACTTTTTGTTGGAAATATGCCCTAGAGGCAATAATAAATTAGTTATTATTATATTTCCTTGTTCATGATAATCGTTTATTATCCATGCTATAATTGTATTGATAGGAAACTCAGATACATGTGTGGATACATAAACAACACCATGTCCCTAGTAAGCCTCTAGTTGACTAGCTCGTTGATCAACAGATGGTTACGATTTCCTGACCATGGACATTGGATGTCGTTGATAACGGGATCATATCATTTGAAGAATGATGTGATGGACAAGACCCAATCCTAAGCCTAGCACAAAGATCGTAGTTCGTATGCTAAAGCTTTTCTAATGTCAAGTATCATTTCCTTAGACCATGAGATTGTGCAACTCCGGATACCGTAGGAATGCTTTGGGTGTACCAAACGTCACAACGTAATCGGGTGGCTATAAAGGTGCACTACAGGTATCTCCGAAAGTGTCATTGGGTTGTACGAATCGAGATCGGATTTGTCACTCCGATGTAAACGGAGAGGTATCTCTGGGCCCACTCGGTAAGACATCATCATAATGTGCACAATGTGACCAAGGGGTTGATCACGGGATGATGTGTTACGGAACGAGTAAAGAGACTTGCGGTAACGAGATTGAACAAGGTATCGGTATACCAACGATCGAATCTCGGGCAAGTACAATACCGTTAGACAAAGGGAATTGTATACGGGATCGATTGAGTCCTTGACATCGTGGTTCATCCGATGAGATCATCGTGGAACATGTGGGAGCCAACATGGGTATCCAGATCCCTTTGTTGGTTATTGACGGGAGAACGTCTCGGTCATGTCTGCATGGTTCCCGAACCCGTAGGGTCTACACACTTAAGTTTCGATGGCGACGCTTAGGGTTATAAAGGAAGTTTGTATGTGGTTACCGAATGTTGTTCGGAGTACCGGATGAGATCCCGGACGTCACGAGGAGTTCCAAAATGGTCCGGAGGTAAAGATTTATATATGGGAAGTCCTGTTTTGGTCACCGGAAAAGTTTCGGGTTTTATCGGTAACGTACCGGGACCACCGGAGGGTCCTGAGGTCCACCAAGTGGGGCCACCATCCCGGAGGGCAGCATGGGCCAAGTGTGGGAGGACCAGCCCTGTGTGGGCTGGTGCGCCCCACAAGGGCCCAAGGCGCCTAGGGTTTGGGAGGCGCCCACCTTGCTTGGGGGCAAGTTTCCCCTCTCCCCTTGGCCGCCCCCTAGATGGGATCTAGGGCTGGCCGCCGCCCCTAGGGGTGGAGACCTGGGTGGGCGCAGCCCCTCTCCCCCCTATATATAGTGGAGGCATAGGAGCAGCCCAACACACAAGTTTCTTCTCACATTGGCGCAGCCCCTACCTCTCTTTCTCCTCATATCTCGCAGTTGCTTGGCGAAGCCCTGCAGGATTGCCACGCTCCTCCACCACCACCACGCCATTGTGCTGCTCTTTGGATGGAGTCTTCCTCAATCTCTCCCTCTCTCCTTGCTGGATCAAGGCATGGGAGGCGTCCACTGGGCTGTCACGTGAGTTGAACGCGGAGGTGCCGTCCGTTCGGCACAAGGATCTCCGGAGATTTGGATCACGACGAGTATGACTCCTTCAACCCTGTTCTCTTGAACGCTTCCGCTTAGCGATCTACAAGGGTATGTAGATGCACTCTCCTTCCCCTCGTTGCTGGTTTCTCCTTAGATAGATCTTGGTGACACGTAGGAAATTTTTTGAATTTCTGCTACGTTACCCAACACTTTTCTGTTCACAAAAAAGGTGTACAAGAGTCTAACCTCCCCCATGGCAAAATACTTCTGGAGCAGCTCTTTGGATAAGAAATCAATGCATTGGTTTTCGTGGGAGGAGATGACTAAACCAAAATGAATGGGTGGAATGGGTTTTAGAGACTTAAGTTTGTTCAATCTTGCAATGCTAGGTAAACATGGGTGGCGTTTCATGACGAACCCCAACTCCTTGTGTGCAAGGGTCTTGAAAGGACGATACTTCCCGGAGACTGACTTTATGCAAGCGCCGGTTCCAAAATCTACATCGGCTACATGGAAGGCAATCATCACAGGACGAGAGGCCCTAAATGTGGGTCTGATTGCACGGCTGGGAGATGGAAGCACCATTTCAGTGTGGCACAAAAAATGGATACCAGGTACTATTTCCATGCACCAATCTCGAGACCTCCTAATACCAATATCGAGAGAGTATCCGAGCTCATTGATTCTGAGAATTGGTCCCGGAGGCAAGATGTTGTTAGGGAAATCTTCATTGCCCCCGATGCTGTGGCCATTCTTAATATCCCTATCCAAATGGGGGTGGTGAGGACTCCTTTGCTTGGGCTTTCAAAAAATCTGGCAACTACACTATGAAGATGGCATACCGCGCTCTCATGACTCACAACGAGCGTCTTGCTCGAGAGGAAGGGACGGCTACCGGAACCTCAGGGAAGGATCAACAGTTGTGGAAGGCCTTATGGAAGCTCAATGTAATTCCCAAAGTGTGAGTCTTCTGGTGGAGAGTTCTACGTGGCATTCTTCCAGATGAAAGTACTCTCAAATATCGTCATATCGCAGTCATTGATCGATGCAAGGTATGCATGGCTATGATTGAGGATTTAAAGCATGCACTGATACACTGTGCGCATGCTCGACGCTTTTGGGAGGAGGCGTATGCGTGGTTTGGTCTCCGGCTTTCGCGTCTCCACCCAGATTCATGGGCGCGCGACATCATATGTGACGCGAGGTTTTCTGATGATGACCGTGCAAAAATCACAACAATCATATGGTCAATCTGGCACTCCCGAAACCGCATCAACCATGGGGAAGAAGGACGTGATCCCGCAGCCACTATTCGTTCTACAAAGGAGGCTATTGCTCTCCTGAATCTTCCACGCAAGGCAGCTGAGATTCTGCCAGGGTTTGGGTGGCGGCCACCTGAGGGGGAAGTGATTAAAATCACCACAGATGGCACGCTCAATTTTGAAGATGGGCGAGGTGGAGCAGGAGGTGTTGCTCGCTCGGCCGCTGCTCTTTTAGGCTCGTGGTGCAAGCCGTATATGGGGATCTCAGATCCTCTTATCATTGAAGCTTATTCTCTGCGAGATGGAGTTCTTTTTGCTGCCTTAAGAGGATTCTCGCATGTGATCATGGAAGTGGACTGCCTGGAGCTGGCGATGCTCTGGAAAATCAACCACAATTCTCGTTCAGTTGTGGCCCCAATCTCGCTAGAAATAGGAGAGCTTAGCGATAGTTTTGTTTTATTTGATGTTCAACATGTAAACCGGTCGGCAAATCTTCCTGCGCATCTTTATGCAAAACATGCATGCACATTAAATGTAACGGATTGCTGGCTAAAGGAAACCTCTAGCTTCCTTGTGACCAGCCTTTTGGCTGACTGTCCGCGGAATGCTTTTATCTGAATAAAGCTCTTTGATTTGCCCGAAAAAAATACATTATTGTGCTAACCCATGGTCAAAGGTAACCTCAAAAAACATATTAGGCCCTATATAAGTGGAAAGAGGGATTGCCCATGACCTGCTCGTTGATCGGGCGGTCATACGTGGTATGCGGTATATGATACGGACGGCGAGGATAGGACAGCCGTGCCGTTTTTTCCACGAGAAAGAATTAGGTTGCACTAGGCCCAACCGTTTCCTGATTTCGTTCGGCCGCCATGCTGTGTGGGTCTGGTTAGCTTCTTGTTTTTCTTTTTTCTAGCGGGCCTAGTTTCTTGGTGGGCTAACTTGCATTTGAACCACCCCCACCCGGCCGAGTTAACGATATCTGCAGGCCAGTATTGGACAGGGCCGGCTTAGCCGGTTAAGCTAATTGGGCTTCGCCTCTCTTGCACATTTCCAAAGATTTTTTTTTCATACACATATACACAAAACTAAAATTGTGAATGTCTAAAAAAAAAACTAAAATTGTGCTAAAACAAGCACAGACTCAAACCGAAAGCATGCCTAAAACGTCGCATTCTTGTGAATGGAAGAAAACAGTCTTTGGTGTAGTTTAGACTCGAGAAATACACCAAAAAACTGCTGCTTCTAGCACTATGCTAACTGTTTTGTGTTTGCGGGATTCTACCGTGCTCTACTGTAGTTGACAGACAACATGCTTCAAAAAGCGGCACGTGCATTTCAGCATTTCTCCTACTACCGGCATGGACCTGCCGTGCACAGTACATTGATTAGCATGGCACCAACAACGCTGAAATAGGTCCATGTGCGCGCAAATCACATCAGACTGGACTCACTAAAGCGGTGTGGTGGTATGCATGATGATGAGCAAGGAGACAAAACGTTATCACGAAGAGTTGGAAAAGCAGCGTGCAGGAGCGCTCTGCTGGGCTGAGTGAACAGCAGCGGCACTTCACTTGGTGAGTGAAGTCGTGGGTCACCAGCCGCCGCGGGGTCCATGCCGAGGCCGCCCTCCCGCTGCCTATCCCCCTACCAGTACCACCATGGCCGTGACTGATGATCGATTAGTTAATACCACAAGCATCCACCCCGTCCCGTGTCAGTCAGCCCCGAATCTTGCTGGCCGACTGAAGGAGAAGGCATGGCATGGCGCGCATGATACGTCGTCCGGTCGATCGAGCAACATGTGCTTGCGGCGCCGTGCCGTGCAATCAAACCCGCCGGAGAGTAAATTACACAGAAGTATCACAATTGGGATATTGGAAGCAGATTGGTATCAAGATTGATAATTTTTACGTGTCAATACCAAGTCTAGGGCAAGCTGTTACAAAAAGGTCTAAACAGCGTATAAACGCATATTGACGGTGTATCTCGATCGGCGGGCTCGCGGATCTTGATGCCGACGTGGCATGTTTTTTCGCATAAAGCCCCTATTTATTTGGCCTGTTGTTAAATGCGTCTCCACGCGGCATGAACAGGGAACTTGGCGCTGGCTGGGATGAGGTCAGGCGGACACGGGAGGCGCTGAGGAGGCCGGATCCGGCGAGGTAGGGCGCTGGGGCGTCGCAGTCAACGGGAAGGAGGTGACGCGATGCAGGGGCTCCGGTGGCACTGGCTGGGATGAGGTCAGGCAGGCACGGGAGGCGCAGAGGAGGCCGGATCCGGCGAGGTAGGGCATCGAGGCGCGTTGATCAAAGGAGGAGGCGGCCGGATCACGGGGCTCCAGCGTCGAGACGAAGGGATGGATCGGATCTGAGGCTCTCCAGCGTGGATTGGCCGGGAACCAAAGGCGGCGTCGGCTGGAGCTACTGGAGGCCATCAATGGCGGCTTGACGTCGGGCTCCTGTCCAATGGGCAAGAGAGAGAGAGAGAGAGAGAGAGAGAGAGAGAGAGAGAGAAAGAGAGCTCCGGGTGAGGGAGAGAGAAGAAAAAAATGGAAGGAAGAAGAGAAGGAGAGAGCCAGGGTGCAGGGAAGAGAAGGAGAGAGGCAGGGTGCGGGGACGGCCTGGTCCTGGTCGCCGGTGGTGGTGTTCCGATGGCCGGCCGGCGGCGAGGCGAGGAGGAGGCCGGGGCGGGGCGGGGGTTACGGGAAGCGAAGGAGCTCGGGCTCGAGGGGCTCATCCCCTCGATCCAGATCGGGCGCCACCACGCGTGGAGACGACGAACAGCAGCGCCAGCGAAACAGGGGGGTTTATGCGAAAAACATGCCACGTCGGCACCCGACAGGCGGGGCCCGCCGGCCAGATACACCGTCAATACGCGTTTATATGATGTTTAGACTTTTTTGTAACGGCTTGCCCCATACTTGGTACTGACACGTAAAAATTATCAATCTTGGTACTAATCTGCTTCCAATGCCCCAATTGTGGTACTTCTGTGCAATTTACTCCTCGCCGGACGAACGGCGCGTTTGCTGCCAGCATTGCCACTGAAATTCCGAAACCGCGGTTTTCTGCGGTAGAGGCTAACCTGCTGCTGCCCGTTTTGAAGAAGGGCTAAAGCACGGGCTGGAATTGACTCCGGGTCCGGCGGTAAATGCAAAATTAACTCAGAGCAAGTTTGCAGGCCCAAACAGTTTGGGGGTCTGGGAATTCTCATCCTGAAAAAGTTCGTCACCGCGCTCCGTCATAGATGGCTTTGGTTGGAGTGGGATGACCCCCCAAGGGCATGATGTGGTACAGTGATTCCTTGTGGCAAGGAAGATCGAGACATTTTCACGGCCGCCACTAAGGTCACACTTAGTGATGGCTCGAAAGCCAAATTCTGAAAACCATCTTGGTTAGATGGCATCCGCCCTAAAGGCATCGCCCCAAAAATCTTCGAGGTATCAAGGAAGAAGTGCGGCACTGTTGCTTAGACCCTCAAAGATGATAACTGGGTAAATTTGATTGACACAAGCGCAATATTATCTCTAGTTCATCTTGAACAATTTATTGCTCCGTGGAACAAGCTATCGTCTGTCAATCTCCAACCTGGTGTCTCGGACACTAGCCTATGGAAGCTCTCCAATGATGGGTTTTACTCTGGCAAGACGGCCGATTGTGTTTCTGGTTCATCCGGTCAAGCACCTCAGTAGAGAAAGCTGAAAACTGACTGTCATGATGCGGCGAGAGCTGGTCAGCCCCTCGACGACTTACTAAATCTTTCGTGATTTTTTCCATATTATACGAAGGACGGTTTTTTTGGTCACATGCGTAACACATCTGCATAGCCACGTACGTACTAGGGGCTATCTTATAGCCCAATCGTTAAACTCCTATGGCTAAGAGAGGGTTGTAAAGCCACATAGTCCGATTGCCTGGTTCACCGCACTGACACCTCCTTTACGGACCAAAACGTTGGGTCAAGTGTGATCATGTGCTATTCCGAACACCCTCATAGTATCTATGTGGGGGCCGAAGCCGACGACTGAAAAACTCTCAGGAATACAAAAACGACCGCATAGGAGGAAAAAACTTTCAGACAATGGCACAAATATATCACAAAGCATTAATATATAATACAAATGTCTGGGCCGTTCGGGCACATTCATTCGAACATAATGTCCTTTGAGCATTGACCCTCTATCAAGCGGGCGCCCACTAAGACGTCTTCTAAGTAGTGCTCCGGCGTACGGTGGTCCTTGCCTCCGGAATGGCCCTCAACCGCAATTACAACGGCCTTCATCTTCCCCCAGTGCATCTTGACGCGGGCGAAGGCCATCAGTGCACCTTCTATGCAAGTCGACCGCTTGACTGCGTCGATTCGAGGCAGGGCATCGACGAGTCGCCGCACTAGGCCGAAATAGCTGCTCGGATGGGTTCGGCTGGCCATAGCCGAACTATGACGTCCTGCATGGCCGCTCCGGACATCTTATGCAGCTCGGCCCACTATGCCATTCGGTCGTTTAGCAGCGCCGGGCGCTCCTGCGCCGTGAACTGTGACCAGAACAGCTTCTCTGTCGTATGTCCCTCCTGAGCCTGGAAGCATTGCGCGGCGTCGGCGGCACTCTTTGGAAGATCCGCAAAGGCATCTGGAGAACTCCATAGTCGATTAAGCAAGGCATACCTCTGACCGCCAAACTTAGACTATAAAAGAAAGGGCTTACCAGCCGCTATCTGTCCGGCCTGTCGGATCTCCTCGCGGGCCGCTCTAGACTCGGACCGCGCCTCTTTGGCTTCCTGAAGGGCCTTGTCGAGTTCGGTTGTCTTGGCTTTGTTCTCCTCTTCGAGGGATTTGCACTTGCGGACGGCGTCCTTGAACTCTTGCTCTATGGCAGATATGCGCTCCTCGAACTGGCACCGGGTGTCTTGTTCGGCCTTCAAATCTGCAACCGCTTTCTCAACGGCCGCATTGCTCACCCTTGCCTGCTCCTTGGCCCGGGCAAGTTCACCCCTGAGGGTCTCGACCTCGGCAGCGCCATCTGCATATATGCACATAGCAGCGCATAAGCTTCAACTTAGCGTCTAAAGATCAATACAGGCATAAACATAATATTTGAAACATACCTTGCACCTCGTCGAGCCGCTTGTTAATAAGCACAACGTCCTCATTGGCCAGCTTCAGTTTCTGCTTTAGTTCAGAAACCTCCGCGGCCTGGGCGGTCGCCGCTAACAGTGAAGCCTATTTCACCCATCCGATAAGTATGTTACTTCCTGCAGATATCTATAGATCCTCTGTTCGCCCTTCTTCATGGGCCAACCAGAGTCTCAGGGGCTATTATCTATATACATGCATATTTTTCATATGGAAAGCGGCTAAACGACATTACATCGCATGCCTCGAAGCCTGTTAATAGGTTAGTGAAGGCTTCATTCAGCCCGCTTTTGGTGGACCGAATCTTCTCAGCCACCGTACCCATCAAGGTACGGTGTTCCTCCAAGACGGACGCACTTTGTAGAGCGTCCAGCAGAGTGTTCGGCACCTCCGGATTAGTGGAGGTCGCCATTGGAATAGCCGATTTCCCCGGAGGGTGATGTCTACTACACAATCTTCTTCTTGTAGACGTTGTTGGGCCTCCAAGTGCAGATGTTTGTAGGACAGTAGTAAATTTCCCTCAAGTGGATGACCTAAGGTTTATCAATCCGTGGGAGGCGTAGGATGAAGATGGTCTCTCTCAAACAACCCTGCAACCAAATAGCAAAGAGTCTCTTGTGTCCCCGACAGACCCAATACAATGGTAAATTGTATAGGTGCACTAGTTCGGCGAAGAGATGGTGATACAAGTGCAATATGGATGGTAGATATAGGTTTTTGTAATCTGAAAATATAAAAACAGCAAGGTAACTAA
Source organism: Aegilops bicornis (assembly GCA_021605145.1). Classification (NCBI taxonomy): domain Eukaryota; kingdom Viridiplantae; phylum Streptophyta; class Magnoliopsida; order Poales; family Poaceae; genus Aegilops; species Aegilops bicornis. The sequence goes on from CM038671.1 coordinate 676,328,033, forward strand.
TGATAAAAGTGAGTGTAAATGGTATTGCAATGCTAGGAAACAGGGCCTAGGGTTCATACTTTCACTAGTGCAAGTTCTCTCAACAATAATAACATAATTGGATCATATAAATATCCCTCAACATGCAATAAAGAGTCACTCCAAAGACACTAATAGCGGAGAACAAACGAAGAGATTATGGTAGGGTACGAAACCACCTCAAAGTTATCCTTTCTGATCGATCTATTCAAGAGTCCGTAGTAAAATAACATGAAGCTATTCTTTCCGTTCAATCTATCATAGAGTTCGTACTAGAATAACACCTTAGGACACAAATCAACCAAAACCCTAATGTCACCTAGATACTCCAATGTCACCTCAAGTATCCGTGGGTATGATTATACGATATGCATCACACAATCTCAGATTCATCTATTCAACCAACACAAAGTACTTCAAAGAGTACCCCAAATTTTCTACCGGAGAGTCAAGACGAAAACGTGTGCCAACCCCTATGCATAGGTTCGTGGGTGGAACCCGCAAGTTGATCACCAAAACATACATCAAGAAGATCACGTGATATCCCATTGTCACCACAGATAAGCACAGCAAGACATACATCAAGTGTTCTCAAATCCTTAAAGACTCAATCCGATAAGATTACATCAAAGGGAAAACTCAATCCATTACAAGAGAGTAGAGGGGGAGAAACATCATAAGATCCAACTATAATAGCAAAGCTCGCGGTACATCAAGATCGTACCATCTCAAGAACACGAGAGAGAGAGAGAGAGAGAGAGAGAGAGAGAGAGAGAGAGATCAAACACATAGCTACTGGTACATACCCTCAGCCCCGAGGGTGAACTGCTCCCTCCTCGTCATGGAGAGCGTCGGGATATTGAAGATGGCCACCGGTGAGGGTTTCCCCTCCAAAGCAGGTGCCTAAGCAGGTCCCGATTGGTTTTGGTGCCCTCTGAGAGGCTTCTTGCGGCGTGAGAACTCCCGATCTATTCTGCTCCCGATGGTTTTAGGGTATATGGATATATATATATATATATATATATATATATATATATATATATATATATATATATATATATATATAGGCGAAAGAAGTCGGTCAAGGGAGCCACGAGGGGCTGATGTCTACTACGCAACCTTCTTCTTGTAGACGTTGTTGGGCCTCCAAGTGCAGAGGTTTGTAGGACAGTAGCAAATTTCCCTCAAGTGGGTGACCTAAGGTTTATCAATCTGTGGGAGGCGTAGGATGAATATGGTCTCTCTCAAGCAACCCTGCAACCAAATAACAAAGAGTGTCTTGTGTCCCCAACACACCCAATACAATGGTAAATTGTATAGGTGCACTAGTTCGGCGAAGAGATGGTGATACAAGTGCAATATGGATGGTAGATATAGGTTTTTGTAATCTGAAAATATAAAAAACAGCAAGGTAACTAGTGGTACAAGTGAGCGTAAACGGTATTGCAATGCTAGGAAACAAGGCCTAGGGTTCATACTTTCACTAGTGAAAGTTCTCTCAACAATAATAACATAATTGGATCATATAACTATCCCTCAACATGCAACAAAGAGTCACTCCAAAGTCACTAATAGCGGAGAAAAAACGAAGAGATTATGGTAGGGTACGAAACCACCACAAAGTTATTCGTTCCAATCAATCAATTGGGCTATTCTTATAAGTGCCACAAACAACCCTAGAGTTCGTACTAGAGTAACACCTTAAGACACAAATCAACCAAAACCCTAATGTCACCTAGATACTCCAATGTCACCTCAAGTATCCGTGGGTATGATTATACGATGTGCATCACACAATCTCAGATTCATCTATTCAACCAACACATAGGACCTCAAAGAGTGCCCCAAAGTTTCTACCGGAGAATCACGACGAAAACCTGTGCCAACCCCTATGCATAAGTTCATGGGCGGAACCCGCAAGTTGATCACCAAAACATACATCAAGTGAATCACGTGATATCCCATGTCACCACATGTAACATCCCAAATTTTCAATTTGGAATGTTATACATAGAGCATCATTGCATATCATATTTTTGTTGCATTTTTGCTCGATCCTAGAAATTCTACACAACTCAAGGACCCACGGAGAGAGTTGGGGATTTCGTTATTTCCATATTTGAGTTTTCTCAAATTTTGAAAATAGGATTATTTGATTTTAATTATTTTATCTTCAATTATTTCTACTATCAAAATATGAGAGAGGGAATAAAATGACTTTCCCAAAATAAAGAAATAATGAAGATTTAATAAAAAAATCAAATAAGATTTTATTTTGGAGTTTTTTGCCTTTTTATTTGAATTTAGGAAAAATGCGCGTTTTTCAAAATTGCATTTAGGCCCCAAATAAATGTTCTTTAAATCCGGCTTGATTTTAGAAGTCGGGGAAAATTTATTTCAAAATTTCTGGAGTCCGTTTAGTATTTCTTTTTATTTTTTTCTGCGTGCAATTATTAAAAAAAACGCGCGCACCGACCTACGGGCCGTGTCCGCCCGGGACTCCGGCCCGAGGTGGCTTTATAAGCCGGCCCGAGGTGGCTTTATATAAGCCCACCGAGGGCCAAACCCTAGCCACCACGCCCACCAGCCGCCTTCATTGCCCTTGTTGCCGCCAAACCCCACCGGACCCCGCCGCCGCCGCGCCCGACCCCACCGGACCTCGATCCGCGTGCCGCCGTTTTTCTAAAAACCGAGCGGTTTTCTTCGGTTTTATTTCGATTTTTTGGTTTTTTTATTTATTTCGTTTTTTATTAGTTTCGTTTTTTTTCGGTTTAGGTTGAATAGCGAGCGTTAGATTCGTTAGATTCGCTTTTAACGAACGCGTTCGTCGAATTAGTTTAGTTAACGAGCGTCTGTTCGTTAACCCGTTCGTCGTGTTTCTTTTTCTAGGATTAAATCCGCGAATTTTCTGATCGCGATTCCTGATCCGATTTTCGTTTTAGTATAACTTTTCGCTCGTTTATCGGAATCAGACGATTCAAGCGCCTAGAGTTTCGTCTCGAAACCCTCTTTCCGAATAACTTACTTAAACAAGTTTTTGCTTCTGTAAAATTTGACTTAGATCCAGATTAGTAAAACGAAGCTGTTTTCTTCCGCCGTTTGACTTTCATTGCTTCGTTTGATTTGATTCTTTTTGCAAACCGGAGTTCTTAAGTTGAACTATCTGGTTAGATCTATTCGAGTTTTACCTGTGCATTAGACGAGTACTTATTGTATGCTTGTTTGTTTGTTTGCGATAGAATACCCGAGGTCGCCACCGTTACTTGAGTCTCTAAGTTTCATGGATCATCGCTAAGGCAAGTAACACTTTGATCATACCTTTTCTACTACCCGGTTTTATGCATTAGATCTATCCTCAAACATTGCATGATTAGGATCTAATTAAATTGTGGGTTTTGGGAAGTAGATGAGGTAGTACCTATTACCTGTTTTATTATCAAACCCTTGGGAGTTACTTCTACGTTTGCTTATTATGCCATGCTATGCTAGTAGACGTGATTGGTGAGTGAATTCCATGACAGATGTGAGATTGTTAAATTAATGGTTTATTTAAGGTGGCAACTTAAACACACATCTGGGTGGATTGAGGCACCTGGTTTCTATCAGGACTTGCTCAGTATTTCTTGGACCGCCACCACAGCTCAAAGGGATCCTGAGATTATTCAAACTAGAAACTTACGTGTGCAGCCACAAGCCATTATGGGCTCTGGCGTAGTTGATTAAGTTGTGCGAACTCTTACGGGTAGGCTAGCTGATGTAGGGGATGTAGGTTGGTACGGTCTACCCACATGTAAGGTGCTAGTGAAGGAAATATGCCCTAGAGGCAATAATAAAGTTATTATTTATTTCCTCATATCATGATAAATGTTTATTATTCATGCTAGAATTGTATTAACCGGAAACATAATACATGTGTGAATACATAGACAAACTTACAGTCACTAGTATGCCTCTACTTGACTAGCTCATTAATCAAAGATGGTTATGTTTCCTAACCATGGACATGTGTTGTTATTTGATTAATGCGATCACATCATTAGGAGAATGATGTGATTGACATGACCCATTCCGTTAGCTTAGCACTTGATCGTTTAGTATATTGCTATTGCTTTCTTCATGACCTATACATGTTCCTGTAACTATGAGATTATGCAACTCCCGTTTACGGAGGAACACTTTAGGTACTACCAAAGCGTCACAACGTGAATCGGGTGATTATAAAGGAGTACTACAGGTGTCTCCAAAGGTACATGTTGGGTTGGCGTATTTCGAGATTAGGTTTTGTCACTCCGATTGTCGGAGAGGTATCTCTAGGCCTTCTCGGTAATACACATCACATAAGCCTTGCAAGCATTGCAACTAATAAGTTAGTTGTGAGATGATGTATTACGGAGCGAGTAAAGAGACTTGCCGTAGCGAGATTGAACTAGGTATTGGATACCGACGATCAAATCTCGGCAAGTAACATACCGATGACAAAGGGAACAACGTATGTTGTTATGCGGTTTGACCGATAAAGATCTTCGTAGAATATGTAGGAACCAATATGGGCATCCGAGTTCCGCTATTGGTTATTGACCGAGAATAGTTCTAGGTCATGTCTACATAGTTCTCGAACCCGTAGGGTCCGCACGCTTAACGTTACGATGACGGTTTATTATGAGTTTATAAGTTTTGATGTACCGAAGTTTGTTCGAGTCCGGATGTGATCACGGACATGACGAGGAGTCTCAAAAGGTCGAGACATAAAGATCGATATATTGGAAGCCTATGTTTGGACTTGGAAGGTTCCGGATGAAAACGGGATTTTACCTAACACCGGGGTTACTGGAACCCTCCCGGGGGGTCAATGGGCCTTGATGGGCGATAAGGGAGAAGAGGAGGGCCGGCCAGGGCAGGCCGCGCGCCCGCTCCCCCTCTAGTCCGAATAGGACAAGGAGAGGGGGGCGGTGCCCCCCTCCCTCTTCCCCCTTCCCCAAGACCTAATCCAACTAGGAAAGGGGGGGGGAGTCCTACTCCCGGTGGGAGTAGGACTCCTCCCGGCGCCTCCTAGGGCCGGCCGCACCTTGCTCCTTTATATCTGAGGCGGGGGCACCCCATGACACACAAGTTGATCTACTGGTCGTTCCTTAGCCGTGTCTGGTGCCCCTCCACCATATTCCACTTGGTCATATCGTCAGCGGAGCTTAAGCGAAGCCTGCGCCGGTAGAGTCATATCGTCATGAGCTTAGGCGCGAAGCCCTGCGCCGGTGGAGCATCATCATCGTCCTGCGCCGTCGTCTTGTGGAACTCATCCCCGACGCTTTCTTTGGATCGGAGCCGGGGATCGTCATCGAAATTTGAGCGTGTCTTTGAACTTCGGAGGTGCCGTGCGTTCGGTACTTGGATCGGTCGGATCGTGAAGACGTCTGACTACATCAACAGCGTTGTTATAACGCTTCCGCTTCTACGGTCTCACGAGTGCGTGGACATACACTCTCCCTCTCGTTGCTATGCCATCACCATGATCTTGCGTGTGCGTAGGAATTTTTTGAAATTACCACGTTCCCCAACAAAGGGCATCCGAGCCTGGTTTTATGCGTTGATGTCATATGCACGAGTAGAACACAAGTGAGTTGTGGGCGATATAAGTCATCTTGCTTACCGGCATGTCATACTTTGGTTCAGCGGTATTGTGAGATGAAGCGGCCGGACCGACATTACGCGTATGCTTACGCGAGACTGGTTTCACCGCTTGAGCACTCGTTGCTTAAAGGTGACCGGGTGTCTGTTTCTCTCACTTTAGTTGAACCGAGTGTGGCTACGCCCGGTCCTTGCGAAGGTTAAAACAGCACCAACTTGACAAACTATCGTTGTGGTTTTGATGCGTAGGGAAGAACGGTTCTTGCTCAGCCCGTAGCAGCCACGTAAAACTTGTAACAACAAAGTAGAGGACGTCTAACTTGTTTTTGCAGGGCATGTTGTGATGTGATATGGTCAAGACGTGATGCTATATTTATTGTATGAGATGATCATGTTTTGTAGCCGAAGTTATCGGCAACTGGCAGGAGCCAAATGGTTGTCGCTTTATTGTATGAAATGCAAAAGCCATGTAATTGCTTTACTTTATCACTAAGCAGTAGTGATAGTCGTAGAAGCAATAGTTGGCGAAACGACAACGATGCTACGATGGAGATCAAGGTGTCGCGCCGGTGACAATGGTGATCATGACGGTGCTTCGGAGATGGAGATCACAAGCACAAGATGATGATGGCCATATCATATCACTTATATTGATTGCATGTGATGTTTATCCTTTATGCATCTTATCTTGCTTTGATTGTGGTAGCATTATAAGATGATCTCTCACTAAAATTATCAAGAAGTGTTCTCCACAGTATGCACCGTTGCGAAAGTTCTTCGTCTTTGAGACACCACGTGATGATCGGGTGTGATAGGCTCTACGTTCAAATACAACGGGTGCAAAAGCAGTTGCGCACGCGGAATACTCGAGTTAAACTTGACGAGCCTAGCATATAATGATATGGCCTCGGAACACGGAGGCCCGAAAGGTCAAGCGTGAATCATATAGTAGATATGATCAACATAGTGATGTTCACCATTGAAAACTACTCCATCTCACGTGATGATCGGTTATGGTTTAGTTGATTTGGATCACGTAATCACTTAGATGACTAGAGAGATGTCTGTCTAAGTGGGAGTTTTTAATATGATTAATTGAACTTAAATTTATCATGAACTTAGTACTGATAGTATTTTTGCTTGTCTATGTTTCTTTGTAGATAGATGGCTCGTCTTTGTTGTTCCGTTAAATTTTAATGCGTTCCTTGAGAAAGCAAAGTTGAAAGATGATGGTAGTAATTACACGGACTGGGTCCGTAATTTGAGGATTATCCTCATTGCTGCCTGAGAAGAATTACGTCCTGGAAGCACCGCTGGGTGCCGAACCTCTTTGCGAGAACAACGCCGGAAGTTGTGAGCGTCTGGCGAGCAAAAGCGATGACTACTCTATAGTTCGATGTGCCATGCTACGGCTTAGAACCGGGTCTTCAACGACGTTTTGAACGTCATGGAGCATATGAGATGTTCCAAGAGTTGAAGTTAATATTTCAAGCAAATGCCGGATTGAGAGATATGAAGTCTCCAATAAGTTCTATAGCTGCAAGATGGAGGAGAATAGTTACATCGGTGAGCACATACTCAAAATGTCCGGGTATAATAATCACTTAATTCAATTTGGGAGTTAATCTTCCGGATGATAGTGTCGATGTGAAATTCTCCAATCACGCCACCAAGCTACAAGAGCTTCGTGATGAACTATAATATGCAAGGGATGACTAAGACAAGTCCTGAGCTCTTCGCAATGCTAAAAGATGAGGAGGTAGAAATCAAGAAAGATCATCAAGTGTTGATGGTCAACAAGACCACTAGTTTCAAGAAAAAGGGCAAAGGGAAGAAGAAGGAACTTCAAAAGAACAGCAAGAAAGTTCTTTGCTCAAGAGAAGAAACCCAAGTCTGGACCTAAGCCCTGAAACTGAGTGTTTTACCGCAGCGCATGGATATTGAAGCGGAACTGCCCCAAGTATTTGGCGGATAAGAAGGATGGCAAGGTGAACAAAGGTATATGTGATATACATGTTATTGATGTGTACCTTACTAACACTCGCAGAGTACCGGTATTTGATACGGGTTACATTGCTAATATTTGCAACTCGAAGCAGGAACTACGGATTAGCGAAGATTGGCTAAGGACGAGGTGACGATGCGGCGTGGGAAATGGTTCCAAAGTCGATGTGATCGCGGTCGGCACGCTACCTCTACATCTACCATCGGGATTAGTTTTAGACCTAAATAATTGTTATTTGGTGCCAGCGTTAAGCATGAACGTTATATCTGGATCTTGTTTGACGCGAGACGGTTATTCATTTAAGTCAGAGAATAATGGTTGTTCTATTTATATGAATAATATCTTTTATGGTCATGCACCCTTGAAGAGTGGTCTATTCTTATTGAATCTCGATAGTAGTAGTACACATATTCATAGTGTTGAAACCAAAAGATGCAGAGTTGATAATGATAATGCAACTTATTTGTGGCACTGCCGTTTGGGTCATATCGGAGTAAAACGCATGAAGAAACTCCATACTGACGGGCTTTTGGAATCACTTGATTATGAATCACTTGGTACTTGCGTAACCGTGCCTCATGGGCAAGATGACTAAAAGCGTCGTTCTCGGAACTATGGAGCGAGCAACTGATTTGTTGGAAATCATACATCTTGATGTTTGTGGTCCAATGAATGTTGAAGCACGCGGCGGTATCGTTATTTTCTCACCTTCACAGATGATTTGAGCAGATATGGGTATATCTACTTAATGAAACACAAATCTGAAACATTTGAAAAGTTCAAAGAATTTCAGAGTGAAGTGGAAAATCATTGTAACAAGAAAATAAAGTTTCTACGATCTGATCGTGGAGGAGAATATTTGAGTTACGAGTTTGGTTTACATTTGAAAAATTGCGGAATAGTTTCGCAACTAACGCCACCTGGAACACCACAACAGAATGGTGTGTCCGAACGTCGTGTCGTACTTTACTAGATATGGTGCGATCTATGATGTCTCTTACCGATTTACCGCTATCGCTTTTGGGGTTATGCTTTAGAGACGGCCGCATTCACGTTAAATAGGGCACCATCAAAATCCGTTGAGACGACACCTCATGAATCTGTGGTTTGGCAAGAAACCAAAGTTGTGCGTTTCTTAAAGTTTGGGGCTGCGATGCTTATGTGAAGAAACTTCAACCGGATAAGCTCGAACCCAAATCGGAGAAATGTGTCTTCATAGGATACCCAAAGGAGACTATTGGGTACACCTTCTATCACAGATCTGAAGGCAAGATTTTCGTTGCTAAATTCGGATCCTTTCTAGAAAAGGAGTTTCTCTCGAAAGAAGTGAGTGGGAGGAAAGTAGAACTTGATGAGATAATCTGTATTTGCTCCCTTATTGGAAAGTAGTTCATCACAAGAAAGCGGTTCTGTGATAACTACACCAATTAGTGAGGAAACTAATGATATTGATCATGAAACTTGGATCAGGTTTCTCTTGAACTTCGTGGAGGTCAACCGAGTAATATTCGCACTGCAGTGGTAAGGTAATCCTATTCGGAAGTCATGTTACTTGACCATGGCGAACCTACAAACTATGAAGAAGCGATGGTGAGCCCAGATTCATAAAATGGCTGGAAGCCATGAAATCTGAGATGGGATCCATGTATGAGAACAAAGTATGGACTTTGGTTGACTTGCCCAATGATCGGCAAGCCATTGAGAATAAATGGATCTCTAAGAAGAAGATCGACGATGGTAATGTAATCGTCTATAAAGCTCGACTTGTTGCGTAAAGGTTTTCGACAAGTTCAAGGGGTTGACTACGATGAGACTTTCTCACCCGTGGCGATGCTTAAGTCTGTCCGAATCATGTTAGCAATTGCTGCATTTTATGATTATGAAATTTGGCAAATGGATGTAAAAGCGCATTCTTGAATGGATTTCTAGAAGAAGAGTTGTATATGATGCAACCGAGAAGGTTTTGTTGATCCAAAAGGTGCCAACAAAGTGTGCAAGCTCCAATGATCAATTTATGGTCAGTGCAAGCCTCTCGGAGTTGGAATAAACGCTTTGATAGTGTGATCAAAGCATATGGTTTTATCTGAGACTTTTGGAGAAGCCTGTATTTACAAGAAAGTGAGTGGGAGCTCAGAGCATTTACGATATTATATGTGGACGACATATTATTAATTGGAAATGATATAGAATTTCTGGATAGCATAAAAGGATACTTGAATAGAAGTTTTTCAATGAAAGACCTCGGTGAAGCTACTTACATATTGGGCATCAAGATCTATAGAGATAGATCAAGATGCTTAATTGGACTTTCACAAAGCACATACCTTAATAAAGTTTTGAAAAAGTTCAAAATGGATCAGGCAAAGAAAGGATTTTTACATGTTACAAGGTGTGAAATTGAGTCGAGACTCAATGCCCGACCACAGCAGAAGATAGAGAGAAAATGAAAGATGTTCCTATGCTTCAGCCATAGGCTCTATCATGTATGCAATGTCTGTGTACCGGACTGACGTATGCTTGGCAATAAGCTTGGCGAGGAAGGTACCAAAGTAATCCAGAGTGGATCCTTTGGACAGCGGTCAAGAACATCTGAAATACACGAAAAGGACTAAGGATATGTTTCTCGTATATGGAGGTGACAAAGAGCTAGTCGTAAATGGTTACGGCGATGCAAGCTTTGACAACGATCCGACGATTCTAAATCGCAAACCCGGATCGTGTTTTTATTAAGCGGTGGAGCTATCGGTTGGTGCGAGTTCTAAACAAAGCGTCGTGGCGGGATCTACATGTGAAGTGGAGTACATAGATGCTTGAAGCAGCAAATGAAGGAGTCTGGATGAAAGAGTTCATTTCCGATCTAGGTGTCATACCTAGTGCATCGGGACCAATGAAGATCTTCTGTGACAATCTTTGGTGCAATTGCCTTGGCAAAGGAATCCAGATTTCACAAGAGGACCAAGCATATCAAGAGACGCTTCAATTCCATTCGGGACCAAGTCCAAGTGGGAGACATAGAGATTTGCAAGATACATACGGATCTGAATATTGCGGACCCGTTGACTAAGCCTCTTCCACGAGCAAAACATGATCAGCACCAAGACTCCATGGGTGTTAGAATCATTACTTGTGTAATCTAGATTATTGACTCTAGTGCAAGTGGGAGACTGAAGGAAATATGCCCTAGAGGCAATAATAAAGTTATTATTTATTTCCTCATATCATGATAAATGTTTATTATTCATGCTAGAATTGTATTAACCGGAAACATAATACATGTGTGAATACATAGACAAACTTGCAGTCACTAGTATGCCTCTACTTGACTAGCTCATTAATCAAAGGTGGTTATGTTTCCTAACCATGGACATGTGTTGTTATTTGATTAATGGGATCACATCATTAGGAGAATGATGTGATTGACATGACCCATTCCGTTAGCTTAGCACTTGATCGTTTAGTATATTGCTATTGCTTTCTTCATGACCTATACATGTTCCTGTAACTATGAGATTATGCAACTCCGTTTACGGAGGAACACTTTGGTACTACCAAAGCGTCACAACGTGAATCGGGTGATTATAAAGGAGTACTACAGTGTCTCCAAAGGTACATGTTGGGTTGGTGTATTTCGAGATTAGGTTTTGTCACTCCGATTGCCGGAGAGGTATCTCTAGGCCTTCTCGGTAATACACATCACATAAGCCTTGCAAGCATTGCAACTAATAAGTTAGTTGTGAGATGATGTATTACGGAACGAGTAAAGAGACTTGCGATAGCGAGATTGAACTAGGTATTGGATACCGATGATCGAATCTCGGGCAAGTAACATACCGATGACAAAGGGAACAACGTATGTTGTTATGCGGTTTGACCGATAAAGATCTTCATAGAATATGTAGGAACCAATATGGGCATCCAGGTTCCGCTATTGGTTATTGACCGAGAATAGTTCTAGGTCATGTCTACATAGTTCTCGAACCCGTAGGGTCCGCACGCTTAACGTTACGATGACAGTTTATTATGAGTTTATAAGTTTTGATGTACGAAGTTTGTTCGAGTCCCGGATGTGATCACGGACATGACGAGGAGTCTCGAAATGGTCGAGACATAAAGATCGATGTATTGGAAGCCTATGTTTGGACTTGAAAAGGTTCCGGATGAAAGCGAGTTTTCTGGAACACGGGGTTACTGGAACCCTCCCGGGGTCAATGGGCATTGATGGGCCATAAGGGAGAAGAGGAGGGCCGGCGGGGCAGGCCGCGCCCCCCTCTAGTCCGAATAGGACAAGGAGACGGGGGGGGGGCGGCGCCCCCCTTCCCACTTCCCCTTCCCCAAGCCTAATCCAACTAGGAAACGGGGGGGGAGTCCTACTCCCGGTGGGAGTAGGACTCCTCCAGCGCCTCCTAGGGCTGGCCGCACCCCTTGCTCCTTTATATACGGGGCAGGGGGCACCCCATGACACACAAGTTGACCTATGGATCGTTCCTTAGCCGTGTGCGGTGCCCCCTCCACCATATTCCACTTGGTCATATCGTCATGAGCTTAGGCGAAGCCTGCGCCGTAGAGTCATATCATCGCGAGCTTAGGCGAAGCCCTGCGCCGGTGGAGCATCATCATCGTCACTGCCACGTCGTCTTGTGGAACTCATCCCCGACGCTTTCTTTGGATCGGAGCCCGGGATCGTCATCGAGCTGAGCGTGTCTGAACTCGGAGGTGCCGTGCGTTCGGTACTTGGATCGGTCGGATCATGAAGACGTCTGACTACATCAACGGCGTTGTTATAACGCGCTTCGCTTCACGGTCTCTGATGCGTGGACATACACTCTCCCCTCTCGTTCCTATGCCATCACCATGATCTTGCGTGTGCGTAGGAATTTTTTTGAAATTACTACGTTCCCCAACAGCTAGCCTTTCTGAAAGACTATGTCTCGGTCATCCGTTTCTCAAACACCATGTAGTGCAAGAAATCCAACGGAGGAGACCGAGTCTTGTGGGGAAAAGTGTGCAAACCTCTGCAGAGTGTATAAACTAATCATGGTTAGCCGTGTCCCCGGTTACGGACATCTTGAGTATCTAGTACTTGGATATCATGTGAATCTCACCACGTTACTTCTAATTAATATTGTTGGGTTTGTTAATGAGTACTTTTAATTGGGATTGAGGATGTTGTCAACCATTCTCAATGTTTAACAACCACCATGATAGTTAAATAAATTTATTCCTTTGCAGTAGGGAAAAATTGGCTTTATGCAAAACTGTAACCATAGAGCTTTTCCACCAGCCATATATGCATGTAGTATAGGCTTATCATTCCATTATTCTCTATGTGTTACATTGCCAGCATATTCCATGTGCTGACCGTTTCGGGCTGCAACGTTTCATGTTGCGGACTTTTCGCATTTACAGTAAGGTGCTTAGGTCGTGGTTCTATACTCGATGATGCCGTTGGAGTTGATGGACTCGCTTATTCTTCCAAGCCTTCCGCTGTTATCGTATTTAGATGGCCTTAAGCCATTTTTATTTTATTAAGTTCTCTCTTGAGACATTCGATTGTAATAAGTGTGTGATTGCTACTCTGTTATAAATCCTCCGAGTACTGTGTGGTGTCAGCATTACTGATCCAGGGATGACACCGAGCACGTAGATCGACTGTTTGAGGTCCGTCGCTACAAAGATGGTATCGAGCACACGCCGATCGTAGGACACGACCATTAAGCTAAAGCCCTAGATCACTACTCTCTCTTCTCATTTCTAACTCCTCATCTTTTCTACTCTTTTAGGATGACGGAGCGAGGATCAAGTTCACCCAGTAGGATGAAGATACACCCTTTGGACGACACTGAAGGAAGTCACTAAGTACCTAAATATCGGATTACCAAGCTTCACCGGACCTACAATTCCACTTTACCCGAAGAAAATGTTTGGAAGATTCAAGCTCAAGTTCCAGGAAGGACGTTTGCGCCAATCACGGAGCCCATAGAGTGTGTTTTCAATGCACCAACCTGGAGTCTGGGAAAGAGCATGGCAGCCCACATAACCATGGGGCGCATAGGAGAAGTTTACAAAGAGGACCTCAAGGATACTATCTACCAGATTTGCGGGCGCCGAGATGAACAATGGGAGATAGTTGGCACTAAGAAGGATCGATCCATTGCAGCTTTCATCCAGGAGTTAAACCAACACATTCGGCCGCCAGGAGAACCGGATGTCTTGCGCAGACATGATGGAGTTGAAGACAGCAAAAGCCAAGATTATCGAACTAGAAGGAGGCGAAGGCCAATCGCAAGGACTACATGGAGGAGATTGTAGCTCTAGTGGGACAAAACGGCGATCTTAAGGAGAAGATTGAAGAACTCATGGGAAATTTAGCACCCGGAGGAGAAGATGAAGATTGCACCTGTCCAGAGAATTACATCATCATCGCATTTACACCGATTCCGATCCTAGTGATGATGATTTCGAAGATGAAGCTGGAGCAGATATCATGGAGTCTTCATCGGAGCAGTTTTCTAGTTGACCACCATAACCGTAGTAGATTTCCCCCATTTTAATTAGTTTTAGTTTCAGCACTTTTGTAACTATAGATAGACCGTTGTATGCCCTTGTTCGAATTGATTGGAGTGATATTGTGTGATTTTGTCTCATGTGCATATGGGTAGTGTTTTCTCCCTAGACCTCATTCTATTCTTAACTCTCTCCTTTTCTTTAAACCCTCAGATGCCTCCGAGACGCGACCCCGGATTTCTTTTCCCTCCAGAGATCACTCAGTTGATTCAGCAGCAGAATACCTTGATTCAAACATTGGTACAGAACCAAGACAACAACAACAACAACAACAACAACAACCCACCGCCACCACCACCTGTTGACCATTTGACCCGTTTCTTAAGGCTGAATCCGCCGGTGTTTTCCAGTAGCACCGAGCCGATTGTTGCGGATGATTGGCTCCGTAAGATAGGGAGGGAGTTGACCACTGCAGGATGTACAGATGGAGAAAGGGTGAAATTTGCCGACATCAGTTGAAGGACCCGCAGCATGGTGGGAGAATTTTACAACCACTTACCATGTAGACACCGCCACATGGGATCAGTTCAAGAAGCTTTCCGTCGCCCATGTTTCAGCAGGAGCTATGGCCATGAAGAAGCGTGAGTTTCGCAACTTGCGCCAAGGAGGACTACAGTTGGCGATTATGTAGATGATTTTAGTAAGTTAGCACGTTATGCCCCGGATGACGTTACTACAGACGCAATAAGCGGAGAAGTTTCTAGAAGGACTGAATGATGAGCTGAGCATGCAGTTGATGGTAGCCACTTTCAATAACTACCAGGAGTTGGTAGATCGTGCGCTTATGATTGAAGGGAAGCAGCGGCAGATTGACTATCACAAGAGGAAGTATGGACAGGGGAAGAATAACTCTGGAGCTCAGCAGAAACTTCGCTTTACCCCGAAGACAGGAGGACAATTTCAGCATACCCACGGAGGAGGTAGCTCGCACAACCATAATGGCACCAAGAGTGGGAACGGGAATGGAGGAAGCAATGGACAAAACCGCACCAACCCGTCAACACCATCCAAGGTAGACCTGAGCCACATCACTTGCTTTAAGTGCCGCAAGACCGGGCATTATGCAAATGATTGTCCGGAAGGCCAAAATGGAAATGGCAATGGAAGCTCAGGAAAGAAGCCGAACCCTTTCAACAGAGGACAAGTGAACCACGTTACCGTGGAGGAGGTTGAATCTCAGCCGAACCTTGATAATAGGTAAGTTTTTGGTTAAGTCATTTCTCGCAGCTTGTTCTTTTTGATCTTTGGTGCATCGCATTCATACATATCGAGGGATTTGTGGATAAGTATAAACTACCAACCCAAGCCCTTAGGTCACCCATGCTAGTAACCTCACCGGAGCGTAATACATGGCTAGTATATGGTGTGATCGACCGCCATTAAGGATTGGACACTATGTATTTTCCTCGGACCTAATAGTTACGGAATCGCAAGGATTGGATGTGATATTAGGCATGGATTGGTTATCAAGTATGGAGGGAACATAGATTGCGCCCAAGAAGTTGATTTTGCTTACCACCCGGAAGGGAGGAGAATCAAGTATGTATCACGGCATGAGCCGAGGAGAGCACATGTAAATTCCTTATCGAGTTGTGCAGAGGAAGTACCAGTGGTAAAGGATTACCGGACGTGTTTCGGAAGAGTTGCCGGGCATGCCACCGGATAGAGACATTGAATTTCTGATTGAACTCTTGCCGAAGCCTTTGGGCCGATATCTAAGAGACCGTATAGGATGCCAAATTTCGAGATTTGGAGGAAATTAAGAAGCAGATTAAGGAGTTACTGGATAAAGGTTTTATTCGCCCAAGTTCTTCGCCTTGGGGATCACCAGTACTTCTTGTGGAGAAGAAGGATGGATCATTAAGAATGGTTGTTGATTATCGAGGATTGAATGAAGTGACCATTAAGAACAAGTACCCACTGCCGATGATCAATGACTTGTTTGATCAATTGCAAGGAGCTAAGGTATTTTCCAAGATCGATTTGCGATCAGGGTACCATCAGGGACCCCACTAAAGCTGTCACTATAACAAACTGGGAAGCGCCAACAACAGTTGGAGAGATCCGGAGTGTGCTTGGACTCGCAGGATACTACCGGAGATTCATTGAGAATTTCTCAAGGATTGCGAAGCCTATGACAGAATTGTTGAAGAAAGACACCAAGTTCATTTGGACAGAGGAGTGTGAAGCTAGTTTCCAAGAGTTGAAGAAACGTTTGGTTACCTCACCAGTGTTAATCCTGCCAGATCAGACCAAGGATTATGAGGTGTATTGCGATGCTTCACGTCGAGGACTTGGAGCAGTGCTTATGCAGGAGGGAAGAGTTGTTTCGTATGCTTCCACGGCGACTTAAGCCTCATGAGCTAAATTATGCCACGCATGATTTGGAGTTAGCAGCCGTAGTGCATGCGTTGAAAACATGGAGACATTTCCTCATTGGAAATCATTGTGAGGTGTATACGGATCACAAGAGTTTAAAGTACATCTTCACGCAGAAGGAGCTAAATCTCAGGCAGAGGAGATGGTTGGAGCTCATTAAATATTACGATATGGGATTACACTATCACCCCGGAAAGGCTAATGTTGTAGCAGACGCGTTGAGCCGTAAGAGTCACGTCAACACACTAATGACAGGAGAAATACCAAAGGAGTTAGCCGAGGATCTTCGAGAGCTATGTTTGGAAATAGTTCCGAGAGGCTATATAGCAGCATTGGAGATTCAGTCAACTTTGATGGACAAAATCAGGGAAGCCCGGAAGACTGACAAAGAGATTGCTTCTATAAAGGAGAGAATGAGCAAAGGAAAAGCTAAGGGATTTTGTGAGGATGAGCATGATACCCTATGGTTTGAAGACCGTGTTTATGTGCCCAATGACCCGGAGATCAGGAAGTTAATTCTACAAGAGGCACATGATTCACCATATTCGATTCACCCAGGAAATACCAAGATGTATTTGGATTTGAAGAATAGTTTCTGGTGGACCGGAATGAAGAAGGATATTGCAGAGTACGTAGCAGTTTGTGATGTATGCGGAGGGTGAAGGCGAACATCGTGAAGCTAGCAAGATTGTTACAACCATTGCCTATACCCGAATGGAAGTGGGATAAACTAGGTATGGATTTCATCACGGGATTGCCCAGACTCGTTCGAGCTATGACTCGATTTGGGTTGTAGTCGATCGTTTGTGAAGGTAGCTCATTTCATTCGATAAAGACTACCTACAAAGAAGCGCCAAATTGGCTAAAATTTACATGACAAGGATTGTATGCTTGCATGGAGTTCCGAGGAGTATCGTATCGACGATAGAGGAACCCAATTCACCTCAAAGTTCGAAGCGATTTACACGAAACTCGGGAACCAGCTGGAGTTTATACGACTTTTCATCCACGCATGATGGACAAACCGAGAGAGTCAACCAGATTTTGGAGGATATGCTTAGAGCTTGTGTCTTCGATTATGGATCAAGTTGGGATGACAACTTGCCGTATGCGGAGTTTTCTTATAACAATAGTTACCAGACCAGTCTAAAGATGGCACCTTTCGAAGCCTTGTACGGAAGGAGGTGCAGGACCCCGTTGTTGTGGGATGAAGTTGGAGACCGCCAGTTGTTTGGACCAGATTTGATTAAGGAGTCTGAACGGAAAGTAAAGTTGATTCGCGATAGGCTCAAGGTAGCCCAGTCAAGACAGAAGAGTTATGCAGACTCAAAACGCAAGGAGACAGAATCTGAAGTCGGAGGCGAGTTTATCTTTGAGTATCGCCACTTCGAGGAGTTAAGCGTTTTGGTGTTAAAGGAAAGTTAGCGCCACGATTTGTAGGACCTTATCGTGTTTTGGAACGCATGGGAGAAGTTGCGTACAAGTTGGAATTACCCGAGGGATTGTCAGGAGTACATGATGTGTTTCATGTTTCTCAGTTGAAGAAGTGTCACGCAGAGATGGCTGATATACCCCTGAGAGATACTGTGCCACTAGAAGCGATTCAGTTGAATGATGATTTGACCTACGAGGGGAAACCAGCTTAAGATTACGGAGTATGCCACCGAGTCACTCGCAAAGAAGGTCATTAAGTTTTGCAAAGTTCATTGGAGCCACCACTGCGAGGATGAAGCCACACAGGGCGAGAGGAAGATTTGCTTAAGGCCCATCCTCACCTATTTTCTAGCCAACCCGAATCTCGAGGGCGAGATTCATCTTAAGGGGGTAGGTTTGTAACATCCCAAATTTTCAATTTGGAATGTTATACATAGAGCATCATTGCATATCATATTTTTGTTGCATTTTTGCTCGATCCTAGAAATTCTACACAAATCAAGGACCCACGGAGAGAGTTGGGGATTTCGTTATTTTCATATTTAAGTTTTCTCAGATTTTGAAAATAGGATCATTTGATTTTAATTATTTTATCTTTAATTATTTCTACTATCAAAATATGAGCGATGGAATAGAATGACTTTCGCAAAATAAAGAAATAATGAAGATTTAATAAAAAAATCAAATAAGATTTTATTTTGGAGTTTTTCGCCTTTTTATTTGAATTTAGGAAAAATGCGCGTTTTTCAAAATTGCATTTAGGCCCCAAATAAATGTTCATTAAATCCGGCTTGATTTTAGAAGCCGGGGAAAATTTATTTCAGGATTTTTGGAGCCAGTTTAGTATTTCTTTTTATTTGATTTATGCGCGTAATTATTAAAAAAAATGCGCGCACCGACCTACGGGCCGTGTCCGCCCGGGACTCCGGCCCGAGGTGGCTTTATAAGCCGGCCCGAGGTGGCTTTATAAGCCGGCCCACCTGGGGGTCAAACCCTAGCAAGCTACCAACCCCGCTACCACCGCCGCCGCCTTGGCCACCGTTCTGCGCCCGGCGTCGAGATCGCCGCCGCGCCCAAACCCGCCGGACCCCGCCGGCCGACCTCGCCGACCCGCCGCCGCCGCCGCCGACTCGCCCGGACCCCGCCGCGAGGTTCGCCGCCGCCTCGATCCGCGTGCGCGGTTTTCTAAAAACCGGGCGATTTTCTTCGGTTTTATTTCGATTTTTTTTTGGTTTTTTTTATTCCGTTTTTTTATTAGTTTCGATTTTTTTTCGGTTTAGGTTGAATAGCGAACGTTGGTTGGTTCGTTCGTTTTTAACGAACGCGTTCGTCAGATTAGTTTAGTTAACGAACGTCCGTTCGTTAACCCGTTCGTCGTTTTTCTTTTTCTCGGATCAAATCCGCGATTTTTCTGATCGCGATTCCTGATCCGATTTTCGTTTCAGTATAACTTTTCGCTCGTTTATCGGAATCAGGCGATTCAAGCGCCTAGAGTTTCGTCTCGAAACCCTCTTTCCGAATAACTTACTTAAACAAGTTTTTGCTTATGTAAAATTTGACTTAGATCCAGATTAGTAAAACGAAGCTGTTTTCTTCCGCCGTTTGACTTTCATTGCTTCGTTTGATTTGATTCTTTTTGCAAACCAGAGTTCTTAAGTTGAACTATCTGGTTAGATCTATTTGAGTTTTACCCTGCATTAGACGAGTACTTATTGTATGCTTGTTTTTTGTCTGCGATAGAATACCGGAGTGCGCCGCTTTGTTACTTGAGTCTCTAGGTTTCATGGATCATCGACAAGGCAAGTAACACTTTGATCATACCTTTTCTACTACCCAGTTTTTATGCATTAGATCTATCCTCAAACATTGCATGATTAGGATCTAATTAAATTGTGGGTTTTGGGAAGTAGATGAGGTAGTACCTATTACCTGTTTTATTATCAAACCCTTGGGAGTTACTTCTACGTTTGCTTATTATGCCATGCTATGCTAGTAGACGTGTATTGGGTGAGTGAATTCCATGACAAAGTTGAGATTGTTAAATTAATGGTTTATTTAAGGTGGCAACTTAAACACACATCCGGGTGGATTGAGGCACCTGGTTTCTATCGAGACTTTTGTATTTCTTCTGACCGCCACCCAGGCTCAAAGGGATCATGAGATTATTCAAACTAGAAACTTACGTGTGCAGCCACAAGCCATTATGGGCTATGGCGTAGTTGATTAAGTTGTGCGAACTCTTACGGGTAGGCTAGCTGATTTAGGGGATGTAGGTTGGAACGGTCTACCCACATGTAAGGTGCTAGCGTTTCTGAAAGACTATGTCTCGATCATCCGTTTCTCAAACACAATGTAGTGCGAGAAATCAAACGGAGGCGATCGAGTCTTGTGGGGAAAAGTGCGCAAACCTCTGCAGAGTGTATAAACTAATCATGGTTAGTCGTGTCCCCGGTTACGGACATCTTGAGTATCTAGTACTTGGATATCATGTGAATCTCATCATGTTACTTCTAATTAATATTGTTGGGTTTGTTAATGAGTACTTTTAATTGGGATTGAGGATGCTGTCAACCATTCTCAATGTTCAACAACCACCATGATAGTTAAATAAATTTATTCCTTTGCAGTAGGGAAAAATTGGCTTAATCAAAACTGTAACCATAGAGCTTTTCCACCAGCCATATATGCATGTAGTATAGGATTATCATTCCATTATTCTCTGTGTGTTACATTGCCAGCATATTCCATGTCTTTGACCCGTTCTGGCTGGCGTTGCATGTTGCGCACTTTTCGAACGACGAGTAAGGTGCTTAGGTCGTGTTTCTATACTCAGTTATGCCGTTAGTTTTGATGGACTCTCTTATTCTTCCAAGCCTTCCGCTGTTATCGTATTTAGATGGCCTTAAGCCATTTTTATTTTGTTAAGTTCTCTCTTGAGACATTCGATTGTAATAAGTGTGTGATTGCTACTCTGTTATAAATCCTCCGAGTACTGTGTGGTGTCAGCATTACTGATCCAGGGATGACATTGAGCACATAGATCAGACTGTTTGAGGTCTGGTCGCTACAAAGATGGTATCAGAGCACACGCTGACCGTAGGACACGACCATTAAGCTAAAGCCCTAGATCACTACTCTCTCTTCTCATTTCTGACTCCTCATCTTTTCTACTCTTTTAGGATGACGGAAGCGAGGATCAAGTTCACCCAAATGGGATGAAGATACACCCTTTGGGCGACACATGAAGGAATACACTAAGTACCTAAACATAGGATTATCAAGCTTCACCGGGACCTACAATTCCACTTTACCCGAAGAAGAGCGCTGGAAGATTCAAGCTCAAGTTCCAGGAAGGACGTTTGCGCCAATCACGGAGCCCATAGAGTGTGTTTTCAATGCACCAACCTGGAGTCTGGGAAACAGCATGGCAGCCCACATAACCATGTGGTGCATTGGAGAAGTTTACAAAGAAGACCTCAAGGATACTATCTACCAGATTTGCGGGCACCGAGATGAACAATGGGAGATAGTTGGCACTAAGAAGGATCGATCCATTACAGCTTTCATCCAGGAGTTAAACCAGCATATTCGACGCCAGGAGAACCCGGATGTCTTGCAGACATGATGGAGTTGAAGACAGCAAAAGCCAAGATTATCGAACTAGAAGGAGAACTGAAGGCCAATCGCAAGGACTACATGGAGGAGATTGTAGCTCTAGTGGGACAAAACGGCGATCTTAAGGAGAAGATTGAAGAACTCATGGGAAATTTAGCACCCGAAGGAGAAGATGAAGATTGCACCTGTCGGAGAATTACATCATCATCGACGACACCGATTCCGATCCTAGTGATGATGATTTCGAAGATGAAGCTGGAGCAGATATCATGGAGTCTTCATCGGAGCAGTTTTCTAGTTGACCACCATAACCGTAGTAGATTTCCCCCATTTTAATTAGTTTTAGTTTCAGCACTTTTGTAACGATAGATAGACCGTTGTATGCCCTTGTTTGAATTGATTGGAGTGATATTGTGTGATTTTGTCTCATGTGCATATGGGTAGTGTTTTCTCCCTAGACCTCATTCTATTCTTAACTCTCTCCTTTTCTTTAAACCCTCAGATGCCTCCGAGACGCGACCCCGGATTTCTTTTCCCGCCAGAGATCACTCAGTTGATTCAGCAGCAGAATACCTTGATTCAAACATTGGTACAGAACCAAGACAACAACAACAACAACAACAACCCACCGCCACCACCACCTGTTGACCATTTGACCCGTTTCTTAAGGCTGAATCCGCCGGTGTTTTCCAGTAGCACCGAGCCGATTGTTGCAGATGATTGGCTCTGTAAGATAGGGAGGGAGTTGACCACTGCAGGATGTACAGATGGAGAAAGGGTGAAATTTTCCGCACATCAGCTTGAAGGACCAGCAGCAGCATGGTGGGAGAATTTTACAGCCACTTACCCTGTAGACACTGTCACATGGGATCAGTTTCAGCAAGCTTTCCGTACTGCCCATGTTTCAGCAGGAGCTATGGCCATGAAGAAGCGTGAGTATCGCAACTTGCGCCAAGGAGGGCGGACAGTTGGCCAGTATGTAGATGATTTTAGTAAGTTAGCACGTTATGCCCCAGATGACATTGCTACGGACGTAGCTAAGCAGGAGAAGTTTCTAGAAGGACTGAATGATGAGCTGAGCATGCAGTTGATGGTAGCCACTTTCAATAACTACCAGGAGTTGGTAGATCGTGCGCTTATGATTGAAGGGAAGCGGCAGATTGACTATCACAAGAGGAAGTATGGACAGGGGAAGAATAACTCGAGCTCAGTGAAACTTCGCTTTACCCCGAAGACAGGAGGACAATTTCAGCATACCCACGGAGGAGGTAGCTCGCACAACCATAATGGCACCAAGAGTGGGAGCAGGAATGGAGGAAGCAATGGACAAAACCGCACCAACCCGTCAACACCATCCAAGGTAGACCTGAGCCACATCACTTGCTTTAAGTGCCGCAAGACCGGGCATTATGCAAATGATTGTCCAGAAGGCCAAAATGGAAATGGCAATGGAAGCTCAGGAAAGAAGCCGAACCCTTTCAACAGGGGACAAGTGAACCACGTTACCGTGGAGGAGGTTGAATCTCAGCCGAACCTTGATAATAGGTAAGTTTTGGTTAAGTCATTTCTTTGCAGTTGTTCTTTTTGATACTGGTGCATCGCATTCATACATATCAAGGGGATTTGTGGATAAGTATAAACTACCAACCCAAGCCCTTAGGTCACCCATGCTAGTAACCTCACTCGGAGTAGAATACATGGCTAGTATATGGTGTGATCGACTGCCATTAAGGATTGGACACTATGTATTTTCCTCGGACCTAATAGTTGTGGAATCGCAAGGATTGAGGAAAAAAGATGTGATATTAGGCATGGATTGGTTATCGAAGTATGGAGGGAACATAGATTGCACCAGTAAGTTGATTTTGCTTACCACCCCAGAAGGGAGGAGAATCAAGTATGTATCACGGCATGAGCCGAGGAGAGCACATGTAAATTCCTTATCAGGAGTTGTGCAGGAGGAAGTACCAGTGGTAAGGGATTACCCGGACGTGTTTCCAGAAGAGTTGCCAGGCATGCCACCGGATAGAGACATTGAATTTCTGATTGAACTACTGCCAGGCACTGGGCCGATATCTAAGAGACCATATAGGATGCCAGCCCGAGATTTGGAGGAAATTAAGAAGCAGATTAAGGAGTTACTGGATAAAGGTTTTATTCGCCCAAGTTCTTCGCCTTGGGGATCACCAGTACTTCTAGTGGACAAGAAGGATGGATCATTAAGAATGGTTGTTGATTATCGAGGATTGAATGAAGTGACCATTAAGAACAAGTACCCACTGCCGATGATCAGTGACTTGTTTGCCCAATTGCAAGGAGCTAAGGTATTTTCCAAGATCGGTTTGCGATCAGGGTACCATCAGTTGAAGATTCGAGAGCAGGATATGCTCTTTCACAAACAGCCCTAGAGTTCGTACTAGAGTAACACCTTAAGACACAAATCAACCAAAACCCTAATGTCACCTAGATACTCCAATGTCACCTCAAGTATCCGTGGGTATGATTATACGATATGCATCACACAATCTCAGATTCATCTATTCAACCAACACATAGGACCTCAAAGAGTGCCCCAAAGTTTCTACTGGGAGAATCACGACGAAAATGTGTGCCAACCCCTATGCATAAGTTCATGGGCGGAACCCGTAAGTTGATCACCAAAACATACATCAAGTGAATCACGTGATATCCCATTGTCACCACAGATACGCACGACAATACATACATCAAGTGTTCTCAAATCATTAAAGACTCAATCCGATAAGATTACTTCAAAGGAAAACTCAATTCATTACAAGAGAGAAGAGGGGGAGAAGAAACATAAGATCCAACTATAATAGCAAAGCTCGCGATACATCAAGATCATGCCAAATCAAGAACTCGAGAGAGAGAGAGAGATCAAACACATAGCTACCGGTACATACCCTCAGCCCTGAGGCTGAACTACTCCCTCCTCGTCATGGAGAGCGCCGGGATGATGAAGATGGCCACCGGTGAGGGTTCCCCCCCTCGGCAGTCTTGAACAGGGTCCCGATTGACTTTTGGTGGCTACAGAGGCTTGCGGGGGCGGAACTCCCGATCTATTCTGTTCTCCGAAGTTTTTAGGGTATATGGGTATATATAGGAGGAAGAAGTACGCCAGGGGGCCACGAGGGGCCCACGAGGGTGGAGGGCGCGCCCTAAGGGGGTGGGCGCGCCCCCCTACCTCGTGGCTCCCTCGTTTCTTTCCTGACGTGCACTCCAAATTTATCCGGTAGCTTTCCTTCCAAAAATAACTTCTCCAGTTGGCTTCATTCTGTTTCGACTCCGTTTGATATTCCTTTTCTTCGAAACACTAAAACAAGGGGAAAAACAACAATTCTGGGCTGGGCCTCCGGTTAATAGGTTAGTCCCAAAAATAATATAAAAGTGGAAAATAAAGCACGATATTGTCCAAAATAGTAGATAATATAGCATGGAGCAATCAAAAATTATAGATACGTTGGAGACGTATCAGGGGCCCATGAGGGTGGAGGGCGCGCCTGGGGGGTAGGCGCGCCCCCTGCCTCGTGCTCTCCTCGTTGATTCCCTGACGTGTACTCCAAGTCTCCTGGATTGCTTCCGTTCTGAAAATAACTTCTCCAGAAGGTTTCATTCCGTTTGGACTCCGTTTGATATTCCTTTTCTGCGAAACACTGAAACAAGGGAAAAAACATAAACTGGCACTGGCCTCTGGGTTAATAGGTTAGTCCCGAAAATAATATAGAAGTGTATAATAAAGCCCATAAACATCCAAAACAGAATATATAATAGCATGGAACAATAAAAAAATATAGATACGTTGGGGACGTATCAGAGGGGGCCGCTCGCTCGATTCCGGAGCCGTTTGTACCTCCGGAGCGGTATTTGGCCGCGGGCTGGATGATCCTGGGCCCCCGTCGCCAGTCCACATGGGGGTCTCGGGCCCCACGTCCTCGGCAGCCAAGGTGTTCTCCCCTGGCACCATCTCGGTCCTCTCCCGCACTTCTCCGAAGCCCAGAGAAATCCTTTGGGACGACACCTCGGTGTCATCCGCCCTAGGAGACGAGGAAGCTTGTGGAGGCGTCTCACTCTCCATCATCTCCGGCGGTAGATCCCCCGATGACGATGATACTTGGGGGAGATCGCGGGCCGGACTGAAACACGTGATTTAACATTATTCTCACAATTTGCAAAAGATTGTATCTATGTGAAAGCATCCTTAGGTACTTACGATGTGGCAGTAGGCTTGGTCCGGGGGCGGTGCTTGGGGATTGCTTTGGCGTCCAAATCCGAGTCGTCCGAGAGGGATATCCTTCCCCTCTTGGATGCTCCCTCCTCCGGCTCTATGGAGGCTTCCCTCTTTTTCCCTTTGGGAGGAGGGTTCTCTCCTTCCTCCTCCTCCTCCTCATCCTCTTCTTCGTCTCCCTCGTGAGAGGAAGGAGCCTCGGCCCCCCCGGACGTAGCCCCCAAAGTACCTTCATGGTGGACGCCATCTTCAGCCTCCTTGCCCTTCTTCTTCTTGTCCTTCTTTGCCGGCGCCTGGTAGGGCACTGGGACCAACATCCTCATTAACAGAGGTTCAGCTGGGTATTCGAGGAGCGGAGCCGGGCATCTGATCCGCTCCGCCTTCTTTGTCTAGCCCTGTTCAAGGGACGGAATTTCAGTACCCCTCCCTAAAATTGACGAACTAGGTAATGTTCGGAAATTTAATACTTACTGGGGAGGCCAGATTGTTGTAGTCGAGGCCATTGTCGTCAGATGTCCTTGGGCACGTCTTTTGGCTCTTGAAGAGCAGCTTCCAGATCCCTTTTGTGCTCGTGCCAACGAATCGCTGCAGGTTCCGTGGCCCTTCCGGATTAAAATCCCACATGTTGAGAGGCCATCGTTGGGGAGAGCTTGGCGGATAAGCATCACCTGGACCACATCAGCAAGGGTGATGTCCTTTTCTATCATACTCTTGATGCACTTTTGCAGCATCAGCACCTCGTCAGAGGATCCCCAGTCTAGACCCTTGTTGGTCCAAGATGCGAGCCGCAACGGAGGCCCCGATCTAAAAGTAGGAGCGGTCACCCACTTGGTGCCGCGGGGTTCGGTAACGTAGAACTACTCCTGCTGCCATACCTTGACAGTGTCCACGAATGTCCCTTTGGGCCAGGTGACATGGCGGAGTTTGCTGACAATGGCGCCACCGCACTCGGCATGTTGACCGTCGACCACCTTTGGCTTCACATTGAAGACATTGAGCCACAGGCCGAAATGTGGGGGGACACGGAGGAATGCCTCACGCATGCCGATGAATGCCGAGATGTGGAGGAAGGAATTCGGGGCCAGATCATGGAAATCCAGCCCGTAGTAAAACATGAGACCTCGGACGAAGGGATGGAGGGCAAACCCAAGTCCTCGGAGGAAGTGGGGGATGAATACCACCCTTTCGCTGGGCTTTGGGGTAGGGATGACCTGCCCCGGGGTGGGAAGCCTGTGTGTGATCTCCGCCGTCAAGTACCTCGCTTCCCGTAGATCCTTGATGTCCTTCTCCGTTACGGAGGAGGCCATCCACTTGCCCTAGGATCCGGATCCAGCCATGGCTGGAGAAGTTGGGCGAAGGGAAAGATTGGGACTAGGATGCTGGACCTCGAGGATGGAGAGGCAGGAAGGTGTGGGGAAGAAGGATGGATTTTTATCCGTTTATATAAGCTGCGAATATCAAGTGCCTCCCCCTCATAAGCCTTAAAACTCGCCTATTCCCAAGGGGTCGTGCTAACGGCACGGTTGGATTACCCAAGCCCATATTGATGAGAATCCCGCAATAAAGGGAAAAGATCTTTGTCTTTGACAAAACGTGTCAATAACCGTGCCTCGAAACACGAAGCGGGAGGCTAAAAAATGGTTCGACATGATAATTAGGCCAGAACATAATGTCTCATCAGAAAAGTTGTCAGTGGACGTAACTTGTGTAAGTGTTTTGTCCTTATGGCCTAGGGTCATAACTATTATACAGAGCCGGATATAGTTCTTTTGATCAGCTACTTTGAAGTGTTCGGAGGATGAACCCGCCTTGCAATGCCGAAGACAAGCTGCGCGCCGAACATGTCGTCATTGAAGCCTAGTTCAGGGGCTACTGAGGGAGTCCTGGAATAGGGGGGTCCCCGGGCGTCCGAACTATATGACGTGGGCCGGACTGGTGGGCCGTGAAGATACAAGATAGAAGGCTTTCCCCCGTATCCGTATGGGACTCTCCTTTGCGTGGATGGCAAGCTTGGCATCTGGATATGAAGATTCCTTTCTCTGTAAACTGACTCTGTACAACCCTAGGCCCCTCCGATGTCTTTATAAACCGGAGGGTTTAGTCCGTAGAGGTAACCACAAAATCATACAGGCTATACATCTAGGGTTTAGCCATTACGATCTCGAGGTAGATCAACTCTTGCAACCCCTATTCTCATCAAGATCAATCAAGCAGGAAGTAGGGTATTACCTCCATCAAGAGGGCCCGAACCTGGGTAAACATCGTGTCTCCCGCCACCTGTTACCTTCGATCCTGAGACGCACAGTTCGGGACCCCCTATCCGAGACCTGCTGGTTTTGACAATGACAATCCTCGCCATCATTGCGCAGCCGAGGAAAGCCTTGGCCTCCTTTCTTCACCTTATAAGCTGGGAGATTTGGAAGGAGCGAAATGCACGCATGTTGAGGACCAAGGCGGCGCCGGTGGCAGTGATCGTGCGAACTATTAAAGAGGAGGCGTCTATCTGAGCTCTGGCGTGCGCTAGACATTTGTATAATTTTATGCCGCGAGAGTAGGCCTTTAACCCTTTCCGCTTTCGCGGGGCTGTGATATACTAAAACATACTCTTCTCATTATTCAATGAAAATAGTAAATCTTTTGACTTGCTATTTTTAAATAAATGCCTGAGCATGTGATGGACCGACGTTGGGTGATACGTCTCCAATGTATCTATAATTTTTGATTGTTCCATGCTATTATATTATCTGTTTTGGATGTTTAATGGGCTTTCTTATACACTTTAATATTATTTTTGGGACTAACCTACTAATCCAAGGCCCAGTGCAAATTGCTGTTTTTTTGCCTATTTCAGTGTTTCGCAGAAAAAAATATCAAACGGAATCCAAACGGAATGAAACCTATGGCCCCCAGGTCTATTTTCCATCATATTAATCTCCCGTCAACTAGCTATTTCTATCATCGTTTATGTTGCAATCTTTACCTTTAATCTTTATCATAAAAACATTATCTTATCATCTCTATCAGATCTCACTTTTGCAAGTGGCTGTGAAGGGATTGACAACCCCTTTATCGCGTTGGTTGCAAGGTTCTTATTTGTTTGTGTAGGTACGAGGGCCTTGCATGTGGCCTCCTACTGGATTGATACCTTGGTTCTAAAAAACTGAGGGAAATACTTACGCTACTTTGCTGCATCACCATTTCCTCTTCAAGGGAAAACCAACGCATGCTCAAGAGGTAGCAAGAAGGATTTCTGGCGCCGTTGCCAGGGAG
Source organism: Aegilops bicornis (assembly GCA_021605145.1). Lineage (NCBI taxonomy): Eukaryota > Viridiplantae > Streptophyta > Magnoliopsida > Poales > Poaceae > Aegilops > Aegilops bicornis. Next base: position 676,357,186 of record CM038671.1, read on the forward strand.
TCTACGCACAAGTCAAGAAACACCAAGTACCCATCACAAACTCTTATCCCTCGCATTACAATATTTTCCATTCGCCTCTCGTTTTCCTCCCCCCCCCACTTCACCCTTGCCGTTTTATTCGCCTTCTTTTTTGTTTGCCTTTTTCTCGCCAGATCTGTTGTTTGCTTATGTTACCATGTGCCTTCTATTTGCTTGCATCTTTTCTTACTAAAAACTTATTGATATGGATCCACTTAAAGTGTTCTACTTGGATCATCTTTGATCCTTATGCGCTCATGCTGAAACCCCAACTAGCCTAGTTGATGGGAAATCTTTAGATGAGCATGCTCATTTTGTGCGTCACCGTTTGTCTGAAAAAGGGAGACTCTTATGGGATTAAATAAATAGATTGTTGTGTTATGCTTGGAATCTTTGTGAAATTTATGATTTTACTTGTTGCTCTAAGAACCCTAAAAAACACCTCTCCTACCTATGTGAGTTTAATGATAATGAAATCTTATCTTCTTATGCAAAGGGTGTTTATAGTTACTACGATATCGAACAAATTGAAGAATTTGTCGCTTTTAAGGGTGCTTATGAAGTTGCTTCTTTGGTTGAAAAGTATGATATTACTCTCTACGAATCTAAATTTTTTGACATACTTAAATATTGCTATGAAAACTATGCTCATAATGTCTATGTCAAAGAATTTATTGAGAGAATGATCGTTGCTTTGGAAGAAAATAATGGTATTCACGAATCTATAGATAATGATGATTCCGATGATTTGATTGAAATATCCCTTGATGAACATGATGCTTGCTATTCTTGTGGCCATGATGCCAATATTTATGAAGATGAATTTGCTATAGTTCCTTATGGCAAACAAGAGATCGTTGCTATTGCACCCATACTTGGTAGTTCCTTCGATGAAAAGCATGATTGCAATGATGTTATTATAAATTCTCTTAATGTCAATTGTGTTAGTAATATGCGAAACCTTAAGCTTGGGGATGCTAGTTTTGCTATGTCTACTACTTGTTGCAATGATCATGATTGGGGTGATTCTTCCTATGATCTTGAAAATTTATTTAAGCCCCATGATGAATATGAGATTGATAATAGTGTTTGCAATAATATTGAAAGTGGGTTTGGAAGAGTGTCAACTTTAGATCCCACATATTTGGAGAATGTTCAATCTTATGGTATTTTGATAAAAGTGGGTTTGGAGAGGTCATAACTTTAGTTAATGATAATCCCACTATTTTGGAAGAGTGTCAACTTCTTACGCATGGGGATCATGTTGAGAATATGTTATGTGATAGCTATTTTGTTGAATTTGCCTATGATCCTACGTGTAATTATTACGAGAGAGGAAAATATGGTTGTAGAAATTTTTATCTCTACTCCTAATGGACGAGTTGGTGAATCGTCTCCGCGGTTTATTTTCGCTGGTTTTTTTCGTCTCTCCTACCACCACCCCCTCCCACCACAGTCCGCGGTTTATTTTATTTTATTTGGGTTTTCGTCTCTCCTCCCACCACCCTCCCACCTTTGGTGCATCGGTTTATTTTTCTCTCCACTCTTTATTACAACAAGAACTTTCGTAACGTATAACAAATCACGGATCTAACTTCCTTAAATTATGCAAATCAATCGATTACTTTTATTGGTTCAATTTATCTTAGAAAACAAATAACAGATTTTCAGGAAACAAATAATAATCTAACTTCCTTAAATTATGCAAATCAATTGATTCCTTTTATTGGTTCAATTTGTTTTAGGAAACAAATAACCGATTTTCAGGAAACAAATAATACATTTTAATCTAACTTCCTTAAATTATGCAAATCAATCGATTCCTTTTATTGGTTCAATTTGTCTTAGGAAATAAATAACATATTTTCAGGAAACAAATAATACATTTTAATCTAACTTTCCTAACTTATCTAAATCAATCGATTTCTCTTATTAGTGAAATTTGGTTTAGGAAACAAATAACAGACACGTCACAACTTTCCTCCCAATAAATAGTTTCTTAACATTTGCAAACTTTCCTAATCAAACACGTCACAAACGGGCAGGTATTGATATCACGTTACCAAACAATAAAACCCCATTTGCATAGAAATCAGTTCAAAAATCCTAACTTTCCTAAATTTTTACCTTTCCTTCATAACAACCAATATTTCCTATGTTTTCCACCTATTGAAGGAAATCACCCTCCATCGATATTAGCATTTTTTTGAACTGAGATCTACGGGTTATGATTTTTTTGCGATTCTTTCCAATTGTGACCTCTCCTTCCACTCCGGCTCCTTCTCGCATAAACACCTCCACCACAGCCAGGTGACACCGCCCCAGACCTCCTGCCTCTCCACACGTTCTCCGCGACCTCTTTCTCGTACTCCATTAACAATCCCTCCGCCACATTTGTCCATGGCGGTGTCGAGGGCATGGCGCAGCAGCGTACCATGATAAGCAGCGCATAGCGAGAAGCAACACGCGGCGAAAGCGGCGACCGATGGTGGAGGGCGAATCGGCCGGCGTGGCTGAAAGGCCGGCAAAAAGATGGCCACGATCGAGGCGGCGTGAGGCGAAGCGCGACAGCGAAGCGGCGAAGGATAAGCGGCGGCGAGCAGACGGCGCGGCGGCGAGAGTGTGGCGCGCGGCCATGGTGTGTGTCACGCGAGCACGATGGTGCGGTGGCTGCGGCAAGCGCGACGGCAGCGGCGGGCGCGACCGACGCGGTGTAGCACGGGCGTGGGCATGTAGAGGGAGTGGCCCCATGGGCGCGGAAGAAGAGCGGCATGCTTGGGCATGGGCGTGCATAGGAGCGGGCATGTGCCATGGGGTCAATCCGAGGAGCTCGCTGGCTACCCCTGCAAAGGCCATGGCGGATGGCGGTTCTCGGCCACGGCGAAATACCTAACGAGAGCAAGCGAGAGGAAAGCAGGGAAAGGCAAGAGGAGATTATGGCGGTGTCAATGGCGCCCTAGGGGAAGACATGGGAGCTCGGGCGGCGCGGATCGAGCAGCAATGTCGCGGTGGCCCAAGGTTGAGGAAGGCGGTAGCGGCGTGTATGCGAGGTCTTGGACTTGATCTCGTTGGCGCAGAGAAAGTAGCTGCGTTCGGAGCTCCTCGACAAGCTCCTAGCCCGCAGGGAGGCGTTAGCCATGTGGGCGGGGTCGGTCATGGTGGCCGTGGCGTCGACTTCGTCGGATCGGCCAGGATCGGCGGCGAGGAGGAGAAGTGGATTTGGGAGGCGTCGAGGAGGTGAGGCCATGGGGGCAGGGAAGGAAGGCGTCACCCTTATCCATTCCCTTCGATCCCAGCGGCGTGGTCGAGCGGGAGCCCGCTTTCTCAGAGCGCTGCCTCGAGGAACGAGGAGAAAGACGACTGCTGAGGCTGGACCGCTGAGCCGGTTCGGTGGCATGGCCTGGGGGCAGGGTGAATCCCCTTTTACATCGTCCTTTTGGTTTTTCAATGTATTCTAATCTGTTTCTCCTTTTTAACACCGTTTTCTATTTATTCTTATCAAATAAATCATCTCTACTCCTAATTTCTCAGTTGGTAGTCTCCGTTCCGGGTTTATTTTTGTCCCGCCTCCCGAGTGAGGGAGAGGGGGAGAGGGAGTTAGGAAGAGGGAGAGAGAGGGTGTGTGTGTGTGAGAATTTGATGGTAAAAAAGGTCGTAAATGTTACTTAATATGTATGAGAATATTAAATGTAATATTAACATAATTGACATTGAACTTCTAAATTTAATGTGGCCCCGTTGCAACGCACGGGCATTCTTCTAGTCTTACTAAATCACCTCTCTTCATGTTGAGATTGCTATCGTCTCTTTCTTCTTCCTTGCATATGCTAGTTTTTGCTTTCCTTGATAATTTGTTTGCTTATAAAATGCCTATGCATAGGAAGTATGTTAGACTTAGATGTGTTTATCACGTGTTCTTTGATGCTCTCTTTGTGCTTTAATTCTTGTCTTTGATGTGAGCATCATTATAATTATCAATGCCTAGCTAAAAAGGCTTTAAAGAAAAGCGCTTGTTGGGAGCCAACCCAATTTTATTTTTGTTTCCTGCTTTTTGGTTCTGTTTAGTAATAAATCTTTGATCTATCCTATGGTTAGATATGTTTTCATGTTTTAATTAGTGTTTGTGCCAAGTACAACCTTTGGGAAGACTTGGGTGAAGTCTTTTTGATCTTGCTGTAAAAAACAGAAACTTTAGCACTCACGAGATTAGCTACAACTTTTTACTGGAGAGTGATATTTAGTTGATTATTTTTGAAGATTATTAATAGATAAATTCCTCACGTCCAGTAATTTATTTTAGAATTTTTGGAGTTCCATAAGTATATGTTTGATACAGATTACTACAGACTGTTCTATTTTTGACAGATTCTGTTTTTCGTGTGTTGTTTGCTTATTTTGATGAATCTATGGCTAGTATCGGAGGTTATGAACCATAGAGAAGTTGGAATACAGTAGGTTTAACACCAATATAAATAAAGAATGAGTTCATTACAGTACCTTAAGGTGGTGGTTTGTTTTATTTCGCTAACGGAGCTCATGAGATTTTCTGTTGAGTTTTGTGTTGTGAAGTTTTCAAGTTTTTGGGTAAAGATTTGATGGATTATGGAACAAGGAGTGGCAAGAGCCTAAGCTTGGGGATGCCCAGGCACCCCAATGTAGAATCCAAGGACAACCAAAAGCCTAATCTTGGGGATGCCCCGGAAGGCATCCCCTCTTTTGTCTTCATCCATCGGTAACTTTACTTGATGCTATATTTTTATTCACCACATGATATGTGTCTTGCTTGGAGCGTCTTGTATGATTTGAGTCTTTTCTTTTTAGTTCACCACAATCATCATTTCTGTACACACCTTTTGGGAGAGACACACATTAATCAGAATTTATTAGAATACTCTATGTGCTTCATTTATATCTTTTGAGCTAAATAATTTTGCTCTAGTGCTTCATTATATCTTTTAGAGTACGGTGGTGGTATTATTTTATAAAAAGTATTGATCTCTCATGCTTCACTTATATTATTTTGAGAGTCTTTTAGAACAGCATGGTAATTTGCTTTGGCTATAAAATTAGTCCTAATATGATAGGCATCCAAGATGGATATAATAAAAACTTTCATATAAGTGCATTGAATACTAAGAGAAGTTTGATACTTGATGATTGTTTTGAGATATGGAGATAGTGATATTAAAGTTGTGATAGTTAAGTAGTTGTGAATTTGAGAAATACTTGTGTTGAAGTTTGCAAGTCCCGTAGCATGCATGTATGGTAAACATTGTGTAACAAATTTGAAACATGAGGTGTTCTTTGATTGTCATCCTTATGAGTGGCGGTCGGGGAGACGAGCGATGGTCTTTTCCTACCAATCTATCCCCCTAGGAGCATGCGTGTAGTGCTTGGTTTTTGATGACTTGTAGATTTTTGCAATAAGTATGTGAGTTCTTTATGACTAATGTTGAGTCCATGGATTATATGCACTCTCACCCTTCCATCATTGCTAGCCTCTTCGGTACCGTGCATTGCCCTTTCTCACCTCGAGAGTTGGTGCAAACTTCGTCGGTGCATCCAAACCCCGTGATACGATACGCTCTATCACACATAAACCTCCTTATATCTTCCTCAAAACAGCCACCATACCTACCTATTACGTCATTTCCATAGCCATTCCGAGATAATATTGCCATGCAACTTTCCACCGTTCCGTTTATTATGACGCGCTTCATCATTGTCATATTGCCTTGCATGATCATGTAGTTGACATCGTATTTGTGGCAAAGCCACCATGCATATTATTTCATACATGTCACTCTTGATTCATTGCCCATCCCGGTACACCGTCGGAGGCATTCACATAGAGTCATATTTTGTTCTAATATCGAGTTGTAATCATTGAGTTGTAGATAAATAGAAGTGTGATGATCATCATTAATAGAGCACTGTCCCTAATAAAAAAAAGAGAAAGGCCAAAAAAAATAAAAAAGGGACAATGCTACTATCCTTTTTCCACACTTGTGCTTCAAAGTAGCACCATGATCTTTATGATAGAGAGTCTCTTGTTTTGTCACTTTCATATACTAGTGGGAATTTTTCATTATAGAACTTGGCTTGTATATTCCAACAATGGGCTTCTTCAAATGCCCTAGGTCTTCATGAGCAAGCAAGTTGGATGCACACCCACTTAGTTTCTTTTGTTGATATTTCATACATTTATAGCTCTAGTGCATCCGTTGCATGGCAATCCCTACTCCTTGTATTGACATCAATTGATGGGCATCTCCCTAGCCCGTTGATTAGCCGCGTCAATGTGAGACTTTCTCCTTTTTTGTCTTCTCCATGTAACCTCCATCATTATATTCTATTCCACCCATAGTGCTATATCCATGGCTCACACTCATGTATTGCGTGAAAGTTAAAAAAGTTTGAGATTACTAAAGTATGAAACAATTGCTTGGCTTGTCATCGGGGTTGTTCATGATGAGAGCATTCTTGTGTGACGAAAATGGAGCATGACAAAACTATATGATTTTGTAGGGATGAACTTTCTTTGGCCATGTTATTTTGAGAGGACATGATTGCTTAGTTAGTATGCTTGAAGTATTATTGTTTTTATGTCAATATTAAACTTTTATCTTGAATCTTTCGGATCTGAACATTCATGCCACAATAAATAAAATTACATTGAAATTTATGCTAGGTAGAATTCCACATCAAAAATTCTGTTTTTATCAATTACCTACTCGAGGCACTACAAAAAAATACACTTTCGTGATGATACATGTTTGTCACAGTAGGTCGCGTTTTTTGTCATGCATGTACATCCATGACAAATTTATGACAGAATCAAGATAGTCATACATGTGATGTCGTAGAAGTGTTCCATGACATTACCAAAATTATCATCACGAGTGTCCACTTCCATGATGATAAATCGTAGCGATCCGCGAAGTGCTTTCGTCAAGGGTGACCGACACGTGGCATCCACCGTAACGGAACGCCGTTAAGCTATCGGGTCGGGTTTTGGATCCGATAACCCGTTAACAGCCCCGACCAATGGGGATTTTCCACGTGTAAAATCATCATTGGTTGGAGGAAACATGTGTCGACTCATTGTTGGGGCAGATGTCATCCACTCATTGGACAGAAGGCGCCTATGATACGTCGACATGTGGCACGGCCCAACAGAGGCCCATTCCTGTGAAAAGGCCGGCCCGTTTGACTTGGTCAGGTGACGGGCCGCCCATGGAAAGCCCTGTTAACGGCCTGTTCGCATATAGCCCATTTACGTACCGCTAACCCAAGGCCCGTTACGCCCTATCCGAATTAGGCCCATTAGCGTCATTTGGGCCATCCAATATGATTCCAGCCCGTTTTCACTTCGGGCCCATGTATGGCCCATGACGTCTTTCGGCCCATATGAGGCCCTATGTAACTCTTGGCCTATTAATGGCCCGTGGTGAAACTGGCCCGCAATGAACAGTGTATCAATTTAGACCCATTAACGGCCCGTGGTGAAACTGGCTCGTAATGAACAGTGAATCACTTTATACCCATTAAGGGCCTGTTATTCAGTTGGGCCCTTTCCAGCCCATGTTATCTTTCGGCCTTCTCAGAGCCCATTTATTCTTGGGCTCATTTCGAGCATTCGTTTACCTACGACCCGTTACTATCATTTTCTTCTTGTGGGCCAAATTCAGCCCGTGGTTACAGTCGGCCCGTTTGTGGTCCGTTAATACATTGGGCCGTTTTCATAGCGTCATCAAATACAGCCTATTAACGATGGCCCGTTATGGTTAGCCCATGAACGGACGATTCCAACTCTAACCCGTTTACGACCATAATGCGGCCTGTTATTGGCCCATGTTTGGCCAATCGATCCTACGGCCCGTATAAGGCCCATTGATGATACGGCCCGTAGAAGGCCCATTGTTTCTACGGACGTAGAAGGCCCAATGTTTCTCTGACGTAGAAGGCCCTCTTTTTCTGACCGTAGAAGGCCCATTGTTTCTCTGACCCGTAGAAGGCCCACTTGTTCTCTGACCCGTGGGAGGCCCTTGTCACTACTGATGAAATATTAGCCCATGGTTATTGTGGCCTAGTTTTAAAAATAGGTTATTCTAGCCACTAGCAAACCACGGAAAAAGAACTGGACTGACTACAAGCAAACAAATAAACAAGACAACAAGGAAATAAATAATCAAGCTACTTATGCTAGGCTATCTGTAGGACCTTGAAGTATGTCTAGAGGGGGAGTGATTAGACTACTTGACCAATTAAAAGCTATGCCTTTTTCCCAATTTTAGACTTTGGCAGATTTTAGCTATCTTTGAACAATTCAAGCAATCATCACTCAATTCAAGCAAGCATGCAAAGAGTATATAGGCAGCGGAAAATAAAGCATGCAACTTGCAAGAATATAAAGGGAAGGGTTTGGAGAATTCAAATGCAATTGGAGACACGGATGTTTTTGTCGTGGTTCCGATAGGTGGTGCTATCGTACATCCACGTTGATGGAGACTTCAACCCACGAAGGGTAGCAGTTCTTGAGTCCACGGAGGGCTCCACCCACGAAGGGTCCACGAAGAAGCAACCTTGTCTATCCCACCATGGCCGTCGCCCACGAAGGACTTGCCTCACTAGCGGTAGATCTTCACGAAGTAGGCAATCTCCTTGCCCTTACAAACTCCTTGGTTCAACTCCACAATCTTGTCGGAGGCTCCCAAGTGACACCTAGCCAATCTAGGAGACACCACTCTCCAAGAAGTAACAAATGGTGTGTTGATGATGAACTCCTTGCTCTTGTGCTTCAAATGATAGTCTCCCCAACACTCAACTCTCTCTCATAGGATTTGGATCTGTTTGAAAGAAGATTTGAGTGGAAAGCAACTTGGGGAAGGCTAGAGATCAAGATTCATATGGTGAGAATGGAATATCTTGGCCTCAACACATGAGTAGGTAGTTCTCTCTCAGAACTAGTAAGTTGGAAGTGTAGGTTTGTTCTGATGGCTCTCTCCACGAATGAAGAGGAGGTGGAGTGGTATATATAGCCTCCACACAAAATCTAACCTTTACACACAATTTACCAAACTCGGTGGGACCGAATCATCAAACTCGGTCAGACCGATTTAGTAAACCTAGTGACCGCTAGGGTTTTCGGTGGGACTGACATGCAACTCGGTAGGACCGATATGGTTAGGGTTACGGCATAACGTAATCTCGGTGAGACCGATTACAGAAACTCGGTGGGACCGATTTAGGTAATTAGCTAACCAGAGAGTTGGTCAGGTAAACTCGGTGGGACCGATTTGCTCTTTCGGTGAGACCGAAATGTTACAAAAGGGAAACAGAGAGTTCACATTGCAATCTCGGTGGGACTGATTCGCTCTTTCGGTGAGATCAAAAAGTTACGAAAGGGAAACAGAGAGATTACAATCCCATCTCGGTGAGACTGAGATCCCTATCGGTGAAACCGATTTGCCTAGGGTTTGTGGCAGTGGCTAAGACATCTGAACTCGGTGGCGCCGGATAGAAAGAATCGGTGGGGCGAGTTTGACTTTGGGTTTAGGTCATATGCGGATGTGAGAAAGTAGTGGAGGGTTTTGGAGCATATCACTAAGCACATGAAGCAAAAAGGCTCATTAAGCAACACCTCATCCCTCCTTGATAGTATTGGCTTTTCCTATAGACTCAATGTGATCTTGGATCACTAAAATGCAAAATGTAGAGTCTTGAGCTTTTGAGTTTGAGCCAATCCTTTGTCCTTGATATTTTGAGGGATCCACTTTCATCATCCATGCCATGCCATTCATTGAGCTTTCCTGAAATAATTGTCTTGGAATAGCATTAGCTCAATGAGCTATATGTTGTTATGAATTACCAAAACCACCTAGGGATAGTTGCACTTTCAATCTCCCCCTTTTTGGTAATTGATGACAACATATAGATCAAAGCTTCAACAAATGATAATAAAATTTGAAAAACATCGTCGCTTTGAGAAGTATGTGATAAGCAAGAGCTCCCCCTAAATTTGTGCATAGTAATATTTGCTTTGAATTTGGAAATGCACAAGGAATTAGGCTCATGGGTCACTCTTCCATGTCACATACATCTTGGTGGAGCGCTCAAAATAACAAAGATTAAATACATGCACTCATCACCAAGCAAAGTGAATGATCATATAAGGATAAGTAAGATAATATCATAACGAGCATAAGTGTAGCTTATGATCAAACACATGATCATCAATGTCTCATAGGTAATCGCATAGTATCTCAACCATTCAGAAGCAAGTAAAGTTCAACCAAAAAGACAAGAGAGAACAAAAGAAAATCTCTCTCTCTCGAAGCCTATGATCTATACATTTTTCTCCCCCTTTGGCAACAAGTTACCAAAAAGTTCCTAGAAAATGCATAGGACTATATCGTCTCTCGTGCTTGGTCTTACGGTGGTGGTGGTGTCCGGAGAACTCCAAGAACGAAGGCTTGATCGATGTAGAAGGAGTGAAGGATTTGGTCTTTGGAGCTGGTGGTGCTGGAGCTGTAGCTGGAGCCGATGAAGTGACTCTGGTGTCTTGAATTGGCTCTGCGACTGATCTCTCGAGCTCGTGGCACTCGACAAATGCATCGATCGTTGTCCTGCCCTTCCTCTCCTGCATGTCATCTTGTAGCTGCTCCACGGTGGGAATCTCGATTACTTTGACATCAAGATCATAGATGTTTTGTTCCATGATTCTTTCCGAGCTCTCCTGGTTTTGATTTAGGTTGGCCAACCCCTTCTCAATCCGCAGAGTTGATGCTATCAAGTAACCAAGCTGCTCCTGCTTGTTCTTCAGAAAGTATTCAGATGCCTCTACTTGAGTTGGCATCTTGGCAGCCTTCTCTTTCCTTGCTTTCTCCTTCTTCTCTTGGCCTTGCACTGATGTTGGTTCATTCTCAGTCATGACAACTTGATTGTCCTCAAAATCAGGATAGAGAACCATGTGTTCCTTATCCAACAGATACTTTCATGTGCCCATCTTTGAGTTTATCAACTCCACGAATCATGGGGCATATCCACAACTCCTCTTACAGTCTGCTGCGGTCCTCTTGATAGTTTCAACTATGAGGCTCATGACTTTGAATTTCTGAGGCACATCAAAAACGTGAAGCAAGTTGATTGCATGCCCTCTAATCATGTTGTGGTCACCTGATTTGGGCAAAAGAGTGTGCCTTAGGACCTAGTTGATTGTAGGCAGCCCTGACAGAAGATAGTGAACTGATCCAAACTTGAAGGACTCAAGTGCATCATCTAGGATTTCCTTGTACATGTGTGACATTGAGTTGTGACCCATCTTCTTCTTGGCATAAATGTCCAAGTCATCTTCATCTTCCTTTGGGGCATTGATAAAACTTGCCCATTCCTCTATGGTTGGCTGATATCGTGTTCCTTCAGACATCCACACTATCCTGCCATCTGGATAGAAATGTCTTTGTGGAGTAGAATTGCATAATGAGCTCGTCGTTCCAATTTGTGAGCTTCTGCCCAACAAAATCTGCAACTCCACACGCACTGAAGCTGTCATACACTCCAGGATAGTGTTCTTCATTCTCCTGAATATAAGTCCAGTCGACCCACCTCATATCACAAACTATGGGCTTCTTATCCAACAAGATAGTCTCATAGAAGTCCTGCTGTTCCTTGGTGTGGAACCTGTAATCCACAGCAGTCCTTCTCCTGGTGGCATATGGATCGACTCTCTCCATAGCCTCAACCCTTGATCTCTCCTGATCTTCATGTTTTCAGCCACAGGATGAGCATCATTGTGGTCTGGAATCTTGGGTTTGAGCTTCCTTAGGACCTGCCCTTCTTCATCTTCCTCAGCATCAACCTCAGGCATTGGAGCCTTGTTCTTCTCAGTTGCTGGTATACTCCAGGTATTTCTCTTTGGTGCACTCTTGGGCTTAGGGGCTGCTTTGGGCTTTGAAGTTGCAGCCCCTGACCTTATGGCATCACCCATTAGCTTTTGTGCCTTGGGTGCAGGCTCAGCAACCTCTTCTTCTTCCTCTTCTTCCATCATAGATGGTTTCCCAATCACTCTGGCCATGGTCTTCTTGACCCTTTCCTTCCTTTTCTTTCCTTCAGCAGCAGCAGGTTCTTTGGGCTGGGATTCCAAAGAAGCTTGAGTGGAGACTCTGGCTTTGGACATTGGTTGTCTACCTGCTGGCCTTTTGATCTTCATTCCGGGCTTAGCTTCTTTGTTGAGTCAGTGCTCTTTCTTGAGCACTTTCTTCTTGGAACTGGCATCATCCTCAGCTGCCACATAATCTTCATCCTCAGACTCTAAGGTCTTCTTCTTCCTTGTCCTTGTGGCAGCCTTGGGCAAATTACTAGGAGTGCTTCTGCTCCCCTCATCTGAGCTGCTAGAGGGACTAGTGCCCTCACTCATTTGAATTTGCTCCTCTGACCTGTTACATTTGTCACTTTGGTGCGACATGCTGCCTTTGGTATTGACCACATGAATAGTTATAGATGAGGTAGAGTGGATGAGCATCACAAAATGCAGAGATTTTTGCAAAAGAATGATTTCAAAACTTAGTTTTAGTTTCCACAGAAAGCATTTCGGATCTACCGATTTTCAAACTCGGTGATACTGAAGCAGTTTTGGAACCTAAACTAGTGAACTCAGTCAGACCGAGTCACAGTTCGGTGTCACCGAGACTGCTAGGGTTTCACAAAGTTCTAAAATCGGTCACACCGATTTGTAATTCTCGGTCGCATCGAGACTTACTAGTGCAATGGCGTTAGCCAAATCGGTGGGACCGAGTTTTTCAACTCGGTGGGTCCGAGATGGTTTTGGTGGAAACCTAACCCTAAATTTTCGAATCATACCTATTCTAAGGATTGTTTTGACTGGATAGAAGTCTTTCAATCATGGCAAGATGCATTACGAATACAATGTGCTGAGAATCGGACGAGGATAGCACATGTTGGAAATATTGCCCAAGCATTATTATTATATTTCCTTGTTCATGGTAATTGTCTTTTATTCATGCTATAACTGTATTATCCGGAAATCGTAATACACGTGTGAATACATAGACCACAATACGTCCCTAGTGAGCCTCTAGTTGACTAGCTCGTTGGTCGACGGATAGTCATGGTTTCGACTATGGACATCGATGTCATTGACAGCGAGATCACGTCATTAGGAGAATGACGTGATGGACAAGACCCAATCCTAAGCATAGCACAAAGATCGTGTAGTTCGTTTTGCTAGAGCTTTTCCAATGTCAAGTATCTCTTCCTTAGACCGTGAGATCGTGTAACTCCCGGATACCGTAGGAATGCTTTGGGTGTACCAAAGCGTCACAACGTGGCGGGTGATTATAAAGGTGCATTACGGTATCTCCGAAAGTGTCTCATTGGGTTGACATGGATCGAGAAAGGGATTTGTCACTCCGTATGACGGAGAGGTATCACTTGGGCCCACTTTCGGTAGTGCATCATCATAATGAGCTCAAAGTGATCAAGTGTCCGGTCACGGGATCATGCATTACGGCATGCAGTAAAGTGACTTGCCGGTAACGAGACTGAACGAGGTATTGGGATACCGACGATCGAGTCTCGGGCAAGTAACATACCGTCTGACAAAGGGAATAGCATACGGGGTTGCTTGAACCCTCGACATCGTGGTTCATCCGATGACAACATCGAGGAGCATGTGGGAACCAACATGGGTATCCAGATCCCGTTGTTGGTTATTGACCGGAGAGCGTCTCGGTCATGTCTACATGTCTCCCGAACCCGTAGGGTCTACACATAAGGTTCGGTGGCGCTTAGGGTTAATAGGAAGACTTGTATGTGATTACCGAATGTTGTTGAGTCCCGGATGAGATCCCGGACGTCACGAGGAGTTCCGGAATGGTCCAGAGGTAAAGATTTATATATGGGAAGTCGTCAAGCGGACACCGGAAATGTTTGGTCATATCGGTATTATGGAGGGTCCACCGGAAAGGTTCCGGAGGACCACGGGAGGGCCACCCCTTTCGGGGGCCACTTGGGCTGCGTGGGAGGCAGCCAGCCCCTAGTGGGCTGGGCGCACCTCCCTTGGCCCATGCGCCTAGGGTTGAGGGAACCCTAAGGGGCGCCCCTTGCTTGGGGGCAAGCCCCCTCCCTTAACGTCGCCCCTCTCGATGCATCTAGAGGGGGCCGGCCCCCCTCCTCCCTTCCCCTATAAATAGAGGGGTGAGGGAAGGGCTGTAAACACCATTGAAGGCGCAGCCCCTCCCCTCCCCAACACCTCTCCTCCTCCGCATAAGCTTGGCGAAGCCCTGCCGGAGAACAGTCACTCCATCTGCATCACGCCGTCGTGCTGCCATTGGAGTTGTCTTCCTCAACCTCTCCTTCCTCCTTGCTGGATCAAGACGGCGAAGGAGGCAGCCGTAAATCCGTCACGTGTGTTGAATGCGGAGGTGCTGTCCGTTCAGCACTTGGTCATCGGTGATCGGAATCACGTTGGGAACGTCTTCATCATCACCACTCCCTCGAGCGCTTCCGTACTCGATCTACAAGTGGTATGTAGATGCAAACTCTCTCTCTTGACTCGTTGCTTAGTAGAACTCATAGATGGATCTTGGTGAAACCATAGGAAAAATTTTAATTTTCTGCAACGTTCCCCAACAGTGGCATCATGAGCTAGGTCTATGCGTAGTTCTCTATTGCACGAGTAGAACACAATTTAGTTGTGGGCATGGATCTTGTCAATTTACTTGCCGCTACTAGTCTTATCTTGCTTCCATGGTATTGTGGGATGAAGCGGCCCGGACCAACCTTACGTGACGCTTACGTGAGACCGGTCCACCGACTAACATGCACTAGTTGCATAAGGTGGCTGGCGGGTGTCTGTCTCTCCTACTTTAGTTGGAGCGGATTCGATGAAAAGGGTCCTTATGAAGGGTAAATTGAAGTTGACAAGATCACGTTGTGGTTATTCGTAGGTAAGAAAACGTTATTGCTAGAACCCAATTGCAGCCACGTAAAAGATGCAACAACAATTAGAGGACGTCTAACTTGTTTTTGCAGCAATTGACATGTGATGTGATATGGCCAAGTTGTGATGAATGATGAATGACATATTGTGATGTATGAGATCATGTTCTTGTAATAGGAATCACGACTTGCATGTCGATGAGTATGACAACCGGCAGGAGCCATAGGAGTTGTCTTTATTTTTGTATGACCTGCGTGTCATTGAAGAACGCCATGTAACTTACTTTACTTTATTGCTAAACGTTAGCCATAGAAGTAGAAGTAGTCGTTGGCGTGACAACTTCATGGAGGCACAATGATGGAGATCATGGTGTCATGCCGGTGACAAGATGATCATGGAGCCTCGAAGATGGAGATCAATGGAGCTTTATGATATTGGCCATATCATCTCACTACTATATAATTGCATGTGATGTTTATTATGTTTATACATCTTGTTTACTTAGAACGACGGTAGTAAATAAGATGATCCCTTTACAACAATTTCAAGAAGTGTTTCCCCTAAGCGTGCACCGTTGCTAAAGTTCGTAAGCTTCTAAGCACCACGTGATGATCGGGTGTGATGGATTCTTACGTTCACATACAACGGTGTAAGACAGATTTACACGCCGAAAACACTTAGGGTTTACTTGACGAGCCTAGCATGTACGCACATGGCCTCGGAACACGGAGACCGAAAGGTCAAACACGAAGTCGTATAGAAGATACGATCAACATGAGAATGTTCACCGATGATGACTAGTCCGTCTCACGTGATGATCGGACCACGGCCTAGTCGACTCGGATCGTGTAACACTTAGATGACTAGAGGGATGTCTAATCTGAGTGGGAGTTCATTTAAATAATTTGATTAGATGAACTTAATTATCATGAACTTAGTCTAAAACTTTTGAATGATATGTCTTGTAGATCAAATGGCCAACGCTCATGTCAACTTGAACTTCAACGCTGCCCTAGAGAAAACCAAGCTGAAAGATGATGGCAGCAACTATACGGACTGGGTCCGAACTTGAGGATCATCCTCATAGCTGCCAGAAACAATATGTCCTAGAAGGACCGCTAGGTGACGCTCCGTCCGGAAGAACCAAGACATTATGAATGCTTGGCAGTCTCGTCTTGATGATTACTCCCTCGTTCAAAGGCGGCATGCTTTACGACTTAGAACCGGGGCTCCAAAAGCGCTTTTGAGCATCACGGAGCATATGAGATGTTCGAGGAGCTGAAACTCGTTTTCCAAGCTCACGCCGGGTCGAGAGATATGACATCTCCGACAAGTTCTATAGTTGTAAGATGGAGGAAAACAGTTACATCGGTGAGCACATCTTGAAGATGTCCAGGTTGCACAACCGTATGACCCGGTGAACATTAACCTCCCCGATGAGGCGGTCATTGTGAGAATCCTCCGATCGCTCCCACCAAGCTACAAGAGCTTTGTGATGAACTACAACATGCGTGGGATGGTAAAGACCATTCTGAAGTGTTCTCTATCTTGAAAGTCAGCCGAGGTTGAAATCAAGAAAGAACATCAAGTGTTGATGGTCAATAAGACCACTAAGTTCAAGAAGGGCAAGGGCAAGAAGAACTTCAAGAAGGACGACAAGGAGGTTGCTGCCGGTAAGCAAGTTGCCGGAAGAAGTCAAAGAATGGACCCAAACCCGAGACTGAGTGCTTTTATTGCAAGGGAGGGGTCCTTTGAAGCGGAACTGCCCCAAATACTTAGCGGACAAGAAGGCCGGCAACACCAAAGGTATATTTGATATACATGTAATTGATGTGTACATTACCGGATTACTCGTAGTAACTCCCTGGGTATTTGATACCGGTGCCGTTGCTCATATTTGTAACTCACAAAGCAGGAGCTGCGGAATAAGCGGAGGCGGCAAAGGGCGAGGTGACGATGCGCGTCGGGAATGGTTCCAGAGTCGATGTGATCGCCGTCGCACGCTTACCTCTTCATCTACCTACGGGATTAGTTATGAACCTTAATAATTGTTATTTGGTGCCAAGTTTGAGCATGAATATTGTATCTGGATCTCGTTTAATGCGAGATGGCTACTCATTTAAATCCGAGAATAATGGTTGTTCTATTTATATGAGAGATATGTTTTATGGCCATGCTCCGATGGTCAATGGTTTATTCTTAATGAATCTCGGCGTAGTATTACACATGTTTATAGCGTGAATACCAAAAGATGTAAAGTTGATAACGATAGTCCCACATACTTGTGGCACTTTGCCGCCTTGGTCACATTGGTGTCAAGCGCATGAAGAAGCTCCATGCTGATGGACTTTTGGAGTCTTTAGATTATGAATCATTTGACACATGCAAACCATGCCTCATGGGCAAGATGACCAAGACTCCGTTCTCCGGAACAATGGAGTGAGCAACCAACTTGTTGGAAATCATACATACCGATGTGTGCGGTCCAATGAGCGTTGAGGCTCGCGGAGGATATCGTTATGTTCTCACTCTCACAGATGACTTGAGTAGATATGGGTATGTCTACTTGATGAAACACAAGTCTGAGACCTTTCAAAAGTTCAAGGAATTTCAGAATGAAGTAGAGAATCAACGTGACCGAAAGATAAAATTCTTCTGATCGGATCGTGGAGGAGAATATTTAAGTCACGAATTTGGTACACACTTAAGAAAATGTGGAATCGTTTCACAACTCACGCCGCTGGAACACCTCGGTAATAACGGTGTGTCCGAACGTCATAATCGCACTCTATTGGATATGGTGCGGTCTATGATGTCTCTTACCGATTTACCGCTATCATTTTGGGGATACGCTCTAGAGACAGCTACATTCACTTTAAATAGGGCACCGTCTAAGTCCGTTGAGACGACACCGTATGAATTATGGTTTGGGAAGAAACCTAAGCTGTCGTTTCTAAAAGTTTGGGGATGCGATGCTTATGTCAAGAAACTTCAACCTGAAAAGCTCGAACCCAAGTCGGAAAAATGCGTCTTCATAGGATACCCTAAAGAAACCATTGGGTATACCTTCTACTTAAGATCCGAGGGCAAGATCTTTGTTTCCAAGAACGGATCCTTTCTGGAAAAGGAGTTTCTCTCGAAAGAAGTAAGTGGGAGGAAAGTAGAACTCGATGAAGTACTACCTCTTGAACAGGATAGTAGTGCAGCTCGGAAAATGTTCTGTGATGCCTACACCAACCGAAGAGGAAATTCATGATGATGATCAAGGTACTTCGGATCAAGTTGCTCTTGAACTTCAGAGGTCCACTAGGACACGTTCCGCACCAGAGTGGTACGGCAACCCTGTCCTGGAAATCATGTTGTTAGACAACAGTGAACCTTCGAACTATGAAGAAGCGGTGGCGGGCCCAGATTCCAACAAATGGCTAGAAGCCATGAAGTCCGAGATAGAATCCATGTATGAAAACAAAGTGTGGACTTTGACTGACTTGCCCGATGATCGGCGAGCGATAGAAAACAAATGGATCATTAAGAAGAACACGGACGCGGATGGTAATGTCACCATCTATAAAGCTCGACTTGTCGCTAAGGGTTATCGGCAAGTTCAAGGGATTGACTACGATGAGACTTTCTCTCCCGTAGCGAAGCTTAAGTCCGTCCGAATCATGTTAGCAATTGCCGCATACTATGATTATGAGATATCGCAGATGGACGTCAAAACAGTGTTCCTTAACGGATATCTTAAGGAAGAGCTGTATATGATGCAGCCGGAGGGTTTTGTCGATCCTAAGAATGCTGACAAAGTATGCAAGCTCCAGCGATCCATTTATGGGCTGGTGCAAGCATCTCGGAGTCGGAACATTCGCTTTGATGAAATGATCAAAGCGTTTGGGTTTATGCAGACTTATGGAGAAGCCTGCGTTTACAAGAAAGTGAGTGGGAGCTCTGTAGCATTTCTCATATTATATGTAGATGACATACTTTTGATGGGAAATGATATAGAATTCTTGGACAGCGTTAAGGCCTACTTGAATAAGTGTTTTTCAATGAAGGACCTTGGAGAAGCTGCTTATATATTAGGCATCAAGATCTATAGAGATAGATCGAGACGCCTCATAGGTCTTTCACAAAGCACATACCTTGATAAGATTTTGAAGAAGTTCAAAATGGATCAGTCCAAGAAGGGGTTCTTGCACGTGTTGCAAGGTGTGAGATTGAGCTCAGCTCAATGCCCGACCACGGCAAAAGATAAAGAAGAGATGAGTGTCATCCCCTATGCCTCAGCCATAGGATCTATTATGTATGCCATGTTGTGTACCAGACCTGATGTAAACCTTGCCGTAAGTTTGGTAGGAAGGTACCAAAGTAATCCCGGCAAGGAACACTGGACAGTGGTCAAGAATATCCTGAAGTACCTGAAAAGGACAAAGGACATGTTTCTCATTTATGGAGGTGACGAAGAGCTCGTCAGAAGGGTTACGTCGGCGCTTAGCTTCGACACGGATCTGGATGACTCTAAGTCACAAACCGGATACGTGTATATGTTGAATGGTGGAGCGAAGCTGGTGCAACTGCAAGCGAGCGTCGTGGCGGGATCTACATGTGAAGCGGAGTACATGGCAGCCTCGGAGGCAGCGCATGAAGCAATTTGGGTGAAGGAGTTCATCACCGACCTAGGAGTCATACCCAATGCGTCGGGGCCGATCAAACTCTTCAGTGACAACACCGGAGCTATTGCCCTTGCCAAGGAGCCCAGGTTTCACAAGAAGACCAGCACATCAAGCGTCGCTTCAACTCCATCCATGAAAAGCGTTCAGATGGAGACATAGAAATTTGTAAAGTGCATACGGATCTGAATGTCGTAGATCCGTTGACTAAACCTCTCTCATGGGCAAAACATGATCAACAATTGTAACTCTATGGGTGTTCGATTCATCACAATGTAACTAGATTATTGACTCTAGTGCAAGTGGGAGACTGTTGGAAATATGCCCTAGAGGCAATAATAAAAGCATTATTATTATATTTCCTTGTTCATGGTAATTGTCTTTTATTCATGCTATAACTGTATTATCCGGAAATCGTAATACACGTGTGAATACATAGACCACAATACGTCCCTAGTGAGCCTCTAGTTGACTAGCTCGTTGGTCGACATATAGTCATGGTTTCCTGACTATGGACATCAGATGTCATTGACAACAAGATCACGTCATTAGGAGAATGACGTGATGGACAAGACCCAATCCTAAGCATAGCACAAAGATCGTGTAGTTCGTTTTGCTAGAGCTTTTCCAATGTCAAGTATCTCTTCCTTAGACCGTGAGATCGTGTAACTCCCGGATACCGTAGGAATGCTTTGGGTGTACCAAAGCGTCACTGGCATCGGGTGATTATAAAGGTGCATTACAAGTATCTCCAAAAGTGTCATTGGGTTGACACGGATCGAGACAGGATTTGTCACTCCGTATGATGTAGAGGTATCACTTGGGCCCACTTTCGGTAGTGCATCATCATAATGAGCTCAAAGTGATCAAGTGTCCGGGTCACGGGATCATGCATTACGGTCTGAGTAAAGTGACTTGCGATGCTGAGACTGAGCGAGGTATTGGGATACCGACGATCGAGTCTCGGGCAAGTAACATACCGTCGACAAAGGGAATAGCATACGGGTTGCTTGAACCCTCGACATCGTGGTTCATCCGATGACAACATCGAGGAGCATGTAGGAACCAACATGGGTATCCAGATCCCGTTGTTGGTTATTGACCGAGAGCGTCTCGGTCATGTCTACATGTCTCCCGAACCCGTAGGGTCTACACATAAGGTTCGGTGGCGCTAGGGTTAATAGGAAGACTTGTATGTGATTACCGAATGTTGTTCGAGTCCGGATGAGATCCCGGACGTCACGAGGAGTTCCGGAATGGTCCGGAGGTAAAGATTTATATATGGGAAGTCGTCAAACGGACACCGGAAATGTTTGGTCATATCGGTATTATGGAGGGTCCACCGGAAGGTTCCGGAGGACCACGGGAGGGGCCACCCCTTTCGGGGGGCCACTTGGGCTGCGTGGGAGGCAGCCAGCCCCTAGTGGGCTGGGCGCACCCCCTCCCCTTGGCCCATGCGCCTAGGGTTGAGGGGGAACCCTAAGGGGGGCGCCCCCCTTGGCAGGGCAAGCCCCTCCCTTGGCCGCCCCCTCTAGATGCATCTAGAGGGGCCAGCCCCTCCTCCCTTCCCTATAAATAGAGGGGCGAGGAAGGGCTGTAAACACCATTGAAGGCGCAGCCCCTCCCTCCCAACACCTCTCCTCCTCCGCATAAGCTTGGCGAAGCCTGCCGGAGAACAGTCCTCCATCTGCATCACGCCGTCGTGCTGCCATTGGAGTTGTCTTCCTCAACCTCTCCTTCCTCCTTGCTGGATCAAGACGAAGGAGACGCCGTCTCCGTCGTGTATTGAACACGGAGGTGCTGTCCGTTCAGCACTTGGTCATCGGTGATCGGAATCACGTTGGGAACGTCTTCATCATCACCACTCCCTCGAACGCTTCCGTACTCGATCTACAAGTGGTATGTAGATGCAAACTCTCTCTCTTGACTCGTTTCTTAGTAGAACTCATAGATGGATCTTGGTGAAACCGTAGGAAAAATTTTAATTTTCTGCAACGTTCCCCAACAGCACAGTGATCGAGTTCATACCCTAGTTCGGTGGTGAACTCACTACAACGGCAACGGCGGAGGAGAATTCGTTGACGGCGGCGGAGACCAGCGACAGGAGGCGGCTGGCGACGAAGTCGACGATCCGTAGACCAAGTAGGCAGAGCGAGCTATCTTGTGGCGAGAAGTTTGGAAAAAAATTCCAAAATTTTCCGTGTGATATATACAGCCCGACAACATCGGTGTGACCGAAGTTGAACAACTCGGTGGCACCGAGATGCATAACTCGATAACATTCTGACAACTCGGTGTGACCGAAAAGTTAAAATCATTTGCACCGAGATTGAAAACCTAGATCGACTTAGTAATCTCGGTATGACCGAAATGGAGGAATCGGTCAGACCGAAAATCACAAAGAAGTTTTGGAAGTTTAAGTCTATGACGAATCGGGGACTCCAGTGCTCCTCACACAGTGGTTCGAATTTGACTTGATCAAATTTTGTGATGTAGCATGAATAGAGTTTGAGACGAGAAGAGCATAGATAGCTAGAGAAGGTTCTTAGGCATTCTTGTCCATCCACTTGGCAAAAGAGAAAGAAACCAATCAATCAAACAACAAGTGGATGTCCTCGAATGAGTAAAATATGCAACCAACATGCTCACACAATAAAATGACAAATGAAATATGTAGCAAAGCATGCACAACCAATTCTAGCATCTATCAAACAATTGGCGATGACTAGGTCATCTATATATGAGTATATTGACTTAGGAGTCAAATGAGAACATTTGATCATAGGTCATACTCATCGTTTAAGCTCGAGTGGGGTTACCACTTTTACATAAAGCATTTATGTGTTCACATCATTAGAGTTGCTTTGACTCAATTCTTAGAGTTAAGCTCCCCCTAGATGTTACCCCCCTTAGAGGGATAAACTAACCTTGGGTTGTCGTTGGTGACTTCATGTAGGTGTTGAAGATGTGGATGCTCAATGTTGATGTAGATCTTTTGGAGCAATCCTTTGGAGTGAGTTGCACTTTCAATACCTACACGGGTTAGTCCCACAAGGAACAAACAAGAATATCCATAGACATGGAGTGATGCACACACAAAATGATGTCCATGAAAGCATTAGGTTACCTTGTCCCTTGCCTTACCAACATGAGGGTTTGTGACTCCTTGAAATAGTGCAAGATATGTAAGTTGATTGCACTTGTCCTCGCCATAATGATATGAGTGAAAAATGTTGGCGGAGTCACCCTCAAGAACTCTCTAGTTCTTGTTCTTCGGGATCCACATCATCTTGATGGGAATCCTTGGTGTAGTAGTTGTGCTTAATGAAGTAGAACTTGACGTAGTCTTGGGAACCCACTTGACCAAGGCCTTAGGTGCTTCTTCAAATGCATCAATCTCCTATTGAAGCTTGTCCTTGCCTTTGTTCTTGTGGTCTTGTGGTGGAAGATCATCTTGTTCTTGTGTTCCCTTGAAGGAAGTAGGATCAAACTTCTCTTGTTGAGGAACAAACTTCGTCTTGGGGTATTGATCTTCTTCCCACTCAACTCCATTGGCATTGAACTTTCGTTCAAAACCAACACCTTGATTCTTCCGGTGCCTTCCTTTCTTGTGTACAATTTCCTCAAATTGCTTAATCCTGGCAAGGCTCTTGTATACACCTTTCTCGGACCTTTGGCCATGAAGAATCTTCCAATTCCTTCATTTGGTGATTCAAATATGTCGCAGGAGTTGGTTGACACAAGTGCTAAACCGGCAACACCTTCATCTTGAGTGTATTCGGAGTCGGAGTGATAGCTTCTCTCGGAGTGATTATCGGAGTCGGAGTGATAGCTTCTCTCGGAGTGATTGTCGGAGTCGGAGCCAGATACCCATTCACCAACATGAGCTTGATGTCTTCGTTTTGTGTAGCTCTTTGATGACCTGTCCTTTCTTTCCGAATCCTTGCTTCTCCATGAGGGTCTTCGTTCATAACGATCATCTCTACTCCTTCTCTCTCTTGGTGGTGATTCTTCTCTTCTACTTCTTATCTTGGGAGAATCTTCTCTTCTTTTGTAGGGTGCCGTACACTCATTGGAATAGTGTCCGGGTCTCCCACAATTGTAGCAATTGCGCTCTCGACTAGAAGATCTTTTGTCATTGTAGGACCTTGACTTGGAGCTTCTTTCTTTGCTTCTACTCTTGTAGAATTTGTTGAAGTTCTTCACCATTAAGCTCAATTATTCATTAAAGGTTTGTTTCTCACTTGATGATGTGGGGGCTTCACATGAGGCTTTGTAAGCACCACTTGACTTGTTGTGAAGTTCCTCCTTATCCTTGAGTGACATCTCATGAGCAACAATTCTTCCAATGACTTCCGTTGGCTTGAGATCTTTGTAATTTGGCATCATTTGGATCAATGTGCACACGATATCATATTTTCCATCCAATGCTCTTAGGATCTTCTTGATGATGAATCATCGGTCATTTCTTCACTTCCTAAGCCGGCAATCTCATTTGTGATAAGAGCAAGCCTAGAGTACATTTCAGCGACACCTTCACCATCCTTCATTTTGAACTTGTCAAGCTGACTTTGGAGCACATCCAACTTGGATTCCTCGATGGAGTCGATATCTTCATGCATATCAATCAAAGTATCCCAAATTTCCTTTGCATTCTCAAGACGGCTGATTTTGTTGAATTCTTCGGGGCACAATCCGTTGAAGAGGATATCACAAACTTGAGCGTTGTATTGCAACATCTTCAACTCTTCCGCACTACCTTCACAGTTCGGTTCTCTCCCATCAAAGAATTCACCTTGCAAGCCAATACACACAATCGCCCAAACGGCGGGGTTATGTCCGAGAATATGCATTTTCATCTTATGCTTCCAACTAGCAAAATTAGTGCCATCAAAGTAAGGACCTCTATGGTGATAATTTCTCTCGCTAGACGCCATACTCTCCTAGGTTGTGAAACCAAGGCTATGACCACCAAAAGCTATGGAAATCAAAGCAAATGGAGACCAAAGCTCTGATACCACTTGTAGGACCTTGAAGTATGTCTAGAGGGGGGTGATTAGACTACTTGACCAATTAAAAGCTATGCCTTTTCCCAATTTTAGACTTTGGCAGATTTTAGCTATCTTTGAACAATTCAAGCAATCATCACACAATTCAAGCAAGCATGCAAAGAGTATATAGGCAGCGGAAAATAAAGCATGCAACTTGCAAGAATGTAAAGGGAAGGGTTTGGAGAATTCAAACGCAATTGGAGACACGGATGTTTTTGTCGTGGTTCCGATAGGTGGTGCTATCGTACATCCACGTTGATGGAGACTTCAACCCACGGAGGGTAACGGTTGCCTTGAGTCCACGGAGGGCTCCACCCACGAAGGGTCCACGAAGAAGCAACCTTGTCTATCCCACCATGGCCGTCGCCCACGAAGGACTTGCCTCACTAGCGGTAGATCTTCATGAAGTAGGCGATCTCCTTGCCCTTACAAACTCCTTGGTTCAACTCCACAATCTTGTCGGAGGCTCCCAAGTGACACCTAGCCAATCTAGGAGACACCACTCTCCAAGAAGTAACAAATGGTGTGTTGATGATGAACTCCTTGCTCTTGTGCTTCAAATGATAGTCTCCCCAACACTCAACTCTCTCTCATAGGATTTGGATCCGTGGAAAGAAGATTTGAGTGGAAAGCAACTTGGGGAAGGCTAGAGATCAAGATTCATATGGTTGGAATGGAATATCTTGGCCTCAACACATGAGTAGGTAGTTCTCTCTTAGAACTGGTAAGTTGGAAGTGTAGGTTTATTCTGATGGCTCTCTCCACGAATGAAGAGGAGGTGGAGGGGTATATATAGGCTCCACACAAAATCTAACCGTTACACACAATTTACCAAACTCGGTGGGACCGAATCATCAAACTCGGTCAGACCGATTTAGTAAACCTAGTGACCGTTAGGGTTTTCGGTGGGACTGACATGCAACTCGGTAGGACCGATATGGTTAGGGTTAGGGCATAACGTAATCTCGGTGATACCGATTACACAAACTCGACGGGACCGATTTTGGTAATTAGCTAACCAGAGAGTTGGCCAGGTAAACTTGGTGGGACCAATTTGCTCTTTCGGTGAGACCGAAATGTTACAAAAGGGAAACAGAGAGTTTACATTGCAATCTCGGTGGGACCGATTCGGTCTTTCGGTGAGACCGAAAAGTTACGAAAGGGAAACAGAGAGATTACAATCCCATCTCGGTGAGACCGAGATCCCTATCGGTGAAACCGATTTGCCTAGGGTTTGTGGCGATGGCTAAGACATCTGAACTCGGTGGCGCGGATAGAAAGAATCGGTAGGGCCGAGTTTGACTTTGGGTTTAGGTCATATGTGGATGTGAGAAAGTAGTGGAGGGTTTTGGAGCATATCGCTAAGCACATGAAGCAAAAGGCTCATTAAGAAACACCTCATCCCTCCTTGATAGTATTGGCTTTCCTATAGACTCAATGTGATCTTGGATCACTAAAATGTAAAATGTAGAGTCTTGAGCTTTTGAGCTTGAGCCAATCCTTTGTCCTTGATATTTTGAGGGATCCACTTTCATCATCCATGCCATGCCATTCATTGAGCTTTCCTGAAATAATTGTCTTGGAATAGCATTAGCTCAATGAGCTATATGTTGTTATGAACTACCAAAACCGACTAGGGATAGTTGCACTTTCACTATCACGGCTATTACACATATTACATCCACGGGGCATCAAAGTTCACCACCAGTGCAAATATAGGGAACACAGCAGCATATAAACGCCACAGCAAAACAAGTCTAGAACTGAAACCTCTTCAGAAGAGCTCAAGAAACAATATCACGGGTACCCATAATGCTGGCAAGATGCTTAGCAAGCTTATTAACTTTCTCTTGTTTGGCGCTTAAATCCTCCAGCCTTCATTGTTGCACAAGAAAATGCGCATCTAAATTCTGCGAGGACTTCCTTAGTCCTTGACTTCTTGCCGCAGCACAACCGACCGATGCCTATCATCTTGTAGCTGAGGCCAGAAGAAGCGAAGTGATTCAGCAGCGAAGTTCGAAGAGCTTGTGCGGTGATGCATCGCCAAGAACTCGAACACTACATCAACGCGGGACTGTGGGGTTTTCTCACTGTCTACAAGATCGTTTTTATCACCTTTCTTGGAGACCAATAGGGTTGTCTCACTATCTTGAACATTATATGCATTACTTTCTCTACCATTGCATAGTGGGTGCTCTTCTCCAATATTCTGTTTGCATACTACAAGAGAAACAAGCAGACACATCACAGGTTTAGCTTGTAGTATACCAAACTCATTTTGGTAAACCGGTTCAATAGTAAGGTGGACAGGATAACAGCATGAAACAAACATATATCTATGTACTATGGTCACTTTGTATTGTCCATATCATTCTAGTTTATGTTCCCTAATCAAGATAGAGACACGCTCAACTCATATATTTTTAAGACACAAAGATAGACAGAATATAAGTGTGAGAAACTACACAGCATTGGCAGCACTTGTAATGTGCATCACATGAGAACATAACTGTTTATACAACTTAAACTGAAATCAACATAGAGCAAGAAGTTAGAACATCAATCCAATTAAAGAAATAGGTTTAAAACATACCTGTTGCACCATTGGAGTTTCAATTGGATCCTTCAAATTCGAAAGTAGTTGGTATGAGTAAATACAGTGATGCAACAGCAAAGGAGTATGGACCATAGCTATGGAATCTGACCTGAGAACAGTTGCTCTTCTGCTTTAAACGTGGAGTTTGGGTTAGCTGTGGTGGTCTTCGTGCTTTGGGCACTGCAGTAGCTTTACAAACTGCTCGTGTGTGGGTACTCTGTGGTGGACACGGTGCTTTGTCACACTACTAGAAAAAGGGCTATAGATGGGATTGACACTAATGGCGCACCAGACAAGCGGTGCGCCATTCGTATATACTAATGGCGCACCACCTTCTGATACACCATTAGAGTTGAAACTACTAATGGCGCACCTGGCCCAAGGTGCGCCCTTAGTATCAATTTTTTTTTAAACTAGTGCGCCTCTCCCAACATACTAATGGCGCATCCGCACTCGATGCGCCATTATTAGTTGTAACTAGTAATGGCGCACTGTGGAAAGTGCGCCACTAATGTTGTTTTTTATTATATTTTTATTCCTTTTTTTGCAAAACTACTAATGGCGCATCGTTCCACCATGCGCCATTACTAGTTTAAACTAGTAATGGCGCATTGTGGAACAAAGGCGCCATTAGTATGTTTTTTTGCAAAACTACTAATGGCGCACTACCGGAAGGTGCGCCATTAGTAACCTGGATTACTAATGGCGCATTTAGAGTTGGTGCGCCATTAGTAAGTGGGCAGCAACAAGATATTTTGGACAGCCTCTCCTACCCACACTCACTTTCTCCCCACTTCATTCTCTCCACCTCCTCCTTGTCTCGGGTGCCTCCTCTTTTTCACCTCATTTCCACCATAGATTCATTCAAATTAAGTGGTTAAATTACCTTGTTTTGATAGGTATGTAAGGGGGGAAGCTATATTTATGTTGTTCTCCCTACAACAATGTGCACATGCACGTTTTATGGCCTAGCTAGATCTATGTATGTTCGTGGTGTTGCATATGTTTGTGGTATTGCATATGTGTTTGTGTTTGGAGGTGTACCGGTATTTGAAATGCGATAGTTGCCAATATTTTGCCGGAATGTTGATTCATTTCCGTTTCGCGAGAATTTTGGCATTAAGCATTCTTTTGGTCCTATTTTTAGGGAAAGTCATGCCAAATTTTTCTTGGTTCTAAAATATCGCTTTTGCTCTACCGCAGGCGACCATGGTCCGCGCGATGACCGAAGGCATCATGAATAGGTTTTTGAGGTCCGCGAAGGCCGAGATGCTTCAAAAGAACGAGACGGAGATAAGATGTCCGTGTCGAAGATGCAAGCTGAAGAGCCTTATTGCGGACCAGGATTCCGGGCAGGTGCGGGACCACCTGCTCTTGCGTGGTTTCATGGATGGCTATCGGTGGCAAGGTGATGAAGATGACTACGAAGTCGTCCATGGGGGCCGGGCAAGAAATGAGGAAGGGCAACAAGACAACCACCACGGCTCGGGCGGGCGAGAAGACGAAGAATCCCCAGGAGATGATCACGACGGTGATGTCAGACGCAGTCATCATGTAGAAGATGCAGGACATGATGATGAGGAAGATGCGGAGCAGACGACGGGCATGATCATGAAGATGATGATGCCGGGCGAGCGACGATTGGACCATCGATGGGCTGGGTGCAGGAACCTCATATTCAAGAGCTGCTTCTCAAGCGCACGGATAACGCAAGAGCTGCCGCCCGAGAAAGCCAATATGGATCAACTTGAGTTAGACGTGGTTACTCCATTGTATGAAGGATGCAGGCCGAGGATACCCGCTTTGAAAGTAACGCTCATGGCTCGAGATGAAGGTAAAACACAAAATGACCGACGCATGCTTCGACGAGAACATGTCATTCTGGCACGAACATCTTCCCAAGGGGAACAAGTGCCCGACCAGTTTGGAGGAGGCAAAGAAAATCGTGTGTCCTCTGGATTTACCGCACGTGAAATACCATGTGTGCATGAACAATTGCATCATTTATCGGGACAAGCACGCTGGAGTCTACCATATGTCCGGTGTCTTGGCGTCACTCGATACAAGAAGAGGAAGAAAGCTCCTCGAAAGGTGGTGTGGTACTTTCCGATCACTCCTCGTCTGCAGCGGTATTTCGCGGACCCTAAGGTAGCAAAGCTCCTGCGTTGTACGTGGATAGGGAGGAGAAGAAGCGAGAAGATGACGCAAATGATCCGGAGATAGATAAAAGACAAGATGCTGAGTCACCCTAAGGATGCGAGCGGTGGCAAGCGTTGAACTTCAAGACCCATAATTTGGGAACGATCCAAGGAACATCGTGATGGGCGAGTACCGATGGAGTCAATCCGTTTGGCAGCCGTGAGAAGCACACATAGCACCTGGCCGTGTTTGTGTGGATGTACAACCTTCCCCCTGGTTGTGCATGAAGAGGAAGTACATTCACATGAGTATGCTAATTGAAGGGCTGAAACAACCGAGGAACGACATCAATCTGTATCTAGGGCTGCTGAAAGAGGAGCTTGACCGCGCTGTGGAAAAGCGCCCGTGTCGTGGGGCCGCAGCAGAAAGAATATTTCCCTATGAGAGCTGCACTGCTCACGACGGTGCACGACTATCTCGATTACGGATATCTCATGGGCAGGTAGTCCACGGATTTTACGGATGCGTAAGGTGCATGGATGACACAACGTATCGCCAGCTAGATAGAGATCCGGGTCTTGAAAACCGTGTTCATGGGACATCGAAGGTGGCTTGACGATGACCCATGGAGGAAACGCAAGGATCTGTTCGATGGTGAAACCGAACCCAGCGGCCGTGTACGAGGAGCGGCGAGGAAATAGACAAGCTGTTGAAAAATTGGAAAGACCGCCCATTGCCGGAAAGAAGCAAAAAGGCGCGAGCCGGAAACAAGCGAAAGGCGCCAGAGCCGCTGCTGAAGGTATGGAAAACGAGGTTATTTTTTTGGGACTTGCCGTACTGGAAGATCCACCGTGTGCCTCACAGCCTTGATGCCATGCATATCACGAAGAACGTGTGCGAGAGTCTGCTTGGTACCCTGCTCAACATGCCAGAGAGGACCAAACATGGGCCGACTTGAAATCAATGGGCATCAGGCAGGAGCTTCACGCTAATGATGATGATGATGATGATGATGATGATGATGATGATGATGATGATGATGATGATGATGATGAGGCGAAGCGGGACACGATGAAAGTCGCCAAAGGCAAAAGGCCAAGAAGACCGGAAATGACTACCCTCCGCGTGCTTCACTCTAAGTCGAGGAGATCGAGCAGTTTTTCACCTGCCTCCTAGGAGTAAAACTTCCTTACGGTTACGCTGGGAAGATAAGCGGATACCTAGACCCAGTAGCGAAGTTCGATGGGATGAAGTCTCCACGGTATCACGTCTTGATAGCCGCGAGATACTTCCAGATTGCAATCCATTGGGATCATGGACGCGCACGTCCGTGAAACACTATTTGGCCTATGCAACTTTTTCGACGTCATCTCTCGGAAGTCGATTGGCGTGAGGCAACTCAGAAGGCTACAGGAAGAGATCGTGGTGATACTATGCGAGCTTGAGATGTACTTCCTGCCCGCATTCTTCGATGTTATCGTGCATCTGCTGGTCCATATAGTGGAGGATATCATCCAACTTGGGCCGATGTTCCTACACAGCATGATGTCGTTCGAAAGGATGAATGGTGTCATCAATGGATACGTTCGCAACATGTCACGCCCAGAGGGAAGTATAGCCAGGGGCTTTCTGACCGAAGAGTGCATCTCCTACTGCACGAATTATCTAGGCATTGAGAACCCCGTTGGTCTGCCCGTCAACCGGCACCTCGGCAGGCTCATTTGGATGGGGTCACCGTGAGGGTCGCCGCGAAATGCATGTCGACTTAGAGGGTCGACTCGCCGACTTTGAAAGAGCAAACCTAGTCGCGCTACAACACATAGACGTGGTCGATCCTTGGGTGGTAGAGCACAAAACCTTTATTAAGTAGATGTACAATGACCGAGGCCAACAGAGGACGGACGGAGATATAATCAAAGAGCACAACTCATGTTTCACGCGTTGGTTCAAGCGAAGCTTCATCATACCCTTTACATGAGGATTCTTCCGGAAGAACAACTCATATTCGCCTTGTCACGCAGGCCCAAAGACAACCTGATGACCTATGAGGCGTCACGATATCAACGGCTACACATTCTACACCGAGGCCAAGGACATGAAGAGCGATGGTTATCGTAACTCTGGGATAACGATGGAATCCTACACCGTAATGACAAGGACAGATACTACGGAAGGATCGAGGAGATCTGGGAGCTGAGCTACACCGAGAGAAGGTCCCGATGTTCCGTGTCGATGGGCGAAGAGCGTCCTAAAAGAAGACCGTATTTCACCACCATGGTTATACCCGGCCAAATCCAAACCCAGGGCGCAAAGCGTCACCGCGAAAAATGAGCCATGGGTATGGCTTCCCAAGTTGACCAATGCTTCTTCATTACCGACCCGTCAAAGCCCGGTCGTGTTGTCGTGAGGAGAGGCAAAAGGAAGATCATCGGAATGGATGGAGTAGCCAATGAGCAAGACTTCGACAAGTACGGCGACCCGAGGATCGAACATGACGACGATGATGAAGTAGCAGCATACACCACAAGAAGAAGCAGGACCACCCTACCTAAAGGACGTCCGTTCCACATAAGAACTCCATTTGCGAAAAGAAGGGCAAGAAGATTGTGAGCAGATAGCTAGCTAAGATCGATTGTATTTAAATCGTAGCCTTCATTTCTCGATTGTATTTCATGGGCACTTTTGAACTATCATGAATATTTTTAAATTTCATGGACACTCGATCTCGATCCTCCATCTCGATCGTTATCCCACCTCGCCAGATCCGGTCCCCTCGCCGAGCACCCCGGTCCATCGGCCGCCGCCAAACCCCGCACCCCTCCCTACTCAACCGCCACACCGACCCCAGCACCCCGCACCTCCCCGCTCCACCGGCATTACTGTTTGATGATATTTTAAAAATTATTACTGTCTTATAAAAAAATATTACTGTTATGATTTAAACAAGTTTGAACATATTTAAACTCAAATAAGTATCAAACAACATTTTAAATGCATAAAAAATTGTGGAGCACAGGAATCGAACCCAGGACCTCCTAGTGTGAGAACTGGCTGGCGACGGTCGAGCTAGTAGAGGAACTTGATGTGGATCAGGTCGTGGAAGATAACCTGTTGGCTCGGCGAGAAATAAAAAAATACTAATGGCGCGCACAGGCGAGGTGCGCCATTAGTATGGATGTACTTATGGCGCACCTGAGGGTGGTGCGCCATTAGTATTGTGCCGCCCCATCCATATTTCCTCCCGGCCCAAACCTATCCCTCTCTCTCCCTCGCCTCGATCCCCTTCCCTCTCCTCTCCCGGCCTTGCTGCCCGCCGCCTCGGCCGCCAGCCGCCTCGACGCCTCAACGCCGCCTCGGCGCCTCGGCCGACGCCTCGGCCGCCCGGCGCTGCCCGATGCCGCCTCGACGCCTCACCCTGGTGAGTTCCCTTTCATCCAAGGAGGAGAAGGTGCTACTGCTGTGGATCCTTCTTGTACCTCCCGTCTCCATCTAGCTGACCCTCGTGTCGTCTCTGCTCTGCAGGTAGAGGCGGCCTTGTGGCGACCGGGGCAGACGACGTCGGGAGAGGAGGGCCACGTCGCCTCGGCTCTGACTGGTGGTGCTTCAGCCTCGTCTACAGCAAACATAGGTGAGTCCCCCACCCCCTTCTATTTTTCCTCCTCTCTGGTCTGGGCGTCTCAAAGAAAACATGCCAGGAACCTGGGAATCACCATGCGTGCATCGCCTCCCATCTATTCAGCGCTCAATAATTGGGATAAGATGTTGGAGGAAGACAACATAAAAAAACTGTAGTACATCCAACAGATAGAGTCACTATCCTTGCAAGAGGAAGAAGATACCATAACAGAATAGAGTAGTGCTACATTTGGGCATTTTCCTCACAAAATTTATCTTGAGTTTCCCCAAAAAATGATTTAAGCAAAAACTACATTATACCCTCCTGAGGTTTATACCAACAAAATACAGCTTACACCAGACACTAACTTACAAGACAAATGAAGTAACTTATTACAACAATGTACAGCTCGTTGGTCCACGATTTTATTACCTCTTTTCTTATGTTTGTGCCGGGGTACAACAGTGAAAAATGAGCCCATTCGAGGGAGACATCTTTTTTTGTGTGTCATTGACTCTACAGATTGTGATGATTTGTTAAAAAATAATTGCTAGGTTATTATCTTCCTATCCGTCTTTGATGTACTCATACACACATCTATACATGGTTGTCGTGCTCATGTTATTTGTCAACATTCAGAATTATTTATCGTAAGATTTAGATTATCTCACTTCCTGTTTGTACATGTATGCCCATAGTGCGAATACACCTATGTGCAAGGAAGTTACATTTGTAGTGTCTTCATCATACCAATAATCATAATTCAATGCCGGTCTTCATTAGTCGATTTTTCACAATGAAAAACAAAGTTCATGGTAGTGTTGCTAGCTTCTCATTCATCCATCTTTTATCTAGCTAGCTAACTAACTTTTGCATGCATGGATCGGAGGTTCAATATGAGCGATAGTTCATAAAAAACATTAGTGGAGAGAACTTGTCGATGTTGAGCGAACTTTGTTCATCATGTACAACTCTGCAAATATGTTCACCTGCCATGCATATATCTGTATCCGCCCTCTTTGTTCATCATGTACAACTCTGCAAATATGTACAACTCTGCAAATATGGCAAATACAGTTAGCTCTTGTCAAAAAATTCAGTTAGGTACAGTTAGCATCATGTAAGAAAATGGCCATAATGTGCCCTCGATAATGTGTTTGCGTAAACAACAGTTATATTTAGCCTATACATACCTGTCATTTGCGTAAACAACAGTTATATTTAGCATATACATACCTACTATATTGACCAACAAAGCAATGTTCTACCCGGATATCGAGGCGAGCAATTATTCTTATCGATGTAAGTAGCAACCAACAAAATGCGAGATAGACATGTAACCAAATTCTGCAAGCTGAACTTTTAGCGACAAGCAAGCACACAACAAAATTCAGATGCATAATATAACTAACTTACGTATCTGGATTTTTAGCAGCAAGCAAGCATACAACAAAATTCAGATAGGCATTGAACTAGATCTGCAAATCGTATTTCTAACGACAAGCAAGCACCCAACAAATTCAGATAGGCATTGAACAAAATTCTGCAATCAGATTATAGTAGCAAGCAAGCACTCAAACAAAATTCAGATAGGCATGTAACAAAAGTCTGCAACTGTATTTTTAGCAGAAAGCAAGTAAGCAAATCAATTTGATGTGACTATATTCTCTGAATAACTTCAGTTATGATCTGTACTGGAAAACTTTAGTTAACACTCATTTTTCAGTTAACTCCTTACAGTTCAAATCATATTTTGATTGTCAATAATAGTGGACTTTTAAGGCTGTTTTAGAGGCAATACTAGTGGATTTTAGGATTTTTTACATGCAATAATAGTGGAATTTTGGGCTTTTTTTTAGGAGTGTGTTTCATGCTGGCCTCTGATGATGAATTAGTCAGAGGATTGTGCCATAGTTATCCATTGTATCTATTTGCTTGTCCTTCAAATAGGGGCAAGACTGTTATAGAAAAAATACTTGCAAGCATATTGTGATTTACTTGCAAGCATATTGTGCCTTAGTTATAGAAAAATTACTTGCAAGCATCTTTGTAACTATTTTCACTCTCTGTCACGAAGGTTTTTGACTACGTAATCTGTGGTGACCCACACTGCTGATTCACACTCATTGAGTTTGCTCGTGAAGGTATTATATGTTCACATGGTACATTTATGTTTTTTCGGCAGTTAATTGATGGTTTGATACATGATACAGTTCATGCATAGGGTGCTAGAGCTGCACTTAAGTTGCTAAAATCATCCTTGTTCTTATTGGTTATAGAAATTCATTGCTTCTCCCATGTTTTCTGTCGGTATTGTTCAGAAGCTTGCTTGAGTTTGTGTCCTTTAATTTGTAAATCTGCAGTTCTAGCCACATTTAGGATAAGTTGTTGTATATAATGTCATAAAGTTCAACAAGAACAGGGCATCAATAGTGCTACTCTAGTATCTAGTTGGGGAGGGACAAATGGGCGGGGGCATCACTTTGTAGGATTAAGCTGTTTTTTCTTTGTAACATATTGTATATCACTCCACAATGAAATACAGTACATATTGATGTGCTTTGTAAAACTTGTTCATGTCTTGAACTACTAATGCCTTGTGATGCTCTGAATTACTTGTGATGCCTCTGAATTACTTGTGATCACATTGAGAAAGACTTGTAAAGATGATGATCATCTTTTACGAGAAAACAATTTCTGTAAACACGTCGAGAACTTTGCTAGTTTGCTGGGTTTTGTCTCCGACCATCGTGTCGTGATGATTTTGCGTACCCGAGAGGCCCTTGAGTTTGCTGGAATGTCGATTAACTTCCGTTCTGGCAAATTCGGGTACTCCATATGTCCTATTTTCAGCAAAGGTCATCGAGAGAGTCCTGGATTAGGGGGTGTCCGGATAGCCGGACTACCATCATCAGCCGAACTATCATTTGCCGGACTATCATCATCGACCGGACTCCAAGACTATGAAGATACAAGATTGAAGACTTCACCCCGTGTCCGGATGTAACTTTCCTTGGCGTGTAAGGCATGCTTGGCGATACGGATTTGTAGATCTCCTACCATTGTAACCGACTCTATGTAACCCTAGCCCTCTCCGGTGTCTATATAAACCGGATGGCTTTAGTCCGTAGGACAACAATCACAACAACCCTTACAATCATACCATAGGCTGGCTTCTAGGGTTTAGCCTCCTTGATCTCGTGGTAGATCCACTCTTGTAAACATCCACAATATCAATATCACTCCAGCAGGACGTAGGGTTTTACCTCCATCAAGAGGGCCCGAACACAGGTAAACATCGTGTCCCTTGTCTCCTGTTACCTTCCGCCTAGGCCGCAGTTCGGGACCCCCTACCGAGATCCGCGGTTTTACACCGACATTGTTGCTTTCATTGAGAGTTCCTCGTATGCGTCACCGATAGGCTTGATGGCCTCTTCAATCAACAACGACGCGATCCGGGTGAGACCTTTCTCCCCGGACAGATCTTCGTATTCGGGGCTTCGCCGCGGGCAACTACCTTGGCCATCTGGAGCGGATCGAAGCTACGCCCCTGGCCATCGTGTCAGGTTTGGAAGCCTAAACTTCACGGCCGATATCCGCGGGGACTTGATCCTCGATGGATCTGAGCCACAACCCGGCGTGCAGCAGCTGTCACGATGGGCATGACTTAACTCTGCCGCCGGACAACCCCTTGGAGGCCGCACACGAATCCGCTCCGACTCATAGTCCGGAGCCAATCGCTCGGATCGAGGATGGATGGCTGGACACCGCCTCGAGAGCTGCAATTCCTACGGCGATGGAGCCGAACACTTACCTTGACCCACGTAAGACCCATGGCTCCGAGGTACCGGACTCCCTGCCGGACTCCGAACCTCCTGCGCTCCCGCCAGTCGAATCCGATTGGGCGCCGATCATGGAATTCACCGCTGCGGACATCTTTCAGCACTCGCCCTTCGGCGATATCATAAATTCATTGAAGCATCTCTCGCTATCCGGAGAGCTCTGGCCGAACTATGGCCAGGACGTTTGGGACGCGGATGAGGAAGAAATTCAGATCCCACCCACCACCCACTTCGTAGCCACCATCGACGATTTAACCGACATACTCGACTACGACTCCGAAGACATCGACGGTATGGACGACGATGCGGAGACTACCAGAACCAGTGCCTACAGGACACTGGAAGACCACCTCGTCATACGACATATACATGGTGGATACCCCAAAAGATGGGGACGGCGAAGAAGCAGCGGAGGCCGATTCTTTAAAGAAACAACCCAAGCGCCAACGTCAGTGGCGCCGCTCTAAATCCCGCCACAGCAAGAATGGAGATTCCGGCACAGGAGATAATAACACCCCAGAAAGTGCCGAAGACAATTCCCTCCAGCACGATCCAGCGCAGGAGGAAGCAGAAGCATGCCCTCAGGAGAGGCGGCGAGATGAAGAGGTCGAGGATGACAATTACTTGCCTCCCTCCGGAGGCGAGGCAAGCCTCGGCGACGCATTTAATTCGTCGTGCTCGAGGATCCCGTCGAACAAGAACGCTTTCAGGCGTAGGCTAATGGCCACGACAAACAGCCTAAAGAAAAAGCAACAACAACTTCAAGCTGATCAAGACCCTCTTGGCCGACAGACGGACCGAGGTCCTCGCGTCAAGAGTATGAACTCGAACACCCCTCAAAAGTTACCCAAAACGCAAGTTGCTCCCCGATTAGAGGTGGCAGCATCACCAGCGCTGTCTGGCAGACCGACCACCTCGTGGCGCGATAGAGGCATGCAAGCCCTCTGCCAAAACCGTACCCGGCATCGCTCTAAGCGAGGAAGCCACGGGGAACGCGCGGACTTGCGAGATATATTGGAGGACAAGGCAAGACAATCCAGATCTATCTATGGATCACGTGGACGCCCACGACCCACGGCATTTAATACCGTCGCACGGATACAACTACTCGGCCGGGCGAACATAGCGCATAACGCTCTCTCGAGCTACGTCGCGATATTGCTCAATCTGAGGCGCCAAGCACACCCACTATGCTTCACCGACGAAGTAATGGATCATCAAATCCTGAAGGGTTCAAACCCGTTAATATCGAATCCTACGATGGCACAACAGACCCGGGTCTGGATTGAGGATTATCTCCTCCATATACACATGGCCCATGGCGGCAATCTTCACGCCATCAAATATCTCGCTCAATCTTAAAGGACCAGCTCGGCATTGGCTTAACAGCCTGCCCGCAGAGTCAATTGGATGATGGGAAGACACGGAAGCCGCATTCCTCGACAACTTCCGGCACGCGTATGTGCGACCACCGGACGCAGATGACCTAAGCCACATAATCCAGCAGCAGACGAATCGGCGAGCAATTACGGACACGGTTCTTAACAAGAAAAAATCAAATCGTCATTTGTCCGGGATGCGAGGCACTCGCTGCCTTCAAACATAACATCCGCGACGAGTGGCTGGCACGGCACCTAGGGCGGAGAAGCCGAAATCCATGGCAGCCCTCACATCCCTCATGACCCGCTTACATGCGGGAGAGGATAGCTGGCTCGCTTCGCGATAACAACCTCGGCAAAAAGCGGCGGCAGTCCGGATACCAAGGACCGCAATGGCAGGTTGCGTCGAAACAAAAACAAACGCCGCATTAACGGCGACAGCAATGAGGATACGACAGTCAACACCGGATTCCGAGGCTCCAAACCCGGTCAACGGAAGAAGCCATTCAAAAGAACCACTCCGGGCCCGTCCAATTTGGACCGAATACTCGACCGCTCTTGTCAAATACATGGAACCCCCGAAAAGCCAGCTAACCATACCAACAGAGATTGTTGGGTATTCAAGCAGGCAGGCAAATTAATCGCCGAAAACAGTGACAAGGGGCTACACAGCGATGACGAGGAAGAGACCCGGCCGCCGAACAACAGAGGACAAAAGGGATTCCCCCCTCAAGTTCGGACGGTAAACATGATATACGCAACGCATATTCCCAAGAGGGAGCGAAGGCGTGCACTAAAGGGCGATATCTGGCAACGGAGCCGATCGCCCCAAAATTCAACCCATGGTCCTCTTGCCCGATCACTTTCGATCGAAGAGACCATCCGACCAGATATCCGCCATGGCGGATTCGCGCATTGGTTTTAGACCCAATCGTTGATGGATTTCACCTCACGAGAGTCCCGATGGGCCGGTGGCGTAACTGAACCTGCTTTATCGAGGATACGGTCGCCAAGATGGGCATAGACCCTTCAAGGATTAAACCTACAACGACGACCTTCAAATGCGTCATACCAGGTGTCGAGGCCAATTATGCGAGCTCGATTACCTTTGAAGTGGTCTTCGGATCACCGGATAATTTCGAGCGAGGAGTTAATCTTGACATAGTCCCGTTCCGGCGGCTATCACGCTCTGCTTTCGGACGAACCGCGTTTACCAAAATTCAACGCGGTGCCGCATTATGCATACCTTAAGCTCAAGATGCCAGGCCCTCGTGGAGTCATCACGATCAATGGAAACACGGGCGCTCCTCCGAGCGGAGGAACATACAATGGCGGCTCTCGCGGCGGAAATCTGAGCAGCCTTTTAAGGCAATTCTCGAGTCCGGCCGTTAAACGACCGGACACGACCAAACGTGCCCGGAGCAACATCAACCAAGACCACTTGGCATGTTCCGTGCACGCGTAGCAATGCGGCCCCAACCCCAGCCCTCGCAAAATTGCAAGACAAACTCTCCGCGTACATAATTACATACGGAGATACCATGGGCATAGGGGAAGGGCACAACCACAACAGACCAGTGCGGTTCGACCACACCGGGGGCTCCCAAGTGTGTCGCTCTTTTTTCTTTTATTTTCTCTTTTTATACAGAACTCGGTCCGTGGCGAACCTGCCGAACTCATGATGCAACAGCCAGGGAAGGACAAAGGCCGCGACGAACACTTAGGTGGTCTCCATCACGAGCATTAAATTTGTTAAAATACAACATTCCGTGGCCCACCCCTGGAGGGAGACGCCTTTAATTCGTCCAGTCCCTTGCTTTCCGCACTATTTGTATCATTCCGCACTGATAGCATATCTTCTCGAATAAAATGCATCACTTTTTGCCTATGATTGCATTACTTTTTATATATATGTTCATTTACGACATGTTGCACCCGTGCATCTTGGTACGGCCAAACACACCAGGGGCTTACGTCCTCCGCTTTTATGGTGTGATAAAGTCCGCACACTTTCACAAGTGCGGCACCCCGAACTTATAGCATTATATGAATCAGCTCCGAATCATGCCTTGGGTCAATAGTTGGGTTTGCCCGGCTCCCATGTTCGGCACCTTACGTTCCGTTCTATCGGCTAAGGTAGCACTGGAGAACCACTGCGATTGCGCCCGGTTGAGCCGGGTTAACGCCTCGATGGAAAGCTAAAACTGACCGGCATGATAAGGCGAGAGATCGTCGCTGTTCGAGAGGTCCTTCGGGTCCCTAAAGACCTACACCGCTTGAGCGAAGTTCGGATTATGTCCGATGAAGGCGTGGATAGCGCCCCAATTCGGTCTTCGAATACTAGGGGCTTCGCGAAATTTAAAATTATAGAATTCTATGGCTAAGTGAGAATGTTCAAGACTATAAGTCCGGTTGCCTTGTTACGTTGTGTTGAGCGCCTCCCTAGATGGACCCAAAAATGGGAGCGAGAGTGCTCAAGTTTATCGAACACCCGGCACTTTCGTGGCATGGGGGCTGAAGCCGACGACTTGCCATCTCTCAGATTTAATAAACGGCCGCACAGAAGGTAATATTTTAAATTAAATAAGCGTTGCTTAGCGCATATGAACAAAAGTTTTCAGCGCACAGGATAACACATTGCGAATTCACTCAATAATTACATCCCTGGGGCACTCATCCGCAATCTTGCTGGCACCCTTCAGGACAACCTTATAATAAATTTGAGCGTCTGATGCTCCTTGCCCGCTGGTGGCGCGTCGATGATTAGCTTCTCCGCATCCAGCTTGCCCCAATGCACCTTTCTTGGCGGGCAAGGGCCCGACGAGCACCTTCAATACTGGTGAGCGCTTTGATAACCTCCACCCGAGCACGCATCCACCAGCCGTCCCACGAGGCCAAAGTAGCTCTGGGCATGGCCTCTCCGTGCCACAGCGGACTATGAGGCCCTTCATGGCCTGCTCGGCCACCTTGTGAAGCTCGACCAGCTGCCAATTTGGTCGCTAGGGGCACCGGATGGCCGGCCTCAAAGATCTTGAGACGTAAGACCTTCTCCGTTGAGCTCCCTCCTCGGCTCGGTAGAATCTGGCGGCATCGGACACGCTGCGAGGCAGATCTGCAAACGCATACGAGAGCTCCGAATTCGGGTAAGTAACACGTAATTTACATTCACATGCTTGCTTTGCATGAAAAATGCCTTACCCGCCGCTATCTTCCTCATCAACTCAACCTCCTGAAGGGACTTATGGGCCTCGGCCTTGGCAGTTTTGGCACTTTCGAGCCGAGGCAAGCTCGGACTCTCGAAGTCTTTGAGTCACGCTCCAAACTCTCATGCTTTTCCATGAGAGCACAGGAGCTCTTCTTGAACCACCGCCACCCGCGCCTCCTGCTTTTCTCGCTCCCCCGTTCGTGGCCGCATTGCGTTCGGCCCACAGACATGGCCTCCTTCGTGGCCGCCACCTCGTTCGTGGCCCTGCAGTACCCATGTTATCCTTGTCATTTTTTGTCGCAACCTAAATCCTTTTACAGAAGGTACAAATTCAAAGTGGTGTTACTCACCTTCTTTGTCTTGGAGCTGCTTCTGGCGGCCGAGCTCACTGCTTCAACGCACCGACCTCCGCATGATCGGTCTTGGCAGAGGTCAACAAGCGCAGCCTCGCAACCCATATTGACATAATTTTTTAGCAACCCTGCGTATATATCTTTTAAGATCCTCATCCGGCTTTTCTTTCCGAACACCGAACCGAGCATCGAGGGGCTCTTGTCTATGCGGTATTGCATTGCATATTTTAACTTCTTACCTCAAAGCCCGATAGAAGGCTATTGCGAGCTTGATCGGCCGCCTTTGGCGAAGCTGCACCTTCAATCACCGCACTCATAATAGTGCGGTGTTCTTCCTCGATGGAAGCGCTCTGCAGCGCCTCCACCAATTGCCCGGCGCCTCGGTTGGGCCGGAAGCCGCCCGGCGTCCACGGTCTTGCCCTTCGATCGAAGGGCCACCTGCCGGACTCCGGAACCACTGCGAGTTACATTGTGGAGTCGGCGCCAAAGTCCGGAGGGCGCCTTGTGGCGCCTCCGAGCCTCCCACGATGGGTCCCTTCAGGATCCCACCTCGGCGTCTTCGGCGTCGCGAGGTGGAGGCGGTCGGGATGGAGTCTACATCCGACGAAAGGCAACGACCCGCTTCGATGAAGCGGGAGATCATCACCGGCGGACTACGAGCGTTATGCGGCATTAGAATGACACTATGTGACGCAGAAAAAGAAATTATAAATCATTCAGGAATCCGGATACTTACGATCTCGCCGGAGGCCTGGCCCTTGAAGGCCATTCTTCCTCCCCAACGTTGATGTTGGCAGAGCTGTCCGGTGGAATAGTTCTTCCCCTCTTGGACCCTCCGGCCTCCCGGTTGGGAAGCCTTCCTCTTCCTCTCTCCCTCCTCTGGGAGAGAGTCCTCTTCCTCCTCCTCATTTTCGGGGGAGGAGTCAGCCCCGGAGTCGTCGGACACCTGAAACGGGCACTCTTTCGAGCAGCCGTGGCCTCCTTCTTGGCCTTCTTCTCCGGCACCACGTGCGGTGCCGGAACCAGCAGCCTCGCTAGACGAGCGTCTCATCGGATTTTCTGGCATAGGAGCCGGACAGGTAATCTGCTCCGCCTTCTTCATCCAGTCTTGTCAAAGGAAAAGGGGAAATTAAAACCCGCATAGAGTCAAACTATGTAAAACAAGTGTCCCGTAAAGGGGTAGAATCACTCACCTCGTCAGCCTGGCGCTGCGAGCGAAATCCGCGATCTTCAGTCGCGGATGCGGGGGCTTCGGCGCCCTTGAACAACACCTTCCATGCGCCTTCGTACGTTGTGTCGAAGAGCTTGTTCAGTGCCTGGTGCTGTTCCGGATCGAACTCCCATAGATTGAATGCCCGCTCTTGGCATGGGAGAATCCGGCGGACGAGCATGACTTGGACCACATTAACCAGCCTGAGCTTCTTCACCAGCTTCTTGATATAGGTCTGGAGTCCCGTCAGCTCCTTCAAACTGCCCCACAGCAAGCCCTTCTCTTTCCGTGAGGTGAGCTGCGTGGGGATACCAGATCTAAACTTCGGGGCTG
Organism: Aegilops bicornis; assembly: GCA_021605145.1. Classification (NCBI taxonomy): domain Eukaryota; kingdom Viridiplantae; phylum Streptophyta; class Magnoliopsida; order Poales; family Poaceae; genus Aegilops; species Aegilops bicornis. The sequence continues at coordinate 676,400,557 of CM038671.1, forward strand.
CCGCCCATTTTAGGTCCGCGCTGCTCGGTGATGTAGAACCACCCGATTGCCACCCCTTGGCCGGATTCCACGAAGGCCCTTGAACCAAAGGGCGTTGGGCATCTTGCCCAACATGGCGCCGCCGCACTCCGCTTGATTGCCCTTCACTACCTTGGGATTGACATTGACGGTCTTGAGCCACATGCCGAAGTGGGGCTGGATGCAGAGTAAGGCCTCGAACACGACGATAAACGCCGAGATGTTGAGGATGAAGTTGGCGCCAGATCATGGAAATCCAGGCCGCAGAGAACATGAGCCCCGGACAAAGGGGTGAAGTGGAAAGCCCAGTCCATGGAGGAAGTGGGAAAGAAAGACAACCCTCTCATGGGGCCTGGGGTGGGGATGAGCTGCCCCTCGCCGGGCAGCCGGTGCGATGTCATGGGAGGGGTATCCGGCGCCCGCGCAGTTTGGCGATTTGCTCCTCCTTAGCGGTGGAGGCCAACCATTTACCTCCCGCTCCGGACATGGTCGGAGAAGGTTGAGACGAGATCTTGTGAACTTGGGCGCTGGAGCTCGAGTCTTGTGGAGATGGATAAGCAAAGGAGGAAGAAGGCGTGGGTGAGAAGGTGAATCCTTATCCCTTATATGGGCGGGCGAAGTCTTACGCGTCCCCACCGCCTGGTAAAACTCGCTTATCTCCCAGCGTCACCATCAATGACGCGGTTGGGTTACCCACGCCCGTATTGATGAGAATCCCGGATTAAGGGGAAACACGATCTCTGCTTCAACAAGACGTGCCAAGGAAACCGCTTCGCTAAATGCGCTGAGGTGGTAAAGTAAAAAATAATTCGAGTAATGGCTTGGTAGTGGTGTGACTGTTGGGGAACGTAATAATTTCAAAAAAATTCCTACGCACACGCAAGACCATGGTGATGGCATAGCAACGAGAGGGGAGAGTGTATGTCCACGTACCCTCGTAGACCGAAAGCGCAAGCGTTATAACAACGCGGTTGATGTAGTCGTACGTCTTCACAATCCGACCGATCCAGGTACCGAACGTACGGCACCTCCGAGTTCAGCACACGTTCAGCTCAATGACGATCCCCGGGCTCCGATCCAGCAAAGCGTCGGGGATGAGTTCCGTCAGCATGACGGCGTGGTGACGATGATGATGCTCCACCGACGCAGGGCTTCGCCTAAGCTCCGCGACGATATGACTTCACCGGCGCAGGGCTTCGCCTAAGCTCCGTGACGATATGACCGAAGTGGAATATGGTGGAGGGGGCACCGCACACGGCTAAGGAACGATCCGTAGATCAACTTGTGTGTCATGGGGTGCCCCCCTGCCCCCGTATATAAAGGAGCAAGGGGGGGGTGCGGCCAGCCCAAGGGGGCGCGCCTGGAGGAGTCCTACTCCCACCGGGAGTAGGACTCCCCCCCTTTTTTCTAGTTGGATTAGGATTGGGGGAGGGGGAAGAGGGAAGGGGGGCGCCGCCCCCCTCTCTCCTTGTCCTATTCGGACTAGAGGGGGAGGGGGCGCGCGGCCTGCCTGGCCGGCCCTTTCCTCTTCTCCCTATGGCCCATCAAGGCCCATAGACCCCCCAGGGGGTTCCGGTAACCCCGGTGTTCCTAACTTCCTGTTTTCATCCGGAACCTTTCCAAGTCCAAACATAGGCTTCCAATATATCAATCTTTATGTCTCGACCATTTCGAGACTCCTCGTCATGTCCATGATCACATCCGGGACTCGAACAACCTTCGTACATCAATACTTATAAACTCATAATGAAGCTGTCATCGAAGCGTTAAGCGTGCGGACCCTCACGGATTCGAGAACTATGTAGACATGACCTAGAACCATTCTCGGTCAATAACCAAGAGCGGAACCTGGATGCCCATATTGGTTCCTACATATTCTCTGAAGATCTTTATCGGTCAAACCGCATAACGACATCGTTGTTCCCTTTGTCATCGGTATGTTACTTACGAGATTGACCGTCGGTATCCAATACCTAGTTCAATCTAGATTCTTTGGTAAGTCTCTTTACTCGCTCTGTAATACATCATCTCACAACTAACTCATTAGTTGCAATGCTTGCAAGGCTTATGTGATGTGTATTACCGAGAAGGCCCAGAGATACCTCTCTCAGACAATCGGAGTGACAAAACCTAATCTCGATTCATGCCAACTCAACATATACTTTTGGAGACACACCTCAGAGTACCTTTATAATCACCCAGATTACGTTGTGACGTTAGGTAGCACACAAAGTGTTCCTCCGGTAAACGGGAGTTGCATACTCTCATAGTTGCCGGAACTTTGTATAAGTCATGAAGAAAGCATAAGCAACATACTAAACGATTAAGTGCTAAGCTAACGGAATGGGTCAAGTCAATCACATCATTCTCCTAATGATGTGATCCTGTTAATCAAATGACAACTCATGTCTATGGTTAGGAAACATAACCATTTTTGATTTAACGAGCTAGTAAAGTAGAGGCATACTAGTGACACTCTGTTTGTCTACGTATTCACACATGTATTATGTTTCCGGTTAATACAATTCTAGCATGAATAATAAACATTTATCATGATATAAGGAAATAAATAATAACTTTATTATTGCCTCTAGGGCATATTTCCTTCGATGACGTCATGCCACGGAAAAGCGTCGGCCAGATTGAACTTGTGTATATATTATTATTCTCTCTTATGGAATGTGGAATTTATTTTGCGAGCGGACACTATCCTGGTGTTCACAATCTTCTATCATTTGGAGGAGGAACCCGCCTTGCAATGCCAAGCAATATACACGCCGGACTTATCGTCATTGAAGCCTGGTTCAGGGAGCTCTTGAGGAGTCTGGATTAGGGGTGTCCGGATAGCGGACTACCATCATCACCGAACTATCATTTGCGGACTATCATCATCGACCGGACTCAAATACTATGAAGATACAAGATTTAAGACTTCACCCCGTGTCCGGATGGGACTTTCCTTGGCTATACGGATTTGTAGATCTCCTACCATTGTAACCGACTCTATGTAACCCTAGCCCTCTCCGGTGTCTATATAAACCGGATGGCTTTAGTCCGTAGGACAACAATCACAACAACCCTTATAATCATACCATAGGCTAGCTTCTAGGGTTTAGCCTCCTTGATCTCGTGGTAGATCCACTCTTGTAAACATCCACAATATCAATATCAATCAAGCAGGACATAGGGTTTTACCTCCATCAAGAGGGCCCGAACCTGGGTAAACATCGTGTCCCTTGTCTCCTGTTACCATCCGCCTAGACGCACAGTACGGGACCCCCTACCCGAGATCCGCTGGTTTTGACACCGACAGTCATGCTGAAATTTTCCGTGAATTTTAGCATGACTTTGCTAAAAATAGGACATATGGGGTACTTGTGACTAATGCATGGGCCGGGGTACTTGTGACTAATGATGAAAGCTTAGGCTTTGAGGGTGCCTCGGCGTCGAAAACCCGCAATGATAAAAGCTTAGCTTTTAGGATGCCTCGGTGTAGACAAACCCTAAATGATGAGACCATGATCTTGTTCCTTGACAATAACCAACTTTTGACCAAACTTTGTTCCTATTTAGAGAGAAACATGGCCAACAACGATGAGGCCGGGGTTGATGGCAAGGCATTCAGGAGCTGTCCCAGGAGATGGAGGAACAACCTCACTTGTATGAGGACGCCGCCTTCCCCACCGATCCACGAGACCACCGATGGTACCGCCGAGGATGACCCCACCGATGCCACCGCTGATGGTGCCGCCGAGGATGCCACCATCGATGATGGCAGCGCTGCGCACAAATGGCAGCCAACCGAAGAGGCAGCGGAAGGACCGGCGCCCGACCGTGCTCCGCACCCTCAAGGAGGAAGTTATCAAGTGGACTCCGATGGGAACCCAACGGCGCCCGAGCGAATAGTCAAGGGTACTCGCTTCAGCTCGGGTGCATTCTCCGAGCACCGTCTCGATCAACACCGAGAACACGAGGCATCCCGACCGAGGGAATTTGCGCAACCTCCTCTTCACGAAGCTGCACGAGCGATACAAGTTCCCGCTGAATTTGAAAACACAAGCCTCAAAGGGAATAAAGTGAACAATGCTGCCCTCACGAAGATGAGCAAGGTCCTGTCTACTTGGAAAAGCAATGTGAAGAGAATGATCGAGAAAGGTGAGAGTTATGAGAAGATCAAGGAGAAAAATCCTTTGATCACCGAAGATGACTACAACGACTTCAAGATCAATTGCTCGAGCACCGCAAACTAACAATCAAGTCAGTGGGGGAAAGAAATGTGGGAGCTGAACTTAGGGGAACACACACTCGGTCCCGACGGTTACAGAGTGGCGGAGCCTATATGGGACAAGGAGGAGGCGGACCGTCTTGAAACAAGGCCTACCGCCCCTCTTCGATAAATACGGTGACAAGCGGACCAGGAACTTTGTCGTGGGCCGGTACAAGAAGGACCCGAAAACAAAGGAGCTTACCACGGATCCGAAGACCGGGGCACTTGAGCTTGTTACGGTAAGGAATACACCCAGCGTAATTAGCTCCATATGGTTGCATTCTAATTAATGAAGCCAAATTTCTAAATGGTTCACATTCCTTCCGCAGCGATCGAAAGCGATGGCTGGTCGACTAAGAGCAACCCTTGGGACACCACTCTAAATAGGGCGTTGAATGTAATGAAGAACAAGGATAAGCTCGAAGCCGGCGTCGGCTGGTCGTGTGGCGGCAAAGGCTTGTCGACAAAATGGTCGCCATACTATAACACTTTGGTGGGCGAAAGGAGAAAAGACCAGCTCGGAAAGCCAGCGGTAGCGAGGTTCAAGAACTCAAGGCACAGGTGGCGCGGATTAGGAGATTGTCCAAGAGCAAGTGCAACAACAACTTGGAGCGGCGATCACCGTCATTCTGCCTACCTTGATCGAGGGTTGAGTGCGTGGATTGCGGGCGGCCAATGAGGCCGCCCGATTCCTAGCTTCACGGCCAGCAACTCGCTGAACGCGATGGCGGGGCCATTGGTGTCTCCGGCGAAGGCGGCATTGGTGTCTCCGACGCCGGCCGCCACCTCTGCAGCAAGCGGCCCCTCCGTCAACTGCACGCCCGCCATTAGCGGTGCCTCGACATTAGCCGAGCTCGACGCCATCATCACGGTAACTAATTAAGCCTCTCTCGGCCGAGGACTTCATCTCCTTGCCTTTGGTCGGGCATCCTGACGCCCTACATGTTTTCGCGAGGCGCCGCCCGACGTTAGTGCACTCTCCTGCACTTCGTGAACAACGAGTTGGTCGATGTCGCCAAGGGCAAAATCGTTCAACCGGGCAACCCCTTGTTCCACGGTACCCGGATGCCACCCAACTTGTTTAGGGTTCAAGCGGTTCGCGTGCTGCCAGCTGCGACGAGTTGTTACCTCCGATTCGACCCGTCGGGGCGATGATGATGACGTGATGACCCTCGGCGCTGCTGAGCTGGCCCTGCTTTGGCCGAAGAGCCAGATTCGTTTGAGGCGGGGACACCACCCCAAAGACAACACCGCCCGGTCGTCTTGGCGCCAAGTCGGCCCCATGGCAAGACCGCCGCAACGGTGCGGACATCCCAATGCCATCGATCCAAACATGCATATGGCACAGGATCGAGCAGCGACAACGACGATACATTTGGCAACGCGTCGATCGATTACTTTGCCGATCATGGGTGCGGTGGCGACTTCATGGGGCCTCCTTCTCAAGAACCCAACCCAACAAAAGACGTGTGCGATCTAGCTGGTACCGCGGAGAAGCCAAGTTACAGCAGTGTCGTCTGCCGTTCAGCTCTCGGGAGACGCCTCCATTGCCGACTTCACCGAGCCTCGGATAGGCGAGGTGCGAAATATTATCAGCCCCAACACACTCAAGAAGGCGGTGCGTGAGCGTAACTCGGTCCCATTATAGGAGAAGAAGAAGGCTGCATAAAGAAAGACTAACAAGGGTGCGGGCCAGCCGTGCAAAATGCGATCCGTGCTCAGGACGGGCCACCTTCACCTGAGGATATCTCGAGGAGGGTGCATGTGGCGGGTAGGGCGATGCTACCGACAAATATGCTCAATGCTGCAACCGGTGCTATGCGGAGTCTGCATGATACTGTTCTTTCTTTGGAGAAGCGGCGTCTCAGAGAGAAGGATGTGGCATACCCGGTTTTCGCGGCCAAGGTGCCGGAGGGCAAGGGCTTTGTGGATAACTCCATCGAGGCGTCTGATCGTCCTGCGGTTTGATGACATCCATGCTATGTTGAACCTTCATCCGCTGCACTACACCTTCGTTCGGCTATTTTATTTGAGTATGGAGATGCGGATCATTCGCGACAAGACCGGACATCGTGATAGTCGACCCCTTCTACATGTGTGCCAAGATCTTGGGCAACGCTTAGGGACCGCAAGTCGCGAGTTCTTACCTCGGCGTCATTCGCAAACCAAGATAAGGATAACTTCCTCGTGCCTTACTTTCCGAGTAAGTCCTCCCTCAACCGCCCGTAACATATGAATTCTTAGATTTCGATCGTTTTCTTTTAACATTCCGTGTTTTGCAGTGACACACATTGCACGCTCATCCTCCTAAGCCCCAAATATTCCATGGCCACGTATTTAGGCCGGACCGTCGATCGAGCGTAGAATACACAAATGTCAAGAAGGTTCTTGATGATGTTCTCCCGGCTACACCAAATCTGGAGGCACCTTCACCGAGCCTATTCGTAATACGACAAGCACGTGTTCTCCCACAATACGACGTTCTGCTGTGTCAAGCAGCCGCCTGGCGGTCAGAAGGGTGCCTACTACGCCATCCATCACATGCGGGCGATCGTACGGGACCATCATCAACTTCTGCTACCGAGTAAACTCAAAGATTGGGCCACGAGCGTGTCGGCAATCCGGGGCGTGGACATCGGACAAGAATTCTTTCGCATCCAAATGGAGTTTGCGGAAATCATCCATCAAGATGTCCTTCGTACCTCGGGGCAGTTCTACATCAGAAATCAACCGTCCAACAGTGACATCGACACAATGCTACAAATGCAGGTTGACAACGCCCGTTATTTCATGACTCCCACGGTAGACGGGGGCTTCATCCACGCTCCGGTCCCTTGAGTCGAGTCGAAAGCAGTGATGTTGTGTCTAGTTCTCAAACATCGATTGGCTCATGTTGTAATTAAACTTTAATGAACTTGTAGTATGTCTCTTTGGTTTTGAGAGTCGTTCAACTTAGATGTAATCGATGCTATTAATGTCTTGCTTTTCTCTTCCGATCGATTACATTGCATCCTTATATATTTCTTATGTATTGACTGTGAATTGGTACTAACGTTTACGTTTGGCTAGTGCATAGTGATGTAAATGCCGTATGTCGTGTACAAGGGTAAGGTTCCCGGAGTCTCGTCGATTGGGAGGAGTGTCGGAGACAGGTTCACCGATTCAGCGGTAATGATTACAAAGGGTACACCACTAGGGCCGAGGCCGAATCTAGATACACCCGCTATCTAGCGGGAGAGGGGAGGGAGCGTTGGAGGAACCGAATGAAGACGAGTTTCATCATGATGATGCTCATCGTGATGACCACAGCTCTCTTCTATGTGATGGTAGTTTAGATGATTGATATCGACTTGTAATGTGAAGACAAACTCGCTACTCGCGGTCTCGAGACTTGTAATATAATGTTCTATCTTTGTTCGGTCTTTTCAATTCGGAGACTAATATGATGAATTGTATTCGGAGACTAATATGATGAATTGTATTCAGAGACTAATCTTCTATCGTATTCGATGAATCTGTTGTTGATGTGTGCTGTCTATATTTTGTCCAAATATACATTTTGTAACCTGTGCAAAAAACAGAAAATTAAAAAATAAAAAAAACCTAATATTCATACTAATGGCGCATCACATCACGATGCGCCATTAGTATGCCAAAGGATACTAATGGCGCATCATTAAGCAGGCGCCATTAGTATGCCGGGTTACTAATTGCGCATCTTGTTGTTGCGCCATTAGTATGCCAAAGCACCTGGTATACATGGCCCCACAGGAGGCATACTAATGGCGCACTGTTGTATATACTAATGGCGCATCTGAGGTCCGCCATTAGTATACCAGATACTAATGGCGTGGCACTAATGGCGCACCATTAATGCGCCATTAATGGCCAAATTAGGTGCGCCATTAGTAGGCCTTTTCCTAGTAGTGTCAACTATAAGTGGGTTACTGTCCGCTGGGGTTGCAGTTAGACGGGTTGTAGTTGGTTCTCTGCCCAACGGTGTAAGTGTGCAATCTGGAAGAGTCTTGATTATGTGTGGTGGGGCTAGTTTGTGGGCCAGTACAACCATGGTTCTATCTGCATCGACGTATAGCACTGTCTTTTGTGAAGAACGGGTTTTTGCTCCCTTAGATACTGCCATCACCCCCTCCAATTCAAATGGCTGATAAACAAGAAAAGAAATTGAACGTACAGACATTATATGATAGACAGATGTGGTAATTCACATATATGTTGTCTAATCAAACAGGACAACATGACACAATTTCACATATATGATGCCTAACTAAACAGGATAGCATGACACGGTTTCAGATATATGATGGATAACTTAACAGGATATAATAGCATAATTCAACATATGATGAGTACCTAAACAGGATGACATGACAAAACTATATGATGTCTTTCTAAAATAGGTTGGGATGAAATAATTCACATACATGTTGTCTAAGTATACAGGATGGCATGATATAATTGACATAATTGATTCATATACTAAGCGGTGGCACTTTCGCATGTATGATCTCTAAACTAAGCGAGATAGAATTCAATATTGTGCATATGATGTCTAAACTAAGCAATGCAAGACACCATATGCATCATATGAGAAATATAAACGTTGCAACTTAGAGCATACACCTCGGTGTGATATAGGACTTGTCATCTGTCTGAATCCTCCTCCGAGGAGCTCCTCAGCAACCATCGAGATATATGCTTCAACAGTACCATTGCACGCTGAAGACCTTGTTTTCACTCCGGATTTTTCCATAACCAGCGCAAATGGCTGATACACATGAAGAGTAGTTCAATATACACAGATTGTCGACAAATGGAATACGTAATGAAAAAAAAATATGGCATGAGATAATTCACATATATGATGCCTGGCTCCATGGCGGTGCATAATTCACATATATGATAACTGGCTGAAAAACATGGCATTGCATAATTCACATATCTGATATAGAAAGCAAACAGGAGGCATTCACACAAAGCATGTCTAATCTAAGCGGATGGCATGGCAATGCAAGACACCATATGCATGATATGAGCAATATAACCCAGCCAAGTTAGAGCATGCACCTTGGGGGATACGATTGGTCATCTCTCTCTGAATCCTCCTCTCGAGGAGCTACTCAGAACCAAAGAAGAAATCTGCATCGACGGTAGCACTGATCGCTTCGTAAGACCTTGTTTTCACTCCAGATTTTCCCATGACAGACTCAAATGGCTGATGCGCAGGAAGAGTAGATGAATGTATAAAAATTGTTGACAAACGGAATACATTATGGAAAAAAATATGGCACGATACAATTCACATACACGATGACTAGCTAAATAGGATGGCATTGCATGATTCACATATATGATGCCTGGATAAAGAAGATGGCATTGCATAATTCCCATATACTCCCTCCGTTCCTAAATATTTGTCTTTTTAGTGATTTCAAATGGACTACCACATACGGATGTATATAGACATATTTTAGAGTGTAGATTCACTCATTTTGTTCCGCATGTAGTCACTTGTTGAAAACTCTAAAAAGACAAATATTTAGGAATGGTGGGAGTATGATATTGAAACTAAACAGGTGGCATTCACACAAAGCAAATCTAAACTAAGCTGATGACATATAAGATGTATAATGTAAGCAATGCAAGGCGCCATATGCATGATATGACCAACATCAAGATGCCAAAGTTAGAGCAAACACCTCATGTGGTAAGCAGGCATGGTCGGCTCCTTACGAATCTCCATCTGAGCAGTTATCTTCCTCTGGAATACAATCTGGAAATGCAGGAGAGGGGGCACTTAGTCCACCATGGAGCAGCGTCTGCATGACATTATATTCGCACGCATAGCGGTCTTCTCTTTTTCTCTACATGTTCGATGCGATTGTGTACAATATCGACATGCATAATAAAAAATTAGTTAGATTTTGTAAGGCCTAAGGGGTGCATGCAAAAATCAAGACCGATGGTAGCAAGCAGTGGATGGATCCAAAACTAATGGTAGCAGGTAGGTTATAGCTTCAGTTTAAAAAGATAGACAATGGATCATCTATTATTTGTTGCCCACCCAACATGAACCACATAGAAGACCCTAGATGAACCAGATAGTAGACAGATACTATTCGTTGCTGGCTCGATATGAGACCCATGGGCAATTCAAAACTCAAGATTGAGCGATAAAGCAGCGGTAATAATAAGCGATGTATAACGTAAGCAAACCACGAAGATCGCGACCTTTCTTCCGTGAATCGCCTAGTCCTCGGGTTCATCTGCTCGATCGATGATGGTAATGCAGTTAGCGTGGCTGCCAAAGAACGGGAAGATGATCTGAGGCGGCGAAGAAAGTCTGCGGGGGATCTCTGCTGCTGCAGTGAACGCTTCTGTCGATGGTGCACCTCAGGTGGGGTGGATGACGGCACGGCAAGAGCAGGACATAACACACAGAGTTTTCTTTGAGGCCAGTCTGAAAATGAAGTAAATCTGTAAGGGCTCCTTAGAATTGGAGGATTCTATAAACGCAGGGACAGGAAAAACACAGGAATAGGATAGGAATGCACGTGCAAAACAAAGCATTTGGAAACATAGGATTTCAATCAACCTGGTTGTTTGTCTCACATGAATTGGAAGAACAGAGGAATGGAGAAACAAAGTGATGCGACGAGTGTACAACCTCTTTGGCATAGCCTTGTGGACCTCAGCATCATTGGGTTGGACGTGGAGGATGGTGATGATGCTGGTGTGACTGTCGGAGGGGGGAAGAAGATCCGAGGCCTCTGGAAACGGCACCGAGGGTCTTGCTCACTGTGATGGGCCAGTTCCGTCGTTGGAGCAGCTCCGCTAAGGTGTGTCTGATGTGAGGCTGAAGCATGACAAAATGCAGACAACTTTAATCTGAAGTGGGACCCTAATATCATCTGCAATAGATGATGTAAAATACATCACCAAAAAGTGCAGGATGTAAACGCATCGGCCAGCGCGCCACGGCCGCTCCGACAGATGTTGTAAGTCTTGTTCACTGAACTTAATCAAGAAAATGAACTTCACAATCGAAACTGAATTTTATTGTCGAAACTGATTGAACTAATGTAACGAGCATTGCAATAGATGTTTTGGGCGTTCGAGCACTAGTAGCGCAGAAGCGATGATCTAAATCAGCGGATGCTCGGCGAGGAACGCACTAGCAGAGAGCAAGTCGTGCGGTAGCACCACGGCGAGTGCTAAAGCAGCAACTCACTGTAGCTGCCGGAGGTCGTCAGCAGCGGCATAGCGAGCAAGCAAGCGAGCAGCAGCACAAGCAAGCGAGGAAGCGGTCTGCGGCGTGACCGGCAAGAAACGAGCAGCGCGAGCGGCGAGCGGAGCAGCTGCAGCTAGTGCCGTTATGGAAGTCGCCGCCGAGGAAGCAACGACATGGGGAGAGGCGTCGTGGATGATGTGGCGGCGGCACCGTCGATGGAGACGCCATGTCTGCTCGGTATCGAGCACCGGCAGCCCCGTGAGATCGAATAAAAAATATAATGCAGCGGTGAGTGCAGAACCTCCTTGGTGGCACCGAGTTGGCCTCGACTTCATCGGAGGAATTGGTGAGGGTGCTGCGGTTCCGGTGGGACAGGTCAATACGGCACTGTGGGGATTGAGGTGGCGCGATAGACGAGGCGAACGTCGGGGTAGCTCCTTGGAGGTGGAGGACGGGGCGGCTGATCCGGCGGGACAACGAGATCGACAACGGATCCTCATCCGGTGTGGTGGATGAGGGACGGCGAGCTGTTGCGGTGGACGACGTAGTCGGGGAAGAGTCTCCGGCTGGGCGGCGGTCGGGAGGCCGACGGAGGAGCGTGGGGTTTCGCGGGTTTTGGCGGCCTCAGTGTACAAGTGGGGGGCGAAGGGGGAGGGAGAGCCAATCTTAGGGACGCGCTTGTCCGAAATGTAGGGTAAGTTACCAGCGTACCCCCACCGGTTTTGACACCGCGATGTGGAGCTTCATTTCCGGCTGAGGGGTAGAAGGGGATTTATTTGATGCAGGCTGCGGGAGCGATTTCGGATGAGGAGGGATTTCTCGCGCGCGTCCAAATTTCGGGATAACAAGGTGCGGCGTGGGTTGAAGAAGCGGGAGTTTCAAAGCAGGTGAGACAAAAGATACTCGAGCTTGAAAATTTTGGGATAACAAGGTGCGGATTCCTTGTTCGGCTGGACAAACTTAACGTGTAAAAAAAATCATACAAGACACAAGAGAGTCATGTCCACTTTTACTATATTTCTATAGATGCCATTGAAAAAACTACAAGAAAAATGTAAAAAAAATCGGGAGAACAAGATTACCATGCACAGTAACAAATCGATTCGCACTTCCCTCAACAACAACAAAAAACAAAAAACAAATCAATTCCCACCAAAGAAAGAGTAATGTCCCTTTTTATATGATTAGAGATGCCGTGATCTCGAATTTCAATTTTTGAATCCACGTTATGTTGAATTGAATATATCATTAGGTGACCTTGCGGTTTATAATTGATGTAGTCGTACATTTTGATCTTCCATCATATATGAACATTTTACTCCACCATGTGAACATATATATTGTCGCTCTACCATATGGACTAAATTTGAATCAATATTCCTTATTTGAATACGATTGTTGTCAAGTTATACAATAATTTAAATATTATCTTGATAACAAAAAGACATGCATATAGCAGTAATCATATTTCACTATGAACTACATGTACCATACGCTCTCCAATTCAAATATTTGTATCCATTTTATGTTGAATTCAAATCATAATACATTATTGGTCTAGGTAGCGAGATGTTCGGGATAATCTAAACCCTGTTTTCATACGTATAATTTTTGGCTGAATTGGGACAAGTTTTGGTATAAGCCTCTTGCAAAACCGGAGATTCACTCAACAAGCCTCGTGGTTCCGAGAGGGAACGTGTCACCTTTGTGTGCGAAATGATATACGCTGCCTCCCCCTTGATTTTATTTACAGAGGCAACATAGAACTATATGAGTGCCCTGTTAAAATTTTGAATTATTTCGGGTTCATTTGGCCTTTTTATACATTAATTGAGTTTCTGGACTTTTAATGTGCATAATGTAAATATGGATTGCATGCACATGCTCCGGTGCACCAAAGTAGGTTGAAAAATCACACGTGTGTCCTTGGTTGAATTTCTAGGTCCCATGGAAGAAATGAGAATGAAATTCAAACATCCGGGCGTCATGACTCTGCCGAGAACATCGAGAAACTTAGATTTTAAATTCATGTAAATCCAAAACTAAATTTGGAAATCATGAAACTTGGCATGGTGTCATGTCATGGCACTAACATGTTGTGGTAAAAATTGGGCCGATTTGGAAGCTCGTGGTTCTAAGAGGGAACGTGCCACCTTTGAGTGTGAAATGATATCGCTGCCCCTCCCCCCGCCCTTGAGTTTCTTAACAAAGGCAACATAGAACTACATTAGTGCCATGTTAAATTTTGGAATTATTCCGGTTTGTTTGTCGCTTGTTATACATTAATTGAGTTTACGGTCATTTAATGTGCATAAGTCAAATTTGAACTACAAGCACATGCTCTCGTGCACCAAAGTTGGCTGAAAAATCACATTTGTGTCCTCGGGTGAATTTCTAGGTCCCATGCAAGAAATGAGAATAAAATTTAAACATCCGGGCATTGTGGCTCGGCCGAGAACATTGAGAAACTTGGTTTTAAAATTCTTGTAAATCCAAAACACGTCTGAAAATCATGAAACTTGGCATGGATGTCATGTCATGGTACTACCATGTTGTGGTAAAAAAATGGCCGAATAGGAACAAATTTTGGTATAAGCTTCTTGCAAACCGGAGCTTCTCTCAAGAAGGTTCGTGGTTCTGAAAGGGAACGTGTCACCTTTGAGTGCGAAACGATATACGTTGTCCCCCTTGAGTTTATTTACAAAGGCAACGTAGAACTACATGAGTGACATGTTAACTTTTGGAATTATTCTGGCTTCGTTTGGCCTTATTTACACATTAATTGAGTTTTTGGTCATTTAATGTGCATAATTCAAATTTGAACTACAAGCGCGTGCTCCCGTGCACCAAAGGTGGTTGAAAAATCACGTTTGTGTCCTCGGGTGAATTTCTACTCCCATGCAAAAAATGAGAATAAGATTCAAACATCTGGGCATCGTGTCTCGGTCTAGAACATTGAGAAACTTGTATTTAAATTCATGAAACTTGGCATTGTTTCATGTCATGGTAGTACCGTGCCGTGGTAAAAAAATTGGTCGAATAGGAACAAATTTTGGTATAAGCTTCTTGCAAATCGGAGCTTCTCTCAAGAAGGCTCGTGGTTCTAGGAGGGAACGTGTCACCTTTGTGTGCATAATTCAAATTTGAAATACAAGCACATGTTCCAAAGGCACCAAAGTTGGTTGAAAAATCACATGTGTGTCCTCGGGTAAATTTCTAGGTTAAATGCAAGAAATGGGAATGAAATTCAAAATTATGGGCGTCGTGGCTGGGTTGGAAACATTGAGAAACTTAGTTTTTTAATTCCTGTAAATCCAAAACACGCATGAAAATAATGAAACTTGGCTTGGTGCCATGACATGGCACCAACATGCTGTGGTAAATTTGGGGTCCGATTTGCGAAGGCGCACACATTAACAATCAACAAAGTCATTTTGGAACAAGTGATGTCACGTTACAATCGGAAACACAAGTATTATTGAAACCGTGGGCGTTCTACTTACTAGTACCATTTACGTGCATCGCCACGCCCCCATTTTTTATTAGCTAGGAGGCGCCATGCAGGGTAGCTATTTGAGTATGAGAGGCGTGCGATCAGACCCCTACGCGTGCTTATCTGGAGGAGAGCCCTTTGACCTCCATCTCCCGTCCACCTCTCTCCCAAGGTCTCCATTAATGGCGCCCGAGCCTTTGTTTAATGGCGTGGCTATGTCTCACTCGACTGAGATTTAAGAGAGAGAAAAGAAAATCTGAAAGCACGGATCTTGATGTAAGATCCGGCGGACCTATATAGCATCTACTGCGACTTATAGCAAGACTGATGAATATATAAGGATGATTTTTTTTTATAAAAGAAGGGCTTGCCCCTTCCGATTTTTATTACTGAAAGCCACCACAATTCACAAGAAGTTTAGCACAACTCCAGCCTAACACGAAGGACTAAAAGCTACGTACCAGATTGAAATTGCAACATCCCAAGAGGCCAACAAAGGCCAAACATCCGCGCTAGAACGCAACATTTCACAACCGACGACACAATCCACATCCTAAACCGATTATTACATCAAAAGAAACCAGGAAACTGAAGGAAGCCCAGCAGTAACTAGAAGAACAGCAACGCAGGGTCGCCACAGCAAGAGTTTTCTTCATTCCAGCCTCGCAACATTGATCTTCCACAGAAAGATAAGGACGATTAATTGTCTTACATAATTAGAAAGATAATTAAAAAGCCACATGCGGCTACGCCCGAAATACACAAGGGCAAAAGAAGAAGGAAGACAAGGATCTGGCTCACTGATCTCTACTTTCTTGATGCGTTGTTGCAGGCCGCGGGAACTAGTCTCCGCGGAGAGCGGCGATGAGCTCTTTCGTGTCCTCAAGACGCTGCTTCAGAAAATCCACGGATTCCTCCACCAGCCTTTCGCGCTCGTTGCGAGCATGTCATTCTCGTCCATAAGTTTCTTGACGATGACGCCGGTCCTCTTCAACAAGGCACTGGTCTCCTCCTGCTGGTCTGCACTTCGGACGATCTTCTCCCTCAGCAGGTCGCGCTCAGCCCGGAGCCTCTCATTGCCCTCCCTTAGTTGCCGAATGACGCCAGTAGCATGTTCAAACGAGGCTTTCACGTCGTCCTGCAACCTCGCCAAGCCGGAGATCTGATCCATCTGGCTATGGACGATCGCATGCATGCGCCTGTAATAGTCGTCGCCTGCCCGCGAGAAATTTTCCCATGGGACATCTCTGCTACTTCTGCGGCGCGGCCGGACCAGTCTGCTGCATCGACGGTGCGGCGCGACCTCAGTGCTGCTTCAGCAGCGTGGCGGGACCTCTGTGCTGCTACTTCCGCGCGGCGGGACATGTCGGCTGCTCTCGCAGCGAGGCGGGACATCTCTCGTGCTTCCGCTTCCATGCTCGCCTCTCCCTGGTGGCAATCTCTCGACCCGTAACTCACGCTAGCCATAGCGAGCCTTAAGGGAAGGATGATGAATGACTTGTTTGTTTTTGTGGATAAGGAGTTGAGGAGGAATGTGCAGTCATCTTGGCATACTAGTATTTATAACCGAGTACTAATACGCTCCTGGGTGGGAAACCGTTTAGGTTGTGATCGGTGTGAACAGGTTTGGAATTCAATATAGCATGGTACTAATACGCTCCTAAGTGGGAAACCGTTTAGGTTGTGATCGATGTGAACAGGTTTGCAATTCAATATAGCGTGGAGTAATTTGGAATGTGACGAGATGCAAGCTCAAAATTTATTGACGGTTCTAGTTTCGAAGTGCGGCACTATTCCCGGATGGAGTACTTCTTTTTCTACTCCCTCCTTTCCGGTTTTATAGGGCTTATCTCAAAATTTTAGTTTTTCCATTTTATAAGGCTCAATTTGGTTGTTCCCCAACACATGTTCAGATTCCAAGGTGCATTAAATCATTGCATGCAAGTATTAAGAGAAAATTGACCAATGCATGTACTTTATGCATGCATGCATTGCAATTAATGCATTGATAAACATAATTTTTTGAGAAAAACAAGAGCATTAATTAGGTGCTTTTGCAAACTACAAAAAATATTCCACCACTCACCATAAACTGGAAAGGAGGGAGTACTGCTGTGTACGTGCAATAACTGGCACCGCCATATACATATCTTACGGTTAATGGGGCGTTCGACAGGAATAGCCGCATGGCGAGATCTAGGCTAGTCCTTTTTTCACACGCATTAAACCTATCTCTCGGGACTTCTCGCACACACCATCGTGCCACCCACAAAAACTTGTAGTACACTGAGTTTAGTAGTATGTTATACAGGAAGAGAAGAGGTGCACACACGCGTCTGTTTTTTCTCGAAAAGGAGGATGATGACCCCCGGCCTCTGCATCTGGGAGTCACACACGCATCTGTAGCTACGAATTGTAGTGTTCTCAACCATCCGATTGGCTCTATCATGGATGTACCTATATACTAAAATATGTCTAGATACATCTATATTTTGACAAACTAGCTGTGTCACCCGCGCATTTGCGCGGCTAGATTGGTTGCATATTGTTATATTGTTTCTTTGTGTGAGCTCCAAGACCAACTGTTATTTCATTTAGTTTGTTGCTATACCTTTTATTATCTGTTTACATATTAATTGTCGATCCTTTCATCAAGAATTTGTTGAAAACTGTTCCAACATGAAATAAATTGAATCATCAATGTGTGGAGCCAAAATTATCTATTCTTTGTGTCCACTCACCTCTAATCTAATTTTTCATACAATACATTATGGTTCTATTATCTATCCATTCACTAAGTATTTCTAATATTTAGAACTGACTTCATATATAATATTTACAAATTTTACATGTAGTTAACAATATGTATGTGCCATGTTCTCTTCTCTTCAATACTAAGTTTCTTGTTGCCTAGTTTCCCACCTTAAATTAGGAAACACGAACAACTGTCATGTGTCAATTGCTAAACTTTGTTTCTTCTCTTCCCTCTATATCATCACTGTCGGTATCTATGAAACATTAATTTGTGAATCGACATAATTCCCATCAACGTAGTCCAGGGCTACAGGCTCAACACAACATCATATTCGACTTCTAGATTGACATGTGCCAATGGAATTCTGGTGCACATGCCAGTAAAGTCATTTTTGAACTTAAAAAGGCTTATATGTAGTCGAATCTCTAAATTATAGCGTCCTTCCTCCAACTAAACGGGATGCACACACTTTTAAGATTTAACTTGACCATTAGTCAGAATAATACTTTAGAATATTCATATAACTTAAGATTTATACCATTGGATGAATTAAATTGTATATTAGGTCACACATAACGTGCAATTTATTGCTAAATTCATGGTCAACCTTGAATCTAAAAAACAATAGTGTCTTCTTTTTCATACTCGGAGGGAATAACGTCTACACAGTTATATTGCAAATCCACTATCGGACGCTAATTTTCCGCCTGTGCGATGGTTTTTATTTTGACTTCATCCTGACTGATACTATTAAAGAACGTACGCTCGCCGGAATCAATCACGCCATGGAAATTAATCTCAAATGTACATCGGGTAGTATCCCATAAAAAGAAAAAAAAACAATCCCATTTATTATGGTAATAAAATGATCAGGTTGTTTCAGGTACATGTGCACGTGAATGATTGTATTTGCCTTCTACACGTGCACGTGATGGACCATTTTTCATATGATACTATGTAGTTCTATTATTTATCTATTCATTGAGTGTTTGAATATTACAACTAAATTCATATCTAATATTTATAAATTTACATGGATATAATATAACATTTTATATATGTTTCTAATATTATTTTTAACAAAAATCCACTCCTCGGTTCCATAATATAAGAGCATTTTTACGCTACATTAGAGTCAAAACGCTCTTATATTATGGGACAGAAGAATAGTTCTAACAATATCATATATAGTACTCCCTCCGTCCAAAATAGATGTCATGGTTTTAGTTCAAATTTGATCTACAACTACGACACTTATATTAGATAGGAAGGAGTACTATAAAACAAAGTAGTAATATTTGTTCATCTTGCAAACGTCATTTATAGATTGGGCGGATCTGCTTGTTTTCTGTACCCTTTGACGGCCCACTACTATTTGACCCTAAGCTTTTGTGAATCGCTGGAGCATGAAACTGGCAAGACGTGGCAAGTTCCTTTGAAAAAAAGGGTGGAAGGTCCCTTACGTAGCCTGGATGGCTATGAGTAGTTTTTTTTTCTTTTTAACAGAATTCAAATCGGAATTGATAGCTGTCCGTGTAGACATATAGCATATTTGAGGTTGGCTTCCAAACTTTAAGTTGTCCTTCTCCTATACGTGGTTCTTGTTTTTTATTTTTTGCACTATTTCCATCATAGGTAGTTCAACGTGACAGATTCAACATGTGCAAAATAGTGCATGTCCACAATATTTGTATGTAACGTAATATCGTTAAATCTTAGCCGTAAATATTACTAATCAATGGTGTATATTATTTTATCTTATGTGGAAGAACGTGGTGTCTTATTTGGCATAGATAGAAGATAGATGGAAGGCATGTATTGTGGAACGGAGGGAGTGCTTGTCATCAAAATGGATAAAAAGGGACGTATTTAGAACTAAAATACGTCTACATACATCTCCTTTTATCCATTTTGATGACAAGTAGTACTTCTTACCCAAAGGAACTTTATATTCAACAGACACAAAATATTCGTTTGACTGTTGGAAATTACTGATCTGATATCGAAGTAATTGCTGCATCGCCACAAAAACCCACCATTTCTTAAGCTAAAGTAGACCAAGGTAATCCCTATATTAGCATATTACTAAGATAAACAGAAGGCACTGTCGAAAAATTTAGGACCTGAGCTTGTCAATCTGAATGTGGAGGAACACAAGCTTAGCCTCGGCTAGCAGCTTGGGCGGAACTGTCAAGAAGGTCAGCTCCTGCACGTCGACGTCGCTGGGATCCTTGTTCCTTGTCACCTCCATTTCCACCTTGACGGCGTCGGTCGTGCCTTTGGGTTCCCCCGGCGGGCCGTTCGCCCATAGCTTGGCCAAGTAGTGCGGCAGTGGGGACGCCCCCGCTCTGATGCAGACGACCGACACGACGATAGGCGCGCTGATGTCGAGCACGCCGTCGACCAAGAAAAACGCGCGACGGTCCTCCTCCGCGAACAGCAAGAGCCGTGGCTCCAACAGTGGCACTTGCAGCTGGAGCACCTTGCCGTACTGGATCCTGTGCACGGGCATGGGATGCGCAGTGCTGATGTGGTGGTAGAGCGCGGCGGCGGGCGCCGTGGCGAAGACGGGCACGGGGCATTTGCAGGGCGCGAGCGAACACACGCTCTGGTGATCGGCGAGCTTGTGGTAAGTGACGTAGAGCCCACAGCCTTCGTGCGGGCACTCCACCCTCGCCGACGAAAGGACGGAGTCCACCGCCGTGTTCCGCACGTCAAAGCCACCGCCGCGCTCGCACTTCTGGCACTTCCGCTGGTTCCCGAGGCGCTCGACGCGGCAGTCCGCGCAGGCCAGGTGCCCTCCCTTGCACTGCAGAAATCAATCCAACAGCACATCAATCAAGAAACCTGCACCTTGCTCAATCAGCCGAACGGACAAGGTGTATTCGAACCTCATACACTGGAGGCGTCAAGGGGCGGAGGCACAAGGGGCAGTGGAGCACGGTGAGGTCCATCGAGACCTTAGAGAGCTCCATCATCGGGTCCTGTTCCTATTCGGTCTGCATGATCTCGCCCTCCTCGTGCACAACCATCTCTCAACTTGGGTCGGGGTATTACAAAGCTTACCCTTCACATATTTTATACTCCCTCCGTTCCTAAATGTACTCCCTCCGTTCGAAATTACTTGTCTCGGAAATGGATGTATCTAGAACTAAAATTACGTGTTGTAATTAATGCATCGATAAACACAAATTATTGAAATATATCGAGTGCAGTGCTTTGATGTGTCGCGTCAACTCGTACATCAACGAGAAGTTTGATTATCCTCTCCCTCGCGGACTTAACTGCACCTGCCTTTGGCTATATGACAGGTTGGCCACACACCTGTCGGGCCCACCTATCATACACGCAAAGATAGGAGCGTCCCTCCCTCGCCCATGAGCGTGGTGGCTGGCAAGAATAGGAGAAGCTTTCGCTACACGCTCTCCCTCCCGCCTTGTGGACGTTGCAACAGTTCAATCGGTGTCGAGATGGCTGTAAGCGTCTTTGTAGTACTCCTCCGGTAATTGTTCGGCTTCCCGAAGAGGCGAAGAGCCAAGCGCAGCCGGACGCTTCGTGTGGCAGTTTCATGTGTAGAGTAGTCTAGATAGCGTGTACCGTGCCTGTAAGCTTAAAATCGTTGGGGTCGGCTCCATGCTATGTGGCCATCTCGAAGTTTTCTTTTTTAAATTAAAATAGTCTTCTGGCCCTACCTGTCACCCTGGTGATTCTAGTTTGCACGCTCATCTGGTCAAGACAGGAATGTATATTTTAATTTGTTTTTTTCTCGAAAAGGGGTACTCCCCGGCCTCTGCATCAGAATGATGCATACGGCCACATATATTTTAATTTGTGGTGGGTAAATGTTAGAGGTTGCAGCAAATATATTGAACACTGCGGGTCTTTTATCCAAGTTTAGAGGCAAGCATGTGGGGCCAGTGCTATGATGTGTCGCGTCAACTCGTAGAAAGAGGAGAAGCTTGATTTTACTACACACCTTCTCCCTCACCCATGCGCGCTGTTGCTCGCAAACGAGGACAGGCTTTTGCTTAGTAGTACTTCTACTACAAGCTATCCGTCCCGCTCGCGGTGGACGAACATGCAGCTGTGGATTCGACCTTTGTAGAAGCGATAGTAGTAACATCATTGTTCGTCTTCTCGAAGAGGCGAAGAGCCAAGCGCAAACCGATGTTGCGATTCTGCGAACATTGGAGCACGCATATAGACGAGCTCTTGCATGAGACAAAATTGCTATGTGAGCCCACTATTGTACTAGTAATGCATAACTACTTGCTAGTATAGCCCTGTAAACCAGAAAGGAGTATTTGCCCTTTTAGAGATTTCAACAAGTGACTAGACTACACCGAGACGGAGTACATATGGAGCAAATGAGTGAATCTGCACCATAAATAAATATGTACTAGTTCTATCGTTTTCCTCTCCGAGGTGCACAATATTGAGTATACTGACTAGTCTCTTTTTGACACGCATTTACGTTTTTTTTGACACAGTACAGACGCAAGCGCTCATATACACGCGCATACACTCACCCCTATGAACGCACACACGCACGACACTATCATCTTGAAATTTACGAAGTCACCATAGGCACCTCATCGTCGACGGGTCCATAGGTGCTTGAATGCCAAGGAGGAAGAGGGTAGCGGTTCCCGAGACGTTGAACGGTCAATGATGCATCCTCAATTACATGCACAGGGAATTAATTGGAGAAGCAGACTAGAGCCAGCACGATGTGAATGCAACAGAGTTTGGACTCTCATATAATAAAGGCCCCCCACCACTCCAATCCATCTACTACTTCCAAGTCTCTACGCGACACTGCTCACTCCAATCCAAGACCAAGTGACCAGAAGCCACAAGCACCTATGGAGGCGATGGACGCGAGCGGCAGTCGGTTGTGCCATATCATCCAAGGCGCTACCTGCGCCCCGCACCACGCAGCGTTCCAGACGGTCTTTGGCGACCGCAGCATTGTATCCTCGTCGACGCCCGGCTTCGCCTCTCGCATAGACGACATGATGGTCAACTCCATCCGCAAGTTCACCGCCGTCAAGAAGCCTTGCGAACGACCTTGCCGTACTTCTCTCGGCCAGCAGCGCCGGGCTCCTCATTGCACCGCCACCCTCATCGGCCTACATGGTGACGAACTCTTTCAAGCCCTGGTGGCCTGCAGTCGAAGGTCGCGACGAAGAATGTGCGCCTCGGTCGCGCTTTCGCCCAGCGCCTCGCCATGCAAGAAACCGTCGACCTGCACATCCACGTCTCTGAGGAAATCGTCTACATAGGCCACTACAAGGCAAGCGAGGACGAAAAGGCGTTGGCCTTCTTCCGGTAGCTGGAATCTTTGGGCGCCATTGTTCGAAGCACGTCGACCTGGTCACGAAAAGCCACCGCTACTTAGGCGTCGTTCGGTGGGCGGCGCCTGAGTCGAGGAGGTGGGCGTCGTCGATGGATGCATCTCTTCTTCTTGCCTCCTGTAACCAACCTTTGTATCTCCTCGTGGCCTTAATGTTTTATTAGTATAGTACTCCCTCCATTCCCAAATATAAGTCTTTCTAAAGATTCCAGCAAGTGACTACTACATACGGAGCAAAATGAGTGAATCTACACTCTAAACTATGTCTTCATACATCTGTCTGTTGTATTCCATTTGAACTAGTATCTAAAAAGGCTTACATTTATGAACGGAGGGATTATATGGCATTTTTTATTCCAGTCGTAACGTTTTCACTGTGAGCCGCAGTTGAGCAAACCCACCCCACCCACCAGGCGTCAGCCGAGTTTAAAATTAGAAGAGAGAAACGAGGAGGAGAGCTAGGCATGTACAGACGCCGTTGTCGAGATGGGACTCGTGTTTATAGAATAGAGTACTGAGCACTCGTGCCTCTTTTTTTAGGGAAAAATTAGTCGTATGTCTAGTACCACTAGTTGGGTGCGTCGACCTATAGCTGTCATCACTTTAGGTCTCCTTTTCGAACATGACTACGGTTCACAGTACATATTTTTTCACGCATTTATCCTCCTATATGTACTCCTAGGCTATTTCCACGTGCTCCCATTCGCCGACATGTGGGACATAGAGCATCTGGGTCGTAGTGCATGCACGACTCGGAGAATATGCCAGGGTACTTTACATTTCAGACCTCACGAATTACATGCAAACCCCCCGCAGAAGAATAAATAAATCAATGAATTACTACATGAAACCGGATTATTTTCATGGAAACCGGAGCACGCTCATTAAATTTTGGACATAACACATTTATAAAAATGACCGGACCTAAACCAGTCTAGGGGCCTCTTCGATTTTTCCCAAAAAAGGGCCTCTTTGATTCGCAGGATACCGAAAACACAGGAATGGGGAAAGTATGATGGCGATGAACCGAGACGAGGAGAACTCTATCTCGCTTAGAGGTTAGAGTTAGATTCTAACCACGAACTAACTCTAAACCAAAGAGGTGTATGGATGGCAGGGTTAGATTGACAATAAATGCTCTATCTCAATCATTTGACTACTTTGGACCCTATTTTTAGTCAGACTAAAATAAGTCCCTTGGATCCAGGCACCCTCTTGGTGTGGCTGGCTCTTCTATGGCCTCCTCCCTCTCAACCATCTATACAAATCAAGCATGCAAAACATGATAATTTTTACTTTGTCCATACAAATGAGATATCCCACTTAAACATACAAGTCGTCAATCAAGCTTCACAAAATAAAAAAACACTTCATGAAACAAAGAATGAGCTAACTCATCACGGAAGTCGTTCACGATAGGGAGGGAGCAGGAGCCCCTCACGCACCGAGGAGGAGCTCGCCATCATCGCTCTGGAGGAAGGCTCAGAGAGCCCAAGCCGAACCCCTCCGGCCTTGGCCCTTGCGAGTTGAGGTCGACACCGGCGTGGGTGGCAGGGCAGCTTGCCGCCCGGCGGGAACTTAATCTTTGGGCCTCTAGAAATAATGAAATCATGTAACTAAAATACCTAGAAAGGTGAATCAACCTTTGGGCCTCTAGAAATAATGCAAGCACTGAAATTGAAATACCTAGAAAGGTGAACTCAATCTTTGGGCCTCTAGAAATAATGCAAGCACAGAAACTTAAATACCTAGAAAGGTGAACTGAATCTTTGGGCCTCTAGAAATAATGCAAGCACTGAAACTGAAATACCTAGAAAGGTGAACTGAATCTTTGGGCCTCTAGAAATAATGCAAGCACAAAACTGAAATACCTAGAAAGGTGAACTGAATCTTTGGGCCTCTAGAAATAATGCAAGCACAAACTGAAATACCTAGAAAGGTGAACTGAATCTTTGGGCCTCTAGAAATAATGCAAGCACAAACTGAAATACCTAGAAAGGTAAACTGAATCTTTGGGCCTCTAGAAACAATGCAAGCCTGAAATTGAAATACCTAGAAAGGTGAACTGAATCTTTGGGCCTCTACAAATAATGCAAGCCTGAAATTGAGATACCTAGAAAGGTGACCTGAATCTTTGGGCCTCTAGAAAGATTTATTACCTCCTTAAGCAGCATCAAACAATTCCATGCGTGCACCACAAATCTATAGCAAGTTTGATCGGGATCTACTTTTCCAAATCAGAATTAGCGCTAGAGCAAGCAAGATCAATGATATGGCTGTGAGACAGTAGAAGGAACGAACAAACTCACCCCTCTCGCGGCCTCCCCGGTAGATGCGCCACAAGGCATTGACAGAGGGAGAAAAACGACTAGTGAAGGGGGAGCGGGGCGACCTTCGAAGGTCGGAGGGAGAGGGCGGCCGGAGTAGGGCGGCGGAGGCCGGAAGGAGAGGGCGGCCGGAGGAGAGAGAGGGCGGCCGGAGGAGAGAGAGGGCGAGCGGCGCTTGGGCGGGCGGGCCTATGGGGAACAGAGAGGAGTCGTGCGAGAGGGGGGGGAGCGATCTGGTGCGGGCAGGTGAGATTTTTTTAGTTCTCTTTTAGTGGGCCCGAGGATAACTAACCAAATTAGAACCTCTCCACCGGGCTAGTTTTTTTAGCTGGGTTAGAGCAAACTAGCTCAAACTAACCCCTCTTGTTTCGAGAATTTGAGGATATTTCAAGCCAAACTAGCTCTAGCTCAGTGATCCTAACAAAGAGTTTTGTTACTGTACTTGCTACAGTGTTGACCGTAGCACATTGTTTTTTATTGCCATATCACCACATTGTTTTCTACTGCTGGTTCACTTTGGGCTACCGTGGTTACATACGGTTGGTTCTTTGGCTGCCGTGGTTCGCACTCCTCCGACACAGTAGTACTCCCTCTGTTCCTAAATATAAGTCTTCGTAGATATTTCACTGTGGACCACATACGGATGTATATAGATGCATTTTATGTGTAGATTCACTCATTTTTCTCCGTATGTGGTCCATAGTGAAATCTCTCCAAATACTTACACTCCTTCTTACTAGTCCATACATGTGGGAGAGTATATATACCGCATCATTCTTTGCTCCTTCTTACTACTCCGACATGTGGGAGAGTCGAGATCCGGGTCGACGTGTCATGCACCCAGTTAGGCGCTGAGCGGAAGGGGCATCACCCGGTCGGAGCACCGATAATTCATGACTATAGTGAGTGGTCATATCACAAGTCTTTCCAGTAATGTCGCCACAAATTGCACAGCCCCACTCGCTCACTCTCCTCGCCTCTCTGTCAAACCGCCTACCCGAAAACTGCCGCGTGTACTGCCCGGGAAAAGCCCCGCCCTAAACTTTTAACTACGCGTAAATAGTTCAAGCTTGTTCGTTCTATATAAATACAGTACTTACTGTATGTTTATTCACCCATGGGGTTGTTCAATGAATGGAGGGGCGGGGAGCACAAATCTAGTAGTAAGTAGGAGTCGTAGAGTAGTCACCTTAAATAGAGAGTTTCTTTTCTTTAATGCCACGTACACAAATTGAAACGCTTGTTGTGGAGAGAAAAAAAGGTAATCACTCCACTATATATGGACGCAGGGGCCTGAGCGCTTGCTTTACTAGGGTTGCTCTCTTCATTCTCTCATCCCCTCCAGATATAAACAAGACAGCGGTAGCGACATTTTCTCTCTGCTCATCGCTGCTCACAGATCCGGCCGGATCCCCTCGGCCGGTGTGTGTAGAGGACTAAAAGGTGCACCGTTCACGCGGTCATCGCCGCCGAGGGAGGAAACCCACAGCTGCCAGAGGGGCCCGATCCTCTACCCGTGCCGTTCTCTCAGCTGGCCCGGCTGGAGGTCCTCCGACCCTTCTTCCTCCCTGTTGTATTGTCCATAGATCCGACCTGCCGGCCGACATCCGGCGACCCTCGGTATAAGTTCTTCGAAAGTGGCCTTGCTCTACTGCCCCAGCTCCCCACGTGTCTGCATGTGCATGTTTTTCTACTCCCATCAGCTCTTCCAAAGCCACCTAAATTTTTAGTATTATTAGAGATAAGCTACTTCATGCATTCGAATCTAGGGCTTTGTTCAAACAACGAAGAAAAGGGGGGAAAGTTGTAGCATGAATCTAGGACTTGATTCAAAGAGGAAATTATATGGTGAAAGTAGTAGAGACCGGATACCCAACCGGTCTCTTGGTTGAAAAGGGAAATAATGAGAAAACGCAGTACAAACTGGATAAGGAACAGATCTATTATTGGTTGAAAAAAGGATAGAAAGTGGCGGTGGTGGACAAGTCAGCAGTATGTCCAGGATTAGATTTGCTGCCATCACATAGTAAAAGGTCTCGAGATTAGATTTGCTGCCCTCACATAGTAAAAGGTCTCGTGATTAGATTTGCTGCCCTCACATAGTAAAGGTCTCGGGATTAGATTTGCTGCCCTCACATAGTAAAAGGTCTCGTGATTAGATTTGCTGCCCTCACATAGTAAAAGGTCTCGAGGATTAGATTTGCTGCCCTCACATAGTAAAAGGCCTCCGAGGATTCGATTTGCTGCCCTCACATAGTAAAAGGTCTCCAGGATTAGGTTTGCTGCCCTCACATAGCGTGAACAAGCTCGGCATCACCACTTTATGCCTCCTTGTAGGTACATTGTGCTGATGCGTCCACTATCGCATGTCCTTATACCAATCTTTTGCCCTTGTTAATGTAAGGGCGCATGTAAAATGAAGTGACCACTCTGTTACCTTAGGGACATGTCTAACCAGTGTTATTGTTAATCTAATGCCTCGAGTGATAAGATGTAATTAAACTGTGTTACAAATGGCACTCCTGCTGTTTTCCCCAGTGTGATAAGTAAGTTGCTCATTTACGCTGCTGAGTGTCCTGGTGTCCCCACGGTCCCATGCCCTTAAACCAACTCTTTAGCTGCTGTTGATTTCTTGTATGCGGTAAACAATCAATGCCACCATTAAAGTAATCCCATATATGAGGAATCTCATTGTTGATCGTAATGCTTCTGGTAACATGAAGCATTGCTGACGTTTTAAAATTTCTACTATCCTTGCGTGATTGCCATGAACATAATTAAGATGCTTCTTTTCATTTTGTATATGTTTCGTATATTCTTATTGACCAGCAACTGTTTACTTTCTATCATTTTGTGCAGATAGGGATATCCATTTCACCTTGTTGCTATTGTGACCTTTTGGTGAACTGCACAAAACACTTTTTTGGAATGAGTGTCTTGTGCGGTTCAACTAAAATGTCACGTGGGCAACATCTCTCAATTTTGGTGGAACTGCACAAAATGGTGATTGGAGTTTCCAAAATCTCCGTCAAGTTACATTGGTAATCTCGTGCAACATTTTGTTAGCCTTTGCAAGATGGAGCCGTCCTTTGTCACCACAATGGCACTTTATTTTAGTGGAACTGCACAAAAGGATAAGAAAATTATAGTTGCACCTTACATGAGCCAGACAACCAACCTTAATGTTCCTCAATTTTAGTGCAACTACTAAAGAAGAACACCTTGACTCACAAGAGCAAGTACTTCTTGCTAGCTGAATGATGCAATCTTTGCTCCATTTCAGGTGAACCGCAGAAAAAGGTGCATGAATTGAATCATGGAACTCCTGGCAGACCTCATCCTAGTGAAGCCGGAGGTTGAGTTCAAGGAGGCCGCTATTAAAGCGAAATCATGCTCTCATGTCTCCTTATTTGTGTTGTGCAAACATGCTGCACAAACGGGAATACTCAATTACAGATGTTGTGACGGTCAAGAGCATTCGCCAAGTTCTTCAATTGTATTACATGGCTAGCCAAGATGGATTTAATCCCGATATTCACTTTATCAAAATGCTCTAATGGGTTGGTTCTGAATCTTGCAAGCTGGGAATCAATGAGATGTGTAGGCATCTTTGTTGTACTTATTATTTGAATCTTATTTGTTGGTTCTGAAAAGCTGGGAATCAATGAAATGTGTAGGCATCTTTGTTGTACTTATTATTTGGATCTTATTTGTTGGTTCTGAATCTTGCAAGCTGGGAAACACGGCATGATGATGCAGAGGACAGCAACCATAACAAACAGTTCAAACTTGGTAGTATTATCTTTGTGAAAGTGCGACAAATGTGCTGACCGTGTGCATCCTGAGAATAATAATTCTAATTGATGTGCATGTTGATCCCGTGGCACTGATAGAACCAGCCAATGCATTGCTTGTTTTAAGTATAAATTTCTATTAAAGCTAATTAAATTTAACTAAAGTGACCTCTAACTCCTCTTATTACAGTACCAATACAGACCCGCTCGTGAACCGACGTGTGGCCGGAGTAGGTTTCTTAATGGAGGCGTTTGAATGCGCCGAGGGTGCATCTTCTGCCGGGCGTGCAGCGGACGAGGGAGGGTAGTAATCGTTGTCGTCGCTGTACACACTCAGCTTCTTTGTTGAATCCAGTTCCCCAAGAGCTGAAAAAGCGAACTACTGCCGCCGCCTACACACTCGTTCACTCGAAGAGACTCCAATGGCGATCCGAGGGTGAGCTGCTGGATATGGACTTCAGCAAGGAGTTAGTTCGCCGTTCAGTCCTATGGCTGCACCAAGTTGAATGTGATGTACACCAACGATACGGACTCGGTGAAGCTCGCCTGCGCCTCGATCCTATGGCTGCACCAGGTTACGGAGCATTCACCGTTTCATCGGCAGCGCCGATCGCACCTTCGCTACGGTGGAGAGAAGGAAGAACACGATGATTCAACCATCCGTGCAACAAGCTTGTCGACATCCGGAAGCAATACAAGATCATCGACAGCAGGCGGAGAAGGACTCCGTGGTTGACCTCGCTGAGACCATCATCAACCCCTGATACGCCAACAAGGAAGAATACGACCTGAACACGTGGGAGGGACCTCTGAATCTAGCCTACTTAACCTACGCGGACAAGGACGCATACGCATGCTACGACATGTATAGGCAGATCTTGGACATGAGGGCGTGTCTGCTTCCCGTAACCGATGAGTACACGGACAGCCGCAGTGTCATGATCAAGCGTGTCAGGAAGGTCTAGATGTTGTACTTTATCTGTTTATAAGCACCTATATCATCTGAGTGTTTCATGCATTAGCCTATGTGTCGTAATTATCTGTTTTGTCCGAAATATTTCTTTTAAGAACCCATTAACCTGATTGCTTTTTTTAGTGGCTATTTGCTTATGTATGTAAACTAGTTCACTTGTCCGTAAAAAAACTAGTTCACTTTCGGCTGCCGTGCTTTGAATCTCCTTCCTCCCAACATATTCACCTCCTCAGGTGGACCCAGCAGGTCTCTGAATTTTCTCCCACTTTCTTTTTCGATGTAAACTGAGTTTTCTCCCAGTATTTTCCCCTAGAACCAACTCAACTGTCCCACGTCTAGCCTAAAAAATAATAATACCCCACGTACTATTAACTCACCAAATTAAAATGATATTTTATTTCGTAAGTTGAAATTTCTTACAAAATAATAATAATAATTGTTTATATATAACTTGCCAAGTTAACTCCTAGTGATTGCATACATAAGCTTGCAAAGATTTTACTGACGTGCAATCATGTGTTTATGTTTTATAACATTTCTTCGTCTAGCCCAACATGATATTTTCACCCAGCCAGCAAGTCCATGGATTTCGAGAAAAATGCAAATGGGATTTAAACGGGCTGCATAGATGCTACATCATTGTTTCACCCAGCCCACCAAATGGACTGAAAAAACAAATGGACTGGCTGACATGTGGGCCCGTAGGTCGAAGCCTAAGAAGGTGTTGGATTTACATCCAACGGCCGGCATTCTTCTTCAATCTCTTGTCTTTTTCCCCCAGCGTTGCCGGAACCGCCTGCTCCAGCCTTCAAGGCCCAAAGCAGCGTTGTTTTATGCTCCTCAACAAACGCTACCCCGCCGACGGCCAGGCCATCCCTCCACTCCGCACCTCCTGTTATTCTCTGCCGAGTGTAGGCCCACCCCGCACCCGAACCAGTCAAGTTTCCCACTCCTCTCCGTCTGCGAATCCACTGCCGGGCCTTTCACATCTACGGGTCATTCCAGTCTGGGGCCTTGCCGTCGTCCACCGCCTCGGTGCACTCGGCGCGGCGTGGTCAACATACGAGAGTCATCGGAAGAGGATCAGACGTGGAGAGCTCGACGGCCGGGACCCACGAGGTCCATGGTCGCATGCAAGGAAAGTTCCTCCTTATTACGCCTTTGTACATGCACCTTTGTACTACGTGTGAAGGGCTTCTGTATTTCGCAAAAAAAAGCGTCCCCCCGCTGACAGGTCGGACCCACCAGCTATATCTTCGCACGCAAGGAAGTGCCTCCTTATTATGCACCAAAAAATGAATACCCCCTGCTAGCTGGGACCCACCATAGTGGGTGGCTGACTTGCGGGCCTACTAAGTTGACGAGGATGGAGGGCTTTGTCAACTTAGTCAATATGAACGATTCTAGCTCTAGTGACCGTACAATGTCCATCCAACGGCCATAGTGTTTCTTCAACCTCTGGTCTTCTTGCTCCAGCCGCCCAAAGCAGCGCTGGTCGTGCCGCGTGCTCCTGCCTCTCGTGGCCGACTGTGATGCCGCGGAGGCCTCATCGCCCCCTACTACTCCCACCGGTGGCCCAGGGTATCCCTCTACTCACCCACACCCCCTGTTATTCTGCGGCGACAACAGCCTCACGCCGCAGCCGAACCAGTGAACCCTCGTACTCCTTCCCGCGTGGGCATCCACTGCCGCGTCTTCCCCGGCTCCGCGTCGTCCCCTTCCTAGGCCTCGTCGTCGTCCACCGCCTTGGTGCTCTCGGCGCGGCGTGGTCAATGTGGTCAACAACCGACTTCCATCGGAAGAGTACTGTACGTGGAGAGGCTGACAGCTGGGTCCAAGGCCATGGCCCAGTTTTTTTGTGATTTGCCAAGTAAGTCGCTTTGTCAGGCCTGTTGGGCTGCAAATCTTTCAAGACGAGGAGAGCTTCATTCGGCTGGCCGAGAAAATGGACTATCAGTAATGAGAAATGGGTTGTACGTTTTTAAAACACATCAAACCGGCAATTAGTTTCAAATATTTTTATTTCATTTCGAGATTTTAGATTACATTAATTTTTATGCGTGGAGAATTTGTTGGATTTTATAATGATATACATTTATTTTTAAAATCAGTTTGAATGTGAGTCGACATTTCGGGATTAAAAATAGTTCGGACCGCACCGAAATATGCAAAATTTTGTATAATTTTTTAACCGTGGCCACAATATGGGCTGTAATCTATACCTACTATTAAAAGGAGGTGATATTCTTGGTTTCGTCCCGCTTTGTTTGGTCCCGCTTCAATTAATTTCACGTACGCTATTTGGTTTTGTTACTTGCCACCCGTTTTGGCCCAACGAAGAAAGCCCACCTGGCGGCAAACTGAGGCCCATGTCCGAAGAGCTGGCAAAAAATCAAATTACCGATGGGAGGGTTCGATCTCATAACCTGCCAACCGGCTACGCACAGTTCGTCCAATTGACCCAGCTAGAGATATGAGAGATTTTTTCTCCCGTTGCAACGCACGGGCCTTTTTGCTAACAAAAAGAACCTTAAGAATTAACAAATGGGCTGTAAATTATTAGAAATAATGGCAGATGGCATGTATGCTGTTTTCCACAGATTTGAGGCTTTCCTAAAAAAAGGTTGACGCACAAGCGTTGGTCGTTGGATGTCCATCCAACGGCCATCGTCTTCATCAATCTCTGCCCTTCTGCTCGGCCGCTCAAACAAGCGCCCGGCGGGACTGCTGCTCCCTCCTCCTCATGGCCGACTGCTACCGCACAGCCTCACCGCCCACCGTACTCCCATCGCTGGCCTAGCCATCCCTCTACTCACACACATCTTTGTTATTCTCCGGCGACGGCGAGCAGACCAAGAAGCCCTCGTGCGAACAGATTCCCTCCGCGTGGGAAACAACTGCCGAGTCTTCCCTGCCTCCGTGTCGTTCCCTTCCTAGGCCTCACCGTCGTCCACCGCCCTGGTGCTCTCGGCGCGGCCTGGTCAACATGGTCAACGACCGACATGCATCTGAAGTGGACTGTACGTGGAGAGGCCGACAGCTGGGTCCACGGCCGCACGCAAGGAAATGCCTCCTTATTACGCGCAAAATAATGATTCCTCCACCTGACATCAGGGACCAACCGAAAGGGCCTCTGTATTTCGTGAAAAAAACGTTACCGCCGCTGACAGCTCGGACCCACCAGCTATATCTTCGCACGCAAGGAAGTGCCTCCTTATTACGCACAAAAAAAATGAATACTCCCCCTGTTAGATGGAACCCAGTATAGTGGCAGGCTGACTTGTGGGCCTACTTGAAGGAAATATGCCCTAGAGGCAATAATAAAGTTATTATTTATTTCCTTATATCATGATAAAGGTTTATAATTCATGCTAGAATTGTATTAACCGGAAACATAATACATGTGTGAATATATAGACAAAGCAGTATGTCACTAGTATGCCTCTACTAGACTAGCTTGTTAATCAAAGATGGTTATGTTTCCTAACCATGAACAAGGAGTTGTTATTTGATTAACATGGTCACATCATTAGTTGAATGATCTGATTGACATGACCCATTCCGTTAGCTTAACACTTGATCGTTTAGTATGTTAATGCTTTCTTCATGACCCATACATGTTCCTATAACTATGAGATTATGCAACTCCCGTTTACGGAGGAACACTTTGGTACTACCAAACGTCACAACGTAATCGGGTGATTATAAAGGAGTACTACAGTGTCTCCAAAGGTACCTGTTGGGTTGGCGATTTCGAGATTAGGTTTTGTCACTCCGATTGTCGGAGAGGTATCTCGTGCCTTCTCGGTAATGCACATCACTTAAGCCTTGCAAGCATTACAACTAATGAGTTAGTTGTGAGATGATGTATTACGAACGAGTAAAGAGACTTACCGATGCTTGAGATTGAACTAGGTATTGGATACCGACGATCGAATCTCGGGTAAGTAACATACCGATGACAAAGGGAACAACGATGTCGTTATGCGGTTTGACCGATAAAGATCTTCGTAGAATATGTAGGAACCAATATGGGCATCCAGGTTCCGCTATTGGTTATTGACCGAGAATGGTTCTAGGTCATGTCTACATAGTTCTCGAACCCGTAGGGTCCGCACGCTTAACTATTCGATGACAGTTCATAATGAGTTTATAAGTATTGATGCACCGAAGGTTGTTCGGAGTCCCGGATGTGATCACGGACATGACGAGGAGTCTCGAAATGGTCGAGACATAAAGATTGATATATTGGAAGCCTATGTTTGGACTTCGGAAGGGTTCCGAGTGAAAGCAGAAGTTACCTGGAACCCCGGGAGGTCCATGGGCCTTAATGGGCCATAGGAGAAGAGGAAGGGCAGGCCAAGGTGGGCTGCGCCCCCCCTCTAGTCCGAATAGGACAAGGAAGGGCGGCGCCCTTCCCTCTTCCCTCCTCCAATCCTAGTCCAACTAGGACAGGGAGTCCTACTCCGGTGGGAGTAGGACTCCTCCTTGCGCGCCTCCTCTAGGGCCGCCACCTCCCCTTGGCTCCTTTATATCTGAGGCGGGGGCACCCCATGATACACAAGTTGATCTACGGATCTTTCCTTAGCCGTGTCTGGTGCCCCTTCCACCATATTCCACTTCGGGTCATATCGTCGCGGAGCTTAGGCGAAGCCTGCGTCGGTGGAGCATCAACATCGTCACCACGCCGTCGTCTTGTGGAACTCATCCCCGACACTTTGCTTTGGATCGGAGTCCGGGATCGCCATCGAGCTGAACGCGTGCGTAACTCGGAGGTGCCGTGCGTTCGGTACTTGGATCGGTCGGATCGTGAAGACGCGTCTGACTACATCAACCGCGTTGTTATAACGCTTCCGCTTACGGTCTACGAGGGTACGTGGACGGACACTCTCCCCTCTCGTTGCTATACCATCACCATGGTCTTGCGTGATCGTAGGAAAATTTTGAAATTACTACGTTCCCCAACAGTGGCATCCGAGCCTGGTTTTATGCGTTGATGTCATATGCACGAGTAGAACACAAGTGAGTTGTGGACGATACAAGTCATACCGCCTACCAAAGATGTCATACTTTGGTTCAGCGGTATTGTTGGACGAGACGATCCGGACCAACCTTACGCGTGCATTTTACGCCGAGACCGGTTCCCTCGACGTGCTTTGCACATAGATGGCTTATGCGAAGACCTGTCTCTCCAACTTTAGTTGAACTGAGTGTAGCTACGCCCGGTCCTTGAGAAGGTTAAAGCGGAGTCTATTTGACGAAGTATCGTTGTGGTTTTGATGCGTAGGTAAGAACGGTTCTTGCTCAGCCCGTAGCAGCCACGTAAAACTTGCAACAACAAAGTAGAGGACGCCTAACTTGTTTTTGCAGGGCATGTTGTGATGTGATATGGTCAAGACGTGATGCTATATTTTATTGTATGAGATGATCATGTTTTGTAACCGAAGTTATCGGCAACGGCGAAAGCCATATGGTTGTCACTTTATTGTATGCAATGCAATCGCGATGTAATGCTTTACTTTATTACTAAGCGGTAGTGATAGTCGTGGAAGCATAAGATTGGCGAGACGACAACGATGCTAAGATGGAGATCATGGTGTCGCGCCGGTGGCGATGGTGATCATGACGGTGCTTGGCGATGGAGATCACAAGCACAAGATGATGATGACCATATCATATCACTTATATTGATTGCATGTGATGTTTATCCTTTATGCATCTTAACTTGCTTTGTTTGACGGTAGCATTATAAGATGATCTCTCACTAAAATTATCAAGAAGTGTTCTCCACGAGTATGCACCGTTGCCAAAGTTCGTAGTACCCGGACACCACGTGATGATCGGGTGTGATAAGTTCTACGTCCATCTACAACGGGTGCAAAACAGTTGCACACGCGAATACTCGAGTTAAACTTGACGAGCCTAGCATATAACAGATATGGCCTCGAACACGGAGACCGAAAGGTCGAACGTGAATCATATAGTAGATATGATCAACATAGTGATGTTCACCATTGAAACTACTCCGTCTCACGTGATGATCGGACATGGTTTAGTTAATATGGATCACGTGATCACTTAGATGACCGGAGAGATGTCTGTCTAAGTGGGAGTTTTTAATATGATTAATTAAACTTAAATTTATCATGAACTTAGTACCGATAGTATTTTGCTTGTCTATGTTTCTGTAGATAGATGGCTCGTCTTTGTTGTTCCGTTGAATTTTAATGCGTTCCTTGAGAAAGCAAAATTGAAAGATGATGGTAGCAATTACACGGATCGGGTCCGTAACTTGAGGATTATCCTCATTGCTGCACGTAAAAATTACGTCCCGAAGCACCGGCTTGGGTGACAGCCTCTGCAGATCTTGAGCGAGAAGTTGTGAACGTCAGCAAAGCAGAGCTGATGACTACTCTATAGTTCAAGGTGCCATGCTTTACGGCTTAGAACCGGGTCTTCAACGACGTTTTGAACGTCATGGAGCATATGAGATGTTCCAGAAGTTGAAGTTAATATTTCAAGCAAATGCCCGGATTGAGAGATATGAAGTCTCCAATAAGTTCTATAGCTGTAAGATGGAGGAGAATAGTTACGTCGGTGAGCACATACTCAAAATGTCCGGGTATAACAATCACTTAATTCATTTGGGAGTTAATCTTCCGGATGATAGTGTCATTGATGTAATTCTCCAATCACTCCCACCAAGCTACAAGAGCTTTGTGATGAACTATAATATGCAAGGGATGACTAAGACAATTCTGAGCTCTTCGCAATGCTAAAAGCAGCGGAGGTAGAAATCAAGAAAGAGCATCAAGTGTTGATGGTCAACAAGACCACTAGTTTCAAGAAAAGGGCAAAGGGAAGAAGAAGGAAACTTCAAAAGAACAGCAAGAAAGTTCTTGATCAAGAGAAGAAACCCAAGTCTGGACCTAAGCCTGAAATCGAGTGTTTTTACCGCAAGCGCATCGACACCGGAAGCGGAACTGCCCCAAGTATTTGGCGGATAAAAGGATGGCAAGGTGAACAAAGGTATATGTGATATACATGTTATTGATGTGTACCTTACTAGAGCTCGTAGTAGCACTGGTATTTGATATCTGGTTACATTGCTAATATTTGCAACTCGAAGCAGGGACTACGGAATAGACGAGCACCGCAAAGGGACGAGGTGACGATCTTGGCGTGGGAAATGGTTCCAAAGTCAATGTGATCGCGGTCGGCACGCTACCTCTACATCTACCTTCGGATTAGTTTTAGACCTAAATAATTGTTATTTGGTGCGGCGTTGAGCATGAACATTATATCTGGATCTTGTTTAATGCGAGACGGTTATTCATTTAAATCAGAGAATAATGGTTGTTCTATTTATATGAGTAATATCTTTTATGGTCATGCACCCTTGAAGAATGGTCTATTCTTGTTGAATCTCGACAAGTAGTGATACACATATTCATAATGTTGAAGCCAAAAGATGCAGAGTTGATAATGATAGTGCAACTTATTTGTGGCACTACCGTTTAGGTCATATCGGTGTAAAAGCATGAAGAAACTCCATCTTGATGGGCTTCGGAATCACTTGATTATGAATCACTTGGTACTTACGAACCGTGCCTCATGGGCAAATGACCAAAACGCCGTTCTCCGGAACTATGGAGCGAGCAACCGATTTGTTGGAAATCATACATACCGATGTTTGTGGTCCAATGAATGTTGAGGCACGCCAAGTGTATCGTTATTTTCTCACCTTCACAGATGATTTGAGCGGATATGGGTATATCTACTTAATGAAACACAAATCTGAAACATTTGAAAAGTTCAAAGAATTTCAGAGTGAAGTGGAAAATCATCGTAACAAGAAAATAAAGTTTCTACGATCTGATCGTGGAGGAGAATATTTGAGTTCTGAGTTTGGTTTACATTTGAAACAATGTGGAATAGTTTAGCAACTCACGCCACCCGAACACCACAGAGAAATGGTGTGTCCGAGCGTAATCGTACTTTACTAGATATGGTGCGATCTATGATGTCTATTTCCGATTTACCGCTATCGCTTTTGGGGTTATGCTTTAGAGACGGCCGCATTCACGTTGAATAGGACACCGTCAAAATCCGTTGAAACGACGCCTTATGAACTGTGGTTTGGCAAGAAACCAAAGTTCTCGTTTCTTAAAGTTTGGGGCTGCGATGCTTATGTAAAGAAACTTCAACCCGGATAAGCTCGAACCCAAATCGGAAAAATGTGTCTTCATAGGATACCCAAAGGAGATCATTGGGTACACCTTCTATCACAGATCTGAAGGCAAGATTTTCGTTGCTAAATTCGGGTCCTTTCTAGAGAAGGAGTTTCTCTCGAAAGAAGTGAGTGGGAGGAAAGTAGAACTTGATGAGTTAATCAGATCTGCTCCTTGTTGGAAAGTAGTTCATCACAAGAAATGGTTCCCGTGACAACTACACCAATTAGTGAGGAAACTAATGATGATGATCATGAAGCTTGAGATCAAGTTGCTCTTGAACCTCGTGAGGTCAACCAGAGTAAAATACGCACCAGTGGTACGGTAATCTTATTCGGAAGTCATGATTCTTGACCATGGCGAACCTACAAACTATGAAGAAGCGATGGTGAGCCCAGATTACGCAAAATGGCTGGAAGCCATGAAATCTGAGATAGGATCCATATATGAGAACAAAGTATGGACTTTGGTTGACTTGCCGATGGTCGGCAAGCCATTGAAAATAAATGGATCTTTAAGAAGAAGATGACGCCGATGGTAATGTAACTGTCTACAAAGCTCGACTTGTTGCGAAAGGTTTTCAACAAGTTCAAGGGGTTGACTACGATGAGACTTTCTCACCCGTGGCGATGCTTAAGTCTGTCCGAATCATGTTAGCAATTGCCGCATTTTATGATTATGAAATTTGGCAAATGGATGTAAAACTGCATTCTTGAATGGATTTCTAGAAGAAGAGTTGTATATGATGCAACCAGAAGGTTTTATCGATCCAAAAGGTGCTAACAAAGTGTGCAAGCTCCAAATGATCAATTTATGGTCCGTGCAAGCCTCTCGGAGTTGGAATAAACGCTTTGATAAATGTGATCAAAGCATATGGGTTTGTACTGCACTTTTGGAGAAGCCTGTATTTACAAAGAAAGTGAGTG
Organism: Aegilops bicornis; assembly: GCA_021605145.1. Lineage (NCBI taxonomy): Eukaryota > Viridiplantae > Streptophyta > Magnoliopsida > Poales > Poaceae > Aegilops > Aegilops bicornis. The sequence continues at coordinate 676,439,946 of CM038671.1, forward strand.
GGAGCTCAGAAGCATTTCTAATATTATATGTGGACGACATATTACTGATTGGAAATGATATAGAATTTCTGGATAGCATAAAAGGATACTTGAATAAAAGTTTTTCAATGAAAGACCTCGGTGAAGCTGCTTACATATTGGGCATCAAGATCTATAGAGATAGATCAAGACGCTTGATTGGACTTTCACAAAGTACATACCTTGATAAAGTTTTGAAAAAGTTCAAAATGGATCGTGCAAAGAAAGGTTTTTTACCTGTGTTACAAGGTGTAAGATTGAGTCGGACTCAATGCCCGACCACAATGCAGAAGATAGAGAGAAAATGAAAGATGTTCCCTATGCTTGACCATAGGCTCTATCATGTATGCAATGCTGTGTACCGCACTGACGTATGCTTAGTCTGTAAGCTTGGCGGTAGGTACCAAAGTAATCCAGAATGGATCATCGACAGCGGTCAAAACATCCTGAAATACCGAAAAGGACTAAGGATATGTTTCTCATATATGGAGGTGACAAAGAGCTAGTCGTAAATGGTTACGCCGATTCAAGCTTTGACACCGATCCGGACGATTCTAAATCGCAAACCCGGATACGTGTTTTTATTAAACGGTGGAGCTGTCGGTTGGTGCAGTTCTAAACAAAGCGTCGTGGCGGGATCTACATGTGAAGCGGAGTACATAGCTGCTTGGGCGCAGCAAATGAAGGAGTCTGGATGAAAGAGTTCATTTCCGATCTAGGTGTCATACCTAGTGCATCGGGACCGATGAAGATCTTCTTGACAATACGGTGCAATTGCCTTGGCAAAGGAATCCAGATTTCACAAGAGGACCAAGCACATCAAGAGACGCTTCAATTCCATTCGGGACCAAGTCCAAGTGGGAGACATAGAGATTTGCAAAATACATACGGATCTGAATGTTGCAGACCCATTGACTAAGCCTCTTCCACGAGCAAAACATGATCGACCAAGACTCCATGGGTGTAAGGATCATTACTTTGTAATCTAGATTATTGACTCTAGTGCAAGTGGGAGACTCAAGGAAATATGCCCTAGAGGCAATAATAAAGTTATTATTTATTTCCTTATATCATGATAAAGGTTTATTATTCATGCTAGAATTGTATTAACCGGAAACATAATACATGTGTGAATATATAGACAAACAAGATGTCACTAGTATGCCTCTACTAGAATAGCTTGTTAATCAAAGATGGTTATGTTTCCTAACCATGAACAAGGAGTTGTTATTTGATTAACAAGGTCACATCATTAGTTGAATGATCTGATTGACATGACCCAGTCCGTTAGCTTAAAACTTGATCGCTTAGTATGTTAATGCTTTCTTCATGACCCATACATGTTCCTATAACTATGAGATTATGCAACTCCGTTTACGGAGGAACACTTTGGGTACTACCAAACGTCACAACGTAATCGGGTGATTATAAAGGAGTACTACAGGTGTCTCCAAAGGTACCTGTTGGGTTGGCGTATTTCGAGATTAGGTTTTGTCACTCCGATTGTCGGAGAGGTATCTCCGTGCCTTCTCGGTAATGCACATCACTTAAGCCTTGCAAGCATTACAACTAATGAGTTAGTTGTGAGATGATGTATTATGAACGAGTAAAGAGACTTACCGAATCTAGATTGAACTAGGTATTGGATACCGACGATCGAATCTCGGGTAAGTAACATACCGATGACAAAGGGAACAACGTATGTCGTTATGCGGTTTGACCGATAAAGATCTTCGTAGAATATGTAGGAACCAATATGGGCATCCAGGTTCCGCTATTGGTTATTGACCGAGAATGGTTCTAGGTCATGTCTACATAGTTCTCGAACCCGTAGGGTCCGTGACGCTTAACGTTTCGATGACAGTTCATAATGAGTTTATAAGTATTGATGCAATCGAAGGTTGTTCGAGTCCCGGATGTGATCACGGACATGACGAGGAGTCTCGAAATGGTCGAGACATAAAGATTGATATATTGGAAGCCTATGTTTGGACTTCGGAAGGGTTCCGAGTGAAAACAGGAAGTTACCGGAACCCCCCCGGGAGGTCCATGGGCCTTAATGGGCCATAGGAGAAGAGGAAGGGCAGGCCAAGGTGGGCTGCGCGCCCCCCTCCCCCCTCTAGTCCGAATAGGACAAGGAAGGGGGGGCGGCGCCCCTTCCCTCTTCCCCTCCTCCAATCCTAGTCCAACTAGGACAAGGGGAGTCCTACTCCGGTGGGAGTAGGACTCCTCCTTAGTCTTGCGCCTCCTCTAGGGCCGGCCACCTCCCCTTGGCTCCTTTATATCTGAGGCGGGGGCACCCCATGATACACAAGTTGATCTACGGATCTTTCCTTAGCCGTGTCTGGTGCCCCTTCCACCATATTCCACTTCGTCATATCGTCATGAGCTTAGGCGAAGCCCTGCGTCGGTGGAGCATCAACATCGTCACCACGCCCGTCGTCTTGTGGAACTCATCCCCGACACTTTGCTGGATCGGAGTCCGGGATCGCCATCGAGCTGAACGTGTGCAGAACTTCGGAGGTGCCGTCGTTCGGTACTTGGATCGGTCGGATCGTGAAGACGTCTGACTACATCAACCGCGTTGTTATAACGCTTCGCTTACGGTCTCACGAGGGTACGTGGACGGACACTCTCCCCTCTCGTTGCTATACCATCACCATGGTCTTGCGTGATCGTAGGAAAATTTTGAAATTACTACGTTCCCCAACACTACTAAGTTGACGGGGACGGAGGGCTTTGTCAACTTAGTCAATATGCACGATTCTAGCTCCAGTGACCGTACGATGTCCATCCAACGACCGTAGTGCTTCTTCAACCTCTGGTCTTCTTGCTCCAGCCACCCAAACCAGCGCCGGTCGTGCCTCGTGCTCCTGCCTCCCGTGGTCGGCTACGATGCGACAGAGGCCTCACCGCCCCCTACTACTCCCACCGCTGGCCAGGCCATCCCTCTACTCACCCCCACCCCCTTGTTAATCTGCGGCGACGACAGCCTCACACCGCAGCGAACCAGTGAACCCTCGTACTCCTCACGCTGGGCATCCACCGCCGCGTCTTCCCGGCTCCGCGTCGTCCCTTCATAGGCCTCGCCATCGCCCACCGCCACGGTGCTCTCGGCGTGGCGTGGTCAACATGGTCAAGGAACGGCTTCCATCGGACGTGGGATCAGACGTGGAGAGGCCGACAACGTCCACGGCCGCAGCAAGGAAGTGCCTCCTTATTATGCGCAAAATAATTATTCCTCCACCGACAATGGGACCCACCGGACGGGCCACCGTGTTCGCGAAGAAAACGTTTCCCTCGATTGCTGGGACCCACCAGCTACATCTTCGCACGCAAGGAAGTGCGCCCGAAAAACGATTCGCTTCGATCACCGGGACCCACCGGCAACATCTTCGCAGCAAGGAAGTGCACGGCGATCGGGACCCACCTGGTCGAAGCGTACGTAGGGTTGTCATTCTGGTCGCGAACGTGTACGTACATACTGGTCGTTGTAGAGGCGCGCACGTGTCGTAGTAGAGGCGCGCACGTAGCATGTACACGTATGTACATTGGCGAGGGTGCAAGAAAGAAAATATGGCCACGTACGTACATACGGGCAGGGTCTCGAACGCCTACTCGCGCATATGTACATGGCTAGGTCGAAACGGAGAAACAACATCGTCGTCGTGTTCATGGGGAGCCAACCGGCTGGGTCAGAACGGAATGCGTGGTCGTGTTCATCGGGAGGGCTTGGACGGAACAGGCGATGGAAACAAGGCCTTGCGTACCGCACAACGGAGGAAACGGCCTTGTGTTCGACCGGCCACGTTCGAAACGGGATCCTGTTGATCGGGAGGGGCCTGGCGTACCGCACAACGAGGAAACGGACCTCCTACGGTCGAAACAGGGGTCCTGTTGATCGGGAGGGGTGTGGCGTACCGCAAACTGGATGAAACGGACTTGTGTTGGAGCGCTACGGTGGAAACGGGGGTCCTGTTGATCGGGAGGGGTGTGGCGTACCGCAAAACGGACGAAACAAACTTGTGTTGGAGCGCTACGGTCGAAACGGGGGTCCTGTTTATCAGGAGGGGTGTGGCGTACCGCAAAACGGGACTCTACGGGATACTGTTCATCTCCACCGTCGACCTCCTCCAGCCTCCACGGGCTACTGTCGACCTCCTCCAGCCACCACGGGCTCCTGTTCAACCACCCCTCCACGGGCACCCCTCCACCGTCTACTGTTCATCCAGCTCTCCACACCATGGGGTCCTGTTCAACCACCCCTCCATGGCCACCCCTCCACCGTCTACTGTTCATCCAGCCCTCCACATCACGGGGTCCTATTCATCCAGAGGCAACGCCACCGCTCACTGTTCATCCAAACCCTCCCCGCAATGCTCACTGTTCATCCAATCGATCGACTTTAGTTAGCAGCAGCAGCAAAGGAATCGCTCCATCGGGTTTAGTTAACAGCCACCGATCGATTGCTCGGGTTCAGTAACGCGTAGCCTGTAATGCAATTGCTCGGGTTTAGTTAGAGCCCAACGCCTCGCTCGGGTTCAGTTAGAGCCAACGCCCACGCTGCAGCAGACGTGCGTGTCTGAGAAAAACGCGCATCGCTTCGCCCCGACCTCCCACCGTGGCGGCAACTCTCCTAAATTTTCCTCCCCTCGCTTCTACCACGGTTTTTTCCGTCATGGGACGGCCCAAAGAATGTCATGCAGCTGCGTCTCCGCCCGCCTGTGACGAAAAGCCCATTTATCATCATGATTTTTTGTCATAGAAGTAGGAGCCCACCACATCTATGATGATACTGGGTTTTGTCACAATTATCGTCATAGAAGTGTCATATGTATGACAGAAAAAAATTCGTTCGGCCCAAAATGTCACGGATGTGTCTTTTTTTGTAGTGAGGACGAGAAGGAATTAAGCTTGGGGATGTTTGATACGTCTCCAATGTATCTATAATTTTTGATTGTTCCATGCTATTATATTATCTGTTTTGGATGTTTAATGGGCTTTATTATACACTTTTATATTATTTTTGGGACTAACCTACTAACTCAAGGCCCAGTGCAAATTGCTGTTTTTTTGCCTATTTCAGTGTTTCGCAGAAAAGGAATATCAAACGGAATGAAACCTATGGCCCCCGGGTTTATTTCGCAATCTTTACTTTTAATCTTTATTATAAAAATACCAAAAATATTATCTTATCATCTCTATCAGATCTCACTTTTGCAAGTGGCCGTGAAGGGATTGACAACCCTTTATCGTGTTGGTTGCAAGGTTCTTATTTGTTTGTGTAGGTATGAGGGACTTGCGTGTGGTCTCCTACTGGATTGATACCTTGGTTCACAAAAACTGAGGAAAATACTTACGCTACTTTGCTGCATCACCCTTTCCTCTTTAAGGGAAAACCAACGCATGCTCAAGAGGTAGCATTGGGCGTTGGGCGCGTTGTTTGCATGGACGGGTGCTACGAAACACAATAAATATATGTACAATTATTGATAAGACAATCTTATTCCAGGTCCATCAAGTAACTGAAAAAAGTCAACAGAAAATGATGTAGTACAATAGGTTATGTTTTAGTCCCGTCTCTATTTTTTTCAGAAAAGGAGGATGTACCCCCCGCTTCTGCATCTGGACGATGCATGCAACCATATTATTAATTATTCATAAAGGCCATACAAGGTGATACATCAATAAGCCTGAAGCCATCATCTTGGCAACGCTGTTGCTACTCCTATCCCCTTGATGAAGGCGTGCCAAATGTCTGAGGCTAATACCAAACAGACATCGCACCAAAGCCTAACATCTAAAGCCGGGTGTCTCATCCAAGCCACTACCTGGATTGGGTCCCACACCGGTCTGACACACTCTCAGTGAGCACCGCACGCTGCAAGGGCCGTTACTCCATCTTTCCTCGGTCCATCCTCAGAGCAGAATAGATGCACCGACCTTGCCAGGCCTCTCTGCCATCAATGCCACCATGACGCCAGACAACTTCCTCCTCCTGAGCGAGTCCATCTCCAATACGCACCCATCGCCGAACATCCGCGGCGCCATGCCGCCGGGATCCGCCGACGGCCTTGCGGTAGATGTAACACCGCTCATCCTCTTGTCCCCTCCAGCCAGCACGTGCTCCAAAACGATGCCCCTAGGAGGGACAACGGCATCGAAGGTGCCATCATCGTCCGATCCAGCAGACCCAGATCTAGGGTTTCCCTCGGAGCATCACGAGTGGGACGCCATGACCTATAACAGCGATGCCTCAAGAAGGGAACGACGTCATAGACGCCGCCATCGTTCGCCATGACCGTAGTCGGCGCGATTTCCACCGGAAATCATGGCCCCCTGATCTCGTAGCTAGCTGAAACCAAACGGAGCTTCGCCGTGAAGACCAAAGCCGTCGTCGGCACGTCGGCAGGGAGCCTCCAACCGCCCTCACCGGTCCTCCACGTGCCACCGGTTGCCACGCCGGGGCGAATCTGGACGGGACGCCAGATCCGCGGCTTCCGTCGCCCATCTCCAGGCATAGACTCCACCGAGGGAAAGAGCACCATGCCGGCCATGGATCTGGCCGCCGCCGCATAGGCAAGGGACGGCGCTCTACCTTGGGCAAGGGGACGTGAGGCGCCAGCGGCTAGGGTTGCCCCCTCGGTCGCTTGCGGGGGGAGCGACGCGAGAGGGCCCAAGTATACGGTGAGATATACTAGATATTTCTAAATATACGGTGAGATATATATTTTTTACGAGGAATATGATGAGGGAGATATTATTGCTAAAAGTAGACACACTTTTTCTTTTGATTTCTCTCTCTTCTCCGTCGCAACATTTATCATAGTGTAGCACTGCAAAAATAACATTATTGTACACGCCATGGCCGGGCGAAAACACAGCGTCTGTACGCAGCTCGGTGAAGATGTGCTTGTGAAATGTGGAAGTCTTCTAGTACTCGTAGCCTGTGAGTGGTACGTAGTACTTCCTCCGTTCGAAATTACTTATCGTAAAAATAGATGTATCTAGACATATTTTAGTTTTAGATACATTCATTTTTGAAAAGTAAATCCGAACGGAGGTAGTATGTAGCAAAGCTGGATAGAGATCAGATAAGTGTCATGGGAGACAATGGATCGTCACAAGCCACTACACTAGGTCTCGCTCGGATCGAGTCCATCCAGGTCAAGTCTAGCTAAGCTAGCTAGATCACCAGGAAAGCAAACGGAGAGAACGACCCGTGCATTCACGCGATTTTAAAATACAGGCGCCATCCTTCTCGAACGCGGGCCTACATATACATTTTCCAGGCGACCAATGTGACATACATGGTACTTAACTGATACTCCCTCCGTTCCTAAATAATTGTCTTTCTAGAGAATTCAATAAGTGACTACATATGTAGCAAAATGAGTGAATCTATACTCTAAAACATATCTACATACATCCGTATGTTATAGTCCATTTAAGATGGCTAGGAAGACAATTATTTAGAAACGAAGGGAGTATTAAATTTGCTAATTCTCAGTAGCTGCCTGAGATCTACTTAAATCTCAGTCGAAACCGAAAAGTTGATCTGGTACTGAGATCCGTGCAAGAGTTCATGATTTCCTAAAACATTCCAATTATATGCATCAGATGAACGAATTACTACATCACGTTGAACATGTTTTTAATCCCCATGAACATACATTGTAAATTTGCAGCATGATTCTCAGTCAACTACGACAACATTATCTTTTTCTCCTTTTCATTTGTGGGGAACATTATTAATAACGATAAGAAGCGAACGTCAGCTGAAAGGGAAAAGTAGGCGGGTTTTTTTTTTTTGAATTTAGGCGGATTTTTTAGTGGCAACTTTGTCTCGTACAAGATGGCAAATCCTACCATTCTTTTCTGCAATTCTTTTCTTCTTTTACAGAAATTGCCATGCGCTTCTGAAATTGCCAACCCCATCTACGCTCCCTAGTTTTAAAGGCCTCACAATCAATTGAGGTCTCAATTTGAAGAAAGAAGTATAGTTTTCACCCTCAAACCCCTCTCAAAGTCTCCATAACCCCCTGAACTCAATTTTGGTCTGATTTACACCCTAAAACTGTCAAATCTGGTTTAATCAAGCCCCGAGTGGTTTATGTCACATCTGAAACGGTTTTGCTGGTGGTATTGTAATTAGGCGCATCTGACTAGGTGTTGACTTGGCGTGGTGTCATAATTAGGTCATCACTTTATTTCTCCCCCGATTCAGTCCTCTCGCTCCCCTGCCTTCGACATGGCCGCCGCCGCCCAATCCACCACCCACCGGCGACCTCCCCCAACCCCACCGACTACCGGCGACCTCCCCCACCCCCACCGCCCCCGCGCCTACCCTCTTCCCTTCCCCTCCCCTCCCCTCCCTGCCCTGGGCCCCATGCCCAGCAGGCCAAACGGCGACATGCCATTCCGGTCGTAGTAACCCAAGAGGCGAGCAGGCGTTCGGCTACTTGCCCAGCAGGTCGAACGGCGACCGTGGCGTTTCCATCCCCAAGCACAGGTCTTTCACCCCTACTCCTGATTCATTCCAAATTAATCGTGTGTTCATTCTGAATTCTGAACAATGGTGTGCTATACTACGTGCAGTTTGGAGAGCTCCCCCAAATGTAATTCGAGGACAAGGTCCTGTTGCTCCCATCTACATTTTATTCATCATGCAGGTGAGGGGTCTGGATAGAAAGATCAGGCGCAGGACGTGGTGGAGGGCGACAAGATCCATCAGTAGCTAGCCACACTCGAAGAGACAAAAGGAGATTTATGTAGTGTCAGAGAAATGAGAGAATTATGGAGTGTGTTGGCTGCCATTTTTTAGATGAGATGATGAGAGAATTATGGAGTATGTTGGCTGTCAAATGCTTGTTCTTATGTACTGTTTCAGAAATGCTTGTTAATCAAGAAAGTTTGAATTGTTCAGATATGTTCAGTACATTTTGAGATGATCTTTTCTTTTTGAGAACTTTAGATATCTTCGGAAAGAATTTTCCTTCAGAAATGCAAGTATATTTTGAGAAGTTAAGATCTCTAGAAACCTGATAACACTATTCGAAATGTAAAACATATATCTTTATTTGAAATGTAGAGAAATGCATGCCCTGTTTGAACTGCTCTGAAATGTACATGATGAAATGTACATGATCTCCAGAGACCTTACAACATATATCTTTGCTTTCTGTTGGACAAAAAAATCATACAACATTATCTGATAGACAACATATTGTTTGAAAATCTGACAACATATATGTTTGACAACACATCATGCAAAAAAAATACTGTTGCAAAATATTGAAAATGGCATAGCAGATGGTTTGGCAACATAACATTCAACAGATAGTTTGGCAAAATATAGTCATCACTAGACTGTTCAATACAGAAACTCGTGTAGCTCTACAGAACTCATGTTCCTGACATAAACATGCATCAATTCAAACGGCTGGTCCTTTTTTGTCATCTAATGCTTTTTTATAAGCAGCCAGGTTAAAGACACAATGTTGAGGAAGACTTGGCCTTATTGCTCCAACATGTGAGTTGCCCGATTGCTTGCACCAGCTTGTGACTTCCCACGGCTGCTTGCTCTAGCTTGTGATTTCCCCTGCTTGCTTTCTCCAGCTTGTGACTTCCCCTGCCTGCTTCCTCCACCTTTTGATTTTCCCTCCTTGCTTCCAAAATGACTACTTGGCTGGGAACTTGGCACATAACTTGCTCCAGCTTGAGGCTGTGAAGACTGCCTGTATCCCTTTCCTTTCCTTGCTTTTGCAGCCTCAACTACTGCCTGCAAAATCATACAAAACAAAATGTAAGTATTTATTAGTAACCTTGCTCTTGTATAAAATCATACAAAACAAACAGAACTACTTATTAGTAAGTTTCCTCTTGTATAAAATCATACAAAACAAACAGAACTACTTATTAGTAACTTTGGTCCAAAGATAAAGATAATATCATACCTTTGCTTTCTTAGCATTTTCTACTTCCATTGCATCTTTGTCTTGTTTCCTTTTCCTTGCAGCATCTCTCACAATATGTGAATTGCCCTTGTGCTTGCCAGCTACATTGTTTGTGCAACTTGTCATGTTGTGACCTTCCCTATGGCATGAACTACATGTTATTGTCCCTCCTATTTTCCTCATTTTATTCCCCTTTGGTGCTTCTCCCTCCTCTCTTCTTCTCTCTGTCTTTGGCCTGCCTGGCAAGCTAATCTACCCTGGAGGTGCAGGCTTAACATGATCTGATCTTGGCCAACTTTCTTCCCCTTCCAAGGGCTCCAAACAACGGGAACATATTTTGTTGTACACTTCAATAGAGTAGCACTTGGCAATATAATCGTCTATTTTTCTGCCAGTTTTGTAGATGGCACTTATTGCATGACAACACGGAAGGCCTGAAAGTTGCCAGTATCTACATGAGCATGTCCATGCTTCCAAGTTCACGGTGAATTTGAAATTCTCATTTTCAAGTACCTCAAACCCCTCTTTGCCGTTCCAAAGGACGTCACAATTGCCTGATATTTTAATGTTTTGTTTCAGTTTTTTGAAGACATTAGGACAAATGGTTCCTTCCCATTTCTCAGATTTAGTTCTATTTTGTTGTATCCTCACCATATTTTTTTGCCTGATCCATTCTAGCATAGAGATGCATGGGAGATACCTAGCTTCCAAAATCCAGTTATTGAAGGACTCACACATGTTATTATCCACTGAGTCATAGTTAGAGCCTAGCTTCATGTATGCCCTACACCAATGCTCAAGCAAGATTCATCATGTCATTTGCACCTTCAACAGTGAATTGTGCAAGTCTTGCTCTGTTATAGTTGAATATAGCTCTGTTGGAAGATTTAGCATACCTCCAAAACCTCTTTTGCAAATCATGATCTGGGTGTTTTTTTTCAGTTTGCATATATGTGCCTGGCACACATCCTATGCTCCGATTTAGGGAAAATGTCCTCTGTAGCACCAATCAGCCCCTTTTGCTGGTCTGACATAAACACATAACCATCACCCTCATTACTGATCTTCAAATCTTTATTGAGCTTTGCAAGAAACCAGAACCATGACTGGTAAGTCTCCTTCTCCACAATGGCCCATGCTATGGGATACATTTGATTGTTTGCATCTCTGCCTAGAGCACAAAGCAGCTGACCATAACATGCACCCTTGAAGAAACATCCATCAAGACCTATCACTTGTCTGCAGCCAGTGAGAATGCATCAAAACATATGTAGAATCTTTGGAACAAATGTGTGTCATCCTTCTCATCTTGGTCCAATTTCACGGCTACTGTGCTTCCTGGGTTTGACCTGAGTAACTCTAGCTGATAGTCGAAAACCTTGGAATATTCTCCTTTTGAGGAATCAAGAAACTTTGAAAGGACCATCCTCTTAGCCCTTTTGCATTGTGCAATTGTCACATCTGCAAACATTTCAATTAGCACGGTTTTCTTTATTTCCTCCAACTTCCAACTTGGATTTGATTTGATTAGCCTGCCATATCTTTTCGCAATCACACTAGATGTAATCAGTTTATTGTCCCTTCTAGGAATGCAGTTATGCTCATCTACAAATGTGGACACTTGCATCCATTTGTTTCTAGTTGTCTTAGAGGCATATATCATCCACTTGCATCCAGGCCAAGTACAATGTGCCCTCACTTTGTTGGTTTCATCTTTTGTAAAGCCTATATGCCTATGTGTTTTGATTCCATAGTTTATCAAGGCTTTCTTCATTTGAGCTCTCCCTCTAAAAACCATTCCAAGCTGAAATGAAGGAATTTCTGCCTTGCTATCAAACCTTTTCCATCGACTTTGTTTCCTCAGTAGGTTTGTCCCTCCCTCCCCATCACTCTCCTCGTCATATGAGCAATCATCATCTGATTCAAATTCATCCACATCATCCCCTCCATCCAAATCTTCATCACCAGATACACCTTCAATGACATTGTCATCTTTCACCACAGGACCAACTCCCTTCCCCGGTTTCTTATCCCTTTTTTGCCTCCTAATTTCTCTTGCTACTTTCCTCGCCTGCTCCGCTTCTGATTCTTCAACAGAGCTGCACTCAGAGCCAGGTTCATAGTCCAAGTCACTCTCATGCTCACTCTACTCATCTGCATTTTCCATAGGAGCTCTTCTTTCTATATTGACCCTCTTAGGTGCAGAAAGTGATTGTGTTTCAGTTGCAGCAGGTGGTGTTTCAATTGCAGTAGGTGGTTTTGTTTCACTTGAAGTAGCAGTTGTAGCAGCAAACAATTCTTCTGGTACTGTAGTTGTAGCAGCAAGCAGTGCTTCACTTCTAGCACTTTCCACTTCATTTGCAGCTGAAATACTATGCATAGAAGACCTTTTCCTCACTTGTAGCTTCACAAGTCTGCTACTACCTTCATTATCTATTGCATTTGTATTAGCAGAAAACAAAGGCTCACTTCTCAAAACCTCTTCTTCAGTAGCACTAGCCATATGTGACAAGATCATTTCATCCACTTGCTCTGTTTTTGCACAGCCTGCACACTTATCAAAGGTAATCTCGTGCCTCTATGACTAGAATATGTTTCTTCAACATAGACAGATACCAAACATGCAGTACAATCTTCAGTTTTCTCAACTTCTCTCTCGAAGTGCACATTAGTTATGGCATCAGGTATTTGTACATCACGTATGGCATCAAGTATGTCAACTTCTCTCTCCTCAACATAAATATCTGCAAAGCTCACATTCATCATGCCACTGTCCATCCGCTGAACTGAAGCATCATCATGGAGGAACATAAGGCCATCAGTAAAGCTTTTCCCTGGAGCTAACCAGTACAGTTTGTATGTGAAATTTCCTCTGCAATGGCCCCTTTGTACTTGATACATATCCTCTGCATAAGCACAAACTTCAGCATAACAAAGATTGTCCCTTGGTATGTAGAGCTCAATCTCTGGTTCTCCAGTGTAATCAAGCTTCCCTCTCCTCCTGTCAAATATCCCATAGTAATGCAATCTAACTCCAAAATGATCAAGTGGATCAGGTGGATCATCTACAAAAGCAGAAAAAATTATGTTCATTATTTGTCAAAATAAGAATTTTTCTGTACTAAATCAACAAAATTGTCCCCCTTTCCTCCCTTGTTTGTTCCCCCACAAAATTGTTCCCTTTTCCCCCCACCCGCACCACCTTCTGATCAGGTGAACAGAACACCTATGATGCAGGCCAAACAGCGGCCGACGGCGGAGACAGAGGCGCTTACAAAAACAGGGAGGGTGGCTGACCTGCTTCCATGGCGAATTCTGGCGGAGACGATTGCGACGGCGGCTGACAACGGAGATGGAGGTCGACGGCGAACCCGACGACGACGGCGAACTGGGCGGCGACTGGGGCGTCTGTGATGGTGGCCAAGCCCTAGCAATGCCGCCGATGGAGGTTCTCTCTCTTTTTCTTTTGTGTGCGAGTGGATGAAGACGATCAGCCCTTGTTATGAGCCTGCCTACTACCACCTCAGCGCCAGGTCATGTGCAAACCACTTCAGATGTGCCATGAAACCACTCAGGGTATGATTAAACCGGTTTTGACAGTTTCAGGGTGTAAATCAGACCAAATTGGACTTTTGGGGGTTATGAAGACTTTGAGAGGGATTTGGGGGTGAAAACTATACTTCTTTCCAATTTGAAATTGGATCATCCGATTTTGACCATGTCAACAATTTTTCAAGGAGCTCTCTGGTTCAATTGTTTTAATTCATTATGCTCTCTAATTTTTAAGCTCTCTCATTTCAGTGAGGTATTCAATTCCGGATTTGGTTCGCAATTTTGACCGGGTGAACGATATTTCAAATCAATCAACAGCAATCTAATGATACATATTTGATATTAGAATTGATATATTTCTCTACAAATTTGGTCAATCTTAAATTTTTTGAATTTTCGAATAACTAGTACACCTTATATTTTGAAACAGATGGCATAAACAATTATTAAACTTTAACAACACCAACGGTGCAGCAAAGTGTGTTCAAGCTCTCTAGTACAACACTAAACTTGCCATCTAAAACGTCCGCAAATGCCAACCCCTCCCGCAAACATTCGCCAGATATTGCGGTCACTTTATTTTTTACTAGATCAATAACTTTTTTATAACACATTGAAGGTTTTTTGTATTTGTGTGAATAAATAAACCTGTACATTGATCAGTTCTGGGTCCAGTAGTCGACTGAGACAAGGGCATTCCATAAAACACATTCTGTCCGAGGAGTATTACTCGTGCCAGCCGGCCCTTGTCTGCTACGTGTAAGATGTCATCATGTAATTAACACCAAGGCAGATTTATGCATTCACATCCATGGCATGCACTCCAATTGGCACCGTCATATACGTCATTGTATAAACCTATCCCGCTGTTTGCGTTCGCCATGGTGTTTTTTGTAAGGAAAACCCATATGAAACAGTTAATGGTGTTTGTTAAAAAAAAGCTGACGGAGTCAGTCGGGTCCCAAGAATGCAAGTTGTGTGGCCGGCTTTTTCGATTTGCAAATAGTGTGAGTAAAAGCGCACCCACCGCACAAATTCTATGACCACCCATGCCATTCACTCAGGAAATTCCGTAAACACATTCCGTCCGAGGAGTATTACTCGAGCCGGCCAGCCCAGTTTGTCTGTTACTTTACTCCCTCGGTGAAGAAATTTAGTGATCTAAACGCTCTTATATTTTAACACAAGGCAGATTTGTGCATCCGCAACCATGCACTCCAATTGGCACCCTTATATACGCCAGTGTAAACCTATCCCCGCTGTCGATTATTGTTCAGTCCCCATTTCACCATTAGCATCAGCGCTCTCACTCTCAACTCTCGAGTGGCAGCGGCACCATATGCAGAGTCAGAGCAGCTAGCAGCTAGCCAAACGCAAACTCGTCGCTAAGAGCGAAAGCGACGAGATAAATATCGAGAACGTAAGGTGTAGCTGCAGAGGAAGGTCGTCGACGAACAGATCAGCAGGCAGAGGAAAAAGTCGAGTTATCAAGCCACCAAGGTATGTTTTCTTCAACCCTTTTATTATCTCTATTAAACTCTCAACCATCTTAGATACTGTACGTGTAGTGGTTTCATTTGCTCTGCATGCCCCTGTCTGTGTAGATCTCACCCGGCCGGACTGTTCGGACGATGGAAGCTGTAGAAGTAGAATCGAAAGGCTCTCATGGCGGCGATGATCGCCGGAAGGATCGCCGGACCTCGTGGGGCTGCGCTTTTCTCCTCGGTAACGCCTGCAACCTTTTCGTTTTGTTGTCGCCCACTGTGGTGGCATCCACTTATGCTTGATGCTGGTGGGCCTGTTAATTAACGATCACGCATGCACGGCACGCGTGAGTGGAGTGCAGTGAACAACTGCTTCCAGTACACGGCCTACTTCGGCGTGTCGACCAACCTGGTGAACTACCTCAAGGTCCAGCTGCACTCCGGCAGCAAGGCCGCCGCCAACAGCGTCACCAACTGGCAGGGCACCGCCTCCATCACGCCGCTCGCCGCCGCCTTCCTCGCCGATTCCTTCCTCGGCAGATACTGGACCATCACCGTCTTCCTCCTCATCTCCGTTGCCGGGTATGGGGTGGTGACGGCGAGCGCGTCGGCGGCGCTGGAGAGCGCCGTGTTCTACGCGGGGCTGTACCTGGTGGCGCTGGGCGGCGCGCTGCAGCCCGTCCTGTCGTCGTTCGGGGCCGACCAGTTCGACGCCGAGGCCGACGAGGAGGAGCGCGGGCGGCAGAGCTCCTTCTTCAACTGGTTCTACCTCTCCATCAACGTAGGGTCGCTGGTCGGCGGCACCGTGCTGGTGTGGGTGCAGTCCGCACACGGCTGGCGGCTGGGCTACGGCATCCCGGCGCTGCTCAGCGTGGTCGCCGTCGCGCTGTTCCTGGCCGGCACCGGCGCGTACCGGCGCCACCAGCCCCCCAGCGGCAGCCCGCTCACCAGGATCGCGCAGGTGGTGGTCGCCGCCGCCAGGAAGTGCGACGTCGAGCCGCCCGCCGACGCCGCGCTGCTGCACGAGCTTGACGGCGAGGACGGCATGTCCGCGATACTGGGGAGCCGCCGCCTCGCGCACACCGATCAGTTCAGGTCAGTGGCTCAGTGCCCGTGCCTTTGCCGTCGCTGGCATTGCTTCCACTTGCACCGGCCCTCTTTTCTGTCCAGTATACTAGTCTCAATCAAGCCAAGTTTTCCGAGAAAAGAAGAAACGTAAAAATTCTTCCGCCTATGATTGAGCCATGCCGGAGTCACCACCGGGCGTTTGTTTACCTGGGTCAAGGCACCACGTACTTTTCTTTCGAGTGCCTGGACCAGACGTAGGTAATCTGTAGATGTGCAACTTTTCATTTTCGTTAAATTTTGCGCGTCTTGATGATTGAATTGGCGAGATGCTTTTCTGCATCTTGTCTGGGCCGGGTGAGTAAAATTGCAGAACGTGCCTGTCACTCTGTCACGTTCGTTCCATTTCACTCTGAAGATAATTGCACCGGAAAGAGAAGAAGCTTGTCGCATGCACGCCCAGTCCGTTTCACATCATTTTCCCTCCTTTTGCTTTCGTGGACGCCATTTCCACACGCCGTACAGGAAAAATCTCCGGATTTCATGCAAGACGCTGTCGTTTGGACGTTTGCGTGCATTAGTCATGGCATCTTTTACTCAACTTCACGATGCGTGCATGCCAATGCCATGTGAGTAAATTATTAATCTGTTGCACCGCTCGGTTGCTGTCGATCACTCAGGTTCTTGGACAAGGCGGCGGTGGAGACGGCGGGCGACAAGGCGCGGCCGGCGAGCCCGTGGCGGCTGTGCACCGTGACGCAGGTGGAGGAGCTCAAGTGCGTGCTCCGTCTGCTGCCGGTGTGGGCGTGCGGCATCATCTTCGCGGCGGCGTACACGCAGATGACCACCACCTTCATCCTCCAGGGCGACACGCTGGACCCGCGGGTCGGCAGCTTCCGCGTGCCCGCCGCCGTGCTCACCGTCTTCGACACGCTCAGCGTCATGCTCTGGGTGCCGCTCTACGACCGCGCCGTCGTCC
This sequence comes from Aegilops bicornis, assembly GCA_021605145.1. NCBI lineage: Eukaryota > Viridiplantae > Streptophyta > Magnoliopsida > Poales > Poaceae > Aegilops > Aegilops bicornis. Next base: position 676,457,000 of record CM038671.1, read on the forward strand.
CGCTCGCGCGCCGCCTCACGGGCCACCGCCGCGGGTTCACGCAGCTGGCGCGCATGGGCGTGGGCTTCGTCATCCTCACGGTCGCCATGCTCGCCGCCGGCACGCTCGAGGTCGCACGGCGACGCATCGTCGCGCGTCACGGCACCTACACCAACGCGGACGGCGCGGCGTACGTGTCGATGTCGATATTCTGGCAGGTGCCGCAGTACGTGGTGGTGGGCGCCGCCGAGGTGTTCACGTTCATCGGGCAGATGGAGTTCTTCTACGACCAGGCGCCGGACGCCATGCGGAGCGTCTGCTCGGGGCTCGCCAGCGCGGCGTTTGCGCTGGGCAACTACGCGAGCTCGGCGCTTGTGGCCGTCGTGGTGCGCGCGACGACGAGCGACGGGCGGCCCGGGTGGATCCCCGACGACATCAACGACGGCCATCTAGACTACTTCTTCTGGCTGCTCGCCATGCTCTGCATCGGCAACTTCGGTGCGTACCTGTTCGTCGCACGGTGGTATAGCTACAAAAAGACCGCTGACTGAACCTTGGAGATCGCCGTAAAGTAACGTACATGCTAGGGGTACTTCCCTAATGCAATAAAGTTGTAACTGGGAAAGCCACCTTTTTTTTGAACGATAACACGAGAGCTGTTATATACATTGATGAGAAGAAGACGATACGAGGACCCGAACTGCTCGGTTTATTAAAGGGAAAACCGGCCGAAAACCTGAACAACGGCAAGTCACATCTAGTAACCTAGGCAAAAACATCACAATACATATAAGACGCCAGCAAGGCTGTCTGCCATGAGCCTATTCATCAACCTCGACGATACCCGAGAGGAACGACATGCCCAAAGGAGGCGGACATATGCCGCTCCGATCCCACGAGAACCGACCAACACGGCTCATCTGATGCCTCGCATGTGAAGGGTACTCAAGCTGCCCAACCTCGACGACCGACGTGCATCCGCTCCACCCATGAGCCACGAGTCCCTCTGACCAAATCCAACTCCAAAACAATGCCCTCAAGAGTGAGCTCTAAGCTTCAACATTGTCCGATCCGGAAGCCACCTTTGATGCTGCAAATCTCGGGTACTCTGCTCAAAGAATCAAAGAAGACTAAGAATCATTGGCCTAGAAAAAGACCGTCAGGCCTCATTCGGTTTGTAGGATTTGTATACGAAAAGCATACCTAGTGCATCGGGTCCAATGAAAATCTTTTGTCACAATACTGGTGCAATTGCCTTGGCAAAGGAATCCAGATTTCACAAGAGAACCAAACACATCAAGAGACGCTTAAATTCCATCCGCGGTCAAGTCAAGTAGGGAGACATAGAGATTTGCAAGATACATACGGATCTGAATGTTGCAGACCCGTTGACTAAGCCTCTCTCACGAGCAAAACATGATCAGCACCAAGACTCCATGGGTGTTAGAATCATTACGGTGTAATCTAGATTATTGACTCTAGTGTAAGTGGGAGACTGAAGGAAATATGCCCTAGAGGCAATAATAAAGTTGTTATTTATATTTCCTTATATCATGATAAATATTTATTATTAATGCTAGAATTGTATTAACTGGAAACTTAGTACATGTGTGAATACATAGACAAACAGAGTGTCACTAGTATGCCTCTACTTGACTAGCTCGTTGAATCAAAGATGATTAAGTTTCTTAGCCATAGACATGAGTTGTCATTTGATTAACGGGATCACATCATTAGAGAATGATGTGATTGACTTGACCCATCCGTTAGCTTAGCACGATGATCGTTTAGTTTGTTGCTACTGCTTTCTTCATGACTTATACATGTTCCTACGACTATGAGATTATGCAACTCCTGAATACCGAAGGAACACTTAGTGTGCTATAAAACGTCACAACATAACTGGGTGATTATAAAGATGCTCTACAGGTGTCTCCTATGGTGTTTGTTGAGTTGGCATAGATCGAGATCAGGATTTGTCACTCCGATTGTCGGAGAGGTATCTCTGGCCCTCTCGGTAATGCACATCACTATAAGCCTTGCAAGCAATGTGACTAATGAGTTAGTTACGAGATGATACATTACAGAACGAGTAAAAAGACTTGCCGGTAACGAGATTGAACTAGGTATTGAGATACCGACGATCGAATCTCGGGCAAGTAACATACCGCTGACAAAGGGAACAACGTATGTTGTTATGCGGTTTGACAGATAAAGATCTTCGTAGAATATGTAGGAACCAATATGAGCATCCAGGTTCCGCTATTGGTTATTGACCGGAGACGAGTCTCGGTCATGTCTACATAGTTCTCGAACTCGTAGGTTCCGCACGCTTAACGTTTGGTGACGATCGATATTATGATTTTATGTGTTTTGATGTACCGAATATACTTCGGAGTCCCGGATGTGATCACAGACATGAGAGGAGTCTCGAAATGGTCGAGACATAAAGATTGATATATTGGACGACTATATTCGGACACCGGAAGGGTTCCGGGAGGTTTCGGATAAAATCGGAGTGCCGGAGGGTTACCGGAACCCCCCCCCCCCCCCTGGGAAGTTATTGGGCCCTTAGTGGGCTTTAGGGGAGAGAGAGGGCAGCAGCCAGGAGGTGGCGCCCCCCCCCAAGGGAGTCCGAATTGGACTAGGGGAGGGGGGCGCGTCCCCTCTTTCCCTCTCCCTCCCCCTCTCCTTCCTTCCCCTCCTAGTAGGACTAGGAAAGGAGGAATCCTACTCCTACTAGGAGGAGGATTCCTCCCCTCCTTGGCGCGCCTATAGGGCCGGCCAGCCTCCCCCTTGCTCCTTTATATACGGGGGCAGGGGGGCACCCTAGAACACACAAGTTGATAGTTGTTTTAGCCGTGTGCGGTGCGCCCCTCCACAAATTTCCACCTCGGTCGTATCGTTGTAGTGCTTAGGCGAAGCCCTGCATCGGTAACTTCATCATCACCGTCATCACGCCGTCGTGCTGAGGAAACTCTCCCTTGGTCTCAGCTGGATCAAGAGTAGGAGGGTTGTCACCGAGCTGAACGTGTGCAGATCGCGGAGGTGCTGTACTTTCGGTGCTAGGATCGGTCGGATCGTGAAGACGTACGACTACATCAACTGTGTTGTCATAACGCATTCGCTTTCGGTCTACGAGGGTACGTGGACAACACCCTCCCCTCTCATTGCTATGCATCACCTAGATGGATCTTGCGTGTGGGTAGGAATTTTTTTGAAATTACTGCGTTCCCCAACACCCTAAACTATCCTCTACCATTGAGATGTACAAATTCGTCTACTGCCCGTCCAACTGGCTAGTAGTTGATGTGCAACTTTTCCCCTGCCTGTGAATGTGTAGTTTTCAGTGTTGTTGCCTCGGCCAACTACCTAGTAGTGGATGTGCAACTTCAGATGCTACCATGACCAACTGCCCAACAGTCAACGTGCAATTTTCTCCCTACCTCATGGATGTGTAGTTTTCACTGCTAGCACCCTATCCCAACCACCCCTTGTTAGTGAGATGTCCAACTTTATGGCCCACATATAGGCAACTTTTATCTTCTCTCATGGGTGTGTAGTTTTTTACCATCCAACAATCCCTACTAGTGAGGTGTGCAACTTCGCCTATTGTCCCGGCCAACTGTCTTGCAAATTTTTTGTTCCACTGCCAACTGAAACTACACATTCACAAGAAAGAAGAGAAAAAAGTTGCACATTGACTACTAGGTAGTTGGCTGCAACAACAGACTAAGTTGCACATATCACTGGTAGGGTAGGGTGGGGCAGGATGTGCAGATAGTCAAAATAGTACACATCCACGAGTAGGAAGGAGGGTTGCACATTGCTACCTCTTGAGCACTGCGTTGGATTTCCCCGAAGAGGAGAGGATGATGCAGCAAAGTAGCGTAAGTATTTCCCTCAGTTTTTGAGAACCAAGGTATCAATCCAGTAGGAGACCATGCACAAGTCCCTCGTACCTACACAAAACGATAGCAACTCGCAACCAACGCGATTAGGGGTTGTCAATCCCTTCACGGTCACTTACGATAGTGAGATCTGATAGAGATGATAAATAATATTTTTGGTATTTTTTTATAGATAGATGCAAAGTAAAAAGTAAAAGCAAAGTAAAAACAAAGCAAGTAAATAAAGTGATAGATATTGATATGATGAGAATAGACCCCGGGGCCATAGGTTTCACTAGTGGCTTCTCTCAAGAGCATAGATATTTTACGGTGGGTGAACAAATTACTGTTGAGGAATTGACAAAATTGAGCATAGTTATGAGTATATCTAGGCAATGATCATGTATATAGGCATCACGTCCAAAACAAGTAGATCGAAACGATTCTGCATCTACTACTATTACTCCACTCATCGACCGCTATCCAGCATGCATCTAGAGTATTAAGTTAAAAACAGGGTAACGCCTTAAGCAAGATGACATGATGTAGAGGGATAAATTCATGCAATATGATAAAAACCCCATCTTGTTATCCTCGATGGCAACAATACAATACGTGCCTTGCAACCCTTTACATCCTTTGGGTAAGGACACCGCAAGATTGAACCCAAAGCTAAGCACTTATCCCATTGCAAGAACTACCAATCTAGTTGGCCAAACCAAACGGATAATTCAAGAGACCGCAAAGATAACTCAATCATACATAAAAGAATTCAGAGAAGAATCAAATATTTTCCATAGATAATACTGGATCATAAACCCACAATTCATCGGTCTCAACAAACACATCGCAAAAAGAAGATTACATCGAATAGAAGTCCACGAGAGAGGGGGAGAACATTGTATTGAAATCCAAAAAGAGAGAAGAAGCCTTCTAGCTACTAGCTATGGACCCGAAGGTCGGAAGTAAACTACTCACACTTCATCGGAGGGGCTATGGTGATGATGTAGAAGCCCTCCATGGTGGATGCCCCCTCCGGCGGAGCTCCGGAACAGGCCCGACGATGGGATCTCGTGGATACAGAAGGTTGCGGCGGTGGAATTAGGTTTTTGGCTCCTGTTCTGATCGTTTGGGGATACGTAGGTATATATAGGAGGAAGGAGTACGTCGGTGGAGCGTCAGGGGGCCCACGAGGTAGGGGGCGCGCCCAGGGGGGGCGCCCTCCACCCTCGCGACCGCCTCTGGCACTTCTTGGAGTAGGGTCCAAGTCTCCTGGATCAGGTTCGGTTGGAAAATCACGTTCCCGAAGGTTTCATTCCGTTTGGACTCCGTTTGATATTCCGTTTCTTCGAAAGACTGAAATAGGCAAAAGACAGCAATTCTGGGTTGGGCCTCCGGTTAATAGGTTAGTCCCAAAAGTAATATAAAAGTGGAAAATAAATCCCAATATGGTCCAAAACAGTAGATAAAGTAGCATGGAGCAATCAAAAATTATAGATACGTTGGAGACGTATCAGGCATCCCCAAGCTTAATTCCTGCTCGTCCTGGAGTAGGTAAATGATAAAAAAGAATTTTTGATGCGGAGTGATACTTTGGCATAATTTCAATATAAATCTTCTTACTTGTGATATGAATATTCAGATCCGAAAGATTTAAGACAAAACTTCATATTGACACAAAAATAATAATACTTCAAACATACTAATCAAAGCAATCATGTCTTCTCAAAATAACATGGCAAAAGAAAGTTCATCCCTACAAAATCATATAGTTAGGCTATGCTTCATTTTCGTCACATAAAGATGTTCCCAACTTCTATACCCCCGATGACAAGCCAAGCAATTGTTTCATACTCAAATAATCTCAAACTTTTTCAACCATCACGCAATACATGAGCGCGAGCCATGGATATAGCACTATGGGTGGAATAGAATATGATGATGGGATTGTGTGGAGAAGACAAAAAAAGGATAAAGTCTCACATTGACGAGGCTAATCAACGGGCTATGGAGATGCCCATCAATTGTTGTCAACATGAGGAGTAGGGATTGTCATGCAACGGATGCACTAGAGCTATAAGTATATGAAAGCTCTACAAAAGAAACTAAGTGGGTGTGCATCCAACTTGCTTGCTCACGAAGACCTAGGGCATTTTGAGGAAGCCCATCATTGGAATATACAAGCCCAGTTCTATAATGAAAAATTCCCACTAGTGACAAAATGAGAGACTCTCTATCATGAAGATCTTGGTGCTACTTTGAAGCACAAGTGTGGTAAAAGGATAGTAGCATTGTCCCTTCTCTTTTTTCTCTCATTTTTTGGGCCTTTTTTTTGCCTTGCTTTTTTTTCTTCTTTTTTTATTATTTTTATTTATTTTTTGTCCGGAGTCTCATCCCGACTTATGGGGGAATCATAGTCTCCATCATCCTTTCCTCACTTGGGACAATGCTCTAATAATGATGATCATCACACTTTTATTTTTCTTACAACTCAACAATTACAACTCGAAAATTAGAACAAAATATGACTCTATATGAATGCCTCCGGCGGTGTACCGGGATGGTGCTATGAATCAAGAGTGACATGTATGGAAAATAATGCATGGTGGCTTTGCCACAGATACGATGTCAAGTAAATGATCATGCAATGGCAATATGACAAAAGTAATGTATGTCATAATAATGATGATGTAAGTTGCATGGCAATATATCTTGGAATGGCTATGGAAATGCCATGATAGGTAGGTATGGTGGCTGTTTTGAGGAAGATATAAGGAGGTTTATGTGTGATAGAGCATATTGTATCACGGGGTTTGGATGCACCAGCGAAGTTTGCACCAACTCTCAAGGTGAGAAAGGGCAATGCACGGCATCAAGAGGCTAGCAAAGGCGGAAAGGTGAGAGTGCGTATAATCCATTGACTCAACATTAGTCAAAAGAACTCATATACTTATTGAAAAATTTAGAAGCCATCAAAAATCAAGTATTACGCGCATGCTCCTAGGGGGATAGATTGGTAGGAAAATACCATCGCTCGTCCCCGACCGCCACTCATAAGGATGCACAAGCCAGGTACACTTCATGTTTCAAATTTGTTACACAACTTTAACCATACGTGCATGCTACGGGACTTGCAAACTTCAACACAAGTATTTCTCAAATTCACAATTATCAACTAGCACGACTTTGATATTATCACCTCCATATCTCAAAACAATTATCAAGCATCAAACTTATCTTAGTATTCAATTCACTCAGAAAGAATGTTTCACATATCTTGAACACTAAGTATATTAACATTAAGCAAATTACCATGATATTAACGACTCCCAAAATAATCTAAGTGAAGCATGAGAGATCAATAGTTTCTTTAAAACAAATCCACCACCGTGCTCTAAAAGATATAAGTGAAGCACTAGAGCAAAAATTATCACGCTCAAAAGATATAAGTGAAGCACTATGAGCAAAACTATCAAGCTCAAAAGATATAAGTGAAGCACATAGAGTATTCTAACAAATTCCAAATCATGTATGGCTCTCTCAAAAGGTGTGTACAGCAAGGATGATTGTGGTAAACTAACAAGCAAAGACGCAAATAATACAAGACGCTCCAAGCAAAACACATACCATGTGGTGAATAAAAATATAGCTCCAAGTAAATTACCGATGGAAGTGGATTTAAAGAGGGATGCCTTCCGAGGCATCCCCAAGCTTTGAATTTTGGTGTCCTTGGATTATCTTGGGGTGCCATGGGCATCCCCAATCTTAGGCTCTTGCCACTCCTTGTTCCATAATCCATCAAAAGAATTCACCCAAAACTTGAAAACTTCACAACACAAAACTCAACAGAAATCTCGTGAGCTCCGTTAGAGAAAGAAAACAAAAGACTACTTCAAGGTACTGTAATGAGCTCATTATTCATTTATATTGGTGTTAAACCTACTGTATTCCAACTTCTCTATGGATTATAAACTATTTTACTAGCCATAGATTCATCAAAATAAGCAAACAACACACGGAAAACAGAATCTGTCAAAAACAGAACAGTCTGTAGAAATATGTAACTAACGCAAACTTATGGAACTCTAAAAATTCTACCAAAATTAGACGACCTGGAAAATTTGTTTATTGATCAGCAGCAATTGGAATCAGTATTTTATCTTGTTCTGGTGATTTTTAACAATTCGGTCACTGAGCGCAAAGTTTCTGGAAATTACAGCAAGATCAAATAACTATCATCCAAGAAGATCCAATAGGTTTAGCTTGGCACAAACACTAATTAAAGGATAAAATCGCATCTAAACAGAGGCTATATGGATTATTTATTCCTAAACAGAAGCAAAAACAAAAAACACAAATAAAATTGGGTTGCCTCCCAACAAGCGCTATCGTTTAACGCCCCTAGCTAGGCATAAAAGCAAGGATAGATCTAGGTATTGCCATCTTTAATTTTCAATTTTTTAGCGGAGTCATGTTCAAATCCGGGGGGTTCTTCCCTCTTCTCGTCATACTCGGAAATTTTTAGATCTAAAGAATCCAACCGTTTATTACAAAGAGTAATCAACATATTCATACGGTTAAGATTTCCGCTAATATTTTTAAGAGGCTCAAGAGACTTTTGTAAAATCTTTGTTACTTCGCAAATCTTCTCAAACACTTGGGTTTCTTCCTGGGTAGGATGAGATCCTCCCTTTTGGGGTGGTGTTCCCACCATTCCCTCTATAATTTCATGCGCAATACTGGGATCAATCTCAATGAAATTTCCCTTGGCCATGCAATCCAGGAGTTGTCTATATGTCATATTTAACCCAACATAAAAGTTCCGAAGAAGAATTCTATAGTTCACCTCTAGGGTGCATTTACGATAAGATTCCATCATCCTATATCAAGTATCTTTTAAGTTTTCTCCTTGCGTTTGCTTGAAGTGAAGAACTTCAAACTCGGGAGACATAGGAGTAGATAAGGGACTAGTCATGATGACAAGCAAGCAAACTAACACACGAGCAAGCAAAAGGCAAGCGGGAAAATGAGGAGGAGATTGGGAAAGAGAGGGCGAATAAAACGGCAAGGGTGAAGTGGGGGAGAGGAAAACGAGAGGCAAATGGCAAATAATGTAATGCGAGAGATAGGGATTGCGATGTGTACTTGGTATGGTTGACTTGCCTACGTCAGCCTCCCCGGCAACGGCGCCAGAAATTCTTCTTGCTACCTCTTGAGCACTGCGTTGGATTTCCCCGAAGAGGAGAGGATGATGCAGCAAAGTAGCGTAAGTATTTCCCTCAGTTTTTGAGAACCAAGGTATCAATCCAGTAGGAGACCACGCACAAGTCCCTCGTACCTACACAAAACGATAGCAACTTGCAACCAACGCGTAGGGGTTGTCAATCCCTTCACGGTCACTTACGATAGTGAGATCGATAGAGATGATAAATAATATTTTTGGTATTTTTTGATAGATAGATGCAAAGTAAAAAGTAAAAGCAAAGTAAAAACAAAGCAAGTAAATAAAGTGATAGAGATTGATATGATGAGAATAGACCCGGGGGCCATAGGTTTTCACTAGTGGCTTCTCTCAAGTGCATAGATATTTTATGGTGGGTGAACAAATTACTGTTGAGCAATTGACAGAATTGAGCATAGTTATGAGTATATCTAGGCAATGATCATGTATATAGGCATCACGTCCAAAACAAGTAGATCGAAACGATTCTGCATCTACTACTATTACTCCACTCATCGACCGCTATCCGGCATGCATCTAGAGTATTAAGTAAAAACAGAGTAACGCCTTAAGAAAGATGACATGATGTAGAGGATAAATTCATGCAATATGATAAAAAACCCATCTTGTTATCCTCGATGGCAACAATACAATACGTGCCTTGTAACCCTTTACATCCTTTGGGTAAGGACACCGCAAGATTGAACCCAAAGCTAAGCACTTCTCCCATTGCAAGAACTACCAATCTAGTTGGCCAAACCAAACGGATAATTCAAGAGACTTGCAAAGATAACTCAATCATACATAAAAGAATTCAGAGAAGAATCAAATATTTTCCATAGATAATACTTTGGATCATAAACCCACAATTCATCGGTCTCAACAAACACACCGCAAAAGAAGATTACATCGAATAGATCTCCACGAGAGGGGGAGAACATTGTATTGAAATCCAAAAAGAGAGAAGAGGCCGTCTAGCTACTAGCTATGGACCAAGGTCTGAAGTAAACTACTCACACTTCATCGGAGGGCTATGGTGATGATGTAGAAGCCCTCCGTGGTGGATGCCCCCTCCGGTGAGCTCCTAACAGGCCCCAAGATGGGATCTCATGGATACAGAAGGTTGCGGCGGTGGAATTAGGTTTTTGGCTCCTGTTCTGATCGTTTGGGGATAGTAGGTATATATAGGAGGAAGGAGTACGTCGGTGGAGTGTCAGGGGTCCCACGAGGTAGGGGGGCGCGCCCAGGGGGGCGCACCCTCCACCCTCGTGACCACCTCTGGCACTTCTTGGAGTAGGGTCCAAGTCTCCTGGATCACGTTTGGTTGGAAAATCACGTTCCCGAAGGTTTCATTCCGTTTGGACTCCGTTTGATATTCCGTTTCTTCGAAACACTGAGATAGAAAAAAAACAGTTCTGGGCTGGGCCTCCGGTTAATAGGTTAGTCCCAAAAGTAATATAAAAGTGGAAAATAAAGCCCAATATAGTCCAAAACAGTAGATAAAGTAGCACGGAGCGATCAAAAATTATAGATACGTTGGAGACGTATCACACATCGACTACTACCTAGTTGGCTGGGACAATAGACTAGTTGCACAGCTCAAAGAGTTGGTTGTCATGGTTGCTAGGTTGCAACCACATAGGAAATTGGATCATGCGGCTCTAAAAATGTGTTTTATAAGAAATTGCACCATGCAATACTAAAGTTTCACGGATGCGAATTTTTAGAGCTTGGGCTCATGGACACCTCTTATCCTTACTGAAAGGATCGATATAGTTGACTAGAGGGGGGGGGTGAATAGGCAACTAACAATTTTAGCTTTTCTTTACCAATTTAAACTTTGCATCAAAGTAGGTTGTCTAGATATGCAACTAGGTGAGCAACCTATATGATGCAACAATAATAAGTACACAAGCAAGCAAGGGATACAACACAAATAAGTTTGCACAAGTAACGGCACGAGATAACCAAGAGTGGAGCCGGTGAAGACGAGGATGTGTTACCGAAGTTCCTTCCTTTTGAGGGGAAGTACGTCTCCGTTGGAGCGGTGTGGAGGCACAATGCTCCCCAAGAAGCCACTAGGGCCACCGTATTCTCCTCACGCCCTCACACAATGCGAGATGCCATGATTCCACTATTGGTGCCCTTGGAGGCGGTGACCGGACCTTTACAAACAAGGTTGGGGCTCTATCCACAACCGAATTGGAGGCTCCCAACGAAACCACGTAGCTTCACCACAATGGAATATTGCTCCGAGGTGACCTCAACCGTCTAGGGTGGTCAAACACCCATGAGTAACAAGATCCGCCAGGGATGAGTGGGGGGGGGAATCAAATTTCTCTTGGTGGAAGTATAGATCTGGGCTTTCTCAACCAATCCCTAGAAAATCAACAAGTTTGATTGGCTAGGGAGAGAGATCGGGCGAAAAAGAGCTTTGGAGCAACAATGGAGCTTTTGGGGAAAAGAGGTGAGTCAACTTGGAGAAGAAGACGTTCTTTTATAAGGGGAGAGACAATCCAACTGTTACCCCCGCTCAGCCAAGACAGACGGTACTACTGCTGGGGTACTACTGTTCCACCTCGGCAGTACTACATGGAGAAGAGAGAGTGAAAAGCAGAGCAGGACCTGGACCCAGGGCGGTACTACCGTGGTGATAAGGGCGGTACTACCGCCTAAGAGTGGTACCACCGCCTCTACTGCCGCAGAACCCGACACAAGAGGAGGACCTTCGAATCGAGGCGGTAGGAGCACGAAGCCGCAGCGGTACTATGGCTGAGAGCTCCAAGCGGTACTACCACTGTGGAGCGGTACTGCCGCTTGTAGCTCTCGAGCGGTACTACCGCTGGGGTTCGCGGTACTACCGCTGGGACCAGATCTCAGGGAGAAGGCAGCAAGGGAGCCTTCAACGAAGCGGAAAAACTCATAGGGTGGAAAGGGAATGTGTACGTGTTGATTCCACCCTATCCAAACCAATGCGGACCCCCTCTTGATAGTATGGTGACTCCTACGACACAAGTCCACCAAAACTGAATCGAAAGGGCTACACCGTCTTCGCTTCAAACACCGAGGGGAGGAAATCGTCTCGTGCCAAAGGATGAATCTCTGAAATACTCAACTCACATGATTAGTCCGCAAATATGTTGTCATCAATCACCAAAACTACTTAGAGAAAAACATGCCTTAACAATCTCCCCCTTTTTGGTGGATTGATGACAACACGGATTTGCACAAAAGGTAAGACAAGAAAGTAGATGAACCCCAGAACTACAAAATATAGACGGAGCTCCCCCTGAATGTGTGCACCTAAGAAGAGGAGACAAAGTAAAGCAAAGCACATACATTGGGATCAATACTCCCCATATATTTTATAGTATGACGACATAAGCAACAGGTAATGGAACAAATAGAGCTAGGAAGCATAAGGTACTTGACAAACTAGATAATGCAAGGATAAGGGAGCATATGTCTCACACCATATGAAAGGGTACCGGTTCTCACAAACATAAACCAAACAAGCGCCAAACACGAGAAAAGAGTTGCGAGAAAGACAGGCAAGGCAAACACGCCACACAAACACACACTCGCAACTCGACATGACAACACACTCGCAACTCGACACGACAAATTCCTAAGCTCTCTTCCCCTTTGGTATCGAGACACCAAAAAGGCAAAGAGCGCAGCTAAGGCTCTAGGTGATAGCAAACTGAGGGGCTCCATCATCACATCCCGGCGGGATCGTCTGCACTGCCATCCTTAGTCGAAGCTGCTCGGTGTATGCAGATCGATCCACGCAGACGATTACTCTTGAATCCGCTCCTCATCGCTGATCTTGCCCTCGAGATCCGGCAGCAACGGTCGCACCCAACTGACGCATGAGCTCCTTGTGACGACTCCTGGCCTGCTTCTCAGCCACATGAGTCATGTACTGACCATGAGACTCCATGCAGAAGAGTTTCTTCATCTTGCACTTGACCTTCTTTGCCCAAGAGGGCTCTGCTCCAGAAGGCTCATAGTCATCGTCATCATCAGCATCAGCCTCGGTCTCCATGTCATCAGCTCCAGGCGGAATGCCAGAACTCGGAGCTGCGGTGCCCCAGTTCTCCTTCTTCCTCATACGCTTGATCTCATGAGAAACTAGGTCCCCAGTCTCCAACAACACCTTAGGATAAACACGCTCCCAGGCCTTCTCAATGAGCAACATGATAAACGGTCCATAGATAGGGCACTTTCGCTCAGAGATGGCGGAAACCAACTCAGACCACATGACATGAGAGATATCCAAAGATTCTCCAGTGTTTTCTTCCTTCTCATGTTGACAGAAAAGAAGCATGTCCACAAGGAAAGATTGTACCATATCCAAGTTGCCAATGCGAGGGAAGAGAGTCTTCCTGAAGATGCGATGGAGAATGTCTAGAAATGCAGGCAGCTCAAAGGTCTCCTTCTTAGTCACTGGGTGAATCCTCAAGGTACAGTATGGCCAAAGAGATTGCTTGTGAGTAGAAGTTGCATTGCGGTGAGGACGAAAGCCAACTGGGTTCTCAAGACCTTGATCCTCAACTTCAAGAAGCTCCATGAAGGCCTTCCACTTGACAGAAAGCAGCCTGCCATTTGTCATCCAAGTCAGAGTCCTGTCCTCATCTGTTCCAAGATGTACGGTGGCATAAAACTGAGCCACCAAATCTGCATCAAAGTCCTTGTTCAACTGCATGATCCTGAGGATGTTCAACTGAGAGCACATGTGAAGAGCCTCCCCAAAGTAGACATGATTCTTCTTCATAAAGTCAACGTCGATGGAGCGAACAACAACGAAAAGATTCTTCTTGGATTTGATCACATCAAAGTAGATGGCATACTGAAAACGGTTCCAGAACGGGCGGTTGACCAAGGCGGGTTCTTGAGCAACCTCATAGGGGTTGCGCCGATGCTTCTCCCTGAATTCCTTGGCAGAGAACTCTGTCACATACTTGGTCCTTGGCTTGGGCTTGGACGCACTCGTCTTCTTCATTTGAGGAGGAGGCGGAACACTTGATGAGGCCGTTGTTGTCTTAGAGGTGCGGTAGCGCTTGGAAGTTGCACGCCCAGGGTTGACACGGCGCGCATGCTGCTCAGAAGGACCATCACCTGGAACCGAACACACCGACTCACGAAACAGCCAGAAAGAACAAGCATAAGCCACCAAACACAGCAAAAGAGATCAAAAATTGGCAGGAACAGGATGGAATTGGGCAACCATCGGTAGTACCGCGATCCATAAGCGGCACTACCGCTCCAATGGGAGTGGTAGTACCGCTCAAGACGGGGAAATGGTGGTTCCCTACTGCCGTGGTCAAATCCGGCACTACTGGGATGCCAAATTCAAAAATACTCCTACCAATTCTCAATCCAAATAGTCTAGTAATCTTCTCCAACCTACTCAAGCCTTGATTTAGCCAAAAATCAAGAGATGCAACCACTATTGCCCCTAAGACACTAGATCTGAAATCTAGACAAGAGGAGAAGATGAACGGGGGCAATACCGGCATCCATGGCAAGAGGACGGGGTGGGGATCGACTCCATCAAAGGAAATGGAGAGGGACGGCCCGGAGACGGCGGCCCGCCGGATCCCTGCCGCGGTGAGACGACGCTGGAGAGACGAAGAGGAACGAGTGGGCGGTGCAAATGGGTATGGAGGAGACGAAACCTCCCCCTGCCCCGACATAACCCCTTGGTCTCGCCCCTCAACGGTAGTACCGCTCGTGTGGGCGGTAGTACCGCTTGTCAACACAAGTGTAGTACCACGCACCACTAGCGGCAGTACCGCCCAGCAAGACCCAAAGACTAGACACCAAACGGCTAGCTCAAAAAGAAGGGAAAAACAAAAGGCAAGAAGAGGGAACCAAGACACAGCAACGAGAACACTAGCGAGAGGACAAGAAACACACACCTCTTCAAGAGAGGGCGGTGGCCGAGGCCACCTATGTTTGAGTCAAGAGGTATGGCGCTGCGAAGATTTTAACCTTGGGCCCATGACCAAAACTCGTCTTTGAAGCACAAGTACCATAAAAAATGGCTAATGTGAAAGACTTGATCAATTTATGCATAATGGGGGGAGGGAGAGTTCATTGAGAGAACAACACTCCACCTATGTCCATGCCTACAACTAAACAAGACAACAAGTTGAGTATGGTGGGGTGTGCAAGGGTTCAAGCAACATTGCTCGAATCAATGATATTTAGCTCATGCCTTAACTCGCGAAATCTTGCTTCATCCAAAGGCTTCGTGAAAATATCTGCAAGGTTATCATGAGTGTTGACATAGTTGAGCTCAATCTCCCCTCACCTAATGTGATCCCGGATGAAGTGATACCGAATCTCAATATGCTTCGTCTTGAAGTGTTGAACCGGGTTGAGAAATCTTGATGGCACTTTCATTGTCACACCAAAGAGGCACTTTGTCACAAATGACACAGTAATCTTTTAAAGTTTGCCTCATTCAAAGAAGTTGTGCACAACAACTACCGGACGCCACATACTCTGCTTCGATGGACGAGAGAGACACACAACTTTGCTTTTTGGAAGGCCAACTTACCAAAGAGCAACCAAGGAATTGGCACCCTCCGAAAGTGGACTTCCTATCCACTTTGTCCCCCGCCCAATCCGAGTTCGAATATACTGCAAGCATGAAGTTTGCTCCTCTTGGGTACCATAAGCCAAAGTTTGGGGTATGAGCCAAATATCGAAAGATTCGTTTGACCGCCACAAAGTGGCTTTCCTTAGATGCGGCTTGAACTGTGCACAAATTCCCAAACTCAACATGATATCCGGTCTAGATGCACAAAGGTAAAGCAAGGAGCCAATCATGGAGCGATATACCTTTTAATCCACCGCTTTACCATTGGGATCAATGTCAAGTTGGCACTTGGTGGGCATTGGAGTGGAAGCCGGCTTGACATCACTTAGCTTGAATCTCTTTAGCATGTCTTGAGTGTATTTGGCTTGGTTGATGAAGGTTCCTTCTCTTCTTTGTTTGACTTTGAATCCAAGGAAGAACTTCAACTCTCCCATCGAAGACATCTTGAACTTAGAGGTCATGAGAGCGGCAAAATTCCTCATTGAAAGCTTTGTTAGGGGAACCAAAGATGATATCATCAACATATAGTTGGCACACAAACAACTCCCCTTTGACCTTCTTAGTAAAAAGAGTGGGGTCGATTTTCCCAACTTCAAATCCACGATCTTGCAACAACTCGGTAAGGTGGTCATACCATGCACGTGGGGCTTGTTTAAGGCCATAGAGTGCCTTATCGAGTTGATACACATGATCATGGAAGTAGGGGTCCTCGAACCCGGGGGGTTGTTTGACATATACCAACTCATTAATAGGACCATTAAGAAAAGTACTCTTCACATCCATTTGTTGCAACTTAAAGTTATGATGAGAAGCACAAGCAATCAACAAAGGAATGGATTCAAGGCGAGCAACGGGAGCAAAGGTTTCACCGTAGTCGATACCCTCGACTTGGGAGTAGCCTTGTGCTACCAATCTTGCCTTGTTGTGAACTATTGTCCCATGAGCATCTTGCTTGTTATTGAATATCCACTTGGTTCCAATGACATTGTGGTTCCCCGTTGGCCTTGGCACCAATCTCCACACCTTTTTGTACTTTAAGTTGCTGAGTTCTTCATGCATGGAATTGAGCCAATCCGGATCTTCGAGCGCCTCATAGACCTTTTGGGGTTCAACACAAGAGACAAACACGTGATGTTCACAATAGTTTGCCAATTGTCTACGAGTGCTTACCCCCTTTTGAATGCTTCAAAGCACATTCTTCATGAGATGACCCTTGGTTGAGAGCTTGGATGCAATCTTGGCGGCACGACGCTCCAGCTCCTCCTCAGGGGTGAGTTGAGGAGCGGTCACTTGATCATCTTGAGTGCCGTCTTGAGCTTGTTCTTGATCTTGAGCTTGCTCTTGATCTTGAACTTGCTCGGAGGAGAGAACTTGACCTTGGGCATCACTTGGTGATTCAACACCGTCTTGAGATTGATCTTGCCCTTGGTCTTGTTCATGATGTTGAGGGCCTTCACTTTGTTCTTCGGAAGCGTGTGGGCCTTGGGTTGGTGAAGGCTCCACTTGAGTGGAGCTTTGTCCTTCTCCTTCGGCCACAAGGGGTTCCTCAATGGGTAGGATAAAGCCAATTCCCATTCTTCTTATGGCTTGGGGAGGAATTTCATCACCTACATCACAAGTGCCACTTTGCTCCACTTGGGAGCCGTTATTCTCATCAAACTCCACGCTACACGTCTCCTCAATAAGTCCCGTGGACTTATTGAGGACATGTTAAGCATGAGAGTTTGTGGCATAACCAACAAATATGCCCTCATAAGCTCTAGCCTCAAATTTAGATAAACGAACACCTTTCTTGAGAATGAAACACTTACACCCAAACACCCGGAAGTACTTGAGGCTGGGCTTGTTACCGGTGAGTATCTCATAAGGAGTCTTGTTCAAGCCCTTGCGGAGGTAGAGCCGATTGGATGCATGACAAGCGGTGTTGATGGCTTCGGCCCAAACGTTGTATGGAGACTTGAACTCTGCCATCATGGTCCTTGCCACATCCATCAATGTCCGGTTCTTCCTCTCCGCTACACCATTTTGTTGAGGGGTGTATGGTGCGGAATATTGATGCTTGATCCCCTCATCACCAAGGAATTCATCCAAGGTGTAGTTCTTGAACTCAGTGTTGTTGTCGCTTCTTATTGTCAAGATCTTTGCATTGTGTTGTCGTTGGGCTTCATTTGCAAAGTCAATGACGGTTTGTTGGGTCTCGCTCTTCCTCTTGAAGAAGTATACCCAAGTGTATCTTGAATAATCACCCACAATCACCAAGCAATACTTTCTACCCCCAAGACTATCAAAGGATGGAGGCCCAAAGAGATCCAAGTGAAGGAGATCCGAAGGCCTCTTCGAGTAGATGATACACTACAAAAAAAGACACATCCGTGACATTTTGGGCCGAACGAAAAATTTTCTGTCATACATATGACACTTCTATGACGATAATTGAGACAAAACCAGGTATCATCATAGATGTGGTGGGCTCCTACTTATATGACAAAAAATCATGACAGAAAATGGGCTTTTCGTCATGGGCGGACCGGAGAGCAGATGCATGACATTATTTGGGCCGTCCATGATGGAAAAACCGTGGTAGAAGCGAGGGGAGGAAAATTTCGGGAGTTGCCGGTTACGGTGGGAGGTCGGGGCCGGCGATGCGTGTTTCTCGTACACGCACGCTGCGTGTGTGCGGCGTTGGCTCTAATCAACCCGAAAGGCGTTGGGCTCTAATCGAACCCGGCGATTGCACCGCAGGTTATGCGTTCTTGAACTCGGCGATCGATCGATGGCTGTTAATTGAACCCGATCGGCGATTCTTCGCTCTGCCGCTAATCAAGTCGATCAATTGGATGAAGAGTGAGTGTTGCGGGGGTTGGATGAGCGATGGCGGTGGCTGTGCCTCTGGATGAACAGGACCCCGTGGTGTGGAGGGCTGGATGAACAGTACACGGTGGAGGGGTGGCCGTGGAGGGGTGGTTGAACAGGACCCCGTGGTGTGGAGGGCTGGATGAACAGTAGACGGTGGAGAGGTGCCCGTGGAGGGGTGGTTGAAACGTAGCCGGTGGAGTAGCGCGCGGTGGAGGCTAGATGAACAGGAGCCCGTGGAGGCTGGAGGAGGTCGACGGTAGCCCGTGGAGGCTGGAGGAGGTCGACGGTGGAGATGAACAGTATCCCGTGGAGTCCCGTTTTGCGGTACGCCACACCCCTCCCGATGAACAGGACTCCCGTTTCGACCGTAGCACTCCAACACAAGTCCGTTTCGTCCGTTTTGCGGTACGCCACACCCCTCCACCCCCGTTTCCACCGTAGGAGGTCCATTCCGTCCGTTTTGCGGTACGCCACACCCCTTCCGATCAACAGGACCCCCGTTTCGACTGTAGGAGGTCCGTTTCCTCCGTTTTGCGGTACGCCACACCCCTCCCGATCAACAGGACCCGTTCGAGCGTGGCGGTCGAACACAAGGCCGTTTCCTCTGTTCTGCGGTACGCCAGGCCTCGTTTCCATCGCATGTTCCATCCAAGCCGGTTGGCTCCCACGCGTTCCGTTGCCTCCCGATGAACACGACGCATTCCGTTGCCTCCCCATGAACACGACGATGACGCTGTTTCTCTGTTCCGACCCAGCCATGTACACGAGCCCTGGCCGTACGTATGCGCGAGTAGGCGTTCGAGACCCCGCCCGTATGTACACATACATGGCCGTATTTTCTTTCTTGCACCCTGGCCGTTGTACATACGTGTACATGCTATGTGCGTGCCTCTACTATGACACGTGTACGCCTCTACTACGACACGTGCGCGCCTCTACATTGACCAGTATGTACGTACACATTCGCGACCAGGATACAATGCTACGTACGCTTCGACCAGGTGGGTCCCGACTGTCAGGCACATCCTTGCGTGCGAAGATATAGCTGGTGGGTCCCAACAGTCAAGGGGCGAATCGTTTTTTTTTGCCCGGACGCACTTCCTTGCGTGCGAAGATGTAGCCGGTGGGTCCCAGCAGTCAGGGGGCGAATCATTTTTTTTGCCCGGACGCACTTCCTTGCATGCGAAGTTGTAGCTGGTGGGTCCCAGCGGTCGGGCGAATCGTTTTGGTTTTTGCCCAGACGCACTTCCTTGCGTGCGAAGGTGTAGCTTCGGGTCCCGGCAATGGGCGAATCGTTTTTTTGCCCGGACGCACTTCCTTGCGTGCGATGGTGTAGCAGGTGGGTCCCAGCAGTCGGGGGGCGAATCGTTTTTTTTCAGACGCACTTCCTTGCGTGCGAAGATGTAGCTGGTGGGTCCCAGCAGTCAGGGGGGTGAATCGTTTTTTTCCCGGACGCACTTCCTTGCGTGCGAAGATGTAGCTCGTGGGTCCCAGCAGTCAGGGGGTGAATCATTTTTTTTGCGAAATACGGTGGTCCGTCCGGTGGGTCCCCGCTGTCAGGTGGAGGAATAATTATTTTGCGCGTAATAAGGAGGCACTTCCTTGCGGCTGCCGTGGACCCGGTATCGACCTCTCCACGCATGATCCACGTCCGATGGAAGTCATTCCTTGACCACTTTGACCACGCCAGCCGAGAGCACCACGGCGGTGGACGACGGCGAGGCCTAGGAAGGGGACGGCGGAGCCGGGAAAACGGCGGTGGATGCACATGCGGAGAGAATACGAGGGTTCACTGGTTAATTGCTGCGCCGTCGGCTGAGAATAACAGGGGTGTGGGTGAGTGGAGGGATGGCACAGCCATCGGTGGGAGTAGTAGGGGCGATGAGGCCTCTGCGGCAACCTGACCGACCACGGGAGGCGAGGAAGCGGCACGACCGGCGCTGCTTTGGGCGGCTGGAGCAAGAAGACCAAAGGTTGAAGAAGCACGACGGCCGTTGGATGGACATCGTACGGTCACTGAAGCTAGAATCTTTTATATTGACTAAGTTGACAAATCCCTTGGTACGTCAACTTAGTAGGCCCACAAGTCAGCTTCCGAAACGGTGCGCCCGGATGTCGAGGAGGAATCATTTTTTGGGCGGGTGAAGCTAGAATATCCGAGATTGAAGAAGAAGCACATCATCCGTTGGATGGACATCCAACGGCCGCTGTTGCTAGAACCGTGTGTTGACTATAAGTTGACAAAGCCTTGCATACGCGTCAACTCTGTTTTTTTAGGGGACGCGTCAACTTAGTAAGGCCAGAAGTGTGTGGCAGAGAACTTATAGCCCATTTGAGATTAGTAAGAATGTGTAGCCCATTTTTGAATTCTAATGGAATTTACTACAGCCCATTTACAGTTTGTTAAAAGTACAACCCATTTCAACCAACCGTTCAAAACATAATTCAATAAAATTTCCCACATTTTGATGGGATCCGAAATATTTTTATCCCAAAATTTCTAGTTGGATTAAATACAATTTCAATATAAATTTATATTACGTAAAAATCCAACGAAACATTGCGCTCGCAACAATTATTGAAATTAAAATTTTCAATATTCAAAAATAATAATTTATAATGTAATCACGTGTTTGGTGCATTTTTTATAGTTACTGCCTAGTTTTTACAATTACATCCCATTTATTATTTCTTAAAGCCCATTTTCTTGTTAAGCCTAATGCATCCCTCCTAGGAAAGATTTACAGGCCAGTGGGGCGGAGAATAACAACTTGACCTTGCCTGGGTATTCCTAAAAAAAGTATAGCTGGGCTAGCCATTTTCAGCTTGAAAAAAATTAATATCTGGGCTGGATATCTGGCCTGGGCTAGACGGGCCACAGCCCGCCCAGTTAATACCTGCAGCGATGTTTTCGTTGTTGTTCAGAGGAGAAAAATTAATATCTGGGCTAAACATCAAAAAACTCTGCACAAATACTGCTCGAACTGCTTGGTCCCAAATCGGCCGCTTCTTGTGCAATTCTCTCGTTTATTGACTACTCCAGGAGGTTGACAATGGTGTGGGACCGTGATGTACGGAAACCAGGAGGAAGCAAAATAAATTATAGTTATATATATATAATAATGAGGCACTTGCGTACGTGAGGCTATGGACCTGGAGGGTCCCCATTGTCATCCTCTCCAAGTAAAGTCATCTCCTCGCCGCTTCCGCCAAGCTTGATCGGCGCCGCGCCCGCTTCCCGGTGCAGGCGATTGCTCCGCCTTCAAACGACACAAATGTCGTCCGTTCGTCCATCTGCCGCCCACATTAATGATACGCGGTTGTCGAGGAAGCTACTCTGGTGCCACACGTCCGTCCCTCCGCCCGCCCACCATTGCTATATAAACTGCTGCGCTAGCCATAGCCGCAATCATCCGCATCCGTTCCCTTTCTCCTGTCCACACCACTACTGCCCACCATGGATTCCTCGCGCTCCAGCGCTCTTCGAGACGGGCGGACGACGGACCACAAGGAGATGGCAGCCATTGCTGCCGACGGTTGGCGGCGAGCAGCGAGAGGGCAACGACGTCCCAATGGAGAACATGGTAGTCGACGATCCAGCGCCAACCCCCTCCTCCGCGCCATCCTCGCTAGTGCATTGCACCATGACCATCGGCGAGGCCCGTGCCCAATATATGGACATGGTGAGGCAAATGCGTGAGGAGCAGTTCCCGGAGGCGCAGGCCGACGCCGCCTACAACCACCATCTCCTCCAGGAGCACCTGTAGGCGGAGGAGCAGATCGCCGCGGAGCGGGCGGAGCAGGAGGCGCTGCTCGACTCGTACCTCCGCCCGCAAGGGCCGCCCTCGGCCTGGCGGTACCGCATGCGGGTGGCGGAGGCTGCGACCGCCTATAAAGAGGCTAGCAAAGAGGGCGATGAAGCGGGCGAGGCGCTGTTTGGCGAGACCGAGGACGAGGCAGAGGACGATGCCGGCTCCGACGAGTCCTCGCTCCGCTGGCGTCAACGAGGCAGAGGACATCACCGACTCAGCCGAGGCCCCACCCTTCCGGCAATGTGGGAGAGGATTTCCACCGCTCCGCTGAGGCGCCGCCCGCCGGCAACGAGACAGAGGACATCGCCGGCTCCATCGAGGCCCCTCCCCACTGCCAACGAGGTTGCGCCACATAGAAAATGAGGAAGAGTAGAACACGGTAGGTCGCCGCCGCTCGGGTCCAAGTAAGGCCACCGCTGCTACCCTCCGGTTGAAGCCAAGCTAGGCGAGTTGACCAATGACGGCCGGTTAGCTTCTTGGCGGCGACGTGGAGTCGGAGAGCTGCGCTGGAGAAGAACACTGCTTCTACTTAATCGCCGTGCGATTGGCTAATTGACACGTGGGCCCAACATGCCACATGTCAGTTATGCAACTGCACTGCGATTAAATCCTTAGCTCTTCTTGTTCTCGAGGGGATATAGGTGGGTAGCTTCGGTTAATTAATTATACCTCCAGTAGCACCCTTTTTAGTTGAAGAATGTATGAAATGTAATGAAATCCGGCATGTTTATATGAAATCCGACCGTGTATTAATGAATTTATTTTGATTAGTTCGAATTCCTGTATCACTGGCATTGGATGAACATGCAAAACTATACGTACTAGCATTATTCCCAGGGTGATCACCTTGTTTGCAGCAGTTTCACATGTACTCCCTCCGGTCCTTTCTAGTCTGGATACAAGTTTTGTCTGCAGTCAAAGTATCTCTACTTTGACCAATCTTATACAAAAAAGTATGCACTTTCACAATGTGCGAAGTAAAAAGGAACAGAAGGAGTACAAAGAGTTTGAGCAGCTTTTTAGCGTTTACAGACATTGCAATCAAACACACAGGCACGGCAATTCATAGAAAACATTCAAAACAATCGATGATTATGCATCTCAGCGACTCACATGTCGAGAGGCAATATTTACTTCACAACTAAAGAATAAAGAAAAATTGATCGACGCCGACAAAGAAAGGGCGTCCCATTCGAAAATATCAAACGCATGTCTTGCTAAAATCAATGAGCAAAATTTGACAAGGTTGTCCCATTCCAAAATATCAAATGCCTACGATTGTGGAATGGGCAGGGTTTGCCATCAGTTCGGACATTGACATGGCACCTCGTGCTAAATAAACCAGCTGTTCTTTATGTGCAGTTCCACCAAAATCAACCAAATTCGCGCGTAGCTTGTATGATTTCGCCCTTATATGTTGCAACGCCTTGAACTTATCGGCACCTCCTTTCTTGTGGTGGAAATGAATGATTGATGTATTCATGAACATTTTGTGCAGTTCCCATTGAAATCAAGATGAGCACCCCTGTTTGCACAAATACAAAAAAGTGATTAGTATAAAGCAAACTGTACTATGACTTGACAGTTTAAACAGGCACATACATGGTCCATGTAGAGCACACTTTTAGAAAAATGGAACTCACCAGAAAGAATCCTAGAACAACATTGTACTCGCGCATCACAGCAAAAAAATGGAGATTTGTCAGTCCTTCTGAGTTGAAGTTAGTTTGGTCTTGTGGGGAGTAATGTAACCATCCTTCAACTGCTCCTTCTGATGAGAAGATAGACAGGCTTCTTCATCCTGGCATAATCGGAACTAGTCACTTCACATACTCCATATTCTTCTTCAGAGGAAGATGATCCTGTTGTGCAAAGACAAGAGGACTACTAAATGCTAGCATCCATGTTTGCTCAAAAAAAAGGAAAGGAAATATTTGAAACAGAACAGATGAAGCACTTCTCAAGGACAATACCACTTTTTCATGACAGTATCTAAACAGTAGCACAACACCAATAGAAATGACAAAGCTCAATCATATGGATGAAATCAGTTGGCGAGTACCAACCTTTGTCTGGAGGCTGATTGTATAGAGCATGCAGATGAAGCACTTCTCCGGAACCATCTGTTGCTATCTACGGGGGTGGCCATGCTTACTATATACTCCTCGATTAGTTAAATGTTTCCAACATCTTCTTGTGCAGTTCCACTAAAATATATGGTATCTTCAAAGAAGATCCCTGTTTGCACAAGTAGAGATAATTACGTATGGCATCAAATCAGTGGCAAAACAATTGCTCGTTCCAGCCATTAAGATGCAAAACTATATCATTACTTGTGTCATCACAGTTCCATTGCTTCATTACAGCACCGGGAGTTGATTTTTGTTTTTCTTCCGCTTGTTTTTCCCCTTCATCACTTGGTTCAATAATGCATAAGCTTCGCCTTCAATGTAAGATTTGGCATGTCAATTAGGGAGCACAAGTATAGTACTAAACTTAATTTTCTGATGAAAGTGGAAAATACAGGCCAGCAGTTGTGAAATATCCTTATCTTACCTCAATGGGATATTACGGTGCACATACAGATTGGAAGTCTTGTCTCCATTTGTGCAGTTCACTAAAATCAAGCAACATTGTCGTACAAGTAGCACAACATATGAAAGCACACTGCAGAATCATGTGAAAGAAGGCTAGTACAGACCTCTCATGATGCGGAATTCAAACAACTCACAAGAAGAAGATTTGAACCAAATTCGCCTTAACAGATAGGAAGTAAGAACTCCTCTTGTGCAGTTCCACTAAGATCAAGTAATCAAGCAACATTGTCGGTGTGACATTTTGTTTGAACTGCACAAAACACTCTTAAAACAAAAGTGTTTTGTGCGATTGCAACAAAAGGTCACAATGGCAACGAGGTGAAGTAGATAACCTGTTTACACAGAGGTGCAAAGGAAACAATTAGTGGTCAATAACGGTGGATGACACAGAAGCCAACAAAAGAAGCATCTACCTTATCTAAATGGGAAAGAAAGCAAGACAGTAGCATTTCTCAAATGGGGGCATAGATTAATATTAACATAGAGATTATATTAACAATAAAATTCGTTAAACATGTAATTTGCTTTTAACTATGGCATTGCATCAATTTTCCAGCGGCATTATTAAAGGGTGTTTGTTTACAGGGACATTTTAGTGTAGGGATTAAAAAAACTCCGTGTCAGTCCCATCTAAACCAAACAGGAGGGACTTTTAGGGACTAAAAGTGGGCATTCGGGACTAAAGAAAGAAGACCCCGAGGGAGTCTTTTTGGGACTTTTTCCAACTGTTGCCCCTGCCACGCATCGCACCTTGTTTCTATTAGTTACTTACTAGGGGTAACATGGTCTTTTAGCATGTCATTTAATACCCTCTAGTCCATGTTTAGTCCCTGGAACCAAGCAGGTAGGGACTAGGGAGTTTTTAACCAAACAGGGCCATAGATTAACAATAACTAATGAGTTGCAGGGACGGTGGGCCTTTTGCACCATGTGCATCTACCAATGTACTGTGGTCATGCACAGTCTGTTGCAACAAAGAACAAACAACCAAGGAGCATATTTGTGTTGGTCCCAGTTTTGTTATCTTTAGACACTGATACGTCTCCAACGTATCTATAATTTATGAAGTATTCATGCTATATTACTATGTGTTTTGAATGATTATGGGCTTTATTATACACTTTTATATTACTTTTGGGACTAACCTATTAACTGGAGGCCCAGCCCATATTGCTGTTTTATTGCCTGTTTCAGTATTTCGAAGAAAAGGAATATCAAACGGAGTCCAAACGGAATGAAACCTTCGGCATCGTGATTTTTTGGAAGAATATCATCCTGGAGGCTTGGAGATCAAGTCAGAAGACCCTCGAGGAGCCCAGGAGATAGGGGCGCCCCCTCATGGCGCGCCCCTGTCGTGGACCCCTCGAGCAGCCCCGACCGACTTCTTTCGCCTATAAATTCCTCGTACCTAAAACCATCGAATATCAAGATAGATCGGGAGTTCCGCCGCCGCAAGCCTCTGTAGCCACCAAAACCTCTCGGAGTCTGTTTGGCACCACCGGAGGGGGAACCCATCACCGGTGGCCATCTTCATCATCCCGGCGCTATCCATGACGAGAAGGGAGTAGTTCACCCTCGGGGCTGAGGGTATGTACCAGTAGCTATGTCTTTCATCTGTCTCTCTCTCGTGTTCTCTCTATGGCACGATCTTGATGTATCGCGAGCTTTGCTATTATAGTTGGATCTTATGATGTTTCTCCCCCTCTACTCTCTTTTTATGAATTGAGTTTCCCTCTTGAAGTTATCTTATCGGATTCAGTCTTTATTTGAGAACACTTGATGTATGTCTTGCCGTGTTTATCTGTGGTGACAATGGGATATCACATGCCTCTTGATGTATGTTTTGGTGACCAACTTGCGGGTTCCGCCCATGAACCTATGCATAGGGGTTGGCACACGTTCTTGACTCTCCGGTAGAAACTTTGGGGCACTCTTTGAAGTACTTTTATGTTGGTTGGATGAATCTGAGATTGTGTGATGCATATAGTATAATCATGCCCACGGATACTTGAGGTGACAATGGAGTATCTAGGTGACATTAGGGTTTTGGTTGATTTGTGTCTTAAGGTGTTATTCTAGTACGAACTCTTTAATAGATCGATCCAAAAGAATAGCTTTGAGGTGGTTTCATACCCTACCATAATCTCTACGTTTGTTCTCCGCTATTAGTGGCTTTGGAGTGACTCTTTGTTGCATGTTGAGGAATTGTTATATGCTCTATCGATGTTATATTGTTGAGAGAACTTGCACTAGTGAAAGTATGAACCCTAGGCCTTGTTTCCTATCATTGCAATACCGTTTACGCTCACTTTTATCATTAGTTACCTTGCTGTTTTTATTATTTCAGATTACAAAAACCTATATCTACTATCCATATTGCACTTGTATCACCATCTCTTCGCCGAACTAGTGCACCTTTACGATTTACCATTGTATTGGGTGTGTTGGGGACACAAGAGATTCTTTGTTATTTGGTTGCAGGGTTGTTTGAGAGAGACCATCTTCATCCTATGCCTCCCACGGATTGATAAACCTTAGGTCATCCACTTGAGGGAAATTTGCTACTGTCCTACAAACCTGTGCACTTGCAGGCCCAACAACGTCTACAAGAAGAAGGTTGTGTAGTAGACATCAAGCAGTTTCTGGCGCCGTTGCCAGGGAGGTGAGTGCTTGAAGGTATATCTTTAGGTCTTGCAATCGAATCTTTTTTTCTTGTTTTATCACTAGTTTAGTTTATAAAAGAAAACTACAAACAAATGGAGTTAAGTTTGTCTCATACGCTTCGTCTTTTAATATCTTTCGTGAGTATGATGGAAAGGAAAATTGTGCTCAAGTGCTAGAAAAAGAGTGCATTAAAATGCTTGATACTAAATCTTTGAATGATGAGCATGATTGCAATGTTGTTAGTATAAACTCCTTGAATATCCATAGTACTAATGATGATTGCACTAGTTATGATGAAAATGTCTCCTATAAGCATGTTGATTTTTGTGGAGTAGATTGGATTCGCATGGACACACCAAATAGAGAAAATAGATATTGCAAGAGCCATAAGTACTTAAAAACTAAAGGTTTGCAAGAAAGTCTTGATGAGTGTGCTAGAAGATTCAATATTTTTCGCGCTCCTTGTGAACTTTGCAATGAATGTGGTCATTTAAATCTCCAATGAAAATTGTTTTATGATCGAATCGTGTCCAAAAATTGTGATAGCTTGATTACCCTTGGGCATCATAAAGAGCTTAGTCTTCTTTTGGGGTATGAAGAAATGAAACGTATAACTGAGGGTATTCCAAAGTTTAATCTTGATAGATTTATTGATTTTGATCTAGAGGATATTTATATGTTTTGTGCGGAGAATTGCCTTGAAAATCCTTATATTGCCAATTACATAAAGAAAAGAAAGAAAATAGAAGATGAAGAGAATACTAATGAAAGGGAAGAGACTTCCCAATCTCCTCCTATTATTTCTTATGATGAATCAGGTAACGAGGAGGAGCTTTCTATTCAACCAATCTAATCAATAAGGAGCTCAAAGAGCAAGGTTGAACCCACACATAATGTGAAGAAGAAAAAGAAAAGAAGGAACAACAAAGGTAAAAAGGTATCCCTCCCAAATGATGTTGCTCCTACTACTCATTGTGATGATGATAATTGTTTTACTATTGGTGCTATCCATATTTTTAATGATGAGAGTGATTATGCTTATGATATGAAAAGGCCCAAGCTTGGGGAAGCTACGTTTGATGAGGATGAAATATTTGAGAATATATTTGCTGGAATTAATGTTTGTCCCAAGCTTGGGGATGCTATGTTTAATGAAGATGATATTTTAGCATCCCAAGTTTTGATATGCAAAGTTGTTATGATGATAGCATGCCTCCTACGTATGATGATTATATTGATGAAAGTGGGTTTGGAAGAGTGTCAACTTTAGGAATTAGTGATCCCACTATTTTGGAGGATGTTGAATCTTATTGTGATGAATATGAAAGTGGGTTTGGAAGAGTGTCAACTTTATTTAGTGATTCCACTATCTTGGGAGAGGTTTCAATCGATTATGATGAGAACGAAGTTGCTACCTATGATGATTATTGTGATGAAACTTATGCTATAATAAGTAGTGATGATTATATTTACAAATCTTGTCATGATTATGATTACCCTTTTTCTTAACATTACTCTTTTAATGTAGAAACAATCTTTAGTATTCAAGTCTCTTATGATACTCCCACTATTCTGAATGAGAATTTTTTTTTGCTTATGTGGAGAGTAGTAAAATTTCTATGCTAGTAGATCATGAAAAGAATTCTTTAGGTGCTGGTTATATTGTTGAATTCATTCATGATGCTACTGAAAATTATTGTGAGGGAGGAACATATGCTTGTAGGAATTGCAATAATATCAAGTTTCCTCTCTATGTGTTGAAAATTTTGAAGTTATGCTTGTTTTGCCTTCCTATGCTAGTTGATTCTTGTTCCCATAAGTTGTTTGCTCACAAAATCCCTATGCATAGGAAGTGGGTTAGACTTAAATGTGCTAGTCATATTCTTCATGATGCTCTCTTTATGTTTCAATTCTTATCTTTTACGTGAGCATCATTGAAATCATCATGCCTAGCTAGGGGCGTTAAACGATAGCGTTTGTTGGGAGGCAACCCAATTTTATTTTAGTTTCTTGCTTTTGGTTCTGTTTAGTAATAAATAATCCATATAGCTTCTGTTTAGATGTGTTTTTATGTTTTAATTAGTGTTTGTGCCAAGTAGAACCTTTGGGAAGACTTGGGTGAAGTCTTTTTGATCATGCTGTAAAAAACAGAAACTTTAGCGCTCACGAGATTAGCTTCAACTTTTTACTGGAGAGTGCTATTTAGTTGATTATTTTTGCAGGTGATTACTATACAAATTCCTCAGGTCCACCAATTTATTTTAGAATTTTTGGAGTTCCATAAGTTTGCGTTAGTTACAGATTACTACAGATTGTTCTGTTTTTGACAGATTCTGTTTTTCGTGTGTTGTTTGCTTATTTTGATGAATCTATGGCTAGTAAAATAGTTTATAAACCATAGATAAGTTGGAATACAGTAGGTTTAACACAAATATAAATAAATAATGAGTTCATTACAGTACCTTGAAGTGGTGTTTTGTCTTCTTTCGCTAACAGAGCTTACGAGTTTTCTATTAAGTTTTGTCTTGTGAAGTTTTCAAGTTTCGGGTAAAGATTCAATGAACTATGGAATAAGGAGTGGAAAGAGCCTAAGCTTGGGGATGCCCAAGGCACCCCAAGGTAATATTCAAGGACAACCAAGAGCCTAAGCTTGGGGATGCCCCGGATGGCATCCCCTCTTTAAATCTTTGTTCATCGGTAACTTTACTTGGAGCTATATTTTTATTCACCACATGATATGTGTTTTTCTTGGAGCGTCATTTTATCTTGTTAGTATTTGCTTTCTGTTATTTAGAATAATGTTTTGCATATTTAGTTTCAATAAAAAAGTCAAGGATAGCCTTTGCCATGCTTATTTTGCTACTATACATGTTGCTGTTTGAAAACAGAAAGTTTACCGCTGTTGCAAAAATTCCCTAGAAAAGTAAGAGAGTGGTATAATATTGAATCACTTTGAATATTGAGCTCTGATAAATTTATTACAGTGGGAATTTTAGTTCATAATTGTTGGAGTTAGGGAAGTATGATGAATCTTGCATTCTTTACAGACTGTACTGTTTTGGCAGATTGCTGTTATGTTTGCATTGTTTGCATATGTTTGCTTGTTTAATGATTCTATTTAAGGATAGGAGTATTAAATATGCAGAGGCATTTAGTATGAAATGTTGAATAATAATGTTAGTGATTTGTTACAGTAGAAAAATGATAAGGTTTTGCATTGGTTTATACTAACCTATCTCACGAGTTCTTGTTGAGTTTGTTGTGAATGAAGCTTTTGATAAAAAGAGAAACCATGATATGAGAGGAATTAAGGAGACACAAAAGTTCAAGCTTGGGGATGCCCAAGGCACCCCAAGATAATATTTCAAGAAGTCTCAAGCATCTAAGCTTGGGGATGCCCCAGTAGGCATCCCACCTTTCTTCTTCAACAACTATCGGTTAGTATCGGTTGAGCCTAAATTTTTGCTTCTTCACATGAGTTGTGCTATCCTTGCAATGTCATTTTATTTTGTTTTGCTTGCTGTTTGAATACAATACCAAGATCTGAAATTCTTAAATGAGAGAGAGTCTCCGCATAGTTACACAATTATTTAGCTACTCATTGATCTTCACTTATATCTTTTTGGAGTAGTTTTTCATTTACTCGTGTGCTTCACTTATATCCTATGAGTAAATTATTGAATGAGTTGATTGTCATAAATCTGAAATTATATATGTCTCATTTGCTTATCCCATGGGGAGTAATGACTTCACGTCTAAGAAGTAGAGGTTGTAAATTTATTGAAGGTTAGCAAGCATTGTATTGGTCATTTGAACAATTCATGAAAGAATATTGAAGGAAGAGAGATTTCACATATAAATATACTATTGTAGACATCTTTTATAGTTGGGAGCACTCATTAAGTATGACATGCTAAAGAGTTTATGTTGGACAAGGAAGACAACGTAATGGGTTATGTTTTCCGACATCTCAGTTAAAGTATATTGTCATGGATCATTCAAACATGTTGAGCTTGCCTTTCCCCCTCATGCTAGCTAAAATTCCGTGCACCAAGTAGAGATACTACTTGTGCTTCCCCATCTCCTTAAACTCAGTTTTGCCATGAGAGTCCACCATACCTACCTATGGATTGAGTAAGATCGTTCAAGTAAGTTGTCATCGGTGCAAGCAATAAAAATTGCTCTCTAATTATGCATGACTTATTAGTGCGGAGAAAATAAGCTTTGTACGAACTTGTTATGGAAGCAATAAAAGCGACGGACTGCATAATAAAGGTCCATATACAAGGAGCAATATAAAGTGACGTTCTTTCGCATTAAGATTTTGTGTATCCAACCCTAAAAGCGCATGACAACCCCTGCTTCCCTCTACGAAGGGCCTATCTTTTACTTTATGTCTTTTACTTTTATGTCTTTTACTTTTATGCAAGAGTCAAGGTGATCTTCACCTTTCCCTTTTTCATTTTATCCTTTGGCAAGCACTTTGTGTTGGGGTGATCCTGATATATATATCCAATTGGATGTAAGTTAGCATGAACTATTATTGTTGACATCACCCAAAGGTGAATACGTTTGGAGGCGACATTATAAGCCCCAATCTTTCTCTGTGTCTGATTAAAATTTCATAACCACAAGTATTGCGTGAGTGTTAGCAATTGTAGAAGACTATATGATAGTTGAGTATGTGGAGTTTGTTATTCCTGAAAATAAGATGAATTGCAATTGTTTCAATGACTGAGAATGAAGTTTGCTAGTTTTCAAGAAAGTTTATGGTCTATGCTTTGACATGTGAATTTCTTGTTACTTTATCGTGAGAAGTTTTATGAGATGAACTAATGTTATGACATATTATCATGCTAGAAAAGGTGATTGAAATTATCATTGATCAAACTTGTGCACCTTCTAGCATTCACACTTCATAAATTCTTTCTTTATCATTTACCTACTCGAGGGCGAGTAGGAATTAAGCTTAGATCTTGATACGTCTCCAACGTATCTATAACTTATGAAGTATTCATGCTATATTACTATGTGTTTTGAATGATTATGGGCTTTATTATACACTTTTATATTACTTTTGGGACTAACCTATTAACCGGAGGCCCAGCCCATATTGTCGCTTTTATTGCCTGTTTCAGTATTTCGAACAAAAGGAATAACAAACGGAGTCCAAACGGAATGAAACCTTCGGCATCGTGATTTTTTGGAAGAATATCATCCTGGAGGCTTGGAGATCAAGTCAGAAGACCCTCGAGGAGCCCAGGAGATAGGGGGCGCCCCCCCCCCCTACTGGGCGTGCCCCCTGTCTCGTGGACCCCTCGAGCACCCCCCCTCGACCGACTTCTTTCGCCTATATATTCCCTCGTACCCTAAAACCATCGAATATCAAGATAGATCGGGAGTTCCGCCGCTGCAAGCCTCTGTAGCCACCAAAAACCTCTCGGGAGTCCGTTAAACTCGCCGGAGGGGGAACCCATCGGCCAGCCATCTTCATCATCTCGGCGCTATCCATGACGAGGAGGGAGTAGTTCACCCTCGGGGCTGAGTGCGTACCAGTAGCTATGTGTTTGATCTCTCTCTCGTGTTCTCTCTATGGAACGATCTTGATGTATCACGAGCTTTGCTATTATAGTTGGATCTTATGATGTTTCTCCCCCTCTACTCTCTTGTTATGAATTGAGTTTCGCTCTTGAAGTTATCTTATCGGATTGAGTCTTTATTTGAGAACACTTGATGTATGTCTTGCCGTGTTTATCTGTGGTGACAATGGGATATCATGTGCCTCTTGATGTATGTTTTGGTGATCAACTTGCGGGTTCCGCCCATGAACCTATGCATAGGGGTTGGCACACGTTCTTGACTCTCCGGTAGAAACTTTGGGGCACTCTTTGAAGTACTTTTATGTTGGTTGGATGAATCTGAGATTGTGTGATGCATATCCTATAATCATGCCCACGGATACTTGAGGTGACAATGGAGTATCTAGGTGGCATTAGGGTTTTGGTTGATTTGTGTCTTAAGGTGTTATTCTAGTATGAACTCTTTAATAGATCGATCCGAAAGAATAGCTTTGAGGTGGTTTCGTACCCTACCATAATCTCTATATTTGTTCTCCGCTATTAGTGGCTTTGGAGTGACTCTTTGTTGCATGTTGAGGGATTGTTATACGATCTATCTATGTTATTATTGTTGAGAGAACTTGCACTAGTGAAAGTATGAACCCTAGGCCTTGTTTCCTATCATTGCAATACCATTTACGCTCACTTTTATCATTAGTTACCTTGTTGTTTTTATTATTTCATATGACAAAAACCTATATCTACCATCCATATTGCACTTGTATCACCATCTCTTCGCCGAACTAGTGCACCTATACAATTTACCATTGTATTGGGTGTGTTGGGGACACAAGAGACTCTTTATTATTTGGTTGTAGGTTTGTTTGAGAGAGACCATCTTCATCCTATGCCTCCCATGGATTGATAAACCTTAGGTCATCCACTTGAGGGAAATTTGCTACTGTCCTACAAACCTGTGCACTTGCAGGCCCAACAACGTCTACAAGAAGAAGGTTGTGTAGTAGACATCAGACACCTTTCCCTATGTGAGCGCAACAAATCTAGTCCTCCTCAAACTCTACAGCCTTGTCCATTCCTTTCCTTTTTGAACTAGTACTTTCGCCCCTTCCTTTCCTCTTTGAACCACGTCCTAGATTTATGCGATACAACTTTCCCCACTACTTTCCCACATTCCTTTCCTCTTTGAACCACGTCCTAGATTCATCTTTGTACAACTTTCCCCTTCATTTCCTCTTTGAACCACATCCTAGATTCATGATATATACTTCCTCCGTTCCTAAATATAAGTCTTTGTAAAGATTCCACTATGAACCACATACGGATGTATATAGATGCATTTTAGAGTGTAGATTCATTCATTTTGCTCCGTATGTAGTCCTAGTAAAATCTCTACAAATACTTATATTTAGGAACGGAGGGAGTACAACTTTTCCCACTACTTTCCCCCACTCCTTTCCTCTTTGAACCACGTCCTAGATTCATGGTATACATGCAGCTAGAGCAATGCATGTGGAGTAAGTAAATTATACCTTAAGGTTCTTGGGGCGTGGTTCGGTGGGCGACGGAACGGCGGCGAAGAAGAAGGGGTCGGAGGCCCTCCAGCGCCCTTGTTGGGTGGAAAGTGAACAAGCTGCGGTAGTGGAGTCCCTCCCTCGCCGACGGCAACAGTGTTAAGCCTCCTTCCCTTCCCGGCGGACGGATCCTGCCGGCTCTTTGAGCAGCAGTGAGGGGAGAGAGAGAGGCCAACGAAGTCTTGATTAGATCTGGAGAGGGCGAGAGAGTTTGAAGACAACAACCACAAGCGCTGAGGCTCCAGCGGGAGAGGGCGAGAGAGTGTGAAGAGAGCAACTACAAGCGCTGAGGCTCCAGCGTGTATATATATACTGGAGAGAGAGTGTGAAGCGTGCAAACCGTAGAAAACATTTTGACCAGTCAAAGAATCCTCCTGGCAAGGATTATGCTCAAGTGTAGTTATCGAACCCGAGACCTCAAGTTTGATGAGCGAACAGGCTAACCAGCTACACAACCCTCCCGTTATGTTAAACGAGAGGAAAATAACCTTTTATACATTCCTGCATTCGTGTGACAAGCATGCCATGTTTTGTGTGTGTGTGTGGGAGTCATTGGGATTTCAATCATAATCGTGTCATGTGGCTTTGGTGGTAAGACTATCCACAGTGGTGCAGAAATAATGCAGCCTTAGTCACCTTACCTCTCTCCACGTAGTACGTTGGGTCCAACCAGTCAGAGGGTGAAACAAACAAATTAATAAGAAAAATTAAAAGCGCCAGCGGTGTATCTTACCTCACACATCTCGCTACTGCTCGGGAACACTGCCCAATTCATCCCTCTGTTCGCTCACGTACTATTTTAAGTGAATCCTTATTATAACATGCACACAAATTTTGGGCACTTGTATTCGACTTAAGTCAGTGTGCCACCGTATCTCGCATACTTACTACTCCCTCCGTCTAGGTGTAATAAGTCATGTTAGAAGGTGCAACGGGACCAAGGTGCGTGTGTGTGTGTGTGTGTGTTTAACAGCATGTGTGTGTTAGAGAGTGCGACAGATCGACCTACTCCTACAGAGAGATGGTGTGTAGTGTATGATTTTAGCCGCGAGAGTCGATGCACCCTCTCGTTTCCAGGCGTGTCCGGTAGGGACATGCGGACAGCTGCCACGCCCGCTCCTGACCAGCCTGGCCCACCCAAAGCCCCTCCATCGCCCGCGCGCGCTTCCCGCCCGAAACGGTCAGCGCCGCTCCAAAGAATCGGTGCCGCATTCATGCCCGGGCAGAGCGTACGCAACCTCTCACTGGCGCGAGTGATGGTTGCTTCATCCGTCCAACTTACTGCTGGGTCTATGTGATTTGACGGCTCATTGGTCTTTATTACTGAGGTGGTAGGACTGCTGGATGTCCCACGCTTTTGGCGTACTAGATTACAATTTTCTCCATTCTTACAGCGGAGGAGTGCAAGAGCAGTGAAAACACGCAGGCTCAGTGATTACATGGCCCACCTCACACTATCACCGGCGACACCTAACTCTTTACATAGTACTCCCTCCGTTCCTAAATATTACTAGATGAGTCCCCGCGCGTTGCCGCGGAACAACGGCATATCTCTCTGCGCAAAATTATCGATTTCATAGAACTAAAAAAACTCTATAACCGCATGCCAAATGTGGTAGCCAAACTAAATAAACTCCGATCATCATTTAGATCATCCCACGTAAGGAAAAAAGATCTGCCAACTCCTACTGCATAATGAGATTATATTTTTCTTTTTGACATGTTAATGGGACTTAAAAGCTCACTTACATGCATGCTACCGGTGCATGCTTGCATGCAGACATGTTGATGTGATTTAAAACCCACTCACATGCATGTGCCACGGTATTTCTGCATGCTTGCATGTGGCTTAGTCTTGAGCCTCTCAACGTCTAGATCAGACGGCTATTATGGACTGATTTACTTCATCTAATGGCTACATCAATTTTGATGATGTGGCTCAAGGAGAGGATAGAGAATTCCTAGTAGTGGGGCTAGCTATTACTAGTAGATAAGTCTTTGTAGAGATTCCACTAGGTGAACTACATACGGAACAAAATGAATGAATCTACACTTAAAATGCATCTATATACAATCGCATGTGGTTCATGGTGAAATCTCTACAAAGACTTATATTTAGGAACGGAGGAAGTACTAGTATAGTACGTATTGTAATTTATCAACGAGATAAATTTGTACAATGCTATGAAGCTTCCAGCTTCTGTTACATGTATCTTGCGTCCAAGGTTGCCCGTTGTAACATTTCATCAAATACAAAGGAGACTAACATGCATGCTATTGCATCTCAATGATTGACAGATCATAGCAAATATGTACTCCCTCCGTTCCAAAATAAGTATCTCAACTTTGTGCAAACTTTAGTACAAAGTTGTACTACTACTAAAGTTGACACTTATTTTGGAGCAGAGGCAGCTAAAGAAAAAAACGATCCATGAAGTCCATAGCCCTTGAACCATGAACCCTGACCAGCCTTCAATTTGCTGGCAACGTTCGAGCTTCCTAATAAATGAAGTTTGCAACCTTTTGACCATCGGATCATTTTGTGCAGTTTCACCAAAGTCGAGATGAGCATCCACATGGCAAAGAAATTGAAGAAGCGTGATTAGAATAAGATTCTTTGGGACTATTTGATGAGACATAAACTCATCACAAATACAGTACGTAGAAGCCGATAAGGGTATGTGCGCGGCAAAGAAGTAGAGAAATATCCACAGGGAGTGATGTGGGCACCTGGAGCAGCGGTGCAAGCCGGCTGTAAAGGGAGTTGTACCTGAGGGACGTAGCTTAACCTTGAGGAGGGCGGCGGCAACTGCCCACGTCGCGGCAGTGAGCAAGGGACGAAGGAAACCTCACCGGCTTTGTGAGAGAGAACGGCGAGGAACCTGATCGGGACGTGCCGACAGTGGGTTTTCGCCGTCGGCAACCGCCACCGCAACATACGATGGTTTAACTTGACAATAATGATGATTGTAGATCTTATTAAAATAGAGAAACGAATTCAAATGCTTTGACTTTACAACAATCATTACTGTAGATATTATTCAAATAGAGAAACGAATTCAAATTTAGTTCATATTGAAGCGGTAGTATATACGTTTGGAATGCACTAAAACGTTCATTTGAGTAGTAGGTTGCATGCATTATACATGTAGCGGAATATTTTAATTGAACATAACATGAGTTCAAAGTTTTGAATGACATTTGTAGTGTGCATTGATTTGGTACAGTACACGTTAGGCTTGTCCGGAAATTTCAAACCGCACCTTGTTAGCCCGAAATATTTAAGATATATCTTTGTCTTGTTGTGCTCTGACAACTCCCTCCATCTCAACCCGCGCCTTGCTATTCCGAAATTACAACGTGCGCGAAAACTCCACCTCCTGTGAAATCCCGACACGCGAAATGCCCGTGGTACCCCTGAACCGAAAGAACCGCCTCAAATCGGTGGGGGGTACTTTCGTAACTTACCCCACATTTCGGACAAGCGCGTCTCAAGCCATGGTTCCCCACCGCCATCCCATCCGCCCACCCATTCAGACACCGAGGCCGCGAAAACCATGACGAAACCCCACACCCTGCTCCGTCCCGCCACCTAGCCGGAGCCTCTTCCCCGTCGGCGTCGTCCACAAGAACACCTCGGCGTCCCTCATCCACCGTGCGGATGAGGATCCGTCGTCGATCTCATCGTCCCGCCGGTTCAGCCACCCCGTCCTCCACCTCCAAGGAGCTTCCTCGACGTTCCCCTCGTCTTTCGCGCCACCTCCATTCCCACACCGCCATCTTCACCTGCACCACCGGAAGAGCATCATCATCACCGTTTCCTCAGATGAAGTTGCGGCCTAATCGGCGCCACCAAAGAGGTTGTACACCAATCATCGCATTTTCTTCTTGATTCAATCCCACGGTGCTGCCGGCGCTCGGTCCGGAGCCGACACGGCGCGACTCCATCCAAGGCGGCGTCGCCGGCCACTTCCTCCACGGCGTCGACATCCACATCAGTAGGAGCTGTTGCTGCTTTAGCTCTCGCTCGCGCTGCTGTTCTGCTCTTGCTCTCGGTCCCCTGCCTGGTCTGCTCTTGCTATTGCTCTTGCTCATGTTCTTTGCTCTCGCTCTTGCTCTTGCTCTTGCTTGCGATGCTGCTCCAATTTAGCTACACTTGATCGACTGAATCGACTTTTGGGTCGATCGATTTTCAGGGGTGGGGAGGGGGTGGGGCTCACGGGGTGAAGGAAGAACCACCCCTTGAGGAGGGGGCTCACCGGAGACGCACCCCACTATCTATCTTAGGGTTCAGGATGGGGGCGGTGGTCACCGGCGGTGGCGGGGCGTTGGCGGGGCGGTGGCGTGGGGATCGCCGGAGAAAAACCTCGGCATGTGGGTGCCTAGAGGGATGGCCAGGGCGGCGGCAGACCGGCGGTGGGGAGTGTTTTCTGGGCGGGCGGGGCTCCGGGGGTGGAGGTTGAACATGAACCGCAGGCCCTTGATTTCGTATCTGACGGCTGCAAAATCGACTGACCAGAGATGAAAAAGTCAGTCAACCGAGTGTAGCCTCACCTTGCTAGTGCGTTCAGTTTCGACAGCAAAATTCAGTTTCGACAGTTAAGTTCGATTTGACGCTTAAGTTCAGAGATGAGCGGCTGATGTATTTTACATCTAGCACTTTGTGGTTATGTATTTTACGTCATGTATTGGAGATGCTATTAGAATTCCACTCAGGTTAACGTTGTTCGTTGTCTCTCTTGTCCTGCTTCAGCCTCGGCGTCGTACAACTCACCGGAGCTGCTCCAACGACGAAACCCTCCATCACAACGGAGCAGTACCTCGGGCTCCATCTCCAGACGCCAAAGATGTTCTTCCCCTCCTCCGGCAGCAAAGTCAGCCAGAGCATCCTCACCGGCCAACCCAATCACGTTGAGATCGACATGGCTTCGCCAAAGAGGTTGTAAACTTGTTGCATCTCCTTTTTACTCTACATGTTATATATATTGTCCACTGAGCACACGGATTTGTTCCTTTAGTGTCTCCTTGAAAGAAAAAACGTAGGAATTAATTTTCACGTGTCCTCCTTTTCAAATTCCTATTCATGAAGCAGAAGACTAAGAGATAGTAGCATAATAGCATTATAACCGTACATTTTCTTGTGGTTTGACTTAATCTCACCATGTTTCTCTTGCATCCTGTGATCTTCCAATTGTTGTGAATCAAACACCCAGTTAGCGAAATCCTGTGTTTTTAAATTCTCTGTTTTGCACGTGCATTCCAATCCTATTCCTGTCTATTTCCTATCCCTGCATTGTTGGAATCCTCCAATTCAAACGAGCACTTACAGAATTACTTCTCTTACATATAGTTGTCAAAGAAAACCTTGTGTGGTTTGTCCCGCTCCTCTGCTGCCGTCGTCCACCCAGCTCAGCCGCTCCAACGATGTAAGGGTCCAGCACAGCAGGGATCCGGCCTCCAGACTGTCTTTCGCCGCGTTACATCTTCTTCCCCGTCGCTGGCAGCCATGAAAACTGCATTACCATCATCAACCGAGCAGATGACCTCAAGGACTACACGGGTCCGCAAGAGAGGTCACACTCTTTCGTGTCTGCTTACGTTATGCATCGCTTAATATTACATGCTACTTTATCGTCACATTCACCGATTAGACTCGAGTCGACTCCAAACTAATGGTCAAACTTGAGTTTTTAAATGGTTGTGCGGTACATATCGGGGCCGCTATCAATGATATCTATCTACTATCCGTTAATCTCCGGTGTCTACTATGAGTGTCATGTTGGGTGGGAAACAAAGCGAAAGAAGCCATTATCTGTATTTTTTCACCGAAGCCATTATCTGCCTGCTATTATTGGTTTTGGGTCTATCCACAGTTGCTACCATCACTCTGGATTTCTGCATGCACTCCTTACATAATCTCACTATGTTTTATTCCTATGCATGATAGTTATTGTAAACAATGGAACTGAACATGTAGAGCAAAAGAGACGAGCCTTGCGTGGCAATAAAATTTCATGCAGACGTTGCTCCATGGTAGGCGCAAAGGCAGCCCCCCTCCACGCATTTCGGATTGTAATCGAGAGGAAGATATACATTAGAGGGGATTCGTAGGAGAAGACAACTCCTATTTACCCCCTGAGGTCTTCGCTCTAACTTGGCATGCTAATGTTGGTTATATCATGCATATGGTGTCTTGCATTGCTTACTTTATACATCAAATATGTCATTTGCTTAGTTTAGACATCCTTTGTGTGAATGCCATCTGTTTAGTTTATCCATCGTTTATGTGCATTATGCAACGCCATCTTGTTTAGCCAGGCATCATATATGTGAATTTTGCAATGCCATCCTGCTTAGCCAGTCATCTTATATGTAAATTATATCAGGCCATCCTTTTTTTGCGTTACATATTACATTTGTCAACAATGTTAGTACATTCAACTGCTCTTCGTGTGCATCAGCCATTTGACACGGTGATGGCAAATTCTGAGTGAAAACAAGGTCTTCAGAGCAAACTATGCTATCTGATGAAGCGCATATCTCGCTGGTTACGGATAGCTCCTCAGAGGAGGATTCAGAGACAGATGACCAGTCCTATCCCCGAGGTGTATCTTTGTAACTTGGCAGGGTTATGTTTCTCATATCGTGCGTATGGTGTCTCGCATTGCTATGTCATTTGATTAGTTTAGACATGCTTTGTGTGAATGCCACCTGTTCAGTGTCTAATTACCATATATGTGAATTATGCATTGCCATCTTGTTGCAAGACATTATATATGTGAATTATACAATGCTATCTTGTTGCAAAGGCATTATATATGTGAATTATGCAATGCCATGTTGTTTAGCCAATCACCATGTATGTGAATTATATCATGCTATCATTTTTTTGTATTACGTGTTCCATTTGTCGACAACGTTTGTATATTCAACTACTCTTCCTGTGCATCAGCCATTTAAAGCGGTGATGGAAGTATCTAGAGTGAAAACAAGGTATTCAGAGCAGACAATGCTACCTGCTGAAGCAGACATCTTGCTGGTTACAGAGAGCTCCTCAGAGGAGGATTCAGAGACTGATGACCAGTCCTATTTCCCCCTGAGGTCTATTCTCAAACTTGGCAGGGTTATATTACCCATGTCATGCATGTTGTCTTGCATTGCTTAGTTTTTACATTATATATGGATTGCCATCTGCTTACTTGCTTAAAATATAAATCATATATTTGAATTATATCATGCCATCATGTTTACATAGTACATACACATCATCTATCTGAATTATGGCATGGCAACCCATTTAATAAAGACATCATATAGTTATATCATCTCATCCTTTTTAGTGTTTAAAGTAATCATATTTTGAATTATGGCATTCTATTCGTGAATGTATGTGAATTATGGCATGCCAACCTATTTAATAAACACATTATATAGTTATGTCATGTCATCCTGTTTACATAGTCTCATATTTTGAACTATGTCTTTCCATCTTTTTTAGTTAGCCATCATAATGCGAAATTGTGTCATGCTATCCTGTTTTGTTAGCCATCATATATGTGAAATTGTGTCATGCTATCCTGTTTGGTTAGACAACATAAATATGAATTATTTCATGCCCTCTTTTATTCCCCACTATCCATTGCACATGTCTATCATACAATGTCTATACTTTCAATTACTTTTCTTGTTTATCAGCCATTTGAATTGGAGAGCGTGGTGGCGATATCTAAGGGAGTAACAACACGGTCTTGAGAAAAGATAGTGCTACCGATTGATGCAGATAGAACCACGGTTGTAATTGCCCAAGGACCAGATCCACCACACATAACCCAGACTCTCGTAGATTGTACCCCTACGCAGTTGGACAGAGAACCAGCTACACCCCTTCTAACCCCAACCATGGCAGACGGTAACCCAGTTCCAGTTGACACATCACCGTCTCCACCACAGAGCACCCAAACACGAGCAGTTAGTAAGGGAACTACAATTGCCCAAAGCACGAGGACCACCACTCGAATCCCAACTCAACGCTTAAAGGAGAAGAAGATTTGTTCTCGTGTCGGGTTTTGTAGCTATGGTTCATACTCCTTTCTTTGTTGCATTACTGTATTTACTCATACCAACTATTTTCAAATTTGAAGGATAGAATTGAAACTCCAATGGCGCAATGGTATGTTTTAAACCTGTTTCTTTAACCGGTTCTTTGTTGTAACCTGCTCTATGTTGATTTCAGTTTCAATTGAATAAACAGTTATGTTCTCATGTCATGCACATTACAAGTGTTGTTATTGCTCTATAGTTACCCACACTTATATTCTGTCTATTCTGCTTTGTCTTGAACAAATATTATTTGAACTGTGTCTCTATCTTGATTTGGCAACAAAAACTAGAATGATATAGACCATAAAGTGACCATGGTACATAGATACTACCTCTCTCCCAGTTTACAGGGTGTGCGCGTACCCCTAGGTCGTCAATTTGACCAACCTAATACAAGTCATATATTACAAAAAAATATACCAACATAAACTTCGGAGTTTCTACTTTCAAAAGGTATAATTTTTGTGTTATATAGTTTATATTAGGGTGATAAAATTGGCAACCTAGGTATACGCGTAGGACTTGTAAACTGAAACGGAGGTAGTATATGTTTGTTTCATGTTGTTATCATGTCCACTTTACTACTGAACTCATTTAACCAAATGAG
The DNA here is from genome assembly GCA_021605145.1 of Aegilops bicornis. Taxonomy (NCBI): domain Eukaryota; kingdom Viridiplantae; phylum Streptophyta; class Magnoliopsida; order Poales; family Poaceae; genus Aegilops; species Aegilops bicornis. The sequence goes on from CM038671.1 coordinate 676,500,486, forward strand.
TTTCATATACAACATGGTAAACATGTGAAGTGTCAGCTTGTTTCTCTTTTAGAATGCGGACAAAATATTGGAGAAACGATCGCGCGTTATCCAATGGTAAAGGAAGTAATGCAGATAAGGTTCAAGATAGTGAGACATCCCTGTTGGTCTCCAAGAAAGCTGATAAAAACTATCTTGATGATAGTGAGGGAACCCAAAAGTCCTATCTTGATGTAGTGTTCGAGTTACTGGCCACTACTGCTGGCACAAGCTCTTCGAACTTCATTTGCTGAATCAGTTCGTCTTCTTGAGTCTCAACTTCAAGTTGAAAGACATCTATTAGATGTGTTGCGACAGGAAGCTGAAGAACTGATGAAGTCCCTGCAGAATTTAGATGCATATTTTCTGGTGCAACAGCAAGCGCTGGAGGATTTAAGCGCCAAACAAGAGAAAGTTAATAAGCTTGCTAAGCATCTTGCCAGCATTATGGGTCCCCAGGATATTGTTTCTTGAGGTCTTCTGAAGTGGTTTCAGTTCTGGATTTGTTTTGTCTTGCGGCGTTTATTTGTGCTGGTCGCCAACTTTGACAACCAGTGTATATGATATGCTGCTTTGTTCCCTATATTTGCACCGGTGGCGAACTTTGATGCCCAGTGGACGTAATATGTGTAATAGCCATGATAGCCTAGCATAAGTTGCTTGCTTATTTATTTCCTTGTTGTCTTGTTTTTTTGTTTGCTTGTAGTCAGTGCACTTCTTTTTCCGCGGTTTGCTAGTGCCTGCAATAACCTATTTTTCAAAAATAGGCCACAATAACCATGGGCTAATATTTACTATAGTGACACTGGGCCTCCTACGGGTCGTAGAAACAGTGGGCCTTCTACGGGCCGTAAAGCGAGGGCCTTCTAAGGGCCGTAGAAACAATGGGCCTTCTACGGGTCAGTAGAAATAATGGGCCTTCTACGGGCCATATCATCAATGGGCCTTATACGGGTCGTATGATCGATTGGCGAACATGGGCCAATAACGAGCCACATTATGGTCGTAAGCGGCTAGAGTTGGAATCGCCCGTTCATGGGTCGACCATAATGGGCCATCGTTAATAGGCCGTGTTGATGACGCTATGAAACGCCCAACGTATTAACGGACCACAAACGGGCCGATTGTAACCACGGGCTGAATTTGGCCCTGGCGTAAAATGACAAGAACGGGCCGTAAGTAAACGGATCTTGGAAATGAGCCCAAGAATAAATGGGCTCACGAGAAGGCCGAAAGATAACATGGGCTGAATCATTGGCCCAATCAATAATGTAACCCTTAATGGGTATAAAGTGATACACTGTTCATTACGGGTTAGTTTCACCACAGGCCGTTAATGGGTGTAAAGTGATACACTATTCATTGCGGGCCAGTTTCCCCACGGGCCGTTAATAGGCCAAGAGTTACATAGGGCCTCATATGGGCCGAAAGACGTCATGGGCCATACATGGGCCAGAAGTGAAAACGGGTCGAGTCATATTGGATGGCCCGGATGACGCTCTTGGGCCTAATTCGGATAGGGCATAACAGGCCTTGGGTTAGCGGGCGTAAATGGGCTATATGCGAGCAGCCGTTAACGAGCTTTCCATGGGCGGCCCGCCACCTTTGACCAAGTCAAACGGGCGGCCTTTTCACGGAATGGGCCTCTATTGGGCCGTGCCACATGTCGACGTATCATAGGCGCCTTCTGTCCAATGAGTGGATGACATCTATCCCAACAATGAGCCGACACGTGTTTCCTCCAACCAATGATGATTTTACACGTGGAAAATCCCCATTGGTCGGGGATGTTAACGGGTTATCGGATCCAAAACCCGACCCGATAGCTTAACGGCGTTCCGTTACGGTGGATGCCACGTGTCGGTCACCCTTGACGAAAGCACTTCTATGACGCGCGATTTATCGTCATGGAAGTGGACACTTCCGTGATGATAATTTTGGTAATGTCATGGAACACTTCTACGACAACACATGTATGACTATCTTGATTCTGTCATAAAATCGTCATGGATGTACATGCATGACAAAAAACGCGACCTACTGTGACAAACATGTATCATCACGGAAGTGTATTTTTTTTGTAGTGATAGTCGTGGGAGGGTGAGCCTTTTCATGAAGCTTTCCTTCGATACAAGCACTGCAAGCACGATCTTTAGCAAAACTAACATTTGTTAGTCCACGGACATGGTCCCCCTTGAGAAGACTTTGCAAAGATCTCATATTGACATGGGCTAAACGGTGATGCCAAAGCCATCCCACGTCAACTTTAGCCATTAGGCATGTCGCGGTCTTAGTGGGTCGCTCCGAAAAGTTAATCACATAGAGACCGTTCTCGACATGCCCAACAAAGGCTACTTTAAGAGTCTTGCTCCACAAGAGGGCCACGGTATCAACATCAAAGAAAGTGGCAAAACCCATGAGTGCAAGTTGACGAACGAAAAGTAAATTGTATGCAAGGGACTCAACAAGCATGACCTTCTCGATCGCGAGATCATGAGAAATGACAACCTTGCCAAGCCCCAATACCTTAGAGGACGAGGCATCACCCCACTCGACATTGGTGGGCATAGATGGAATCTTGTGAACGTCCACCACCAAGTCCTTTCTTCCGGTCATATGATTAGTGGCTCCACTATCGAGCAACCATGATCCCCAATCGGAAGGAAACACCTACAAGAGATCAATGCTTGGTTTTAGGTACCCATTTTGTAATGGGTCCTTTGATGTTAGTGACAAGGGTCTTAGGAACCCAAATAGACCATTCAATGTACTCATAAGGAGAACCAACAAATTTGGCATAAACATGCCCATCATTAGCACGGCACAACACATAAGAAGGGCTAAAGTCGCCGGCTTTGTTGGAAGGGGTGGCATTGCCCTTCTTGAAACCACCACCCTTCACATTGTTCTTCTTCTCCTTGGAAGCACCATCTCCCTCCTTCATAAAGGTTTGCTTGAGAGGGGGAGGTCATTTGGTCTTGTCATTCTTCTTCTTGTTCTTGGGAATGGTTGCGAACCCAATCCCCTCCTTGGCCACAACTTCCTTTTGATTGCTCAAAAGGTCGTTGAGGTTCTTCTCACCTTTTATGCATGACACAAGGCCTTTCTCAAGTTGCTCCTTCAACTTAGCATTCTCCTCAACAAGATGCACATGCTCACAACAAGGGTTAGTAGCATTTGCATTATCAATTAAAACCATATGAGGAAAAGTGGCTTTCTCCTTGGTTAGCTTCATTTGGAGTTGATCATGAGACTCCTTGAGGCTAGCATGAACAACTTCAAGACCTTGTGAGCCTTGTCAAGTATATCAAACTCCTCCTTGAGTCTAGCAAGATCAACCCCAAGTTTGGCCTTCTCGGAATTTAGAGCACGAGATACAACAAGAGCATGATCAAGATCTTTCTTTAATTTAGCATGATCATCGTTGTATGACTCCTCAAGAGCCAAACGATGACCACGCTCTTCCTCAAGAGCATTAGAGAGATCCGATATCTCATTGGCATAGTCACGACTATGCCCCACCATCCTAGAGATGGTCTCTTCGTGAGCCTCGATCATGTTATTGGCTTCACCAAGTTGTTCCAAGAGAGCAACGAAGTGCCTCTTGGATTTACCCTTGAGTTTGCTCATAAAAGACTCAAACTCATTCTCCTCCACATTAGACCCCTGATGTTCATCAATGCAATCCGTCAAAGAGGGATTATTAATGATGGTAGTTTTGATGTTGGGGGTTACCTTGTTGGTGGCTTTGGCCATGAGGCACTTGGCGGTGATGTTCTCATTGGGCGAGTCGAAGAGAGACACCCGTGGAGTTGTTGCAATGGCAACAGAGGCCATGGCAACCGACTCACCATCTTCATCATCATCATCATCCTTATTGTACTCTTCTTGTACCACCAACGCCTTGGGAGGAGTCTTCTTGGTGAAGTTGCTCTTGTTAGGGAAATACTTGGCCTTGTCCTTTCGGATGAGCTTGCCGCCATTGTATTCCCTCTTCTCATAAGGACATTCCGCAACAAAATGGCTTACATTGCCACAATTATAGAAAGTCCTCACACGTTGCTTGACCTTCGCGCCACTTGAGTTGTTCTTGTTGAAGTTGGGCCTTGAGTTCTTCTTGCTCCAAAATTGCCTTGAAGCAAGAGCCATGTGTTCATGATAGGCATACTTGGTATCTTCGTGGTTGCTCTCCTCTTCTTCCTCTTCGTCCTCTTCTTCCACACTAACCTTGGCTTTTAACGCAAGGTTGGGCTTCTTTACTCTTTGAGAACGTAGCACCGCATTGTCGGCGGTCTTGTCCAAGATGCTCATAGCCACAAACTCATCCAACACTTCACTTGAGGACAAGGTGTGGAAGTCCGGCCTTTGATGAATGACGGAGGACATGGCCTTGTGGTAAGGCATCATTGCCTTGAGAAATTTGCGCTTGATCCAATTGTCATCTGTGTCCTTGCTCCCAAGATCTCGGAGTGAGACCGCGAGTTTGGTCACTCACCGATAAAGCCCACGAGGTTCTTCATCTTCTTTCATTGCAAACTCATTGGCTTCATCTTGCACCACTTCATAGTTGGAGCGTTGAATGCTTGTGCTTCCCCTGTAGAAGGAAACAACTTGGTGCCAAGCATCTTTGGCTATGGCGTAGGGCCGGAGGTGAGGAAGATCTTCGGGTGGAATTGCATCTTGGATGACGAAGAGAGCATTCTCATTGAATTGATTGTCCGCGGCTTCTCTAGGAGTGAAGTTGCTTCGGTCAAGCGGATGGAAACCTTCTTCAATGATTCTCCAAAGCTTAGTATTCACATGATTTAAATGACGCTTAAACCGATAGACCCAAGAATCAAAGTCCTCATTTTTTACAATCTTAGGGGGAGGACCGGCATGATTCAAATGAGTGGAAGGAATCGGTCCACCATAAACAAGTGGAGGTTCCACATGAGCAAAGATGCCGGTGCCATTTTTACCACTAGAAGAAGGAGCCTTTTCACTAGTAGCTTCCCCCTTGTCGGAGTTAGCATCCTTTACCTTGTTAGTGGGATCACCCACTTTCATCTGTGCAGTGGATAGTTTAATCCCTTCAATGAATTTGTTAAACATGCTTTCAACCTCGGTCATCATGGAGGTTTTCAATGTGTCCAAAGCCACATTGAATTCCTCACGAGAGACCGCGGTTTCCCCATCGGCCGTAGACGAGATTGGATTCACACTGGAGTGCTCCTCACCACCGTCTACGGTGTCAACCATACTCTTCAGATGGCAAATTCCTTAATAAAGATATGAGGCTCTGATACCAATTGAAAGGATCGATATAGTTGATTAGAGGGGGGGTGAATAGGCAACTAACAATTTTAGCTTTTCTTTACCAATTTAAACTTTGCATCAAAGTAGGTCATCTAGATATGCAACTAGGTGAGAAATCTATATGATGCAACAATAATAAGTACAGAAGCAAGCAAGGGATACAACACAAATAAGCTTGCACAAGTAAAGGCACGAGATAACCAAGAGTGGAGCCGGTGAAGACGAGGATGTATTACCGAAGTTCCTTCCTTTTGAGGAGAAGTACGTCTCCGTTGGAGCGGTGTGGAGGCACAATGCTCCCCAAGAAGCCACTAGGGCCACCGTATTCTCCTCATGTCCTCACACAATGCGAGATGTTGTGATTCCACTATTGGTGCCCTTGGAGTTGGAGGCGGCGACCGGACCTTTACAAACAAGGTTGGGACTCTCTCCACAACCGAATTGGAGGCTCCCAATGAAACCACAGAGCTTCACCACAATGGAATATGGCTCCGAGGTGACCTCAGCCGTCTAGGGTGCTCAAACATCCAAGAGTAACAAGATCCGCAAGGGATGAGTGGGTGGGGGGAATCAAATTTCTCTTGGTGGAAGTGTAGATCTGGGCCTTCTCAACCAATCCCTAGAAAATCAACAAGTTTGATTGGCTAGGGAGAGAGATCGGGCGAAAAAGAGCTTTGGAGCAACAATGGAGCTTTTGGGGAAAAGAGGTGAGTCAACTTGGAGAAGAAGACGTTCTTTTATAGAGACAATCCAACTGTTACCCCCGCTCAGCCCCGCACAGGACGGTACTACCGCGGGGGGTACTACCGTTCCACCTCGCGGTACTACCGCGCAGTGAGAAGAGAGTGAAAAGCAGAGCAGGACCTGGACCCAGGGCGGTACTACCGTGGTGATAAGGGCGGTACTACCGCCTCTACCGCCACAGCTAGTGCCGCAAAACCCGACACGAGAGGAGGACCCTCGAATCAAGGCGGTAGGAGCATGAAGCCGCAGCGGTACTACGGCTGAGAGCTCCAAGCGGTACTACCGCTGTGGAGAGGTACTGCCGCTTTTAGCTCTTGAGCGGTACTACCGCTGGGGTTCGCGGTACTACCGCTGGGACCAGATCTCAGGGAGAAGGCAGCAAGGGAGCCTTCAACGAAGCGGAAAAGCTCAGAGGGTGCAAAGGGGATGTGTACATGTTGATTCCACCCTAGCCAAACCAATGCGGACCCCCTCATGACAGTACGGTGACTCCTACGACACAAGTCCACCAAAACTGAATCGAAAGGGCTACACCGTCTTCGCTTCAAACACCGAGGGGAGGAAATCGTCTCGTGTCAAAGGATGAATCTCTGAAATACTCAACGCATATGATTAGTCCGCAAATATGTTGTTATCAATCACCAAAACTACTTAGAGAGAAACATGCCTTAACACTTACCCTTCAATATAGCTTTGATATCCGTGCTAGACAACTAACTTACAACGTGAAACTTTCTCTTTTTTGTTCCTTCCAAATAAAACAACATATGAACATAAAACTTTGCAAGATAGCAAAACATTCTTACTACAATGTGAGAAAAAACTTATAGATTTTATTGACCAACATAAATATACAAAATGAGATTTTCAATATTCAAAAATGTTATTTTTAGTATTTATGATGCACGAAAAAATCTGAAAGCTTTTTCCCACATTCTAGCTAGAATGTTTTGTTGTGCTGCAAAGTTTGAAGTTCATATGTTGTTTTATTTGAAAGAAACAAAAAATACAAATGTTCTTGTACTAATCGCGATGCATAGATGGATGGCTAGATAAGGAGGTGCACCTAAGGGCATCTCCAGCCGTTCGGCCCCCCAGGGCGCGTAAATAGAGCGGCCTGGGGGCGTGCCAGCGCTAGTTCGGCCCCTGGGGGCGACCTAGCTCCCAGTCACGCCCCCACGCGCCGGCCCCAGGATGCGGGAAATTTAAACTTGGTCGTTCCCGCTCTCAAAAGACGCCGCAAATCCGGCGATCGGACGTAGTCTGGCGTTACAAAAAACAGAGCGCCGCCGCCGCAAGTTCGCGTGCGCAACGATTCACTCGGCGGTGTCGGCTCCAGGCGTTGGCGGAGTCGGCGTGCGCGGGCTCGTCGGGTCCTCCTCCTCCTCCTCAGGTTCCTGCGCGTCGTCGCCGTAGACGTAGCCGAGCTCGGCCTTCATGTCGCCGCTGAGGTCCACTGCCTCGTCCTAGGTGGCGAACCCGGGAGACGCGGCGGCCGCGGTCGATCCTGCCGCGATGATGTCGTCCATGTCGGCTCCCGTGTCGTTGGCGTCGCCGAGGTGCAAGAAGGGTAGCGGTCCACGGTAGAGATGGGGCGTCGGTGTGGACGCGTGGCGGCGGCGGCGGTAGTTGTATGGAGGGTACCGCACGCCACGGCGGCGGGCGAGGGCGTAGCGCGAGGTGACCATGAGGGAAGGTCACGCTTGGGTTGAACCACCGTCGCGCTGCCGCCGTCGGCGTAGCCGGGCGATGAACCCCATGGAGATCCGGCGCCTTGCTGTCCCTGTGGCGCGTCGGGCGTGGTGACGACGGGTGGATTCATCCTCACCGGTCGGCCGATGAGGAAAACGCCGCGCTGCAGCCGCGTTGTCGCGGGCCTTCTTGGCTATGGCCTGTTCCGCTGTCGGCGGTGGCTGCTTCGCGGCTGAACTTCCACCCTCCACTCGGCGTTCGACAGGCCGTGGCTTCGATGGCGGCGCCCTCGGCTTCCTCTGCTTGGTGAGCCCACGCGCCGATCGCGGTTTCCGCATGGTGTACTTCTTCGGCGGCATGGCGTGCTTCTTCAGCGGCGGAGGGTTTAAGGGAGAAAGGGAGAGAATGGCGGGAGGAAGGCGAGCGGCGGGAGAGATGCGAGGGAAAGCGTCAAGAACGGCGGAAAAGGCCCTCGGTCGCCTCCAGCGGGCCCACGCGCTTTTTCGCTTGCCGGCTCCCAAGCGCCTCCGGCTGAAGTTCGCCTCGTCCGCTGGCACCAGTTTTGGCCCGAGCCGTAAAACGGGCTTCGGGCGTGGATCGGGCCTTTTTGGCGCCGGCGCTGCAAAATCGCCTAGGGAGGGCATGTTGGGGGCGCGGCTGGAGATGCCCTAAGCCTATGCTCTACATAATATTTTCTAAAGTTGCACCATGTAGTAACAGAGTTGCACAATATAGCAATAAAGTTGGCATCAAAAAAATTTCGTCGAAACATAGTCATGCGGGATCTCTTTTTAAAGATCTCGTCACAGCGATTCCAACAATGAAAACGGATCTAAATTCGGATGAACGTTTTGAAAGATATGACTTTTTAAAATTCCAGAAATTCAATATAAATGCATGTAAATCTGTTTTCTCTAAATCAAACTGACTAGTACGAATGCATTTTTTTAGGGGAGTACGAACGCCCTTAATGCTACACCATACATGCGCTAGCAGATAAATCTTTTTCCATGCATACCTGCGGGCGGCCGCTCGTTTTAGCCAACAAGCGCGCGCACGATTGTGTATTCCCGTTCATTAATTCCTCTGTACGCACTTTTTTCTTCCACAATGGCTTCACCTACCGCATCTCTTGTCCTTGTACCTCTCCTCAAAACTTTAAGACCGAGCGTCTCATTGGATCTACTGTTCGACCCTCATTCAGGCTAATGTTCCTCCTCTCTTTTGCTTCAGCTGGTTTCGTTTCCAGAGCTGATACTGTTCGACCATGGAACCTGTAGAAGTAGAATCAAAAGGCTTGCAGGGTGACGCCGATCGCCGGACGTCCAAGAGGGATCGCCGGAGTTCGTGGGGATACGTTTTCATCCTCGGTAAAACTTGCACCATTTTCTTGTTGTCGTTATGATCCCACTGTGGGTATGCACCCCATATCCATGCTAAATATGCTGCCCGGCGCTGCTCATGCATTCACGCGCGCCTGGTGTGCAGTGAACAACTGCCTCCAGTACAGCGCTTACTACGGCGTGTCGACGAACCTGGTGAACTACCTCAAGGTCCAGCTGCACTCCGGCAGCAAGGCCGCGGCGAACAGCGTCACCAACTGGCAGGGCACCGCCTCCATCACGCCGCTCGCGGCCGGCTTCCTCGCCGACTCTTTCCTCGGCAGGTACTGGACCATCACCCTCTTCCTCTTCATCTCCGTCGCGGGGTACGGTGTCGTGGCGGCGAGCGCGTCCGCGGCGCTGGAGAGCGCGGTGTTCTACGCGGGGCTGTACCTGGTGGCGCTGGGCGGCGCGCTGCAGCCGGTCCTGTCGTCGTTCGGGGCCGACCAGTTCGACGCCGAGTCCGACGAGGAGGAGCGCGGGCGGCAGAGCTCCTTCTTCAACTGGTTCTACCTGTCCATCGTCGTGGGCTCGCTCGTGGGCGGCACCGTCCTGGTGTGGGTGCAGTCCGCCCACGGCTGGCGGCTCGGCTACGGAATCCCGGCGCTGCTCAGCGTGCTCGCCGTCGCTCTGTTCCTCGCCGGCACGGGCGCGTACCGCCGCCACCAGCCCCCCGGCGGCAGCCCGCTCACCAGGATCGCGCAGGTGGTGGTCGCCGCCGCCAGGAAGTGCGACGTGGAGATCCCGACCGACGCAACGCTGCTGCACGAGTGTGACGGCGACGACGGCATGTCAGCGATTCAGGGGAGCCGCCGCCTCGCGCACACCGACGAGTTCAGGTCAGTGCCCGTGCCCTGGCCGTCGTTAGCATCGCCTTCCACTTTTTTTTTTTAACTTAGCATCGCCTTCCACTTGCATCGTCTCCATCATGTGCAGTTTTTCGAGAAGGAGCGTTCAATTTATTTTGTCTATGATCGAGACATGCTGTGTAACTGATTGAGCAAGCTAATCAGCCAACCTGGACCGAACCTAATCTCGGTGTCATCCACTCTTCACAGTAGCTGCCCAACATTATCTTTTGTTAAAATTCAACCCATAGTAAATCTGAGCATCTTGTTTGTGCAGATTTGCTGATGAGAATTACCAAAGTATCATCTAACTGTTACATCATCTGATTAGTGAAATAAAAAATAAAAATTCATATGGATCTCCCCGTAATATCAAATAGTGTAGGAGTTAGATAAGACTTAAGTCTCGTCTAGACGAGAGTTAGCCACATTGTTATTCTTGTGAATTCACAAGATGCTCGCCACTGCCAGGAAGTGTGACGTGGAGACCCTGACCAACGTCACGCTCCTGCATGAGTGTGCCCTAACCTCTTCGAGTGTCCAAACATCATGAATTTTAGCACGCACATCACACGTTTGAGTATTTTTTATGCCAAAAAATATCAGATCTCTTTTACTTCTTCCTTCGATCCACATTAATTGCCGCTGCGAGTATTTTATTTGATTTTACTGTTCACATACCGAATCATCACACTCATATCTTTTGTTGAATCGATAACCACAATAATGCAGCACAAGTCCAAGGAAGTTGCTTCAACGGAAAAAAGACTGACTATTCTTTTAGGTGATGTTTTTGTTTTCTAGTTTCAGTCACTTTCCCTCCCTCATTGCCGTTGACCCCCTTCACCCGTTGTTGTCAACAGACCCACTGCCAGGGTCCTAACCACCATTTTGCCACCCGGCGCTGACAACTCCGCGCCCCCTCCCAATCCAAGCCACCACCCCTATCATGTCTTCGTCCCTTTACTACCTCGTTTGCGCCGACCACATAATTGATTTGGACCCAAACAAAATTTGATAATTAAAGAATAGCAATTGACACAAAAGTAGATTTACAGGGTGCTAGTTGGGCATGGTGACGCCACAAAATCTAAGAGCAACGAACCTCATGGTAAGTCATTGTAGCATGCTCATGCCGAGGAAAGAAAAAGATAGAATCGGTTCTAGTCTACAACCCACAAAGACATTATTTCATCTTTGCTAATTTAAACCATTCATATATTTTAAACCACAATTACATTTTTGAAACTTTATGTATATTTGAACTCCTAGCGTCAAGACATTTCAAATAAGATCAATTTGGATACAATTCAAACATGTTCAAATTTCAACATTTCAATCCACATATTTCACTAAATTTATTCTAGTGTGGGGAACTGCTTAGAATAGGACCAATGAGTGTATTCGAGAAAGAGTGAAGGTTTTAGTGAGATTGATATGTTTCAGAAGAGTGATTTTTTTGTAAGTTTGGAAAAGTGAAATATGTTATGAAATTACCGAAAAGGATGAACTCACTTTTTTTAAGTAGTGGAGTCTTACCCGGAATAAGTGAAATCCTTTTTTTTTTGAAAAAGTGAAATATGTTCTAAAATAATTGAAATGGATGAACTGAATAATTGCGAAAAAATGAAATTGATCCTATTGAAATATGTTTTTCAAATAAATGAAATGTATGGTTTGAAATAATTTAAGTGGATGTTTTCAAATAATTGAAACCAGTTTGTGAATATGTTTTTGAAATAATTGAAATCTGATTTTTGTGATGTGTGAATATGTAAACTGAAAGTGCTATTGGTGAAATGTCAAATATTTTTGTGAAATTGAAATAATAATGTGAAATATGTAAACTGAAAGTGATGTTGGTGGATTTGTGAAAGCGAAATGCCTTTTTTGTGTTTATATCAGGTTTAAGTGAGTAAAGTTACAGATTTCATAACTTCATATTTGCAAAATAGTGTCATAATTTCTGAAATATGTTTTTAAATAATTGAATTGGATGAAATCAAAATTTTAAACTACAGAATATGTTCTCAAATAACTAAAATGGATGAACTCAATAATTGAAATCACCTTTTTTAATGTTATTGAAATAGGTTTCCTAATATAATTAAATGTATGTTTTGAAATAATCAAAATGAATGCTTTCAAATAATTGAATTGGAATCGTTTTTGAAAAAATTGAATTGGTCTTTTGAAATTATGATTGAAATCATTTTTAGAAACAAATAGCCGGTTTCTTGAACTGAGTGAAATAGTATTTGAATCTACTTGCGAAATAATTGTGTGAAATAATTCAAATATGTTTTTGAAAGAACTTAAATCTGGATTTTCAAATGACTGAAATGTTTTCAAATGAATTTGAATAAGTCAGTTGAAACGGTCAAACTTAAACATGTCTGAAATGTATGAGAGAAGAGAGAGAGGACATCACATTCCTTCATTGCATGCAAGTGGATGATATCAGGTGGTGAGTCAGGATGTTGAAATACCAATATTTAATAAACGTGAGAAAACAATGCTACTCTACATGTGGTATAGAATATGGTGTGTGGTGGCGCAGGGTGATTGTCTAGCGCCTGGTAGGTACCGGTAAAATTTCACTTTGTCTCCAACCAAATTGTCTGATCGTAAAAGAGAGTTACCACATGTGGGGTCCAAACTAGCCCAAATTGTGAGAGGGAAGTACATAGTGAATAAATAAGCGATAAATCGCGTGTGGACATGCAGCCACGCGAGGTTGTTATCATCACCACTCCTTTCCACGTGATTCGTGCTACTCCAATACATTGATGTCGTATAACATTTTCTGGCTAGCATACACTAATTGGTATAATTCACGTATTGCCTCTGCGCCCCAATAAATGGCTGACATGGCAGGCTCACGCATTGAAACAATGGACGTTTGATTAGAATTGATTACACGGCAGTGAGACGTAGCTCCATGGCACGAGAGAGCTATTTGCACCAGGCTGCCAACCAAACTAATAATAGGTCATGAAGCATTGGCTTAACTAAACAAACTTGTTCATAATCAGGTGGTGGACATTGCAAGCTACTGTTATGTACTAGGATCTCAACCAGCCTAGGAAAGGTCTCTTCAGACTAGTGAATATTAACGAATATCTAACCTTTCGCCGTCGCTGGAGCTTGATGCCATGGCCAGCCTTTTCTCGCAACACTAGGTTGAAGACGTGAGTATAGTGTTTTTCTTCTTCTTCTGTGGGTACAGTGTATTAAGAGCAAACTGCTAAGTGTTAAGTACATTGGAAGCCTGCACACTGGCCATAATAACACCAGCTCTCTCCACCCAGCATTGTTCAAAGTATTTTAGTTTCATCACATGTTTCAGACTACTGATTTACAACTAAAATCCTTACATGTACAAATCTCTTAACCAAAAATAATCAATTGAACATCATTCTTCATACTAGTTAACTCGAATCATGAAAAAAGTCAGTGTGCCACTAAATAAAAAAATCAGGCAAAAATTTACTGGAAAGTAAAAATATGTGTACACGACCTATAGAGAATACTGATACCTCACCGATATGAGTGAATGAGTTTTTATTTCACTGCTTTGGTTGATTGCAAATTTGCTCTATCTATTACACTAGTATTGTATTAGTCGATAAATTAGGGCTAATCGTATGAAAGGTCATTTAATCAATGCGCCAGTTATTAGCTATGTACCAATAATTAAGGCTAATTACAGTATACCATTCAGTTTGTCTTGGAACGGTCATTATGAATAAAGCTTGTTGTGTCAGCATTTCATTTATTCATCTTCCTATTGATGAGTGACATATAAATGGAGGCCTGGCCACCTAATCACAATTCACAAGTGCCATAAAATGGGTTGTGTGCACGCATTGATACATGTCTGCAACGCAATGAACACACTGCACGCATTTGTTAGCTATGATGAGCCAGGGACCATGAGACTTAGTATTCACATTTGTATTCGCTGCCGTATAGCCCATGTCTATCACGTATTGAAAATAACGCTATATTAAATATAGATCTCAAAGCACAAACATACGGATTGGATATGCTCCTCTCATGGAACCATGTTCCAAAAATCCGCGTCCATAAATAAGATATTCTAACCCATGGGCTAAGAGTACTACTTACTCCATCCCCTTAGATTTGTCTAAATACGGATGTAATACTAAGGCCTCATACATGCCGTACTTAAAAGTTAGATTTCGATTTATTTTCAGAATTTCAGGCTCGAGCCAAAAATCCTCTAAGTCTTACTTCCGGTGACAGCCGCTACTTGGGAAAATAACTCAAGGCCTAAGAATAAGTATTTTTTAGATTTTTTTCATACCACTGTACAAACGCGGATGCTCATACATACGCACATACACTCAACCATGAATGCATGCACGCATACCCTACCTTTATGAGCATCTTCAAAAAAATGAGTCAGCACATCATGTTGAGATTGACAAAGTCGCCACAGACGCTGTATTCCATGGGGACGTCCCCTCCAGCTCATATCGTCTGAAAGCCTGAATCCAGAAAAATGCGAGCACAAAGTCTAGGACTTAGAACCTTGGTGGGCTGGGATACCATTGTCCTCCTAACCATCCAACCACAAGTTGATTCGCATTTTTTTAGAAGTGATGAGGTCTAAGAATAAGTTAACATTTTAGTCTTCTTATCACGTAAATCTAACTTTTTTATAACCTATGAACTTGATCTTGCTTGTAACATAGTTGTTCAGGTCTGAACACACAATTATATACCAAAGGGTTTGTCGAGAGCACATCTACATTCACGTGAATCTCCGCGTAAAATCAATGACATACTCCCTCCATTCAAATGAATAAGGTGCGCATGCTTTCCAAAATCCAACTTTGACCATGGGAAACTTCTTTTCAATATGAGTTGATATATAATTTTTAAAACCAATAAACCATATTTTCTTGGTCTAATTTATGGTTAAAGATAATTTTTGAGATGCGTGCATGCCTTATTCATTAGAATGGAGAGAGTAGGAATTAGATGTGCAATAGCTCACGGTGTGTAAAACCGAATCGAAAACCAAAACAAAACCAAAAAAGCCAAACCGAACCGACATTTCAGTTTTTTCAGGTTTTGGTTTCAGTTTCAGTTTTAAATTGTGAAAACCATTTGCATTCCGGTTTTTTCGGTTAGCAACGAAAACCATTAGGTTAAACCAAATTAACCAAAAATTGAGGTTTTTTGGGTTCAAAAGCGTAATGGGCTGCCATAGTACAATACTTTCTAGCCCATTTAGTGCTTAGATTTATGTGATCCAATGTTCCTTCTTTATCCTTTTCTAATTGTTTTCTACTCATTATGATATACATGACCTATTTACACGTGAAAAAGTTATGGATTGACTCAAAAATCCACCTCAACTTTGATTAATTTTGTTATTACCGAACCAAACCGAAAGTAAATGGTTATTACCAAAACCTAACCATATCTATGTCTACCCGTATAAACCAAAGTATAAAAACTGTATAAACTGAACCGAATCAAACTGACTTTTTTTTAGTACATGCCTTGAGCAATAGCACATCTAGACGTGCTTTAGTAAAACTGATAAAAATAAGTATTACACGATCGAAGCGGCGAACGGAGTTTTACGATGCTGCACGCCAGCTAATAAAAAATTTAATCGGTTGCACCGGTCGGTTGTTATCCATTATTCAGGTTCTTGGACAAGGCGGCGGTGGAGACGGCGGGCGACAGGGTGCGGCCGGCGAGCCCGTGGTGGCTGTGCACGGTGACTCAGGTGGAGGAGACCAAGTGTGTGTTGCGGCTGCTGCCTGTGTGGGCGTGCGGCATCATCTTCGCGGCCGCGTACACGCAGATGACGACCACCTTCATCCTCCAGGGCGACACGCTGGACCCGCGGGTCGGCAGCTTCCGCGTCCCCGCTGCCGTGCTCACCGTCTTCGACACGCTCAGCGTCATGCTCTGGGTGCCGCTCTACGACCGCGCCGTCGTCCCGCTCGCGCGCCGCCTCATGGGCCATCGCCGCGGGTTCACGCAGCTGGTGCGCATGGGCGTGGGCTTCGTCATCCTCACGCTCGCCATGCTCGCCGCCGGGACGCTCGAGGTCGCACGGCGACGCGTCGTCGCCCGTCACGGCACCTACACCGACGCGGACGGCGCGGAGTACGTGCCGATGTCGATATTCTGGCAGGTGCCGCAGTACGTGGTGGTAGGGGCCGCGGAGGTGTTCACGTTCATCGGGCAGATGGAGTTCTTTTATGACCAGGCGCCGGATGCCATGCGGAGCGTCTGCTCGGGGCTCTCCAGCGCGGCGTTTGCGCTGGGCAACTATGCGAGCTCGGCGCTCGTGGCCATCGTGGTGCGCGCGACGACGAGTGGCGGGCGGCCCGGGTGGATCCCCGACGACATCAACGACGGCCACCTCGACTACTTCTTCTGGCTGCTCGCCATGCTTTGCATCAGCAACTTCGGCGTGTACCTGCTCGTCGCACGGTGGTATAGCTACAAGAAGACCGCTGACTGAACCAGCCAACCAGGCGATCACTGTGCCGTACGTGCTAGGGTACTTCTCTGATGCAATAAACTTGTAATTGGGAAAGCCACCTGTGTTGCCGCAAATCTCGAAGGAATTCTGCTCATAGAAGATTCAGACTCGTTGATCTAGAAAAAAGATCGTCAGTTGTCTGAAAAATTCAGGTTTCAGCACCGACTCCTCGGGCGTGTTTGGTTACATTGCCGATTCACCCTGGCCCGGCGAGCCTGGCTCTATTGAGCCGGTTTAAGAGGATGCAGGCCAAAAAAAAATCTCAGATGCACATAATTTGGTTGCCTGCATGCCCCTAGTTGCATGAGACAACCATTTTTGACCCGGCATTTGGTTGCCCGCATTGCATTAGGCGCACATATGATATGGCGTTTGGTTGCAACCTACATAAGGTGTTGTCATCACTTCTAACTAGTGGTGACCTTACCACACACAATCTGAACATAGTGACAGCTAGTTAAACAAATGACAGTTCATCCTAACTACAATCAAATGACAGATCAAATTATTAAGAGCCATTGGCTAAATAGGAGATAGTTCATCGGTGTTGCTGCTTCATCTTCCTCTTCTGCTTCTGCTGCTGCTGCTGCTTCTTCTTGCTCTTCTTCTGTGCTTCTGCTGCTGCTGTTTCTTCTTCCTCTTGTTCAAATCCTGCACTGACCTCTGTTAAGCCACATTGCCTCTGCCCACTCCAATATTTTGTTCTTTCCAGCGTCATTGTCAAATGCCTCCACACCATGGCCAGAGCTAACAACATCGTCAGGCTCGATCTCTTCCTCCTCAGGCACGTGTTCATCAAAGCCCCACTGGGGGATCCGGTTATGCAGAATGCAACAAACGAGAACTAGCTTAACTTGAGTGGGGTATGGGTGGAATGGCTTCTGATCCAGAATCTTAAATCTATTGTTCAGAGCTCCAAATGCCCTCTCAACAGTTACTCTAAGGCTGGAGTGTCTGAGATTAAACAGCTCCTGTGCAGTCCTAGGAAAGTTCCTACCAGAGAACTCGTTGAGATGGTACCTTGTTTTCCTGAAGGGTGGAAGAATACCCGTCCGACATGCATAACCAGCATCTCCAAGGTAGAACTTGCCGTCGGGGATGTTGATCCCATCAGGTCGACTCATGCTGTCAGTGAGAATGTTTGCATCATGCGCTGACCCCTCCCAGCTAGCCAGCACATATGTGAACTTTAGATCAAAGTCAACAGCAGCAAGCATATTCTGGTTTGTGTAGTGCTTCCTCCCCTGTATGCTGCAGACTATGACCTAGGAACTCTGGCAGTGACATGAGTATCATCTATTGCCCCAATGCAGTCCTGAAAATGGCATCACTAGTCTGTGTTAGTGCTGAACTTGACATATCAAGCCATGAAAAGTGTATATTGTCAATGCTTACCTTGAAGTATGGATACCATCTTGGGCTTCCGCGAACCTTGGGTGGAGTCTGGCCAGATGGTCTCCTGATCATCTTTCCTCTAAGCTCCCCAACAGCAAAAAGCACCTTCTTGAAGTACCTAGAGATGGTCTCCATTGATCTCCTGAACGTGTTGTGAATGACCCTGAACCTCTGGTTATGGCCAACAACATGGAGGAACACGGCCACTTGCTCTTCGACACTCATGTTGATGCTATGTTGTAACAGGCCCCTGCTCCTGAAGGTCTCGACAAGCCTGGCAAATGGTACTCTTTTCATTCTAAGCATCCACAGAGCCTCGACGTCATTGCAGATGTAGATGTAGTTCAGATTTTGGATCCTCTCCTGTTCCCGGGAAAACAATGGACCATAGCGGATCAACGGTCTCCCAGCACGACGGACAGCTCTCTGGTGCATGAACATGACCATGCCTGAATCACACTAATCAGTGCTGCTGCCTGGTTTATCAGCCTCATCCGTGCGTCCATAACCTAGTCGACATCGACGGTTCGTTCAGTGGGAAATCGATCCTACACCTAGCTTAAAGGCCTAACCACTGAGCTAACAAAGGGGGAGGGGGTGCTGCTTACCGGCATCGGAGACGAGGACAGCGTAGGGGGAGCCATGGCACAGAGTAGGACGACCAGACAGTGGCCAACAACAAGGGGAGCACCAGATCCGCCGCAAACGCCGCCGCCTCTTAGCCATTTGCCACGTGTCGTACTCTGGACGTTTCCTTCGGATTTTATTTTTTTTAATTTTTTCGCATGCATTTTCTGCTTTTTAAACGGTTTTTTTCGACGTTTTGGTTTCCGACGGTCTTCCTTAGCTTTTCGACCAAAAAAAATTCTAAAGAAAAATTTGCGTGAAAAAAATGTGTTTTTTTTGTTTCGAGAAAGTCACGGTTTTTCTTCCGCGAGAGTCACGGCCGTGCCTTTCGGAAAAAAAAGAAAACGTGTTTTCTGTTTTTTGCGAGTCACGGTTTTGCTTCCGCGAGAGGCACGGTTGTGCTTTCGCGAGAGTCACGGCCGTGCCTCTCGGAAAGGGAAAAACAAAACACGTTTTCTTTTTTTTTCTTTCGCGTGAGTCACGGTTTTGCTTCTGCGAGAGGCACGGTTGTGCTTTCGTGAGAGTCACGGCCGTGCCTCTCGGAAAGGGAAAAAAATACGCGTTTTCTGTTTTTTTTCTTTCGCGAAAGTCACGATTTTGTTTTTGCGAGAGGCACATTGTGCTTTCGCGAGAGTCACGGCCGTGCCTTTCGGAAACGGTGAAAGATCGAGGATGTCGCCTAGAGGGGGGGGGGGTGAATAGGCGCTTTAAAATAATTACGGTTTAGGCTTGAACAAATGCGGAATAAACCTAACGGTTAATTTGTCAAGCACAAAACCTAAAATAACTAGGCTCACCTATGTGCACCAACAACTTATGCAAAGCAAGATAATCAACTATGTGATAGCAAGATATATGACAAAGAACAATATGGCTATCACAAAGTAAAGTGCATAAGTAAAGGGCTCGGGTAAGAGATAACCGAGGCACGCGGAGACAACGATGTATCCCGAAGTTCACACCCTTGCGGATGCTAATCTCCGTTTGGAGCGGTGTGGAGGCACAATGCTCCCCAAGAAGCCACTAGGGCCACCGTAATCTCCTCACGCCCTCGCACAATGCAAGATGCCGTGATTCCACTAAACGACCGTTGAGGCGGTCACCGAACCCGTACAAATGGCAACCCTTGGGGGCGGTCACCGAACCCGTACACTTTGGCAACCCTTGGGGCGGTCACGGAACCCGTCAAATTGCTCAAGCGATCTCCACAACCTAATTGGAGACCCGGCGCTTGCCGGAGCTTTACACCATAATGATTGAGCTCTGAACACCACCAACCGTCTAGGGCGCCCAAGCACCCAAGAGGAACAAGCTCAAGGGCACCAAGCACCCAAGAGTAATAAGCTTCTCAACTTGTAACTTCCACGTATCATCGTGGAGAACTCAAACCGATGCATAAATGCAATGGCAAGGGCACAGAGTGCCCAAGTCCTTCTCTCTCAAATCCCACCAAAGCAACTAATGCTAGGGAGGAAAATGAGAGGAAGAACAAGAAAGAGAACACCAAGAACTCCAAGAACTAGATCCAAGGGGTTCCCCTCACATAGAGGAGAAAGTGATTGGTGGAAATGTGGATCTAGATCTCCTCTCTTTTCCCCAAAAAACTAGCAAGAATCCATGGAGGGATTGAGAGATAGCAAGCTCGGAGAAGGTCAACAATGGGGGAAGAACGAGAGCTCAAAAGGATAAGGTTCAATGGGGAAGAAGACCCCTTTTATAGGAGGGGAAAATCCAACCGTTACCCCCACCGAAAATCCCCACAGAGCGGTACTACCGCTTAGGAAGAAGGCGGTACTACCACTGAGGCGGTACTACCGCTTCCTATCCAGCGGTACTACCTGCTGAAGAGAAGGTCAAGGCCACAGCCCCAGAGCGGTACTACCGCTAGGGAAGAGCGGTACTACCGCTTCTCTGCCGCTACTAGTGCCATAAAACCCGACACGAAAAACTTCGTTCGAGAATCGAGGCGGTAGTAGCCCAGACGCACAGCGGTACTTAGGCCGCATCTCCCTAGCGGTACTACCGTTCGGAGAGCGGTACTACCGCTTGGAGCGGTACTACCGCTCCGAGAGCGGTACTACCGCTGGGGAGCTTCGGCGGTACTACCGCTGAGGGTCACGGTACTACCGCTAGCACCAACCTTAAGCCACAACCACGAAAACAAAGAATACTCCAAGGAAAACCAGAACTGCCATAACTTCTTCATATGAGCTCCGAATTGAGCAAACTCAAGCTTGTTTGAAACAAGACAACGAGTAGCATCAAAACAACGACCGAGAAGAGGCAGGGGAGGTATGCTTAGCAAACAAAGGAGTGAAACCTCCAACCGAGAAGAACCGGCATACCCTCCAACATCGAAAACATCATAGAAGATGCGTGAGAACTCTGTTTTCGATGAACTCAAGCTTGTCATAAAAATGACCATAAGCTCCAAATCTCACAAGGAGAAGAACCAAACAAGAACCAAAAAGATGATGCAAGGATGCAAGTGGTTTGAGCTCTCTACGAACGATACGATCAAGCAACTCATCGAGAGCCCCCCTTGATAGTACGGCAAACGATCCTATAACCCGGTCTTCCACAACTACCAAGAGACCGGTAAAATAGAAAACCTATCAAGGGCAAACCTTTGCCTTGCACATGGCCCACTTGAGCTAGATGATGACGATCTTGACTCCCTCAAGTTGGACCACCTTTCTTGATTGCGTTGGCTCGAAGAAGACTAGTTGATTGCTCCCCCATACTCCAATATGGGTGAGCCACTCTTCCGCACATCTTCACAAGTCCATTGTCACCAAATGGACGGCAAGCTTCAAGCACTTGATCTCTTCGTGATGCATCACTTGAACTTGCACACCGCAACCTAACCCCACAAAGAACTCTCACGAAGACCATGGGTTAGTACACAAAGCGTAATGGACAATGCTTACCATACCATGGGATCACTTGATCCCTCTCGGTACATCTTCTATGCTTTGTGAGTTGATCAACTTGATTCACTCTTGACTTAGTCTTTATCAACCTTGAATCTTTCCAACTCTCTTTGTTTGGATGATGTCTTGAAGGTAAACATGAATGATCACACAATCTTCTTCTTCAAGACATGCTTGCAATAAGCTCAACACTCACATGACCAATCTTTGGATAATTCCTTGAATAGCACCTTGGTCGACACAAAACTCTCCTTGAAACCAACACATGTACTCCAAGAAAAGCCTATGGACAAAACCTTCAAATAAACTCAAGGCAACCATTAGTCCATAGAGAATGTCATCAATTACCAAAACCATACATGGGGGCACCGCATGTCCTTTCAAACGGAAAAAAAACGTTTTCTGTTTTTTTTCTTCCACGAGAGTCACGGTTTTGCTTCCACGAGAGGCACGGTTGTGATTTTGCGAGAGGCTTTTGGAAAGGGAAAAAAACCGTGCTCCCGGTTCTGTTTTTTCATCCGGTTTTTTCGTAAAAAAAAGTTCGTCAAAACCTATCAACACGGGATCTAATTTTGAAGATCTCGACGCGAGGAATTCGATGGTGAAAACGGTTTGAGATTTGGACGCACGGTTTAAGAGATAATTCGTTTTGAATAAACGGATCTACGAAAAAGGGAAAAACCCCTAGGTTGCGACAAGTGGCGCGCTGCATTTGCGCCACTTGTCGCGACCTAGGAAAGTGGAGTGTTCTTTGCAACGAGTACTCCTTAATAAGTGATTTCGTAGAAATCGATGGCCTATGTCACAAAAAAATTGATGGGCTGAGTGGGCCCTGGTGGTCTAAAGGAATTACGCCCCGGGAGCTTTCAACCTGCCTAAAACAGTGGGCCGTGGACAAACACACCCGACCTGCCACCGGTCGCGCGACGCGGGCTGCAAACAGAACAGTTAGTGCTAAAAAAACAGATTAGTTTTTTTCAACACGCAAACAGATCAGTTGAACATAAAGATATATAGCCCTAAAAAGATGGGAGGACTGCTATGATTATTAGAGAGATCATTGATATGAAAACTGTCATGCGATGCCCATAATATTGCCAGGAATTCGCTTGCTCTTTTGTTAGGTCACAATGTTTGGCTTGCTGAAGCCTTCAAGCTATGTAAACACATCAATCAGTGATTAATAAAGTCTGATGGTATTTCGCTCGAAAAAGAGAGAAAAAGATGGGATCTTTTTACCACATGCCATACATGGTTAGCGACCTTCACATTCTGTCACAAAACGGCGCATCATACTGTTGCTTCATCTCGGCAGATACTTATATATGTGAAAAAGCTGAGACGAAAGAGAAATCATTTTTCTTATTTCGTTTGTAGCATTTTTTAGAGCAAGTTTAATTTGATTTGCCATTTTGGCCCCTAATATGTCTACATCAAGGCTGTGCCCACGGACATGCCGCGAAAACCTCATTTGTCCGCGCACACAAAGTTTACACTAGTTTGTCCCTAAATTGTCTGGAAAATGCATATGATTGGTGGGGATGGAAATAGAGAGGAGATAAATATAAAGAAAAAAGAAAGAGAGGATGTGGTCGGGGTGGGCTGGGTCCGACATGACGGGCTGTCCGGATATTCTCAATTTCTCCCTACATTTTCTCCCTACATATGGGATGGGTTGGGGGTTTTGCAGATAGCCCGAAGATATGTGGACGACTTGGGGGCCTCAGTTCGAGAGGTTTTCTATTACCCGAGAACTGTTAGGCCCGTTACATGAGTTTTAGTAGTCTTTTCGCGATAATTTTTGTGGTCCTCAATGACAGTATACATCCGGTCATATGTTTCTTCCTCTGGCGCAACGATGCTCTACCAGGCAACGCTACGTATGGAGGTAGAGCTATGTTTTCTCTGTATGGTTGGTGCAACTGCTATTGCGTGGAATTTATGTTTGTGTCCTCGTAGAATCGATCTTTTGGATTTGTTGAGTTTTCGTCAATGTGTCTTGATGCCTTTTTGGTTTGATATTTTGTGAATTAGAGTCTTTCTTCAGCAATATGACAAAGCTCTTGTGTCGAACTTCTAGGGGATCATCCCTAGCCCAAGTATATTCATCTCTGACGACTTTCAATCTTTTTTGGTTAGTGATTGAAGGGGTTCTCTCGAGCTCTATCAGTAATCAAGTCTGTGCAAGTGTCCGAGGGGTCAGCGCTCTGATCCAATTGTGGTGTCTTTATTGAAGCCTTTGAAGAGTCTTGTCTTCCCAAAAATATTACCGCCAAGAAGCTGTTTAGGAGGGATTTGATTGTAATTCTTAGTTTCACAATAAATGCGTGTGCTTAAAAAAACACCAGAGATTCAAGTTGGATTTTAAAAACTAAGAATTACAATAAAATCCCTCGAAACACATGATTGTCGGATCTTCTTAAATCTCAGCCCTAGATAGAGTAAGTGAAGGGTATAATTTTGGCACTGCTTCCCCCTTTCTGGTTTGTTAGGCCTATCCAAAAAAACTCTCAGGAACCAAGATAGATCACGATCGAGGGAATAAATTTCATAGTTCTCATAACTACCCAATTAGTGCGCTTGTATCGTCAAAAACTGCAGTGCATGCATGCATGGGCACTAAATGATTAGAAACACTTACATGCATTGACCATTTTTCTTTTAACCATTGGCGATTTAATATACCTCAAAATTTAATCAGTTGACCGAGAGGAATAAAAAGTAAGGAAAAATGTAAGATCAATAAACTATGCAAACTTACAAGAGGGGGGACATGTAAATGGTGCACTGAAATGGCCTCAATAAATTTAAGTGCCTAAAAGGAAATATTGCATCGAATTGCTACCGTCCTATGCATCCAATTGTGATCCAAGAGCTGTGCTTACTGTGACACTACAAAGCAATGTTAGAGGTCAGATGGATTCTATAAAAATAAGCTGCTTACATCGGTGGTACCAACGGATAACTATTAACTAACCGATGCATGCATGGTTGGGTCCTTTTCGAGGCATACAATTGGCTGCATAGTTGATCTTCGAGCGTCACTAGTGACGGCGGTGTGATTGTTGCTACTAGCCGTAGTTTATTTATACTAGAGAAGGACCAGTCACGTGTTTATGCATTACATATAGTCATGCTAACAAGAATTACATAGTTTTAATTATATCCTGAAAGCAACCGGGTCGATCTCGTCCTGCCTCCTAAACTCTAAACACGGTGACCAAAATAGCAGTTTTGTTTACTAAATATACAAGTTTGCATATGTAATTCTTGCCAATATAAAGACATTGTATATAAAATTGACAGCTCGCCTTGCATAGATATTATTTTACAGCCTTGCATAGGCAATTTTTTCATACACAATATGTGTTTGATTTGCACAAGATAATCTTGTTCTTTAGTTCAACAAAAACTATGGATGAAAATAATGTTTACGTCGATTGATCACTATCTACATGGTAAAACAATGTGCGTCATACATAACTAATTACCCGTCAACCCACTCCGATTGATGTTGATGGATTTCATCTTTAAGAATCGATGTTGTTATACCGGGGCAGCTGTCTTCTCAAAGGATGCTCATTGCATTCAATTTTATCCATCATATTCAGTAGAAAAAGAAACCCCAATACAACTCAATGTGCTTAAAGTACAAACTTCATTTGTCTAAAGTCTATGATCCCATGGACTAGATTTTTCTTGAAAATGCATTTCTCAACCCGAGTTTCCCATCAAAGTGGACTTTTGGATTATGGGGTGTATTACATGAGTGCACTACTTAGCGAAGTTCAACTGGAATTTTCTGCAATAATACCTTCATCCAAATTACAATAAGGTGACCCATTGTCTCCATTTTTATCCCTTTCAGCAGCATGAGTGTCGTTTTCTATTTAGTGCACTATGTTGTTCAGATTACTAGTTTGGAACTGGGTGCAACATTTGCTGAAATAATGCATCTGAGGTTTCACATACGCTCTTTAGAGATGACTATGCATTTGCCTGGAGCCAATGTGTATCAAGCTGCCTCATCAAGGATGTCCCAAATCCATATATCAGAAAGCCATGTGGCAGCTTATCAACCCTTGTAAGCACTCCATCATGTTTGGTGACAGCTGCCCAATTTTTTTTAAATGATATAAAGAGGTGTTGGGCCTTTATTAACGTACTTTTGCCCTAAATATCAAGTAAGGGCAGGTTTAAAAACTGATGCTAAATTGAGCAAAAGACAGGGGGCTCATCTTCCGGTGACAAAATGGTTTTAATGAAAGTTGTGGCTTAGACACCATACCCAAGTGATGCGCGCACCACCTATGTCATGAGTGTGTTTAACTTACCGCTTTGTGACGACCTGACAAAGACACGGTAATATTGGTGGGTTGTGGAAAACGGTGAACACAAGGTGATTTGATCAAAATCCGAATGGAGCCTATGGTTTTGGAACATGGGACTATTCAACTTGGTACATGCAAGAAGAACTTGGCTATTGCTAGATCTCCCCAATAGGTATGTGTGCAAGTTCTTCGATCAAACCATTATCTCCTCTCTCCCAACCAAGGTTACTTAATGGGTACTGTCTTTATCAGACATTCCTCTATATTTGGAAAAGACCCGAGTAATTTTTTTTGAAACAGAGGAAATGAGACGAGTATGGTCTTGAATCGGTAATGCTGCAGTTGCGAAAAAGAGATTATAGGATTGCATGTACGCCCCCCCCCTCTTGAATTTTAAACAGGACCAGCTATATGTAAATTGGGAGAAAATTTATTTTAGGTAAGCCAATTTTCAGGGCCAATAGGTTAAGATCCAACCGTCACCTTTCTTTTTCCTCCAATTTTCTTCCTTCCACAACTATTCCCCCTTCCAAAAAATTGACATATCCAAATTGCAAATTCAGTCAGTTTACATATAGCTATTGTGGTTTTAAACTAACCCCATCCTCTAGCACAAACTGACTCTCTCCCCCGACGTATTTGTTGAGTCGGTAATAGAAGAAGCATAAGAGCTTGGCGGGGTCTATGGATAAGGGGCTTTATCACTTCGGCGAGTCATCTCCTGACAACACAAAATGTCTCCCCCCATCATCGATACAACGCTCCGTCTGAGCAAAGGTGCCCCGTACCAAGTTTATTCCATACACACGGGCGTAGCATTGATGGAAGGCATATCATAACCTAATGAATGTCAAGCGCATCACATTCAAACATAGCATGTGATTTTTTTCTTCTTCTTCTTCTTCTTGTACAACCTCGAAAGATGCTTACTATGCCGACGAAAGTAGCTCGGCCGCTTTGTCATATTATGTGGAGACGAAAAGTTTAAAACTAGTACACTGTGATACATGATGATAAATAGAGTCGTGAATGGACCAATTCTCGTACAAAATCAAATGGACTAGTTTATAACAAAGCCATGAAAATTGTGCTTCACTACTCACTAGCATAAGAGAACTCATCAAGGCAACAACAAATCTCGGACTCATGCACACGCACGGCCATGCATGCACCACCAAACCTTTCCCTCTCCGGGCGTGCGTGCGCCTTGGAAGCACGACCAAATCTCCATGCGTTCTCGTACGTACATGCGCAGACGACCGGGTCGCGGCTGTATAAGTTTACACTGATGATTTGCCATTTTCCCACCATATGTATCTGCCGGTGTTGATGTTTGTTTCACCCAGTGACGTGCATGTCATTTTTTACCCCATGGTTGCACGTCCACGTATCTCACTCGTGCTCTTAGCATGTGCCATACCGCCATGCATGTCACATCATGCTATACCAAATTCCCAAAATTCCTTGAAAGCAACACGATGGAATTACCAGGCCCCGTCTTTTGGAAACGATGTGCGAGGCCAATAAGAAACTGTACGGATGCTCTTGTCCTACCTTTTTTTTAATGTTTGCGGTGAAAGCTCTCTTGTCCTACTGCACCAGTCCTCACACGTAATACCAGCGATAAAATTCTACAGCACCTGTACTACAAACTACTCTACGTAAAACCGTGTACGTCGTACAAGCACGTAAAAAGTTATTACAGTACCTATAGTACTACGTGCCCGGCCGCTTCAACATATACGTACGCCACACATGCATTTCGTTCCCAGGCATGATCGCTTGACATGCATGCATGCATTTTGTGTACGTACTCTACGTCGTACGGCATATTAGCAGCTCTCGTTTACATCGACAAGATGCTAGCTCTTCTCCACGATGGAGGCAGAGAAGTAAAGCATTAACTGTCGACGATCAAACAAGGGGCCCGGTTTCCTCGCCGCCTGATCGTGCTGTGCCGGAGCAGACGAGCCAACATGGCGTCCCTTGTGACGTTTCGTTGAAAGGCTCCAAACATCAAATATCCTTGCCTAATAATTTACTTGTTTAATCTTCTCCGAGCTATAGGCAGCTAGCCCTGTCGGTCAATTGAACCAGCAGCTAGCGCGCGACGAAACAGTCGCCTCGCACGGTGTACGTGTACGTATACGGCCGCGGTGCGCACGCACGAGATGATCAGAGATGCTTCGGGGAGAAGAAGAAGAGATTGTTAAAGATTGATTGGAGCTTTGCTCGTAACGATGCGACTAATTCAGCTGTCGCATACGGCGCTAATTAACCCGATATGTTTAGGTTTCTATAATCTATGCCGCTAGGCGCTAGCTATATGCTCTGCCATCTTATCTCTCCAGCCAAGCAAAACCCGACTAAATATCTCGGGCACTTTCCTGGCACAAATGCCATCCCGCCATCTGTTTTTGTAGCTTACCGTCGCCCACTTGCGCTTTTTGGTGCAAGGCTTGCTGAATAAAGGCAGTGTAAATCCATGTGCTAAACATTTTTGTTCTTTGTATTTCTATACGAAATTCAGGCGATTTCATTTGTGTTCATGTTGGCGATTTCAGATGTTAGGACAAAAATATATAATAGTACATGCTACTCTTTTTTTGTGTGGGTATAATACATGCAACTCTGATGCATGCATGCTCTTGAAAGAAAAAGGAAACTGTGGGTACACCTTTATAAGCCTTGTTTGTTTCAGCTTCAACTTCTGTTGAATTAGCTGTCGATTCGCTTCACTCGCAAACTTGATGTGCGGAATCATATTTGCCACTGAAGTACACCGGGACATGATTCAAAGAAATACATTGAAAATGACCTGACTGGCAAAGCTGATTTGAAATAATTGTTTGTTTCAGATTCAGCTTTTCCGAAGTTGAATCTGGTCCATGAAGCTGAAATAGACTGGGGTAAGCATACACTTGGAGCGGACCTACGATAAAAGTTGTGTGGCGGCCGAAAGTTTGAGGCGAGAGCTAGGTTTGTGGGTTACAAAATTCAAACAACTATTCCATCGCAATGGAAAAATATTCGCAAAGTTTGAACACAATCCACCTCTTCATCATCTACTTGCTCACCGACCTCCGTTCGGCAGGTTTAGGACATTGCCGCTCCTCCCGACCTAGACCCAGTGGTTTGGGCCACCATCGCCTTATCCATCCTCTTTTGGGGCTCACCCAAAGGTAAAGTTTTCCACACCAATTCTCACTATTGTACTTGACTTCACGCTTTGGAACCATAGACTTGCGACACGCCATGTTTAGTTGGTTACTACCTCTTCTCCTGGTGCTACATTGTAATCTTTCTAACATTGAGCTTTGGTTCTACCCCGAGAGTGAGTTATTAATTTTTTTTGAATACACTACTTATTCCTCAAGAGACTCTTTTTTCATCCATAACTATATGTGCACCTTATTACTGCATCAATAATGCACACTGTCCCTTCTGACTTAGATTTGCATGCCATCCTGATTACCCCGTGAGGAGCTCAACCTGATATGAGAAGCCAAAGACAATGCTGACGTGAAGTTGGTGGCAATGCCACTCAGCTAGAGTCAAGGTTGGATTGTGGAGGCAGCGGTTCACCGGGAAGGAGATGAGTTAGAGGAAGAAGATAGGTGCAGCATTGGATCTAAATCCAATGACATAAAGATCACGTGGAAGTCAGGGGGAAATGCCGCCAACTCTTCGAACAGTGAGTTTAGCACATCAAATTCAACAACAGAGGCTAAGCATTGATATACACAATCAAAAAAAATCCCCTTCATTCGCAAGAAAAACATCCCCTTACAACATTCCATGCTTTTCCAATGGAAGGATCCGTTGCTATTTGTTTTGCGATAATTTAATATGAATACCCCTCCTTTGTTTTTCCAAGTATAAGTGTAAAGGTTTGGAAATTCACTCTCAGGAACATGTTCGTGCATCTTAATTTGTACTACTACACTAAAAATTCAACACTCACACCTTGATAAGTAGGAGTATTTGGATTAAGAGCGGTATTTTAGTTCTCAAGCAACATTGTATTTTAAAGAAGAAGTTCATATAGTTTTACACTGTTCTAAAATTTCCCCATGACGATCTCTTGACGAAAGAGCTACCGAGCCAAGTGTATCAAGAATTTCTCCAGAAGATCTCTTTGCGAAAGAGCTTTATGACTTGCTCGCGAGCTTGAAGGCTGCTAGCTTTGATTCGGGCATGGAGATTGCATGCCTCCTGACGGGGATAACAAATATTTGCAAAAGCAAGAAGTGGAAACACAAAAAGGGTGGTGCCATAGGGAAGGCGTTTGGGGTTGCTTGCTGGACGATCTTCGATCTCTCGGACCATCCTCTTGGTGTGGGTTGTCATTGTGGTTTGGGTGGTGCCCGATGTGTAGTTTAAGTGTTCTTGTCGGAGGTTCTTTTGTGCTTTTGTGGTGGCCAAATTATGGCTTGTTGTGCGTTGAGTGCGTCTGGGGGTCATCTGTGCGGTTGTGGGGTTCCATGCCATGTGAGTAGTCCCCTTGTGGTCCATCTGTTCGGTTTTTTGTAAATTAACTGGGCAATTCTCTTCTTTTTAATTAATTGATGAGGCAAAATTTCCTCCTTTTCATTTTTTCCCATATGTAGAGAAAGTTCTATATAATTGTGAATTCTTATTATAAAATTCCAAGGTATAATGAAAAATTAGTTTGGCCCAAAAAGGAAAATATGTATTCATGTAACTTTTAAAGAACCTATATCACATTTTTAACAGGTAAATTCTTTCACATAATTTTGAGACTTTTAAACACCGTTTTTATTTAAATTAACTAGGCTTTAGGATCGGTATCATCGTATTTAAATAATATAGCACTTTCTCTATTTCGCCGTTCCTATCATAAATTAAACAAAATGGAAGCACCAATTTAGAAAGCAATTACAAGAAAATAACATACTACAACATGTGGTTGGATGATTATGAGGATGGTCATACCTCAAGTCCACTAGGAATCAACCCTTAGGTTTAACATGCTAAGAGCATCTCTAGCAGACCCCGTATAACACGCGAACCCGTATAATTCCGGCGAGTATACGGGCTCAGCCCAATTTTCTGGCCAAAACAGAGCCTGTATATTCGTCCGGACCGTAATTTTTTTTACCACGGCACGCAAACCTCACCCCCGAAGCCGTATGTCTACGTGTTTGCGGGGCAGATACGGGTCGAAACCCTATCTGCTCGCCGCCGCGTTTCCCTGCGATTCCCCACTCCCTCCCTCACATTTCTCGCCGCCGGTGAGCCCTCTTCCGCCTCCTAACGCCATGTAGGGTCGTATGTGGAGCTCCGGTCGCAGCTCCGGCGGCAGCGGTGACCCCGAGCGCGAGCGTTGCGTCCACGCGGACGACGCGAGGAAGCGTGCGGCGAGGAAGAGGACGAACCAGGGCCTCAAGCCTCCGTCAAGGCTCCTCTGTCGCGAGACGGAGGAGTACGACCGCCGGCACGGGCGGTCGCCCTCCTCAGCCGCGGGCTCTTCCTCTGCCGCGAGGGGCCCTTCCGGCGCGACACTTCTCCCCGTGAAGGAGTGGGCAGAGGAGCGAGAGGACCTCGAGATCGTCGCTGTCAAGCAGGAGCTGGAGGAGACCGAGTGCCGAGGCGTCGTCGGGCCCGAAGATTTCGTGGCCTATGTCAACGCGGTCGTGGCCGCCATTGCCGAACGGAGCTTGCGGGAGGAGGCGGAGCGCTGCCGCCACGACAAGTAGCTCGAAGACCTCCTGTTCAAGCATGCGGTCGTGGCCAACCTTGCCGCGAAGGACAACGACGATGAGTGGCGGCGCATCCGCAAGGAGCAGAGGGAGAAGTTCGTCGATCTCGTCAGCTCCGATGAGGAGGACTGAGCTCCTCCAGCGCTTCGTCCTCGGCCGCGAGCTTGTCCATTTTGGTACATCGACCTCGGCCTCGCCGCCGCGAGATCCCCCACCCCCCTCTAGTAGTGGTAGTAGAATGTAGTATGTATAATCATGTAGTTTGTGAAGAACTATGAATAATCAGCGTGGTTGCAATTTCTCCCATGAAAGTTTTTTTAAAAAAATTATAAAGTTTTATATAACGGGTTTATTTTGCAGCCCCAAAACATATTTTCGTCGAACTGTAAACGCCTTATACGGGTCGGCATTATACGGGGTCTGCTAGAGATGCTCGAAGTGTCTCGCTAAGGCTGATTATTCTTTTAGTTGGAGGCGATGTTGCATGGCGCCGGTGTGTGCCTTGGCGTTTCTGAACAGTAATAATTCTCGAAGCAGTTAATATGCTTACAAATCAGGGAAAATGCAACAAGTGCACTCTTGCTTCTCTCAATGAATAATGAAACAAAGATTTTCATGGCCGATGATGTGTACTGAAACACATTTTCAGAAGAAGAGGGACACACACCTCGCAGAAATAAGAACACATAAACAGAGACTAGGCAAAACCTGATTGAGTTGTATGACAGAGACATTCTTAGTTTATTAGCGGAACAGACGAGATCCCTTATTAATGAACTAATTATGCCGTCGTATGTCACCCAGCTCGCTCTATATATAGTGGTTGAGATTGAACCCAGTACCAAGTTAATTAGCTCATTTGCCTTGCAACAAGATCTAATTAACTAGACTAACCCCGGTGCATCAGACACCACACGCGAAAATGCCGATGTTGCCCAGCTCCTTCACCACCTCCTCCTCATGGCAATCACACCAAGATGCCTCCTCGATTTGCACTAACCAAGAACTAGACTACGACCATCCTTACTACTTCGGCAT
This sequence comes from Aegilops bicornis, assembly GCA_021605145.1. Lineage (NCBI taxonomy): Eukaryota > Viridiplantae > Streptophyta > Magnoliopsida > Poales > Poaceae > Aegilops > Aegilops bicornis. Next base: position 676,533,053 of record CM038671.1, read on the forward strand.
TGAGGAGGTGGCCGTGGACGCCGACGAACTGGAGCTCGGCCTCAGGGCGCACAAGGCGACCAGGGTCGACTACCTCAGCTCGCCGTACCACGCCTCGTGGCCACCGGCGCAGGCCGACCTCGAGTCGTCGCGCGTCAGGAAGACGAAGCAGTTCCGGGACGTTCTTGAGACGTGCAAGCAGAAGGTGGAGGCCATGGAGGCCATGGAACGGTCGTCATCGCCGGTCGGCAGTGGCGGGTTCGAGGAACAAGGTGAGGCGGTGGTCGCCGTGGACGACGTCCGGGCTGGCGGTGGCGGCAGCGGAGCTGATGGCATGCGGCTCGTGCAGCTGCTTGTCGCCTGCGCCGAGGCCGTGGCGTGCCGCGACCGCGCGCAGGCGGCTGCCCTGCTGCGTGAGCTGCAGGTCGGCGCGCCCGTGCACGGCACGGCGTTCCAGCGCGTCGCGTCGTGCTTCGTGCAGGGCCTGGCGGACCGGCTGGCCCTGGCGCACCCGCCGTCGTTGGGCCCGGCCAGCATGGCGTTCTGCGTACCGCGGTCGTCGTGCCTCAACGGGGCGCGCGGCGAGGCGCTCGCCGTGGCGTACGAGCTGTGCCCGTACCTGCGTTTCGCGCACTTCGTGGCGAACACGTCCATCCTGGAAGCCTTCGAGGGAGAGACCAACGTCCACGTGGTGGACCTCGGCATGACGATGGGCCTGAACCGTGGCCACCAGTGGCGCGCTCTGCTCGACAGCCTCGCCACACGGGCCTGCGGTAAGCCGGCGCGCGTTCGCGTCACCGGCGTCGGCGCCCGCGTAGACACTATGAGAGCCGTCGGGCGCGAGCTGGAGGCGTACGCGGAGGAGCTTGGGATGACCCTCGAGTTCATGGCCGTCGACCGCACCCTGGAGAGCCTCCACGTGGACGACCTCGACGTCGAGGCCGACGAGGCCGTGGCCATCAACAGCGTCCTGGAGCTGCACTGCGTGGTGAAGGAGAGCCGGGGAGCGCTCAACTCCGTCCTGCAGACCATCCGCAAGCTCTCGCCGAAGGCGTTCGTGCTCGTGGAGCAGGACGCCGGCCACAACGGGCCCTTCTTCCTGGGGCGGTTCATGGAGGCGCTCCACTACTACGCCGCGCTGTTCGACGCCCTCGACGCGGCGCTCCCGCGCTACGACGCCCGGCGCGCGCGCGTCGAGCAGTTCCACTTCGGCGCCGAGATCCGCAACGTGGTCGGGTGCGAGGGCGCGGCGCGCGTGGAGCGGCACGAGCGCGCGGACCAGTGGCGGCGCCGCATGAGCCGCGCGGGCTTCCAGGCCATGCCCTTCAAGATGGCGGCCAAGGCGCGGGAGTGGCTGGAGGAGAACGCCGGCGGCAGCGGATACACCGTGGCCGAGGAGAAGGGGTGCCTCGTGCTTGGATGGAAGGGCAAGCCAGTCATCGCCGCCTCGTGCTGGAAATGCTAGACACACTGATCACAGCCTCTCGCCGGCCGGCTGCTTTCGGAACGCTTCACTTCTGGCAGGCGCCGCAGTGTACGTGGTGGTGGGCGCCGCGGAGGTGTTCACGTTCATCGTGCAAATGGAGTTCTTCTACGAGCAGGCGCGGAACGCCCTGCGGAGCGCGGATCTCCTGCGCGGCGATCGCGCTGTTCAAATACGCGAGCTCGGCGCTTCTCCCTCTTGTGGTGGATCCCGACGACATCAATCACCTGGAGTCCTGCACTACTTCTTCGCCATGCTCTGCGTCGGCAACTTCGGCGCGTACCTGCTCTTCGCATGGTGGCACAACAGCAAGAAGACTGCTGATTGAACTAAGAGGTCACCGTACTTGTGTACCAATAAATTTCGAACGCTTGGTGATTAGTCAGTACTTCCTCTATCCGGGTTTATAAGTAGGACACATACTTTAACGTCTTCTTTTGAGAAATATATGTGTTATGTTGTACAAAAAGTATGTAGTTACATTGGTCGCCGAACAAAATTTAAAACATATATTTTAATAAAATACTCCCTCCGTAAAGAAATATTTAGATCACTAGTAGTGATCTAAACACAATATTTAGATCATAGTGATCTAAATGCTTCTATATTTCTTTACGGAGGGAGTATTATGTTTTGTTAGTTAAACTGAGGACCTCTGTGCCAGATGAACATTCCTGTCAAGAGGGAGTAACTCATGCTATTTCTGTAACGCAATAGAGTGAGAGTAGGAAACACAGCCTTTTCTTGCTCCAAATCTCGAAGCAACTCTACTCCGAAAGGTTTCAAAACCGAGACTACAATAGTTTAGTCATTGAAGCGACACGAAAGGACACCACAATCCACAACTTGGCGCAATCACAGTCAAACGCCTGCGACCAGATGAAAACAACACGAAAGGGTATTTTCATAAAAGCACCTAACAGTTTTGGAACAAAACTGAGCACAATCGAAAACTAGGGGTAAAACCGTATGATGAAAACCAAGGCAAAAATGTAAAACACCCAATATAATGTCCGCGAACCCGTTAGCAAGATCTAGCCACAGGCATTGCTCCATCCGTCTTGTGTTACAACCAACTGTAGTCGCTAGGGGTTTTCCATGCCGCCATCTCGGTCCCCGTCCTCTCTTTTGTACGGCGATCACGCCGACGCCCAGAGGAGTGGGGACCAATCCTCTTTGTTGTTTTCTTAGTGGGTCATGTTTTTCTTTGGTTTTTGTTTTCCTAGTAGCGTCAGTGAGGCAGCTGCTAGATGTCCTTGTTATCGTTGAGTGGCTATTATGATCTTCAAAGCATAGTATGGCAAGGGCATTTGCAGGTGGCTCTATATCTTCCTGCTTGTTCACTGAATTTTTCAAGCTCCGGCGGATGATAAACAATCGAAGGAAGAATACGACCAATATGATTTTGATGTTATTTGCTTTTTCTACTTTTGTGTCTTGTTGTCCTTCGGCTTATTGTCTACTGCTTTCCTTGATAAATATGAGATGTCCTTTGGGAGTCTTTTCTCAGAAAGGCCACCGTTACTCTCTTTGTGTTGGTTCTCCTCGTTTACAATATAGTTATGTCTCAGAACATGGAACCCTAAGTCTACGTCTAGAGTATGTTATATTTTTTCCTCCATGTTAGATCAATATGTTATTAGTACCAGTGTTATAAAGGTGGAGACGTCGTCATGTAGAATAAAAGTCTCGTGATGCTAATCCCATCTGGTTGTGAATATCATGGTCAACACAATCAATATTGGAAAGTCGGTGATGTGTTGGATCCACAGATCGACAAGCATAGATCTGATCGTTTCTCGTCTGACGATTCAACATGTATTGGCGATGGCAGTATTGTCCGTGATGTGAAGTTTTGTTCTGTCAATGGCTCTCATATTTTTGCACTTTTATCCTCTCAAACTTCTTCCCAAGTGGTATAGTGATCAATCGACGGTTCGAAAACCTGCCTTGTAAGGGGCGTGTCTCCCACCACAGACCACATGCCTAGCAAAGGTTTTGTCCCCAGCCATAGCGGGTCCAATGATCTAAGGTTCTCACCTATTAGGATGAGTGAATCAAGCAGCTATTTGAAACATTCGAGGCTAATCCTGCTTGTGCATATTTGTCTCCGATGTCTTTCCGCCGGAGGTTTGGAGGGACATCAATCGCAAAAGGTGGAGTTAGAGATGACCACTTTAAATGTCTTTAATGTAACTTTTAGTTTGATAACAACAATTTGTTGGCCGCTTGTGTTTTGTTATCTTTGATCTGATGTACTCTCTTAGTTAACCAGTAAAGTCCGATCATTTCCGAAGGTAAAGAAATGAGAACTACATAACCAAATAATTCTAGTGCAAAATAATAGTAAAAGAACTAGCCACCAACATCTCCCACCACCATTTACATACATCAGTTACCCTTATCTTAGGCGGCCTTCTTGCCCCTGGGAGGTGGGATGGAACCAACTCGTATCGTTGCTTCGCGTGTAGATTAGTTTTTGTATGTTACTCATGTGTCTTTGGTCGCGGTGTCTAAATGGTAGATGCAACATTGTGTGGAGTAGAATGCCCCCACCTCTCGCCGCTAGGATCTTCACACCGATGTTTGCGCGCGAGCGGGAGTGGGGCACTGCCGTTTTGTTTTCTCATGCTTCTTCGCTTGACCATGATATTGTCTTACAGTGGTATGTCGGTGAAGCAACGGTGTGACAACTTGCCTTGTGGGAGTAGGGCGTGTCCTCGAACGTGACACAACGTATTCAGAAGTCTAAGTTTCTATGGCCGACGGCTAATGCATCTATTCAAATCCTTCGTTGAAAGGGCATCTTATAAATTTGATAATTATCAAGGAAAACATGCGGAACAATGGAAAGACAACTGGATGCAGAACGGCCAGTAAAAAACAAAGTTACATTGAAAATCATACTAGCCTAGTGACTTGAGAATGCTATGGTGCAACTTTGAGTTCATAGATTCTTTGTTAGTCGTGTCTTTTTATGATATGATGTTATTCACTATCTTAAGGACACGTCCAGGGTCAGATTCCCGGCGAATTAGCGGTTAATTTGTTGAATCCCGGTGTTATGTTAGGCATCGACGCAAGAGCATGCATCGGGCTCTTGCGTGTTTTCCTGCCCGTTCGAAGCGCCCCGGTAGTTTAATTTAGTAAACACAACGAGCGGCTGACATTGCAAGCCTACGCGCTTAGCTGTTTCTTATTAATTTTATGATCTTTAATTTTTTGGTATAATAATATAGCGGTGGCTGCTAGCTTGATCTTTATGCCACATCACTTATAGCCAACCTAAAAGTCCATTCATATAAGGGCATCTCCAACAGTTTGTATGTTAGCTTGTTGGTAAAATATGCCATGTCATCAGTCAACACCTTAACATACAACAACTCTAATACTCCCTCCGTCCGGGTTTATTGGGCCCGTGAGCAAAGGAGAGGCATCCCTTCTTATTAGAGCAAGTACAATAGAACTGACTCAGCGTGCTATAAGATATAAACTAGTATATTTTTGCTTAGTTGGAGGAAAGAGAAGAAGAGAGAGAAGGTAAGCGGGCTCTTGGTGAAGAGCCAGCTTTAGCACGTGCTCCTAGGCACTTTGTGAGAGTGAAATATGGACCATATAATAAATAAGTAGTACGCTCTTCTAATCAACTATTGTACATATTGGCTATAAGATAGGCTATAGATGACATGGCAATGGTTTATAGCCAGCAGCTGGCTATACTATTAACCATGCTCTTAGGCCCTTCCGTCTGACTACCAAGAAAAATTAATTGAAAACAGTGCATGCATGCAAGATTAAACGCGTGGGGCAGCATTATACTCCCTCCTTTTCGGTTTATAGGGTTCAATTTAAAAATCCCACCAACCAAGGTAGATGATGAGTGATGGAATACGTTTTGTAGTTTGTAAAAGCACCCAATTAATGCTCTTGTTTTTCCTCAAAAAATTATGTTTACCAATGCATTAATTGCAATGCATGCATGCATAAAATATATACATTGGCCAATTTTCTGGTAATACTTGCATGCAATGATTTAGTGCACCTTGGAATCTGAATATGTGATGAGGAACAATCAAATTGAGCTTTAGAAAATGAAAAAACTAAAATTTTAAGATAAGCCTTATAAACAAAAAAAAGGAAGTATCAAAGTGATAATTAATTTGCTGACGCTGCATGCACGGAAATTTCGCTTCGCATCCGCTGGTCTCGCGGGAAATAAATTCACATGCATGGGCTCCAGAGGGAAAGTCGTGCATGCCATTGGTGCAGAGCATGCAGGATTGTGGCGGTATAAATTATCTGCACATGCCATACGAAGCATCATGTAATTACTAGGGATAATGCCGCAATTAACGTGCGCGAATAGGAGGTTGCCTTGGCCTTGCCGATCCTGTCTATGGGCTTAATAAACCCAGACGGAGGAATAGGTTGTATCTAGTTTGCCTAATAAGATGTGAGATAATAAATAAGGTGCTCTTTCATTCTACATTAAAACTTGTGCAAGGGGTGTTGGTTCACGTACATACAACATTTCTCTTTTTCCTGATTTATTGTATGACACATCGTCAAAAATCCTATGTGACAAAATCTACCAACAACTATCTTACAATCATTGGAGATGCCCTAAGGCTAGTCATAGTGAGAAGTAACTTAGACAACGTGCATATGTTACTAGTTTATGTTAGTATTTTCATAGTGAGGAGTAACATATATGTAGTATCATGCAAGACATCATTTATTAAGATGTAGACTCATCTTATATTGAGATGCGCTATGTTATAGTAACATACTCCCTCCTTTCCGGTTTATAAGGCTTATCTCAAAATTTTAGTTTTTCCATTTTATAAGGCTCAATTTAGTTGTTTCCCATCACATGTTAAGATTTCAAATGTGCATTAAATCATTGCATGCAAGTGTTAAGAGAAAATTGATCAATGCATGTAATTTATGCATGCATGCATTGCAATTAATGCATTGGTAAACATACTTTTTTGAGGAAAACAAGAGCATTAATTGAGTGCTTTTGTAAATTACAAAAAGTATTCCAGCACTCATCATCAACCTTGGTTGGTGAGATTTTTGAACTGAGCCTTATAAACCGGAAAGGAGGGAGTATTATGTTACTCCAAACACCTCTCTCTTCATTAACTACATGCCACATAAGCAAACTTTTCTTGAAATGTGTCATGGTACTTGCTATGTTACTCCCACCAGCCTAATACTCCTCCCTTTTCGGTTTATAGGGCTTATCTCAAAATCTTAGTTTTTTCATTTTATAAGGTTCAATTTGGTTGTTCCCCACCACAAGTTCAGATTCCAAGGTGCATTAAATAATTGCATGCAAGTATTAAGAGGAAATTGATCAATGCATGTACTCTATGCATCCATGCATCACAATTAATACATTGGTAAACATAAATTTTTGAGGAAACAAAAGCATTAATTGTGTGCTTTTGCAAATTACAAAAAGTATTCCACCACTCATCATCTACCTTGATTGGTGAGATTTTTGAATTGAGCCCTATAAACCGAAAAGGAGGGAGTAGTTGTTGGCTCTATACACTGTAATTAATGCTTGACCCCACCTTCTTCTCTCAGAAAGTGTGTTGGAGCTCGTGCTGCAGCTGGCTACAAGTTTACAATCCAACCCTCTTCTTTCTTCCACATCATCATAAATCTAAAGTAGCAATCCTTATAGCCCGCTTATGTCATCCTATTATATTTGCTCTTAGTGTTTAGCATTGTAGATGCCCCTACTTGATTAATAAAATCAGAGCTGGTCCACAATGTCTAGGGCAAGTAAAGGTGCAAACCGGTGCATTGTTGGGAACTTGCGATGAATCTCACGCGTCCACTGTTGATCCGGGAGATCGCATGCGTATTGTTTACCGTGACACTGAAGTGACAATGTCATCAATAGATCCGTTGACAATGCCAACGGGCAACGACTAACTAATGCATAATTACAAACAAAAAAACGACTAACTAATGCATGCATGCATGATGCATCAATGCATGCTTGGGTCCTTCGCGTCATATGAATATATGATTGGCTGAAGAGAGTTGCGTCGATCGTCAGTAGTGATGGCCGTGTGCTTGTTGCTACTACTTGGAGCTAGCTTTACTTTACATTTTAGAATAGGACCAGTTGCGTGTTTTTGAATTATTCTTACTTAACATGGTCATGGTAACAAGAAATGTGCATTTTAAATTCTATGGCGAAAACGACGGGCGGTCGATGTCCCCCCTGCATACTAACGCTAAGCATAGTGATCAAAATTTTCTAGCAAAATCGTTTCAAGTTTAATATACCAAGCATATATATGAATGAATATTTATTTTGTCGGTATGAAGATATCTCTAGAAGCGCCAACTCGCCTATAATAGATATTTTTGCTATGTACAATATTTGGTTTGGACTACATGATCTTTGCTCTGTCGTTTCAGAAAAAGAAGAAGGTACTATTATTCTCTAATTTATCACCATCTGTACTATGTTGTAAATAAAGCTTCATATGACTATACTTGCAAGATCCTGGCTTTTGAACTTTTTTTAAATAATGCATGTGCATCGAATTGATGCAGAGGCCAGGGGTAAACCTTCTTTAAAAAAAAAGTTGCAATAGATATTTGCAGGCAATTTGGACCAAGAGAAGAAAGAAAGAAATGTCATCGTACAAGACCTTTCACTGTTCACATGACAAACAAAGCCCCCCCACACACACAATGATACACTTAGGCAAAGGTATCTTAATCCATGTAATTAAGTACTGTACGATTGATGGAATATCATTACATTCATACACTTCTTGTACAGAGCCTCGAAAGGTGCTTCTATGCTTATGAAAGTACTCTTGCAGGATTTAACTTACTTAACGGGTTGTCAGTTGTAATTGGTGTTTCACCTAGTACATGCCATTTTTTTACCTTACCCTCACTTGCACGTCCAGCTCACTTTTGTTTGTAACACGCACCAAGCTATGCCAAATATTATCAAGTCGTAACTAATTGCAAAATTCTTTGAAAGCAACACGAATATAATTATCACACCCTTTTGGAAACGATGTCCGACGCAAAAGGAGACGCAGGCGCAATCGTGAGATTTTGGGGGACAAAGTGCAGCTGGCTTGGACTGCTTGGCGCCTCCGGCAGTTGGACTACTCCCTCTATTTCAATGAATAAAGTGTGCATGTACTGTGTTCTATAAAAAAAAGGTATGCATGCATTACAAAATCCAACTTTTATCATGATTTAGATCAAAAATATATATTGTGTGGCTTTAGAATTATATACCACTGACAATTTCTTTCAAATAGAAATTCACCACATACACGGCACATGCATTTCGTTCCACGCATATGATCGCTAGAAATCTGGGGTGCTCTACGTTCTACTACACACGCAGTAACCTGATCGATCTGGTTTACATCGACAGACTGCTAGCTTGCCAATCATCGGGCCTACAGCTGCAAACCTACGATATCATTGTCGGTCGACGAGGCTGAATGAGGAGCGTGTGGCCGTGCTGTTGTGTGCACTGCCTGTGCATGCGGACGAATGGACATGGCGTCCCTGGTGACGTTTCGCGGAAAGCGCCCAAATATCCTTGGCTAGTTTAATCTCTTCTTCCCGGAGCTAGGTAGGCACGCAGCTACTTTAGCCCTGTCGATCAAGAAACAGTCATGTACACCGATGCTGTGATGCATGTAATATCCTCGGCGAGATGCATGCATGGGCGCAGGGGACAATTAGATGCCTTGATTTTGTGATAAACTGACGAAAAGGCAGACTAGAGATGGATGCATGTGATAGCTTCGGTTTTAACGATACGACTTATTCAGCTGTCCCATTCCGCGCCAAAATTTTCAGACATATAGTGCAAGCTATGCTTTGCCATCTTCCTCTCCAGCCAAGCAAAGCCCCACTAAAAATCCCAAGGCCACTTGTTTTTGTTTGCATCTTAGGGCATCTGCAACGCTGACCTTCAAATCGTTTGCATACGTTAAGATCGCGCGATAAGAACGTGTTCTGAGTCCGGACAGCAGCCACGCAGAACCCCGACACCCCTTGCCCACTAAATCCCCCTCCCGGTCCAATTTTCTTCTAATCCGCCCCTTCTTCCTTTTTGTTTTACATCCGCACCCTCCTCCTCCGATGCCGTTACTGTACCTCTCCGGCCGGCACACATGCATTCCTGGACATTCGCAACTAGCACCGACGCGTTCGCTCGCCTTTTATGACGGCGTCGTCCACCCAGAACATGTCGTAGGCAGTTACACTCCCCTCTGCCAGTGTCGTCCATGGCGGTCACCACGCTCAGTAGGTGTTCGGTCTAATGCCATTGAACTTATTTTTGAACGTCATGTCATTTTTTACACTACGAAGGATGGCCGGGCACTCGATCATGGATGATGAGTTGTTGTGCGATGCGTGGTTGGCCGTATCCACATATTTCATAGGTAGGAGCAGAGGGGGGCTCTTCTGGCAGTGAGTGCATGATTCGTTTCACACACGAAAACACATTGCTCCCTACGATATGCACATCAACCATGATCGCAATATGAGGTTATTATCGTATCGATGGTATGCCATCCAGACCAGTGTCACCAAGTTTTGTGCCGCGGTTGATACGCTGGAGGCAAGGTGGCCATCGCGCGAGGCAGCCAAGGAGATCGTAAGTTTTGCTTCTTCTTGCTCAACTTGTCGATTGAATTATTCACTCACGCATTGTTGCTCTACACATTATGCATTGCCGTGATGTACCACATGACAGAGGGCAGACCATTCACGCACGCACATTGTTGGACGAAACTCAAGGGGCAGTATGTGTGTGACACCATGATCATCAATAAAAAGCCTTTTTGAGTATCTGATTAATCTCGTTGAATTTGAATTATTGTTGTACTAGACTTATTTGTATGCTATGCATGAATAATTTGTTATATTTTCTATCTGGACTTCGTTGAAATCTGCCGCGTTTACATGAATTTCGTCCGGTTAAAACCCGGCTTGAAATATATGCGGCAGCGTTGGATGACCGCCTCCCGCATCCGTGTCCGCGGACTGACCCTCCCTGTTCATGGACGGATGTCGGAGCAAATTTACGAGGTAGTGTTGGAGATGCCCTTGCCACGGTCAACGGTGGCGCACCTTGCAGAGTTGCACTTTCTTACGGAGTGTAGCTGTTCTTTTAGGATTTGAATCCTTAGAAAATTTCTCATATAAACCTTTTTTTTGGATCCTATATAAGTCATTTGATCCACAGGCTTAAATCATACTCAGTCTGAACCAAAATAAATGACTCAACTTTGTACTAATTTTGCACCAAAGTTAGTACAAAGTCGAGTCACTTATTTTGGGATGGAGGGAGTATTTGTTTTTTAGATTCTTTTACACTATAATTCACACAAATTTAGCATCAGTCAAAATCCAGCAAGCTTCAAATCAGCATGGTATTTTAACTGTGGATTTTTCCTATTCTCATGTTTCTGGAATCATGTGAATCGAAGAGTCTTAAATTACTATTAGTTTGTCAAACTGATCTAGTTAATTTCTCCATGGCTATTCTGGTATATTGTAAAACGCATTTGCTATTCCTCATGCAACTGTTTTTTTTTTCGAATAAGAAGACATTGCGAAGAAGATAGATACACCATCGGATCTAAATCAAACGGCTGAAAATAATCACATGAGATTTATGGAATGAATGGTCGCTTGCTCTTCAAGCGGTGAGTCCAATGCATGCATCACGATTCAACAACCTAAACTAAGTCTCCAACATACAGAATCACAAAGCATCCTCCTGCAACATGTTCATTTTTGTTTCAATAGAATCATTTGTTGCTAATTCTCTTTTGAGAGTTTTAAACTAACGTTCCTCCCATTTTTGTCCTGTAGAAGTATAGGATTTGTACACTCACTTCCAATTAGTTATGCATCTTAATTTTGACTGGACTTAACCATACACGCATCTTGATGTAAACCAGACTATTTGAAGATAGATAGTAGCATTATGCATGTGGGCTACCTTTTTTTAGTTTAACAAAAATCTTATTTATTTCCACTTGTAAATGTAGATTTATTGTACATATATTAGAATTTTCATAAGGATGTACGTTAATTTTAAGCTACAAAGGATGTTATACATGTATATCACAAATGAAAGATATAGTACATGAAATGTTTTTGGATATTTCTGAGATTTCGAAATACTATTTTTGGCACTAAGTTACAAAGCGTTTCATATAGTAAAACTATTGTCTAGTTTGCCAAATAGAGCGACAATTCATCCACAGATATTTCTTACATCATGCATAACGACCTCTCTAGCATAAGGACCTCTCTAGCGCTATAGCTCATCACATATGTACCCAGTAAAACTATCTTGTGATACCATGTCTAACATCATACCATGCCACAAAAAATTGTATAGGCTAAAAAACCTAAACTATTGGTGACTGTTCATGTGACATATGTCTATTATCTCTAAATAAAGTATAGGTTAAAAAGCCTAAATTTCTGGTACAATGGAGCAGCGAAAATCCTACACCTACACAACTAACTTACAGAATTTGTCTTAGTCTTGCTTTTATCAATCTCTCCCCTCAAATTTCAGGTGGGTCCCCCTTCTCGCTAATCAAGACTTGCCAACTATTTGTAACTATTTTATGTAGGTGTAGCAAAGCTCATGAAGAATTCATCGCCGGTCGGCAATGGCGGGTTCGAGGAACAAGGTGAGGCGGTGGTCGCCGTGGGCGACGTCCACGGTCCAGGGCAGTGGTGGTGGCAGCGGAGCTGATGACATGCGGCTCGCGCAGCTGCTAGTCACCTGTGCCGAGGCGGTGGCGTGCCACGACCGTGCGCAGGAAGGTGGCGCGACTGCGGGATGTGCAGGTCGGCGCACCCGTGCACGACACCGTGTCCCAGCGTATTGCGTCGTGCTTCCAGCAGGGCCTGGCGGACCAGCTAGCCCTGGCTCACCCGTCGGCATTGGGCATGGCAAGGATGGTGTTCTGCGCCCTATGATGACCGATTCTAGTGTCTTGACTCTTTTAGAAAAGTTCAGCCATATTTGACCCTGGTTTGTATTTTTTTAGATCTGACCATTTTTCCACCATCATAATCCCTGACGGTAGGGTAACACTACCTACCGCCACAGTCTCGGGCGGTAGGGTTTACTTACGCAGTCACAACTGTTTGATGTGAAAAATACCCTACCGCCAGAGATTTTGACGGTAGCTTATTATAATCTACCATCACTATCTTTGGCGGTAGGGTCTCCGTACTGCACCGCACTGTCTATTGCATGCAACGGAGCAAGCTAGCACTCCTGCACATGCGTGTCCGCCTCTCCATAGCAAGCACACGAGCTAGCTAGCAACTCGCATCAACATGCGGCCGAGCTAGCTAGCTTCTCTCATCAACATGTCTGCATTCAGCCAAGTAATACAGCTAGCTTCTCTCATCAACATGTCTGCATTCAGCCAAGTAATATATTCAGTTAACTTAAACAGGCAGACTCCACCGAAATTAACTCAGACTGGCACAGTGGTAGGCATGCAGCAGCCATGTGCTTATCAGTCATCCGGTCCTTGAGAATAATTAATAAAATGACCGCATGCATCTCCCAGTTATAGAGGCTAGGGATCATCCTCCTTTTCCATAAAAAAATGCTTACCGGTCATGCATGCATGCATGAATGGATCATCATCCATGTAGCCGGCCGGTGTCCAATCAAGGCAAAATTTCGTGTTTTGACCCTTTTGGGATACAAATTGAGGATCTGACCCCAGTTTGTAAAAAATTCGGGATTTGACCCTTTTTCTTATCGCCAGGGGCTCTGACGGTAGGGTTAGACAGCCTACTGCCAGGTACCCTGGCGGTAGGGTACTAATCCACGTCAGCACGCGGAGACGGCCGCCGCCCCCCTCCCTCGCCCCCGACCGCCCGGGTACCTGGCGGTAGGCTGTCTAACCTCACCGCGCCCACAGCGGAGGGTCCGGCAGTTATTTCACGAGACCCCGCGCGCCCCTGCCATCTCCCCACCCCTCCCCCTCCCTCTGTCGACAATTTCTTATGTTCTCCCCCAAGTCGCCCCTCTCTCCCTCTCTCATCTCCTCCACTCCCCCTCGGATTTTCACCGTTTCTTCACCGTTTTTGCGGATCGAGATGGCCCCGAAGAGAGAAACGTAAGCTCCTCCGATCCCTCCAATTAGTTTTTGCAAACTTGCTTCCGATTCGACGCATTATTTGCTTGAAATTCCTCATATTTTTGAACTTAGATTGGATTTTTTTTCACCTAAGATTTTTTAGCTTGATTGTAGTTCTAGTTCTTAGTTCTTTAGTAAGTAATGGTATTGAATATGAACTCTAATCAATAGTTCATATGTTAGTGTGAAGATGAACCCTAGTTCATAATTTCTTTTGTTAAAAAATTATGATGTAATGCATGTGGGAGGACTTGATTGTAGTTTTATGATGCATGTTGATATTATGATATGAAGATGTTGTTTGGAGATAATACATTCAAGATGAATGTTGGAGGATTTTTTTTGATGATATGATGCATGTTGGAGGACTTTTTTTGATATGATGCATGTTGATATGATTTGATCCATCATGTGTAGTGGATGTTGTTGGAGGAATATGCTTAAGATTTTATTTTGATATGATGCATGTTGATATGATTTGATTTCATTTTTTTGTTTATGTATGCTTATGCTTATGACGCTTTTGTTTATGAAATTATATTAAGGCGGCCACCTCTTGCGGACAACATCGGCCCACGGTACTCCATGCTGGACTGGGAATTCGACAAGGGTCATCATGCCCGTTTCATAGAGAATGGAGAGGTAAGTGATATGAATGAAATATTGATCAAAGTTTTAGGATTGATGAAAATAATTTCCTAACTTTTGGCGTTCATTTTTGACAGATGTTCCAGCCACTGCGCATGAGGGGTCACGGGGTTCATTGGAATATGGACTACGACGAGCGCTACGCGCCGTACTTCAAGAAAGCCCGACTATTGGGTTTTGTGTTGCAGTTCAAGCGTCAGCCGCCGACGCTTGTCCACATAGCTCTGACAGCTTTGATTGACCGATGGCGACCCGAGACCCATTCTTTCCATCTGCCATGCGGGGAGATGACGGTGACCCTCGAAGATTGGTCGATGATTGCTGCCATGCCGATCGAGGGTCATGCACTCACCGGGCGAGTGGAGAGGACCAACTGGCAGGAGAGGGTTACCACCCTCATCGGCGACTGCCCCGCTGCTAAGGGTAACCGTACGTCCGGTGTGTCGTTGCCCTGGCTCTAGGAGCACCGGAAGACATACCCCCAAGATGTCGATGAGACGACTGTGGAGTGGTACGCGAGGGCCTACCTGTGGTATCTTCTCACGGAGGTCGTGTTTCCAGACAGCTCCGGGAACTCTGCCAACTGGTCGTATCTGTTCTTCCTAGCGGACTGGGATGCAGGGTACAGTTGGGGGACCGCATCTCTCGCCTACCTATACCGTTCGGTAAGAGAGTATCTAATTGCCTACCTACGAAAGTATGTCCATGACATTTTGTTATATCTGATCCTCATTTGATTTTTTTGCAGCTTGACGACGCAACGCAGAGGACGGGAGACAAGTCCAATATGGGTGGCTTTGTCTGGGCCTTCTCCATTTGGATGTGGGAGCAGCTGCCGGTGGGGCATCCTGAGAAGATGCCAAGACGCCCATGGGGTGCCTATAGCGAAGACGGAGACGAGACTTGACACCCCACCGTATCTTACGAGTGGGACATTGTCAAACTCTACACGGGCCTAAACAAGACTTCGTACAAGACCTACACCAACGAGTTGGACGCTTTGACGCATAAGTAGGTATATGAACTCGCTCAACACCTTTCTTTTTTATTCCACTTTTGACCGAAAGTGGGAACTCACCAACGTATATGTAATAGGTAAACTGGTGGCCGTATCATGACCGAGAGTGGGACTTTGATCTGAACGTGATGTGCGATGAGGACCGTGGTCTCTGGCGGTGCATCGTGCCCATGATC
The DNA here is from genome assembly GCA_021605145.1 of Aegilops bicornis. Classification (NCBI taxonomy): domain Eukaryota; kingdom Viridiplantae; phylum Streptophyta; class Magnoliopsida; order Poales; family Poaceae; genus Aegilops; species Aegilops bicornis. The sequence goes on from CM038671.1 coordinate 676,548,566, forward strand.
TGTGTGTACGCCGTCGAGTGGCACTTGCCACACCGCGTGGCCACGCAGTTTGGGGTGTATCAGCATACCCCACCGGGCCCGCCCACCGATACCGGCGGCCACGCGCTCCACCTGTGAGAGCTTTGTTCTCCGTGCCCATGATTTCATTGCGTGGCGTTCACTTTTTGATGATATTTCTTGTGGCCTATGCCTTGCAGGATGGGCCTGTAGAAGAATCAGTCGATCACAGACTGGGGAGAGGAGCATAAAACTCATGTGACGGAGTGGAACCGACGAAGGTACCGGAAAGACGTGGAGAGGAAAGTAACTGACTGGGATGCTTACCTGGACCGACACATGAGGTGGTACGATGATGGCCAGAAGCACCGTCTTCGTCTAAGGCCTAGGTGGACGGAGGAAGACATCATGGAGCTGGAGAGGGATGACCCCGAGGAAGAGGCCTACCAGACCGGCATCAGAGACATGCACAGTGGATTTAGGGAGTTTGCACCCCTCATCAACAGAGTGGTAAGTTTGAACCGACGGTTATTTAAATTATTTCATTCGTCATCGTGACTGACTTGTGCCGTTGCAGTTTGGTGAGCTGAACAATGCATCTTTCAAGCCTCAGATGCACTAGGTGATGTCCCCGGGAGCGTACAATCTGAGAACAAAACGAGGGGAACGATGAAAGTACAATTTCATCCTTCTCGGAACAGATGCATCTTGTTCACTTGCAATCATAAACCTGATACTTATTATGCCCTTGTTTCACTGTGAGTGCAGAAGTTCGTGAAGCGTTCTCGCAAGCTAGTAGGGCTGCTTGGGTGTGCTGGAGCTGGATCGGTTGAAGCTTATCGGCCTGTAGCCATACCTGAAAAGGCTATCTGATCTTTCAAATCCCTCTGCAGCCTATTGCTCTTGATTCTCCTTGCCTGCTTGCATTAGGATTAATTCCATATGTCTAGCAATATTCTTTAGAATTCTTTGTGATTGTCATTCTGTTCCTATGGAAACAGCGTGTGTGCGATTACTCACAATCATCAATTAATCTTTCGAAATTTTCTTTCCGGCTCATACATCCTTCCAGATATGAACTGGTTCTTGCCCAATCCAGATTTGATCGGGTACACCTCTAAGTCTATTCAACTTACTCATGTTTTGATCAGAGCCTCTGCTTCTGATCCTTTGTCTTGAAATCATAATTTCCTTTGTACCCAAGCATCGAATCATTCAGACATTTCTATAAGCCAATGCCTTTGCATCCCCTTCTTCATCTGATTGATTACCGGTACTCACATCAACTCTGTAGTGAATCACCAGATCCATTGCTGGGTTGTTATCCAACAATGTCCATCACATCCGAAGTCTTGTGAGTTTTCCCCTGATACATAATACCTTCGGTAAATTGTATCATCTGCTTTGACTCCGATACTCTGCTTTTGAACTCGTATCTTTTGCTTGGTTGATGGTTGTACAGATTCATAAAAATGCCCCGATGGGTTGAACTTATGCCTTCCGTAATCCGAGTGAACCCGAGAGTTCTCACGAGTCTTACTCTTCTGGTACTTCGCCAGATAAATCCTCTGCACTACATTTTCTTCGAAAAATGAGGAGTGAATGAAAGGTTATGCATTGAAGAAGTGGGAGTCGACCTTGAATTGTGTTCATGCCCATGGACCCGATGTAGAACTTATCGTGGAAGCTGCTCGTAAAAATGATTACCCCTTGTTATAAGTTCATCTTGTATCGGTGGTTTGATCATTCATAACCGTGGTTCCGACCATAGTTTCTCCTTAACTCCTTTTCCTGGAAAAGTTAAAATACTTGTCTTCTGCAGATCATTTCATATGTCCAACCTCTATTTTTTATCTACCTCAAGTATTGCCCCTTGTTATCTCAAGTATATTGTGTCATTGCACTACCACTTGTGAATTCTCATTGGAATGATACTCCATCACATCATTCCTAGCTTGATCGATTATATCATTATCATGCTAAATTTTAACTGTGCTACCAGGTCCTTTCCGGAGCACAATTTTCGACGACGAGCTAAGCTTATGTCGATCTTCCTCGTCATACCATTTTGCCATGAACAGCAAGCTTGCTTTCGAGTTTGTGTCGTACTCGTGGTTCAATTAACCTTACGCTTCATCATTTCTTTTGCTTAATGTCGTCAATGATCGATTACATCTTCATGAAACCTCTCGACAAATGTGTCGTGATCATCATCATCATTCCAAACTTTTCTAGGATATAACCTGAATTCATGATGAGAAATACCTTCCTTCCCCCTCGATGAATTGTTGCTGAGCCCATGGGCCCCATCCTCATCTTTTCCTTGCTGAATTTGTATGACTTATTTTATAAGTTGTTCCGATGGATCCTTTGTGTATCCGAAGTCTGACCTTTCCCCGATGACCATGTCAACACTATCCCGAAGCATGTGTGTGGTACTCCGATCATCAACAAGAACATTGGGAGCGCAATGCAAACTGTTCTTGATCAATTATCCAAACACCGTTGTATGGGTAAACCTCATAAATTCCTTACCCCTTTGTCTGGCTTAATACTTGGAGCCCTATCATGCTCTGCCTTTCCTTGGGAAATTTATACTCTAACACGTGGGTATAAACATCTTTCCTTTCCATTGGTTTGATTATCATAATAATCACATTTTCCTTTCCATTGTTTTGTTTCACCTTTCTTGTCATCTAACTTGTCTGAGCAGAGATAAATCCCTGCTTAAGTAAGCACCTCGGTGTACAACTCTGTCAGTAAGACCCTGTTATTATTGTTGATGACATTCCGGTAACCACCGATGGACAAGAACTTTGCCTATTGGTCCGCCTCGTATTACGAGCAGGAAAATGGTTCTCTTCATCCCTCGCCCTTGGTACCAACGCTGTTGCCAACATAATTGGCAGGCTATCCTCTGACCTGCCTTGCTATCATGGCCGTGCAAAATTTTAGCGCCTTCCTGCTTTTAACCCACATGGTGGGCCCATAACCCACAGGTCCCAGGATCGAAACCTGACTCTCCTGTATATATTTGATTCTGAAATACTCTTGCATTTGGCTTCGTATCATGTCACGAGCCACCCCCCTAGGGATGATCTATTCCTGATGCTCTGGACCCCTTCTCACACTCTGTTCAGGTATTGATCGATTGTCCATCCGCTTGAAACTTCTTATTGTATCTTCATATTTTGCTCTCGACGTTATTCTTAAATTTCAACTCGAGAGATACTTCTCACTTGATGAAAAATCAAAGTCAAATTCAAATTCAAATTATGAGGGGAATTCAAAATTTCTCAAACATGAAAACAAAAATGTTTATCATGTGCCAAATATTCCACAACTAATATTGGTGGTGAACCAACATTTTTGTAAAGGGATTAAGTGGCCTAAACTACTTAAAACAGTGACCTAAGCAATAAATTAAATGCCCCTTTTTAATTTATAAAATTGGCAACTATTCCAAAAGCCTCCCAACCTTTTTGAGGCAGCGCACTTTAATTCTCTGAAATTGTTTTGGCCAGTGGCGGTATCTACATGCGAAGCGGAGTACATGGCAGCCTCGGAGGCAGCGCATGAAGCAATTTGGGTGAAGGAGTTCATCACCGACCTAGGAGTCATACCCAATGCGTCGGGGCCAATCAAACTCTTCTGTGACAACACTGGAGCTATTGCACTTGCCAAGGAGCCCAGGTTTCACAGGAAGACCAGGCACATCAAGCGTCGCTTCAACTCCATTCGTGAAAATGTTCAAGATGGAGACATAGAAATTTGCAAAGTGCATATGGATCTGAATGTCGCAGATCCGTTGACTAAACCTCTTCATGAGCAAAACACGATCAACACCGTAACTCTATGGGTGTTCGATTCATCACAATGTAACTAGATTATTGACTCTAGTGCAAGTGGGAGACTGTTGGAAATATGCCCTAGAGGCAATAATAAAAGGATTATTATTATATTTCCTTGTTCATGCTAATTGTCTTTTATTCATGCTATAATTGTATTATCCGAAATCGTAATACACGTGTGAATACATAGACTACAACATGTCCCTAGTGAGCCTCTAGTTGACTAGCTCGTTGATCAATAGATAGTCATGGTTTCCCGACTATGGACATTGGATGTCATTGACAACGGGATCACATCATTAGGAGAATGATGTGATGGACAAGACCCAATCCTAAGCATAGCACAAGATCGTGTAGTTCGTTTGCTAGAGCTTTTCCAATGTCAAGTATCTTTTCCTTAGACCATGAGATCGTGTAACTCCCGGATACCATAGGAGTGCTTTGGGTGTACCAAAAGTCACAACGTAACTGGTTGACTATAAAGGTGCACTACAAGTATCTCCGAAAGTGTCTGTTGGGTTGACACGGATCAAGACTGGGATTTGTCACTCCGTATGACGGAGAGGTATCTCTGGGCCCACTCGGTAATGCATAATCATAATGAGCTCAAAGTGACCAAGTGTTTGGTCACGGGATCATGCATTACTGATGCGAGTAAAGTGAATTGCCGATAGCGAGATTGAGCGAGGTATTGGGATACCGACGATTGAATCTCGGGCAAATAACGTACCGATTGACAAAGGGAATTGTATACGGGTTGCTTGAATCCTCGACATCGTGGTTCATCCGATGAGATCATCGAGGAGCATGTGGGAGCCAACATGGGTATCCAGATCCCATTTGTTGGTTATTAGCCGGAGAGCCGTCTCGGTCATGTCTACGTGTCACCCAAACCCGTAGGGTCTACACACTTAAGGTTCGGTGACGCTAGGGTTCTAGAGATATGAGTATGCAGCAAATTGAAAGTTGTTTGGAGTCCCGAATGAGATCCCGGACATCACGAGGAGTTCTGGAATGGTCTGGAGGTAAAGAATTATATATAGGAAGTGCAGTTTCGGCCATCGGGAGAGTTTCGGGGTCACGGTATTGTCTGGGACCACCGAAGGGTCCCGAGGTCCACCGGTGGGGCCACCTATCCCGGAGGGCCCGTGGGCTGAAGTGGGGAGGGACCAGCCTGGTGGGCTGGTGCGCCCGCCCTTGGCCCCCTAGCCTAGGGTTGGAAACCCTAGGGTGAAGCGCCTCCACTTGCCTTGGGGGGCACTCCACCCCCCTGGCCGCCGCCCCCTTGGGAGATCCCATCTCCAGGGCCGGCGGCCCCCCGGGGCCTATATAAAGGGGGGGGGGGAGGGCAGCCGCACCCTGAATTCTTGGTGCCTCCCTCTCCCCTGCTACACCTCTCCCTCTCATGAAGCTCGTGGCTCTGCTGGAACCCTCTTGCATCCACCACCACGCCCGTCATCTTCTTTGGATCTTCTTCAACCTCTCCCTCCTCCTTGCTGGATCAAGGTGCGGAGGCGTCATCCGCTGCGTCACGTGTGTTGAACGCGGAGGTGCTGTCCGTTCGGCACTTGGTCATCGGTGATTTGGATCACGGCAGTACGACTCCCTCAACCCCGTTCTCTTGAACGCTTCATCGCGATCTACAAAGATATGTAGATGCACTCCTATCACTCGTTGCTAGATGAACTCATAGATGGATCTTGGTGAAACCGTAGGAAATTTTTTATTTTCTGCAACGTTCCCCAACAATAAGTTCATCTTGTATCGGTGGTTTGATCATTCATAACCGTGGTTCCGACCATAGTTTCTCCTTAACTCCTTTTCCCGGACAAGTTAAAATACTTGTCTTCTGCGAGATCATTTCATATTGTCTAAACTCTATTTTTGATCTACCTCAAGTATTGCCACTTGTTATATCAAGTATATTGTGTCATTGCACTACCACTTGTGAATTCTCATTGGAATGATACTCCATCACATCATTCCTAGCTTGATCGCTTATATCATTATCATGCTAAATTTTAACTGTGCTACCAGGTCCTTTCCGGAGCACAATTTTCGACGACAAGCTAAGCTTATGTCGATCTTCCTCGTCATACCATTTTGCCATGAACAGCAAGCTTGCTTTCGAGTTTGTGTCGTACTCGTGGTTCAATTAACCTTACGCTTCATCATTTCTTTTGCTTAATGTCGTTGTTGATCGATTACATCATCATCAAACCTCTCGACAAATGTGTCGTGATCATCATCATCATTCCAAACTTTTCTAGGATATCAACCGAATTCATGATGAGAAATACCTTCCTTCCCCCTCGATGAATTGTTGCTGGGCCCGTGGGCCCCATCCTCATCTTTTCCTTGCTGAATTTGTATGACTTATTTTATCAGTTGTTCCGATGGATCCTTTGTGTATCCGAAGTCTGACCTTTCCCCGATGACCATGTCAACACTATCCCGAAGCATGTGTGTGGTACTCCGATCATCAACAAGAACATTGGGAGCGCAATGCTAACTGTTCTTGATCAATTATCCAAACACCGTTGTATGGGTAAACCTCATAAATTCCTTGCCCCTTTGTCTAAATGGCTTAATACTTGGAGCCCTATCATGCTCTGCCTTTCCTTGGGAAAGTTATACTCTAACACTTGGGTATAAACATCTTTCCTTTCCATTGGTTTGATTATCATAATAATCACATTTTCCTTTCCATTGTTTTGTTTCACCTTTCTTGTCATCTAACTTGTCCGAGGCAGATAAATCCACCTTAAGTAAGCACCTCGGTGTACAACTCTGTCGAGAAGACCACATTATTATTGTTGATGACATTCCGGTAACCACCGATGGACAAGAACTTTGCCTATTGGTCCGCCTCGTATTCTGAGCAGGAAAATGGTTCTCTTCGTCCCTCGCCCTTGGTACCAACGCTGTTGCCAACATAATTGGCGAGGCTATCCTCGACCTGCCTTGCTATCATGGCGTGCAACATTTTAGCGCCTTCACCTTTTAACCCACATGGTGGGCCCATAACCCACAGGTCCCAGGATCGAAACCTGACTCTCCTGTATATCTTTGATTCTGAAATATTCTTGCATTTGGCTTCGTATCATGTCACGAGCCACCCCCCGAGGGATGATCTATTCCTGATGCTCTGGACCACTTCTCACACTCTGTTCAGGTATTGATCGATTTTCCATCCGCTTGAAACTTCTTATTGTACCTTCATATTTTGCTCTCGACGTTATTCTTAAATTTCAACTCGAGAGATACTTCTCACTTGATGAAAAATCAAAGTCAAATTCAAAGTCAAATTCAAATTCAAATTATGAGGGGAATTCAAAATTTCTCAAACATGAAAACAAAAATGTTCATCATGTGCCAAATATTCCACAACTAATATTGGTGGTGAACCAACATTTTTGTAAAGGGATTAAGTGGCCTAAACTACTTAAAACAGTGACCTAAGCAATAAATTAAATGCCCTTTTAATTTATAAAATTGGCAACTATTCCAAAAGCCTCCCAACCTTTTTGAGGCAGCGCACTTTAATTCTTTGAAATTGTTTTGGCCAGTGGCATAATTTTGCAAAGTCAATTGTGGCTAAAAGGAAATGCAAAAGCTGCTGAAAAATAAAATAAAAAAACAACAAAAAGAAAAAAAAGGAGAAGTAGAGGGGAGAGAGAGAGGCCCTCTGCCTCACTCAGGCTTCGGCCCACCCGAGCCAGCTGGCCCAATAGGTCGGCCCACACCCCCTGGGTCGTCGCTCTCCCCTCCCCCTGTTCAACTGACCGAGGGCGCGTGCCCGCGCGTCGCCGCCGGACCACCTCGCCGTCGACGGGAGAGGATAAGGCCGCCCCGACGCCTCGGCCCCCTCGCCTCCCACTCGCCCACTTGCCCCCTCTCTCTCTCTCTCTCTCTCTCTTGCCCACGTGCTCGCTCCGCCCCTCCTCTCCTCCAGATCCACGGCCCGAGCACAGTCGCCGCCACCCTCCGTCGTTGTCGCGACCACCGGCGGCCCCGTGTCCGCTGACCCTATCGATGAGCTTCGCCGGGGTCGACTACGTCGACTGGTGGCCTCAGCTGGAGCGGGGAGGCACCGCAGCCACCGTTCGTCCTCGTCCCCATCTCCGTCCACCGCGACGTAGCCGTTGCTCCACCAACACCCCTGCTGCTCCTAAGCCGTCAAGGGCCTACGTGTGAGCCGCACAATGAGCTTCTCCGTTTCCCGCTCCTCCTCGTTAATCCCCATGCGCGACGTAGCAAGCTCGACGTCTCACCCGTGAGCCCACCACCGCAGTTCACCTCGCCCCCATGGCCATGCTCTCTGTCGTGCTCGCCTGAGCACGGCATCGAGTTCCTGGTGCTTCCAGGAACCCAACGCGCACGCGCACGCTCCCTCCCGTGCCTCCTAGCGCCGTCCCCGATGAGCGCCCGAATGCATCGCCGCGGAGCTTGCCGCCGGCGAGGCTTCGGTGACCTTTAGGTCACGGGCTCAAGCCCGTTGGACTCGCCGCACCACGGGGATCCTCCCCAGCCTTTACTTTCGCTCCGTAGCACGCTGCTTCGCCTTCCCCGTCACACGCCCGAAGCTCGTCGCCGCCACTGCTCAACGCCGGCGTGTTTTCGGCTTCCACCCGCGTGTTCCGACGCCGTAGATGGACGCGGTGCGCTCTCCTCGTTCTAACGCAAGCTGCGACGCACGATTTGGTGCCCCGTACGCGATTTCCGATCGCCTCCGGCGAGAGCGCCACCGCGGGAGGCTCGCCGGAGCAACTCCGGCGGCTCCGCTGAGCTGGCGCCGCGTGGGGTCCACCCCAGGTCGCTGCCCGTGGGTCCCATGGCCCCAGCTGACCGCGTTGACCGTGGTCAACTACGCTGACTGGGCACACAGTGCCACTGACATGTGGGCCCCCATGATTAATTAGGCCATTTTGAAATTAAGTTAAATGGTTATTCAGTATACCACTGACAAGTGGGTCCCGTTAGATAATCAGGTTAGTTTAAGTTAATTAACCACTGTTAATTAGTTCATTCACTGACCAGTGGGTCCCACTGGACCCACAGGTCAGGTTTGACCCTGGTCAGCGAGCCTGTTGACTGCTGATGTCATCCCTTCGCAATGCTGACGCCTTAATGAATTTCTGTTAATTTGAATAATTCCAGAAATTGCTTTAATCTTTGAAAATTCATAGAAATTAAACCGTAACTCGGATGAAAATGTTTTCTACATGAAAGTTGCTCAGAAAAATCCAACGAATCCGAATACGTGGTCCGTTCATCTGTCACATGCCCCTAGCATGTTTAACATGGAACTTTCCCCCTCTTTTCCTTTGTCCGGAATCCGTCTACCGCCGGGAAATCCTCCTCGAATGTTTATTCCCTCCGTCTGCAATGTGTAGTACTGCTTTAGGTCGACCCTCGTGCTATGTATCGTCATGTTATTCTTTGTGATGCTCTGTTTGCTTTATATTTACTGTTTCTTCCCCCTCTTCTCTCCGGTAGACCCCGAGACCGATGCCCCCCCTGTGATCGATTACGTCGACGACGACCCCTCCTTGCCAGAGCAACTAGGCAAGCCCCCCCCTTTGATCATCCCGATATCACCCATTCCATTCTCTCATGCTTGCATTAGATTTTGCTACTGTAATTGATTGCACATATTCTGATGCATAGCCTGCTTTTGTAACCTGCTTATTGTTACCTACCTGCTTATCCTAAACTGCTTAGTATAGATTGGTTAGTGACCCATCAGTGACCCCCACCTTGTCCTTGTTGCCCCGCTTCATCATCGAAAACCCGATCAACGAGATCGAAGACCAAGCCCCGGCACCGCACATCACTTTCCCCTTAGTTGTTCGACACTACTGGGTTACTATCGAGTACCGAGGGTGAGACCTCTTGAGCACTTCTGATGTTAACCACAGAGTGTAGTCATTCGGTCGTGGTCATCGAGGGTGATTTCCTCCTTAACCACTTCCGATACGACTGTCAGGCAACCCTCAAGTGTGAACCTCGGGGTGATTCCTCTTACGTTCACCTTGATGATTACATCTAGTGGAATTCATCGGGGTGATTCTCGGGTTTTCCCTTGATGTTTGGACACACGGATACTTGGACTTTACCACCGTTAGTTGGAAAGGCGGGTGCGACCACGAGGGTACCCGCGAGCTTAATTGCGAGTGATGTGGAGACGAGTTGACCTGGAGGGTGCCCGCGAGATAATTACGAGGCGTGGCCAGGCAATCCTAGCCATTGCCGCAAGTCCTCGAGACGGGGCAACGGGGTCACATCTTTCGTGAGTCTCTGTTTGCTACCGCGTGTTCCGAATCCACTATGATTTGGATATTTGATCCGAGGGGCCTTTGGCCTGATAGCACTAACCATCACGTGGGCATAGTATGGGCGTTCTGCATCGTGCGCGTGGCGAAGCTTAATAGACGTCGGCCGATCGAAGCGGCGCGCGCCGGGTTGGACTGGTAAGCTCCTGCCTTTTTGGGGACGTAGCTAGGTCTGCTCACCGGCCGCGTTCGCAACGTGCAGGATTTCCCGGGGAGATGGCCCATGACCCCTGGGGGCATAGGTTTAGTCCGGCCTTCTGGCCTCTCTATTAGGCCTAGGTCGGGTTGCGGCGTATTGTTTGGCCGAGGCCGGGCATGACCCAGGAAAGTGTCTCCGGCCGGAGTTAATCGAGCGTGGTGGGTAAGTTGGTGCACCCCTGCAGGGAAGAAAACATCTATCGATAGCCTGTCCTCTGATATGAGACACTTGGAGTTGTATCCCGATCGATACAACTAGAACTGGATACTGGTGATGAGAATTGGATGGTGATGAGTAATGTATTGTGATGATAACTGGATAGTATGGCTCTGGGATTTCTTTCTCGTAGGGAGTCGAGAAAGGATCTCCGGCCGAGGTTGATAACACTACTTCTACCTTACTTTGCGCTACTCTACTCCCTCCTGTTTGCTGCAAGATGGTGGTTTCCCGAAGATGCTAGTCTTCGATAGGACTAGGCCTTCTCTCTATTCTGGCATTTCTGCAGCCCAGACCACATATACACCCTTCCTTTGATTATGTTGCATATGTAGTGTAGATCCTTGCTTGCGAGTACTTTGGATGAGTACTCACGGTTGCTTTGCTCCCCCTTTTCCCCCTTTCTTCTTCTTTCCGGTTGATGCAACCAGATGTCGGAGCCCAGGAGCCAGATGCCACCTTTGACGACTACTACTACCCCGAGGGTGCCTACTACTACGTGGAGACCGTCGACGACCAGGAGTAGTTAGGAGGCTCCCAGGCAGGAGGCCTTGCCTTTTCGATCGTTGTTGCTTTTGTGCTAGCCTTCTTAAGGCAAACTTGTCTAACTTATGTCTGTACTCAGATATTGTTGCTTCCGACTCTTGTGTATTCGAGCTTATGTATTCGAGCCCTCGAGGCCCCGGCTTGTAATATAAAGCTTGTATTATTTTAATTTGTGTCTAGAGTTGTGTTGTGATATCTTCCCGTGAGTCCTTGATCTTGATCGTACACATTTGCGTGCATGATTAGTGTACGATCGAATCGAGGGCGTCACAAGTTGGTATCAGAGCCGACTGCCTGTAGGTAGCCCCCTTTCCAACTCCTTGGCCGAAGTTGAGTCTAGTCACTGAAAAACTTTTACTAACATTGGCTGTGTGGCTTACGGGCCCACGTCGCCATTGGGTGGTTTTAGGATCTTTTATTACTCGTCTATACTCTGGGACTCTGATCTCTCTTCTATTCAGTTTAACCATTTTACTAAACTCTGACATTAGGTTCTCGTACCCACTTCCTCCTGGAGAGCCCTGACATTATCGATGATCGCTTGCTTTGCCAGAAGATTCTGCGGATACTCCTCGATGTTTCTCGAGATCCTGTACCAACTGCCTTGCAGTTCCTGACCACCGATAATCCCCTTGAATAACATCCTTGCCGCTTGAAACTTCATCCGTAGTTGCTCATGTTATTACAAGATACCACTAGTACTCTCCGTTGTTCCGAGAATCCTTTGTGCCTTCTCCTTTGCAGCTTCTTTTCGAACTGCGGATAATTCACTTAACCGGGGTTCGTTCATCCCCAGTTGTTCATTTGCTTTCCATAATACCTGAAAAAGCGATCTGATCTTTCAAATTCTTCTGCAGCCTATTGCTCTTGATTCTCCTTGCCTGCTTGCATTAGGATTAATTCCATATGTCTAGCAATATTCTTTAGAATTCTTTGTGATTGTCATTACATTCCTATGGAAACAGTGTGTGCGATTACTCACAATCATCAATTAATCTTTCGAAATTTTCTTTCCGGCTCAGACATCCTTCCAGATATGAACTGGTTCTTGCCCAATCCAGATTTGATCGGGTACACCTCTAAGTTTATTCAACTTACTCATGTTTTGATCAGAGCCTATGCTTCTGATCCTTCATCTTGAAATCATTATTTCCTTTGTACCCAAGCATCGAATCATTCAGACGTTTCTATAAGCCGATGCCTTTGCATCCCCTTCTTCATCTGATTGATTACCGATACTCACATCAACTCTGTCGTGAATCTCCAGATCCATTGCTGGGTTGTTATCCAACAATGTCTTTCACATCCGAAGTATTGTGAGTTTTCCCCTGATACATAATACCTTCGGTAAATTGTATCATCTGCTTTGACTCCGATACTCTGCTTTTGAACTCGTATCTTTTGCTTGGTTGATGGTTGTATAGATTCATAAAAATGCCCCGATGGGTTGAACTTATGCCTTCCGTAATCCGAGTGAACCCGAGAGTTCTCACGAATCTTACTCTTCTGGTACTTTGCCAGATAAATCCTCTGCACAACATTTTCTTCAAAAAACAAGGAGTGAATGAAGGTTATGCATTGAAGAAGTGGGAGTCGACCTTGAACCCTTGTGTTCATGCCCATGGACCCGATGTAGAACTTATCGTGGAAGCTGCTCGTAAAAATGATTACCCCTTGTTATAAGTGTTGGAAATATGCCCTAGAGGAAATAATAAAAGGATTATTATTATATTTCCTTGTTCATAATAATTGTCTTTTATTCATGCTATAATTGTATTATCCGGAAATCATAATACACGTGTGAATACATAGACTACAACATGTCCCTAGTGAGCCTCTAGTTGACTAGCTCGTTGATCAATAGATAGTCATAGTTTCCGACTATGGACATTGGATGTCATTGATAACGGATCACATCATTAGGAGAATGATGTGATGGACAAGACCCAATCCTAAGCATAGCACAAGATCGTGTAGTTCGTTTGCTAGAGCTTTTCCAATGTCAAGTATCTTTTCCTTAGACCATGAGATCGTGTAACTCCCGGATACCGTAGGAGTGCTTTGGGTGTACCAAACGTCACAACGTGAATCGGGTGACTATAAAGGTGCACTACAGGTATCTCCGAAAGTGTCTGTTGGGTTGACACGGATTGAGACTGGGATTTGTCACTCCGTATGATGGAGAGGTATCTCTCGGCCCACTCGGTAATGCATCATCATAATGAGCTCAAAGTGACCAAGTGTTTGGTCACGGTATCATGCATTACGGTACGAGTAAAGTGACTTGCCGGTAACGAGATTGAACGAGGTATTGGGATACCGACGATCGAATCTCGGGCAAGTAACGTATCGATTGACAAAGGGAATTGTATACGGGGTTGCTTGAATCCTCGACATCGTGGTTCATCCGATGAGATCATCAAGGAGCATGTGGGAGCCAACATGGGTATCCAGATCCGCTGTTGCTTATTATTGGGGAGAGCCGTCTCGGTCATGTCTACGTGTCTCCCGAACCCGTAGGGTCTACACACTTAAGGTTCGGTGACGCTAGGGTTGTAGAGATATGAGTATGCAGCAAACCGAAAGTTGTTCGGAGTCCCGGATGAGATCCCGGACGTCACGAGGAGTTCTGGAATGGTCCACAGGTAAAAAATTATATATAGGAAGTGCAGTTTCGGCCATCGGGAGAGTTTCGGGGGTCACCGGTATTGTACCGGGACCACTGGAATGGTCCCGGGGGTCCATCGGGTGGGGCCACCTATCCCGGAGGACCCCGTGGGCTGAAGTGGGAGGGACCAGCCTGGTGGGCTGGTGCGCTTCTTGGGCCTCGCGCCTAGGGTTGGAAACCCTAGGGTGGGGCGCCTCTCACTTGCCTTGAGGGCACTCCAACCCCGGCCGCCGCCTCCTTGGGAGATCCCATCTCGGGGCCGCCCCAGGGCCTATATAAAGGGGAGGAAGCCGCACCACAAGTCTTGGCGCCTCCCTCTCCCCTGCTACACTCTCCCTCTCGCAGGCTCGGCGGCTCTCTGCTGAACCTGCTGCATCCACCACCACGCCGTCGTGCTGCTGGATCTTCTTCAACCTCTCCCTCCTCCTTGCTGGATCAAGGTGCGGGAGACGTCATCCGCTCCGTACGTGTGTTGAACGCGGAGGTGCTGTCCGTTCGGCACTTGGTCATCGGTGATTTGGATCATGACGAGTACGACTCCCTCAACCCCGTTCTCTTGAACGCTTCCGCTCGCGATCTACAAAGGTATATAGATGCAATCCTATCACTCGTTGCTAGATGAACTCATAGATGGATCTTGGTGAAACCATAGGAAATTTTTTATTTTCTGCAACGCGTTCCCCAACAAAGTGGCATCATGAGATAGGTCTATGCGTAGTTCTCTATTGCACGAGTAGAACACAAATCTGTTGTGGGCGTAGATGTTGTCAACTTTCTTGCCACTACTAGTCTTATTTTGCTTCAGCGGTATTGTGGGATGAAGCGGCCCGGACCGACCTTACATGTACGCTTACGTGAGACAGGTTCCACCGACTGACATGCACTAGTTGCATAAGGTGGCTAGCGGGTGTCTGTCTCTCCCACTTTAGTTGGAGCGGATTCGATGAAAAGGGTCCTTATGAAGGGTAAATAGAAGTTGACAAATCACGTTGTGGTTATTCAGAGGTAAGAAAACGTTCTTGCTAGAACCCTATTGCAGCCACGTAAAGATGCAACAACAATTAGAGGACGCCTAACTTGTTTTTGCAGCAATTGCCTTGTGATGTGATATGGCCAAAAGTTGTGATGAATGATGAATGATGAATGATATATTGTGATGTATGAGATCATGTTCTTGTAATAGGAATCACGACTTGCATGTCGATGAGTATGACAACCAGCAGGAGCCATAGGAGTTGTCTTAATTATTGTATGACCTGCGTGTCATTGATTCAACGCCATGTAATTACTTTACTTTATTGCTAAACCGTTAGCTATAGTAGTAGAAGTAATAGTTGGCGAGCAACTTCATGGAGACACGATGATGGAGATCATGATGATGGAGATCATGGTGTCATACCGGTGACAAGATGATCATGGAGCCCCAAGATGGAGATCAAAGGAGCTATATGATATTGGCCATATCATGTCACTACTAT
This sequence comes from Aegilops bicornis, assembly GCA_021605145.1. Classification (NCBI taxonomy): domain Eukaryota; kingdom Viridiplantae; phylum Streptophyta; class Magnoliopsida; order Poales; family Poaceae; genus Aegilops; species Aegilops bicornis. The sequence continues at coordinate 676,563,856 of CM038671.1, forward strand.
TTAATTGCATGTGATGTTTATTATGTTTATGCATCTTGTTTACTTAGAACGACGGTAGTAAATAAGATGATCCCTCATAATAATTTCAAGAAGGTGTTCCCCTAAGCGTGCGCCGTTGCTAAAGTTCGTCGTTTCGAAGCACCACGTGATGATCAGGTGTGATAGATTCCTACGTTCACATAAAACGGGTGTAAGACAGTTTTACACATGCAAAACACTTAGGTTAACTCGACGAGCCTAGCATGTATAGACATGGCCTCGGAACACAGAGACCGAAAGGTCGAACATGAGTCGTATGGAAGATACGATCAACATGGAGATGTTCACCGATGATGACTAGTCCGTCTCACGTGATGATCGGACACGCCTAGTCGACTCGGATCATGTAACACTTAGATGACTAGAGGGATGTCAAATCTGAGTGGGAGTTCATTAAATAATTTGATTAGATGAACTTAATTATCATGAACATTAGTCTAAAATCTTTGCAAAATGTCTTGTAGATCCAATGGCCAACGCTCATGTCAACATGAACTTCAACGCGTTCCTAGAGAAAACCAAGCTGAAAGATGATGGCAGCAACTATTCAGACTGGGTCCTAACACGAGGATCATCCTCATAGCTGCCAAGAAACAATATCTCCTAGAAGCACCGCTTAGGTGAAGCACCCATCCCGAGAGAACCAAGACGTTATGAACGCTTGGCGGTCTCGTCGATGATTACTCCCTCGCTCAAGGCGGCATGCTTTACATCTTAGAACCGGGCGCCAAAAGCGTTTTGAGCAACACGGAGCATATGAGATGTCCGAGGAGCTAAAATGGTTTTCCAAGCTCATGCCCGGTCGAGATATGAAGTCTCCGACAGGTTCTATAGTTGTAAGATGGAGGAAAATAGTTACATCAATGAGCACATACTCGAATGTCTGGTTTGCACAACCGCCTGTCCCAGCTTGAATATTAACCTCCGGGACGAGGCGGTCATTGACAGAATCCTTCGATCGCTCCCACTGAGCTACAAGAGCTTTGTGATGAACTACAATATGCGGAGGATGGTGAAAACTATTCCTGAAGTATTTTCAATGCTGAAAGTCGTGAGGTAGAAATCAAAAAGGAACATCAAGTGTTGATGGTCAATAAAACCACCAAGTTCAAGAAGGGCAAGGGTAAGAAGAACTTCAAGAAGGATGGCAAAGATGTTGCCGCGCCCGGTAAGCCAGTTGCCGGGATGAAGTCAAAGAATGGACCCAAGCCTGAGACTGAGTGCTTTTATTGCAAAGGGAAGGGTCACTGGAAGCAGAACTGCCCCAAATACTTAGCGGACAAGAAGGCCGGCAACAATAAAGGTATATGTGATATACATGTCATTGATGTGTACCTTACCAAGACGCTGTAGTAACTCCCCGGTATTTGATACCGTGCCGTTGCTCATATTTGTAACTCACAGCAGGAGCTGCGGAATAAGCGGAGATCATGGCGAAGGGACGAGGTGACGATGCGCGCGTCGGGAATGGTTCCAAGGTCGATGTGATCGCCGTCGGCATGCTACCTCTACATTTACCTACGGGATTAGTTTTAAACCTCAATAATTGTTATTTAGTGCCAAGTTTGAGCAAGAATATTGTATCTGGATCTCGTTTAATACGAGATGGCTACTCATTTAAATCCGAGAATAATGGTTGTTCTACTTATATGAGAGATATGTTTTATGGTCATGCCCCGATGGTCAATGGTTTATTCTGAATGAATCTCGAACGTGTTGTTACACATATTCATAGTGTGAATACCAAAAGATGTAAAGTTGATAACGATAGTCCGACATACTTGTGGCACTGCCGCCTTGGTCACATTGGTGTCAAGCGCATGAAGAAGCTCCATGCCGATGGACTTTTAGAGTCTCTCGATTATGAATCATTTGACACATGCGAACCATGCCTCATGGGCAAAATGACCAAGACTCCGCTTCTCCGGAACAATGGAGCGAGCAACCAACTTATTGGAAATCATACATACTGATGTGTGTGGTCCAATGAGCGTTGAGGCTCGCAGAGGATATCGTTATGTTCTCACTCTCACGCATTTACTTAAGTAGATATGGGTATGTCTACTTGATGAAAGACAAGTCCTGAGACCTTTGAAAAGTTCAAGGAATTTCAAAATGAGGTAGAGAATCAACGTGACCGAAAAATAAAGTTCTTACGATCAGATCGTGGAGGAGAATATTTAAGTCACGAATTTGGTACACACTTAAGGAAATGTGGAATCGTTTCACAACTCATGCCGCCTGGAACACCTCAGCGTAACGGTGTGTCCGAACGTCATAATCGCACTCTATTGGATATGGTGCGATCTATGATGTCTCTTCTTGATTTACCGCTATCATTTTGGGGATACGCTCTAGAGACAGCTACATTCACTTTAAATAGGGCACCGTCTAAATCCGTTGAGACGACACCGTATGAATTATGGTTTGGGAAGAAACCTAAGCTGTCGTTTCTAAAAGTTTGGGGATGCGATGCTTATGTCAAGAAACTTCAACCTGAAAAGCTCGAACCCAAGTCGGAAAAATGCGTCTTCATAGGATACCCTAAGGAAACCATTGGGTATACCTTCTACCTTAGATCCGAAGGCAAGATCTTTGTTGCCAAGAACAGATCCTTTCCTGAAAAAGAGTTTCTCTCGAAAGGAGTAAGTGGGAGGAAAGTAGAACTTGATGAAGTACTACCTCTTGAACCGGAAAGTAGTGCAGCTCAGGAAAATGTTCATGTGGTGCCTACACCGACCAGAGAGGAAATTAATGATGATGATCAAGGTACTTCAGAAAAAGTTGCTCTTGAACCCAGAGGTCCACAAGGACACGTTCCACACCCAGTGGTATGGCAACCCTGTCCTGGAAATCATGTTGTTAGACAACGGTGAACCTTCGAACTATGAAGAAGCAACGGCGGGCCCAGATTCCAACAAATGGCTTGAAGCCATGCAATCCGAGATAGGATCCATGTATGAAAACAAAGTATGGACTTTGACAGACTTGCCCGATGATCGGCGAGCGATAGAAAACAAATGGATCTTTAAGAAGAAGACGGACGCGGATGGTAATGTTACCATCTATAGAGCTCGACTTGTCGCTAAAGGTTATCGGCAAGTTCAAGGGGTTGACTACGATGAGACTTTCTCTCCGTAAGCGGTCAAGTCCGTCCGAATCATGTTAGCAATTGCCGCATACTATGATTATGAGATATGGCAAATGGACGTCAAAACGGCATTCCTTAACGGCTACCTTAAGGAAGAACTGTATATGATGCAGACGGAAGGTTTTTTCGACCCTAAGAATGCTAACAAGGTATGCAAGCAAGCTCCAGTGATCCATTTATGGGCTGGTGCAAGCATCTCGGAGTTGGAACATTCGCTTTGATGAGATGATCAAAGCGTTTGGTTTAATGTAGACTTATGGAGAAGCCTGCGTTTACATGAAAGTGAGTGGGAGCTCTGTAGCATTTCTCATATTATATGTAGATGACATACTTTTGATGGGAAATGATATAGAACTTTTGGACAACATTAAGGCCTACTTGAATAAGAGTTTTTCAATGAAGGACCTTGGAGAAGTTGCTTATATATTAGGCATCAAGATCTATAGAGATATATCGAGACGCCTCATAGGTCTTTCACAAAGCACATACCTTGATAAGATATTGAAGAAGTTCAAAATGGATCAGTCCAAGAAAGGGTTCTTGCTCAGACATAAGGTGTGAAATTGAGCTCGGCTCAATGTCCCACCACGCGAGAAGATATAGAAGAGATGAGTGTCATCCCTATGCCTCAGCCATAGGGCCTATTATGTATGCCATGCTGTGTACCAGACCTGATGTAAACCTTGCCGTAAGTTTGGTAGGAAGGTACCAAAGTAATCCAGGCAAGGAACACTGGATAGCGGTCAAGAATATCCTGAAGTACCTGAAAAGGACTACGGACATGTTTCTCGTTTATGGAGGTGACGAAGAGCTCGTCGTAAAGGGTTATGTCGACGCTAGCTTCGGCACAAATCTTGATGACTCTAAGTCACAAACCGGATACGTGTATATGTTGAATGGTGGAGCAGTAAGCTGGTGCAGCTGCAAGCAGAGCGTCGTGGCGGTATCTACATGTGAAGCGGAGTACATGGCAGCCTCGGAGGCAGCGCATGAAGCAATTTGGGTGAAGGAGTTCATCACCGACCTAGGAGTCATACCCAATGCGTCGGGGCCAATCAAACTCTTCAGTGACAACACCGAGCTATTGCACTTGCCAAGGAGCCCAGGTTTCACAGAAGACTGTGCACATCAAGCGTCCGCTTCAACTCCATTCGTGAAAATGTTCAAGATGGAGACATAGAAATTTGCAAAGTGCATATGGATCTGAATGTCGCAGATCCGCTGACTAAACCTCTTCCATGAAAGCAAAACATGATCAACACCAGAACTCTATGGGTATTCGATTCATCACAATGTAACTAGATTATTGACTCTAGTGCAAGTGGGAGACTGTTGGAAATATGCCCTAGAGGCAATAATAAAAGGATTATTATTATATTTCCTTGTTCATGCTAATTGTCTTTTATTCATGCTATAATTGTATTATCCGGAAATCGTAATACACGTGTGAATACATAGACTACAACATGTCCCTAGTGAGCCTCTAGTTGACTAGCTCGTTGATCAATAGATAGTCATGGTTTTCTGACTATGGACATTGGATGTCATTGACAACGGGATCACATCATTAGGAGAATGATGTGATGGACAAGACCCAATCCTAAGCATAGCACAAGATCGTAGTTCGTTTGCTAGAGCTTTTCCAATGTCAAGTATCTTTTCCTTAGACCATGAGATCGTGTAACTCCCGGATACCATAGGAGTGCTTTGGGTGTACCAAAGGTCACAACGTAACTGGTTGACTATAAAGGTGCACTACAAGTATCTCCGAAAGTGTCTGTTGGGTTGACACGGATCGAGACTGGTATTTGTCACTCCGTATGACGGAGAGGTATCTCTGGGCCCACTCGGTAATGCATCATCATAATGAGCTCAAAGTGACCAAGTGTTTGGTCACGGGATCATGCATTACGGTACGAGTAAAGTGACTTGCCGGTAACGAGATTGAACGAGGTATTGGGATACCGACGATTGAATCTCGGGCAAGTAACGTACCGATTGACAAAGGGAATTGTATACGGGGTTGCTTGAATCCTCGACATCGTGGTTCATCCGATGAGATCATCGAGGAGCATGTGGGAGCCAACATGGGTATCCAGATCCCGCTGTTGGTTATTAACCGGAGAGCCGTCTCGGTCATGTCTACGTGTCACCCAAACCCGTAGGGTCTACACACTTAAGGTTCGGTGACGCTAGGGTTGTAGAGATATGAGTATGCAGCAAATTGAAAGTTGTTTGGAGTCCTGGATGAGATCCCGGACATCACGAGGAGTTCCGGAATGGTCCGGAGGTAAAGAATTATATATAGGAAGTGCAGTTTCGGCCATCGGGAAAGTTTCGGGGGTCACCGGTATTGTACCGGGACCACCGAAAGGGTCCCGGGTCCACCGGTGGGGCCACCTATCCCGGAGGGCCCTGTGGGCTGAAGTGGGGAGGGACCAGCCTGGTGGGCTGGTGCGCCCCTTGGCCCCTAACGCCTAGGGTTGGAAACCCTAGGGTGGGGCGCCTCCACTTGCCTTGGGCACTCCACCCCCGGCCGCCGCCCCTTGGGAGATCCCATCTCGGGGCCGGGCGCCCGGGCCTATATAAAGGGGGGAGGGAAGCCGCACCTGAAGTCTTGGTGCCTCCCTCTCCCTGCTACACCTCTCCCTCTCGCAGAAGCTCGTGGCTCACGGAACCCCGCCGTGCATCCACCACCACGCCGTCATGCCGCTGGATCTTCTTCAACCTCTCCTCCTCCTTGCTGGATCAAGGTGCGGAGACGCCATCCGCCCAGCGTCGTGTGTTGAACGCGGAAGTGCTGTCCGCTCGGCACTTGGTCATCGGTGATTTGGATCACGACGAGTACGACTCCTCAACCCCGTTCTCTTGAACGCTTCCGCTCGCGATCTACAAAGATATGTAGATGCACTCCTATCACTCATTGCTAGATGAACTCATAGATGGATCTTGGTGAAACCGTAGGAAATTTTTTATTTTCTGCAACGTTCCCCAACAATAAGTTCATCTTGTATCGGTGGTTTGATCATTCATAACCGTGGTTCCGACCATAGTTTCTCCTTAACTCCTTTTCCCGGACAAGTTAAAATACTTGTCTTCTGCAGATCATTTCATATTGTCTAACCTCTATTTTTGATCTACCTCAAGTATTGCCCCTTGTTATCTCAAGTATATTGTGTCGTTGCACTACCACTTGTGAATTCTCATTGGAATGATACTCCATCACATCATTCCTAGCTTGATCGCTTATATCATTATCATGCTAAATTTTAACTGTGCTACCAGGTCCTTTCTGGAGCACAATTTTCGACGACAAGCTAAGCTTATGTCGATCTTCCTCGTCATACCATTTTGCCATGAACAACAAGCTTGCTTTCGAGTTTGTGTCGTACTCGTGGTTCAATTAACCTTACGCTTCATCATTTCTTTTGCTTAATGTCGTTGTTGATCGATTACATCTTCATGAAACCTCTCGACAAATGTGTCGTGATCATCATCATCATTCCAAACTTTTCTAGGATATCAACCGAATTCATGATGAGAAATACCTTCCTCCCCCCTCGATGAATTGTTGCTGGGCCCGTGGGCCCCATCCTCATCTTTTCCTTGCTGAATTTGTATGACTTATTTTATCAGTTGTTCCGATGGATCCTTTGTGTATCCGAAGTCTGACCTTTCCCCGATGACCATGTCAACACTATCCCGAAGCATGTGCGTGGTACTCCGATCATCAACAAGAACATTGGGAGCGCAATGCTAACTGTTCTTGATCAATTATCCAAACACCGTTGTATGGGTAAACCTCATAAATTCCTTGCCCCTTTGTCTAAACGGCTTAATACTTGGAGCCCTATCATGCTCTGCCTTTCCTTGGGAAAGTTATACTCTAACACTTGGGTATAAACATCTTTCCTTTCCATTGGTTTGATTATCATAATAATCACATTTTCCTTTCCATTGTTTTGCTTCACCTTTCTTGTCATCTAACTTGTCTCGAAAGGTAGATAAATCCCTGCTTAAGTAAGCACGCCGGTGTACAACTCTGTCAAGAAGACCTGTTATTATTGTTGATGACATTCCGTAACCACCGATGGACAAGAACTTTGCCTATTGGTCCGCCTCAGACACGAAAGCAGGAAAATGGTTCTCTTCGTCCCTCGCCCTTGGTACCAACGCTATTGCCAACATAATTGGCAGGCTATCCTCTGACCTGCCTTGCTATCATGGCCGTGCAAAATTTTAGCGCCTTCCTGCTTTTAACCCACATGGTGGGCCCATAACCCACAGGTCCCAGGATCGAAACCTGACTCTCCTGTATATCTTTGATTCCGAAATATTCTTGCATTTGGCTTCGTATCATGTCATGAGCCACCCCCCGAGGGATGATCTATTCCTGATGCTCTGGACCCCTTCTCACACTGCTCAGTATCGATCGATTGTCCATGCGCTTGAAACTTCTTATTGTACCTTCATATTTTGCTCTTGACGTTATTCTTAAATTTCAACTCGAGAGATACTTCTGTCACATTACCTGCATTGTTTTCCAGACAATTAAACACATAAGGGTCAGTTCTTCTGAAGTTACTCTTTTCTTCCCCACTTAAATCTCGGGACGAGATTTCTTGTAGTGGAGGAGATTTGTAACACCCTCAGTGTCATGCTACAGTAATCCCCTGTTAATGGTGCCACGTCACGATGCTTACCGAGCTACTTATCACTTGATGAAAAATCAAAGTCAAATTCAAATTCAAATTATGTGGGGAATTCAAAATTTCTCAAACATGAAAACAAAAATGTTCATCATGTGCCAAATATTCCACAATTAATATTGGTGGTGAACCAACATTTTTGCAAAGGGATTAAGTGGCCTAAACTACTTAAAACAGTGACCTAAGCAATAAATTAAATGCCCCTTTTTAATTTATAAAATTGGCAACTATTCCAAAAGCCACCCAACCTTTTTGAGGCAGTGCACTTTAATTCTTTGAAATTGTTTTGGCCAGTGGCATAATTTTGCAAAGTCAATTGTGGCTAAAAGGAAATGCAAAAGCTGCTGAAAAAAAAAGAAAAAAACAACAAAAAGAAAAAGAAAAGGAGAAGTAGAGGGGAGAGAGAGAGAGGCCCTCTGCCTCACTCAGGCTTCGGCCCACCCGAGCCAGCTGGCCCAACGGGCCGGCCCACACCCTGGGTCGTCGCTCTCCCCTCCCCCTGTTCAACCGACCGAGGGCGCGCGCCCACGCGTCGCCGCCTGACCACCTCGCCGTCGACGGGAGAGGATATGGCCGCCCCGATGTCTCGGCCCCCTCGCCTCCCACTCGCCCACTTGCCCCCCTCTCTCTCTCTCTCTCGCCCACGCGCTCGCTCCACCCCTCCTCTCCTCCAGATCCACGGCCCGAGCGCAGTCGCCGCCGCCCTCCGTCGTTGTCGCGGCCACCGGCTGCCCCGTGTCCGCTGACCCTATCGGTGAGCTCCGCCGGGGTCGACTACGTCGACTGGTGGCCTCAGCTGGAGCGGGGAGGCACCGCAGCCGCCGTTCGTCTTCGTCCCCATCTCTGTCCACCACGACGTAGCCGTTGCTCCACCAACACCCCTGCTGCTCCTAAGCCGTCAAGGGCCTACGTGTGAGCCGCGCGGTGAGCTTCTCCGTTTCCTGCTCCTCCTCGTTAATCCCCATGCGTGACGTAGCAAGCTCGACGTCTCGCCCGTGAGCCCACCGCCGCAGTTCACCTCGCCCCCATGGCCATGCTCTCTGTCGTGCTCGCCGAAAGACGGCATCGAAGTTCCCGGTGCTTCCAGAACCCAACGCGCACGCCGCACGCCCTCCTCCGTGCCTCCTAGCGCCGTCCCGATGAGCGCCCGAATGCATCGCCGCGGAGCTTGCCGCCGGCGAGGCTTCGGTGACCTTTAGGTCACGGGCTCAAGCCCGTTGGACTCGCCGCACCACGGGGATCCTCCCCAGCCTTTACTTTCGCTCCGTAGCACGCTGCTTCGCCTTCCCTGTCACACGTCCGAAGCTCGTCGCCGCCACTGCTCAACGCCGACGTGTTTTCGGCTTCCACCCGCGTGTTCCGATGCCGTAGATGGACGCGGTGCGCTCTCCTCGTTCTAACGCAAGATGCGACGCACGATTTGGTGCCCCGTACGCGATTTCCGATCGCCTCCGGCAAGAGCGCCACCGCGGGAGGCTCGCCGGAGCAACTCCTGACTCACTGAAATGGCGCCATGCGGGTCCACTCCTGTGTCAGCCGTGGGTCCCATGGCCCCTGATCACATGACCGTGGTCAACTACGCTGACTGGGCACATAGTGCCACTGACATGTGGGCCCCCACGATTAATTAGGCCATTTTGAAATTAAGTTAAATGGTTATTCAGTATAGCCACTAACAAGTGGGTCCCATTAGATAATCAGGTTAGTTTAAGTTAATTAACCACTTTTAATTAGTTCATTCACTGACCAGTGGGTCCCACTGGACCCACAGGTCAGGTTTGACCCTGGTCAGCGAGCCTGTTGATTGCTGATGTCATCCTTCAATAATGTCGACGCCATAATGAATTTCTGTTAATTTGAATAATTCCAGAAATTGCTTTAATCTTTGAAAATTCATAGAAATTAAACCGTAACTCGGATGAAAATGTTTTCTACATGAAAGTTGCTCAGAAAAATCCAACGAATCCGAATACGCGGTCCGTTCATCTATCACATGCCCCTAGCATGTTGAACATGGAACTTTCCCCCTCTTTTCCTCTGTCCAAAATCCGTCTACCGCCGGGAAATCCTCCTCGAATGTTTATTCCCTCCGTCCGCAATGTGTAGTACTGCTTTAGGTCGACCCACGCGCTATGTATCGTCATGTTATGCTTTGTGATGCTATGTTTGCTTTATATTTACTGTTTCTTCCCCCTCTTCTCTCCGGTAGACCCCGAGACCGATGTTCTCTGTGATCGACTACGCCGACGACAACCCCTCCTTGCCAGAGCAACCGTGCAAGCCCCCCTTTGATCATCCCGATATTGCCCATTCCATTCTCTTATGCTTGCATTAGATTTTGCTACTGTAATTGATTGCTCCTATTCTGATGCATAGCCTGCTTTGTAACCTGCTTATTGTTACCTACCTGCTTATCCTAAACTGCTTAGTATAGGTTGGTTAGTGACCCATCAGTGACCCCCACCTTGTCCTTGTTGCCCCCGCTTCACCATTGAAGACCCGATCAACGGGATCGAGGACCAGGCCCCGGCACCGCACATCACTTTCCCCTTAGTTGTTCGACACTACTGGGTTACTATCGAGTACCGAGGGTGAGACCTCTTCAAAGACTTCCGATGTTAACCTCAGAGTGTAGTCATTCGGTCGTGGTCATCGAGGGTGATTTCCACCTTAACCACTTCCGCAGACGACTGTCAGGCAACCCCTCAAGTGTGAACCTCGGGGTGATTCCTCTTACGTTCACCTTGATGATTACATCTAGTGGAATTCATCGGGGTGATTCCTCGGTTTTCCCTTGATGTTTGGACACACGGATACTTGGACTTTACCACTGTTACTTGGAAAGACGGGTCGACCCTGAGGGGTACCCGCGCGAGCTTAATTGCGAGTGATGTGGAGACGGGTGACCTGGAGGGTGCCCGCGAGATAATTACGAGGCGTGGCCGGGCAATCCTAGCCCTTGCCGCAAGTCCTCGAGACGGGGCAACGGGGTCACATCTTTCATGAGTCTCTGTTTGTTACCGCGCGTTCCTAATCCACTACGATTTGGATATTTGATCCGAGGGGCCTTTGGCCTGATAGCACTAACCATCACGTGGGCATAGTATGGGCGTTCTGCGTCGTATGCATCAACCGAAGCTTAATAGACGCTGGCCGATCGAGCGGCGCTACCGGGTTGGACTGGTAAGCTCCTGCCTTTTTAGGGAGGTAGCTAGGTCTGCTCACCGGCCGCGTTCGCAACGTGGAGGAGTTCCCGGGGAGATGGCCCATGACCCCTGGGGGCATAGGTTCAGTCCGGCGTGCTGGCCTCTCTATTAAGCCTAGGTCGGGTTGCGGCGTATTATTTGGCCGAGGCCGGGCATGACCCAGGAAAGTGTGTCCGGCCAGAGTTAATCAAGCATGGTGGGTAAGTTGGTGCACCCCTGCAGGGAAGAAAACATCTATCGATAGCCTGTCCTACGGTAACGGACACTTGGAGTTGTATCCCGATCGATACAACTAGAACTGGATACTGGTGATGAGAATTGGATGGTGATGAGTAATGGATTGTGATGATAACTGGATAGCATGGCTCTGGGATTTCTTTCTCGCAGGGAGTCGAGAAAGGATCTCCGGCCGAGGTTGATAACACTACTTCTACCTTACTTTGCGCTACTCTACTCCCTCCTGTTTGCTGCAAGATGGTGGTTTCCCGAAGATGCTAGTCTTCGATAGGACTAGGCCTTCTCTCTATTCTGGCATTTCTGCAGCCCAGTCCACATATACAGCCTTCCTTTGATTATGTTGCATATTTAGTGTAGATCCTTGCTTGCGAGTACTTTGGATGAGTACTCACGGTTGCTTTGCTCCCCCTTTTCCTGGTTTCTTCTTCTTTCCGGTTGATGCAACCAGATGTCGGAGCCCAGGAGCCAGATGCCACCTTTGACGACTGCTACTACCCCGAGGGTGCCTCCTACTACGTGGAGACCGTCGACGACCAGGAGTAGTTAGGAGGCTCCCAGGCAGGAGGCTTTGCCTTTTCGATAGTTGTTGCTTTTGTGCTAGCCTTCTTAAGGCAAACTTGTCTAACTTATGTCTGTACTCAGATATTGTTGCTTCCGCTGACTCTTGTGTATTCGAGCTTATGTATTCGAGCCCTCGAGGCCCTTGGCTTGTAATATAAAGCTTGTATTATTTTAATTTGTGTCTAGAGTTGTGTTGTGATCACTACTAGGAAAAGGCGTACTAATGGCGCACCGGTTTTGCCTACTAATGGCGCACTACTGGTGCGCCATTAGTAGCACGCCATTAGAATTTTTTACTAATGGCGCACCACCGTGCGCCATTAGTATCTGAGATACTAATGGCGCACTGGCAGGCGCCATTAGTATGTAACCTCATGCGCCATTAGTATGCCTCCTCGGGGCCATATGTAACCATGTGTTGTCACACTAATGGCGCACTCTTCCTTGATGCGCCATTAGTATCCTTTGGCATACTAATGGCGCACTCTGCCTTGATGCGCCATTAGTATGAATATTTTTTTTGCTTTTCTGATTTTTGCACAGGTTACAAAATATATTATTGGACAGAATATAGACAGCAGCACACAACAACATCAGATTCATCGAATATAATAGAAGATTAGTCTCCGAATACAATTCATCATATTAGTCTCTGAATTCAAAAGACCAAACAAAGATAAAACATTACAAGTCTCAAGACCGCGAGTATCGAGTTTGTCTTCACATTACAAGTCGATATCGATCATCTAAACTACCATCACATAAAAGAGAGTTGTGGTCATCACGATGAGCATCATCGCGATCAAACTGGTCCTCATCCGTTCCTCCAACGCCTTCTCCTCTCTCCCGGTAGATAGCGGGCATATCTAGATTCGGCCTCCGCCCTAGTGGTGTACCCTTTGTAATCACATCGCTGAACGGTGAACCTGTCTCCGACACTCCTCCCAAATGTCAGAGACTCCGAACCTTACCCTTGTACACGACATACAACGGCATCTCTATGCACAAGCCAAACAATGTACAATACATAAGCAATATGTAAGTATGCAACAAAAGGATCGAAAGAGAAAAGCAAGACATTAATAGCACGATTCATGGTCCTACTAATAAATAGCATGGATTACATCTAAGTTGAACGACTGTCCAAACCAAAGAGACATACGAATTCATTAAAGTTTAATTACAACATGAGCTAATCAATGTTTCGTAACTACACATCACTACTTTCGACTCGACTCATCGGACAGGAGCGTGGATGAAGCCGCCATTCGTCGTGATGGTCATGAAATCGCGGTCGTTGTCACCCTGCATTTGTAGCGCTTTCATCTATCTCACTATTGGACGGTTGATATCCGACGAAGAACTGCCCCGAGGTATGAAGGACATCTTGATGGATGATGTCCGCAAACTCCATTCGGATGCGAAAGAATTCTTGTCCGAGGTCCGGCCCGACTGCCGACAAGCTCGCGCCCAATCTTTGAGATTATCTGGTAGCGAAGTTGATGATGGCCCTTACGATCGCCTCGCATGTGATGGAGGGTGTAGTAGGCATCCTTCGACCGCCAGCGGCTGCTTGACACAGCAGAACTTCAGACATTGTGTGAGAACATGTGCTTGCCCTACTTACGAACTGCCTCGTGAAGGTGCCTCCAGATTTGGCGAGTCGGGAGAACATCATCAAGAACTTTCTTGACATTTGTGTAGTCTATCTTGGAGTTACGGTTCGGGTCGAAATACGTGGCCATGGAATATTTCGGGCTTAAGAGGATGAGTGTGCAATGTGTGTCACCGCACGTAACACGTAATGTTAGAAAAAAAGAATGATCAAAATCTAAGAAATCATATGTTACGGGCGGTTAAGGGATGACTTACTCGGAAAGTAAGCCACAAGGAAGTTATCCTTATCTGGGTTTGCTGAATGACGCCTTCGAGGTGTGAACTCGCAACTTGGCGGTCCCAGTATTTGTTCAAGTGCTTGGCACGCATGTAGAAGGGGTCGACTATCACGATGTCCGGGTCTTGTCTCTAATGATCCGCATCTCCATACTCAAATAAAACAGCCGAACGAAGGTGTAGTGCAGCGGATGAAGGTTAAACATAGCAAAGATGTCATCAAACCGCAGGACGATCGTACTTCGATGTCGCCATCCGAAGCCGCGTTGCCCTCCGGCACCTTGGCCACGAAAACCGGGTATGCCACATCATTCTCTCTCAGACGCCGCTTCTCCAAAGAAAGAACACTGTCGTGCAGACTCCGCATAGCACCGGTTGCAGCATTCATCATATTTGGCGGTAGCATCGCCCTACCCGCCACATGCACCCTCCTCGAGATATCCTTAGGTGAAGGTGGCCCGTCCTGAGCACGGATCGAACTCGGTGCCGGCTGGCTCGCACCGGCGCCCTTGTTAGTCTTTCGCTTCCGTCCTTCTTCTTGATCTCCTGTAATGGGACCGAGTTCTGCTCACGGCACCGCTTTCTGAGCGTGTTGGGGCTGATAATATTTCGCACCTCGCCTATCTCGAGGCTCGGTGAAGGCGGGAGCCGGAGGCGCCTCTCGAGAACTGAATGCCGACGATGCCTATTGCAATTGATTTCTCCGACGCATCAGCTAGATTGCGGTCGCCTTGGTTGGGTTCTTGAGAAAGAGGCCCGCAGAACTTCGTCGGCATTCCATGTTCGGCAAAGTACTTATCGACTTTGGTAAATGTATCGTCGTTGTTGTCGCCGCTGCCGTCCGGATCTCGTGCCATAGGGCTATCCGGATCCCGTGCCATAGGGATGTCCGACATAGGGATGTCCGCAGGTCCGTAGCGTTGCGGCGTTCTTGCCATGGCTTGGCGCCGCGGCGATCGGGCGGTCTTGTTCGTGGGCTGGTGTCCCCGCCCCAAACGAATCTGGCTCTTTGGCCAAAGCAGAGGCCGATTTACGCAGCGCCGAGGGTCATCTCATCTTCTTCGCCGCCCCGGCAGGTCGAACCGGAGGTAACAACTTCGTCGCAGCCTGGCAGCACCAACCACTTCAACCCTATACACCGTGGGTGGCATCGGATTACCGTGGAACATGCGGTTGCCGGTTGAACGATTCTGCCCTTGGCGACATCGACCAACTCGGCGCCCACGGCGCGTAAGAGTGCAAGGAACGTCGGCGGTGCCTGCGAAAACATGTACTGGCGCCAGGATGCCCAATCAAAGGCAAGGAGATGAAGTCATCGGCCGAGAGGCTTAGTTACCGTGATGCCGCCGAGCTCGGCTAATGTCGAGGCACCGCCAACAGCGGGCATGCAATCGACGGAGGGGAGCTTGTCGGCGAGGTGCCGCCGGCGACACCCGGGTGCATTAAGCTCCAATGCCCGTGCCGGCGCCGGAGACACGAATACCGCCTCCGCCGGAGACACCAATGGCGCCGCCGGAGACACCAATGGCGCCGCCGGAGACACCAATGGCGCCGCTTTGTCAGGCGTGGCGAAGTTCTTGGCCGTGAAGCTGGGAACCGGGAGGCCTCCTGGCCGCCCGCAATCCACGCCGTCGCCCCATGAATCAACGTAGGCACCATGGCATTGAGCTTCGTTCCCGCTATTGTTCCACTTGCTCTTGGACAAGCTCCGGAATCCGCGCCACTTGTGCCTTTGAGTGCTTCAACCTCGCCGTCACGGCTTTCCGAGCTGGCCTTTTTCTCCTTCCGCACACCAGCGGTATAGTATGACCCCCATTTTGTGGAAAAGCCTTTGCCGGCCACACGACCAGCTAACGTCGGCTTAGTGAGCTTATCCTTGCTTTTCATTATGTTCAACGCCCTATTTAAAGGGCTGTCGAAAGGGGAGCTCGAGACGACCCAACCATCGCTTTCGGCTTCTGCGAAAGGAACATGAACCATTTAGAAATATTGGGGATTAGTTAGAGTGCAACCATATGGAGCTAATCACGCTGGGTGTATTCCTTACTGTAACAAGCTCAAGCGCTCGGTCTTCGGATCCGTGGTAAGCTCCTTTGTTATCGGGTCCTCCTTGTACCGGCCCCGACATAGTTCCTGATCCGCTTGTTACCGCTGTATTTCTCAAGCGGGCGGTAGGCCTTGCTCGGCACGCTCCGCGTACTCCTTGTCCCATATAGGCTCCGCCACTCAGAACCGCCGGGACCGAGTTTGTGTTCCCCTAAGTTCAACTCCCGCATTTCTTTCCCCCACTGACTTTATTCGGAGGTTGCACTGGTCGAGCACTTGATATTGAACTCCTTGTACTCATCTTCGCTCATCAAAGGATATTTCGCCTTGGTCTTCTCATAACTATCACCTTTATCAATCATTTTCTTCACCGCGCTTCTCCAAGTAGACAGGGCCGTGCTCATCTTCGTGAGGGCGGCACTGTTCACTTTATTCCCTGAGAGGCATGTGTTTTCAAATTCAGCAGGGAACTTGTATCGTTCGTGCAGCTTCGTGAAGAGGAGGTTGCGCAAATTCCCTCGGTCCTTATGCCTAAGGTTCTCGGTGTTGATCGAGACGGTGCTCCAGAGAATGCACCCGAGCTGAACCGAAAATTCTTGACTATATGTTTGGGCTCAGGATTCCCGTCGGAGTCCACTTGAGTGAATTCCTCCTTGACGGTGCGGAGCGCATTCGGACGCCGGTCCTTCCTTTGCTTCTTCGATTGGCTGCCATCTGTGTGTGCGCCGCCATCATCAGTGGTGGCATCCTCGGCGGCACCATCAGTGGTGTCATCCCCGACGCCACTAGGGGTTGTGTAATCAGGATCGGTGTCTTCCGCGGCGTCCTCATAGTGGTGAGGTTGTTCCTCCATCTCCTGGGACAGTTTCCAGTATTGCTTGCCGCCCGAACCACCGGCCTCATCGTTGTGGGCCATGTTTCGCTCTAATAGGAAAAAAGTTTGGTCAAAAAGTTGGTTATTGTCAAGGAACAAGATCATGGTCTCATCATTTAGGGTTTGTCGACACCGAGGCACCCTAAAAGCCTAAGTTTCATCATTTAGGGTTTGTCGACGCCTGTGCACCCTAAAAGCCTAAGCGTACATCATTTAGGTTCTCATCGACACCGAGGCATCCGGGCAGCCAAGTTAAGTTTTCATCATTTAGGGTTTATCGATGCTGAGGCACCCTAGGTTGGGCCTAATCACTTGGCACTAATCACTTGGCTCTATTGCCACCTATGTTGGGTTTATCATCTAGGGTTTATCGATGCTAAGGAGAATTCTAAGTTGGGCCTAATCACTTGGCTCTATTGCCACCTATGGTTTAATGCAGCAAGAATGGCAGGGCAGTTGATCCTACTTAACTAAGTACTAAGATACCTCGGCCCATGCATTAGTCGCAGTACCCCATATGTCCTATTTTTAGCAAAGTCATGCTAAAATTCACGGAAAATTTTAGCATGACCTTTGCTGAAAATAGGACATATAGTAATCTTAATTTGCTTAACGGAAGTTAATCGACATTCCGGCAAACTCAAGGGCCTATCTTTGCTCAAGTTTTGACAAGAGCCTCAAGAAAACAACATTGCAACATTCAAGTTCACAGGATAAAAAAATCATCCACATTCACCAACCCACATGATGTTAAAACCCACATGAGCTGTAAAATGCACTTAAAAAACCCACATGATGTTATAATCAGATACACCGAACATGATGATACCAAATGGGAAGGAAAATTGTATCACTCTAGATTAGTGTAGCCACTATCTAACAAAACCAGAATGTTAACAAAATTACACCATGATGATACCAAATTCTTGTAGCAAAGACAATGAGTTCACAGGATAAAAAATCATCCACATTCACCAACCCAAACTGGTGGAGATACAAAGAAACTGTAACCTCCTGTGTTGCATAACAAAGAGCAGCAACAGGTTTATTCTTCTTCTTCATAAACATTAATTGGTGTGGGTCACTCTATCTACCCTCTAATGACTCACTCAACTTAACAGACAGCCCACAAGCATTGTTTTGATTCCAACATCCGCTGTAAAATACATCCAAAGAAAGGTGCTCTAAAATCAGAAATACTACCCCCAAATCTTTAGCTCAATTCTGAAAATACATGGTCTTCTAGTTATAATACTACGCCCCAACAGTCAAAATTTCAAACCACACACTTACTTTCAACTATAAACAAAACTGACTTGCTGTTAATGAACAGTGGCTAAAGATATATAAAACTCCATTGCAAGTTATATCTTACCAGTGTGCTAACGGAAACTGTACTAATTAGGGTTCTTATTATGTTCTGGTATATAAATTCTTCTCAATTACTTAGGAAAATTACTGGATGTCTTACAAATTACAGAGGGAGTTAATAATTTCAGTTTCATAAGAAAAATTCATCAATACTATGCATCATCTTCATACTATGCATCATCTTCCTACTATACTTGCTACTCATCTTCAAAACCAAACAGCAGCAAAAACAGTTGAAGAGAGGCTCACGAGAGGACACTCAAATTTGCTAACCCTAGAACACGGGGAAAGAGGGCTGTGGTACGTGCGGGAGGTAGCCTAGGGGGGGAGGGGAAGGGGGGAGAGGTGAGGAATCACCTGTGGGATAACGGGAGGCTGCCGTAGGAGGGCGCCGGCGTCGAGGAGGCGGCGGGCGGCAAGCGTGGCCGAGGAGGAGGCACGTCAAGGAGGAGGCGGCTGGCCGAGGAGGAGGTGCGTCGAGGAGGAGGCGGCTGGCCGAGGAGGAGGCGGCAGTCGAGCTTGCCACCCACCTTGGAGCCAGAACCCTAGGGCATGCAAAGGCCAAGTGACGGAGGGGACGGAGGAGGCGGCGCCATGGGAGGCGGGGCTCGGGGAGGCGGTGCTCGAGGGGAGGAAGGGAGAGGGAGGCGGCGGGCGCTGGGCGGCAAGTGGCGGGCGTGGGCGGCTGCGGCGGACGGAGGCGCGGCGCGGCGGGCGGTGGTGGCTGCGGCGCGGTTGGGGCTCGATCAAGGAATCTGGCGAGGGAGGGAGGAGGACACAGGCGAGGCAGTAGGTGGAGTGGGGGGAGGGTTCTAATGGCGCACCACCCCCTCGTGCGCCATAATTACGACTATTCTAATGGCGCACCTCCCCTCGCTGCGCCATTAGAATTTTGTTTTAATCTAGCCCGACTTGTCAGGTTATATACCACCTAACCCTATCTACATCAGAACCCGCCCACTAGCCCCACCGGTCAAGACGCAAAGACACACACTGTGAGGTCCTGGGTTCGATTCCCAGGTTCCCCAATATTTTTTTTGCATTTTAATTGCTGTTTGATATTTATTTCTGTTTAAATATGTTCGTCGGCGGCGGAGTCGGGTGCTCGTCGGCGGCGGTGGAGCGGGGGAGGGTTGCGGTGGGTCGTCGGCGGCGGTGGAGCTAGCGGGGGAGGGTGCGGGTGGGATCGAGATGGAGGGGGATCAAGATCGAGATGGAGGGGGAATCGAGATCGAGATGGAGGGGGATCGAGATCAAGTGTCCTCATGAATTCAAAAAGTGCCCATGAAATTTAAAAATATTCATGATATCAAAAAGTGCCTATGAAATACAATCGAGAAATGAAGACTATGATTTAAATACAATCGATCTTAGCTAGCTATCTGTTCACAATCTTCTTGCCCTTCTTTTTCGCAAATGGAGTTCTTCTGTGGAACGGACGTCCTTTAGGTAGGGTGGTCCTGCTTCTTCTTGTGGTGTGTGCTGCTACTTCATCGCCGCCGTGATGTTCGATCTTCGGTCGCCAGTACTTGTCGAAGTCTTGCTCATTGGCTACTCCATCCATTCCGATGATCTTCCTTTTGCCTCTACTCACGACAACACGACCGGGTCTTTGACGGTCGGTAATGAAGAAGCATTGGTCCACTTGGGAAGCCAGTACCCATGGCTCATTTTTTGCGGTGACGCTTATGCCCGCGGTCTTGGATTTGGCTTCGTATAACCATGGTGGTGAAATACCAGTCTTCTTTAGGACGCTCTTGGCCCATCTCGACACGGAACATCGGACCTTCTCTCCAACAGAAGCTCAGCTCCCAGATCTCCTCGATCCTTCCGTAGTATCTGTCCTTGTCGTTGCCGGTGTAGGATTCCATCGTTACCCGGAGTTCTGATAACCATCGCTCTTCATGTCCTTGTCCTCGGTGTAGAATGTGTAGTCATGGATATCGTGACGCCTCATAGGTCATCAGGTTGTGCTCGGCGCCTGTGACAAGGCGAATATGAGTTGTTCTTCCGCGGAAGAATCCTCATGTAAAGGGTACGACGAAGCTTCTGCTTGAACCAACGCGTGAAACATGAGTTGTGCTCTTTGAGTATATCTCCGTCCGTCCTCTGTTGGCCTCGGTCATTGTCGTCTTCTCAATAAAGGTTTTGTGCTCTACCACCCAAGGATCGACCACGCCTATGTGTTGTAGCACGACTAGGTTTGCTCTTTCAAAGTCGGCGAAGTCGACCCTCGTAGTCGACATGCATTTCAAGGCGACCCTCACGGTGACCCCATCCAATGAGCCCGCCGAGGTGCCTGTTGACGGGCAGACCAACGGGTTCTCGATGCCTAGATAATTCGCGGCAAGAGGAGATGCACTCTTCGGTCGAAGCCTCGCTATACTTCCGTCTGACGTGACATGTTCCGAACGTATCCTTTGATGACACCATTCATACTTAAGAACGGGATCATGCTGTGCAGTAACGTCGTCCCGAGTTGGATGATATCCTCCACGATATGTACCAGCAGATGAACCATAACATCGAATAATGCGTGCGTGAAGTACATCTCAAGCTCGCATAGTATCACCACGATCTCTTCCTCGTAGCCTTCGAGTTGCCTCACGCCAATCGACTTCCGAGAGATGATGTCGTAAAAGTTGCATAGGCCAAATAGCGTTTCACGGACGTGCTGGCCCATGATCCCACGGATTGCAATCGAAGTATTCTGCGCTATCAAGACATGACAGTGGAGACTTCATCCCGCTTGAACTTACGCTTCATGGGTCTAGGTATCTTCTTATCTTCCCCACAGAATCAGAAGGAAGTTTTACTCCTAGGAGGCAGGTGCAAAACTGCTCGATCTCCTCCCGACTTAGAGTGAAGCACGCGGAGGGTAGTCATTTCCGGTCTTCTTGGCCTTTTTGCCTTTGACGACTTTACGTGTCCTGTTTCACTCATCATCATCATCATCATCATTAGCGTGAAGCTCCTGCCTGATGCCCATTGATTTCAAGTCTGCCCTTGCTTTCGGCCCATCTTTGGTCCTCTCTGGCATGTTGAGCAGGGTACCAAGCAGACTCTCGCACACGTTCTTCGTGATATGCATGACATCAAGACTGTGAGGCACACGGTGGATATTCCAGTACGACAAGTCCCAGAAAACAGACCTCGTTTTCCATACCTTCAGCAGCGGCTCTTGCGCCTTTCTCTTTTTTCCCGGCTCTGGCGCCTTTTTTCCCGGCAAAGGCGGTCTTTCCAATTTTTCAACAGCTCGTCTATTTCCTCGCTGCTCCTCGTACGGGCGTTTTGAGTTCGGTTTCACCATCGAACAGATCCTTGCGTTTCTCCACGGGTCATCGTCGCTGAAGCCACCTTCGATGTCCCATGAACATGGTTTTCAAGACCCGGATCTCTATCTAGCTGGCGTCGTTGTGTCATCCATGCACCTTACGCATCCGTAAAATCCGTGGACTACCCGCCCGCGAGATATCCGTAATCGAGATAGTCGTGCACCGTCGTGAGCAAAGGCGGCTCTCATAGGGAAATATTCTTTCTCTGCGGCGTCCCACGTATTGGCTGGCGTTTTCCACAGCGTGTCTAGCTCCTCCTTCAAAGCAGCCCCGGTCTGATTGATGTCGCTCCTGGTTGTTTCGGCCCTTCAATTAGCATACTCATGTGAATGTACTTCCTCTTCATGCACAACCGGGGAAGGTTGTACATCCACACAAACACAGGCCAGGTGCTATGTGTGCTTCTCTGCTGCCAAACGGATTGACTCCATCGGTGCTCGCTACCAAAGACGATGTTCCTTGGATCCTTCCCAAATTCTGGGTATTCAAGTTCAACGCTTGCCACCGGCTTGCATCCTTAGGGTGACTCAGCATCTTGTCTTTTTATTTATCTCCGGATCATTTCCGTCATCTTCCCGCTTCTTCTCCTCCCTATCCGGCGTGCCAACGTAGGAGCTTTGCTACCTTAGGGTCCGCGAAATACCGCAGCATTTAGGAGTGATCAGAAAGTACCACACCGATTTTCGAGGAGCTTTCTTCCTCTTCTTGTATCGAGTGACGCCGCACACCGGACATATGGTAGACTCCGCGTGCTCGTCGACAAATGATGCAATTGTTCATGCACACATGGTATTTCACGTGCGGTAAATCCAAAGGACACACGATTTTCTTCGCCTCCTCGAAACTGGTCGGGCACTTGTTTCCCTTGGGAAGACGTTCGTGCCAGAATGACATGTTCTCGTCGAAGCACGCGTCGGTCATTTTGTGTTTTACCTTCATCTCCAGAGCCATGAGCGTTACTTTCAGGCGGGTATCCTCGGCCTGCATCCTTCATACAATGGAGTAACCGCGTCTATCTCCGCTTGGTCCAGCTTGGCTTTCTCTCGAGGCGGCAGCTCTTGCGTTATCCGTCCGCTTGCCATGGGCAGCTCTTGAATATGAGGGTCCTGCACCCAGCCTCCATCGTTGTCTCCGCTCCGGCATCTTCATCTTCATGATCATGCCCTTCGTCTTGATCTTCCTCATCATCATGTACGACATCTTCTACATGATGATTGTGTACATCATCACCGTCGTGATCATGTCCTGGAGATTCTTCGTCTTCTCGCCCGCCCTCGCCGCGGTGGTTGTCTTGTTGCCCTTCCTCATTTCTTGCCCGGCCCCCATGGACGACTTCATCGTCATCTTCATCACCTTGCCACCGATAGCCATCCATGAAACCACGCAAGAGCAGGTGATCCCGCACCTGCCCGGAATCCGGGTCCGCAATAAGGCTCTTCAGCTTGCATCTTCGACACGGACATCTTATCTCCGTCTCGTTCTTTTAAAGCATCTCGGCCTTCATGAGCTCAAAAACCTATTCAAGATGCCTTCGTCATCGTATGCGGACCATGGTCGCCAAGGGGTAGAGCAAAACGATATTTTAGAACCAATAAAAATTTGGCATGACCTTCCTAAAAATAGGACTAAAAGAATGCATAGTGCCAAAATTCTACCAAACGGAAATGAATCAACATTCCGCAAAATAGTGGCAACTATCGCATTTCAAATATCGGTACCTGCAAACACAAACATATATGCAACACCACAAACACAAGCAACACCACAAACATACATAGATCTAGCTAGGCCACAAAAAGTGCATGTGCACGTTGTTGGAGCGAGCTAGGGACAAAAAAAGTAGATCTACAACATGAAGATAGCTTTCCCCTTACTTACCTATCAAAGAAAGGTAATTTCACCACTTAATTTTGATGAATCTATGGTGCAAATGAGGTGAGGAGGAGGAGGCAGCCGACAAGCTTAGAGAAGGAGGTGGGGGGGAATGAAGTGGGGAAAGTGAGTGTGTAGGTGTGGCTGTCCAAAAATATCTAGCTGGTCCCAGGTTACTAATGGTGCACGACTAATCCATGCGCCATTAGTAACCCAACATACTAATGGCGCACCACAGAGACATGTGCCATTAGTAGTTTTGCAAAAAAGTAAAAAAAAATAATTTTTATGATAATGGCACACCGTGGCACAGTGCGCCATTAGTAGTTTAAACTACTAATGGCGCACTTTGCCATAGAGCGCCATTAGTAGGTTTGCAAAAAAGTAAAAAAAAATATATACTAATGGCGCCTTTGTCTTGGTCGTGCGCCATTACTAGTTCTAACTAGTAATGGCGCACTTTGCCATCCATGCGCCATTAGTTTGTATGGAAAATGGGAAAAAATCAATAGTAGTGGCGCATCGTGAGCACGGTGCGCCATTAGTGTCTTCCACACTAATGGCGCACGAGCAACCGGTGCGCCATTAGTATATAGTAGTGGCGCACTACTTACCAGGTGCGCCATTAGAATCAGTCCTATCTATAGCCCTTTTCCTAGTAGTGGATATCTTTCAGTGAGTCCTTGATCTTGATCGTACACATTTGCGTGCATGATTAGTGTTCGATTGAATCGAGGGCGTCACAGGATGAGAGCAACGTGGAGGAGGAGTGTGATGAAGATTATGGACCTCCACCAACTCAATCATCTCAACCACCTCAGCTGCCGAAGAGGAATCCGAGATGAAGGATTTGCTGAGTCCGGACCCTTTCCAGAGACCGGTTACTCGATGACCCAAGAAGAAGACTGAAGAGACTCGTCCAAAGACCCTGGCGGTAGGGTCACACAGCCTACCGCCAACCCCCCTGGCGGTAGGTAGGGTGAACCTACCGCCAGGGCACTTCCATATTTCGTTACAGAAACTTTGCGAAGGCAAAACCCAGCCACATTTTGTCATTAGGCTCGGGCTAGGGTTAGAAAGGCTACCGCCAAAGACGCTGGCAGTAGGGTACTAATCCACGTCAGCACGGGCAAACGGCCGCCGTCCCCCTCCGTCGCACCCTACCGCCAGTTCCCCTGGCGGTAGCCTCTCTAACCCTACCGCCAGCGCCCCTGGCGGTAGCAAAAGGGTCAAATCCCTAATGTTTTCCCAACCGGGGTCAGATCCTGAATTTATTTCGCAGAAGGGTCAAAACATGAAATTTAGCCTCCAATCAATTCGGCAATGTTGACTGCGTCCAAGACCCTGTCGTCGAGGACTATGGCGGTAGGATATAATAGCCTACCACCAAAGATCCTGACGGTAAGGTATTTTTCATCTTAAATGATTATGATGGCGCAGTTAAATCCTACGCTATTAACCATGGCGGTCAATAGTATTACCCTACCGCCGCGATCATGGGTAGAAGAAAAGGTCAGATCATAATTTTTTAAAACTAGGGTCAGATCTGGCTAAATTTTTCAAGAAGGGTCAAAACACCAAAATCGGCCTCCCGCGGTGGTTGTCCTGCGTCGACGTGGTGTCCCAGTTGTGCCCGTACCTGTCTTTGTGCACTTCGGGGCAAACAGATCGATCCAGGAAGCCTTCGAGAGATGTTGGAGCGGCTCCTCGGCTCCTCTTCTTCTTCCTCTCTTCTACCATAGCACTCACTAACAAGGAGGACAAAGATTTTGGTGGCCGGCTGCCTCTCACTGCCGGACCCCTCTTATATAACACCTTAAGTATCACACACGCACAGAGGCAGCTTATCCAGATTTTTGTGCTACTCACGCAATAACCACCACAACCACACATGCACACACCCACCACTAACGGTGTGTTTGGTAGGGTGCATGAGGGCAAACGTTCCCAATCTGACCCACTTTTGCTTGTTTGGTAGGGTGCATGAGGGCAAACGTTCCCAATCTGACCCACTTTTGCTTGTTTGGTAGGGTGCATGGGCTCACCTGCGCTATGTCCATCTGATGCATAAAAGGACTCTCAACCATACCCATCTCATGGACCCCAGACAAGGTGCATGGAGGCAGCTATGCGGGCCCTGACCCTCGTCCCCACCCACCAGACCACGTCTAGATATGTTTATATTTTCAAAAAATGTTCATAAGTTCAAGTTTTTGTTTAAATTTCCAAAAAATATTCAGAATTTCAAATTTGTTGAATTTTTTGAAGAATTTCATAATTTCAAAATTTGTTTAAATTTTTGAAAAATGTTTATAATTTCAAAATCGTTTAAATTTTCAAAAAAATTCAGAATTTCAAAAAAAATTTGACTTTTTTAATAAATGTTCAGAATCTCATTTTTTGTTTAAAATTTTAAAATATTCAGAATTAAAAAACAAAATTTGTTTGAATTTGGAAAAAAAGTTCAGAATTTCAAATCAGAATTTTTCTGACTTGGGTTCGAGCTTTTCAGGTTGAAGTTTCTTGACATAAGCATCGCATCCCCAAACTTCTAGAAACAACAACTTAGGTTTCTTCCCAAACCATAATTCATACGGTGTCGTCTCAATGGATTTTTACGGAGCCCTATTTAAAGTGAATGTGGCAGTCTCTAAAGCATAGCCCCAAAATGAGAGCGGTAGATCGGTAAGAGACATCATAGATCGCACCATATCCAATAGAGTGCGACACGACGTTCGGACACACCATTACACTGAGGTGTTCCAGGCGGCCTGAGTTGTGAAACGATTCCACATTTCCTTAAGTGTGTGCCAAATTCATGACTTAAATATTCCCCTCCACGATCTGATCGTAAGAATTAATTTTTTGTCACGTTGATTTTCAATCTCACTCTGAAATTCCTTGAACTTTTCAAAGGTCTCAGACTTGTGTTTCATTAAGTAGACATACCCATATCTACTCAAGTCATCAGTGAGGGTGAGAACATAACGATAGCCACCGTGCCTCAACGCTCATTGGACCGCACACATCAGTATGTATGATTTCCAATAAGTTGGTTGCTCGCTCCATTGTTCCGGAGAACGGAGTCTTGGTCATTTTACCCATGAGGCATGGTTCGCACGTGTCAAATGATTTGTAATCAAGAGACTCCAAAAGTCCATCTGCATGGAGCTTCTTCATGCATTTGACACCAATGTGACCAAGGCGGCAAAGTGCCACAAGTATGTGGGACTATCATTATCAACCTTACATCTTTTTGTATTAACACTATGAATATGTGTAACATCACTTTAGATATTCATTAAGAATAAACCATTGACCAGCGGGTCATGACCATTAAACATATCTCTCATATAAATAGAACAACAATTATTCTCAGATTTAAATGAGTAGCCATCTCAGATTAAACGAGATCCGGATACAATGTTCATGCTCAAACCGGCACTAAATAACAATTTTGAGGTTTAAAACTAATCCCGTAGGTAAATGTAGAGGTAGCGTCGACGTGGCGATCACATCGACCTTGGAACCATTCCCGACGCCAAGATCGTCACCTCGTCCTTCGCCAGTCTTCGCTTATTCCACAACTCCTGTTTTGAGTTACAAATATGAGCAACCGCACCGGTATCAAATACCCAGGAGTTACTACGAGTACTGGTAAGGTACACATCAATGACATGTATATCACATATACCTTTGGTGTTGCCGGCCTTCTTGTCTGCTAAGTACTTGGGGCAGTTCTGTTGGGGAACGTTGCATAAATTTTTTCCTACGTTCACCAAGATCCATCTATGAGTTCATCTAGCAACGAGTGATAGGAGTGCATCTACATACCTTTGTAGATCGCGTGCGGAAGCGTTCAAGAGAACGTGGTTGAGGGAGTCGTTCTCGTCGTGATCCAAATCACCGGAGATCCTAGCGCCGAACGGACGGCACCTCCACGTTCAACACACGTGCGGTCAGCGTGGCGTCTCCTCCTTCTTGATCCAGCAAGGGGAAGGAGAGGCTGATGAAGATCCAAAGAAGACGACGGCGTGGTGGTGGATGCAAGAGGTTCCCAAGCAGGCTTCTCGCCAAGCAACCACGGGAGGGAGAGGTGTAGCAGGAGGGAAGGAGGCGCCAGGTGTTGGGTGCGGCTGCCCTCCCACCCCCCCCTCTTTATATAGGGACCCTAGGGGGGGCGCTGGCCCTAGGAGATGGGATCTCCTAGGGGGGGGCGGCGGCCAAGGGGTGGAGTGCCCCCCAAGGCAAGTGGAGGCGCCTCCCCTAGGGTTCCCAACCCTAGGCGCAGAGGGGCCTAGGGGGCGCACCAGCCCACCAGGCTGGTTCCTCCCACTTCAGCCCATGGGGCCCCCGGATAGGTGGCCCCACCGGTGGACCCCCGGGACCTTCTCGTGGTCCCAGACAATACCGGTGGACCCCGAAACTTTCCCGATGGCCGAAACTCGACTTCCCATATATAATTATTTACCTCCGGACCCTTCCGGAACTCCTCGTGACGTCCGGGATCTCATCCGGGACTCCGATCAACTTTCGGTTTGCTGCATACTCATTTTCATACAACCCTAGCGTCACCGAACCTTAAGTGTGTAGACCCCACGGGTTTGGGAGACATGTAGACATGACCGGGACGGCTCTCGGTCAATAACCAACAACGGGATCTGGATACCCATGTTGGCTGCCACATGATCCTCGATGATCTCTTCGGATGAAACACGATGTCGAGGATTCAAGCAACCCCGTATACAATTCCCTTTGTCAATCGGTACGTTACTTGCCCGAGATTCGATCGTCGGTATCCCAATACCTCGTTCAATCTCGTTATCGCAAGTCACTTTACTCGCATCAGTAATGCATGATCCCGTGACCAAACACTTGGTCACTTTGAGCTCATTATGATGATGCATTACCGAGTGGGCCCAGAGATACCTCTCCATCATAAGGAGTGTCAAATCCCAGTCTCGATCCATGTCAACCCAATAGACACTTTCGGAGATACCTGTAGTGCACCTTTATAGTCACCCGATTGCCAGGACGCTTTGGTACACCCAAAGCACTCCTACGGTATCCGGGAGTTACACGATCTCATGGTCTAAGGAAAAGATACTTTACATTGGAAAAGCTCTAGCAAACGAACTACACGATCTTGTGCTATGCTTAGGATTGGGTCTTGTCCATCACATCATTCTCCTAATGATGTGATCCCGTTTATCAATGACATCCAATGTCCATAGTCAGGAAACCATGACTATCTATTGATCAACGAGCTAGTCAACTAGAGGCTCACTAGGGACATGTTGTGGTCTATGTATTCACACGTGTATTACGATTTCCAGATAATACAATTATAGCATGAATAAAAGACAATTATTACGAACAAGGAAATATAATAATAATCCTTTTATTATTGCCTCTAGGGCATATTTCCAACAGTCTCCCACTTGCACTAGAGTCAGTAATCTAGTTACATTGTGATGACTCGAACACCCATAGAGTTCTGGTGTTGATCATGTTTTGCTCGCGGAAGAGGTTTAGTCAACAGATCTGCGACATTCAGATCCGTATGCACTTTGCAAATTTCTATGTCTCCATCTTGAACATTTTCACGAATGGAGTTGAAGCGACGCTTGATGTGCCTGGTCTTCTTGTGAAACCTGGGCTCCTTGGCAAGTGCAATAGCTCCAGTGTTGTCACAGAAGAGTTTGATCAGCCCCGACGCATTGGTTATGACTCCTAGGTCGGTGATGAACACCTTCACCCAAATTGCTTCATGCGCTGCCTCCGAGGCTGCCATGTACTCTGCTTCACATGTAGATCCCGCCACGACGCTTCGCTTGCAATGCACCAGCCATCGCTCCACCATTCAACATATACACGTATCCGGTTTGTGACTTAGAGTCATCCAGATCTGTGTCGGCTAAGCGTCGACGTAACCTTTTACGACGAGCTCTTCGGCACCTCCATAAACGAGAAACATGTCCTTAGTCCTTTTCAGGTACTTTAGGATATTCTTGACCGCTGTCCAGTGTTCCTTGCCGGGATTACTTTGGTACCTTCCTACCAAACTTACGGCAAGGTTTACATCAGGTCTGGTACACAACATGGTATACATAATAGATCCTATGGCTGAAGCATAGGGGATGACACTCATCTCTTCTTTATCTTCTGCCGTGGTCGGGCATTGAGCCGAGCTCAATCTCACACCTTGCAATACAGGCAAGAATCCTTTCTTGGACTGATCCATTTTGAACTTCTTCAATATCTTATCAAGGTATGTGCTTTGTGAAAGACCTATGAGGCGTCTCGATCTATATCTATAGATCTTGATGCCTAATATATAAGCAGCTTCTCCAAGGTCCTTCATTGAAAAACTCTTATTCAAGTACTCCCTCCGTCCGCCAAAGAGTGAACGTCTGGCTCGAGTAATTTTCTATCTTATCGGCATCATAGGCATCATATTCCTGCTGCACATTGTTGATTAGCTCATCTAAATTGTTAGAGACCAATCTATCTGACATGGACTGTAGTGAGGAAAATAGGCGAAGGTCTAGGATATTCATATCCGGTGAGTTCGAAGGCTGTTGCATGAGGCGAATATCAAGCCTAGTTTGGGAAACAACATTAAGGAAACCTGGGTCATTACTTGGGACATGTGAGGGTGCATTATCTTGCTGGATCCATATCGTCTCACCATGCGAGCTCTTGAGGCCAAACTGCTTGAATAGTGGTAGTACCTTTTGAATCAAAACTCCCTCGATACATCTCTCTTAATCGAGATTGTTTTCGTGATTAGTGTCCCTCTTGGACGGTAATCACTTTTCCTTGGTGTTGGTTCCTACAACCAGCAAAGCAACTCAAGTTAGATTAAGTACTGATGTGCATAATAAATAAATGGATTAAAGGTTCAAATTAACCTTTTTGATAAAGGGCCAAATGCCTATCTTCCCATCAAAAATGCAAATACCTTCTGCATTGTATCTAGGCCTGGCTATAGCAACCAAAACATTATTTTGCCAATGGAGTTCTTATTTTGCACAGTCCTATGTGGGTCTTCTTCCGATGGCAGCTTGTAGAATTTCATGGTCTTACGAGTGGTGTTAAACCACTTTTCATCTATATGTATTATGTTACGCATATCCTTGAACGTGGGCTTATTTTGCAAACTTTGTTGGTCAAACATAGAGAGAAAAACTGCAGCCTAGCCTTTTTGTTTGCTTCCTTCAAATATGGTTTTAGTGAGCTTGAATGCCTATCAAGCAAGCCGTCCAGTAAACATCCTATGTAGTGTGCTTTTCTTCACACCCAAAGCTCTTAAGTAGATCACAGATAGTTCTCCTTTGGCTCCGAGGAATCTCGGGAACCATACCGAGGTCAACTACAATCCTTTTGCGCCACAGTTTTTCGGCTTCCTTGATCTTACATCAACGGGTACGCCTTGTCGAAGGCACTCCTTCACTCTCCTCAAAACACGTCGACCTTTTCCTTGATCAAACATGGAACATGTTTGCAACTTCTCCGTTGTGGTCTTCTTTAATTTCCGATTGACACTTCTTGCTAGCAACTCTTCATAAATACCAGTCCTTTGCAAATCTGTTAAATTCTTGTATTTGTCTTCATGATGAACTTGCTCATTATCTTGTTGCTCTTGCTCCACATACATGTCTTCTTCTGGTGCTGAATCATACATGGCTTCATCTGCTGAATCATCAAGCTCTTCTTCCTCAAACTGAATCTCTATATTGCCTGCATACACACCATAGTCTTCCTCGTCAACTTGAAGGTTATTTAGAGCTTCATCCATTGCTTGCACTTCCTCTTCCATGCTCTGGAAAACACCGCCTTGTTCTTCAAGTTCATGGTCTACAAGGTGAGGTTATGTGAGTAGTTGAATAATATTATAATTAAACATTCATATATGCTATAACTAAATTATTTTACTAACCCGATTCATCTTATTCATGCAGGATATCTTCTCCATGGGCAACATCGGCCTCATGTTCCTCTTCTCCATGGGCAATGTCGGGCTCATATTCATCTTCTACATGAAGACCGACATGGGGTTCTTCATGCAAGGCAGCCTCAAGTTCGTCCTCTATGGCGAAGAAGAATAATCAGCATGTGCACATGAACAAAGAGAACAAAGGAGTAGACGATCAAGATGTACCTGGGCTCATGTTCAGATCTATTTGATGACCAACCTGGAGCAGTTCTTCATGCAAGGCAGCCTCAAGTTCGTCCTCTATGGCGAAGAAGAATCATCAGCGTGTGCACATGAACAAGGAGAACAAATTAAAAGATGATCAAGATGTACGTGGGTTCAGGTTCAGATCGATTTGATGACCAACCTGGAGCAATGCTTCATGCAAGGAGGCACATGTTCAACTTCTCCCTCTCCTGGTGCTATGTTCAAGTCAATGGCCATGGCCTCTCTATGTGTTGTTCTACTTGGCGCTAGTTTGCTGCTTGTTCTACTTGGTGCTACTGTGCTAGCTTTATAGTTGGTTGTTCTACTTGAAATCTGGCTCATAGCTCAATTCTGTAATTTGCCGCTTCTAATTTCAGAATCTGGCGCCATATTGTACTAGTACTCAGCTACTAGTTGTAGATGGCGGGAAGTGCTTTATGGAACAATTTTCTGTTGGCAAAGTTGTCTTTACTTCTCTCTTCTCATTTATTATCAACGGGAATCGAAGCATTGGTACAGCTGTTGGCACCTTAATTGAGTGGTGGGAGGGCTTTTTTTGCAAAATCCTTAATTTGTCTTAGAATACCCAGATGTTCACTCTTTGGCGGATGGAGGGAGTAGGCCTTAATGCTGTCGAAAAGTTCTATATCATTTCCCATCAAAAGTATGTCATCTACATATAATATGAGAAATGCTACAGAGCTCCCACTCACTTTCTTGTAAACGCAGGCTTCTCCATAAGTCTGCATAAACCCAAACGCTTTGATCATCTCATCAAAGCGAATGTTTCAACTCCGAGATGCTTGCACCAGCCCATAAATGGATCGCTGGAGGTTGCATCATATACAGTTCTTACTTAAGATAGCCGTTAAGGAATGCCGTTTTGACGTCCATTTGCCATATCTCATAATCATAGTATGCGGCAATTGCTAACATGATTCGGACAGACTTGACTTCGCTACGGAGAGAAAGTCTCATCGTAGTCAACCCCTTGAACTTGCCGATAACCCTTAGCGACAAGTCGAGCTTTATAGATGGTAACATTACCATCCGCGTCCGTCTTCTTCTTGAAGATCCATTTGTTTTCTATCGTCACGATCATCGGGCAAGTCTGTCAAAGTCCATACTTTGTTTTCATACATGGATCCTATCTCGGATTGCATGGCTTCAAGCCATTTGTTGGAATCTGGGCCCGCCATCGCTTCTTCATAGTTCGAAGGTTCACCGTTGTCTAACAACATGATTTCCAGGACAGGGTTGCCATACCACTCTGGTGTGGAACGTGTCCTTGTGGACCTCTGAAGTTCAGTAACAACTTGATCCGAAGTACCTTGATCATCATCATTAATTTCCTCTCCAGTCGGTGTAGGCACCACAGGAACATTTTCCTGAGTTGCATTACTTTCCGGTTCAGGAGGTAGTACTTCATCGAGTTCTACTTTCCTCCCACTTACTCCTTTCGAGAGAAACTCTTTTTCCAGAAAGGACCCGTTCTTGGCAACAAAGATCTTGCCTTTGGATCTAAGGTAGAAGGTATACCCAATGGTTTCCTTAGAGTATCCTATGAAGACGCATTTTTCCGACTTGGGTTCGAGCTTTTCAGGTTGAAGTTTCTTGACATAAGCATCGCATCCCCAAACTTTTAGAAACGACAGCTTAGGTTTCTTCCCAAACCATAATTCATACGGTGTCGTCTCAACGGATTTAGACGGTGCCCTATTTAAAGTGAATGTAGATGTCTCTAGAGCGTATCCCCAAAATGATAGCGGTAAATCTGTAAGAGACATCATAGATCGCACCATATCCAATAGAGTGCGATTACGAGGTTCGGACACACCGTTACGCTGAGGTGTTCCAGGCGGCGTGAGTTGTGAAACGATTCCACATTTTCTTAAGTGTGTACCAAATTCGTGACTTAAATATTCTCCTCCACGATCTGATCGTAAGAACTTTATTTTTCGGTCACGTTGATTCTCTACCTCATTCTGAAATTCCTTGAACTTTTCAAAGGTCTCCGACTTGTGTTTCATCAAGTATACATACCCATATCTACTTAAGTCGTCTGTGAGAGTGAGAACATAACGATATCCTCCGCGAGCCTCAACGCTCATTGGACCGCACACATCGGTATGTATGATTTCCAATAAGTTGGTTGTTCGCTCCATTGTTCTGGAGAACGGAGTCTTGGTCATTTTGCCCATGAGGCATGGTTCGCATGTGTCAAATGATTCATAATTGAGAGACTCTAAAAGTCCATCAGCATGGAGCTTCTTCATGCGCTTGACACCAATGTGACCAAGGCGGCGATTACCACAAGTATGTGGGACTATCGTTATCAACTTTACATCTTTTGGTATTCACACTATGAATATGTGTAACATCACGTTCGAGATTCATTAAGAATAAACCATTGACCATCGGAGCATGACCATAAAACATATCTCTCATATAAATAGAACAACCATTATTCTCGGATTGAAATGAGTAGCCATCTCGTAATAAACGAGATCCTGATACAATGTTCATGCTCAAACTTGGCACTAAATAACAATTATTGAGGTTTAAAACTAATCCCGTAGGTAAATGTAGAGGTAGTGTGCCGATGGCGATCACATCGACCTTGGAACCATTCCCGACGCGCATCGTCACCTCGTCCTTCGCCAGTCTCCTCTTATTCCGCAGCTCCTGCTGTGAGTTACTAATATGAGCAACGGCACCGGTATCAAATACCCAGGAGTTTCTACGAGTACTGGTAAGGTACACATCAATTACGTGTATATCAAATATACCTTTAGTGTTGCCGGCCTTCTTGTCTGCTAAGTATTTGGGGCAGTTTCGCTTCCAGTGACCCTTCCCTTTGCAATAAAAGCACTCAGTCTCAGGCTTGGGTCCATTCTTTGACTTCTTCCCGGCAACTGGCTTACCGGGCGCGGCAACATCCCTGCCGTCCTTCTTGAAGTTCTTCTTACCCTTGCCCTTCTTGAACTTAGTGGTTTTATTGACCATCAACACTTGATGTTCTTTCTTGATTTCTACCTCTGCTGACTTCAAAGATTGAAAATACTTCAGGAATAGTTTTCACCTTCCCTGCATATTGTAGTTCATCACAAAGCTCTTGTAGCTCGGTGGGAGCGATCAAGGATTCTGTCAATGACCGCCTCGTCCGGAGGTTAATGTCCGATTGGGACAAAGGCGGTTGTGCAACCCAGACATTTTGAGTATGTGCTCACTGACAGAGCTATTTTCCTCCATCTTACAACTGTAGAACTTGTCGGAGACTTCATATCTCTCAACCCGGGCATGAGCTTGGAAAACCATTTTCAGCTCCTCAAACATATCATATGCTCCGTGTTGCTCAAAACGTTTTTGGAGTCCCGGTTCTAAGCTATAAAGCATGCCGCACTGAACGAGGGAGTAATCATCAGCACAAGACTGCCAAGCGTTCATAACGTCTTGGTTCTCTGGGATGGGTGCTTCACCTAGCGGTGCTTCTAGGACATATTGTTTCTTGGCAGCTATGAGGATGATCCTCGTGTTAGGACCCGATCCGAATAGTTGCTGCCATCATCTTTCAGCTTGGTTTTCTAGGAACGCAGCGTTGAAGTTCATGGTGACATGAGCGTTTGCCATTTGATCTACAAGACATTTTGCAAAGATTTTAGACTAATGTTCATGATAATTAAGTTCATCTAATCAAATTATTTAATGAACTCCCACTCATATTTGACATCCCTCTAGTCATCTAAGTGTTACATGATCCGAGTCGACTAGGCCGTGTCCGATCATCACGTGAGACGGACTAGTCATCGTCGGTGAACATCTCCATGTTGATCGTATCTTCCATATTTAATCATGTTCGACCTTTCGGTCTCTTGTGTTCCGAGGCCATGTCTGTACATGCTAGGCTCGTCAAGTTAACCTAAGTGTTTTGCATGTGTAAAACTGTCTTACACCCGTTGTATGTGAACGTAGGAATCTATCACACCCGATCATCACGTGGTGCTTCGAAACGCATTTAACTTTAGCAACGGCGCATGCTTAGGGAGAACACTTTCTTGAAATTATTATAAGGGATCATCTTATTTACTACCGTCGTTCTAAGTAAACAAGATGCATAAACATAATAAACATCACATGCAATTATATAGTAGTGAAATGATATTGGCAATATCATATAGCTCCTTTGATCTCCATCTTCGGGGCTCCATGATCATCTTGTCACCGGCATGACACCATGATCTCCATCATCATGATCTCCATCATCGTGTCTCCATGAAGTTGCTCACCAACTATTACTTCTACTACTATAGCTAACGGTTTAGCAATAAAGCAAAGTAATTACATGGCGTTGAATCAATGACACGTAGGTCATACAATAATTAAGAGAACTCCTATGGCTCCTGCCGGTTGTCATACTCATCGACATGCAAGTCGTGATTCCTATTACAAGAACATGATCTCATACATCACAATATATCATTCATCATACATCACAACTTTTGGCCATATCACATCACAAGGCAATTGCTGCAAAAACAAGTTAGACGTCCTCTAATTATTGTTGCATCTTTTACGTGCCTGCAATAGGGTTCTAGCAAGAACGTTTTCTTACCTACGAAAAAGCCACAACGTGATTTGTCAACTTCTATTTACCCTTCATAAGGACCCTTTTCGTCGAATCCGCTCCAACTAAAGTGGGAGAGACAGACACCCGCTAGACACCTTATGCAACTAGTGCATGTCAGTCGGTGGAACCTGTCTCACGTAAGCGTAGGTGTAAGGTCGGTCCGGGCCGCTTCATCCCACAATACCGCTGAAGCAAAATAAGACTAGTAGCGGCAAGAAAGTTGACAACATCTACGCCCACAACAAATTGTGTTCTACTCGTGCAATAGAGAACTACGCATAGACCTAGCTCATGATGCCACTGTTGGGAACGTTGCATAAAATAAAAAATTTCCTACGTTCACCAAGATCCATCTATGAGTTCATCTAGCAATGAGTGATAGGAGTGCATCTACATACCTTTGTAGATCGCGTGCGGAAGCGTTCAAGAGAACGGTGTTGAGGGAGTTGTTCTTGTCGTGATCCAAATCACCGGAGATCCTAGCGCCGAACGGACGGCACCTCCGCGTTCAACACACGTACGGTCAGCGTGACGTCTCCTCCTTCTTGATCCAGCAAGGGGAAGGAGAGGTTGATGAAGATCCAGCAGCACGACGGCGTGGTGGTGGATGCAGCAGGGCTCCGGCAGGGCTTCGCCAAGCAACTACGGGAGGGAGAGGTGTAGCAGGGAGGGGAGGGAGGCGCCAGGTGTTGGGTGCGGCTACCCTCCCACCCCCCTCTTTATTTAGGGACCCCAGGGGGGCACCGACCCTAGGAGATGGGATCTCCTAGGGGGGCGGCGGCCAAGGGGGGTGGAGTGCCCCCCCCCCCCCCAAGGCAAGTGGTTGCGCCCCTCCCCTAGGGTTCCCAACCCTAGGCGCAGAGGGGGGCCAAGGGGGGCGCACCAGCCCACCAGGGGCTGGTTCCCCTCCCACTTCAGCCCATGGAGCCCTCCGGGATAGGTGGCCCCACCCGGTGGACCCCCCCGGGACCCTTCCGATGGTCCCGGTACAATACCGGTGGACCCCGAAACTTTCCCGGCGGTCAAACTCGACTTCCCATATATAATTCTTTACCTCCGGACCATTCCGGAACTCCTCGTGACGTCCGGGATCTCATCCAGGACTCCGAACAACTTTCGGTTTGCTGCATACTCATTTTCATACAACCCTAGCGTCACCGAACCTTAAGTGTGTAGACCCTACGGGTTTGGGTGACACGTAGACATGACCGAGACGGCTCTCCGGTTAATAACCAACAGCGGGATCTGGATACCCATGTTGGCTCCCACATGCTCCTCGATGATCTCATCGGATGAACCACGATGTCGAGGATTCAAGCAACCCCAGATACAATTCCCTTTGTCAATCGATGCGTTACTTGCCCGAGATTCGATCGTCGGTATCCCAATACCTCGTTCAATCTCGTTACTGCAAGTCACTTTACTCGTACCATAATGCATGATCCCATGACCAAACACTTGGTCACTTTGAGCTCATTATGATGATGCATTACCGAGTGGGCCCAGAGATACCTCTCCGTCATATGGAGTGACAAATCCAAGTCTCGATTCGTGTCAACCCAACAGACACTTTCGGAGATACCTGTAGTGCACCTTTATAGTCACCCAGATACGTTGTGACGTTTGGTACACCCAAAGCACTCCTACGGTATCCGGGAGTTACACGATCTCATGGTCTAAGGAAAATATACTTGACATTGGAAAAGCTCTAGAAAACGAACTACACGATCTTGTGCTATGCTTAGGATTGGGTCTTGTCCATCACATCATTCTCCTAATGATGTGATCCCATTTATCAATGACATCCAATGTCCATAGTCAGGAAACCATGACTATCTATTGATCAACGAGCTAGTCAACTAGAGGCTCACTAGGGACATGTTGTGGTCTATGTATTCACACGTGTATTACGATTTCCGGATAATACAATTATAGCATGAATAAAAGACAATTATTACGAACAAGGAAATATAATAATAATCCTTTTATTATTGCCTCTAGGGCATATTTCCAACAAGTTCCGCTTCCAGTGACCACTTCCCTTGCAATAAAAACACTCAATCTCAGGCTTCGGTCCATTCTTTGGTTTCTTCCCGGCAGCTTGCTTGCCAGGCGCGGCACCTCCCTTGCCGTCTTTGTTGAAACCCTTTTTACCCTTGCCCTTCTTGAACATAGTGGTTTTATTCACCATCAACACTTGATGTTCCTTTTTTATTTCCACCTTCGCTGATTTCAGCATTGAATATACTTCAGGAATGGTTTTCTCCATCCCCTGCATATTGAAGTTCATCACAAAGCTCTTGTAGCTAGGTGGAAGCGACTGAAGGATTCTGTCAACAACCGCGTCATCCGGGAGATTAACTCCTAGCTGAGATAAGCAGTTGTGCAACCCAGACATTTTGAGTATGTGCTCGCTGACAGAACTATTCTCCTCCATCTTACAACTGTAGAACTTGTCGGAGACTTCATATCTCTCGACCCGGGCATGAGCTTGGAAAACCATTCTCAGCTCTTGGAACATCTCATATGCCCCGTGCTGCTCGAAACGTTTTTGGAGCCCCGGTTCTAAGCTATAAAGCATGCCGCACTGAACCAGGGTGTAATCATCAACACGCGACTGCCAGGCATTCATAACGTCTTGGTTCGCGGGGGGGGGGGGTGCTTCACCTAACGGTGCTTCTAGGACATATGCTTTCTTGGCAGCTATGAGGATGATCCTCAAGTTCCGGACCCAGTCCCTATAGTTGCTACCATCGTCTTTCTGCTTGGTTTTCTCTAGGAACGCGTTGAAGTTGAGGTTGACATGAGCGTTGACCATTTGATCTACAAGATATATTTGCAAAAAGTTTTAGACTAAGTTCATGATAATTAAGTTCATCTAATCAAATTAATGAACTCCCACTCGCATGCACATCCCTCTAGTCATCTAAGTGATACATGATCCGAGTCAACTAGGCCGTGTCTGATCATCATGTGAGACGGACTAGTCATCATCGGTGAACATCTTCATGTTGATCATATATTCTATATGACTCATGTTCGACCTTTCGGTCTCTTGTGTTCCGAGGCCATGTCTGTACATGCTAGGCTCGTCAAGTCAACCTAAGTGTTTTGCATGTGTAAATCTAGATTACACCCGTTGTATGTGAACGTTAGAATCTATCACACCCGATCATCACGTGGTGCTTCGAGACAACGAACTTTCGCAACGGCGCACAGTTAGGGGGAACACTTTCTTGAAATTATTATGAGGGATCATCTAATTTATGCTACCGTCGTTCTAAGCAAATAAGATGCAAAAACATGATAAACATCACATGCAATCAAATAGTGACATGATATGGCCAATATCATTTTGCTCCTTTTGATCTCCATCTTCGGGACGCCATGATCATCATCGTCACCGGCATGACACCATGATCTCCATCATCATGATCTCCATCATCATGTCTTCATGAAGTTGTCTCGGCAACTATTACTTCTACTACTATGGCTAACGGTTTAGCAACAAAGTAAAGTAATTACATGGCGTTATTCATTGACATGCAGATCATACAATAAATTAAGACAACTCCTATGGCTCCTGCCGGTTGTCATACTCATCGACATGCAAGTCGTGATTCCTATTACAAGAACATGATCAATCTCATACATCACATATATATCATTCATCACATCCTTTTGGCCATATCACATCACACGGCATATGCTGCAAAAACAAGTTAGACGTCCTCTAATTGTTGTTGCAAATTTTTACGTGGCTGCTATAGGTTTCTAGCAAGAACGTTTCTTACCTACGCCAAAACCACAACGTGATATGCCAATTTCTATTTACCCTTCATAAGGACCCTTTTCATCAAATCCGATCCGACTAAAGTGGGAGAGACAGACACCGGCTAGCCACCTTATGCAACTAGTGCATGTCAGTCGGTGGAACCTATCTCACGTAAGTGTACGTGTAAGGTCGGTCCGGACCGCTTCATCCCATGATGCCGCCGAATCAAGATAAGACTAGTAACGACAAGTAAATTGACAATATCGACGCCCACAACAAACTTGTGTTCTACTCGTGCAAAGAAACTACGCATAGACCTAGCTCATGATGCCACTGTTGGGGATCATAGCAGAAATTCAAATTTTCTACGCATCACCAAGATCAATCTATGGAGTCATCTAGCAACGAGAGAGAGAGGAGTGCATCTACATACCCTTGTAGATCACGAGCGGAAGCGTTCAAGAGAACGGGGTTGATGGAGTCGTGCCGTGATCCAAATCACCGATGACCAAGCGTCGAACGGACGACACCTCCGTGTTCAACACACGTACGGTTGGGGAAGACGTCTCCTCCTTCTTGATCCAGCAAGGGGGAAGGAGAGGTTGATGGAGATCCAGCAGCACGACGACGTGGTGGTGGAAGCAGCGGGGATCTCGGCAGGGCTTCGCCAAGCTCAGCGAGAGGGAGAGGTGTTAGAGGGGGAGAGGGAGGCGCTAGGGGCTTGGTTGCGCAGCCCTCCCTCCCCATCTATATATAGGGGTCCTGGGGGGGCGCCGGCCTCCTAGAGATCCAATCTCAAAGGGGGGCGGCAGCCAAGGGGGGGGGGGGGACTTGCCCCCCAAGTCAGGTGGGGCGCCCCCCACCCCCAGTGTTTCCAACCCTAGGCGCAGGGGGAGGCCCATGGGGGGCGCACCAGCCCACCAGGGGCTGGTTCCCTTCCCACTTCAGCCCATGGGGCCCTCCGGGATAGGTGGCCCCACCCGGTGGACCCCTATGGACCCTTCTGGTTGTCCCGGTACAATACCGGTGACCCCCGAAACTTTCCCGGTGGCCGAAACTGGACTTCCTATACACAAATCTTTACCTCCGGACTATTCTGGAACTCCTTGTGACGTCCGGGATCTCATCCGGGACTCCGAACAATTTTCGGATTACCGCATACTAATATCTCTACAACCCTAGCGTCACCGAACCTTAAGTGTGTAGACCCTACGGGTTCGAGAGACACGCAGACATGACCGGGACGACTCTCCGGTCAATAACCAACAGCGGGATCTGGATACCCATGTTGGCTCCCACATGCTCCTCGATGATCTCATCGGATGAACCACGATGTCGAGGATTCAATCAATCCCGTATACAATTCCCTTTGTCAATCGGTATGTTACTTGCCCGAGATTCGATCGTCGGTATTCCAATACCTCGTTCAATCTCGTTACCGGCAAGTCACTTTACTCGTACCGTAATGCATGATCCCGTGACCAACCACTTAGTCACATTGACCTCATTATGATGATGCATTACCGAGTGGGCCCAGAGATACCTCTTCATCATACGGAGTGACAAATCCCAGTCTCGATCCGTGCCAACCCAACAGACACTTTCTGAGATACCTATAGTGTACCTTTATAGCCACCCAGTTACGTTGTGACGTTTAGTACACCCAAAGAACTCCTACGGTATCCGGGAGTTGCACGATCTCATGGTCTAATGAAATGATACTTGACATTAGAAAAGCTCTAGCAGACTAACTACACGATCTTGTACTATGCTTAGGATTGGGTCTTGTCCATCACATCATTCTCCCAATGATGTGATCCCGTTATCAATGACATCAAATGTCCATGGTCAGGAAACCGTAACCATCCATTGATCAACGAGCTAGTCAACTAGAGGCTCACTAGGGACATGTTGTGGTCTATGTATTCACACATGTATTACGATTTCCGGATAACACAATTATAGCATGAACAATAGACAATTATCATGAACAAGGAAATATAATAATCATTTTATTATTGCCTCTAGGGCATATTTCCAACACTCCTCCTTTCCTTGTTGGAGTAGGAGAAGGGAAGGGAGAAGGAGAAGGAAGGAAGGGGGCGCCCCCCCCCCTAGTCCAATTCGGACTAGTCCATGGGGAGGGGTGCGGCCACCCTTTGGGGCCTTTCTGTCCTTTCCCGTATGGCCCATTAAGGCCCAATACGAATTCCCGTAACTCTCCAGTACTCCGAAAAATACCCGAATCACTCGGAACCTTTCCGATGTCCGAATATAGTCGTCCAATGTATCGATCTTTACGTCTCGACCATTGCGAGACTCCTCGTCATGTCCCCGATCTCATCCGGGACTCCGAACTCCTTCGGTACATCAAAACATATAAACTCATAATATAACTGTCATCGAAACTTTAAGCGTGCGGACCCTACGGGTTCGAGAACTATATATACATGACCGAGACACGTCTCCGGTCAATAACCAATAGCGGAACCTGGATGCTCATATTGGCTCCCAGATATTCTACGAAGATCTTTATCGGTCAGATCGCATAACAACATACGTTGTTCCCTTTGTCATCGGTATGTTACTTGCCCGAGATTCGATCGTTGGTATCTCCATACCTAGTTCAATCTCGTTACCGGCAAGTCTCTTTACTCGTTCTGTAATACATCATCCCGCAACTAACTCATTAGTTGCAATGCTTGCAAGGCTTAAGTGACGTGTATTACCGAGTGGGCCCTGAGATACCTCTCCGACAATTGGAGTGACAAATCCTAATCTGGAAATACGCCAACCCAACAAGTACCTTCGGAGACACCTGTAGAGCACCTTTATAATCACCCGATTCACGTTGTGACGTTTGGTAGCACACAAAGTGTTCCTCCGTAAACGGAGTTGCATAATCTCATAGTCATAGGAACATGTATAAGTCATGAAGAAAGCAATAGCGACGTACTTAACGATCGAGTGCTAAGCTAACGGAATGGGTCAAGTCAATCACATCATTCTCCTAATGATATGATCCCCTTAATCAAATGACAACTCATGTCTATGGCTAGGAAACATAACCATCTTTGATCAACGAGCTAGTCAAGTAAAGGCATACTAGTGACACTCTGTTTGTCTATGTATTCACACATGTATCATGTTTCTGGTTAATACAATTCTAGCATGAATAATAAACATTTATCATGAAATAAGGAAATAAATAATAACTTTATTATTGCCTCTAGGGCATATTTCCTTCACCCACCTGACGCCAGCTATCCACATTCATGCCGTTGTAGAGGGCGCTGCTGCACATTGAAGACAGCTCGAGCCGGACAAGACCTCTCACTGCGCCATTGAAGCGGTGCGCCGGCCGATGGTGCCGCCCGCTGCACGCTGCTACGTCTTGAGCTTGCGTTGGTTTTCCCCGAAGAGGAGAGGATGATGCAGCACAATAGCGTATTTCCCTCAGTTTTTGAGAACCAAGGTATCAATCCAGTAGGAGGCCACGCGCAAGTCCCTCGTACCTGCACAAAACGATAGCTACTCGCAACCAACGCGATTAGGGGTTGTCAATCCCTTCACGGTCACTTACGAGAGTGAGATCTGATAGAGATAATATTTTTGGTATTTTTGGTATAAAGATGCAAAGTAAAAAGTAAAAGCAAAGCAAGTAAATAAAGTGATGGAGATTGATATGATGAGAATAGACCCGGGGCCATAGGTTTCACTAGTGGCTTCTCTCA
Source organism: Aegilops bicornis (assembly GCA_021605145.1). NCBI lineage: Eukaryota > Viridiplantae > Streptophyta > Magnoliopsida > Poales > Poaceae > Aegilops > Aegilops bicornis. Next base: position 676,607,471 of record CM038671.1, read on the forward strand.
AGAGCATAGATACTCTACGGTGGGTGAACAAATTACTGTTGAGCAATTGATGAAATTGAGCATAGTTATGAGGTTATCTAGGTATGATCATGTATATAGGCATCACGTCCGAGACAAGTAGATCGAAACAATTCTGCATCTACTACTATTACTCCACTCATCGATCGCTATCCAAAGATGCATCTAGAGTATTAAGTTAAAAACAGAGTAACGCCTTAAGTAAGATGACATGATGTAGAGGAATAAATTCATGCAATATGATAAATACACCATCTTGTTATCCTCGATGGCAACAATACAATACGTGCCTTGCAACCCTTTACATCCTTTGGGTAAGGACACCGCAAGATTGAACCCAAAGCTAAGCACTTCTCCCATTGCAAGAACTACCAATCTAGTTGGCCAAACCAAACGGATAATTCGAAGAGACTTGCAAAGATAACTCAATCATACATAAAAGAATTCAGACAAGATTCAAATACTATTCATAGATAAGCTGGATCATAAACCCACAATTCATCGGTCTCAACAAACACACCGCAAAAAGAAGATTACATCGAATAGATCTCCACGAGAGAGGGGGAGATCATTGTATTGAGATCCAAAAAGAGAGAAGAAGCCATCTAGCTACCAGCTATGGACCCGAAGGTCTGAAGTAAACTACTCACACTTCATCGGAGGGGCTATGGTGTTGATGTAGAAGCCCTCCGTGGTGGATGCCCCTCCCATGGAGCTCCTAACGAGCCCCAAGATGGGATCTCGTGGATACAGGAAGAATGCGGCGGTGGAATTATGTTTTTGGCTCCTCTTCCGATCGTTTGGGGATACGTAGGTATATATAGGAGGAAGGAGTATGTCGGTGGGCGTCAGGCCCACGAGGTTGAGGCGGCGCCTGGCGCCCTCCACCCTCGTGACCGCCTCTCGCACTTCTTGGAGTAGGGTCCAAGTCTCCTGGATCACGTTCAGTGAGAAGATCACGTTCCCGAAGTTTCATTCTGTTTGGACTCCGTTTGAAATTCCGTTTCTCCGAAACACTGAAATAGGCAGAAAACAACAATTCTGGGTTGGGCCTCCGGTTAATAGGTTAGTCCCAAAAGTAATATAAAAGTGGAAAATAATGCCCAATATAGTCCAAAACAGTAGATAAAGTAGCATGGAGCAATCAAAATTATAGATACGTTGGAGACGTATCAGGCATCCCCAAGCTTAATTCCTGCTCGTCCTCGAGTAGGTAAATGATAAAAAGAGAATTTTTAATGCGGAGTGATACTTTGGCATAATTTCAATATAAATCTTCTTACTTGTGATATGAATATTCAGATCCGAAAGATTTAAGACAAAAGTTCATATTGACATAAAAATAATAGCACTTCAAGCATACTAATCAAAGCAATCATGTCTTGTCAAAATAACATGGCAAAATAAAGTTCATCCCTACAAAATCATATAGTTAGGCTATGCTTCATTTTCATCACACAAAGATGTTCCCAACTTCTATACCCCCGATGACAAGCCAAGCAATTGTTTCATACTCAAATAATCTCAAACTCTTTCAACCTTTACGCAATACATGAGCGCGAGCCATGGGTATAGCACTATGGGTGGAATAGAATATGATGATGGGATTGTGTGGAGAAGACAAAAAAGGAGAAAAATCTCATATCGATGAGCATAATCAACGGGCTATGGAGGTGCCCATCAATTGATGTCAACATGAGGAGTAGGGATTGCCATGCAACAGATGCACTAGAGCTATAAGTATATGAAAGCTCTACAAAAGAAACTAAGCGGGTGTGCATCCAACTTGCTTGCTCACGAAGACCTAGGGCACTTTGAGGAAGCCCGTCATTGGAATATACAAGCCAAGTTCTATAATGAAAAATTCCCACTAGTATATGAAAGTGACAAAATGAGAGACTCTCTATCATGAAGATCTTAGTGCTACTTTGAAGCACAATATATGAGACTCACTACATGAAGAACAAGGTGCTACTTTGAAGCACAAGTGTGGTAAAAGGATAGTAGCATTGTCCCTTCTCTCTTTTTCTCTCATTCTTTTATTTTTATTTGGGCCTTTTCTCTTTTTTTTGCCCTCTTCTTTTTTTTCGTCCGGAGTCTCATCCCGACTTATGGGGGAATCATAGTATCCATCATCCTTTCCTCACTTGGGACAAAGCTCTAATAATGATGATCATCACACTTTTATTTCTATTACAACTCAACAATTACAACTCGAAACTTAGAACAAAATATGACTCTATATGAATGCCTCCGGCGATGTACCGGGATGGTGCAATGAATCAAGAGTGACATGTATGGAAAATAATGCATGGTGGCTTTGCCACAAATACGATGTCAACAACATGATCATGCAATGGCAATATGACAAAAGTAATGTATGTCATAATAATGATGATGGAAGTTGCATGCCAATATATCTCGGAATGGCTATGGAAATGCCATGATAGGTAGGTATGGTGGATGTTTTGAGGAAGATATAAGGAGGTTTATGTGTGAAAGAGCGTATCATATCACGGGGTTTGGATGCACCGGCGAAGTTTGCACCAACTCTCAGGGTGAGAAAGGGCAATGCACGGTACCGAAGAGGCTATCAAATGCGGAAAGGTAAAAGTGCGTATAATCCATGGACTCAACATTAGTCAAAAGAACTCATATACTTATTGCAAAAATTTAGAAGCCATCAAAAATCAAGTACTATGTGCAATGCTCCTAGGGGATAGATTGGTAGGAAAAGACCATCGCTCGTCCCCGACCGCCACTCATAAGGATGCACAAGCCAGGTACACTTCATGTTTCAAATTTGTTTCACAACTTTACCCATACGTTCATGCTACGGGACTTGCAAACTTCAACACAAGTATTTCTCAAATTCACAATTATCAACTAGCACGACTTTGATATTATTACCTCCATATCTCAAAACAATTATTAAGCATTAAATTTATCTTAGTATTCAATTCACTCAAAAGAAAGTTTCACATATCTTGAACACCAAGTATATTAACGTTAAGCAAATTACCATGCTATTAACGACTCTCAAAATAATCTAAGTAAAGCATGCGAGATCAAGTTTCTTTAAAACAAATCCACCACCGTGCTCTAAAAGATCTAAGTGAAGCACTAGAGCAAAAATTATCACGCTCAAAAGATATAAGTGAAGCACTATGAGCAAAACTATCAAGCTCAAAAGATATAAGTGAAACACATAGAGTATTCTAACAAATTCCAAATCATGTATGGCTCTCTCAAAAGGTGTGTACAGCAAGGATGATTGTGGTAAACTAACAAGCAAAGACTCAAATAATACAAGACGCTCCAAGCAAAACACATATCATGTTGGTGAATAAAAATATAGCTCCAACTAAATTACCGATGGAAGTAGACGAAAGAGGGGATGCCTTCCGGGGCATCCCCAAGCTTTGACTTTTTGGTGTCCTTTTATTATCTTGGGGGTGCCATGGGCATCCCAAAGCTTAGGCTCTTGCCACTCCTTGTTCCATAATCCATCAAAAGAATTCACCCAAAACTTGAAAACTTCACAACACAAAACTCAATAGAAATCTCGTGAGCTCCGTTAGAGAAAGAAAACAAAAGACTACTTTAAGGTACTGTAATGAACTCATTCTTTATTTATATTGGTGTTAAACCTAATGTATTACAACTTCTCTATGGATTATAAACTATTTTACTAGCCATAGATTCATCAAAATAAGCAAACAACACACGCAAAACAGAATCTGTCAAAAACAGAACAGTCTATAGTAATCTGTAACTAACGCGAACTTCTGGAACCCAAACAATTCTACCAAAAGTAGAAGACCTGGAAAATTTGTTTATTGATCAGAAGAAATTGGAATCACTATTTTATCACGTTCTGGTGATTTTTAACAATTCGGGCACTGAGCGCAAAGATTCTGGAAATTACAGCAAGATCAAATAACTATCTCCCAAGAAGATCTAATAGGTTTAACTTGGCACAAACACTAATTAAAAGATAAAACCACATCTAAACAGAGGCTAGATGGATTATTTATTCTTAAACAGAAGCAAAAACTAAAAACTAAAAATAAAATTGGGTTTGCCTCCCAACAAGCGCTATCGTTTAACGCCCCTAGCTAGGCATAAAAGCAAGGATAGATCTAGGTATTGCCATCTTTGGTAGGCAATCCATAAGTGGCTCTCATGATAGATTCATATGGTAATTTTATTTTCTTTCTAGGAAAGTGTTCCATGCCCTTCTTTAAGGGAAATTGGAATCTAATATTTCCTTCCTTCATATCAATAATTGCACCAATCGTTCTAAGGAAAGGTCTACCAAGAATAATAGGACATGAAGGATTGCAATCTATATCAAGAATGATAAAATCTACGGGCACATAATTCCTATTTGAAATAATAAGTACATCATTAATTCTTCCCATAGGCTTTTTATAGTGGAATCCGCAAGATGCAAGTTTAGAGAGCAATAATCAAAATCACGGAAATCTAGCAAATCACATAAAGTTTTGGGAATAGTAGAGACACTAGCACCCAAATCACACAAAGCATGAAACTCATAATCTTTAATTTTAATTTTGATAGTAGGTTCCCACTCATCATGGAGTTTCCTAGGGATAGAAACATTCAACTCAAGCTTTTCTTCATAAGATTGCATCAAGGCATCAACAATGTGTTCGGTAAAAGCCTTATTTCGACTATAAGCACGAGGAGAATTTAGCACGGATTGCAACAAGGAAATACAATCAATTAAAGAGAAATTTTCATAATTAAATTACTTGCAATCCCACTTTTATCAATTTCATCATCAAGATCTGAAAACTCAGAATTCTTAGAACGCCTTCTAGGTAAAGGAAGATCATAATCAGTTTCATCAAGATTCATATGGCAAAATAAAGATTTAATAGGGGACACATCTATAACTTTCAGATCTTCATCTTGATTTTCATAGGAATTAGAAGAACACGCTTTAATAAAGGCATCTTTGGAAGCACGCATCCTAGCGGTTCTTTCTTTGCACTCATCAATGGAAATTCTCATAGCTTTGAGAGACTCATTGATATCATGCTTAGGAGGAATAGATCTAAGCTTTAAAGAATCAATCTCTAGAGAAATTCTATCAACGTTCCTAGCCAAATCATCAACTTTAAGCAATTTCTCTTCAAGCAAAGCATTAAAATTCTTTTGTGAATTCATAAACTCTTTAACACTACTCTCAAATTCAGAGGGCATCTTATTAAAATTTCCATAAGAGTTGTTGTAGGAATTTCCATAATTATTAGAAGGATTACTAGGATAAGGCCTAGGATTAAAATTCCCTCTATACGCGTTGTTACTAAAATTATTCCTACCAACAAAATTCACATCCATAGATTCATTATTATTCTCAATAAAGGTAGACAAAGGCATATCATTAGGATCAGAAGAAACACTCTTAGTAAATAACTTCATAAGTTCATTCATCTTTCCACTCAAAACATTGATTTCTTCTATAGCATGCACTTTTTTATTAGTAGATCTTTCAGTATGCCATTGAGAATAATTAACCATAATAGTATTTAGGAGTTTAGTAGCATCTCCTAAAGTGATTTCCATAAAAGTGCCTCCATGGCCGAATCTAAAAGATTTCGAAAAGCAAAATTCAATCCGGCATAAATTTTTTGTATAATCATCCACAAGTTCAAACCATGAGTAGGACAATTACATATCATTAATTTCATTCTCTCCCAAGCTTGTGCAACATGTTCATGATCAAGTTGCTTAAAATTCATAATATCGTTCCTAAGAGAGATAATCTTAGCGGGAGGAAAATACTTAGAGATAAAAGCATCTTTGCACTTGTTCCAAGAATCAATACTATTTTTAGGCAAAGATGAAAACCACGCTTTAGCACGATCTCTAAGCGAAAAAGGAAATAGCTTCAATTTAACGACATCATTATCGACACCTTTTTTCTTTTGCATATCACATAAATCAACGAAGCTTTCAGATGTGTAGCGGCATCTTCACTAGGAAGGCCGGTGAATTGATCTTTCATAACAAGATTCAACAAAGCAGTATTGATTTCACAAGATTCGGTATTTGCAAGAGGCGCAATCGGAGTGCTAAGGAAATCATTATTATTGGTATTGGTGAAATCACACAATTTGGTAGCATCTTGAGCCATCGCGACGAACAAGCAAACTAACACACGAGAAAACAAACGGACGAGGAAAAAGGCAAAGGAAAAAGGAGGAGGAGATTGGGAAAGAGAGGGCAAATAAAACGGCAAGGGTGAAGTGGGGGAGAGGAAAACGAGAGGCAAATGGCAAATAATGTAATGCGAGAGATAGGGATTGTGATGGGTACTTGGTATGTTGACTTTTATGAGACATCCCTAAGAACGGCGCCAGAAATCCTTCTTGCTACGTCTTGAGCTTATGTTGGTTTTCCCGAAGAGGAGGGGATGATGCAACACAGTGGCGTAAGTATTTCCCTCAGTTTTTGAGAACCAAGGTATCAATCCAGTAGGAGGCCACGCGCAAGTCCCTCGTACCTGCACAAAACGATAGCTACTCGCAATCAACGCGATTAGGGGTTGTCAATCCCTTCACGGTCACTTACGAGAGTGAGATCTGATATAGATAATATTTTAGGTATTTTTGGTATAAAGATGCAAAGTAAAAAGTAAAAGCAAAGCAAGTAAATAAAGTGATGGAGATTGATATGATGAGAATAGACCCGGGGGCCATAGGTTTCACTAGTGGCTTCTCTCAAGAGCATAGATATTCTACGGTGGGTGAACAAATTACTGTTGAGCAATTGACAGAATTGAGCATAGTTATGAGGTTATCTAGGTATGATCATGTATATAGGCATCACGTCCGAGACAAGTAGATCGAAACGATTATGCATATACTACTATTACTCCACTCATCGACCGCTATCCAAAGATGCATCTAGAGTATTAAGTTAAAAACAGAGTAACGCCTTAAGCAATATGACATGATGTAGAGGAATAAATTTATGCAATATGATAAATATCCCATCTTGTTATCCTCGATGGCAACAATACAGTACGTGCCTTGCAACCCTTTTTGTCACTGGGTAAGGACATCGCAAGATTGAACCCAAAGCTAAGCACTTCTACCATTGCAAGAACTACCAATCTTGTTGGCCAAACCAAACGGATAATTTGAAGAGACTTGCAAAGATAACTCAATCATACATAAAAGAATTCGGAGAAGATTCAAATACTATTCATAGATAAGCTGGATCATAAACCCACAATTCATCGGTCTCAACAAACACACCGCAAAAACAAGATTACATCAAATAGATCTCCACGAGAGAGGGGGAGAACATTTTATTGAGATCCAAAAAGAGAGAAGAAGTCATCTAGCTACTAGCTATGGACCCGAAGGTCTGAAGTAAACTACTCACACTTCATCGGAGGGGCTATGGTGTTGATGTAGAAGCCCTCCGTGGTGGATGCCCCCTCCGGCGGAGCTCCGGAATAGGCCCCAAGATGGGATCTCGTGGATATAGGAAGGTACGGCGGTGGAATTATGTTTTTGGCTCCTCTTCTGATCGTTTGGGGATACGTAGGTATATATAGGAGGAAGGAGTACGTTGGTGGAGCGTCAGGGGGCCCACGAGGTAGGGGCGCGCCTAGGGGGGCACCCTCCACCCTCGTGACCGCCTCTGGCACTTCTTGGAGTAGGGTCCAAGTCTCCTGGATCACGTTCGGTGAGAAGATCACGTTCGAAGGTTTCATTCCGTTTGGACTCCGTTTGATATTCCGTTTCTTGAAACAACGAAATAGGCAAAAAAAAGCGATGATGCAGGCTGAGCCTCCGGTTAATAGGTTAGTCCCAAAAGTAATATAAAAGTGGAAAATAAAGCCCAATATAGTCCAAAACAGTAGATAAAGTAGCATGGAGCAATCAAAAATTATAGATATGTTGGAGACGTATCACACGCCCGGTTGAACACGCATCCTTGCCGCATTCAAACGCCTTCATTAAACCCGCGTGAAAGCCGAGAAACCTACTCCTGCCACACGTACATTCACGGGCGGGCTGACATTAAACACAACACATGGCAAGCTCCTCCCTTCCGCCCGCTATTTAAAGGGGGCCAGACGTCGGGCGAATCGCACCTCTCCACCGCTCCCCATCTCCTCCTTCAATCATTTTCTTCACCCTTTTGGTGGAATCCAACGAGCAGAAAGAGCGGTTCTACGACATAAAAAGCCGGCCGGGCGGCCAGCCGAGCCAGCCTGATTCGAGCGAGGCAACTCGCTGCCCCACCTCCCTCGCCTAGCCCGACGGAGCAAGCTGCCGTTTGAAGCAGGCATGTGGTTTAGCGACTCGCCACTTCAAGCCAGCTCGTGGAGGAGTGGCGAGTTGCTCCAGGTCGGCACCCTGAGCGGAGGGGGTGGGGGTGGGGGCAACATGGTGGCACGCGCATTGTCGCTTCCATGGACGACGCCACGTCATATGGCGCCTTCGTGCTTGCGACCGCGTCAACGCACATGTAACCGCGCCCTGCCGGCTGAGAAAGATCCCGACTACGTGGACATCGACGAGGCAGTGCCCAGCACGTCCGTGGCCGCCGCCATCATCTTGGAGAAGTAGAACACGGGAGGTCGCGCTGCTTGGGCCCCATGAAGGCCACCGCCAAGGCGACGCCGGTGTCTTGCCCTCTTGCATGCCAGCATTGTCCCCTTACCCAAAAACTAACTTTGATCCGTGCAGCTTAGGGACCCTTCCCCTCTGGTTGAAGCATCAGCTGGCGTTTTCACTCCAATGAGCGGTGGGGAAGTGAGCTGTGATACGTCTCCAACGTATCTATAATTTTTGATTGCTCCATGCTATATTATCTACTGTTTTAGGCAATATTGGGCTTTATTATCCACTTATATATTATTTTTGGGACTAACCTATTAATCGGAGGCCCAACCCAGATTTGCTGTTTTATGCCTATTTTAGTGTTTCAAGGAAAAGGAATATCAGACGGAGTCAAAACGGAACGAAATCAACTGGAGAAGTTATTTTTGGAAGGAAACCCACCTGATGGACTTGGACTCCACGTCAGAAGATACGAGATGTGCTCACGAGGGTGGGGGCGCGCCCCCCTGCCTCGTGGGCCCCCCCTTCGGTCCACCGGCGTACTTCTTTCACCCATATATACCTACGTACCCTAAAACTTCCAGAACAGAAGATAGATCGGGAGTTCCGCCGCCGCAAGCCTCCAGAGCCACCAAAAACCAATCGGGACCCTGTTAAAGCACCCGAGGAGGAAACCATCACCGGTGGCCATCTTCATCATCCGGCGCTACCCATGACAAGGAGGGAGTAGTTCACCCTCGGGGCTGAGGGTATGTACCCGAGCTATGTGTTTGATCTCTCTCTCTCTCTCTCTCGTGTTCTTGATTTGGCACGATCTTGATGTATCACGAGCTTTGCTATTATAGTTAGGTCTTATGTTTCTTCTTCCCCTCTACTCTCTTGTAATGGATTGAGTTTCCCCTTTGAAGTTATCTTATCGGATTGAGTCTTTTATGAGAACACTTGATGTATGTCTTGCCGTGCTTATCCATGGTGACAATGGGATATCATGTGCCAGTTGATGTATGTTTTGGTGACCAACTTGCGGGTTCCGCCCATGAACCTATGCATAGGGGTTGGCACACGTTCTTGATTCTCCGGTAGAAACTTTGGGGCACTCCTTGAAGTACTTTTATGTTGGTTGGATAAATCTAGATTGTGTGATGCATATCGTATAATCATGCCCACGGATACTTGAGGTGACAATGGAGTATCTAGGTGACATTAGGGTTTTGGTTGATTTGTATCTTAAGGTGTTATTCTAGTACGAACTCTAGGGCTGTTTGTGACACTTATAGGAATAGCCCAACGGATTGATTGGAAAGAATAACTTTGAGGTGGTTTCGTACACTACCATAATCTCTACGTTTGTTCTCCGCTATTAGTGGCTTTGGAGTGACTCTTTGTTGCATGTTGAGGGATAGTTATATGATCCAATTATGTTATTATTGTTGAGAGAACTTGCACTAGTGAAAGTATGAACCCTAGGCCTTGTTTCCCATCATTGCAATACCGTTTATGCTCACTTTTACCACTTGCTACCTTGCTGTTTTTATATTTTCAGATTACAAAAACCTATATCTACCATGTATTTTGCACTTGTATCACCATCTCTTCGCCGAACTAGTGCACCTATACAATTTACCATTGTATTGGGTGTGTTGGGGACACAAGAGACTTTTTTTTATTTGGTTGCAGGGTTGCTTGAGAGAGACCATCTTCATCCTATGCCTCCTACGGATTGATAAACCTTAGGTCATCCACTTGAGGGAAATTTGCTGCTGTCCTACAAACCTGTGCACTTGCAGGCCCAACAACGTCTACAAGAAGAAGGTTGTGTAGTAGACATCAAGCTCTTTTCTGGCGCCGTTGCCGGGGAGGTTAGTGCTTGAAGGTATATCTTTAGATCTTGCAATCGAATCTTTTTGTTTCTTGTTTTATCACTAGTTTAGTTTATAAAAGAAAATTACAAAAAAAATGTAATTGAGTTTGTCTCATGCGCTTCATCTTTTTAATATCTTTCGTGAGTATGATGGAAAGGAAAAAATTGTGCCAAAGTGATAGAAGAAGAATGCATTAAATTGTTTGGCACTAAATCTTTGAATGATGAGCATGATTGCAATGTTGTTAGTACGAATTCTTTGAATATCCATGATGCTAATGATGATTGCACTAGTTATGATGAAAATATCTCTTATGAGCATGTCAACTTTTGTGGAGTGCATGTTTGCATGAACACACCAAATATAGAAGATATTTATTGCAAGAGGCATAAGTACTTAGAAACCAAATTGTTGCAAGAAGATCTAGATGAATGTGCTGGAAGATTCAATATTTTTCATGCCCCTTGTGAACTTTCCAATGAACATGGTCATTTAAAGCTCCAATTCTATTTGTTTCATCATCAAGTCGTGTCCAAATATTGTGATAATTTGATTACCCTTGAGCATCATAAAGTACTTAGCCTTCTTTTGGGTTATGAAGAAATGAAACGTATAACTGAGGGTATTCCAAAATTTAGTCTTGATAAAATTCTTGATTTTGATCTAGAAAAGATTTATATGTATTGTGCGGTGAATTGCATTGAAAATCCTTATATTGCCAATTACATAAAGAAAAGAAAACAAATAGAAGATGAAGATAATACTAATGAAAGGGAAGAGACTTCCCAATATGCTCCTATTATTTCTTATGATGAATCAGGTAACGAGGAGGAGCTTTCTGTTCAACCAATCTCATCAATAAGGAGCTCAAAGAGGAAGGTTAAGCCCACACATAATGTGAAGAAGAAAAGGAAAAGAATGGGAAAAAAGGTAAAAAGGTATCCCTTCCAAATGATGTTGCTCCTACTACTTGTGATAATGATAATTGCTATACTATTGGTGCTATCCATACTATTAATGATGAGAGTGATTATGCTTATGATATGAAAAGGCCCAAGCTTGGGGAAGCTATGTTTGATGAGAATGACATATTTGAGAATATATTTGCTGAAATTAATGTTTGTCCCAAGCTTGGGGATGCTACGTTTAGTGAAGATGATATTTTTATCATCCCAAGTTTTGATATGAAAAGTTGTTATGATGATAGCATGCTTCCTACTTATGATGATTATATTGATGAAAGTGGGTTTGGAAGAGTGTCAACTTTAGGAATTAGTGATCCCACTATTTTGGAGGATGTTGAATCTTATTGTGATAAATATGAAAGTGGATTTGGAAGAGTGTCAACTTTATTTAGTGATTCCACTATCTTGGGAGAGGTCTCAATCGATTATGATGAGAACAAAGTTGCTACTTATGATGATTATTGTGATGAAACTTATGATATAAAAAGTAGTGATGATTATATTTACAAATCTTTTCATGATTATGATTACCCTTTTTCTGAACATTACTCTTTTAATGTGGAAACAATTTTTAGTGTTCAAGTCTCGTATGATACTCCCACTATTCTGAATGAAAAGAATTTTGCTTATGTGGAGAGTAGTAAATTTTCTATGCTAGTAGATCATGAAAAGAATGCTTTAGGTGCTGGTTATATTATTGAATTCATTCATGATGCTACTGAAAATTATTATGAGAGAGTATCATATGCTTCTACATATTACAATAATATCAAGTTTCCTCTCTATGTGCTTAAATTTTTGAAGTTATGCTTGTTTTACCCTCCTATGCTTGTTGATTATTGTTCCCATAAGTTGTTTGCTCACAAAATCCCTATGCATAGGAAGTAGGTTAGACTTAAATGTGCTAGTCATATTCTTCATGATGCTCTCTTTATGTTTCAATTCTTATCTTTTATGTGAGCATCATTGAAATCATAATGCCTAGCTAGAGGCGTTAAACTATAGCGCTTGTTGGGAGGCAACCCAATTTTATTTTAGTTTCTTGCTTTTTGCTTCTATTTAGGAATAAATAATCCATCTAGCCTCTGTTTAGATGTGGTTTCATGTTTTAATTAGTGTTTGTGCCAAGTAGAACCTTTGGGAAGACTTGGGTGAAGTCTTTATGATCATGCTGTAAAAAACAGAAACTTTAGCGCTCACGAGATTAGCTATAACGTTTTGCTGGAAAGTGCTATTTAGTTGATTATTTTTGCAGATGATTACTCTACGAATTACTCAGGTCCACCAATTTATTTTAGAATTTTTGGAGTTCCAGAAGTTTGCGTTAGTTACAGATTACTACAGACTGTTCTGTTTTTGACAGATTCTGTTTTCATTGTGTTGTTTGCTTATTTTGATGAATCTATAGCTAGTAAAATAGTTTATAAACCATAGAGAAGTTGGAATACAGTAGGTTTAACACCAATATAAATAAAGAATGAGTTCATTACAGTACCTTGAAGTGGTGTTTTGTTTTCTTTCGCTAACGGAGCTCACGAGTTTTCTGTTAAGTTTTGTGTTGTGAAGTTTTCAAGTTTTCGGTAAAGATTCGATGGACTACGGAATAAGGAGTGGCAAGAGCCTAAGCTTGGTGATGCCCAAGGCACCCCAAGGTAATATTAAAGGACAACCAAGAGCCTAAGCTTGGGGATGCCCCGGAAGGCATCCCCTCTTTCGTCTTCGTTCATCGGTAACTTTACTTGGAGCTATATTTTTATTCACCACATGATATGTGTTTTGCTTGGAGCGTCATTTTATTTTGTTAGTATTTGCTTGCTGTTATTTAGAATAATGTTTTGCTTCTTCAGTTTTAATAAAAATGTCAAGGATAGCTTTTTCCATGCTTATTTTGTTACTATACATGTTGATGTTTGAAAACAGAAAGTTTACCGCTGTTGCAAAAATTCCCTAGAAAAGTAAGAGAGTGGAATAATGTTGAATATTTTTGCATATTGAGCTCTGATAAATTTATTACAGTGGGTATTTTAGTTCATAATTTTTGGAGTCAGGGAAGTATTGATACTGTTGCATTCTTTACAGATTGTACTGTTTTGGCAGATTGTTGTTATGTTTGCATTGTTTGCATACGTTTGCTTGTTTAATGATTCTATTTGAGGATAGGAGTATTAAATATGCAGAGGAATTTAGTATGCAATGTTGAATAATAATGTTAGTGATTTGTTACAGAAAAAATGATAAGGTTTTGTATTGGTTTATACTAACCTATCTCACGAGTTCTTGTTGAGTTCTTTGTGAATAAAGCTTTTGATAAAAAGAGAAACCATGATATGAGAGGAATTAAGGAGACACAAAAGTTCAAGCTTAGGGATGTCCAAGGCACCCCAAGATAATATTTCAAGAAGTCTCAAGCATCTAAGCTTGGGGATGCCCCGGTAGGCATCCCACCTTTCTTCTTCAACAACTATCGGTTAGTATCGGTTGAGCCTAAGTTTTTGCTTCTTCAGATGAGTTGTGCTATCCTTGCAATGTAGTTTTATTTAGCTTTGCTTTCTGTTTGAATAAAGTATCAAGATCTGAAATTATTAAACGGGAGAGTCTTCACATAGTTACATAATTATTCGACTACTCATTGATCATCACTTATATCTTTCGGAGTAGTTTTTGTCATTGCTCTAGTACTTCACTTATATCTTTTAGAGCATGGTGGTAGTTTTATTTTGAATAAATAGATGATCTCTCATGCTTCACTTAGATTATTTTGAGACTCTTAAATAGCATGGTAATGTGCTTAATTCTAATATGCTAAGCATACATGATTTGTAAGGATTCTTATGAGTGTGTTGAATACTAAGAAAAGTTTGATACTTGATAATTGTTTCGAGATATGGAGGTAGTGATATTAAAGTCATGCTAGTTGGGTGATTATGAATTTAAAGAATGCTTGTGTTGAAGTTAGCAAATCCCGTAGCATGCACGTATGGTTAAAGTTGTGTAACAAATTTGAAACATGAAGTGTACCTGGCTTGTGCATCCTTATGAGTGGCGGGCGGGGACGAGCGATGGTCTTTTCCTACCAATCTATCCCCCTAGGAGCATGTGCGTAGTACTTGATTTTTGATGACTTCTAAATTTTTGCAATAAGTATATGAGTTCTTTTGACTAATGTTGAGTCCATGGATTATACACACTTTTACCTTTCCGCCATTGCTAGCCTCTTGATGCAGTGCATTGCCCTTTCTCACCTTGAGAGTTGGAGCAAACTTGGCGGTGCATCCAAACCACGTGATACGATACGCTCTATCACACATAAACCTCCTTATATCTTCCTCAAAACAGCCACCATACCTACCTATTATGGCATTTCCATAGCCATTCCGAGATATATTGCCATGCAACTTTCCACCGTTCCGTTCATCATCATCGTGACACACTTTACTTTTGTCATATTGCCATTGCATGATCATGTAGTTGACATCGTATTTGTGGCAAGGCCACCATGCATTATTTTTCATACATGTCACTCTTGATTCATTGCACCATCCCGGTACCCCGCCGGAGGCATTCATATAGAGTCATACCTTGTTCTAGTTTCGAGTTGTAATCCTTATGTTGTAATCAATAGAAGTGTGATGATCATCATTATTAGAGCATTGCCCAAAAAAGAGAGAAAGGCCAAAAAGTAAAAAAAAAAGAAAGGCCCAAAAAAAGGGGCAATGTTACTACCTCTTTTTCCACACTTGTGCTTCAAAGTAGCACCTTGTTCTTCATGTAGTGAGTCTCATATATTGTGCTTCAAAGTAGCACCTTGTTCTTCATATAGTGAGTCTCATAAGTTGTCTTGTTCATACTAGTGGGAATTTTTCATTATAGAACTTGGCTTGTATATTCCTACGATGGGCTTCCTCAAATGCCCTAGGTCTTCGTGAGCAAGCAAGTTGGATGCACACCCACTATTTTTCTTTTGTTGAGCATTCATTTATAGCTCTAGTGCATCCGTTGCATGGCAATCCCTACTCCTCATGTTGACATCAATTGATGGGCATCTCCATAGCCCATTGATTATCCTCTCGTCAATGTGAGACTTTCTCCTTTTTGTCTTCTCCACACAATCCCCATCATCATATTCTATTCCACCCATAGTGCTATATCCATGGCTCACGCTCATGTATTGCGTGAAGATTGAAAAAGTTTGAGATTATTTAAGTATGAAACAATTGCTTGGCTTGTCATCGGGGTATAGAAGTTGGGAATATCTTTGTGTGAAAATGAAGCATAGCCTAACTATATGATTTTGTAGGGATGAACTTTCTTTTGCCATGCTATTTTGAGAAGACATGATTACTTTGATTAGTATGCTTGAAGTATTATTATTTTTATGTCAATATGAACTTTTGTCTTGAATCTTATGGATCTGAATATTCATATCACAAGTAAGAAGAATTACATTGAAATTATGCCAAGTAGCACCCCGCATCAAAAATTATCTTTTTTATCATTTACCTACTTGAGGACGAGCAGGAATTAAGCTTGGGGATGCTTGATACGTCTCCAACGTATCTATAATTTTTGATTGCTCCATGCTATATTATCTACTGTTTTAGGCAATATTGGGCTTTATTATCCACTTTTATATTATTTTTGGGTCTAACCTATTAACGGAGGCCCAGCCCAGATTCTTTGTTTTATACCTATTTCGGTGTTTCGAGGAAACGAATATCGACGGAGTCAAAAGCGGAACGAAATCAACTAGAGAAGTTATTTTTGGAAGGAAACCCACCTGATGGACTTGGACTCCACGTCGGAAGATACGGAGGTGCTCACGAGGGTGGGGCGCCCACCCCCTGGCGCGCCCCTACCTCGTGGGGCCCCCCCCTTGATCCAAGCGTGCTTCTTTCACCCATATATACCTCGTGCCCTAAAACTTCCAGAGCAGAAGATAGATCGGGAGTTCCGCCGCAAGCCTCGAGCCACCAAAACCAATCGGGACCCTGTTAGGCACCCTACGGAGGGGGGAACCATCACCGGTGGCCATCTTCATCATCCGGCGCTATTCATGACGAGGAGGGAGTAGTTCACCCTCGGGGCTGAGGGTATGTACCAGTAGCTATGTGTTTGATCTCTCTCTCGTGCGTTCCTGATTTGGCACGATCTTGATGTATCGCGAGCTTTGCTATTATAGTTGGATCTTATGTTTCTTCTCCCCCTCTACTCTCTTGTAATGGATTGAGTTTCCCCTTTGAAGTTATCTTATCGGATTGAGTCTTTTATGAGAACACTTGATGTATGTCTTGCTGTGCTTATCCGTGGTGACAATGGGATATCATGTGCTAGTTGATGTATGTTTTGGTGACCAACTTGCGGGTTCCGCCCATGAACCTATGCATAGGGGTTGGCACACGTTCTTGATGCTCCGGTAGAAACTTTGGGGTACTCTTTGAAGTACTTTTATGTTGGTTGGATAAATCTGAGATCGTGTGATGCATATCGTATAATCATGCCCACGGATACTTGAGGTGACAATGGAGTATCTAGGTGACATTAGGGTTTTGGTTGATTTGTATCTTAAGGTGTTATTCTAGTACGAACTCTAGGGCTGTTTGTGACACTTATAGGAATAGCCCAACGGATTGATTGGAAAGAATAACTTTGAGGTGGTTTCGTACCCTACCATAATCTCTACGTTTGTTCTCCGCTATTAGTGGCTTTGGAGTGACTCTTTGTTGCATGTTGAGGGATAGTTATATGATCCAATTATGTTATTATTGTTGAGAGAACTTGCACTAGTGAAAGTATGAACCCTAGGCCTTGTTTCCCATCATTGCAATACCGTTTATGTTCACTTTTACCACTTGCTACCTTGCTGTTTTTATATTTTCAGATTACAAAAACCTATATCTACCATCTATTTTGCACTTGTATCACCATCTCTTCGCCGAACTAGTGCACCTATACAATTTACCATTGTATTGGGTGCGTTGGGGACACAAGAGACTTTTTGTTATTTGGTTGCAGGGTTGCTTGAGAGAGACCATCTTCATCCCTCGCCTCCTACGGATTGATAAACCTTAGGTCATCCACTTGAGGGAAATTTGCTACTGTCCTACAAACCTGTGCACTTGCAGGCCCAACAACGTCTACAAGAAGAAGGTTGCGTAGTAGACATCAAGCTACACTTTGCTCTGAAGCATATACCTCCGGGGGTCACGACTGTCGGACATGGGGACGACAATGGAGATCCCCCTACAGCTGGCACTAGACTAGTCAAAGGTATCCATGTCGTCGGAATGTATATCCGCCGGCGCCGGCCGTAGACTAGTTTTATCTTAGTACGATATTGTTTTTTTTTGAATCAAAAGGGGTTTCCCCCCACCCCAACTTTATAGAAAGTCAAGGCAAACATCAACCAAACATAGACTGTTAATAGCGCTTGGCGGCAACCAAAGAGTAGCTGCCACAGATAGGAAACGGGGTTTTAGACTGCCCTATTACAAGTTTTTAGGTAGTTCAAGCCAAGAGACATAGCCAGGGCGCAACATGCCAGCTTACTTAAGATCAAAGCTAAGAATTGTAAACTAGCAGAACACAGCCCAGCGATGTCCTTGATAATAGCCTTTTATCTCCAGGCAATCCTAAGCAATTCCCCTCTTCGGTGGTCCAGTAGCCTTAAACATCGGAGAAGTAGTGCACCCTGAGCTTCTGAGCATAGTATTTTCCATTGCTTGATCGTTGCCCCCAACAGGTCCAAAACACATCGTATACTTCGCCATCTTCGCCTCTGGAAAACAAAGTCATTTCGAAAACGCCATAAGCTCCACAAGGTAGTAGCAGTAACAATGTTTAAAGCTTCAAGGTGTTTTCTTCTCTTCCAGAAGGAAGTCAGGAGAGCAAATGAATTAGGAACATCAACCTTAAAAATATCAGCAACTAGATTCCAGGCATTTTTAGCAACAATGCAATCAAAGAATAGATGTTGGATAGTTTCAGGTTTGTTGCATAAGACACAAGAAATGTCATCTACATGCCTGCGTTTGGCCAGTTATCTCTAGTTAAGCTCTTGTTATAGTATATTAACCAGAGAAAAACATGTATATTAGGTGGCACTTTGATTTTCCATATATCATCTTTAATGACAGAAGATATCCCTCCAAATTTAATTAGCTTATAAAAGGATTTGACCGAGTACTTGTTAGAAGAATCCAAAATCTAGACAGGCTGATCTGGAGAGCCAGCCAGCCAGACAGGTTCAACAATTTTGATAAGTTCCTCCCATCTCACTAAGCTATTTTCTGTGACACACCTCCTAAAGGTTAATCGCAGCTCACCATTCACCCAGACCTGCGCAAGGGTAGAATCTTGTTGTTGGCAAATTTATATAGGTCACAAAATGCAGTTTTTAAAGAGCAATCTCTAGTCCAAATGTCATGCCAGAAGGCAATGCTTTTACCATCTCCAGGGATCCATCTATAAAAGTTCTTAGCAGCTGTAAGAGCCCAAGATAAACTTTTCATAAATGGAGACCCAAGGGTGACCCTAGTGTTAAAGAAATTAGGGCTAGCAGTGTTATATTTATATACCAATATCATCTTCCAATCACTATCCCTGTCATCATAAAATCTTTTTCCCCAAGAGGCCAAAAGGGCCATGTTAAATTCCCTTAGGTTGGGAACCCCCATACCCCCAAACTCTTTCTTTCTGGAAATCAAACCCCAATTAGCAAGGTGATATTTATGAGTATCACCCATGTTCCCCCAGAAAAATGAGACATTTGAGAAGTGATCATATCAATCACCCATTTGGGAAATTTCACAATAGACATTAGGTAGGCAGGAATACTAGCATTGCAGGTGGTAAGTAAAATCAATTTTCCTCTATAAGAGAGAAATCTCCCTAACCAACCAGAGATGTTTTTGATGATCCTATCAATAATGGGTTGAAGGTCCTCCCTTCTCAACTTTTTAAAGTGAAGGGGGAAACCTAAATACTTAAAGGGGAAATCCCCAAGTTGGCAGCAGAAAACCTGAGCAAAATCATTAGATAGCTGCTCAGAGATGTTAATAGCATGAAGATCACTTTTATGGAAACTAGATGACACCCCGCGCGTTGCTGCGGGAATTGTAGAAAGAATTTTTTTGGATATAATAGACAAATGAAATATAGATCATTTGAATATACTTGTTAACCATTAATCTCCCAACTTAAATAAAATCAGTTCAAAAAACTGAACACTACACAAAGAGCAAAGTTCATCACTATGATTATGTGTTTTTATATCAATGTTTTGTCGGTGTTTCTGCTCCGAATAACTACTCAATCATACGCTAAACCAAAACATCTCACACACAAAGAGCAAATAAGAAAACTACAAATCAAATAGGCATTGGAAGTTTCCTTGGAAGGTGGTTGTAACGCCCGGATAATCATGCTACATTAATCTTACCTTGATGGTGCCACGTCACCTCTGTCACTGTAGATAATCTCGGGTTGGATCAAAACTGTTTCAAAATTTAATTCAAATATATGAGGACAATAAAAGTTTTCAAAAATTAAAACTAAAATGTTCGGGGGTTGTCAAATATTACAAAGTTAATTATGGTGGGGTGCACACATTTTTATAAAGTGTATGCATATTTTAAATAAATTAAAACAGAAAAGAAAAAAATAAGAAAAGGTAAATAAAACAAAAAAAGGGAGAGGGGGAGAAAACCCCCATCGCCCCAGGCCAAGCCCCACTTTGACCCGGCCAGCCCCTGGCCCGGCCCCACCCCTCGCTCCCATTACCCCCCCCCCCCGGTCGGCGGAAAACCCTAGCCGCCCCCCCACTCCACCCGATTCCTCCCCGATCCCTTCTCCTCCTCCTCCTTGTGACCGGATCCATCCGCCCGATCCTGCCGCCCCGACGCCGGGCGACTCCACCGCCTGGCCTCACCTCCTCCTCCTCCTGACCGGCCAGCAGGCGCCCGCCACTCCTCGTCGCCTCGAGCCGCCCGACGACCACCACGCCGCCACGCCACCGCCATCGCCGGCGCCTCACCGCCCTCCTCCCTCGCCAGTGCGCCCCGACCGCCCATTCCCTTTCCGAGACCCTCCCCCCCCCCACCGTGTGCTATTCCCCCCCTTCGCTCCCAGTCCCCACAGGATCGATCCCCTCTTCCCCGCTCGGTGCCGTGGCCGGGCTTCGCTCGTGCAGCGCTTGCCAGCGCTCGGCTCACTCGCGCCGCGTCCCTCCTCGCGCCTCCTCGCTCGGCCGAGGCCCCCTCCCTCTCCCCTCGTTCCCCTCCGGCGCCCCGTTCGCGGATCTCGTCATGCCGCGCCTTCCGGTGACGAATGGTCACGGGCGAGACCCATGGGCTCAGCGTCGCGCCCCCCGTGGCCTTCCGTTAGCCCGGCCGCTGAGTCGCGGTCGTCTCGCTGAACCACCCGCGCCTCCGCCCGCTCGCGGCGCCGTTTCGGCCGAGTCCGGCCGTGCCACTTTACCCGTTAGGCGTCGTCGTCTCCCGTTGAAACGCACCGCCCAGCGCCCTTTTGGCCGCGGACGACGAATTCCGGGGAGGTCCGGCGCCCTCCGCCATGAGCGGCCACCGAGTTCTAACGCTGCCCGGCCGTACGTACGAGCCACCACAGGTCCTTGACGCGTGAGCCCCTAGGGGCCCGACGGTCTGATGACTCGGTCGACCCGGTGGCCAGGCCGGCCCTGCCAGCGACATGGGGACCCCACCCCCCAGAACGTTAAGTTAAATAAATATAATTAATAAAAATAAAAATGAATAAAATTAATTAATTAATTAATTAATTAATAATTAATTTAATTAATCCTGATTAATTAACCTAATGGCTAATTAACCTAATTAACTACTGTTAATTAAACTAAACTAGGGTAATTAGTTAACAAATCATTTAACGAGCAGGACCCACATGTCAGTTGACCAAGTCAACCCTGCCGATCTTAACGTCGGCCTTGACATCATGCTGACGTCATAAATCCATTTTTCGAATTAATTAATTAATTAATTAAATTCCAGAAATTAATAAAATGTTTAAAAAATCATATCTTTTAATCCGTAACTCGGATTAAAATATTTTCAACATGAAAGTTGCTCAGAACGACGAGACGAATCCGGATACGCAGCCGTTCGTCCGCCACACACCCCTAACCTATCGATCCTGCAACTTTCTCCCTCCGGCTCCTCTGCCCGAAAACACGAAACACCGGGAATACTTTCCCGGATGTTTCCCCCCTTAACCAGTACCACCTCATACCACGTTAGGGCACGCCTAGCATCGCTACTTGTCATGTCATGCATCGATATGCATCTGTTTACTTGGTATTCATTGTTTCTTCCCCCTCTTCTCTCCGGTAGACTACGAGACCGACGCTGCTGCTGCCCAGTTCGACTACGGTGTTGACGACCCCTATCTCTTGCCAGAGCAACCAGGCAAGCCCCCCCCCTTGATCACCAGATATCGCCTATTTTACTCTATACGGCTTGAATTAGAGTAGTGTAGCATGTTATTGCTTCATTGTACCTATCCCGATGCATAGCTTTGTCCTTGTTACTCTGTTGTTACCTTTACACCGCAATCCTATATGCTTAGTATAGGATGCTAGTACATTCCTCTGTGGACCTACATTCTTGTCAGTCTGCCGTGCTATACTATCGGGCCGTGATAACTCTGGAGGTGATCACGGGTATATACTATATACTTATACATGATACATGTGGAGACTAAAGTCGGGTCGGCTGGTGGAGCACCCGCGAGTGGATCTTTGTGGCGGAGCGACAGGGCAGGTTGAGACCGCCTAGGAGAGAGGTGGGCCTGGCCCTGTTCGGCGTTCGCGGATACTTAACACGCTTAACGAGATCTTGGTATTTGATCTGAGTTGGCTACGAGCTTATACGCACTAACCATCTACGCGGGAGTAGTTATGGGTATCCCGGCGTCGTGGTATCAGCCGAAGCACTTCAGACGTCGTGACGGGCGCTACCGGATTGGACTGAACGCCACTAGGCTAGGTCTGCTTCCGGCCGCCATACGCAACGTCTTGGTGTGCTCGAGGCGATGGGCCTAGACCCTAAGGCTTAGGTTTAGACCGGCGTCTTTGGCCTCTCTGTTGTGCCTAGGCGGGCTGTGACGTGTTGATCTTCCGCGGCGGGCATGACCCAGAAAGTGTGTCCGCCAAATGGGATCAAGCATCTTTGGGTAAGATGGTGCACCCTAGGGAAGTTAATCTATTCGAATAGCCGTGATCTTGATAATGACGACTTGGAGTTGTACCTTGAGCTTATGACAACTAGAACCGGATACTTGATAAAACACACCCTTTCAAGTGCCAGATACAACCGGTGGTCGCTCTCGCTCAGGGATATGAGGAGGGGATCGCCGGGTAGGATTATTGCTATGTGATGTTACTTGGAGGACTTCAGTTTGCCCTCTTCTACCTGTTGCAAGACAGTGACCAAGCGTAGTCTTCGCTAAGACTAGCTATCCCCTCTTATTCGGCATTCTGCAGTTCAGTCCACCGATATGGCCCTTTACACATATATCCATGCATATGTAGTGTAGCTCCTTGCTTGCAGTACTTTGGATGAGTACTCACGGTTGCCTTGTTCCCCTTTTCCCCTACCTCTACTCGATTGCTGCAACTTGACGATGGAGCCGAGCAGACGCCACCGTCGATGACGACTACTACACCGGAGGTGCCTACTACTACGTGCAGCCCGCCGGCGGCGACCGGGGAGTAGCTAGGAGGATCCTGTGCAGAGGCCCGCTCCTCTTTCGATCTGTATCCCGGTTTGTGCTAGCCTTCTTAAGGCAAACTTGTTTAACTTATGTCCGTACTCAGATATTGTTGCTTCCGCTGACTCGTCTATGATCGAGCACTTGTATTCGAGCCCTCGAGGCCCCTGGCTTGTATTATGATGCTTGTATGACTTATTTTATTTGTAGAGTTGTGTTGTGATATCTTCTCGTGAGTCCCTGATCTTGATCGTACACATTTGCGTGCATGATTAGTGTACGGTTAAATCGAAGCGTCTAAGTTGGTATCGAGCCATTTGCTGTGGAATCCCCTTCCACACTCCTTGGCGAAGTCGAGTCTAGACATTGCAAAAACTTTTACTAACTTGGCTGTGTGCCTTACGGGCCCACGTCGCCATCGGGTGGTACTAGGATCTTTTACTCCTCGACCTTTACTCGGGACTCAACCCTCTTCTACTCGGGTTAAACGATTTTACTAACTAACACTAGGATCCCGTGACCACATTCACCCCAAAGTTGGATAAAGCCATAGTTGATTCTTGGAATTGTATTTTGATCAATTGCCACACTGTCATTTGACTCCTTTGAAACATCTTTGTTTTCAGATGGAACCCACGAGGCGTGTCGCGGCGCCACACGACGGCCATTGGTGCCTCGGGATCACTGCGGTGCTAGCGTAGATGATGACCTATCTGGGTTATCGGCGGCACCTTGAGTACACCGTCTTTGAGGAGTACGGGACTATAACCGTGAAGCGATGCCGCCATCGTCCACCTCTACTCTCGGAGTATGACTCCACTCTTGTCTTGCACACCGCACATGGTGTTGGGGTGACCATCGATATGGCAGTCCACGATGCTGCTAATGCTGCTCTGACTCGTCTTCGTGGAGAGTATCGGGAGTTGGACACCTCCCCCTTCAGGCACATTGCTATCGCGTCTGATGTGGGTGAGGAGGGTTACTACAATGCTGCCTACTCCACTGTCACCAGAGAGCCCTTCTACCATCAGAACTTTGTTCTGCATGCTGATGGGCTGGATCGAGCTAACCGAGCTCTTCTCCACGAGTTGTACATCACCCGTCAGCACCTTTACCGTGCTCTGACGCTACTGCACCCCTTTGTCCGATCCAGAGAGCTGCCGCGTTCAGCGATCTCCCCAGCCAGGACCGTGATGCCTCAGGGTGTCGGTTGGCCAGACGTGGGAGGCTACCCTCCGCACTTGGTCCTCTTCTGCCACTTGGACGTCGGGTTCAGCACCAGAGTATCCGCGGCCCCCAGGTCACTGACGTGGAGGACTATCCGCTGCCGCACTACCAGCTTTCAGGCTACAGCTACCTCCGCAGTACCGCGTGGGACTGATGTAGGCTTGCTAGTTAGTGTTAGATGTATTCGCCGCGAGCCTGCGTGCCGCCTATGATGTCTTAGTCTATGTACTGAACTCTGTGTACCGAACTCTATGCATGATCCCTTTTGTAAGATATGCCGACTACTATGTAGTTCCTATCGTGCTGCTTTCATTATGCATGTTTCATCATGAATGCTTCTTGTCCTTTGCATGAAATTCTCAAATGCTGAACTACCCCTGTTATATAATAGCAAGATGGTTAGACCAGCTGGTCGTGGTCGTGGTGGCAACTTCCCACCACCGCCTGAGTACATGGCTGGTATGATCCAACAGCTTGAGATGAATCGCCAGTTCATGGAGAACATGATGGCTCAGTTTCCTCACCCCAATATGAACCAAAGAGCCAAACACAACAACTCTGCAGGATTTCATACGCTGAACCCGGTGTGTACCGCTGCTCAACTCAAATTGGATGTCGATGATCGGCTCCATGACATCACCTATGAGATGGAGTCTGGCGATGTAGCCCACCAGCTATGTCACTTTTGCTTCCTTCTTCCTGAAGGGACCCGCAGCTCAATGGTGGGACAGCCACAGCGTACTACGCCAGTTGGAACACTCATCTCTGGCCGGACTTCCAAGCTGCCTTCCGTGCTCCGCTTCATCCCTCAAGGGGTCATGGACCCAAGAAGCGTGAATTCGCAACCTCACCCAAGGCAACAAGACTGTTGAGGCTTATCGGCGAGTTCCCGGACTTGTCTCGCTATCTTTGAAGAGGATATTGCAACCGATGCATCGCAGACAAGAGAAGTTCCGTGACGGCCTTCAAGGCGACATCAAGCTCGCACTTCTAGTGCACGACTTTGCTGATTTCGCCACCTTGGTGAACAAAGCTATCAATGTCGAAACTGGTCTGCAGGAATACCAGAGCTCTAACAGGCGCAACCGTGACACGGGCTCATCTTCGGGCCCGTCCTCGCAGAAGCGTAAGATATGGATTCCCAACAGCATGTACCAGCCGAATGCACCTGCTCCAAGGCAGAACTATGTTGCACCTCGTCTGCCTACTTCAACTAAGCAGCCGAAGCTTCCAGCTCCACCACCCCAAGCTCCTGTTCCAACTCCCAATAATGGTTTGTGCTTCAGGTGTGGACAACCAGGGCACCGTGCTAGAGAATGCAACCAGAACTGTAATCAGCTGGCCCTTCCAATGACCGTCAGGAAACACCCAGCCCGCAACAACACTGCCAAGCCTTATGGTCGAGTGCAGGCCAACCACGTTGATCTGAACGAAGCTCAAGACCAAGCTGCTACTGTGATGGGTACACTTCTCGTAAATTCAGTACCAGCATGCGTTCTATTTGATACAGGTGCATCGCATTCATTAATGTCAGAAGATTTTGCATGCTTGCACGACATTAAATGTGAAGACATGAATGCTTCACTATTAGTACACACCCCCGCGGGCCAATGTCGAACCTCCATGATTTGCAACGACGTCCCTGTTGAAATGGAAGGACTGGAATTCCTTGTCTCCCCCATCGTCTTTGAAGTCTTGTAGCATTGACCTCATTCGGGAATGAATTGGTTAAAGGCGACATCGCTTCCATAGTTTGCGCCATCGAAGACCGTCCATCTGCTACACCCTTCGGATGAAATAGTCACTTACCAAGCTCATCTGGTGCAAAATGCCGAGGCAAGGCTCTATGCATTGAATGCATTGAATGCCGCACCCCTCGAGGGCATTGAAAACATTCCTGTCGTTCGCGACTTCCGTGACGTTTTTCTGAAGAACTTCCGAGGATTCCCCTGCTAGAGTCTGTCGAATTCGTCATCGACCAAACCGAGCACCACTCCTATCGCCAAGCGACCCTACAAGATGCCGCCGCATGAACTCCTTGAGCTCACGGAGGAAATCGACAAATCTCTTCAAAGTGGTTTCATTCGCCCAAGTTGCTCTCCTTGGGGAGCACCTTCTCTCTTTGTCAAGAAGAAGGATGGGACAAACCGATTGGTCCAAGACTACCGTCCCATAAATCAAGCTACCATTCGAATAAGTATCCTCTTCCTCGGATCAATGATCTTTATGATCAACTGGCTAGTTAAATCGGTGTTCTCGAAACTCGACTTGAGGTTGGGTTACCACCAGATCCGTGTTCGTGAGGAGGATAGCCCCAAGACCGCATTCGTGACTCGTTATGGTTCTTACGAGTACACCGTCATGTCTTTCGGCTTAACTAATGCTCCATCTACCTTCTCTCGCCTGATGAACTATATATTCATGGATTACCTCGACAAGTTCGTTGTGGTTTATCTGGATGATATCCTGATCTTTTCCAAGAATGAAGAAGAACATGCTGAACATCTTCGTCTTGTCTTTGGAAAAGCTACGAGAGCATCAACTCTATGCCAAGTTCTCCAAATGTGAATTCGGCTTCCGAAGTAACCTATCTTGGACATGTCATCTCTAAGGATGGTATTGCCGTCAACCCTGAACGAAGTTCAGGCTATTCTCGATTGGACTCGTCAGAAGAACGTTAAGCAAGTCAAGTTTTCTCGGTCTCGCCACTATTGTCGTCGATTAATCGAGAACTTCTCCAAGATTGCCAGCCTCGACTAACTTTGTTGCATAAGGGCGTCAAATTCCAATGGACAGATAAGTGTCAGGAAAGTTTTCAGGCACTCAAAGACAAGTTGACTTCTGCCCCAGTGCTAGCTCCTCCTGATACTAAGAAGGACTTCGTCATTTACTGCGACACTTCTCGTCAAGGATTAGTCGGTGTCCTAATGCAAGAGCGCAAAGTGGTTGCTTATGCCTCTCGACAATTACGCCCTCAGGAAGAGAACTACCCAGTTCACGACCTCGAGCTTGCTTCATCATTCATGCATCAAGCAGTGGCGACATTACCTTCTCGGTAATCGTTGCGAGATCTTCACTGACCACCAAAGTCTGAAGTATCTGTTTACTCAGCCGGACCTGAACCTCCGTCAGCAGAGATGGATGGAAACTGTTGTAGACTTTGATTTGGGTATTTCCTATACGCCAGGCAAGGCTAATGTAATGGCTGATGCCTTGAGCCGCAAGTCTTACTACAACCACCTTCAGGTTCACAAAGTTCAGCCCCCACTTGTTGAAGAATTCAGAAAGCTGAACCTCCATATTGTTCCTCCGATTTTCGCTCCCCTCCTCCGGAGTTCCGCAAGATGAATCTCCGTGTTGTTTCCCGTGGTTCCCTCTATACCTGGCTGTTGAACCCGATCTCGTGGGCACCAAAAAGACAATGCAGGATTTGACTCTGAAGTCTACAAGATTAAGCGCGACCTCAAAGAAGGAAATCCTCATTCTTCACTATTCTTGATGATGGCGCCTTGTACTTCAAAGGCCGCCTAGTGGTGCCGTGTAAGAAGGAAAACCTGAATATGACTCAGAAGGTTATGAAAGAAGCTCACGATACGCCTCTATGTATCCATCCTGGTAGTACAAAGATGTATCAAGACATTAAATCGAGATTACGGTGGTCTAATATGAAGCAAGACATTGCTCGCTATGTTCTTTGAGTGTGACGCTTGCCGTCGTATCAAAGCAGAACATCAAAGGCCTCTTTGGAACTCGCAACCTATCTCTATTCCTGAATGGAAATGGGACCATGTTGAAATGGACTTAAATCCGGATTTCCCAAATCGCAGAAAAGGTAATGATGCTATTCTTGTCGTCATTGACCGGCTTTCTAAAGTTGCTCATTTTCCGCGGTCAAAGAAAGCGATCACTGCTAGTCAGCTTGCAACTCTCTATATGTCCGTAATTGTTTCACTTCACGGTATTCCATTGGTTATCGATTCGGACCGTGGCAGCTTATTCACTTCAAGATTCTGGGCAAGTTTTCAAGAAGCTATGGGAACTCATTTATCTTTTCGATCTTTGCGTTTCATCCCGATCTCAAGGGCAAGTTGAGCGTGTCAACCAAATTCTCGAAGACATGCTTCGAGCTTGTGTCGTTTCCTTCGGCAAGAAATGGGAGGAATCTCTCCCGTATGCTGAGTTCTCTTATAATAATAGCTATCAAGCTAGTCTGAAGATGGCCCCCTTCGAAGTGTTATATGGACGAAAGTGCCGAACCCCTCTGAATCGGGTCGAAAGCGGGAACGTCCACTCTTGATCCGGATATTATCCAACATGCCAAAGAACAAGTCCGCATTATTCGCGAGAATCTCAAGACTTTCGATCCACGTCAAAAGAGTAATTATGACCGTCATCATAAAGACATGGTCTATCAACTTTGGCGAAAAGGCCTATCTTCGCGTTACACCAATGAAGGGTGCTCACCGCCGGGATCAAGGGCAAGCTAGCTCCCGCTATATTGGCCCATTCACTATTCTGGAGAGGCGTGGAAAAGTGGCATATCAACTGGAGCTTCCGTCGAACCTTTCTCAGGTTCACGATGTGTTCCACGTGTCACAACTCCGACGCTGTTTCAAGGACCCAATCCGAGCTGTGGACCATGAAGTGCTCGAATTACAGCAGGACCTCTCCTATAAAGAGCATCCGGTCCGCATTCTCGACCAAGCTGAACGCCGCACACGTCAGAAGGCGATCAAGTTCCTCAAAGTCCAGTGGTCGAATCACTCAAGACGGCCACACAGGAACGCGAGGATCGTCTTCGGATGAATACCCGCACTCTTTCCTTCTACCTCCTAAATCTCGGGACGAGATTTCTTGTAGTGGAGGAGATTTGTAACGCCCGGATAATCATGCTACAGTAATCTCACGTTGATGGTGCCACGTCACCTCTGTCACTGTAGATAATTTCGGGTTGGATCAAAACTGTTTCAAAATTTAATTCAAATATATGAGGACAATAAAAGTTTTCAAAAATTAAAACTAAAATATTCGGGGGTTGTCAAATATTATAAAGTTAATTATGGTGGGGTGCACACATTTTTATAAAGTGTCTGGATATTTTAAATAAATTAAAATAGAAAAGAAAAAAAATAAGAAAAGGTAAATAAAACAAAAAAAGGGAGAGGGGGAAAACCCCCATCGCCCAGCCCAGGCCAAGCCCCCTTTGGCCCGGCCAGCCCCTCGCCCGGCCCACCCCCTCGCTCCCATTACCCCCCCACCCCCCCGTCGGCGGAAAACCCTAGCCGCCCCCCACTCCACCCGATTCCTCCCCCGATCCCCTTCTCCTCCCTCCCGCTGTTGGATCGATCCGCCCGATCCTGTCGCCCCGACGCCGGGCGACCCACCGCCCAGTCCTCACCTCCTCCTCCTCCCGACCCGGCCAGGCGCCCGCCCTCCCTCATCGCCTCGGAGCCGCCCCCGACGACCACCACGCCGCCGCCACCGCCCGTCACCGTCAGGCGCCTCACCGCCTCCTCCTCGCCCGGCCGCCCCGACCGCCCCGACCCGCTTTCCCGAGACCCTCGCCCCACCGTGAGCTCTTCCCCCTTGTCCCGATCCCCCAGGATCGATCCCTCTTCCACCCCCCAGCTCGGTGCCGTGGCGGGCTCGCTCGGTCTTGCGCTTGCAGCGCTCGCTGTGCCGGCTCACGCGCCGCGTCCCTCCTCGCGCCTCCTCGCTCGGCCGAGGCCCCCTCCTCTCCCCTCGTTCCCCTCCGCACCAGCGCTTCCCCATCGCGGATCTCGTCGTGGCGCCCTTCCGGTGACCGAATGGTCACGGGCCGAGCCTTGGGCTCATGTCGCCCACTGTGGCCTTCCGTTAGCCCGGCTGAAGTCGCGAGTCGTCTCGCGCCCGAACCACCCCGCCGCCTCCGCCCGCTGGCGCGCCGTTTCCGGCCGAGTCCGTGGTGCCTGCCACCACCGTTAGGCGCGTCGTCGTCTCCCGTTGACGCACCCGCGCCCTTTTTGGCCCGGACGGCAATTCCTTGAGGTCCGGCGCCCCCTCCGTGAGCAGCCACCGGAGTTCCCCAGCGCCCGACGCCGGCGTGGCGACCGGCCACCACAGGTCATCGACCGTGGGCCCTAGGGGCCCGGTCTATTGACTCGATCGGCCCAGTACGGGGCGACCCGCCAGCGACATGGGGACCCCACCCCCTAGAACGTTAAGTTAAATAAATATAATTAATAAAAATAAAAATGAATAAAATTAATTAATTAATTAATTAAGTAAATAATTAATTTAATTAATCCTGATTAATTAACCTAATGGCTAATTAACCTAATTAACTACTATTAATTAAACTATACTAGGGTAATTAGTTAACAAATACCCATTTAACGGGACCCACATGTCGAGGTTGACCAAGTCAACCTGGCATTCTTGACGTCGGCATGACATCATCTTGACGTCATAAATCCATTTTTT
The DNA here is from genome assembly GCA_021605145.1 of Aegilops bicornis. Classification (NCBI taxonomy): domain Eukaryota; kingdom Viridiplantae; phylum Streptophyta; class Magnoliopsida; order Poales; family Poaceae; genus Aegilops; species Aegilops bicornis. The sequence goes on from CM038671.1 coordinate 676,638,353, forward strand.
CAATTAATTAATTAATTAATTAATTCCGTAAATTAATAAAATCTTTAAAAATCATATCTTTTAATCCGTAACTTCGGATTAAAATCTTTCAACATGAAAGTTGCTCGAACGAGGAGACGAATCCGGATACGCAAATTGCTCGTCCGCCACACACACCCCTAACCTATCGAACCTGCAACTTTCCCCCTCCGGCTCCTTTGCCCGAAAACACGAAACACCGGGAATACTTTCCCGGATGTTTCCCCCCTTAACCAGTACCACCTCATACCACGTTAGGGCACTCCTAGCATCGCTACTTGTCATGTCATGCATCGATATGCATCTGTTTACTTGGTATTCATTGTTTCTTCCCCTCTTCTCTCCTAGACTACGAGACCGGCCAGCTGCTGCTGCCCGGTTCGACTACGGTGTTGTGACCCTCTCTCTTGCCGAGCAACCAAGCAAGCCCCCCCTTGATCACCAGATATCGCCTATTCTACTCTATACTTCTTGCATTAGAGTAGTGTAGCATGTTCTTGCTACATTGTACCTATCTGATGCATAGCCTTTGTCCTTGTTACTCAAGTTGTTACCTTTACCTGCAATCCTATATGCTTAGTATAGGATGCTAGTACATTCATCTATGGCCCTACATTCTTGTCCGTCTACCGTGCTATACTATCGGGCCGTGATCACTCGGGAGGTGATCACGGGTATATACTATATACTTATACATGATACATGTGGAGACTAAAGTCGGGTCGGCTGGTGGAGCACCCGCGAGTGGATCTTTGTGGCGGAGCGACATGGCAGGTTGAGACCGCCTAGGAGAGAGGTGGGCCTGGCCCTGTTCGGCGTTCGCGGATACTTAACACGCTTAACGAGATCTTGGTATTTGATCTGAGTTGGCTACGAGCTTATACGCACTAAACATCTGGCGGAGTAGTTATGGGTATCCCGGCCGTGGTATCACCAAGCACTTCGTGACGTCGTGACGGAGCGGCCTTGCCGGATTGGACTGAACGCCACTAGGCTAGGTCTGCTTCCGCCGCCCACGCAACATGCAGGTGTGCTCGAGGCGATGGGCCCGGACCCTGCGTGCTTAGGTTTAGACCGGCGTCTTGGCCTCTCTGTTGTGCCTAGGTGGGGCTGCGGCGTGTTGATCTTCCGCGGCGGGCATGACCCGAGAAAGTGTGTCCGCCAAATGGGATCAAGCGTCTTTGGGTAAGATGGTGCACCCTGCAGGAAGTTAATCTATTCGAATAGCCGTGATCTTGATGTGAGGCGACTTGGAGTTGTACCTTGAGCTTATGACAACTAGAACCGGATACTTGATAAAACACACCCTTTCAAGTGCCAGATACAACCGGTGGTCGCTCTCGCTCAGGGATATGAGGAGGGGATCGCCGGGTAGGATTATTGCTATGTGATGTTACTTGGAGGACTTCAGTTTGCCCTCCTCTACCTGTTGCAAGACAGGTGACCAGAAGCGTAGTCTTCGCTAAGACTAGCTATCCCCCTCTTATTCTGGCATTCTGCAGTTCAGTCCACTGATATGGCCCTTTACACATATATCCATGCATATGTAGTGTAGCTCCTTGCTTTGAGTACTTTGGATGAGTACTCACGGTTGCCTTGTTCCCCTTTTCCCCTACCTCTACTCGATTGCTGCAACTGCATCGATGGAGCCTGTGAGCCAGACGCCACCGTCGATGACGACTACTACACCGGAGGTGCCTACTACTACGTGCAGCCCAGCGACGACGACCGGGAGTAGCTAGGAGGATCCCGAGCAGGAGGCCTGCTCCTCTTCGATCTGTATCCCGGTTTGTGCTAGCCTTCTTAAGGCAAACTTGTTTAACTTATGTCTGTACTCGGATATTGTTGCTTCACGACTCGTCTATGATCGAGCACTTGTATTCGAGCCCTCGAGGCCCCCTGGCTTGTATTATGATGCTTGTATGACTTATTTTATTTGTAGAGTTGTGTTGTGATATCTTCCCGTGAGTCCCTGATCTTGATCGTACACATTTGCGTGCATGATTAGTGTACGGTTAAATCGGGGGCGTCACAGTGGTAATGCTTTTTGTTAGTCCCTTGCATCATATCTCACTTATGTTCATCCGCAGACAATAGCGAGCAGTCATCTGCGTTAACAGGGAGCAGGGTGTTGGTGCTTAAAAAATAGAAACAGAATAGTGCGCAAGAAGATTTGCATGACGGCAGGAAGCGAAACATACCAGTTCAGCTAGTCCCATGATTCTGCAATTTTATTCAATCTCTACTACATTCAGTGAAGGAAAATATTATGCAACAATTAGCGAGAAAAGTAACATTCAAAATGAAATAAAGTAGTGAGCCAATTTGACTTCATAAGACCATGCCATGCAAGAAAGAAAGCTCTTAAACTTAGCATAGTGATGAACTTTGGTTCAATAACTGAACATAGCATTCCATAAGCATATTATGCATTCCGCCTATTTTATTCTAATTAATATTTTAAAAATTATGGATTGGGAAGTCAGGATAACTTGTTCCCAAAAGAATGGCATGTATGTTATATCCAACAACTATGACAACAAAGAGAGATTAGTACAGTGAATCTTACGAATTCCGCAAAGCAAAGAATGATTAGACTATAGGTGTAGCTCAAGCAATAAAAGAATAACAATCTGCTACGACCATTAAAGCAGGAGATGTTCTTACATCTATATATTGGGAAAATAGCACTTGAGAGCACAACCATTAGGAACTGCTACATGATTCCATCAGATACTATTTTTTTATCATCTTCCTTCAAGTGTTCATATGCCTATACTTGTCAACACTCTCAGGTGTGCATATATGTTGAAGTATACCACGATAGTAAAACATCAAAATGATTGAGACTCAATTGCCGAATACAGAAAATGTAACCTGCAATCATCAAACTACTCCTATTATCCGGAGATGCATTCAGCACACATCAGATATTACAAATAGAAGGTTTGTTTAATGACAGAGAGGATTATTGAGGCATACCGTTAGAGAAGATTTGAGCATTTTTGTAAGGTAATTTCTTTAGAAGGATTCTTCAGCAATGCATATAAAATTTATGCATCTGGCTAATAAAGCAGAGGAGTAGGAGTTACCATCACTGGATGATAGGCATCACCTGTCTCAAAGGGGTACAATAGATTTCACGCCACCTGCTAGAGAAAATCGGTTAGTCAACAACAAATCTGCAAGTTGAAACTATTATTATTTTTGGATCTGGGGCTTCATGGGAGCAGATCATGGTTTAGTTCTCGTGTGACACGGTAGCTCTCCTGCCTTGACCAAGCAAACGCCTCGCCGATCGCATATCTAGCTGACCATGTTGCTTCATACGAAGTTGATATCTCCACTTCCTTTATCTAGTCGCCGCCATCCTTTACTCCCGATCTATGTGCAGGTTGAGGAGCTCGCAGGCGACACTGAGACTAAAAGTGAATGAAGTTTTGCAATATTAAGATCGGTCGGATTCAAGAGAGTAGAGAAAATATTCATCTGTCCTTCAGATGTGAGATCTTGACTCAAGAGTAGAGAAGGTTGTGGTCGTCGGTGAGGTCATATTAATTCGGGTAAAATATAAGGGAATGCCTAGAATGCACTTTGTATACCTGCAGGAATAAAACGACAAACAATTTTATTGCCGTAACATACAGATAGTAGTATAGAACTACGAGATGACAATCACAACATTAACCATAAGAAATCTTGAGCAGATGATTTTGTCATACGATTGCATAGTGTTAATGTCAGAGACGAATAAATTAGAGCAAGAAGCTAGCATCACCGCCTACCTCCATGGGGCAGGTTTGCCACCGTGATCGGAAAGGTTGAATAGAGATCAAGAGGAAGGTATATGGGACCATCCCGATGCACGACAGTAAGAGAAGGGGAAGAAATTAGAATGCAACAATAAGGGCTTGAAAGATCAAACACAGGACTAAACATCAGTGTGTACCTCCGTGCAGTAGTAGAAGTAGGAATTGACAGGTTTACGATGGGGTGCGCGGCCTGCTATAAAATTAAGAGACGCAGGTGCACAAAGCCATCACAAAAAATAACAGAAAGGAAAGATGATGGATCCAGACGCTATGGCGAAGAGGAATAGAGAGATTATAGGAATCAAAAGTGAAATTGCAACATTAATGAACCAATCTTGATTACTCCCGAAGAACTCCTCATTTGCAACACTTAATTATCTCAAAATAATTAAAAAGGGGAAAATCCACAACTTAGCTGGGGTGTGTAGTAGAAACATCTCTCCACGGTGTATCGATGTGTGCGATGGCCTGGTGTTGCGTTGAGGCAGCCGCAGTGGCATTCATAGGAGGAGCGACGCTTCCGACGCGTGGCCGGTAGTTGTGAGGCCAGCTTGGCCGCACACATGACCGGGGAGGAAGGCAACGACTGTGGTGGACGGTGGACGCAAGAAGAGGTTGCGGCTGGCTTGGGCGGCGCAGACGGCCGGTGAAGGAGCAAAGGTTTGAGCTACCTTGGAAGGAACAGAGACATTGACGGGAGGGGAGGACCAGGGCACCACCACCTTGACGATGCAGCACCACACCGGCAAGGAGAACGTAGCCCCAGAGAATCCCGGCCGGAGTGCCGCGAAGCGAGCCAGATCGCGGTCGTGCGAGGAGTACCAGGCGTGGAGATGGGATCCCGGCCGTCGCGCCGTCGCATACACGGGTTCAAGGAGGGGTAGATGGGTTGCGGCTAGTGGGGAGAAAAGAAAATATGTGATGGGAAGTTGAGAAGATTGCGCTGAACACACATTAACATGGCCAATTGGGCATTAAAAGCGACGCGCACGTTCGAGTCTGATTGGAGATGATTGCGGCTGCGGTACGATGGGCAAGTGAACAATTATTTTCGTGATGACGTGGAAACAGATTCTGTGAGATGACATGGCTGTTAGTGGGTTGCTCATATTTAGTATTGATGATGTAGCATGGTGATGATGTGGACATTGTGTATGTTGAAAGAATAGGTAGAAGTGGGGAGCAACTTCTTAAGAATGTTAGATTAATCTTCAAGCCAGACAGACTTTCAAAGCAGGAAATAATCCATTTCAAATTATTGGCATATTCCAATGAATTATCCAAGAATAAGATGGTGTCATCAGCAAACTGTAGGATGATCACACCACCTGGAAAAGCATGTGGTAGAAGTCCACGAATTAAACCATTATTGGTAGCCTTATGAAGCATTTTAGAGAACACATCAGCAACTAAATTGAACAGAAGGGGTGAGTGAGGATCACCCCGTTTCAAGCCTTTTCCCCCAGAGAACTGGGGACCATTAGAGTCATTAATCCTAACTTGAAAAGTCCCTTGATGGATGGTAGACATAACCCAATCCACCCATTTATTACCAAAGTCTCTAGATAGAAGCATCTCTTTCAAAAATTCCCAACTAACTCTATCATATGCTTTCTCATAGTCTAGTTTAAGAATCAAGCCAAAGACCTGCACCTATGAACTTCATGAATGACCTCATGAGCCATAACCACACTCTCCAAAATGAATCTACCTTTAATAAATGCAGTTTGGTTAGAGGAAATAAGCTTGTCACACAAGGGAGAAACCCTAGTGGTCATAGCTTTAGAGAAAATCTTAACAGCACAATTACTAAGGCTAATAGGCCTGAAAATTTTCATATCTCTAGCCATAGGGATTTTAGGAATAAGGGTAATGATGGCATGGTTCAGCTTATATATGTCAAGGATACCACTCTCAAAGTCTCTAACCATCCACATAAAGTCTTTTTTAATCAGGTCCCAGAAGGTTTGGTAAAACAAAAAGGACAGGCCATCAGGGCCAGGGGCACCACTAGCATATGAACTCATCACAGCTTGTTTGATTTCCTCCTCAAAAAAGGATTCTCTAGCTGCTCTCTCTCTCATCATTACTAACCATTTCATCCTCAGACCAGAAGTTAGCATCCAAATGGATATCAGGTTTGGGTTCAAAAGCAAAAAGTTCTTTATAAAAAGAGGTGGCCACCTCAAGCATCTCTTTGGTCGAAGTGACCACACCAACAAGACTATTCAGCTCAGAAAGATGGTTCTTCCTGTGTCTGTGATTAGCTAGCGCTTGGAAATAAGCATTATTCCTATCCCCTTCTAGAAATTGTCTATCTCTAGATCTCTGCCAAAGAGCAGTTTCCTCTTTTTTCCACACTTCATCCAATTCTTTCTTAATCTCTTTCATTCTGTCATAGTCAGAAACAGATAATTGGTGGGTTTCAGACATGACATCTAATATGTCAAACTCCAGAAGGAGTGCCCTCTTCTTTTTCTTTAGAGCTGCCTCTCTATTAATACTCCATCCTTTAGTTTTTTTCCTGAGAGTTCTAGTTTTAAGCATCCAATTATCAGCTGAGGACTTGGATGAAGACACAGAGTTCCAGGCTTCCACCACCATTTGATGAAAGTCTGGTTGGGAGAGACACCACTTCTCAAACCTAAAAGGTTTGGGGGTGTTTGGGGCTCTAGCACTAGTGTCCAGGACTAGAGGAGTGTGATCACTCCCCACCCTGGGAAGAGCTACCAAAGTGGAGAAAGGAAAATGGATGTCCCAATTCACAGAAATGAATACTCTATCTAGCACAGCAAACACGGGGGAAATCTGGTTGTTTGACCAGGTAAACACCCTATTGGAGATAGAAATCTCCATCAATGCCCATCTATTGATCCAATCATTAAATAAAATTACAATATGTTGATTCACCAAACCACTACTCTTCTCTTTTTCATTCCTAACCAAATTGAAATCTCCATAAATCATAATAGGATAAGAAGCATTAGATAAAGTATCATGCAGTTTAGCAATAAAGTCTATATTAAATTCAGGGTAGGCAGACCCATACACCAACACCATCTGCCATACAAAGCCATCTGATTTATTTTTAACAGTAGGAATTATAGAGAATTTTTGGTTAATAAAACCAACTACTTCAAAACACACTTTCTTAAAACCCACAAGGATTCCTCCAGCAGTATTTTCAGCTCGCAAGAAATGCCACACAAAATTATCAAATTTATCAATAGCCTTGAGGAAACCCTCAGAAATAATCTCCCTCTTAGTTTCTTGAAAACCAATGAAATCAGGATCAGATTTGGCAATGGTATCACAAAGGCACTGTATTTTTCCATGTTACCCTAGACCTCTAACGTTCCAAATAAGACCTATTATAACTAATTAATTTTGAAAGGGTGGGATAAGCCACAAGGCTTAACTTTAGTTAGAACAATGGGTGTTCCCCTGGAAGTATCAGCAGTGCCCACTGGCTCCAAGGGGGGGCACCTTTAGGTGTACTAACTAAGTCATTAGAATCAATATCAAGGTTGTCAGGAAGCACAATTTCAGGGTTATTGTTAGCAAACACCAAACACCTCTCTTTCTCCACAGCTATCATCTCATCAATGGTAAGATTCTTTTGAGTGTCATCCCCCCCCCCCCCCAATCATTAAGTTCATTTAACTCATTTGATTAGTAAGGATGATTTTATCCATAGTAGAGAATGATTTACCTTTGAATGTGGGTGGGATTTTCAGGTTCTTCTTCCTCTTGTATGCTGCAGCTTTCTTCATGATATTAACATTGCCATGGCCTCTAGTAGCAGGTCTTTGTGCTACAACAGGCCCGCATCTTGTCTTGTTCTCATGACCAGCCTCTTCACTTTTGGAAGGTATTGTTTTTAGTTAAAAATATGTCCAAATTGGAAGTGTTTTCTTCTGGTTTGTATGAAGGCTGTCATGTTTATATGAAATCCGATTGTATTTGCATGAATTTCATCCGGTTTGTTGCGAAAGTGTTTGAAATGCGGGCAGCGTCGGGTGGCGGCCTTCCGTACCCGGTCCGCGGACTGGTCCCCACCTATCCGCAGACGGATGCGGGAGAAAATTTATGGATTGCCGTTGAAAATGCCTTACAAAACATATAATCGAAAAAGTAAAAATAAAACTATAAAAAGTTAAATACAAAAAATAAAAAGTAGAAAATAAATGAAAATGGAACAACAACGATAAAAACGGAAATATAAAACAAAGCGACACGGATGACAAAAAAGGGTCTGTTTGGTCGACAATACCGCGCGTTGAGCGCATAATATATAGGAATTGCCATGGATATACCATGCAATGTAGCGGCAGATCTACCACTCGGCGAATCGGGTGGTTGCCTCCGGGATCTCTGGTGACGGCACCCCCATATGGTAGTACCAACGAACAGAGTGGCGGCAGTGGCATGTCACTTATGTCCGGCGATGATGTTGTTTCTATAAGTTTCTGTCAAAAGATTAACGGGTACAACCGTACGAGAAGGAGAGAAAATGGGTTGTATAGAGCCACGTTTTTTTACGCTTGAGGGAATCGCCTAATAATGTTTCTAGGCTCAGCTCAAATCCTCCTCTTCAAATCCCTATCTACACAACGCACGTTGCTACTACACCACCGCCGCCTGCTCTATGCCGCCGCTCCGTGCCTCCCGTCAATCCGTGCATGTGCTGCATCTATGTGGTTGTGCCCAGTTCGCCGCCTGTCGCCGCCTCGCATGCTCGGTGTCGGCACTCGACATTGCACTGGTTCTACTCAGCTGCTTGATGCTACACTTAGCCCAATACTGTTGCTCCCGCCACTAAGAGCATCTCCAGCCGTTGGCCTCCCAGGAGGCGCTAAAAATCGCCCCCTGAAGGTGAGCCGGCGCTAACCGCGAGCTGGGGGCGTGATGCTCCCCGATCGCCGTGCCCAGATTTATTTTGAAAAACAAAATCCGGCATAAACAAGACGTAAATTCGACCAAACTTCGACGAGTTCATACATATATAAAAATATTTTACAAAAGAAGAAAAAAAAACACTACTAGACGCGCCTCGCCCTCACCGTTCCTCGCCGCCCGCCGCCCTTAAAGCTCTACATGCCGAGGAGTCTGTAGAACTGTGTGTACTCGCCGCCGTCGTCGTCGTCGCCGCCTCCGCGGCCGCCGTCCTTGCTGCACCCTTCCCCAGGTTGGCGTGGCGGGTTGGACGGTCCGGGGGCGTCCTCGTCCTCGTCGCTGTCGAGGATCACCACACCGTTCTCGTCCTCGCGGCCACGCTGGCGGGCGGCTATCTCCTGCAGGGCTCGGCTCTGCCGGACCATCTCGTCGCGGAGGTAGTCGTCCCACGCCCACTTTAGGGCGGCCTCGTCGGAGAAGCCGCGCCGGACAATGGCCTTGTACTCCGCAGGGAGGTCGGGCTCCACCTTCGGCCTGACGAGCCGGGCAGAGGTGGGGGAGGACTCGGCGATGCGGACGCCGGAGCTGCAGGTGCGCTGGCTGACCGGCGTGTCCTGGGGCTCCGGCTTGACGGGGAGGAGGGAGGGAGAGCCGGACGAGCGGCCGGACGAGGAGGAGGACGCCGGGTCCATGCGTCTCGGCGTCCACGAGCTTCCCCGCCGGCGGGAGAAGGAGGGGGGAGCGGGGTACTCCAGCCTGGGCGTGTTGACGCCCTCGCTGTACTCGAGGACGGCCTCCAGCGTGCGGCCGGGCACACCCCACCATCGTCGGCGGCCGTCGGCGTTGAGCCTTCCGGAGGGCACGATGCCGTTGGTGGCCTCGAGCTGCTCGACGTGGCGGCGACGGAAGTACTGCTCCCACAGCGGGCTGTCGGGGATGTACCTCGGCCCTTCCCTCGCCGCCAGCGGCAGAGAGGACCGGATACGGGCGATCTCCCCACGACGCGCCGCCCTTGTGGGTAGCGGTGACACCGGGACCCCACAGGCGCTGATCCTCCATGCCGGGGGCACCCGCATGTCCGGCGGGACCGGGTACTCGGCCTCATAGAGAAGCCGAGTTTCGTCCTCGTGAAGGTGGCGGCGGCCGAAGCCGTTCGCCGCCGCGCCATCTCCTGGAAATCGCTCGGCCATCCGATGAACTAGAAATGGCGAGAAGAGAGGAAGGAACGGGGGCGTCGAGGAACAGGGGCGTCGGCGGTGGAGAGGCTGTGCGTCTCACTGGTGCGGGAGGGGCGGCTTATATAGGCGGAGCCGCCGTGTGCACGTGTGGCCGCCATGTGTACTCGTGGTGGGCGAGGGACGCGCGTCATCCGATCTTCTCTGCGTCGCCCGTGAGACATCAATGAAGGAGGCTGACCGGCGCGGCAGCGCGCGGCAGCTTTGGCATTGATTATGCCACGGGAACCGAGGCGATAAGAACGACGAGGCGACGAGAAAAGCCGAGTCGCTGCCAAGGAGGGCCCGCCTATTTTCGCGCCAAAAACGATTCGGTCGGCGCCCCCGAGCGCCCCTAGCGTGCCGGGTTCAGTCTGGGTCTGCTGGCGACAATTTCGGCCCGAGCCGGCGAAAATTGGGCCTTTGTGGGCGCGACTGGGCTGATTTTTCGACGCCGGCTGTCGAAAAATCGCCTGGGGGGCCTTATTGGTGGCACGGCTGGAGATGTCCTAAGAGACCGCCTTGTAAGGGCTTACTATGCTCCATCTCTACGACTGCACCAGTTCTTCGAGCACCACTGCGTGCACATGTGCGGCTGTGGCTCGCTTCCTACATCTCGTTGTTGACATTGCCTCACAAGAATCACTTGACTGCCGCCGACCAATAATGGACTTGAATGAAGAGGCACCTTGGATAACAAAAGAGGAAACAAAGGAAACGTTGCAGTTGCAGGTAGAAGCGGCAGCCGTGACACAAGCGTCAAAACGAGCATTTTAAGAATAAATAGCTTATGTTAGTAGTTCTAAGACCTTTTTATGTTTTTAGTAGTTGAATTCGATGAGTTTTGGTTAAGTAGACTTGCATTTAAACACCAAAAGATTATACCTTAGATGTTCACCCTGGCTAAATTCAAATCTTGGGCCCGCCACTGCATACACGCATTGCGAGTTGCTACAGTAGCAAAAAGAATGGATAATATGTTCTCACAAAAAAACTCATAAAAGGACTACTAAATACTAGATCGCTAAATCTGAAGATTAACAAAATCACCGTGGATGTCTCACTCTATCTTGGACATCTCAATTATGTTAGAGCAACTCCAACGGGGCGATCCAAACGGACGCATGCTTTATCCGCATTTCGTCCGTTTGGGTCGGCCAGCCGGACGTGCGCGTCTTAAATGGGTCGGCTTGACCACCCAACGAGAGGCGGACCCAAATCTGCCGGCGTAGAAAAAAAACAGCACACAGAAATAAACATAATTAAACATTAAGTGGCCGGTCAACCGTCGGCCAAAGTCCATTTAAACCTAATTAAACATTAATTAAAACATAAAAAAAGTCTGCACGCCGCACGCTGCCCTAAACGTCATCGACCTTGCCCTTGCCCTTGACGTCACCATCGCCATCGCCGCCGGTGAGGTGGATGAAGACGGGAGCAGGGCCAGCCCACCCGAACACCACTTGGTACGCTGCCAGGGCAGCCTCCTCCGGCGTCTGCTGGGGCAACGGCATTGCGGCTCGCAGGGCGCGCTCGCCGTCCTCCTCCTCAAGCTGCAGCGCCTCCGTGTCGCGTTGCAGCAGCTGCTCGTAGCGCATCTGCCGCTCGCCGTCGGTCTCCTGCTGGGCGAGCCAGTGCACCTTCCAGGCTCAAGGTGGGTCGCCTCCTCCTCCGGTGTCGCGGCGTAGTGGACTGGAGGCGCGCTCACCCACTCGAGGTACTGGCTGGTCCACGTGTAGGCCTCCTCCGGCCAAGAGGGTGGAGGCGAGGAGCACTTCCGCATCGGCTCCGGATCCGGCTTGGGCTCGAGGACGGGCGGCGGCGATGGCGGAGGCGGCATGAAGAGCAGGGTGCGGACGGAATCCCCCGCCGTCGACAAGGCAAGGGCTTGCTCCAACCCATCCCAATGCGCGTCCTCCTCGAGTAGGCTAGCCTCCAACGCGTGCTACAGGGCCTCCTTGAGGGCGGCTTGGTACTTCGCCTCCGCCTCCATTTCCTCCGGCTCTACCCGCGATGGCGGCGGTGGAAATGGCGGCGGGTTGGCGTCGAGTCCTAGCCGCCGTTGTCCTCGTGTTTGAAGGCAAACCAAGCCTCCTAGTTGGGAGAGTCGTCGGCGTACTCGGGCATCCGCGCTGCGTCGTCATGAGTTGCGCCCGACGCATGCGCACCTCCTCGTCGTGCGCCCGCAGGGTTCGCGGAACTGCTGGCACCGGGATCCAGTGCGGCTCCAGGTGTCAGTGGTGCGTGACGTCGGGGTAGGGCAACAACTTCCTGTATTCCCAATGCCACCGCGCTTGGTGCACCGGGATGTGCAGACGCCGGCGACCTGGGCGGACATGCGCCGCCGGCGGAGGAGGAGGGGAAGGATGAGCACGGGAGGATGAGGCGCCGTGGGTGCACTTGCCCTTGCGTTGCTGCTGCAGAAGAGGCCCATTGCTTGCTAGGGTTTGGTGGTGTCGCCGGGGAGGAAACACAAGGGGGTGGGGGGGGGGGGGCAGATGTGGACGGAAGTGGATGAGGCCGGCCCCCGCCGCACGCGTGGTTAAAAAAGGACGCATCCACTGGCTAACTAATGGGCCCGCTGTCGGTGGTTGTCATAAATTAGACGATGGGCGGTAGTTGGGTGGCCTACAAGTGGGGCCGCGATGGACACTTAGGGGACGCGCGGCACGTCCACTTCGCATCCGCGCCGACGCATTTCAGGCACAATTTTGGGCCGTAAATGGGTCGGCGCGGACGCCAAGTGGATGCGATTTGGGTTGGGTCGCCGCGTTGGGCCTTTACTTTTGTCCGCACCGACCCAAACAGACGCAGGCGGACAAAATGGGTCGCCCCATTGGAGTTGCTCTTATGATCACTAATTTTAGAGAAAGCATCTCACTTGATAAATGTGGCCACTCAATTGTGTAAAGACCATACCAACATTCTATTTCTTAAAAGTCTTTGCAATACTCATTGATGAAAACACACTATCAACACTTGTTGTCGTCACCAGTAGAATCAATACCAATTCAATAACTAAGTATACTATATGGTAGATCACGTGTTTCAGATTAATAAGCTTAACTTTAAGTTGCAACTGTAATCTCCCCCTTGATATTATATGCATTATATAACATTTACAATTTGTTTAGTGGACTTCAGTAGATCACCTCGTCGTGCTCATGTTGTTGGATTGTCAGCTCTCTTCGACAACTCTTCACACCAATCGATATGTATTGTTTTATAGACGTATCTTATCTCACTCGTCATGAGGTCCTCCTACAACTGTGACATACTAGAACTAGCTGCCTATCTAATGGTGGCCAAATGTATTTATTTTCACTTTTTGCATTTATACTACTTGCATATTATCAATCTATTGTATTACCTTTGCCTATGGTGCATATGTATGGCTTATGTGGTACAGTGTTTAGGCAAGGTTTACTTGACACAACTAAGACAATTATGTGTTCCATATCCACAATTTCTTAACCAACCATGTCGTAAGTAAGTTGGATATGTTGGTAGTGAAATACAACATTATTTAGAGTAATTAAATGATAATCATATACTATGGTGAGCAAGGTGAAAAGTATTGCACGATGTTCATTTGATTTTGGTGCAATTGGCAATATAGTACTCCATTAACTAAATAATATATTGCATTGGAATCATGGCACACAACAAAGTAAACCATTCCGTCTAGTAGAATAATATTGAACAATGATTAACTAATGTACGTACCCATGGTATGTAAAAGAGAAAACTAACATATTAGATCTTTTCACGGCATGTGATTGGTCTAAACTGGCATATTCATCACTAGTGACGGTTGTGTACTTGTTGCTACTACTTGGCACTAGCTCCAGTGCATAGCAGAATAGTTTTAATAATCTATGCAAGTCATAGTGTAGCAATAATTACTTATTTAAATTGTATTGTGAAAGCGACAATCGACCAATGTCTTTGCCTGCCTCCTAAATGATCAACATCGTGACCAAATATATCATCATTAATTAGATGTAACATGCACATATACATATGTATAGGTATCTTTGCTACTATTAAGACAACTAGAACCACTAGCTTACCTAACATAGATTTTTTTGCGTGTGTATTATATGAACAATGCATGCTTGATTAGACATAGCAGCATTATATCATTTATAAAAGGAGAGGTGATAATCTTGCTCTCTCTATTGATCGATCACTATCTCAATATGCTGTGCACAATCCATTGGATAACAAACTAGCTGTTTTTCAGCCAATACTAAACAAAACAGAGGCATATGCTGCACAAGAAGAAAAAACATTATGTTTTTCGCATATAATGCTCTTTCAAATATATGTGACCATAAAAGATGTTGTTCTCATCATTGGTGTGCAAGTTAGCAAGTGTTTCCATCAACTGGATCTATGATTTCACGCTCAAGGGTGCCATGCTTTACACGTAAATTTAATTGTTAGGTAGCGCATAAATTAGAAGTACAAAACAATAAGGTTATAATTCGATAAATCATTGTGTAACCAGTTTAATATGTTAGAAAATATAATTTGGCTCTCACTTAAATAATAGATATTTTAATTTTTTTATTAGTTCATCCATTTTTAGACAAGTTTTAACCCTAATTAATTATCAATGTAGTTTCATTTAGACTAAAAATATGAGATAAAAGTATTTTGGTACTACCAGAATCAGCAATTTGGAGTGTCACTGCTACCCACCGCTAGATCTGCCAAATTCAACCGGCGATTGATGGACGGACCAAGGCACACCGGACCATGGCCCGGTGCATGATGGCCGTGTGCAGCCATTCTGCATGAGCCAGTAGTTACAATATATTGAAGCAGGCCCGCTTCGATCCTGCATACGACCCTGGTCGAGAGCACGTGAGACCAATTTAAATCCCTTCTTTGTCCTTCCATTCATATAACTTTGTTCCTGATCCCAGAAGGTTCAATTTCGAAGCTCACAACCTTGAAGCCTTCGCCTAGTGTAGGGTTTGGTCGGCACATCTGGTTTAGCCAACTCTATGACCTATACTTGTTCATGTAAACATTGTCTGGATGAACAAAGCTTTGCGAGTTTGCCTACAAAAATGTGAGACCAATATAAATCGGTTGATTTGGAAATGGAGACAATGTCTAGTGTGGTTAGAGTTAGAATGGCCGTGTCTTTGACAACTGGTTTCCATTTGACATTAGGACAAAAGTAAGTTATGTGTAAATAATTCCCACAAAAAAGGTTATGTGTAAATAATATAGTAAAGTAACTCTCTCAACTTTCCAAGGGGTTCCATGGTAACCCTACTCCTGGATCCACACATGGTTATGTTTAAATTGACATACGATTGCTGCAAGACCCTTAGAGTAGGTCACAAACTAAGCATAAACGAGCTTAATCACGATGGTCTTAATTAATCATCACATTCAAACATAGCATGCGATTTTCTTCTTCTTGTAGAGCCTCGAAAGATGGTTACTATGCTTGCCAAAGTAGAACTTTGGCATATTCTATTGAGCTTGATGTAATTAGAAAAGTATGAGTATATGACAAATAGAGTCGTGTTAGACCAATTCTCATACCAAATCAAAATTCCATTCCATAGTATAGCTAGCATAAGAGAACTCATAACCTCGACGAATTCAGACTCATGTGCATCATGATCATGCACCGCCAAATTAATCTTTCTCTCTCATCACGCTATACCAAACTACAAAGTTCTTTGAAAGCAACAAGACCAGGTCCTATAGGAGAAGATGCCCGAGGACAAAAAGAACGGTACGGAAGTTCTAGTCCTACATACGTACTCCCACAATACACACCAACGTCGATCGACACACGCTTTTTTTCCTTCAAGAAAACAAAGTGAAGCTTACTTTTGTTTCTATTATATAATTGGCACTTTTCTATAACTTTTTTTCTTCTGAAATTTGTAGTTTTCTATACTTATTAATTTTACAATTTGTAAAACATCAGGACTCTGCTATGCATTATTTTTGATTTTCAGATAAATAGTACAGAAAGTATTGTTCAACGAATAAAAGAATGGAAGAAAAAGAAAGGAAAAGAAAAGAGAAGACAGCAAAACAAACTGTACAGAGATAACTACAAGAGAACAAAAGAACAAGCATCAACATCTCAACTATCTGAAATCCTGGACCCAGCCTTCAAATGCAGAGTATTTCTTTCTTTTGGCTCTGAATAAAATCGATTCTAACTCCTCTTTGAACTTCTTTTGGCAATGGTATATATTTGAAGTAACCCCTTTGAAAGATGTACTCATTGCGTGTGGTCCAGATATTACCCATGCAGCTAAAATGATAATCACCATTTGTACTACTAGTTTTCAGTCGTGCAGGCATAACTAAACCCGAATCACACACACATACGGAGCTTCTACGCACAATCGATCACTAGAAGATGAACACTACGTAAGGTTGTACGTACGTAGGATATACGAGCTTTGGATTTCATCGACAGAATGCATGGCACCAGTCACTAGCTTGTCAGTTCATCTCGATCGCATTCAGAGTTCCAGGCGTACGAGGATTAAGAACTACTAGTAGTATATATATATATTAACGCACAAACAAAACAAGTACTAGGAGTTAATTAAGCTCGAACAAGGGTTGCTCCTCGATCGGAGGAGCTAGGGAGCGCGTGTGATAGATCGTGCATTACGCCCGGAGCAGGGTGCAGACGAGCAGACATGGCGTCCACCGTGACGTTAAGTTGAAAGGCCCATATCCTCGGCTAGTTTAATCTTCTCCGATCGAGCCAGCAAAACCCCGGCCTGATCGACCCACCGATCATCTATATAGCTGTATTTTCTGTATACTATACCAGTAGTAGTAATTAAACCAGCAGCTAGCAGAGTGAGAGAGAAGAAAAGGTCGCCTGGCACTGAAGCAATATATGGCCGGTGCGTGCGTGCGTGCTGATCGTGTGCGCGCGCGGCCACAAGGGACAATTACAGACGACCTTGTTCGTAACGAAGCGGCTGCATCAGGCCGTCCCCATCGTTGCTAGCTAATAAATCGGGCGAGATAGGATTCTATAATCGTATGCTGCTAGCTATAGTTGGCCAGCTTCTCTCTCCAGCCAAGCAAAACCGGGCTAAAAAAGACGCGGCCGGGGGAACATTTCGCGCCACAGACGCGATCAGCCACCTGTTTTTGTCAGTTACCATCACTAATGACATCTGTCCAGAGGTTTATCTTCCTGTTTCAGCCTCTGCATGGTTTTGTAGTGAAGGATATATATGAAAGCGGCTAGCTGGCTGATTCCTTTTTGTTGAGAGGTTTAATCCGAGCAACGTTACTTCCGTTGTTTCGTGTGTAACTGTAACCTGTGAACGTTCACTTCACCAAGGAGCTAGTTTAAAAGCTAACCATCTCAATTATACATGGGTCACTGCTACTTTTTATACATGTAGAAGATCATCACGGAAGAACTTTATATGTCAGCGATGATTCAGAATAAACACGATTGCGACCCCTAGCTGTATCATAGACGGTTGATCGCTAATTAAACTGTTGGCAATTAGCTGTCTGCTGATGGTTGGTAGCTCGAAGGGTTGATAAAATAGTCATTTTATTACTACAAAACAGCGGGCACCCACAATAGTTCGGTTGCAAATAAAATTAATCAGAGCTATTTATTCAGAATAAAACTTGACATGCACTACGGGAAAAACCTTGTTTGTGTGTCAGGCCTTTGGCGAATATCCCGGCCAATATACTCGGCAAAAAACAAAACTCGGCAAACAGGTGCTTTGCGGAGTGCTATACTCAGCAAAGAAAAAAACTTGACAAATAATTGTCTTTGCCGAGTGTTTTTTATGACACACTCGCCAAATAATTGAAAGCAATAAAGTGAAATGTGTTCATTTGGATTTTCAATAGCAAACTTTCGAATTCTGAGTTTATTTTTTTAGGAAGCTAGCACTATATATAAGTATTGATTTTTCTTGAATTTATAGCTCACTTTCTATAAACATGTAATTCACAATTGAATGTTATATTCAGTAAATTGCTAGAAATGTTATTCATGTCTTAACATTAGCACATGGTTCCCAAAAAATGGCAACATTTGTTATAGTAACACAATGTAATATGTTCCATATGCAAAAAACTAGGGATGTTTTAGATTGAAATTTATTGGTACGTTTAAATTATTTAGTGCATTTCAAGGTGTTTAACATATATAATTAAAATTGAATTGTAAGTGCATGAGAAAGTTGGGTTCCAAAATTCTATTTGTGTTCTTGAGTCTAAGTTCATACATTATAAAGAAAATAAGAGGAATTCCAAACATTGGGGTGCCAAGACTCGACCCCGAACATGGACCTTATTATTTATTTAATTCTGAAAAATGCAAACAAAGTCAGGAAAAAATGAAACCTAGCATGGTGTCATGATATGATCCCTAGAGGATGAGTAAAAACTAAAGAAGGTTTCAGAAAAGTTGTAACATACAGTGCTTAGAAAATCGCACAACCTCCGAGGAAGAATCAAGGTTTCGAGATGGAACGGGTCAGGCTTATAGGCGAAGCGGCCATTGCTTTGTCGGTTGACCTTGAATTTTTTTATAAAATCCACATATGCCATTACATGTTCCATGTCAAAGTTTGGCAATTTTTTGGGTCAGCGTGCTATATTTAACTCATTTTGTGCATTTGCTTGGCATTTAACAGATAGTTAAATTTGAACTGTAAATGGGTGAAAAAGATGAAAATTTTGGGTTGAAAAAAAAATCCTATTTTGTTCTCTAGTCTATGTTTTTGGCTTATACAAATAAGATGATGTGGTTTATTGGTTTTTAAATTCTAGAAAATGCAAACAAAATCTGAAAAACATGAAACCTCGCAAGCTGTTGTTGTATGATCCCTAGAAGATGCGGTAATAAATTTCTTAGGTTTCAAAAACATCCGGCATACACTGCTTAGAAACTCGGCCGTCTTCAAGGATGGATCATAGTTTCAAGACGGAATGTGTCAGGTTCTAAGGCGAAGCAACTGTTGTTTCATCCATTGGTCTTGAATATTTTTCTATACAAAAGATACACTAATGCATATGTCCCGTGTCAAAATTCGACAATTTTTTGAGTTAGTTATTTTATATTTATGTCATCTGGTGCATTTCTAGGCACTTAGTGAATATAATTAAAATTGAACTGCAAGTGGGTTAAAAACTTGTCAAAATTGGTTAGAAATTATATTTGTGTTAACTAGTCTCTTTTAGGCCTTATCCAAGATAAACAAATTCCAACACCAAGGTGCCAGGATTCGACGCCATACATGGAGTTTATTGGTTTTATAGTTCAAAAAATACATATAAAGTCTGAAAACATGAGGCCTGTATTGATGTCATTATATTATCTGTAGAGGCCATGTTTAAAATTTGACAATTGTCACACGATTTGTGATGTACTCTACCTACAAATTGTACCATCTCAAAGGCAAAATATAGGTTTTGAGAGAGGGAGGGAATGAATTATGTTTGAAGGTTAAGCGACCCATGATTCATCCATTGGACTTGTAATTTTTCATACACACAATATACACCATTATATGTTCCATGTCAAAATTTTAGAGATTTGTTTTCTATATTTAAGTCATTTGGTATATTTCTAGTAATTTTTAAAATAATTATAAAATGAACTATTAGTGCATGAAAAGTTGGTAAAATTGGTTGAAAAATCCTATTTGTGTTCTTAGGTCTATGTCTAGAAGTTATCAAAGAAAAAAGATTAATTAGAAACATCATGGTACCAGGACTCCATGCTGGACATGGAGTTTATTTGGTTTTTAATTCAACAAAATGCAGATAAATTCTGAAAATAATGAAACCTGACGTGGTGTCACTATAGTATCTCTAGAGGTTCTGGTCAAAACTTTAGAAAGATTTCGCAGAAAATGTGACATATACTACTTAGAAACTGGACCATCTCCAAAGCAGAAGCGGCCGCTGATTCATTTGTTCGACTTGATTTTTTTTTTTACTATACTCAAGATACACAATTACATGGTCTGTGCCAAAAACTAGCATTCTATGGGTTTGTTTGCTATATGTAAGTCATTTAGTGCATTTCTAGGCATTTAGTGAATACGGTTAAAATTTGAACTACAAGTGCCTCAAAAAGTTGGCCGAATTGGTTAAAAAATTCTCTTGTGTTTCCAGTCTCTATTTACAACGTATCCACGAAAGAACGAGTTCCTAACATAAGGGTGCCAGAACTCGACGCCAAACATAGAGTTTATGTTTTTTCATTCTAGAAAAAATGCAAACGAAGTTTGAAAAACATGAAACTTGTGGACTCCACTCCGAACATGGCACTTGATGTTTGAAAATTGCCGTGTTTCATATTTCATTTACAAATCTTTAGTATTAAAAACCAACAAACTCCATGTTCGGGGTAGAGGCTCCACACCCCTGCTGTTTGAAATTTCTCTTCTTTGCTTGTATGAGGCATAAAGTAGACCAAATGATATAAGTAGGATTTTCAACAAAAATTTTCCAAATGTTTTATGCACTTGCAATTCAAAATTTCAATTTTATCCGCTAAATGCTTAGAAATGCACCAGATGACCCCCCCCCCCCCCTACATATTTTTGACATGAAATAACAAATAAGTAATGGCGTATGTTGACTGTATAAAAAAATAATTCAAGTTCAACCGACGAAGAAGCGACCGCTTTTCCTTCATTGTAGATGTTCCAGTTTTTAAGCAGTGCACGTCAAAACTTTCGTGAAATCTTGTGAATTTTTTTCCACAAACTCTAGGGGTCATATAATGACACCATGTCAGGTTTCATGTTTTTCAAACTTTAGTTGCATTTTCGGAATGAAAAAACCAATAAGCTCTATATTTGGGGTCAAGTCTTGACACCCTGACCTTTAGAATTTCCTCTTTTTTCGCTGAATACGACCGAAACATAGACTCAAGAACACCAATAGGATTATTTTGTCAACCTTTTCATGCACTTGATGTTCAAATTTAATTATACTCACTCCTTCTCAAAATATAAGACACATTTGACTCTCCACGGTCTTTGATGCATGATTTTGACCATTAATATGTACCGAAATACATGGGTTAATCATCTTATTTTTTTGCAAAAAAATATTCTATTACATATATCTTTATAATAACTTTGTAGGCATAAAATGAGTGAAAAGTATAGTTCAAGTTGTGTGAGGAAGACCAAAATAGTCAACGTGCGCCTTATATTTTAGGAAGGAGGGAGGATCTGTTAAATGCCTAGAAAATCACTAATGACTTAAATATAGCAAAAATAATAATATGTAAAAAAATCCCTATTTTTACCCACACGGAACATATTACATGTTACCATTGCCAAAGTTTGGCAGTTTTCTGGAACCGTTTGCTAATTTTAAGACATGAAATACATTTCTAGCTATTTACCGAACAATATTCAATTTTGAACTATACATTCAAGGAAATTGATATTTAGATTTTCAATATATATGTACCTCCATTTAGAAAGATAAACTCAAAATTAAAAATTTTCATATGGAAAATCCAAATGAACGCATGCATGTTGATTTTTCGTTGTCTGATGAGTGTCTTAGAAAAAAAAACTCGGCAAGGAATTTGTTTGCCGAGTTCCTTTTTTTTTTGTCAAGTGTTTTATCTGGGACACTTGGCAAACGCCTTTTTTGCTGAGTGCCTGATGAAATGCACTTGTCAAGGTTTTTCCCGTAGTGTAAAAAAAATCTTATCTTCTCTCTATGATCGATGGTGAGAGTTGTGGTACCATGATACGTTCAATAGTAACAACTTTCGTAAACCATTTGTGATGAAGCGTTTGTAGTACTAGAATTTTGCACACCACCGGTTCATAAATAAGTGATGTTTTGACGCACTTGCCGTCATACTTTTAAACTATGACCATCAATATTATTTTAAATACTTGAATTTGAAAGCACGCCTATATGGATTTGTCTCAACGGTTGTTTCTAAAATATCAACTTCTTTTCGTTTAACACACTGCAATAAGGAGTTAGTACATCCTAAAAACCTTATCAATCGCGAATAAACCTGTGGTTGAGTTGGTTAGGTGGACAGTGGTATCCTCAACCCACCAGGGTTCAAATCCTGGTGCTTGCATTATTACTGGATTTATTTCAGGATTTCCTAAATCTCAAGATGATCTCAATTTTTTTTTTGAAGAGGTGGTTTATTTCGTGCATTAGAGTGAGTTATACGAAATCTGGTTTCTAATTTAAAAAGTTGAGTTTTATAACAGAGACATTGTTTTAGACGAGATCGATGAATTAATTAACTTCACCACCTCGCACATCGTATATATACTCGTATCAACCCAGCGCAGGCAGCTATGTGCCTATATATAGAGGTTGATTGAATCCGTTAACAAGTTAAAATTAGGTAGGTCATTTGCGCTGCAACAAGACCTAATTCACTATCCAGTTCATCACACACACGCGTACATGGTGGGCATGGCAACAAACCCCTTCCCTACTTCATGGCAAACACACGAAGGTGCTTCAATTTGCACTAATCAAGAACTAGACTACGAGCATCCTCACTACCTCGGCATTGAGGAGGTAGCGCTCGACGGCGTCGAGCTGGAGCTCGGCCCCCGGGCTCCCAAGGCGACCAAGGTCGACTACCTCAGCTCGCCGTACAACGCCTCATGGCCGCCTGCGCAGGCCGACTTCGAGTCGTCGCGCGTCAGGAAGACGAAGCAGTTCCGCGACGTCCTTGAGACCTGCAAGCAGAAGGTGGAGGCCATGGAGGCTTTGGAGCACTCGCCGCCGGTGTCCGGTGGTGGGTTCGAGGAACAAGCAGGTGAGGCTGTGGTCGCTGTGGGAGATGTCGGGGGCGGTGGCGGTGGCAGCGGGGCTGACGGCATGCGGCTCGTGCAGCTTCTTGTTGCATGCGCCGAGGCGGTGGCGTGCCGCGACCGCGCACAGGCTGCGGCGCTGCTGCGCGAGCTCCAGGTCGGCGCGCCCGTGCACGGCACGGCGTTCCAGCGCGTCGCGTCGTGCTTCGTGCAGGGCCTGGCGGACCGGCTGGCCCTGGCGCACCCGCCGGCCCTGGGCCCGGCGAGCATGGCGTTCAGCGTCCCGCGGTCGTCGTGCCTTGACGGAGCTCGCGGCGAGGCGCTCGCCGTGGCGTACGAGCTGTGCCCGTACCTGCGCTTCGCGCACTTCGTGGCGAACGCGTCCATCCTGGAAGCCTTCGATGGAGAGAGTAACGTCCACGTGGTTGACCTTGGCATGACAATGGGCCTGAACCGCGGCCACCAGTGGCGCGCCCTGCTCGACGGACTTGCCACGCGAGCCGGCGGCAAGCCGGCACGCGTGCGCGTCACCGGAGTCGGCGCCCGCGTGGACACCATGAGGGCCGTCGGGCGCGAGATCGAGGCGTACGCGGAGGAGCTCGGGATGCGCCTCGAGTTCAGGGCCGTCGACCGCACCCTGGAGAGCCTCCACGTTGACGACCTGTGCATCGATGCCCACGAGGCCGTCGCCATCAACAGCGTCCTGGAGCTGCACTGCGTGGTGAAGGAGAGCCGGGGCGCGCTCAACTCTGTGCTGCAGACCATCCGGAAGCTGTCGCCCAAGGCATTTGTGCTCGTGGAGCAGGACGCCGGACACAACGGACCATTCTTCCTGGGGCGGTTCATGGAGGCGCTTCACTACTACGCGGCTCTGTTCGATGCGCTGGACGCGGCTCTCCCGCGCTACGACGCCCGGCGCGCGCGCGTGGAGCAGTTCCACTATGGCGCCGAGATCCGCAACGTGGTCGGTTGCGAGGGCGCGGCGCGCGTGGAGCGGCACGAGCGCGCGGACCAGTGGCGGCGCCGCATGAGCCGCGCGGGCTTCCAGTCCATGCCGATCAAGATGGCGGCCAAGGCGCGGGAGTGGCTGGAGGAGAACGCCGGCGGCAGCGGGTACACGGTGGCCGAGGAGAAGGGGTGCCTCGTGCTTGGATGGAAGGGCAAGCCTGTCATCGCCGCCTCGTGCTGGAAATGCTAGAGACACTGATCACAGCCTCTCGCCGGCCGGACACTTTTGCGGACCACTTCAGAATGTTCACAATATCCATGAATGGACTGGATGTGAGATTGTGAGGTGATGAGGTGAGAGGCGGGGAAGAAAGTATACCTACATATGGGATAGAGTGGATAAATAAAGAGAAGCTCACAGGAGGATTATGCGTAGAGGATGTTCAAGGTATATTACGTGTGCTTGAACACTTGTATAAATTATTATTATAAGGCCCTCCACATAGTGATCGTACCGCTTGACAATTTTTGTATAGGTATTTTGGCTGATCCATATAATTCCTTTCAAAACTTTTTCATTGTCTCCTCTTGATTTTAATTTTAAGAAAGTGTAAGCACTACTTTTTACACTGCAAATGTGATGATTTTATTATAGGTCTCGGTTATCTTTGAGTTTTTTATTTATTTATTACGGTATCATGGTACTCCATGAGTGTGGTTTAGAATACCAACTAAATCCAGCCATTGATATTGAAGTGTGTATTATAGACTTTTTGTATTTCGTGTTTGTTTAACCTATATGTCCACTAAGCTTTTGTAAAGAACCGCTGCTAACTGGTGAGAAAATATCTATACGTCTTGATTTCTTCTTTCTTATCATGTAATTACACACCTACATAAGCATATTAATCACTGGTAGAATAAGGGCCTATTGTCCCGGTTGGTAAGGGCCTTTAGTCCCGGTTCCTGAACCGGGACTAATGAATCGGTACTAATGCCATGGCACTTTAGTCCCGGTTTAGTCCAGAACGGGGACAGATGGGCCTCCACGTGCCCTGTGCGCCGAGCCCAGGCAGGAGGGCCTTTGGTCCCGTTTGGTGGCACCAACCGGGACCAATAGGCATCCACGTGTCAGCATTTCAGGGGCATGGTTTTTTTTTAAAGAGGGGGGGGGGGGGGGGTTGTGGGTTTTGGGGGTTTAATTTAGGTGTTTGATATATTGTGTTAGCTAGCTAATTAATAGAGAGAAGTGTCCTTTCTTTCGTCCGTGCTTGGTCGACGCTACGTACTATACATACGTATAGAGAGGACTAGCTAGACACGCTTCTGAAGGAAAGCAGAAGATCGTCATGAACATATATGCATACAGAGAGAAGTGATATCGACCACCTCTCCTTCTCCGAGAGATTGGTCGAACAACAAGTTCTCGTATATCTATCCGATACTACCGACTACATATATACAATAATTATCTTTTACAAATATAATCTCCTAACATACGGACGCGTGGTCTACATAGTATTCTCCGTCTTCAGCAATCACGTGGTCAAGAAAGAATGCCGCCAATTCCTCTTGAATTGCTCGCATGCGATCTGGTGCTAGGAGTTCATCCCACATCCGAAACATCTAATTTTAAGAAGGGGGTCAATATATATATATATATATATATATATATATATATATATATATATATATATATATATATATATATATATATATATATATATATATATATATATATGAATGAATGAAACTCAACACAAATGGTGGTAATAAAATAAAATTGTAAATATTGTTATTTACGCACTTCATATTGTTTGTCAGAGTAGCCCCGCTCACAGGTCGTGTGGCGGATGGACTCGCAAATGTAGTATCCACAGAAATCATTCCCTTGTTTCTGCCATAACCACTTTACAAGAAATATAGGTCAATCAAACTGATAATTAGCAAGCATGCTAAATGGTATTGATGAAACTAGCGCTTGAATCACTAGGAGATGCGTGGAAATATGCTACTATAGTACTTACTTTTGGGTGTCTAAATTGCAGCTTCTTCGGCAGTCCCGGAGCTTTTTTGGTGAATTTTCTCCAAACCCTGTCATACAAAGAAAACAATTACTTGATATCAGAAATGAAAAAAGTTGCTGATATGGTGGATAATGATCGATTTAACTTACTTCTCGAGCATTTCAGTCATGTTCGCATACTCCTCCGGATTTTTTCGTTTGGAGTCTAAGACAGTTACTACTCCTGCTCAAGCTTAATCTCTAGGAGAATATAGTGGTAGATGCATACGCATGCATAACTCATCAATATTACATTACTATAACCTGGACTAATAAGGGAAACCGAATATGCCACAAGACAGTAACACTCACCTGAAGTTGTAAGGAAAGAGTATTATATCTTTGTGTTCATTTATTACCAATGATTGTAGCAAGTTGGCCTCGGTGTTTTCGGCATGAAATTTAACCTCAGTTGCATCTATGAGATATGTGTTAATGAACCCAATATCACCCACTTGTCTTTTCTTCAATTCGGCGATCTTCAATCTGCATAATATAGTGAGGATAATTATAAATACATGCAATGAAAGAGCTGAGTTATATAGAGAGACTTAATGACAGAAGTAGTACTACTTACAGGACGATAGCAGGTGACCGTTGCTTTATCGAGGGCCAATTGATTGAAAAACTGATAGATCTCCTCAAATGGAATAGGCAACAGTTCAATTCCAACGAGGTCATGCTCCTTTTAACTCTCACATACAAAGTAGTCCTCCCTCAGACTCTCTGCAGGTTTTCATGTACCAATCATGCAATCTTCGCATCATCGTTGATAGAGATCTTTCATCTTTGACGAGAGGCTTCCCGTACTCGTATCTTTGTATCTGCACCTCCAAGAAATCATAATGTACATCGTCGGGCAGGTAATCTCCAGGATTGCTATAACCGGGCACCATCCTCGGATCGACGATGTCGCTAGCAAGCACCTTGAGCGGGGGGCACGATTGCTTGCTTGTTCGCCGAGCTGGGCAATTTGTTTCCCAGCTCGTCGTTCTTTCATCCTTTGATCACCGACAGTACTTCCCGACCTCTCCGCTTCGCAAATGCCTTTCCAATAATGCGCTCATAGTTGCCTTCGGCGGAGACTTGGGTGGTTTTGTCGGGGCAGCAGTGCGCTTCGCTTTCACCGGATCTACCTTCTCCTTCGGAGGTGGATGTCTCTGTGCTTTCAACCCTTGAAACCAGTCCTTCACTTCGGTTCGCGCGATCTTCGCGTTCTCCTCTGGGGTCATATCGTATGGTAACTTCTCTGGAGTCTTCAGAGAAGGACCGAATCTGTATGTCCTCCGCGTTTGGCTCTACTGCTAGACGCCTGCAGAGCAGACGGAGCGAATGTCTTCTTTCCTTGCTTACGAGGCGCAGGAGAAGGACTACGACGCCACGGAGCGGCAGCTGGTCTCTTCCGCCTTGCCGACGAGGCGGAGAAGGAGGAGGCTGGCTGTTCGGGCGCGCCGTCGCAGGCGGAGAAGGAGACGGAGTGCCGCCACGCGCCGGAGAAGAAGCCGGCCGAGTGACCTGATCGTCACTCGCCGGAGGAGGAAGCGGTGGAGGAGGCGGAGTGCCCTGACTCGCCGGAGGAGGAGGAGGAGGCGGAGGCGTCTAGTTCTGAAGGTTGATGAGATCCTTCCGCCATAGGCATGGAGTCTTCAGAGCAGAACCCAGCCGAGTCTCCCCTTCACCGGTAGGGTGGTCAAGCTGGAGGTCCTCAAATCCCTCTGTGATTTCATCCACCATCACCCTAGCATATCCTTCTGGAATCGGCCGGCAGTGAAAAGTTGCGCCGGATTTAGTAGGATAAACAGAGCTAACAGCCGCCTTGACCTTCAAATTCATCCATTGCGCCATAAGGTGGCAATTTTCAGCCTTCGTGATAGCATCCACGGGATAGCTGGCAGGAGCCGTCAAGGCATGCTCCGGCTGAAGCAGCTCGGTGGAAGCCACGCTGCTTCTCCGCTGAGATGGCGGGGTAGCTTCGGGGGAAGCTTCGGCAGGTCGTTTGCTGCGATCTGCTTCTCGTTCCTCTATCGCTTGTACCCTTGCATGCAGCGCCTGCAGTTCGGTCTGCTGCACTTTCTTCCTCCTCTCCTGGCATTTGTAACCGCCTGCGTCCGGAAACCCAGCCTTCCATGAAACGGAGCCTGGCGTGCCTCGTGTCCGTCCAGGGTGCTCAGGATTCCCGAGGGCCATTGTGAGCTCGTCGTTCTCTCTGTCTGGAAAGAACATCCCTTGTTGCGCTGCTTCGATATATTGCTGAAGCCTCTTGACTGGTATGTTCAATTGATCGTCCGTCCAAATGCACTTCCCTGATACAGGGTCCAAGGTTCCGCCAGCCCCGAAGAACCAAGTCCGCAACGGTCTGGCGATTCATTGTCTCTGGTTCGATCTCTTCATCAAGCAGATCATTCTCAGCCTTGGCCCACTTAGGCCGGGCTATGAGGTAGCCACCTGACCCCGTGCGATGGTGAAGCTTCTTCTTCGCAGCATTTTTCTTGTTTGTCGCCGACATCTTTTTACTCTTTTCTGATGTCTTGTGGGCCACAAATGCGGGCCAGTCATCTCTGATCTTCTCATATTTGCCCTTGAATTCTGGGGTCTCTTTTTTATCGACAAACTTATTCAGGTCTTTCTTCCCATTCCTGAATAGGTCTGCCATCTTCTTAAGAGCAAAAGACTTGATTAATTGCTCAACTGGCTTCTCCGGATCATCCTCTGGCGGTAGGGTGAAATTTGACTTCAGCTCAGTCCAAAGATCATTTTTACGCATATCATTGACATAAGACACCTCGTGGTCTTCGTTCTTAGGCTTATACCATTGCCGGATGCTAATCGGGATCTTGTCCCTAACCGTAACCCCTCACCGAGCAACAAATGCCTTCTTTGTCCGGATGGGTTCAATCGGTTGGCCGTCAAGACGATTTGTATGATCTCAAACTTTTCATCCGAGCTCAACTTTTTCTTCGGGCCTCGTCTCTTTACCGAAGTTGTGCTCGATCCGAAGGGCTAGAAAAAGAACAAAGACGAGAGTTAATTAATATGTGTACATACCAAAACAATGAATGCATCAATTAGCTAGTCAGCACAGGCTTAACTAATATATATACCTGGCCGGACTCGGTTCGGTCACCGGAGCCATCCTCATGGTCTACTTCTTCTTGCACCAGCATTGGGTCATCGGAGCGATCACCATCGTAGCCAGCTGCTTCTTCACCCTCTCCTTCCAGACCATCGGTGTCGTTGAGAAACATCAACGGCGACGGCATCACTTCCTTCTGCGATTATGTCCCTCAACAACGCTTCTTGTGCTTCGTCTCGGGGGTGTCCATAGTTTCTACAAATATTTACAACATGGCAATTATTATTCAAACATGACAGATATGGATATATTAGTGGCAAACGTAGAACTAGCTAGGTAATTACAATAAGGAATCATATTAATTAGTGGCCTCGACGCTGCTTCTCTAGGGTTTGAATTGGCCTCGACAACGCTTCAATGGTTAGGGGTGGCCTCGAGAACGCTTCAAGGAGGGTAATATCGACAACGACGAGATACATACACGGGAAAATAATGTTATCGGGAGGGGGTATATCGAATTTCCCCACGTGTTGAAGTTATCGAGGAGAGGGTATATCGACCCCCTCAACGTGTTGAAGTTAGCGGGAGGGGTATATCGACCCCACGTGTTGAAGTTATCGGGAGGGTATATCGACCCCCTCGTGTTGAAGTTATCGGGAGGGGGTATATCGACCCCCCCACGTGTTGAAGTAATCGGGAGTTTATATCGACACGACATACGAACATGCATGGGAAAATAATATATATTATCGTGGAGGGGGTATATCGACCCCACAAGTGATGAATTTATCGGGAGAGGTATACCGCCCACCCCACGTATTGAAGTTATCGAGTTTATATCGACCACGACATACGTACATGGGAAAATAATATTATCGGGGAGGTATCCACCCCCTCGTGTTGAAGTTATCGGGAGGGGTATATCGACGACGACAGACCCGATAAAACATAAGAAAACAAAGAAGAAATAAAAAGAGGAGAAGAAGAAAGGAATAGCTAGAGGAGAAGATCGAAGAAAAAAAAGAAGAAGAAAAAGAGGACACTATTCCTTTCTTCTTCTCCTCTTCTTTTTCTTCTTTTTTCTTCTTCTTATTTATTTCTCCTTTTCTTCATCTCCTCTTGTTCTTTCTTTCCTCTTCTTATTTTCTTCTTTATTCTATTTTCTCTTCTTCTCCACTATTCCTTTCTTCTTCTCCTCTTCTTTTTCTTCTTTTTTCTTCTTCTTATTTATTTCTCCTTTTCTTCCTCTCCTCTTGTTCTTTCTTTCCTCTTCTTATTTTCTTCTTTCCTATCCTTCTTTTCCTTCCTTTCTTAATATCACTTAGCAAATTTTGCAACGATAGGGAGGTGCTCCCATGGTCTAAAATCCGTCTATGCACGATAGAAAATTCTGAAAAATACATCTATGATCCCTCAACGTCCCGCCTCTCTCATGAACAAAAAAATATCTGTGAATTAAAAAACATCATGTTCTATGAACAAAAAACATTATATTTCATCCACATTCGTGCATACATCATATATGTGATCATCTATGAAAAAACATCATATTCTATAAAAATCATTACATATATATATATATATATATATAAACAAGCATATATATAAATATATGAAAAATAAAAATGCCACGGGAGGGCCCCTGCGGCCGGACCAAGCTGAGGAGAGGACCGCTGGGGTCGGCGGGCGAGGATGGCGTCGGGCAGGCGCGCGGCGGCGAGGGCGGAGTCGGGCGGCGCGGGCAGGCGGCGCGGGCGACGGCGAGGTGGGCCGAGGCGGAGTCGTCAAGGCAAGGGACGGGCAGGCGACGCGGTCAGGGCGCGGGCGACGGCGACGACGGGCACGGGCGAGGCGACGGCGACGGCGGGGGCGACGGGCGGCGTCGGCGTCGGGGCGGCAACTGCGAGAGATGAGAGTGAAAATTTCCTAAGTGTGAACTTATATAGCAAAGCCTTTAGTCCCGGTTCGTGGCACAAACCGGGACTAAAGGTGGGCATTAGTCCCGGTTGGTGGCACCAACCGGGACCAAAGGCCTCTTTTCAGCAGCCCAAAGGGCGGGAAGCGGCGGCCTTTGGTCCCGGTTGGTGGCACCAACCGGGACCAAAGGCCTTGTGCTGCCCCGCGCCCAAAAGTTTAGTCCCACCTCGCTAGTTGAGAGGGCTCGAGAGTGGTTTATAAGCGCTGCTGCGCCCACCCTCTCGAGCTCCTCTCAACTGCAGCTTTCGGCCTAATCATCACGAGCTATGTGCCTGTGGGCGTACTTGGCCTCCTGCGGGCCTGAATCTTGGCCCATGTAGGGTTTCTAGTCGTATTCAGGCCGTGGGGGCCCAGTAGGCGGCACTATTTTTATTTTTTTCTAGTTTTTTTGTTTTGTTTTCTGCATTATTTATTTTTTTGTTTTTGCTTTATTTTTTAATTCTTTTTGCTTTTAGTTTTAGAAAAATTATAAACTTTCTGTTAGTGCCATTAGTTTTCAAATTTGAAAACACTTTTTTTGTTTTATTTGTTGCTTTATTTATTTTATTTTATTTCTACTTACAACAAAATACTTATTGTTGCTATTTTTATTTTTATTCCAGTTTTTTTGTTTTGTTTTCTGCATTATTTATTTTTTGTTGTATTTTGCTTTATTTTTTAATTCTTTTTGCTTTTAGTTTTAGAAAAATTATAAACTTTCTGTTAGTGCCATTAGTTTTCAAATTTGAAAACATTTTTTTGTTTTCTTTGTTGCTTTATTTATTTTATTTTGTTTCTACTTACAACAAAATACTTATTGTTGCTATTTTATTTTTTTCCAGTTTTTTTGTTTTGTTTTCTGCATTATTTATTTTCTTTTTGGTTTTTTGCTTTATTTTTTAATTCTTTTTGCTTTTAGGTCAACAAAATTATAAACTTTCTGTTAGTGCCATTAGTTTTAGAAAAATTATAAACTTTCTGTTTGTGCCATTAGTTTTCAAATTTGAATAGTTAAAATTTGAATTCTTTGAAATTTGTGTGAATCACAAGTTTGTGATTAACTTCACTAAAAAAATGAACATAGATGCACCTATAGAGAAAATTCGACCTAAATTCATAATCAATTTCTATGAATTTCCTGTAGAAGCTCCCTAATGCAACCGGAAGCAGTTGCGTCATAATCACATGGCAGTCATGAGACTTTAGGTTATGGAACTTTTTCTCTGGCATATTTATTATTCCCTTTATATTCGACGAGAAGCCAGTCGAGACCTTCATCTTGAAAGGTGCATTCAAAGAAGATTTCTTTCTCTTCTTCGTAAGAGCGTAGCTGGCAGGACCTTCATACCGCTTTGGAGGCATGCCCTCTTTTTTCGCAAGCGTTGCAGGTCCTCCGTGCCTCGGGTGTATCTTTTGTCTTCCCATACACGCCCAAGAAGCCTAGCAGGTTCACGCAAAGGTTCTTCGTCACGTGCATCACGTGGATCGAAGAGCGGACCTCTAGGTCTTTCCGGAGGGTAGGTCCCAAAATATAGATTTCTTCTTCCACATGGATGCGTGATTCTCAGCGTCATTCGAACAGCTAGTCCACCGACCCTTTCCAAAGATTACGTGTAAATTATTGACCATAGCAAGTACGTGATCACCGCACGCATGGCGGGCTTCTTCCGGTGATCTGCCTCGCCTTTGAAATGCTTGCCTTTCTTTCTACATTGATGGTTGGTCGGAAGAAATCGACGATGGCCCAGTACACATTCTTCCCGCAGCTTCCCAGGTATATACTATCGGTGTCAAGTAAACAGTGCGTGCATGCGTGATATCCCTTGTTTGTCTGTCCTGAAAGGTTACTGAGAGCGGGCCAATAGTTGATGGTCACGAACAGCAAAGCCTTTAGGTCAAATTCCTCCTTTTTGTGCTCATCCCACGTGCATACACCGTTTCCATTCCACAACTGTAAAAGTTCTTCAACTAATGGCCTTAGGTACACATCAATGTCGTTGCCGGGTTGCTTAGGGCCTTGGATGAGAACTGGCATCATAATGAACTTCCGCTTCATGCACATCCAAGGAGGAAGGTTATACATGCATAGAGTCACGGGCCAGGTGTTGTGATTGCTGCTCTGCTCCCCGAAAGGATTAATGCCATCGGCGCTTAAAGCAAACCATACGTTCCTTGGGTCCTTTACAAACTCATCCCAAAGATTTCTCTTGATTTTTCTCCATCTGACCCGTCGTGGTGCTCTCAACTTCCCATCTTTCTTACGGTCCTCACTGTGCCATCACATCAACTTGGCATGCTCTCCGTTTCTGAACACACGTTTCAACCATGGTATTATAGGAGCATACCACATTACCTTCGCAGGAACCCTCTTCCTGGGAGGCTCGCCGTCAACATCACCAGGGTCATCTCGTCTGATCTTATACCGCAATGCACCGCATACCGGGCATGTGTTCAGATCCTTGTATGCACCGCGGTAGGGATGCAGT
This sequence comes from Aegilops bicornis, assembly GCA_021605145.1. NCBI lineage: Eukaryota > Viridiplantae > Streptophyta > Magnoliopsida > Poales > Poaceae > Aegilops > Aegilops bicornis. Next base: position 676,671,636 of record CM038671.1, read on the forward strand.
CATTAGGGCATCCATGTATCTTCTGCACCTCCAATCCTCGAGGGCATACGACCTTCTTTGCTGCGTATGTACTGTCGGGCAATTCGTTATCCTTTGGAAGCTTCTTCTTCAATATTTTCAGTAGCTTCTCAAATCCTTTATCAGCACAACATTCTCTCGCCTTCCACCGCAGCAATTCCAAAGACGGTACCGAGCTTTGTGTTGCCATCTTCGCAATTGGGGTACAACCCTTTTTTGTGATCCTCTAACATGCGATCGAACTTCAGCTTCTCCTTTTGACTTTCGCATTGCGTCCTTGCATCGACAATGACCCGGCGAAGATCATCATCATCGGGCACATCGTCTGGTTCCTCTTGATCTTCAAGAACCGCCCGTTGTAGCATCATCATGCACATCGTCTGTTCCTCTTGATCTTCAAAGCTTTAGCCCGTTGCAGCATCATCGTGCACATCGTCTGGTTCCTCTTGATGTTCAAGAGCATCACCGTATTCGGGGCACATAGTTGTCATCGTACTCTTCTTCTTCGCCGTCTTCCATCATAACCCCTATTTCTCCGTGCCTCGTCCAAACATTATAGTGTGGCATGAAACCCTTGTAAAGTAGGTGGGTGTGAAGGATTTTTCGGTCAGAGTAAGACTTCATATTCCCACATATAGGGCATGGACAACACATAACACCATTCTGCTTGTTTGCCTCAGCCACTTCGAGAAAATCATGCATGCCCTTAATGTACTTTGAGGTGTGTCTGTCACCGTACATCCATTGCCGGTTCATCTGCGTGCATTTTATATAATTAAGTGTGTCAAAAATCATTACAGAACATCATGAATAGATAATTAAGTGACCAAATTAATAGAAGTTCATCATCACATAAAAACCAAAGTACATACATAGTTCTTATCTAACAACATAAAGCTCTGCAGAGCATCTAAATTAATTAAACCATACATTGAAACTATGTAAAACATTTCAATGCGAAAACAAATGCGATCATAATCGTAACCAAGGTGATCCAACGGCATAATGATACCAAGCCTCGGTATGAATGGCATATTTTCTAATCTTTCTAATCTTCAAGCGCATTAAGGCCCATCTTGATCTTGTGATCATCGACGACATCCGCAACATGCAACTCCAATATCATCTTCTCCTCCTCGAGTTTTTTTTATTTTTTCCTTCAAGAAATTGTTTTCTTCTTCAACTAAATTTAACCTCTCGACAATAGGGTTGGTTGGAATTTCCGGCTCAACAACCTCCTAGATAAATAAAATCTATGTCACGTTGGTCGGCATAATTTTCATAAACAATAAATGAACCGATAGTTATGAAAAGATAATATATACCACATCGGAATCATAGAAAGGACGAGGGCCGACGAGGGCGGAGACCAAAACCATCGCACTATATAAGATGCAATAATAAAAGTAAGAAAATAATACAAGTATCTATCTAAACATACAAGTAAGAATATTTTTCCTTTCAGAAAGAAGATAAGAACAAGAGGCTCACCACGGTGGTGTCAGCGATGAGATCGGCGCGGGTGATCGACGGCGGTGAAGACGGGGACGGGGCGTGACGGACCGCTAAACCTAGACAAATATTGAGGAAAATGGAGCTTGGAGGTCGAGCTTGGAGAGGAGAAAGCTTAAGTAGTGTGGCTCGGGCATTCCATCGAACACCTTGTGTGCATAGGAGGTGAGCTAGAGCACCACCAAGCCCTCTCCCCCTCGGCGGCCAGAAAAAATAGAGCAGTGTGCTCTGCTCTCACGCGAAGGGGTATATATAGGCACCTCATTGGTCCCGGTTGGTGGCATGAACCGAGACTAAAGGGGAGCCTTTGGTCCCGGTTCAAGCCACCAACCGGGACCAATGGTGGTGGGCCAGGAGCGAGGCCCATTGGTCCCGGTTCGTCCCACCAACCGGGACCAAAAGGGCCAGACGAACCGGGACCAATGCCCACGAGGCCCCGGCCGGCCCCCTGGGATCACGAACCGGGGCAAATACCTCCATTGGTCCTGGTTCGTGGCAGAACCGGGACTAATGGGCTGAGCAGGCCTGGGTCATTGCCCCCTTTTCTACTAGTGAAGTTGATTATCAGCCACTTTGGACATACTGAAAATGACATTCTTCCATTTGCGAGCGGTAATATGTTTGTTCAATATTAGTATAAGATAAGATAATATATTGTTATTTAATTTATATGATAAGATGGAACTATTTCCTATAAGAAGAGACACAATTGTTGGTAATTTAAGTTTATAACATGAGATGCTAGTATGAGATAAGATGTTGCTGATCTGCTATCTTTACATTCAACTAATCAGTTAATATTCTATTGGTTTGTTGTTGTTAAGTTGAACTGATGCCATTGCTAGATAAGATGCGACCATTAGTAATTTAATTTTATGACGTAAGATGATGTAAGATAAGAGCTGATGTTTTGCTATTGTTACATCCAACTAATTTTTACCAGGACATCCAACTTACTAAAATAAAATGCTAGCGGTTTGTTAAATTTGTCATTGTTGAAACTTTAATTCATTTAATTAATATAAGATTATATATTTGTGTTGTGTGCATGAGTTTAGTAGACATGACCTAGTACTATACTAAATATCTAGTTTAGCCATATGAGGGTATTCCACAATTCCCTCTATCCATATTTAAATGTTATAAACAAAATCTTACTCTGTCCATTTTAATCATCCCTTCCTCACCCTAACCTCATATGGTCGATTTACTAAATATTTTTTCGCCTCCCTTATTCCTCTCCCATTTATATAGATTGTCACTTCCCTTCTCCCCTCGCATGTCGATATATTATCTCTTCCCTTGCTTAGTTGATTCTTTTCTAAATAGGGTGCTTATACTGTACAACATAGTTGTTTACCAACAGATGTCATGTCTATGTTATGTGCTTCCACTTCTATACTCCACTGCTAGCATCCTTGCTTTAAATATCTTTATTAATTTGTATCATATGTATGGCATTTTTATTACAGTCGAACCAGTTTGGTTCTACAGTTGAAACCCTAGCCGGCGGAGGAAGCGAAGCTCCATTTTTTAGCTCGTGTTTCCGCAGGTTCACCTCCTATCTGGTGGCCACTTTAGCGCTAGGAGGCGAGGGGAACCACAGAAAAAAGATGGAGTGTAGTCTAAGTTTTTTTATGTTACTTTTATGCGTCCAAGCCGATGGCGGTTCGATGGTGGTGGCAACTTCATAAGGAATAGAAGTACCAATCATCATAGTTGACACGCCACGCGTTGGGAAGTTTATGGTGTTGTCGTCCCATGGATCTAGATCTGGTGGGTTATCATTCGACGCTTCGGCCTGTCAAGATCCTAGTGATGTCAAGTCTTGAGTTTGAATTTGGTCTACTCAGCAGTTCTCCTATTTTACTATTTTGTGATTTTGATCTTCTTCCCCATTGGAGCGTCTCCCCCATCCACAATGTGTTCAACGATCTTATGTTCTCACCCATTGGGATGGGCGGCTTATGCAGCTTTTGAAATCCTACGAAGTTAGTCCAACTTGTGCAGTTTTATGTTCTCTAGCCTTTTCACTAGAGGCTTGATGAGAAGTGAAAATTAAATCCATAGAGGTAGAGATAACGAATTCAAAGAACTTCAATGTAACTTTTGGTTGTATTAGAGATCTGTTTTACCCAATTGTGGTTCAGTTTCTTTGATCTGATGTAATTTGGTTATTTAATGAATAAGGTTAGAATTTTTTTAAAAAATATGATCTCCTTAATGTATATTTCGATGAGGCTGTTGTGCTCACGCAGGCGTCAAATCTTCCTGTATAGGGCAAGGCAGAGAAGCTAGTATTTTGGGAGATTAAGATACGCCAACATGGTTCTCCTTTTCCATTTTTGCACTGCATCCTTCCGAAAGGCAAAGGCAACGAGATAATAAATAGAGTGATGAGTTTTCTATTTCCTTGCCAAATTGTAATCTATGTTTCATGGCTTGGATATAATATTGGTTATGAACTTCATAATATATATTGAAGGCAATCTAGGACTTCACTATATATATATATATATATATATATATATATATATATATATATATATATATATATATATATATATATATGTTGGATGTAATCTCACTCATGTATGGATTTGATCATGGTGATGTGTGGATGCAAATATCGAGGTTAAACATATAACTATGAATTCCCAGTGTTGTTTCCAGCAATAATTGACATGGGGCAGCGTACGCATAGAGAATCCATAGGGATGCACGCGAGACAACTATTTACCCAGGTTCAGGCCCTAAAGACGATGTAATACCCTACCTCATGACTTTGTTGATATTATTGATGGTTGCCTCGCATGAGAGGTATGGTTTGTGTGCGAGCACATATGGTGTATTAGACCGCGTATTTGAGCCCGGATTGAGAGGCCCCTACCTCCCCTTATATAGGTGGACGGGGGCTAGAGTTATTACTTTCTTTTAGAATGAGAGCTAGAATTACATGGGTCAGAGTCGGTTTACAATTGAACTCTAAGTATGCGCCCCACGAGTATGTCTCGCAATTGGATCAGTTTTAGAAACCTCCGCACAAATTTTTCCCGTTTTTATCTATGTTTTCTTTATCTGTTTATTGAGTTTTTTCTCCTTTTATCTTTTCCGTATGTTTTCACTATTGGTTTGTTGGTTTTCTTTCAGAGTTTTTCAAATTTTTTCTTATTGCTTTTCTTTTTCTAGCTTTTTTCTTTTTTCAAATACTCTGTCAACTTTTTTAAATAAATGGTGTACATTTTTATGCAGGTTAAATATTTTTAAGATACATGTTGAACATTTTTCAAATAAGTGTTGAACATTTTCCCAAATACATGTTGAATATGTGCAAATGCACATTTAATATATTTTCTAATACCTGGTGAACATTTTCAGACACACGTATGATTTTCTTCAGAAAATTCATGAGCATCTTCAAAAAACAATCAAATTTTTATGTGTGTTGCAACAAGTTTTTAAATGGCATCAATATTTTTATGTCATGAAAATTCTTCCAAAACCGTGGGAACAAATTTTTACATTTCATGAACATTTTTTAAAAATGTCATGTAACATATTTTTAATGTACAAACAATTTAGAAATTTCATACGTAATTTTTTTGAATATTATGAACATTTCTTATAATTTACGTGAACATGTTTTTACATTTTCATGAACATTATGAAATGTAATGATCATATTGTTTAAATGCGTGAACATTTTTCAAATTTCACGAACATTTTTTGAATGGTATGGAACTTTTTTTAAAAGAAAATGAGCAAACAATTTTTACACTACATGAACACTTTTATGCACGGTGAACCTTTTTCAAATTTAGAGGTAAGTACTCTGAAATATAAGTATTTCACAATATAAAAAATATAAAAAGGGGGAAAATGAACAGAACAAACTATAACTTGACAAGGGAGCGTTCAAACAAACGAACTAGGGGCATCTCCAGCCGCGCCCCTAGGGAGGCTGTAACGCCCTAGTTTCCGTCATATCGGTATTATGTTCCCGGATTTTGCGTCCCTAACGCGGTTGGGTGATTTATGGGACCCCCTTGACAGTTCGCTTTGAATAAGACTCCTCCAGCAAGGCCCAACCTTGGTTTTACCATTTGACTACCTACCACATATACCCCTTCCCTTGGGTTCTGCAGACTCAAGGGTCATCTTTATTTTAGCCCCCCCCCCCTCGGGCCAGTGCTCCTCCAAGTGTTGGTCCGAACCGAGCAGCCTGCGGGGCCACCACGGGGAAACTCGAGGCTTGGTTTTACTCGTAGGCTGACCTATCCGGTGTGCCCTGAGACCGAGATATGTGCAGCTCCTATCAGGATTTGTCGGCACATCCAGGCGGCTTTGCTGGTCTTGTTTTATTGCTGTCCAAATGTCTTGTAGCCGGGATTCCGAGACTGATCGGGTCTTCCCGGGGAGAAGGAATATCCTTCGTTGATCGCGAGAGCTTATCATGGGCTAAGTTGGGACACCCCTGCAGGGTATTATCTTTCGAAAGCCGTGCCCGCGGTTATGAGGCAGATGGGAATTTGTTAATGTCCAGTTGTAGAAAACCCGAAGTTGACTTTAATTAAAATACACCAACCGCATGTGTAACCGTGATGGTCTCTTCTCGGCGGAGTCCGGAAAGTGAACACGGTGTTGGAGTTATGTTTGACGTAGGTTGTTCTAGGATCACTTCTTGATCATAGTTGTTCGACCGTGCCTTGCTTCTCTTCTCGCTCTCTTTTGCAAATGTAGCCACCAGATATGCTAGTCGCTTGCTGCAGCTCCACCTCACTACCTTCTCCTACCCATAAGCTTAAATAGTCTTGATCTCGCGGGTGTGAGATTGCCGAGTCCCCGTGACTCACAGATACTTCCAAAACCAGTTTGCAGGTGCCGATGAAACCGTGCAGGTGATTTAATTCGAGCTCAAGGAGGAGCTCGATGAAGATCTTGTTCATTGTGTTGTTTCGCTTCAGTTGATCAAGAGTGGAGCCCAGTTGGGACGATCGGGGATCCGTAGCATTTGGGGTAGTCTTCTTTTATTTTGGTTCCGTAGTCGGACCTTGATTGTATCTGTATGATGTAATGCTTTACTCATGTATTGTGTGAAGTGGCGATTGTAAGCCAACTATGTATCTCTTTCCCTTATGTATTACATGGGTTGTGTGAAGATTACCTCACTTGCGACATTGCTTTCAATGCGGTTATGCCTCTAAGTCGTGCTTCTCGACACGTGGGAGATATAGCCGCATCGAGGGCGTTACAAGTTGGTAATCAGAGCCATCCCCGACTTAGGAGCCCCCTGCTTGATTGAATCGCTGACTTTGTTGAGTCTAGAAAAAAATGTTTTGAGTCTTAGGATTATATATATCGGAGAGTAGGATTCTTTTTACTCCTCAGTCCCTTCGTCGCTCTGGTGAGGTCTCCTGACGTAGAAGTTTTGACTCTTCTCTCCTCAAATTTCACTAATTTTTTTTTTAGGATCACGCGGGTATCTTGGAATCGTTCTGATGGTTTTGTGACGAGAACATTGTTCTTGGTGCCTCCTGACATTTAGGGGTTGTGGCAGTGTCCCGGGGAGTTGAGCTCCGAGGTGTTGTCGTCACAATTTTATCGTTGCAGTTCTAGAATACCTGAGATTTGCCGACATCGAAATCTCTTTTGTACAGTTGTTGGTGAGATAACCCCGATAACCCAGTACTGGGGTGAGCTCGAGAGTATTGCCATGACTCGTATAACGGATGCTTTTTGAAGGTCGAGGTACACGATTTCCGAAGGTTTCTTGGTTATGTGTTGACGGATGGATACAAATTTGGATCTAGGTATTGTTAGTTTGGGTGATATATTTTGTGTCCCTGTATCCCCAACACCAGATTGCATAACCAGAAAGTTTCGAGTTTATAGGTGGAATTCAAGTAGCTCCTAGAATATCTTTCCGACAGATGCATGATATGAGATTGGGTAAATCTCTATCATATGTATTTGTTTCCGGCTTATTCCGCAAGCCAAATCCTTTGTTTTTGTTTTGTTTTTGTGGTATTCGAGTTGCTTCAATGCCAAGTGTTGATTCCATACCTTATTCTAAACGGTGTTCTCATATTGCTATGTGAATACTAATCCTTCTTGATCATCGAGGTCGCTATGTTAATTCTTTTCTCAACCGCGTGCTTCTCTTCAAGTGGATCCAATCATTCCAACATTCGCAAGATCAATTCTAAGCTTTTTCTCAACGGTGTTCATTTCATCCGACCCAAGTTGCCTTTGTTTTCCCACCCTCCCACCCTTTTTCTTCAAGCACTCAGATTTCTTAATCAAGTATCCATTTTATTGAGTGAAGTTTCTTCATTCTTTTCCTTTAATGTTTTATCCGGTGATTTCTCATGAAGAGCCAAGGAAGCTTCAACCTTATCATTTTTCCATTCTAATTTTCTTCTCCGGTGGATTTAGTTCAAGATTTCGGTGTTGATCTTATCCCTTTTCCTCTTTTCACAATGCTTTCCCATTCCGATGCAAATTAATCATTCACCTCTCGCTATTCATTTGTTCCGGAGTGTTGAAGATATCTCTGGAGATTCGTGTTTCCATTTCCAATCCGTTCAAGCTATCTGGAGATAATTATCTCATTCAAGCCATTTAATTCAACCGGCGCAGTCTCTCTTTCAATCGTTCAATAGTGGTTCTTTTGAGTGGGCCCTAACCCACAGGTCTTTTTCCAGGATCTTACCTGACTCTGCTAATTCTTTCTGAAGCTATTCCCAAATTCTTTTCAAAGTTTGACGTAAGTATGAATTTCATCAGTCATATGCCTTTTTCCAAGATCTTCCAAATTCTTTTCATTGTTAGCTCAACCTTTCTAATTTTCATACCGGAGTATCTCAACAATTCATGCTGGTGTTTCTCATCGTCATTCTCAACATTTGCAGACTGAAGAAGAGTTTCTCTTAAATCTTGCTCCATTCTCTTCAAGATTCATGGTTCTAGCTTGATGCCATCCTCTCATAATTATTTTCGATTGTGAGAATTCTTTTAACCCACCCGGAGCATTTCAGGAGTCTTTTCAGTTTGATTCTTCTGAGCCCATCATCTCGTAATTATTCATTCAAGCGTTCAACTCTTGTTTTCCAAATCTCACCGGTGCATCGTCGAAATATCCTCTAATCAGTTCATGATCTCTTCGTTCTCATGTATCTAAATTCTGTCAAGCATCTTTATTCATTTTCTAACTCTTCACAGTGAATTGTGCCTTTGCTACTTTCATTTTCAATTCCAACGGTGGTTCCATCAATACCTTCTGAAGTTTGCGCTATATCTCTATCTGTAATCATTTTTCAATGAGAATAAGTAGTATGCCAAATCCATTGCTTGACATCAATTTAATTGGTGAAGGATGAGCATAATGTAATTCTTATTCTTGTTTCATCTAGTAAATTCAATTCCTTATTCCGGAGGTTCATCAAAATTCTTTATTTCATTTGTTCATCTTTCTTTCCGGAGTTCAAAGTTTTCTCCGTTATATCATTTCAAAGCTTCATCTTATCACTGCAAGGCTTCACCTTGTGTTTTCAACTTCTCTTTCTTTTATCATCCTTTTCTTACCGGAGTTCTTCATGGAGGCTCTACATGATGGTTCGTCAAGGATTCTTTTCATTCTTCAATTGTTCTTCAAGATTTTTCTCTAGGAGTTAAGATCCGTCAAGCCATACTTCAAAATAAACATGGTGTTCCAACACATGTTTTGTTTTGAGGCGTTCAAGCATTCTTCATCTTGCATTCCGAAGTGCAATTCTTTCTACCTTATCTTTTGAGATGGTGTTATGTCATCCTTGGCAATTTCTCCTCGTGCTTCATGATTCACATATTGTCAAGAATGAGGTATTTTAAATCCATCAATCTCTTCTTTGGAGTTATCTTGGGCTATATTTGACCTAAAGCTTTCCCTAAGGATTGTTGCTATTTATGGTGCTTATAAATGACCCAAGTTCTTCATTTGTCCTCTCGGTGAAATAAGTTTCTCGTCTCCTTGTTGATATCAATCCAATCGTTTGTTTCCATTAGTGGCAGAATTTCACCTCATAATTTTGAGAAGTTTTCCATAAGCCCACTACAAGTTTATTCTTTTCATTGTTGATTTTTCAACAACTCCGTTCTAGCCTTCCTCGTAAGGATGTTTCTTTCAAATTCATTTGTGGTAGAAGTTGGCATTTTCTTCTCCATTCTGTTATTCCAATGATCTATCTTCTATTCTTTCTTCCGGAGGCATTGTGATGTTGTTCTCTTCACCCATCATCTCGTTTTGCCAAGATCATATTCTTTTCATGCTTATCCATTTAACCGGAGTGTTGTGTCTATCGTTCCTCTTTTAACCGGAGTCTCATCCAGGTGCTTTCATTTTACCAAGTTCATGATTCTAATTCCTTCCATTTACAGTCGGAGTGCTGCCCAAATTATATCATTCTTAATCCTACTCTATCTTGTTTTAACCGGAGTGGCTTCAAAATCTATCTTGCCCCCTAAGCTCTTGGTTCTCATCATGTTCTTTGTTCTTCTCTGCTAACAAAGTGTTTACAATCTCGTTCATCTCCATTGTATTCTTCTTTCAATTTTTTAACCTCTCAAGGTTCATGGTTTCACTCGTTTGTCAAAGAAGCAACTGTGTCTTATCTCTTTCTCTTCCGCTTCTCTCCGGCGCTATCCTAGATCTCGGGACGAGATCCTCTTGTAGTGGTGGAGTGTTGTAACACCCCGAGACCGATGCTCCAGAGGACTTCCAGCTATTCCGGGTTTCGCCATGTGTTTATTTTGTGCTTGCTCTTTTATTTTTGCATTGCATCATGTCATCATGCCATCATATCATTAATTTTTAAAACTCAACTAAATAAAATCGTATGGATCTTCGGTCCATTTAAATCGAGGGAAGGGTGACTTCTCTTTATAACATACCCTCCCGATATTTAGGGAGATATTATAAAAATATTCCATTGTTTTGGAATCACCATAACCCACTTGCAAATAATTCCCAATGCCTTTGTTATCTTAATTCTTGGTCTCCAACATTGCCCATAATTTCTTTTATCATATTCCGGAGCTCCACCAAAAATCCGAACATTTTTGGACACTTCAAAAAACCTAGTCCTAGTTCAAACCCATTTGAATTAAATTCAAATGAGTTTGAATTTAAATCTTTAAATCGTGGCCTTTCTATTTTTCTTGGAACGAGCATATTTTTGCGAGTCCGGGAAATTACCCTCATGCCCTAATTCTTGTCCACTCATTTCTTTTCTCTTCCTTTCTTTCTTTGCTTTTCTGTTTTTGGAGGAGTTTTGAAGAGAGAGGGAGAAGAGAGCCTAGCAGTCAGGCCCCTGGCCATTCTCCTCCCCACCAGGCCGGCCCAGTCTCCCTAGGCCAGCCGCAGCCCACTACCTAAGCCGGCCCAAGGCCCAGCGGCCCCTGCCTATCTCACCCTAGCCCCGACCCCCTCATCTCGATCTCTCCCTCTGGCCGCCGCCTCCTGCTCGATCCCCATCTACGCCCGATCCCCATCCCCTCGATCCATCTCCTCCCCCTCGTACCTGCGCCCGATCCTCATCTCCCTCCTCTCGATCTCTCCCTCTCCCTTGCTCGTGTCGCCATCCGCAGAGAAAGAGAGAGGAGTGAGACCCCTCAAGCCAACCACCCCGCGGCCCCGCGAGCTCGTCCGCCCGCACGGCCATGGCACCGCCGGCATCCATGTCCCGCCGCGGCCCTGCGGACGTTGGTGACCCCGACGCGCCCGCGCCCGATCTTCTCCAAGCCGCGCCGCCGGCCAAGTCCCTCTTCCCCTCCTCGCCATCGCCGCCCCAACGCCCTCCACGCGACGCCTTCCTTTCTCCCGCTCCTCCAACGCCTGCGCCTGCGTCCTCCTCGTCGCCTTCGCACCTCCAGCCGGCCACCGGAGCCCGCTCGTTGCCGCCGGGCTTCGCCTCGCCGGCTGCCCCAGGACGTCGCTCCCCTGCCGTCTCCGGCGCCGCAGCACCGGAGCTGCTCCTTCCCAGCGACTCCGAGCCCCAAGTCCCTCACCGATGCCATCTGCTGCAACCGCCTCCTGCAGTCGCTGCTGCTCCTGAAGATCGAAACCCGGGGCTTGTGTGCTCCACTGCTAGTTTCGTGGACGACGAGTACCTCTACAATGACCCTGGATGCCTACGAGCTGTGTATCACTACATGCCGGTGTGATTTTTGTCAAGTCCGACTACGACGTGCACGACTACATTCGATGTGGATTTCGTCAAGTACCCCTTCAGATATGCCAAGGTCGACTACGCTCGGTGATACGCCAAGTACCTCTACCGTCGTCTCCGGAAACGCCAAGTACCCCTACGCATGAAGACGCCAAGTCCGTTTCGGGATTCATCAAGTACCGCTACCGATGGCTCGAACGTCTACGAAATGTGTACCACTACCGTCGACCCGCGAAGATCCCGTGGACGTCAAGTTCCTTGTCGTGACCCCGAACATCTACGGAACATGAACAATTACTTCCTCTCCGAAACGTGAACCACTACCGCCGCGAGAATGACTACTTCCACTACGACCCGCGAGTACCACTACTTCCCTCGACGAGATCGATCCACTCCGAAATGCACGCTTTGAAGGTATAACCCCGAGACGACCGCCCGTGAACGAATGTGTGTTGTATGAGATGCTCGTGTTTGCACCGTGCCCGTTTGTCCTTGCGATGCCCCTCTTTTGCCATGCCACCGTTCCGTGGGAACCCGGTAATCGGGATCACCCCACCATCTTGCATGACTCGCTCACGTCCACACTTTTCTTTGCACCGGTATCTCAATCGAGTTATCGGAACCGGAATGTTGCCGTGGCACCATTTCCGTTGTCGTTGCCGTGGCACCCTTTTTTTTTTGTTTCCGCCACGACGACAAATGCTTCATAATGCTCTTGTCAACATTTTCATAAAAATTGCATATAACTTGTATATGTCATCCGCATCATGATAACAACATTTAAATGTTTATAATTGTTGTTTGCATTAATTTGCTTAAATGCCATGTTAAAATGATTTATTTCATAACTAAATAACCGTATCTCGGATTTAAATAAATTATATATGTAAATGGGGTAGAAAAATGCATAGATTAACATGGTAGCATTACTTTGCATGTTTAACAACATTAAAAATGTGTTTAGGGCAGAACAGTACCGAATCTAAAATATGCACATGAGGATTTTCCGGAATTGTTGTTTGTTGTTTCGGCCTCATTTAAACTTGCCTAAATAGATAAGTTTACTTATGCTTCACCTATTGCCATGTTTAACAACATTTGATATTGTTTGGTAGCTTAAACGAGATTAAACTAAATATGTCAATGTGGTGTTTTGTCAATATGCAACTTGTTGCATATTGGGCTCCATTTAACTTGTAGTTTTGTTTGTGCATATTGCCATGCCATGCTATTTAAACCGGACATGCATCATACTTGTTTGCGCATCATGCCATGTTTATGTGATGGTTGTTTACCATGTTGTTTGCTTCTTTCCGGTTTGCTTCTCTCGTTAGCTTCGGTTTCGCTTCGGAGTTGTGAGGATTCGCTCGACTACGTCCGCTTGTCTTCTTCATGGACTCATTCTTCTTCCTTGCGGGATTTCGTGCAAGATGACCATACCCTCGAAATCACTTCTATCTTTGCTTGCTAGATGCTCGCTCTTTTGCTATGCCTATGCTACGATGCCTACCACTTGCTATATCATGCCTCCCATGTTGCCATGTCAAGCCTCTAACCATCCTTTCCTAGCAAACCGTTGTTTGGCTATGTTACCGCTTTGCTCAGCCCCTCTTATAGCGTTGTTAGTTGCGAGATGAAGATGAAGTTTGTTCCTTGTTGGAACATGGAGATGTTGTTCCTTGTTGGAACATGTTTACTTGTTGGGATATCACAATATATCTTATTTAATTAATGCATCTATATACTTGGTAAAGGGTGGAAGGCTTGGCCTTATGCCTGGTGTTTTGTTCCACTCTTGCCGCCTAGTTTCCGTCATATCGGTATTATGTTCCCGGATTTTGCGTCCCGACGCGGTTGGGTGATTTATGGGACCCCTTGACAGTTCGCTTTGAATAAGACTCCTCCAGCAAGGCCCAACCTTGGTTTTACCATTTGACTACCTACCACATATACCCCTTCCCTTGGGTTCTGCAGACTCAAGGGTCATCTTTATTTTAGCCCCCCCGGGCCAGTGCTCCTCCGAGTGTTGGTCCGAACCGAGCAACCTTGGGGCCACCACGGGAAACTTCGAGGCTTGGTTTTACTCAGAGCTGACCTATCTGGTGTGCCCCGAGACCGAGATATGTGCAGCTCCTATCGATTTGTCGGCACATCCGGGCGGCTTTGCTGGTCTTGTTTTATTGTCGTCGAAATGTCTTGTAGCCGGATTCCGAGACTGATCGGGTCTTCCCGGGAGAAGGAATATCCTTCGTTGATCGCGAGAGCTTATCATGGGCTAAGTTGGGACACCCTGCAGGTATTATCTTTCAAAGCCGTGCCCGCGGTTATGAGGCAGATGGGAATTTGTTAATGTCCGGTTGTAGAAAACCCGAAGTTGACCTTAATTAAAATACACCAATCACGTGTGTAACCGATGGTCTCTTCTCGGGCGGAGTCCGGAAGTGAACACGGTGTTGGAGTTATGTTTGACGTAGGTTGTTCTAGGATCACTTCTTGATCATAGTTGTTCGACCGTGCCTTGCTTCTCTTCTCGCTCTCTTTTGCGAATGTAGCCACCAGATATGCTAGTCGCTTGCTGCAGCTCCACCTCACTACCTTCTCCTACCCATCACACCCGATCATCACGTGGTGCTTAGAAGTGACGAACTTTAGCAACGGTGCACAGTTAGGGGAAACACTTCTTGAAATTGTTGTAAAGGGATCATCTTATTTACTACCGTCGTTCTAAGTAAACAAGATGTATAAACATAATAAACATCACATGCAATTATATAGTAGTGACATGATATGGCCAATATCATAAAGCTCCATTGATCTCCATCTTCGGGGCTCCATGATCATCTTGTCACCGGCATGACACCATGATCTCCATCATCATGATCTCCATCATTGTGCCTCCATGAAGTTGTCACGCCAACGACTACTTCTACTTCTATGGCTAACACGTTTAGCAATAAAGTAAAGTAAGTTACATGGCGTTCTTCAATGACACGCAGGTCATACAAAAATAAAGACAACTCCTATGGCTCCTGCCGTTGTCATACTCATCGACATGCAAGTCGTGATTCCTATTACAAGAACATGATCTCATACATCACAATATGTCATTCATCATTCATCACAACTTGGCCATATCACATCACATGTCAATTGCTGCAAAAACAAGTTAGACGTCCTCTAATTGTTGTTGCATCTTTTATGTGGCTGCAATTGGGTTCTAGCAAGAACGTTTTCTTACCTACGAATAACCACAACGTGATCTTGTCAACTTCTATTTACCCTTCATAAGGACCCTTTTCATCGAATCCGCTCCAACTAAAGTAGGAGAGACAGACACCCGCCAGCCACCTTATGCAACTAGTGCATGTTAGTCGGTGGAACCGGTCTCACGTAAGCGTCACGTGTAAGGTTGGTCCGGGCCGCTTCATCCCACAATACCGCGGAAGCAAGATAAGACTAGTAGCGGCAAGTAAATTGACAAGATCCACGCCCACAACTAAATTGTGTTCTACTCGTGCAATAGAGAACTACGCATAGACCTAGCTCATGATGCCACCGTTGGGGAACGTTGCGAGAAAATTAAAATTTTTCCTACGGTTTCACCAAGATCCATCTATGAGTTCTACTAAGCAACGAGTCAAGAGAGAGAGTTTGCATCTACATACCACTTGTAGATCGAGTACCGGAAGCGTTCGAGGGAGTGGTGATGATGAAGACGTTCCCAACGTGATTCCGATCACCGATGACCAAGTGCTGAACGGACAGCACCTTCGCGTTCAACACACTTACGGGACGTCGGCGTCTCCTTCGTCTTGATCCAGCATGGAGGAAGGAGAGGTTGAGGAAGACAACTCCAATGGCAGCACGACGGCGTGATGCAGATGGAGTGTCTGTTCTCGGCGAGGCTTCGCCAAGCTTATGCGGAGGAGGAGAGGTGTTGGGGAGGGGAGGGGCTGCGCCTTCAATGGTGTTTACAGCCCTTCCCTCACCCCTCTATTTATAGGGGAAGGGAGGAGGGGGGCCGGCCCCCTCTCGATGCATCTAGAGGGGGGCGACGGCCCAGGGAGGGGGCTTGCCCCCAAGCAAGGGGCGCCCCTTAGGGTTCCCCTCAACCCCTAGGCGCATGGGTCAAGGGAGGGTGCGCCCAGCCCACTAGGGGCTGGCTGCCTCCCACGCAGCCCAAGTGGCCCCGAAGGGGTGGCCCCTCCGGTGGACCTCCGGAACCTTTCCGGTGGACCCTCCATAATAACGATATGACCCGAAACATTTCCGGTGTCCGTTTGACGACTTCCCATATATAAATATTTACCTCCGGACCATTCCGGAACTCCTCGTGACGTCCGGGATCTCATCCGGGACTCCGAACAACATTCGGTAATCACATACAAGTCTTCCTATTAACCCTAGCGTCACCGAACCTTAAGTGTGTAGACCCTACGGGTTCGGGAGACATGTAGACATGACCGAGAAGCTCTCCGGTCGATAACCAACAGCGGGATCTGGATACCCATGTTGGTTCCCACATGCTCCTCGATGTTGTCATCGGATGAACCACGATGTCGAGGGTTCAAGCAACCCCGTATGCTATTCCCTTTGTCAGACGGTATGTTACTTGCCGAGACTCGATCGTCGGTATCCCAATACCTCGTTCAGTCTCGTTAAGGCAAGTCACTTTACTCGTACCGTAATGCATGATCCCGTGACCAGACACTTGATAACTTTGAGCTCATTATGATGATGCATTACCGAGTGGGCCCAGTGACACCTCTCCGTCATACGGAGTGACAAATCCCTGTCTCGATCCGTGTCAACCCAACAGACACTTCGGAGATACCTGTAATGCACCTTTATAGTCACCCAGTTACGTTGTGACGTTTGGTACACCCAAAGCATTCCTACGGTATCCGGGAGTTACACGATCTCACGGTCTAAGGAAGAGATACTTGACATTGGAAAAGCTCTAGCAAAACGAACTACACGATCTTTGTGCTATGCTTAGGATTGGGTCTTGTCCATCACGTCATTCTCCTAATGACGTGATCTCATTGTCAATGACATCTGATGTCCATAGTCAGGAAACCATGACTATCTGTCGACCAACGAGCTAGTCAACTAGAGGCTCACTAGGGACGTATTGTGGTCTATGTATTCACACGTGTATTACGATTTCCGGATAATACAGTTATAGCATGAATAAAAGACAATTACCATGAACAAGGAAATATAATAATAATGCTTTTATTATTGCCTCTAGGGCATATTTCCAACAGTGAGATTGCTGAGTCCCCGTGACTCACAGATACTTCCAAAACCAGTTTGCAGGTGCCGATGAAACCGTGCAGGTGACGCACCCGAGCTCAAGGAGGAGCTCGATGAAGATCTTGTTCATTGTGTTGTTTCGTTTGATTGATCAAGAGTGGAGCCCAGTTGGGACGATCGGGGATCTGTGTAGCATTTGGGGTAGTCTTCTTTTATTTTGGTTCCGTAGTCGGACCTTGATTGTATCTGTATGATGTAATGCTTTACTCATGTATTGTGTGAAGTGGCGATTGTAAGCCAACTATGTATCTCTTTCCCTTATGTATTACATGGGTTGTGTGAAGATTACCTCACTTGCGACATTGCTTTCAATGCGGTTATGCCTCTAAGTCGTGCTTCGACACGTGGGAGATATAGCCGCATCGAGGGCGTGACAGAGGCCTCCCCAGGCACTTTTTCACCGCCGGCGAGTAAAATTCCTCCCACGTCACCCCAAGAGTCCAGTTTTCGCCGGATTCGAGGAAAAACACGGCCGGCGCGACTAGGCGAAACCCAGCCCCCAGGGAGGCAGCTGGGGACGCCGGCACTCTTGTTTTGCATGCAAATGGCCCACTTTCAGTGTCTCAACTCCCTCTCTCCTCTCTCTCTCTCCCTCTCTTTTCTGCAGGCCCACCCACGTGCTCACGCTGCCCCATCCCCCACCCACCGAAGCCGGGCGCGACACGGGATGGAACGGGCGCGCGAGCAGGGCGCCGAGCTGGGGCACGGGGCGCCACGCTGGCGGGCGCCAGAGCTCGCGGGGAGGGCGCCGGAGCAGGGAGGCGGGGAGCTCGTCCATGGCGTCCTTCTCGTCCATGGCGTCCTGTTCTCGACGAGCCCAAGCTGCATCGCGGGCCTCCCCTGCAGTGCTGCTCCTCCACGCGCCGCCTCGTCCTTGACTCTAGCACCGGCAGGCCGCGCCGCTCGTTGCCGTCCCCGTCTGCGGCCCTGGGTCCGTCGTAGCCGAAGCTGGGCACACCAAGACCTCGCGGGACATCGGGGTGCGTGCAGTCCACGACGCCCTGTCCACGGCGCCGGCGGCAGGGCGACGGACGCGGCGGCATGGTCGGCAGCGCCCGCTGGGCGGTGCACCATGGACATGGACGGCGAAGCGGTCGCTGGAACAGCACGCAGGCGGCGAGCACGGTAACGGCGCTCCTCCTCGTCTTGACCCTGACCTCCTTGTCGATGCGAGCGGAGACGGCGACCCCTCCTCCTTCCAGCGGCTGCATCGCCGGACGGCACCGGCACCGGCAGTACCTGCCACCGATGACGGGCACGGCTCCACCGAGCTCGAACGCGACCTGCCGGGCGCGCGGCGACGGCCCCGCCGCTGTTCGCCACCGGAAGCGCACACACGTGGCCTGGATGGCGTGGGCGCGGACGGGTGGCCTACGTGGGAACCAGCCGGGTGGCCTCCGCCGCTTTCGGACGGCGCGGGCGTGGTCGTGGCCGGGCGGCGTGGCGCGCGGGACGGGTGGCGCCCGTAGGAGCTCCTCCCAGCTGTTGTTGGGTGGGGGCACGGCTGGAAGAAATTCCACCCCCACGCAAATATGTTCACCGGCACCTCCCCAGAAGGCGGAAAAAATACCTCCTGGGAGGCGCAACGGCTGGAGATGCCCTAAGAGAATCGAAGTAAGGAACATTATTGGACCGGCCCATTCTCACGACGCTTGAGGCGAGGCGTACGTCTATCAACATGCCCTCCTACTCAATGCACATGGGCACATCATGAAGCATGTTGGCATATTTGTACAGTCTTTATGTTGGTAATTCGCATACTGTAGCAAATGATCCGTCATAAATCATATTCTCGTGGTTTCTATAACAAGGCATGACACTGGAAAACTACATGACTTAACTAGAATCAATGGAGTGTTTAACACACCGCACACTATAGGAAAATATAGAAATAATAGCAAGAGTTCCTCTACAGATTTATGGTGAATCAAACAACTTATGATGTAAAAAATTCTAATATTTGAATCCTCTAAAAATCAATTGCTTTGAACAAAAAAACCCTACATTTTTCGAGGATCGTGTGTGCTTGGCACTGACCCCGAGAAAGCGCCATTAAAAAAATATCACGAAATAGTCAAAATATTATAAGGCATGATGAATCATACTATGTGCATATCATATATAAACACGATTTAAGTATATAGGATGCGGTGAATTTCCAATTGGATAACAATTTAACAAAAGTCGATTAATAATATTTGGTGGAATGCACAATAAGCAGTTAAGCACAATAATCTTGTACTACTCCCTCCGTTCCTAAATAATTGTCTTTCTAGAGATTTTAATAAATGACTACATACGGAGCAAAATGAGTGAATCTACACTCTAAAACATGTCTACATACATCCGTATGTTGTAGTCCATTTAAGATGGCTAGAAAGACAATTATTTGGGAACGGAGGAAGTATTAAATACTCTAGTTGAGTATAATAATTAATTTACCACTGAATCATCAATAAGTTTGTGAAACAACCAAGAACATGCATATGGGACAATTATTTCAAAAAAGAAAAACGAGCCCTAAATAAGAGCTTACTAACAGATACTCCCTCCATCCGAAAATACTTGTCATTAAAATGGATAAAAAGGATGTATCTAGAATTAAAATACATCTAGATACATCTCTTTTTATTCATTTTGATGACAAGTATTTTCGGACGGAGGGAGTAGATGCTAACCTGTGAAATTCATCATCGGTTTCACATGGTTTGCCTTTATCCGTGAGACCAGCTAACGAATTCTTGGAGTGAGCCCTGTTGAGGGAGACGCGCCACGCGAGGAAGACGGCGAGCACCACCATGTCTATCCATAAGACGCAGGCGGCGGATGGGAGATCTTTGAAAAACATACCCAAGAAAGCTGTTGGGACGACAAGGAGCAGGGTCCATGGGCTGTAAACGAGACAGTAGACGGCTGCTCTGGGGATCCCGTCGAAGTTGCTCAATTGCCGCCAGCGGACGTGCATGGCGACGAATGCCATGTTGGCCGCGCCCACGTAGCCAACGAAGAAGGCGTAGCCCGATGGGAAACCCGATGGAGACTTAAACGCATGGATGCCTTGAATCAATTCGAAGATGAGCACAGCGGAGGAAATTGCCAGGCACATGTCTAAGTAGATCCATGCGTATGGTACTAGGTCCCCGCCGCACTTTGGCGTCGACGACAATGGTTTCTGCACCGCTTTTGTTAAGCCCTTGGGCTCAGATTTCTTTCCTTCCACCGGCTTGTTTGGTCGACTCCGCCATGAACATGACCATGAGAGGTCGTAGCATTGCCATAGGCATGACCATGAGAGGCCGCAGCGAAAACTCATGGTGCAGCAGGCATAGGGGCGGCGGCGATCTGGCTAGGGCAAAATTATAGTACGATCTTGGGATGGCGCAACAACAATCGCCTATATCTGCGTGAACGCGACCGCCACGCGGCCTCCCCGACGGCCAAACGTAACTGCTTTTTTTTTCTTTTTTTTCAAAAAGGGGACTCCCCGGCCTCTGCATCAGAACGATGCATACGGCCACAAAAGTAACTGCTTATTATGGACGTACAAATTTCATTTGTTTTTTCTTCGAGTGTACAAAACTACAAATTGCGTTTTTCTAAAGTATATTTGTATTCAAATCATAAAATAATACAATGTCTTTATCGGGTACAAGCACACACTGACATAATTACAATGAACCATAATAACAAAGAGCACCCTAAAACAACCGGTATAAGCATGAAGATCTCCGGAGCCCTGTGCCTTCATCCCTAAACCTTATGAGAAGACCCTGCAACACAAGATTCTACAATCAGACCCAAGTAGTTCATCATCTTCGCCACGACATAATTGCCGCCACGCTGCTCTCCCTTTTTTTCACCCCGACACCAAAAAGACAAGGAGACACATGTGCATCCAACACACCTGCACCAGGCTTCGTCATCTGTGGCTTTGAGTACCACTATATGTGCCCCTTCTAGATGGAAGAGAACTAAGATCAGGTTTTGGCACTATGACCGGCCCAACTGCCCTGGCAAAGCAGGACATTCCCTCCAGCAGTAGCACAAAGAAAGAGGAAGAAAAACAACACAAAGAAAGAGAAAGAACAAAAATGGAAAGTCATACCGACGAGGAGGAACAAGAATCTTCATCTCCACACAACTACTACCCACCCGAGGTCCAATCCGGCCAGTGCCGGTTGACCTCTAGACACTATAGCCCATGACCTCAATGAGATCCAGGGACCCCCCCCCCCCTCCCCCTTGGGCTCGGAGACAAAGGCAAAAGCTCCGGCTGCCACGAACAGAGCCCGGGGAAACTTATTCAGACGCACCGCCGCCACAACGACCTCGGCAGCGTCTACCTCACTTATAACCCTATTGAGAACTCACCTGAGGCACAGATCTGAGGTTCCTCCTTCCTCACGCCGCCGGAGCTGCCGGCTGAGGGAGATGGAACCAGTGACATCGCTGGTGGATCGCAAAGGGACCCACTCACCCTCTCGCCTCTTGATCGCTTGGCTAACCTAACCGTCCACATATGATGGAGAAACACGTTTTCTATAAATTGTGTTAAGGTGTAGGGAAATGATAGCTTTCTGTTTTGAGACAGCAAAATGAAAGTTTAGTGGAGCCGGCTCGGGGAGAGGCAATTGTCGATGGCGAGAAGGGCGTCCGCTGGTGATGGTTGTGGCGCGCCGGTGTGTGAAGGTTCAGGTGGTTCGGTTCAATCCCTAATTGGTTTATATGGGAAGATGCATATACTGGAGCGCTTTTTTGTGCCAACTTTCCATGCACCTGATTTTTTTTTTTTGAATAGGGAAGCCGTTAGAAATGCTCTTGCATAGAGAGATGCGGATAGGAGGTTGAGAATGAGATTGCATGATATGTGCCAAACCGTATACAATTAGCACTAACGATTAAAACTGACGATGGAATTAGAAACGATTAAAACTGCTTTCTATGCTACTTCAGCTAAGCTTGTGAGTGCATGAACTTTCACTCCTCCTTTGTGATCCTAGGAGCAAGGACCATTCATATCAAGAATCTTCGTGATCTTTCACTCCCAGGACAAACTGGATATGGCAAACCTGTAGGAAATTCATCAATGCTCTGACTATGAAGGACCGAACAGAGAAATTCTTGTTAACAGTGTTCATCTTGGAATAACCCATCAGGTCTGCTACAAAGTTTGATTTTATGGGCAGAAAAAGTAAGGCATCAAGACGGGGCACATGTGAATCTGCTTACGGAGGAATCAAGGTTATCTTACACTCTAGCATCGAAGCACAAAGAGAGATGGAACAAGACATAATTATTTCTAAGAATCCATAGTCCATCGACTACTCAGACCTCATGCGGGAGCAAACGGATGAGGTTCCCATGGCTTCTCTTTCACTCTAAGTCTAACATTTTCTGGAGAAATACAATGAACTGAAAAACACCAAATATTGCTGTCACGAGGCTCACAATATGCAAAAAAAAAGTGAAACCAAGGTTTAATATGTTTCTCTGTAGTTAACTAAACTTTCATGTTTGCTAGTAGATAAAATGGAGAAGCCGTATATACATGATACGTGGTAATAAATTATCCTAAGTCAATTTAATATATATTAGGGTTATTTTATATAATTAAACTATTGCATTAAAATAGCCGGTGCTGGCTCAAGATCAACTCAGCTCGCTTCTTTTCAAGTTCATCTCGAGCGGCTCACATGCATTCTGCTTTTCTTGCAGCCATAGTAGCATGCAAAGTTACTGCGACTTGGTTGATTTATTGTAGCGTGTAGTTCAAAAAATTACTCCCATTTTTCTCAAAAAAGTTAGCATTTTTTTAAAACATGAAAACTTTCAAGTTTTTAGGATTTGCTTTCTATCCAATGAAGGCAGCGATAATTGACTACAGTGGGTATATTTCATGGAATTAATGCCTTGTAATAAACACATTAGGTCAAAGTACAATGAATTATTGCATCATATAAAAAGCAGATTAAACAGTCCTTAACTGAATTATTGCATCATCTAAAAAGCAGATTAAATTGTCGATTGTGCAAAGTAATTTTAGAAATCAAAGCAAGCACTAGCAATAGTACCTCTCTAATAATCACACGTCAAAATATGGAGCACGCCGTCATTTTTACACGTATTGTCTTCTTGGAGGTGAGGCAGGGATGAGTTCTTTGAAAGAGCCATGTCGATGGAGATGCACCGCCTGAGGAAGACTGTTAAGAGTATCGCATAGATTGTGCAGATGAGGATAAATAGAGTCCAGGTAGTTAGCTAGGCTTGCGCATCAAGTTGTAAAGAGGTAGGATTCTGTTTGTTGTAACCTGGTTGTTAGCTCCAGATTGTGGACGCAACAACCTCATATCTATACTATAAATACAGAGAGCCGGCACCCATTGGATGCATCGAGCTCAAACCATAATCCCTTCATAGTTTTCACATGATAACAAGAGCCTAGTCGATCCAAGCCATGACTTCCGCTACAACTTCCTCCATGACCGCTCCGTCCCTTTCATCCACCACCCTCGCCCTCGGACAGTATCAGTCCGGCACGGCCGGCACCGCCATCTCCACCTTCGCCGGCTCCACCTCATCGGGGCTCTTTGTGAACCCGCCGATGGCCCAGATCGTCACCGTCAAGCTCAACCGAGATAACTATCTCCTCTGGAAGACTCAAGTCATCCCCATCCTTCGCGGCCACCAAATCTTGGGGTACGTCGATGGATCGCATCCTGCACCGCGATGCTCGTCCCGAGACAGAGGCGGACGGTGCTCCCATGGTGGCCAACCCTGCGTACCTCCCGTGGTACACTCAGGATCAGCTGATCCTCTCTGCGCTCCTCTCCACGCTGTCACCCGAGGTTCTCTCACGCATCCTCGGGCTGACCTCCTCCGCCGCAGTTTGGGCTGCGGTTGAGAGGATGTTTGCATCGCACTCGCGCACGACGCACATCCGGAGGCAACTCGCACTCATCCAGAAGAAGGACATGAGCATGGCCGATAATTACGGCCGTGTGAAGTCTCTCGGCGATCAACTGGCGGCGGCCGGTAAGCCCCTTTCTGATGATGAGCTGGTAACCTATCTCCTCACAGGTCTCGATCAGTCATACGAGGCTTTCACCACCTCCATCAATATGAATGGAGAGATGCCGTTGGATGAGCTCTACTCGCACATGATGGTGTTGGGGAACGCAGTAATTTCAAAAATTTTCCTACGATCACGCAAGACCATGGTGATGGCATAGCAACGAGAGGGGAGAGTGTTTGTCCACGTACCCTCGTAGACCGAAAGCGGAAGCGTTATAACAACGCGGTTGATGTAGTCGTTCGTCTTCACGATCCGACCGATCCAAGCACCGAACGTCACGGCACCTCCGAGTTACGCACACGTTCAGCTCGATGGCGATCCCGGACTCCGATCCAGCAAAGTGTCGGGGATGAGTTCCGTCCACCTGACGGCGTGGTGGCGATGTTGATGCTCCACCGGCGCGGGGCTTCGCCTAAGCTCATGACGATATGACTTCTCCGCGCAGGCTTCGCCTAAGCTCTCTGACGATATGACCGAAGTGGAATATGGTGGAAGGGGCACCGCTGCACGGCTAAGGAAAGATCCGTGAGATCAACTTGTGTCTTGGGGTGCCCCCTGCCCCGTATATAAAGGAGCCAAGGGGAGGTGGCGGCCCAAGGGGGGCGCGCAAGGAGTCCTACTCCTGTGAGTAGGACTCCCCTCAATCCTAGTTGGATTAGGATTCTGAGGGGAAAGAGAGAGAGGGCGGCCCACCTTTCCTAGTCCTAATAGGACTAGGGGAAGGGGGCGGCCACCACCTAGGGCTGGCCCTCTCTCCTTTCCACTAAGGCCCACTATGGCCCATGTAGTTCCCGGGGGTTCCGGTAACCTCCGGTACTCGATAAATTCGATTTCACTCGGAACCCTTCCAAGTCCAAACATACGCTTCCAATATATCAATCTTTATGTCTCGACCATTTCGAGACTCCTCGTCATGTCCCCGATCTCATCCGGGACTCCGAACTCCTTCTACATCAAAACTCATAAACTCATAATATAAGCATCATCGAAACCTTAAGCGTGCGGACCCTACGGGTTCGAGAACTATGTAGACATGACCTAGAACTATTCTTGGTCAATAACCAATAAGCGGGACCTGGATGCCCATATTGGCTCCTACATATTCTACGAAGATCTTTATCGGTCAAACCGCATAACAACATACGTTGTTCCCTTTGTCATCGGTATGTTACTTGCCGAGATTCGATCGTCGGTATCCAATACCTAGTTCAATATCGTCACCGGCAAGTCTCTTTACTCGCTTACGTAATGCATCATCCCGTAACCAACTCATTGGTCACATTGCTTGCAAGGCTTATAATGATGTGCATTACCGAGAGGGCCCAGAGATACCTCTCCGACAATCGGAGTGACAAAACCTAATCTCGAAATCGCCAACCCAACATGTACCTTTGGAGACACCTGTAGTACTCCTTTATAATCACCCGATTACGTTGTGGCGTTTGGTAGCACCAAAGTGTTCCTCCGATGGCAGGAGTTGCATAATCTCATAGTTACAGAACATGTATAAGTCATGAAGAAAGCAATAGCAACATACTACACGATCAAGTGCTAAGCTAACGGAATGGGTCATGTCAATCACATTATTCTCCTAATGATGTGATCTCATTAATCAAATGACAACACATGTCTATGGTTAGGAAACATAACCATCTTTGATTAATGAGCTAGTCTAGTAGAGGCATACCAGTGACTATCTGTTTGTCTATGTATTCACACATGTATTATGTTTCCGGTTAATACAATTCTAGCATGAATAATAAACATTTATCATGATATAAGGAAATAAATAATAACTTTATTATTGCCTCTAGGGCATA
The DNA here is from genome assembly GCA_021605145.1 of Aegilops bicornis. Taxonomy (NCBI): domain Eukaryota; kingdom Viridiplantae; phylum Streptophyta; class Magnoliopsida; order Poales; family Poaceae; genus Aegilops; species Aegilops bicornis. Next base: position 676,697,582 of record CM038671.1, read on the forward strand.
TTTCCTTCAGTCTCCCACTTGCACTAGAGTCAATAATCTAGTTCACATCGCCATGTGATTTAACATCAATAGTTCACATCTATATGTGGTTAACACCCATAGTTCACATCGACATGTGACCAACACCCAAAGGGTTTACTAGAGTCGATAATCTAGTTCACATCGCTATGTGATTAACACCCAAAGAGTACTAAGGGATGATCATGTTTTGCTCGTGAGAGAAGCTTTAGTCAGCAGATGCATTACATTCAGAGCCGTAAGTATTTTGCAAATCTCTATGTCTACAATGCTGCACTTGCGGAGCTACTTTAGCTAATTGCTCCCACTTTCAATATGTATCTAGATCGTGACTTAGAGTCATCCAGATCGGCGTCAAAACTTGCATCGGCGTAACCCTTTACGACGGGCTCTTTTATCACCTCCATAATCGAGAAATATTTCCTTAGTCCTCACTAAGGATGTCTTTGACCAATGTCCGATGATCTACTCCTAGATCACTATTGTACTCCTTGCCAAATTCGAGCAAGGTATACAATAGGTCTGGTACATAGCATAGCATACTTTATAGAACCTATGGTAGAGACATAGGGAATGACTTTCATTCTCTTTTCTATTTTCTGCCGTGGTCGGGATTTGAGTCTTACTCAATTTCATACGTTTTGCAACACAGGCAAGAACTTTTCTTTGACTGTTCCATTTTGAACTACTTCAAAATCTTGACAAGGTATGTACTTATTGAAAAACTTATCAAGCGTCTTGATCTATCTCTATAGATCTTGATGCTCAATATGTAAGCAGCTTCACCGAGGTCCTTCTTTAAAAAAACCTTTCAAATACTCCTTTATGCTTTGCGAGAATAATTCTACATTATTTCCGATCAACAATATGTCATTCACATATACTTATCGTAAATCTTTGTAGTGCTCCCACTCACTTTCTTGTAAATACAGGCTTCTCCAAAAGTCTGTATAAAACCATATGCTTTGATCATACTATCAAAGCGTTTATTCCAACTCCGAGATGCTTGCACCAGTCCATAGATGGATCGCTGGAGCTTGCACATTTTGTTAGCTCCTTTAGGATTGACAAATCCTTCTGGTTGCATCATATACAACTCTTCTTTAATAAATCCATTAAAGAAGGTAGTTTTGACATCCATTTGCCAGATTTCATAAAATGTGGCAATTGCTAACATGATTCAGACAGACTTAAGAATCGCTACAGTTTGAGAAAATCTCATTGTAGTCAACACTTTGAACTTGTCGAAAACCTTTTTGTGACAAGTCGAGCTTTGTAGATAGTAACACTACTATCAATGTCCGTCTTCCTCTTGAAGATCCATTTATTTAACTTGACTTGCTGATCATCGAGCAAGTCAACCAAAGTCCATACTTTGTTCTCATACATGGATCCTATCTCAGATTTCATGGCCTCAAACTATTTCGCGGAATCTGGGCTCATCATCGCTTCCTCATAGTTCGTAGGTTCATCATGGTCTAGTAACATGACTTCCAGAACATGATTACCGTACCACTCTGGTACGGATCTTACTCTGGAAGACCTACGAGGTTTGGTAGCAACTTGATCTGAAGTTTCATGATCATCATCATTAACTTCTTCACTAATTGGTGTAGGAATCACTAGAACTGATTTCTGTGATGAACTACTTTCCAATAAGGGAGAAGGTACAATTACCTCATCAAGTTTCTACTTTCCTCCCACTCACTTCTTTCGAGAAAAACTTCTTCTCTAGAAAGGATCCATCTTAGCAACGAAAACTTGCCTTCGGATCTGTGATAGAAGGTGTACCCAATAGTTACCTTTGGGTATTCTATGAAGACGCACTTCTCCGATTTGGGTTTGAGCTTATCAGGTGAAAACTTTTTCACACAAGCATCATAACTCCAAACTTTTAAGAAACGACATACTTAGGTTTCTTTGTTAAACCATAGTTCATATGGTGTCGTCTCAACGGATTTAGATGGTGCCCTATTAAACGTGAATGCAGCTGTCTCTAATGCATAACCCCAAAAGCGATATTGGTAAATCGGTAAGAGACATCATTGATCGCACCATATCAAAATAAAGTACGGTTATGACGTTCGGACACACCATAATGTTGTGGTGTTCCAGGTGGCGTGAGCTGTGAAACTATTCCACTTTGTTTTAGTTGAAGACCAAACTCGTAACTCAAATATTCATCTCCACGATCAGATCGCAGAAACTTTATTTTCTTGTTACGATGATTTTCCACTTCACTCTGAAATTCTTTGAACCTTTCAACTATTTCAGACTTATGTTTCATCAAGTAGATATACCCATATCTGCTCAAATCATCTTGTGAAGGTCGAAAATAACTTGATACTTGCCACGAGCATCAACACTCATTGGATCGCATACATCGGTATGTATTATTTCCAACAAGTTTGTTGCTCGTTCCATTGTTCGAACAACGGAGTTTCAGTCATCTTTCCAAAAAGGCACGGTTCGCATAAGCATCAAGCGGTTCATAACCCGGTGATTTGAAAATCCATCTTTATGGAGTTTCTTCATGCGCTTTACACCGATATGACCCCAAGCGGCGATTGCCACAAATAAGTTGCACTATCATTATTAACTTTGCATCTTTTGGTTTCAATATTATGAATATGTGTATCACTATGATCGAGATCCAATGAACCATTTTCATTGGGTGTGTAACCATATAAGGTTTTATTCATGTAAACAGAACAACAATTTATTCTCTTACTTAAATGAATAACCGTATTGCAATAAACATGATCAAATCATATTTATGCTCAACACCAAATAACACTTATTTAGGTTCCACACTAATCCCGAAAGTATAGGGAGTGTGCGATGATGATCATATAAATCTTGGAACTACTTCCAACACTCATCGTCACTTCCCTTCAACTAGTTTCTGCAACTCCTGTTTCAAGTTACTACTCTTAGCAACTGAACCAGTATCAAAATACCGAGGGTTTGCTACGAACACTAGTAAAATACACATCAATAATCTGCATATCAAATATACCTTTGTTCACTTTGCCATCCTTCTTTATCCGCCAAATACTTGGGGTAGTTCCGCTTCTAGTGACCAGTTCCATTGCAGCAAAAGCACTTAGTCTCGTGCTTAGGTCCAGACTTGGGCTTCTTCACTCGAGCAACAACTTGCTTGCCGTTCTTCTTGAAGTTCCCCTTCTTCCCTTTGCCTTTTCCTTGAGACTAGTGGTCTTGTCAATCATCAACACTTGATGCTCTTTCTTGATTTCTACCTTCGTCGATTTCAACATCATGAAGAGCTCGGGAATCGTTTCGTCATCCCTTGCATACTATAGTTCATCACGAAGTTCTAGTAACTTAGTGATGGTGACTAGAGAATTCTGTCAATCACTATCTTATCTGGAAGATTAACTCCCACTTGATTCAAGCGATTGAAGTACCCAGACAATCTGAGAACATGCTCACTAGTTGAGCGATTCTCCTCCATCTTTTAGCTATAGAACTTGTTGGAGATTTCATACCTCTCAACTCGGGTATTTGCTTGAAATATTAACTTCAACTCCTGGAACATCTCATATGGTCCATGACGTTCAAAACGTCTTTGAAGTCCCGATTCTAAGCCGTTAAGTATGGTGCACTAAACTATCAAGTAGTCATCATATTGAGCCAGCCAAACGTTCATAACGTATGCATCTGCTCCTGCAATAGGTCTGTCACCTAGCGGTGCATTAAGGACATAATTCTTCTGTGCAGCAATGAGGATAAACCTCGGATCACGGATCCAATCCGCATCATTGCTACTAACATTTTTCAATACAATTTTCTCTTAGGAACACATATAAAAACATAGGGAAGCAACAACGCGAGCTATTGATCTACAACATAATTTGCAAAATACTACCAGGACTAAGTTCATGATAAATTAAAGTTCAATTAATCATATTACTTAAGAACTCCCACTTAGATAGACATCTCTCTAGTCATCTAAGTGATCACGTGATCCATATCAACTAAACCATGTCCGATCATCACGTGAGATGGAGTAGTTTCAATGGTGAACATCACTATGTTGATCATATCTACTATATGATTCACGCCGACCTTTCGGTCTCTCTCGTGTTCGAGGCCATATCTGTTATATGCTAGGCTCGTCAAGTTTAACTCGAGTATTCTGCGTGTGCAACTGTTTTGCACCCGTTGTATTTGAACGTAGAGCCTATCACACCCGATCATCACGTGGTGTCTCGGCCACGAAGAACTTTCGCATAGCGGTGCATACTCGGGGAGAACACTTCTTGATAATTTTTAGTGAGAGATCATCTTATAATGCTACCGTCAATCAAAGCAAGATAAGATGCATAAAGGATAAACATCACATGCAATCAATATAAGTGATATGATATGGTCATCATCATCTTGTGCTTGTGATCTCCATCGCCAAGCACCGTCATGATCACCATCGTCACCGGTAGCGACACCTTGATCTCCATCGTAGCATCGTTGTCGTCTCGCCAATCTTATGCTACCACGACTATCACTACCGCTTAGTAATAAAGTAAAGCATTACATCGCGATTGCATTGCATACAATAAAAGCGACAACCATATGGCTCCTGCCGATTGCCGATAACTCGGTTACAAAACATGATCATCTCATACAATAAAATATAGCATCACGTCTTGACCATATCACATCACAACATGCCCTGCAAAAACAAGTTAGACGTCCTCTACTTTGTTGTTGCAAGTTTTACGTGGCTGCTACGGGCTGAGCAAGAACCGTTCTTACCTCGCATCAAAACCACAACGATACTTCGTCAAATAGACTCCGTTTAACCTTCTCAAGGACCGGGCGTAGCACTCAGTTCAACTAAAGTTGGAGAGACAGTCTTCCGCAAGCCATCTATGTGCAAAGCACGTCGAGGGAACCGGTCTCGCGTAAGCGTCTGGCGTAAGGTTGGTCCGGATCGTCTCGTCCAACAATACCGCTGAACCAAAGTATGACATGCTTTGGTAGGCGTTATGACTTGTATCGTCCACAACTCACTTGTGTTCTACTCGTGCATATGACATCAACGCATAAAACCAGGCTCGGATGCCAGTGTTGGGGAACGCAGTAATTTCAAAAAATTTCCTACGATCACGCAAGACCATGGTGATGGCATAGCAACGAGAGGGGAGAGTGTTTGTCCACGTACCCTCGTAGACCGAAAGCGGAAGCGTTATAACAACGCGGTTGATGTAGTAAATGCGTCTTCACGATCCGACCGATCCAAGCACCGAACGTCACGGCACCTCCGAGTTACGCACACGTTCAGCTCGATGGCGATCCCGGACTCCGATCCAGAAAGTGTCGGAGGATGAGTTCCGTCGGCCGACGACGGCGTGGTGGCGATGTTGATGCTCCACCGGCCGAGGGCTTCGCCTAAGCTCCATGACGATATGACTTCTCCGGCGCAGGCTTCGCCTAAGCTCTCTGACGATATGACCAAGTGGAATATGGTGGAAGGGGCACCGCACCACGGCTAAGGAAAGATCCGTAGATCAACTTGTGTCTTGGGGTGCCCCCCTGCCCCCGTATATAAAGGAGCCAAGGGGGAGGTGGCCGGCCCAAGGGGGGAGGCGCACCAAGGGAGTCCTACTCCCTCCGGGAGTAGGACTCCCCCTCCAATCCTAGTTGGATTAGGATTCCCGGAGGGGGAAAGAGAGAGAGGGGGGCCCACCTTTCCTAGTCCTAATAGGACTAGGGGAAGGCGTAGCGACCACCTAGGGCTGGCCCTCTCCTTTCCACTAAGGCCCACTATGGCCCATGTAGTTCCCGGGGGTTCGGTAACCTCCCAGACTCGATAAATTCCCGATTTCACTCGGAACCCTTCCGAAGTCCAAACATAGGCTTCCAATATATCAATCTTTATGTCTCGACCATTTCGAGACTCCTCGTCATGTCCCCGATCTCATCCGGGACTCCGAACTCCTTCGGTACATCAAAACTCATAAACTCATAATATAACTGTCATCGAAACCTTAAGCGTGCGGACCCTACGGGTTCGAGAACTATGTAGACATGACCTAGAACTATTCTTGGTCAATAACCAATAGCGGGACCTGGATGCCCATATTGGCTCCTACATATTCTACGAAGATCTTTATCGGTCAAACCGCATAACAACATACGTTGTTCCCTTTGTCATCGGTATGTTACTTGCCGAGATTCGATCGTCGGTATCCAATACCTAGTTCAATACCGTCACCGGCAAGTCTCTTTACTCGTTCAGAATGCATCATCCCGTAACCAACTCATTGGTCACATTGCTTGCAAGGCTTATAATGATGTGCATTACCGAGAGGGCCCAGAGATACCTCTCCGAGCAATCGGAGTGACAAAACCTAATCTCGAAATACGCCAACCCAACATGTACCTTTGGAGACACCTGTAGTACTCCTTTATAATCACCCGATTACGTTGTGACGTTTGGTAGCACCAAAGTGTTCCTCCGGTAAACGGGAGTTGCATAATCTCATAGTTACAGGAACATGTATAAGTCATGAAGAAAGCAATAGCAACATACTACACGATCAAGTGCTAAGCTAACGGAATGGGTCATGTCAATCACATTATTCTCCTAATGATGTGATCTCATTAATCAAATGACAACACATGTCTATGGTTAGGAAACATAACCATCTTTGATTAATGAGCTAGTCTAGTAGAGGCATACCAGTGACTATCTGTTTGTCTATGTATTCACACATGTATTATGTTTCCGGTTAATACAATTCTAGCATGAATAATAAACATTTATCATGATATAAGGAAATAAATAATAACTTTATTATTGCCTCTAGGGCATATTTCCTTCAGATGGACTATGAGGCAGTCCGCGAGGCGTCCAATACCAGCTACCAGATCACTGCAAACGCCGCCACACGCGGTAATGGTGGATCAAACCGCGGCGGCAGAGGCCGCAACAACAGCAGCCGCGGTGGCTATCCAAACCAGGGGGCAGAGGAGGCGCTCCCAATATGGTGCTCCTGGTGGTCATCCAGGAGGTAATGTTGGCGGCGGGCATCGAAACGGACAGCACAACGCCGGCGGCTCCAAGCCAGTGTGCCAGATCTGTAGCAAGGTTGGCCATGTGGCCTACAAGTGCTACAACAGGTATAATGCAGATTACCAGGGAGTAGATCCTCGACAAGAGCAACCGCGCTTCGCCAACCACGTCAACACTGGTCATCAAGCTTTTGATCCCGCTTGGTACGTGGACTCAGGAGCTTCTGATCACATCACCAATGATCTAGAAAAGCTTCACATCAGGGAGCACTTCAACGGCAAGGAACAGGTTCACAACGCCAATGGATCTGGTATGGAAATCTCCCACGTTGGTGATTCTCGTATTATTATGCCGCATAATCAGTCCTTAATCCTAAAAAATGGTCTTCTCGTACCATAAACACAAAAAAATCTTCTATCCGCCCATAGACTTACAAATGACAACAATGTTTCCATTGAACTGTTTCCTCATTTTTTTGTTGTCAAGGATCTGGCCACGAGGAGGGTACTGGCTCGCGGGCCGGTCAATGAAGATGGTCTCTATCCAATTTACGGCAGGCGTCCGAGTCAACATAGGGCTGCCCTGTCCATCTCCAGCAAGCCTAGTCACTCTCGATGGCATCGTCGCTTGGGCCATCCTTCATCCGTTATAGTCGATCATGTCCTTAGCCGTTTTTGTCTCCCTTATGGAGGTAGCTCAAATAAAGCATCAGTGTGCGATGCATGTCAACAAGGGAAAAGCCATCAGCTACCCTTTCCTCGTTCCAATAGAGTTTCCACTGTTCCTTTAGAACTTGTCTTCTCTCGATGTTTGGGGACATGCTTGTCTTTCATCAGGAGGTTTTAAATATTATGTGAGTTTCATAGATGATTTTAGCAAGTTTACTTGGCTTTTTGTCTCCGTAATAAAAAAGATGTTGAACAAGTTTTTCTTCAGTGGCAAGCTCATGTCGAACGCCTACTAAATCGCAAGGTTTTGCAACTTCAGTCTGACTGGGGGGGGGGGGCGAATACCAAAAGATACATCCGTTCTTCCAAAAAAATGGCATTGCACACCATGTATCCTGCCCACACACTCACCAACAGAATGGATCTGCCGAGAGAAAACATCGCCATATAGTTGAAACAGGCCTCACTTTATTAGCTCAAGCTTCTATGCCAATCAGGTTCTGGGACGAGGCATTCAAGACCGCTTGCTTCCTCATGCCCAGTAAAACCATCAGTATGGAAACACCTCTTGAACGTCTCTTCCAGGAAAAACCTGATTATTCCTTCCTCAAAACCTTTGGCAGCGCGTGTTGGCCCTGCCTCCGGCCATACAATAACAGAAAGCTTCAATTTCGGTCCAAGCGATGTGTTTTTCTTGGCTACAGTACCTTACATAAGGGCTACAAGTGCCTCCATATCTCCTCTGGTCGAGTTTACGTCTCACGCGATGTGGTATTCGATGAAGACGTGTTTCCCTACTCCGATATTATGCCCCCAACCACACCTGCCGCTCTTCATGATCAACTTCTGTTGTCACCTACGTCGTTCCCCTACTCCTCGTATTCATCTGATAATGCGGCTAGTAATCAGGGCCACCAACCTAGGGCTGATTTTTATTCTAATCCTGTCGCACGTGATCTGTTTGTTCCTTCCATGCAGGTCAGCCCATCTCCAGGCGATGTTTCGCCCGCACGCACGACGATCGAATCGCTTGCATGGGGCATGCAGACGAGGCCGTGGAACCGTCTCGGGCCGCGCCGGATCCTGAACCAGCCTCTTCGCCTGTGCCATCTTCTCCCGTTGGGCCTCGCGGCTCCTCATCCCCAGTTGAGGCCCATGATCAGGCGTCTCCTTCATCCGCACTGCCGCCGCCGTGTGACGAACCACCACCGCCTGAGGCGTCGCATCGCTATGCCACTCGCCTCCGCGACAATACCTGGCGTCCCAAGGTTGTTAATGATGGCACCGTTCCCTACGGTCCTCCCCGTCGTCGGCACCACGCCTCCCTGGCTATTACAGAGCCTCGCTCGCACCTGGAGGCCGCCATCGATCAGAATCGGCGCGCCGCCATGGATGAGGAGTATCGAGCTCTCTGGATAATCGCACAGCACCTAGTTCCGCCTCCGCCGCGCTGCAACCTGATTGATTGTCAATGGGTTTTCAAGCTCAAGCATCGTGCCGATGGCACTATTGATCGGTATAAAGCGCGCCTGGTCGCTAAAGGTTTTAAGCAACAATTTGGTATTGATTATGCTGAAACTTTCAGTCCGGTCATCAAACATGCTACGATCCGTTTGGTTCTTTCTCTAGCACTGTCTCGTGGCTGGTGTCTTCGTCAACTCGACGTTCAGAATGCCTTCCTGCATGGTTTTCTTGAGGAAGCTGTCTACATGCGCCAACCACCTGGTTATGTCAGTACAACTTTTCCGCGTCATGTTTGCAAACTGGACAAGTCGTTATATGGCCTGAAACAGTCTCCTCGCGCATGGTTTTCCCGCCTCAGTATGAAATTGTTGTCCCTTGGTTTTCGGGCTTCACGGGCTGACAGCTCGCTCTTCGTCTATGAGCAAGGGGGAGTCACTATCTATATGCTCATCTACGTTGATGATATCATCTTAGCAAGCTCCTCTACCCGTGCTGCCACAGAACTCATTGCAGCATTGTCGCTGCTTTTGCAGTAAAAGACCTTGGTGAGCTTCATTATTTCTTGGGGATAGAGGTGACACGCTCCCAAGACTCAATCACACTCAAGCAGGCCAAGTATGCCAACGATCTGTTGAACAAGGAGGCCATGATGAGCTGCAAACCAGTTCCAACACCTATGTGCACCTCAGAAAAGTTGAGTAGAGATGAAGGAAAAAGGCTTTCTGAAAAAGAGACAACAAGGTTCAGAAGTGTCGTCGGAACACTGCAATACTTAACCTTAACTAGGCCAGACATTGCCTTTGCTGTAAACAAGGTGTGTCAGTTTATGCATTCTCCTACAGAACAGCACTGGGGTGCAGCCAAGCGAATCCTTCGCTATATCAGAGGAACTATGGATGTTGGTCTAAAAATCAGAAAAACTTCTTCATCTCTATTGAGTGCCTTTTCGGATGCCGATTGGGCAGGATCAGTAGACGATCGACGCAGCACAAGTGGCTTCGTGATTTTCTATGGAGGCAACCTAGTGTCCTGGAGTGCAAGGAAGCAGGCAACAGTGTCTCGGTCCTCGACTGAAGCAGAGTACAAATCATTGGCCAACGCCACAGCAGAGATCATCTGGTTTCAGTCATTGCTTCAGGAGCTGGGTGTCAGTCAAAGGCAAACTCCAGTGTTATGGTGTGACAATTTGGGAGCTACGTACTTGTCAGCCAACCCTGTTTTTCATGCTCGAACGAAGCATATCGAAATCGATTTTCATTTTGTTCGAGAAAGGGTGGCTGAGAAGGCATTGCAAATCAGGTTTGTATCCACTAATGACCAGCTGGCTGATGGACTAACAAAACCTATCACTGCACAGCAACTCCGACGACTTTGTAACGATCTCAATCTTGGACGATGAGATCGAGGGGGAGTGTTAAGAGTATCGCATAGATTGTGCAGATAAGGATAAATAGAGTCCAGGTAGTTAGCTAGGCTTGCGCATCAAGTTATAAAGAGGTAGGATTCTGTTTGTTGTAACCTGGTTGTTAGCTTCAGATTGTGGACGCAACAACCTCATATCTATACTATAAATACAGAGAGCCGGCACCCATTGGATGCATCGAGCTCAAACCATAATTCCTTCATAGTTTTCACAAAGACGACGAGCGCCGCGGCGCCGCCGCCAATACCCTCGAGAGGCAGGCGGCGAACTGGGGATCCCCGAAAAATCGTCCCCACAAAAACGTCGTGTAGACTATGATCATAGCCGCTGCAGGGCTGTTGACGAGCATGCAGGCGATGGCTTTCAGCATGGCGCCCAAGTTGCGCACCCAACGCCAACGGATGTACAGAGCCACGGACGCCATGTATTCCACCACAAAGAGCTTGCAACGGAATTGAAATCGTATGGACAGTCAGAAGTCTTCAACTCCCCGTAGCTTCCTCCATTCTTTTGTTTCGCCTCAAAACAAAAGAACCAATGCAGCAGAAGCATGGTATTGAAAGATTTTTCTGTCATCTAATTCAACGTATCCCCAGAAAAATTTATACAGAATTAGGGACCAAGGAAGCACTTGTATGGTGAGGGTTATGAAGCACAGATTGTGACAGAAGCTTTACTTTGCTGTTACGAAGCATATACGGTACTAATAATTGATGGAAGCATGATTATCACATATAGCAGAAACTTCTTCCAGTTGTTTATGAATCATTTTGGTTTTGTGATGCTTGCATAACTTGGTTGTTGTGCAGGAAGCACCATTCTTATGTGATAAACAATAGAACAAACAGTCTTGATTGATCACGAAAGGAGTACAGACTACAGAGTACATATATCAGCTGCAGTCATACTGATGCGTGGGCATCATGGAGATCGTGGGAGGGAACATGGCGCAACTCCTGCGCTGAACGAGTAAGTCGCCTAACGTCCCCGCCGCAGTGTCAACATTGGGCTCAACGACATTAAGACTGGACCGTATGTCGATGAAGGATGCTGTCTGAAGGCCCTTGGTGAATATGTCCGTAAACTGTGCGCTGGTAGGAACATGAAGGACTCTGACCTCCCCTAGAGCTATTTTCTCTCTTATAAAGGGTATGTCAATTTTTATGTGTTTAGTCCTACGACATTGGACAGGATTACTTGACATGTACATAGCAGAAATGTTATCACAGTACACTATGGTAGCTTGCTAAATGGGGCGATGAAGTTCTCCAAGAAGCTGACGGAGCTAGACTGTTTCGGCCACTACATGAGAACAGAGCGATAGTCGGCTTCCACAGAAGACCTGAAAACTGTTAGCTAGTTGTCGTTTTGACGACCAGTAAATCAAATTATCACCCAAGTATACACAGTTAACGGAAGTGGATCGACGAGTATCCGGGCAACCAGCCTAGTCTACATCGGAGTACCCTGTGAGAGAATGTGGAGTGGAAGTGTTAATGGAGAGACCATAGTCTAGGGTGCCTTTGATGTAGCGGAGAATGTGTTTGACATGGTTAAGACGAGGAAGGCGAGGATCATGCATGTAGAGATAAGTTTTTGGACGGAGCAGGCTAGCTCAGGTCGAGCGAGGGTCATGTATTGCAAAGCTCCGGTGAGATTGCAATAAAGGGTAGCATCAGGAATAGGCGCGTCGTCGGAGGATAGCTTGGACCCAATTTCAGCAGGTGCACGAGCAGGATGATAATCAAGCATGCCGGCTTTGGAGAAAATATCAATGGTGTGCTGACGTTGGGACAAAAAGAGACCCGAGGAGGAGTGAGACACCTCAATACCAAGAAAGTGATGGAGCTGGCCAAGGCCGGTCATGCAAAACATGGTGCGCAAAGAGGTGATGACATGGTGAAGAAAAGAATCGAACGAGGCGGTTAATACAATACCATACAACGCTCAAATTGCCAGCGAAGAAGAAGAAACCACCATGAATCACTGGCGGGGAGCGAGACGGGAAGAGAACGAACATGGCTAATGCGGTGAGTGGGGCGAGGTAGGTGGTGTTAGTGGGATCGTTCGTTCGCGCCGCGCGTGACTTGGTAAGCCTCCCCGTATCAAGATCCATGCAATCCATCCAACAACGCATAGTGCGTTGTTCTGATGCAGAGGCCGGGGAGTCCCCCTTTTCGAAAAAAAAAATCCAACAACGCATAGTGCGTTGGCACGAAATCATTAAAAAACTAGCATCGGTTGTATAACTTAAGGTTTAGGGCATCTCCAATGCCGACCCTCAAACCGCCCGCAACCACCGATCATGCGGTCCAGACGTGTTGTGGCATCCAACATGGTCATGTATCGGTCCACTCAGTTGTCCGGACGTGCTTTCTCCCGCAAATTGGAGACAAACTAGGGGGTGTGGGAGTCCGGATAGCAGACACGTAAGACTCCAACACCACCGGCACACCTAATCCCCCCTCCCGGTCGCATTTGCTCCCACTCCGCCCCTTCTCCTCCTTAGTTTGCATTCACACCCTCCACCTCTGCCGTCGCCGTTGTACCTCTTCGACCGTCACATAGGCATTGACGGACATCCACAACCGAAGCCTTTTGTACCCAGATACACTACGCCCCCTTGTCGACGACCTCCATGGCAGACACCACGACCGGTAGGTGTTCATGAAATGTCATTTAGCTAAATCTCGGATGCCATGTCGTTCTTTCATAGTCGAAGGATGGCGGGGGTACTCGACCATGGAGGATGGGTTGTTGTGCAATGCGTGGTTAGCCGCATCCGGAGATTCCGTAAGCAGGAGCAGATGGGAGATCTTCTGGCAGCAAGTGCATGAACCGTTTCACGTACGAAAGCACATTACGTCCTATGACATGCATATCATCCAACAACGCAATGTGAGGTCGTTATCATATCGCTGATACGCTATCCAGATCAGCGACACCAAGTTTTTTCACATGGTTGGTCACAGTGGCGGAGCTTGATCAGAATTATAGGAGGGGCTAATCCATGTAGGAGGGGCTATTCAATCAAGGATTGGGTAAAACACCATCATTCCTATCTAATTATGTGCTAATAATATAAGAAAACTGCACGAGCAGGGGGGCCATGGCCCAGGTTGGCCCTAAGGAAGCTCCGCCACTGGTTGGTCAGCAGGAGGCAAGGTGGTCATTGCACGCGGTAGAGGAGGAGATCATAAGTTTGCTTCTTCTTCGTCAACTTGTTTAAATCATTCATTCACGAACCCAATGTTGATGTACACATTATATAGATCGCACGCGCTGTCGTGATGTACCATAGAACAGAGGAGCAACCGTTTACGTACACACACTGTTGGATGAAGCTGAAGGGGTAGTATATGCGGGACAACATGATCCGTTGATGAAAAACTTGTTGGACATCCGGTTAATCTCGTCGAATTAGAGACATTGTTATAATAGACTTATTTGCATGCTATGTATGGATTATTTGTGCTAATTTTTATCCGAACTTTGATAAATACTGGCCGGTTTGCATGAATCTCGTCCGGTTAGTTCAAATAGTTGATGAATGTATACGGGCAGTGTTGGATGGCGACCTCGGGATCAGTCTCCGCGGACTACCCCTCCTCCTGTCTGCGGACAGATGTCGGAGCAAATTTATGGGTCAGGGTTGGAGATGCTCTTAGATTACTTTATACTCCCTTCGTTCCTAAATATAAGTCTTTTTAGAGATTCCACAATATAGACTATATACAAAGCAAAATATGTAAATCTACACTTTAAAGTATGTCTACATACACCGTATATAGTTTATATTAATAAAATCTCTAAAAGGACTTATATTTAGGAATGAAAGAAGTCATTCTCCCACGTTATATATGCCAAAAACTAATGCACACAACAACGTAAACCTACTTACTGTAACCTTTTTTGAAACTCTTAATTAATTAACTAGTTAGAATATTCAGTGAAGGACCAAATGTTTATGTATAAGGGGTATCTTACGATTTGTATGTGGCTAGCAAATCCAAAACCATCTCGGAAAACAACACATAGATGTACACGCCTGTAGGGTTTGCTTTCTATCAAGTGAAGGCAGCGACAATTGACTAAGTATATTTCACGGAATTAATGCCATGCAATAAACATATTATGTCAAAGTACAATGATTGATTGCATAATCTAATAAGTAGATAAATTGGCACTTAACTAAACCTCGGACAAACTATAGTACGTAACATATGTATAAAGAAATCAAAGCAAGCACTATCAATACCGCAATACCTCGCTAACAACCACATGTCCATATCTCAAACACGCCGTCAGTTTTGCAGGATTTCTCTTGGACGTGAGGCAGTGATGAGTTTTTTGAAAGAGCCTTGTCGATGGAGACGCACCACCAGAGGAAGACGGCGAGGGCCACGGCCAATACATACGAGAGGCAGTTGGAGAACCGGGGATCCTCGGTATACTGTCCCCACGAAAACGACACAAGGACTATGATCATGACCGCTGCAGGGCTGTTGACGAGGATGCAAGCGACGAGTTTCGGCATGGCGCCCAAGTTGCGAACCCAACGCCAACGAATGTACAAAGCCATTGACGCCATGTATTCGGCGGCTAAGGAGCTGGCTACGCAATTGAAGACGCATGGATTGTCCGAACCGAAGCTGCATGAAGTCTTCGACTCCTCGTAGCGCAATTTTGCTACATAATATATGAAGGAAACAGAGAACAGCGCCATGTACATGTCCCATTTGATCCATGCGTGAGCTTCTTGCTTGACCGGTGGCGGCGCAGACCACGACAGATGAAAGTGAAAAGGCATGGCGCAGAGGACGAAAAGCGGCGGCGGGGAAGATCGACTTAGGGCAAAAACTACCTACGTGATTCCCTCAAGATAATATATATAGAAGGGGCTATCGTTAAAACATGAGCGTATCGTAGCCCATGGGCTGTGAGCCTGTGATACGCTCGCTCGGAGGACGCCATTGGGCGCGTCTATGGCTGGTTCCTTTTTAACGCGCAAGGCTACATACAGGCAGAATCGTTTGAGCGTTCTGTTTCCTACTAGGGCTTGGTTTCTCTGGGGGTTTTTCCAACTGGCCTTGTTCGATTTTCTGTCGTTTTTTCGTGTTTTTTTTATTTTCGTTTTCCATCGTATTTTTTTTGTTTTTCGTTTTCCTTTCTTCTTATTAATATTTTTCCTATTTTAATAAAATTTTAGATTAATGAACTTTTTTCCAAATTTCGTGAATTTGTTCTAAAAACACGATCAATTTTCAAATTTGTAGACTTTTTCAAATTTTGTGAAGATTGTTTAAACCCAAGAAGTTCTTCAAATTTGTGATCTTTTTTAGAACCCATGAACTATTTTCTAATTTATGAACTTAAAAAAATCATATCAATGAACATTTTTTTAATTCATGAACATTTAAAAAAATCACTAGTATTTTCATACTCACGACTTTCTAAGAATTTCATGAACATTTGCAAATCCTGAACTTTTTCCAAATTAATGAACATTTTTAAATATGTGAAACTTTTCTAAATCAGTGAAGTTTTCAAATTCATGAACATTTTTAAAATTCATAGATATTTTTTCTATTTGCATTTTTGAAAAGTCAATGGTCAATGTCTACGGTCAATGGACAGAGAGCCACGGTCAAGGATCAACCAGGGGTCAAGGCCAGAAGGAATTCTTAATCCGCCTCGGCCCAGATTAATCCGTAGTGGGCGCCAGCTGGAAAACCGATGATACACGCGCTATGGTAACTCCTATTTGGCGCGTAGGTCGCCAGATAGATACCAAATGCATACCTGATTTGTCCGAATTTTGTGATGTTTTTACCCTTTGCTTTATGCCTACGTGGTAGGCTTTACCGGATTTCGACTCCTCGTAGCGCAATTTTGCTACATAATATATGAAGGAAACAGAGAACAGCGCCATGTACATGTCCCATTTGATCCATGCATGAGCTTCTTGCTTGACCGGTGGCGGCACAGACCACGACAGATGAAAGTGAAAAGGCATGGCGCAGAGGACGAGAAGTGGCGGCGGGGCAGATCGACTTAGGGCAAAAACAACCTGCATGATCCCCTCAAGATAATATATAGAAGGGGGTTAAAATCTGTGGTAGCCATCGTTGTTAAACCAAAAGAGCATATCTGTAGCCCATGGGCTGCTACAGTACCGCCAATGGGCTGTCCCGGACAGACATACGTGAGGCAGTTGGAGAGCTCCTATTGGACGCTCGCTGCGTCCGATAAGCGTGCGACGGACAGGAGGGGTCCGTCCGTCGGGGACAGCCCATTTGCGGTATTGTAGCATGCGAGAGCATCTCCCGTAAAAATAATGAAACCCTTAAATGATTCTAAAACAGTTAAATCCTTAAATTTACAGTTCTGGTTGAAAAGGCGCACCGAATAGATCCCATAAAACGGCATCCCGGAAAATATTTTCCAGATATCCGCATATTATCACATTCATACCCCATACTTGCGGTTTTGGGAGTCCATTTTTGAGTTGAACCGAAAAGGAGTCAAGCAAGGAGCACCCCGAGGAGCTCGGCAGCGGCCGGCTGCAGCGTTGCCGGAGCAAGTGGCCGGCTGCAGCGGCGCCGGAGCAAGCGGACTGGCAGCGGCCTAGCACGGGGTTCGCGACGGTCGAGCCTAGATGGGTGCGTAGCATGGGCGGGCAAGCGGTGGCACCTCACCGGCCCAGGTCTGCGCGGGATCGGGCGGGGAAGAAGGATGAGGAGAAAAGGAGAGTAAAGAAAATATTTGTTCTTTTTGCAGTACAGTTTTTCAGTATATGTTCTAGTGGAGGCCGTCTTATACTACAAAAGAATTTATAGTTCATCATAAACTGATTTTACAATACCGCGATATAAGGGATTTGCTAGAAATTCTCTTACATGCTACTGTAACACGCGTTAGGGCTGCAAAAGAGTCGAGTTTGAGTGGGTTGGGCTAGGTTTATGTCATGTTATAATAAAATTCGAGTGATTCTAAACTGAGCGAATCTCAAGGTCGAGCGATAAGAGAGCGGCTCATGCTTATCTTGTCGTATTGTACCGATGTCATGTCTATCTCGAGCCATTTTCGAGCTAAATAACACGATTTGTTTTAATATTTTAAGATTTTTTTTCCAAAAAGACATGCTAAAACACAACATAATAAAATATTGTTACTATCAAAACGATGATAATATAAAAATTCAAGTTAGTTTGACGTATTCTTTCTCAATTGAAGGCTACTACTCCCTCCGTTCAAAATATAAGGTGTATTGGTTTGTTCAAAAGTCAAATATCTGTATTTTGACTAAGTTTTTAGAAAAAAAATATTAATATCTACAGTCAAATTTGTATCATTAGACTCATCATGAAAAGTATTCTCAAATTTATTTATTTTGTATTGCAGACGTCCCTATTTATTTTGTAATCTTGCTCACAAATACACAAGTTTGACTTGCAAGAAAATCGATGCACCATATATTCTGGAATGAAGGAAGTAATTAATAGCAAGAGATCGTGGATGAACTAGCAAGAGAAAAAAAAATAACAGGATAATAACTGACCACACATTATATTAAGGCCTAAATTATCTTCGCGCTTAATTAAGATTCCATGTTTGCTAGTAGATAAAATGAAGAAAATTCATACACAACATATATGATAATAAATTATCCTGTACCATTTTAGTAATGGAGCCAAGCTAGCTCAAGATCAACTCAGCCCATTTCTTTTCATGTCGATCTTGAGCCGAGCCAAAAGATGAGTCAATCTCGAGTGGCTAATAACCCTTCGGCTTTTCTTGCAGCCCTAATAGTGTGCGAGGTTACTGTGCTGTGATACTGCAGCACACTGCAGCACACAAGTTTACTGTATCAGACGGTCCAATAAAAATGCACACAATTTTTCAAAAAAATATACATTTTTGAAAACATGAAAATTTTCAAGTTTTTTTTGAATTTGCTCTACCCAACGAATGCAGGGACAATTGACTACAGTAGTATGATTCCCTAAATAAATGTCATGTTGTCCCTCCGTTCCTAAATACTACTATAAGTCTTTGTAGAAATTTCACTATGAATTATAATACAGAGAAAAATGAGTGAATTTATATTTCATAGTGAAACTTTGTATGTGGTTTATAGTGAAATCTCTATAAAGACTTATATTTTGGAATTGAGGGAGCCAAAAGATGGTTAATCTTGCGCGGCTAACAAGCCTCTGGCTTTTCTAGCAGCCCAAATAGTGTGCGAGGTTACTGTGATACTGCAACACACAAGTTTACCATACTAAATGGTTCAATAATAATGCACGTAATTTTTCATAAAAGTAAACATTTTCTGAAAACGTGAAAAATTTCAAGTTTTTAGGATTTGCTTTCTACCCAACGAAGGCAGCGACAATTCACTACAGTAGGTGTGATTCCCGGAATAAATGTCAAGTAATAAATACATAAGGTTCCTCGCAAAAATAAATAAATAAATAAATACATAAGGTCAAAGTACAATGAATTATTGCGTCATCTAACAAACAGATTAGACAGTCCTTAATTGAATCTCAGAAATTTATAATAAGTCAAAGCAAGCACTAGCAACGGTACCTCTCTAATAATCACATGTCAAAATATGGAGCACGCCTCGATTTTTGCATGTTTCTTCTTGGAGGTGAGGCAGTGGTGAGTTCTTTGAAAGAATCCTGTCTATGGAGATGCACCACCAGAGGAAGACGACGAGCGCCGCCGCCAATACACACGAGAGGCAGGTGGCGAACTGGGGATCCCCAAAAAGATGTCCCCACAAGAACGTCGGGGCGACTATGATCGTGACCGCTGCAGGGCTGTTGTCGAGGATGCAGACGACGGCTATCGGCATGGCGCTCAAGTTGCGTAACCAACGCCAGCGGATGTACAAAGCCATTACCGCCATGTATTCCACGGCAAAGAGGCTTGCCACAGAATTGAAGACGCATGGGTTGTCTGAACTGAAGGCGCATGAAGTCTTTAACTCCTCGAAGCGTGCTTTTACGAAAAAATATATTGCCGAAACAGAGACCAGCGCCATGTATATGTCCTGGAAGATCCATGCGTGAGCTACTTGCTCCGCCGGTGGCGGCGCAGACCACGACAGATGACAATGAAAATGAAAAGGCATGACGCAGAGGTGGCTGGCGGCGGCGGCGGCGGCGGCGGCGGAGATCGATTTAATTAGGGCAAAAACTGCCTTGTTGAATCCTCGCGATAATATACAGAGGGGAAACGCTCCTATCCCGTCGCGAGCTGAGGGCCTCCTCTACGGCCCGTTCGGGCCGCCCTTTAATCACGCACCGAAGTTGTTATAGACTAAAAAAAACGTATCCCTATGGGCGAGGAATCAAGCTGACTCATTAGAGGTGCTGCCGTTTCTGTCGCTAGTTCGCTCTGCTCTGGTTTTCTTTGGAATTTTTTCTTTTTCAGTTCTTTTGTTTTTTCTTGGGGTTTTCACTGGTTTTTGGTGGTTTTCCTTTTTTTTGTGATACTTTGTTTTTCCAGTGATTTTTTACGGTTC
This sequence comes from Aegilops bicornis, assembly GCA_021605145.1. Classification (NCBI taxonomy): domain Eukaryota; kingdom Viridiplantae; phylum Streptophyta; class Magnoliopsida; order Poales; family Poaceae; genus Aegilops; species Aegilops bicornis. Next base: position 676,717,732 of record CM038671.1, read on the forward strand.
TTTTTTCTTCATTATACTTTGCTCTCCTTTGTTTCTTTGGTCTTTTATTTTATTTTTGTTTTTTTGTTGATTTTCATTGGGTTTCCTTTTTTAACACAAATCTACTTTTTTCGTAGTTTTAAATAGCCGGCTATAGCGAGCTATAGCCCGCTATAGCCTTTTCAAAAGGGTGCCGCTAAAAGGCCGCCGTCACCAATAACCCGCTTTACCCGTCGATATTTTCCATAGCCCGCTATTTAAAACATTGACTTTTTCTCATATAAAATGTATATTTTTAGCGCACGTGTGAAACATTTTATACATGTTGGGTATTTTTTTAATACATGATGTCTATTTGTTTTTGAAATACATGTTTTGAATACAGGTTAACATTTTCCAAATACATTTTGAACATTTTTAATGCAATAAACATGGCTGGAACTTTCCAGACTCTGAATTTTTACTCGCTACAGTTCCTAAATCATCCTCAACCACATGGAGGGCGATCGTTGCAGGAAGAGATGCACTTCAAATGGGGCTCATAAAACGACTCGGATATGGTTCAACAATCTAGGTGTGGGAAGACAAGTGGATTCCCTCTACTGTATTTTTCTTTTTGCGGGGGATTCCCTCTACTGTTACTATGACGCCAATGTTACGACAAGCAGCAACAAATGTATAAACAGTCAACGATCTGATTGATACAGGAAACTGGACATGGCGGCATGATCTTGTGTGTAGCATATTCATACCACCGGACACATCTGCTATATTTAACATTCCATTACGGCAAGGTGGCGTGAGGATTTTCTAGCATGCGCTTATAAGAAATCCGGCATTTATATTGTTAAATCCGCGTATTATGCTCTTGTGAATCAAAAAGAACGTTTGGCTCTAGAGGAAGAGCAGATCATAGGAACTTCAGTGGATCAACAACAGATGTGGAATGCTATTTAGAAACTCAAGATAGTACCAAAAGTGAGGGTCTTCTGATGGCGTGTAATGCGAGGTATTGTGCTGGACGAATGCACATTGAGGCATCGCCATATTTGTCGAGGGGATGAACCCCAGGCAGGCAACGGAACCCGGATCCTTTTCGAAAACAACAAGGTCAGCAACGCCTCTCAAGCCGGCTCACGCTTGGCCGGGTTGCTCAACCCGGTCAAGCCTCTCGACCCGGCCGAACTCCTCAACCCGGCCCCAGCAGCTGGCACAAGACGGCCAAACCCGACACGCCAAGTCTTCTCCAACAAGTCAGCTCCCCCTTTGGCGTGTTCCTCAACCCGTCCACGGGTCAGCTCCCGTCCCATCCCGGCCGTACGATGGGACGAGTCTCCATTCAAGGGTGAGCAAGGCAACAGTGCCCCGCCCATGCCTCTGGTCAGCCGGGCGTGGCGAAGCCGCACCTACCCCGTGACCGAGGCCAACGTGGCTCTGATGCACCCGTCGTCACTTCTTGACGCCAAAGAAGCGGCGACCTGATGGAGCGCCACTGTAGCAGACTCAACCCGGCCACTCCCTGACGATCGACAAGACGACAACAGTGCCCCTAGGCACGTGGGGCCCGCGCCCGGAGAACCCGGTGAGCCCTGACACCCGGCGGGTCCCAGCACCAGCTTCCCGGACGATGACAACCCGGCGCCACGGCCTTGTAACATTACCTTTGTACCCCTAGGGGTTGACCTATAAAACCCCCCAGGAGCCCTCATGCATACAAGGACCAGATCATCAGTAGCACCCGCGCACACACACACCAAAGGAGAGGGAGCAGCCTAAGCCTTGGCCAGCCTCCCTTCTTCCTCCATACAGCTCTAGGAGCAACTCTATACTATCGCATATAAAACACACTCGACAGGACTAGGGGTGTTATCTCTCCGGAGAGCCCCGAACCTGGGTATGTATTGCGTCACACGCTCACTCATGCCGACCTCGCCTCTGGAGACCACTAGTGCCCTCGAGCCTCCTCCTCTCTTTAGCAATCCCTTGGCATCTGTCGTGCGCCCACCACGACAGTTGGCGCCCACCACGACAGTTGGCGCCCACCGTGGGGCAGCTCGAGGTCCTGGCCGGAAGCATGTTCTGAAGGAAATATGCCCTAGAGGCAATAATAAAGTTATTATTTATTTCCTTATATCATGATAAATGTTTATTATTCATGCTAGAATTGTATTAACCGGAAACATAATACATGTGTGAATACATAGACAAGCAGATAGTCACTAGTATGCCTCTACAAGACTAGCTCATTAATCGAAGATGGTAATGTTTCCTAACCATAGACATGTGTTGTCATTTGATTAATGGGATCACATCATTAGGAGAATGATGTGATTGACATGACCCATTTCGTTAGCTTAGCACTTGATCGTTTAGTATGTTGCTTATGCTTTCTTCATGACTTATACAAAGTTCACGAAACTATGAGATTATGCAACTCCGTTTACGGAGGAACACTTTGTGTGCTACCAAATGTCACAACGTAATCGGGTGATTATAAAGGTACTCTCAGGTGTCTCCAAAAGTATATGTTGAGTTGGCATGAATCGAGATTAGGTTTTGTCACTCCGATTGTCGGAGAGGTATCTCTAGGCCTTCTCGGTAATACACATCACATAAGCCTTGCAAGCATTGCAACTAATGAGTTAGTTGTGAGATGATGTATTACGGAACGAGTAAAGAGACTTACGGTAACAAGATTGAACTAGGTATTGGATACCGACGATCGAATCTCGCAAGTAACATACCGATGACAAAAGGAACAACGTATGTCGTTATGCGGTTTGACCGATAAAGATCTTCATAGAATATGTAGGAACCAATATGGGCATCCAGGTTCCGCTATTGGTTATTGACCGAGAATAGTTCTAGGTCATGTCTACATAGTTCTCGAACCCGTAGGGTCCGCACGCTTAAGGTTTCGATGGCGATGCTTATATTATGAGTTTGCATGTTTTGATGTACCGAAGGAGTTCGGAGTCCCGGATGAGATCGGGGACATGACGAGGAGTCTCGAAATGGTCGAGACGTAAAGATTCATATATTGGATGATATGTTTAGGCCAAGGGTCAAGCCCATGAGGCTTTAGGTCGGTGCAAAAGGAGTTTTATGAGGCCGAGGGGCCAAACGCCGGAGACCTGGCGTTCGGCCTGGGCGACGCCGAGGCCCATGGCGTCTGGGCAGACGCCAAGGATTGTGGCGTTTGGTCCTGGAGTCCGAGTGGGACTCTTGCCTTTCGGGCAAAACCGACTTTGAGGAGGCTTTTGCTCCAAGTTTCGACCGGGGCTCAACATATAAATAGAGGGCAGGGCTAGCACAAAGGACACAACAATTGATCCCTTGGATCTCTTAGCCGTGTCTGGTGCCCCCTTCCACCATATTCCACCTCGGTCATATCGTCGCAGAGTTTAAGCGAAGCCTGCGCCGTAGAGCATCATCATCGTCACCACGCCGTCGTCTTGTGGAACTCATCCCGACACTTTCTTTGGATCGAGTCCGGATCGCCATCGAGCTGAGCGTGTGCAGAACTTCCGGAGGTGCCGTGACGTTCGGTGCTTGGATCGGTCGGATCGTGAAGACGTCGACTACATCAACAGCGTTGTTATAACGCTTCCGCTTTCGGTCTCACGAGGGTACGTGGACAGACACTCTCCCCTCTCGTTGCTATGCCATCACCATGGTCTTGTGTGTGCGTAGGAAAATTTTGAAATTACTACGTTCCCCAACAGTGGCATCCGAGCCTGGTTTTATGCGTTGATGTCATACGCACGAGTAGAACATAAGTGAGTTGTGGGCGATATAAGTCATACTGCTTACCAGCATGTCATACTTTGGTTCAGCGGTATTGTGAGATGAAGCGGCCCGGACCGACATTACGCGTGCAGCTTACGCGAGACTGGTTTCACCGCTGCGAGCACTAGTTGCTTAAAGGTGACGGCGGGTGTCTGTCTCTCTCACTTTAGTTGAACCGAGTGTGGCTACGCCCGGTCCTTGCGAAGGTTAAAACAGCACCAACTTGACAAACTATCGCTGTGGTTTTGATGCGTAGGTAAGAACGGTTCTTGCTCAGCCCGTAGCAGCCACGTAAAACTTGCAACAACAAAGTAGAGGACGTCTAACTTGTTTTGCAGGGCATGTTGTGATGTGATGTGGTCAAGACGTGATGCTATATTTTATTGTATGAGATGATCATGTTTTGTAACCGAAGTTATCGACGGCAATCGCGAGAGCCATATGGTTGTCGCTTTATTGTATGAAATGCAAAAGCCATGTAATTACTTTACTTTATCACTAAGTGGTGGCGATAGTCGTAGAAGCAATAGTTGGCGAGACGACAACGATGCTACGATGGAGATCAAGGTGTCGCGCCGGTGACGATGGTGATCATGACGGTGCTTCGGAGATGGAGATCACAAGCACAAGATGATGATGACCATATCATATCACTTATATTGATTGCATGTGATGTTTATCCTTTATGCACGTTATCTTGCTTTGATTGACGGTAGCATTATAAGATGATCTCTCACTAAAATTATCAAGAAGTGTTCTCCACGAGTATGCACCGTTGCTAAAAGTTCAGAGTACCCGCACACCACGTGATGATCAGGTGTGATAAGTTCTACGTCCATCTACAACGGGTGCAAGCCAGTTTTGCACACGCAGAATACTCAGGTTAAACTTGACGAGCCTAGCATATGCAGATATGGCCTCGAAACACGGAGACCGAAAGGTCGAGCGTGAATCATATAGTAGATATGATCAACATAGTGATGTTCACCATTGAAACTTCTCCATCTCACGTGATGATCGGACATGGTTTAGTTGATTTGGATCACGTAATCACTTAGATGACTAGAGAGATGTCTCTAAGTGGGAGGTTTTAATATGATTAATTAAACTTAAATTTATCATGAACTTAGTACCGATAGTATTTTGCTTGTCTATGTTTATCGTAGATAGATGGCTCGTCTTTGTTGTTCCGTTGAATTTTAATGTGTTCCTTGAGAAAGCAAAGTTGAAAGATGATGGTAGCAATTACACGGACTGGGTCCGTAATTTGAGGATTATCCTCATTGCTGCCATGTAAGAATTACGTCTGGAAGCACCGCTGGGTGCCAGGCCTGCTTCTTTGCAGAGCAACGCCGAGAAGTTGTGAACGTCTGGCGTAGCAAAGTCGATGACTACTCTATAGTTCAAGTGTGCCATGCTTTACGGCTTAGAACCGGGTCTTCAACGACGTTTTGAACGTCATGGAGCATATGAGATGTTCCAGGAGTTGAAGTTAATATTTCAAGCAAATGCCCGGATTGAGAGATATGAAGTCTCCAATAAGTTCTATAGCTGCAAGATGGAGGAGAATAGTTCACGGTGAGCACATACTCAAAATGTCCGGTATAATAATCACTTAATTCAGCTGGGAGTTAATCTTCCGGATGATAGTGTCATTGATGTAATTCTCCAATCATCGCCACCAAGCTACAAGAGCTTCGTGATGAACTATAATATGCAAGGAATGACTAAGACAATTCCTGAGCTCTTCGCAATGCTAAAAGCCAGCGGAGGTAGAAATCAAGAAAGAACATCAAGTGTTGATGGTCAACAAGACCACTAGTTTCAAGAAAAAGGGCAAAGGGAAGAAGAAGGAAACTTCAAAAGAACAGCAAGAAAGTTGTCGATCAAGAGAAGAAACCCAAGTCTGGACCTAAGCCTGAAATCGAGTGTTTTTACCGCAAGCGCATCGACACTGAAGCGGAACTGCCCCAAGTATTTGGCGGATAAGAAGGATGGCAAGGTGAACAAAGGTATATGTGATATACATGTTATTGATGTGTACCTTACTAGAGCTCGTAGTAGCACCTGGTATTTGATATCGGTTACATTGCAAATATTTGCAACTCGAAACGAGGACTACGGAATAGACGAGCAGCCGCAAAGGACGAGGTGACGATGCGCGTGGGAAATGGTTCCAAAGTCAATGTGATCGCGTCAAGACGCTTACCTCTACATCTACCTTCGGATTAGTTTTAGACCTAAATAATTGTTATTTGGTGCCAGCGTTGAGCATGAACATTATATCTGGATCTTGTTTGATGCGAGACGGTTATTCATTTAAATCGAGAATAATGGTTGTTCTATTTATATGAGTAATATCTTTTATGGTCATGCACCCTTGAAGAATGGTCTATTCTTGTTGAATCTCGATGAGTGATACACATATTCATAATGTCGAAGCCAAAAGATGCAGAGTTGATAATGATAGTGCAACTTATTTGTGGCACCGCCGTTTAGGTCATATCGGTGTAAACGCATGAAGAAACTCCATACAGATGGACTTTTGGAATCACTTGATTATGAATCACTTGGTACTTGCGTAACCGTGCCTCATGGGCAAGATGACTAAAACACCGTTCTCCGGTACTATGGAGAGAGCAACAGATTTGTTGGAAATCATACATACAGATGTATGTGGTCCGATGAATATTGAGGCTCGTGGCAGATATCGTAATTTTCTCACCTTCACAGATGATTTAAGCGGATACGGGTATATCTACTTGATGAAGCATAAATCTGAAACATTTGAAAAGTTCAAAGAATTTCAGAGTGAAGAAGAAAATCATAGTAACAAGAAAATAAAGATTCTACGATCTGATATTCGAGGAGAATATATGAGTTACGAAGTTTGGTCTACATTTGAAGCAATGCGGAATAGTTTCGCAACTCACGCCACCGGAACACCACAGCGTAATGGTGTGTCCGAACGTCAGAATCGTACTTTACTAGATATGGTGCGATCTATGATGTCTATTTCCGATTTACCGCTATCGTTTTGGGGTTATGCTTTAGAGACGACCGCATTCACGTTAAATAGGACACCGTCAAAATCCGTTGAGACGACGCCTTATGAACTATGGTTTAGCAAGAAACCAAAGTTGTCGTTTCTGAAAGTTTGGGGTTGCGATGCTTATGTGAAAAACTTCAACCTGATAAGCTTGAACCCAAATCGGAAAAATGTGTCTTCATAGGATACCCAAAGGAGACAATTGGGTATACCTTCTATCACAGATCCGAAGGCAAGACATTCGTTGCTAAGAATGGATCCTTTCTAGAGAAGGAGTTTCTCTCGAAAAGAAGTGAGTGGGAGGAAAGTGGAACTTGATGAGGTAATAGTACCAGCTCCCTTATTGGAAAGTAGTTCATCACGTAAATCAGTTTCTGTAACAACTACACCGATTAGCGAGGAAGATAATGATAATGATCATGAAACTTCAGATCAAGTTGTCACCGAACTTCAGAGATCAACCAGAATAAAATCCGCACCAGAGTGGTACGGTAATCCTATTCGAAGTCATGCTACTAGATCATGGTGAACCTACGAACTATGAAGAAGCGATGGTGAGCCCAGATTCCGCAAAATGGCTTGAAGCCATGAAATCTGAGATGGGATCCATGTATGAGAACAAAGTATGGACTTTGGTAGACTTGCCGATGATCGGCAAGCTATTGAGAATAAATGGATCTTTAAGAAGAAGACTGACGCCGATGGTAATGTAACTGTCTACAAAGCTCGACTTGTTGCAAAAGGTTTTCGACAAGTTCAAGGGGTTGACTACGATGAGACTTTCTCACCCGTAGCGATGCTGAAAGGACATGCGGTGCCCCCATGTGTGGTTTTGGTAATTGATGACATTCTCAATGGACTAATGGTTGCCTTGAGTTTATTTGAAGGTTTTGTCCATAGGCTTTTCTTGGAGTACATGTGTTGGTTTCAAGGAGAGTTTTGTGTCGACCAAGGTGCTATTCAAGGAATTATCCAAAGATTGGTCATGTGAGTGTTGAGCTTATTGCAAGCATGTCTTGAAGAAGAAGATTGTGTGATCATTCATGTTTACCTTCAAGACATCATCCAAACGAAGAGAGTTGGAAAGATTCAAGGTTGATCAAGACTAAGTCAAGAGTGAATCAAGTTGATCAACTCACAAAGCGTAGAAGATGTACCGAGAGGGATCAAGTGATCCCATGGTATGGTAAGCATTGTCCATTACGCTTTGTATGCTAACCCATGGTCTTCGTGAGAGTTCTTTGTGGGGTTAGGTTGCGGTGTGCAAGTTCAAGTGATGCATCACGAAGAGATCAAGTGCTTGAAGCTTGCCGTCCATTTGGTGACAATGGACTTGTGAAGATGTCCGGAAGAGTGGCTCACCCATAGTGGAGTATGGGGAGCAATCAACTAGTCTTCTTCGAGCCAACGCAATCAAGAAAGGTGGTCCAACTTGAGGGAGTCAAGATCGTCATCATCTAGCTCAAGTGGACCATGTGCGAGGCAAAGGTTTGCCCTTGATAGGTTTTCTATTTTACCGGTCTCATGTAGAAGACCGGGTTATAGGATCGTTTGCCGTACTATCAAGGGGGGCTCTCGATGAGTTGCTTGATCGTGATCGTTAAGAGAGAGCTCAAACCATTGCATCCTTGCATCATCTTTATTGGTTCTTGTTTGGTTCTTCTCCTTGTGAGATTTGGAGCTTATGGTCATTTTTATGACAAGCTCGAGTTCATCGAAACGGAGTTCTCATGCATCTTCTATGATGTTTTCGATGTTGGAGGGTATGTCAGTTCTTCTCGGTTGGAGGTTTCACTCCTTTGTTTGCTAAGCATACCTCCCCAGTTGTTTTGATGCTACTCGTTGTCTTGTTTCAAACAAGCTTGAGTTTGCTCAATTCGGAGCTCATATGAAGAAGTTATGGCAGTTCTGGTTTTCTTGGAGTATTCCTTGCTTTCGTGGTTGTGGCTTAAGGCTGGTGCCAGCGGTAGTACCGCCGAAGCTCCCCAGCGGTAGTACCGCTCTCGGAGCGGTAGTACCGCTCCAAGCGGTAGTACCACTCTCCGAACGGTAGTACCGCTTGGGAGTTTCGCCGTAGTAATCACATTGTCGTCTGGGCTACTTCCGCCTCGATTCTCGAACGAAGTTTTTCGTGTCGGGTTTTGCGGCACTAGTAGCGGCAGAGAAGCGGTAGTACCGCTCTGAGCGGTAGTACCGCTCTTCCCTAGCGGTAGTACCGCTCTGGGGCGAGCCTTGACCTTCTCTTCATGTAGTACCCTGGATAGGAGCGGTAGTACCGCCCTCGGTGATAGTACCGCCCTTCCCTAGCGTAGTACCGCCTGCGGGATTTTCGGTGGGGTAACGGTTGGATTTTCCCTCCTATAAAAGGGGTCTTCTTCCCATTGAACCTTATCCTTTGAGCTCGTGTTCTTCCCCATTGTTGACCTTCTCCGAGCTTGCTATCTCTCAATCCCTCCATGGTTTCTTGCTAGTTTTTGGGGGAAGAGAGAGGAGATCTAGATCCACATTTCCACCAATCACTTTCTCCTTTATGTGAGGGGAACCCCTTGGATCTAGTTCTTGGAGTTCTTGGTGTTCTCCTCCTTGTTCTTCCTCTCATTTTCCTCCCTAGCATTAGTTGCTTTGGTGGGATTTGAGAGAGAAGGACTTGGGCACTCCGTGTGCCCTTGCCATTGCATTTGGTGCATCGGTTTGAGTTCTCCACGGTGATACGTGGAAGTTACAAGTTGAGAAGCTTATTACTCTTGGGTGCTTGGTGCCCTTGAGCTTGTTCCTCTTGGGTGCTTGGGCGCCCTAGACGGTTGGTAGTGTTCGAGCTCAATCATTGTGGTGTATAGCTCCGGCAAGCGTCGGGTCTCCAATTAGGTTGTGGAGATCGCCCGAGCAACTTGACGGGTTCCGTGACCGCCCCAAGGGTTGCCAAAGTGTACGGGTTCGGTGACCGCCCCAAGGGTTGCCATTTGTACGGGTTCGTGACCGCCCTCAAGGGTCCCTTAGTGGAATCACGGCATCTTGCATTGTGCGAGGGCGTGAGGAGATTACTGATGGCCCTAGTGGCTTCTTGGGGAGCATTGTGCCTCCACACCGCTCCAAACGGAGACTAGCATCCGCAAGGGTGTGAACTTCGGGATACATCGTCATCTCCGCTGCGCCTCGGTTATCTCTTACCCGAGCCCTTTACTTATGCACTTTACTTTGTGATAGCCATATTGTTCTTGTCATATATCTTGCTATCACATAGTTGCTTATCTTGCTTAGCATAAGTTGTTGGTGCACATAGGTGAGCCTAGTTGTTGTAGGTTTTGTGCTTGACAAATTAACCGCTAGGTTTATTCCGCATTTGTTCAAGCCTCAACCGTAATTATTTTAAAGCGCCTATTCACCCCCCCCTCTAGGCGACATCCACGATCTTTCAGATGCTTAAGTCTGTCCGAATCATGTTAGCAATTGCCGCATTTTATGATTATGAAATTTGGCAAATGGATGTAAAAACTGCATTCTTGAATGGATTTCTAGAAGAAGAGTTGTATATGATGCAACCAGAAGGTTTTGTTGATCCAAAGGGTGCTAACAAAGTGTGCAAGCTCCAACGATCAATTTATCGTCTGCAAGCCTCTCGGAGTTGGAATAAACGCTTTGATAGTGTGATCAAAGCATATGGTTTTATATGCACTTTTGGAGAAGCCTCAGATTTACAAGAAAGTGAGTGGGAGCTCAGAGCATTTCTGATATTATATGTGGACGACATATTGTTGATTGGAAATGATATAGAATTTCTGGATAGCATAAAAGGATACTTGAATAAAAGTTTTTCAATGAAAGACCTCGATGAAGCTGCTTACATATTGGGCATCAAGATCTATAGAGATAGATCAAGACGTTTAATTGGACTTTCACAAAGCACATACCTTGATAAAGTTTTGAAGAAGTTCAAAATGGATCAGGCAAAGAAAGGTTTTTACTCAGACATAAGGTGTGAGATTGAGTCGACTCAATGCCCGACCACAAAGCAGAAGATAGAGAGAAAATGAAGAATGTTCCCTATGCTTCAGCCATAGGCTCTATCATGTATGCAATGCTGTGTACCGGACTGACGTATGCTTAGCTATAAGCTTGGCGGTAGGTACCAAAGTAATCCAGAGTGGATCATCGGACAGCGGTCAAGAACATCCCGAAATACCTGAAAAGGACTAAGGATATGTTTCTCGTATATGGAGGTGACAAAGAGCTAGTCGTAAATGGTTACGCCGACGCAAGCTTTGACACCGATCCCACGATTCTAAATCGCAAACCGGATACGTATTTTTATTAAACGGTGGAGCCGTCGGTTGGTGCAGTTCTAAACAAAGCGTCGTGGCGGGATCTACATGTGAAGCGGAGTACATAGCTGCTTCGAAGCAGCAAATGAAGGAGTCTGGATGAAAGAGTTCATTTCCGATCTAGGTGTCATACCTAGTGCATCGGGACCAATGAAGATCTTCTCGTGACAATCGTGCAATTGCCTTGGCAAAGGAATCCAGATTTCACAAGAGGACCAAGCATATCAAGAGACGCTTCAATTCCATTCGGGACCAAGTCCAAGTGGGAGACATAGAGATTTGCAAAATACATACGGATCTGAATGTTGCGTAATTCGTTGACTAAGCCTCTTCCACGAGCAAAACATGATCAGCACCAAGACTCCATGGGTGTTAGAATCATTACTTTGTGTAATCTAGATTATTGACTCTAGTGCAAGTGGGAGATCAAGGAAATATGCCCTAGAGGCAATAATAAAGTTATTATTTATTTCCTTATATCATGATAAATGTTTATTATTCATGCTAGAATTGTATTAACCGGAAACATAATACATGTGTGAATACATAGACAAACAGATAGTCACTAGTATGCCTCTACAAGACTAGCTCATTAATCGAAGATGGTTATGTTTCCAAACCATAGACATGTGTTGTCATTTGATTAATGGGATCACATCATTAGGAGAATGATGTGATTGACATGACCCATTTCGTTAGCTTAGCACTTGATCGGTTAGTATGTTGCTTATGCTTTCTTCATGACTTATACAAAGTTCCCAAACTATGAGATTATGCAACTCCCATTTACCGGAGGAACACTTTGTGTGCTACCAAACGTCACAACGTAATCGGGTGATTATAAAGGTACTCTCTGGTGTCTCCAAAAGTATATGTTGAGGTGGCATGAATCGAGATTAGGTTTTGTCACTCCGATTGTCGGAGAGGTATCTCTAGGCCTTCTCGGTAATACACATCACATAAGCCTTGCAAGCATTGCAACTAATGAGTTAGTTGTGAGATGATGTATTACGGAACGAGTAAAGAGACTTACCGGTAACGAGATTGAACTAGGTATTGGATACCGACGATCGAATCTCGGGCAAGTAACATACCGATGACAAAAGGAGCAACGTATGTCGTTATGCGGTTTGACCGATAAAGATCTTCGTAGTATATGTAGGAACCAATATGGGCATCCCGGTTCCGCTATTGGTTATTGACCGAGAATAGTTCTAGGTCATGTCTACATAGTTCTCGAACCCGTAGGGTCCGCACGCTTAAGGTTTCGATGGCGATGCTTATATTATGAGTTTGCATGTTTTGATGTACCGAAGGAGTTCGAGTCCCGGATGAGATCGGGGACATGACGAGGAGTCTCGAAATGGTCGAGACGTAAAGATTCATATATTGGATGATATGTTTAGGCTAAGGGGTCAAGCCCATGAGGCTTTAGGTCGGTGCAAAAGGAGTTTTATGAGGTTGTGGGGCCAAACGTCGGAGACCCTGGCGTCGCCCTGGGCCGACGCCGAGGCCCATGGCGTTCGGGCCAGACGCCAAGGATTGTGGCGTTTGGTCCTGAGTCCGAGTGGGACTCTTGCCTTTCGGCAAAACCGACTTTGAGGAGGCTTTTGCTCCAAGTTTCGACCCGGCTCAACATATAAATAGAGGGCAGGGCTAGCACAAAGGACACAACAATTGATCCCTTGGATCTCTTAGCCGTGTCAGCGGTGCCCCTTCCACCATATTCCACCTCGGTCATATCGTCAGCAGAGTTTAAGCGAAGCCTGCGCCGTAGAGCATCATCATCGCTACCACGCCGCCGTCGTCTTGTGGAACTCATCCCCGACACTTTGCCGGATCGAGTCCGGGATCGCCATCGAGCTGAACGTGTGCGTAACTTCGAGGTGCCGTACCTTCGGTGCTTGGATCGGTCGGATCGTGAAGACGCACGACTACATCAACCGCGTTGTTATAACGCTTCGCTTTCGGTCTCACGAGTGCGTGGGACGTACACTCTCCCATCTCGTTGCTATGCCATCACCATGGTCTTGTGTGTGCGTAGGAAAATTTTGAAATTACTACGTTCCCCAACATGTTCCAGACGGGGCTCCCCTCCGACTCCGACGAGCCCGTCATGCTGGCGGACGACGTCATCGACGCGCTCGCCGCCTCCTTCGCCGCGCTGCGCATCTCCGATGCGCCCGCGGCCGACGAGTACCCCAGCGAGGTACTTGACTTCTCCGACTCCCCCCTCTCCCTCGGCGGCAGCACTCCCGCTGGGGTAATTCACCTCTGCGTGGAGGTCTTCGTCACCGACACCGGCGATTCTTCCTCGTTGAACGCGGCGAGGAAGGCCGCCGAAGCCAAGGGCTGCAGCGGATCGGGCCGGCTCGCCCAACCCGTTGCGCGCCACGATGCAGAGCCCTCGCGTCCCCATCGCCACCGACATCGACGCCTCCAACATCGCCGAGGACCGGACTCGGCTCGAGGAGGACCGCCAGCGCCTGCTAGACATGACCGAGATGCTCGCCGCCACGCAGCGTCGCCTGGACTCCGCTCAGTTGGAGCGCAATACCGCCTACGGCTTCACGCCTGCCGCGGCGGAGCCAAGCCGGGTCGCCGACGTGCAAGCCCGGGGCGGCGCAATCGGCCGCGCCTTCGGCACGATCCCTCCTATCTACGAGACTCCGGTGAAGAACATGTGTGCCGCCCAGGCGGCCGCAGTTGGCCTAGATCAGCTCGCGAGCGAAGAGCTGAAGGACCGCCTGAAGCGGGTGAACGACCTCCTCGATGCGGCTAAACCACAGCAGGACAGCCTCAACCAACTCGCCAAGCCGGTGGGATCCGGCTCCATCCGCGCCAACGGTCCCGAGGACCAGCAGAACATGGCGTCTTCACCACCCGGCGAGGCGCCTTCCGGGCCGCACTCGGACCGGCGTAACTCCCCGACAACTATCGGGCGGCTTTATGACGAGCCGCCTCTGGAAGACCGGGCGCCGCGTGATTCTCCTCAGAATTCTGGCCGACGTCTGGTTGGGCCTCAAGGCATCGACGACGCCGACGCCCGTCATCGCCTCGGCCAACTCGCCCTCTCCCTGGCGCTGGAAGAAAGCGGCGCTGTCGGGCCGGCGTGCTTCGGCCCGCACATCTGGGATGAGACCTTTCCTAAAGGGTTCACGCTCCCCCGTGACACACCCAAGTACAATGGCACCGTCAAGCCGGAGGACTGGCTCACCGACTACACCACCGCCAACGGCATTGCGGGTGGCAACCACCGGCTCGCCATGCGCTACGCGCCACTCATGCTCCAGGGTTTGGCCCGCACGTGGTTGAACAGCCTACCGGTGGGCAACATCAATGCGTGGGTCGATTTCGAGCAAGCCTTCGTACACAACTTCACTGGGACCTACCGGCGACTCGGCCGTCCCAGCCAACTCACCATGTGCGTGCAGGGGCCAGCGGAAACCGGCCGCGAGTACCTCACATGTTGGACCGAGCTCCGGAACAACTGCGAGGGCGTCCACGAAGTCCATGCAATCCAGTACTTCGTCAACGGGTGCCGAGATGGCACCCTCCTCAAGCACAAGCTCTTAAGCTCCGAGCCGGCCACCATGGCCGCGCTCATGGTGACGGCGGGCAAATACGCCAACGCCGGCTCCGCCATGAAGATCCAGGTGGCGCTGGACGAAGCCGGCAAGGCAAAGCCGCTTCCCCCTCCGAAGCCGGCCAGCGAAGGTAGCTGGCAGCAGCACAACCAGCAGAACAACAAGCGCAAGGCCGACCAGCCGGCCCAGCACTATGACAACCGGCTCGTCGCTCCCGCCGAGCAGGCGCCCGCGACCGACCTGGCCGCCAAACGCCAGCAGACCGGCAAGACGGCATGGCAGCTGATAACCCACAAATGTAGGGGATCGCAACAGCTTTCGAGGGTAGAGTATTCAACCCAAATTTATTGATTCGACACAAGGGGAGCCAAAGAATATTCTTAAGTATTAGTAGTTGAGTTGTCAATTCAACCACACCTGGATAACTTAGTATCTGCAGCAAAGTATTTAGTAGCAAAGTAGTATGATAGTGATGGTAACAATGGCAAAAGTAAAGACAACAGTTTTGTAGTAATTGTAACAGTAGCAACGGAAAAGTAGATAAGTGAAACACAATATGTGAAAAGCTGGTAGGCATTGGATCAGTGATGGATAATTATGTCGGATGCGATTCCTCATGTAATAGCTATAACATAGGGTGACACAGAACTAGCTCCAGTTCATCAATGTAATGTAGGCATGTATTCCGAATATAGTCATACGTGATTATGGAAAAGAACTCGCATGACATCTTTTGTCCTACCCTCCCGTGGCAGCAGGGTCCTAGTGGAAACTAATGGATATTAAGGCCTCCTTTTAATAGATTGCCGGAACAAAGCATTAACACATAGTGAATACATGAACTCCTCAAACTATGGTCATCACCGAGAAGTATCCCTATTATTGTCACTTCGGGTTTGTCGGATCATAACACATAATAGGTGACTATAGACTTGCAAGATAGGATCAAGAACACACATATATTCATGAAAACATAATAGGCTCAGATCTAAAATCATGGCACTCGGGCCCTAGAGACAAGCATTAAGCATAGAAAAGTCATAGCAACATCAATCTTAGAACATAGTGGATATTAGGGATCAAACCCTAACAAAACTAACTTGATTACATGGTAAATCTCATCCAACCCATCACCGTCCAGCAAGCCTATGATGGAATTACTCACGCACGGCTGTGAGCATCATGAAATTGGTGATGGAGGATGGTTTATGATGACGACGACGACAAATCCCCCTCTCCGGAGCCCCGAACGGACTCCAGATCAGCCCTCCCGAGAGAGATTAGGGCTTGGCGGCGGCTCCGTATCGTAAAACACGATGAAACTTTCTCTCTGATTTTTTCTCCGTGAAATGGAATATATGGAGTTGGAGTTGAGGTCGTTGGAGCGTCAGGGGGCCCACGAGACAGGGGACACGCCCAGGGGGGGAGGGCGCGCCCCCACCCTCGTGGACAGAGTGTGGGCCCCTGGCCTTGATTCTTTCGCCAGTATTTTTTATATTTTCCAAAACTTATGTCCGTGGATTTTCAGGTCATTCCGAGAACTTTTGTTTTCTGCACAATAAACAACACCATGGCAGTTCTGCTAAAAACAACGTCAGTCTGGGTTAGTTTCATTCAGATCATGCAAATTAGAGTCCAAAACAAGGGCAAAAATGTTTGGAAAAGTAGATACGTTGGAGACGTATCAACTCCCCCAAGCTTAAACCTTTGCTTGTCGTCAAGCAATTCAGTTGATAAACTATAAGTGATAAAGAAAAACTTTTACAAACTCTATTTGCTCTTGTTGTTGTAAATATGTAAAGCCAGCATTCAAGTTTTCAGCAAAGATTATGAACTAACCATACTCACAATAACACTTAGGTCTCACATTTACTCATATCAATGGCATAATCAGCTAGCGAGCAATAATAATAAAACTCGGATGACAACACTTTCTCAAAACAATCATAATATGATATAACCAAATGGTATCTTGCTAGCCCTTTCTAAGACTGCAAAACATAAATGCAGAGCACCTTTAAAGATCAAGGACTGACTAAACATTGTAATTCATGGTAAAAGAGATCCAGTCAAGTCATACCCAATATAAACCAATAGTAATGAAAGCAAATGATAGTGTGCTCTCCAGCGGGTGCTTTTTAATAAGAAGGTGATGACTCAACATAAAAGTAAATAGATAGGCCCTTCGCAGAGGGAAGCGGGGATTTGTAGAGGTGCCAGAGCTTGATTTTAAAATAGAGATGAATAACATTTTGAGCGGCATACTTTCACTGTCAACGCAAAAACTATGAGATGGCTATATCTTCCATACTACATGCATTATAGGCAGTTCCCAAACAGAATGGTAAAAGTTTATACTCCCCCACCACCAACAAGCATCAATCCATGGCTTGCTCGAAACAACGAGTGCCTCCAACTAACAACAGCCCTAGGGGAGTTTTGTTTAATTATTTTGATTTCCTTTGATCTTTTTGGATCATGGGACTGGGCATCCCGGTTACCGACCCCTTCTCGTGAATGAGGAGCTGAGTCCACTCCTCTTGAGAATAACACACCTAGCATGGAAGATACAGGCAGCCCTAGTTGAAACATGAGCTGCTCGAGTATAAAAAACCGAATTTCATTTGAAGGTTTGGAGTTTGGGACATACAAATTTACTTGGAACGGCAGGTAGGTACCGCATATAGGAAGTATGGTGGACTCATATGGAATAACTTTGGGGTTTATGGAGTTTGGATGCACAAGCAGTATTCCCGCTTAGTACAGGTGAAGGCTAGCAAAAGAGTGGGAAGCGACCAACTGAGAGAGCGACAACAGTCATGAACATGCATTAAAATTAATTCACACCAAGTACAAGCATGAGTAGGATATAATCTACCATGAACATAAATATCATGAAGGCTATGTTGATTTATTTCAACTACATGCGTGAACATGTGCCAAGTCGAGTTACTCAATTCATTCAAAGGAGGATACCATCCCATCATACCACATCATAATCATTCTAATAGCATGTTGGCACGCAAGGTAAACCATTATAACTCATAGCTAATCAAGCATGGCACAAGTAACTATAATCTCTAAATGTCATTGCAAATATGTTTACTTCATAATAAGCTGAATTAGGAACGATGAACTCATTATATTTACAAAAACAAGAGAGGTCGAGTTCATACCAGCTTTTCTCATCTCAATCAGTCCATCATATATCGTTATTATTGCCTTCCACTTGCACGACCGAACGATGTGTATAATAATAATAGTGCACGTGCATTGGACTAAGCTGGAATCTGCAAGCATTCAACTCAAGAGAGAAGGCAAAGTAATATGGGCTCTAAGTTAAATAAACAATCATGCATATGAGAGCCACTAAACATTTTTAATATGGTCTTCTACTCTCGACCCCCGACGAAAAGAAAAGAAAAGAAAAGAAAACTATATACACGGGAAAGCTCCCAACAAGTAAGAAGAAGAACGAGAAATCTTTTTGGGTTTTCATTTTAATTCTACTACAAGCATGGAAATTAAACTAATTAATTTTTTTGGGTTTTTTCTTAAGGTTTATCAAACACACAAGAAGAAAGCGAGAAAAAGAAAATTAAACTAACATGGATAATACAATGAAAGAGTATGAGCACCGACAACTAGAATAGTGTGTGAACATGAATGTAAAGTCGGTGAGAAATACGTACTCCCCCAAGCTTAGGCTTTTGGCCTAAGTTGGTTTATTGCCAAGGACCGCGGCTACTCTCCCCGGTGTACTGTGGGGTGTAATCAGGATACCACTGGCTGGCCATCTCCTCCGGATCCCACTGGTAAGATGATGCACGATAAGGGTCCAATGAAGGTTCCGGTTCAGGCTCAGGTTCTGGAGTGGATGCCTGGCCTCGATGATCGTACACCGCTTCCGGTGTGACAAGATAATTAACTGCAGTCAAATCAAACAACAGAGGCGCAGGCAGAATAATAGTCTCATTATGTTTCTTATTAAACCTCAAGTTATACAGGAGCATCTTATCTTTGTTGTCAACAATAAACTCATGCGCTACCATGCTCCTGTAATCTAAAATGTAAGGAGGCAATATTGTCTCCTCTTTTTCATGGTGCCTAATAGGTATCTCAAAATGTTTAGCAAGACGTGCAACATAGATACCTCCAAAGATGGGGCCCTTTGTACGGTTCAGGCTTAGTCGTTTAGCAACAACGGCAACCATACCAAAACTATTATCACCAAACAAGGCATGGAGAATAATAATAATATCAGGAACATTGAAGTTTCCACTATTTCCATGACCAATTAAGCATCGACTAGCAAATATGGCAAAGTAGCGTAAAACAGGAAAGTGTATGCTAGAGATTCTCGCATCGGAACCCTTCTTCGGATCCCCTACAGTAATGGTGTTAACAAAGCCATCCACATCTTTACGATGTGGTTCATCTAATTTACCCTCAAAGGGTATATTACATACCACGCAAAAATTACGTAAAGACATTTCCTTGAATTCATCATATAAATAGAACGATACTGAAGGAGGTGATTTATTAGGATAGTAATAAAATTTTTGCACGAAAGTATTGGTGAGTAAGAGATACTGATTGATCCGGTCGTGGAGGAAATCGGTGAGGCCTGCATTCTCGATCAAAGAATAAAAGTCTTCATAAATCCCGACTTTTCTCAAGAAATCGTCACAGGGCCATTCACACGGCCGTACTTCCGCTATGCGAGGAAGATTATACTTGGCCTTTTCCTTCTCTTTAGCTTGTTTTTCCTGGGAGCCTTGGCTAGAAGAGCCCTCAAAATCTCCTTAACATTTTCTGAAAATTTCTGAAATTTTAGTAACTTCAAAATAAAAGTGAATAAAACTAAACAAGATTGGTAGCAACTACTCCTACAAGTGCCTAGAGCCTATATCATGCATTAGAATCATTGTTGAGGAAATCGTTAACTGGTAGCTGCTCGGTTGGCTAGAGAGTAGGGGATTAATCGGCTAATCGGCAAGTTAATCGGCCATTTAACCAATTAATCGGACGATTTTTCGGTTTATCGGCTACTCGGTGACCCTATGAGTAGGGATTAATCGGCAAGTTAACTGGTTAATCTGATGAATTCTTGAACAGGGATTAGAATTACTTGGGACCTCATAAATTTGACATGCAAGCTCAAGAACAGGGTCACCTATGCAGCAAAAATTGCAATGAGTAAAGCACTAGAATAAGAACTAATTGGACCAATGGTGGAGTCACATACCAAGCAACAATCTCCCAAAGCAGTTTTGTGAATGGAGCTTTGAGCAAGGAGATCAAAAATTGCAGCAAAATGAGCTAGAACTCGTGCTTGAGCTGGATGGGGATTTTTTTTGGGAAGAAGATGGAGTGTGTGGGTGCAGGAATAGGTGGAGGGGGGCCACCGTGGGCCCACGAGACAGGGGCACGCCAGGGGTGTGGCGCGCCCTCCACCCTCGTGGCCAGGTGCTTGCCCCCTGCAGTGTTTTCAGTGCCTAAAATCCTCAAATATTCCATAAAAAATCATACTAAATTTGCAGGGCATTTGGAGCACTTTTATTTTTGGGATATTTTTTATTGCACGGATAATTCAGAAAACAGACAGATAATACTATTTTTTCTTTATTTATTCTAAATAACAGAAAGTAAAAAGAGGGTACTGAAGGTTGTGCCTTCTAGTTTCATCCGTCTCATCATCATCAAAATGAATCCACTAACAAGGTTGATCAAGTCTTGTTAACAAACTCATTCCGAATAACACGGAACCGGAGAAATTTCAAATAACACTAGGTTACCTCAACGGGGATATGAACATCCCCAACAATAAGAATATCATAATTTTTTTGACAAGAGGGAAGAGGAAATTCAAAACCTCCAATAATGATAGTTGGAACTTTTCCAATAGAATTGATGCTATGAACTTGAGATTGTTTCCTCGGAAAGTGTACCGTATGCTCATTACCATTAACATGAAAAGTGACATTGCCTTTGTTGCAATCAATAACAGCCCCTGCAGTATTCAAAAAGGGTCTACCAAGGATAATCGACATACTATCGCCCCTCGGGAATATCAAGAATAACAAAGTCCATTAAGATAGTGACATTTGCAACCACAACAGGGACATCCTCACAAATACCGGCTGTGTATAGCGGTTGATTTATCAGCCATTTGCAAAGATATTTCAGTAGGTGTCAACTTATTCAATTCAAGTCTACGATATAAAGAGAGAGGCATAACACTAACACCGGCTCCAAGATCACATAAAGCAGTTTTAACATAGTTTCTTTTAATGGAGCATGGTATAGTTGGTACCCCGGGGTCTCCAAGTTTCTTTGGTATTCCACCCTTAAAAGTGTAATTAGCAAGCATGGTGGAAATTTCAGCTTCCGGTATCTTTCTTTTATTTGTAATGATATCCTTCATATATTTAGCATAAGGATTTACTTTAAGCATATCAGTTAAGCGCATACGTAAGAAGATAGGTCTAATCATTTCAGCAAAGCGCTCAAAATCCTCATCATCCTTTGTCTTGGATGGTTTAGGAGGAAAGGGCATGGGTTTCTGAACCCATGGTTCTCTTTCTTTACCGTGCTTCCTAGCAACAAAATCTCTTTTATCATAACGCTGATTCTTTGATTGTGGGTTATCAAGATCAACAACAGGTTCAATTTCTACTTCATTGTTTTTGCTAGGCTGAGCATCAACATGAACATTATCATTAACATTATTACTAGGTTCATGTTCATCACCTGATTGTGTCTCAGCATCAGAAATAGAAACATCATTGGGATTCTCAGGTGTGTCTACAAAGTCCTATCGTTTTTCTTTTTCTTCTTTTTAGAAGAACTAGGTGCCTCTAAATTATTTCTCTGAGAATCTTGCTCGATTCTCTTAGGGTGGCCTTCAGGATACAAAGGCTCCTGAGTCATTCTACGAGTTCTAGTAGCCACTCTAACAACAAAGTCATATTTATTATTTAGTTCATCAAGTAAATCAGTGGTAACCATAGAAGCATATTTGCTACTGAGTTTAAGTTCACCTTTAACTCTAGCCATATAATCACTCAAGCGTCCTATCTCGAAAGCATTATTCTTTAATTCTCTACCAACATAAGCATTAAAACTTTCTTGTCTAGCCATAAAGTCATCAAATTCATCTAAGCATGGGCTATGAAATTTAGTAGACGAAATTTCAACTTCATCATATCTATAGAGAGAATTTACCTTTACTACCTGTGTCGGGTTATCAAGACAATGTGGTTCTTCAACAGGCGGTATATTAAGACCGTGTATTTCTTCAATAGGAGGTAAATTCTTAACATCTTCAGGTTTAATACTTTTTTCTTTCATTGATTTCTTTGCCTCTTGCATATCTTCAGGACTGAGAAATAGAACACCTCTCTTCTTCGGAGTTGGTTTAGGAATAGGATCGGGAGTTGGCTCAATTGGCTCAGGGATTGCCTCAGGAATTGGCTCAGGAAGAGTTCAATTATTTTCATTAGTCAACATATTATTCAATAGTAATTCAGCTTGGCCGACTATTCTTTCCCTGAAAACACAACCAGCACAACTATCCAAGTAGTCCTTGGAAGCATCGGTTAGTCCATTATAAAAGATATCAAGTATTTCTTTTTTCTTAAGAGGATGATCTGGAAAATAATTAAGTATTCAGAGAAGCATACCACTATCTTGTGGGAGACTCTCATCTTTGATTTGCACAAAATTATAAATTTCCCGCAAGGCAGCTTGTTTCTTATGAGCAGGGAAATATTTAGCAGTGAAGTAATAAATCATATCCTAGGGACTACGCGCACAACTAGGAACAAGAGAATTAAACCAAGTCTTAGCGTCACCCTTTAATGAGAACGGAAATATCTTAAGGATATAAAAATAGCGAGACTTCTCATCATTAGTAAACAGGGTGGCTATATCATTCAACTTGGTAAGATGTGCCACAACAGTTTCAGATTCAAGGCCATAAAAGGGATCAGATTCAACCAAAGTAATTATTTCAGGATCAACAGAGAATTCATAATCCTTACCAGTATCACAGATAGGTGAAGTAGCAAAAGCAGGGTCAGGTTCATCTTAGCATTAAGAGATTGCTCCTTCCATTTAGCTAATAACTTTTTAAGATCATATCTATCTTTGCAAGCAAAGATAGCTCTAGTAGCTTCCTCATTCATAACATAACCCTCAAGAACAATAGGTAATTCATAATCAGGGGGAGAACTTTCGTCATCACTATAATCAATAATAGCATCTTCAATAATTTCATTCTCTCAAACCCTAGTAAGTTGTTCATCAAGAAATTCACCTAAAGGCAAAGTAGTATCACGCACAGAAGTAGTTTCATCATAAGTATCATGCATAACAGAAGTGGCATCATCAATAACATGCGACATATCATAATTCAAAGCAATAGCAGGTTTAGGTGTCGCAAGTTTACTAATAACAGAGGGAGAATCTAGTGCAGAGCTAGATGGCAGTTCCTTACCTCCCCTCGTAGTTGAGGGCAAAATCTTAGTTCTTTCGTCTTTCAAGTTCCTCATAGTGATCAGCAGATATAAATCCCAAGTGACTCAAAGAATACAGCTATGCTCCCTGGCAACATCGCCAGAAATTAGTCTTGATAACCCACAAGTGTAAGGGATCGCAACAGCTTTCGAGGGTAGAGTATTCAACCCAAATTTATTGATTCGACACAAGGGGAGCCAAAGAATATTCTTAAGTATTAGCAGTTGAGTTGTCAATTCAACCACACCTGGATAACTTAGTATCCGCAGCAAAGTATTTAGTAGCAAAGTAGTATGATAGTAATGGTAACAGTGGCAAAAGTAAAGATAGCAGTTTTGCAGTAATTGTAATAGTAGCAACGGAAAAGTAAATAAGCGAAACACAATATGTGAAAAGCTCGTACGCATTGGATCGGTGATGGGTAATTATGTCGGATGCTATTCCTCATGTAATAGCTATAACATAGGGTGACACAGAACTATCTCCAATTCATCAATGTAATGTAGGCATGTATTCCGAATATAGTCATACGTGCTTATGGAAAAGAACTTGCATGACATCTTTTGTCCTACCCTTCCGTGGCAGCGGGGTCCTAGTGGAAACTAAGGGATATTAATGCCTCCTTTTAATAGAGTACCAGGACAAATCATTAACACATAGTGAATACATGAACTCCTCAAACTATGGACATCACCGAGAAGTATCCCGATTATTGTCACTTCGGGGTTGTCGGATCATAACACATAATAGGTGACTATAGACTTGCAAGATAGGATCAAGAACACACATATATTCATGAAAACATAATAGGCTCAGATCTAAAATCATGGCACTCGGGCCCTAGAGACAAGCATTAAGCATAGAAAAGTCATAGCAACATCAATCTTAGAACATAGTGGATATTAGGGATCAAACCCTAACAAAACTAACTTGATTACATGGTAAATCTCATCCAACCCATCACCGTCCAGCAAGCCTATGATGGAATTACTCACGCACGGCTGTGAGCATCATGAAATTGATGACGGAGGATGGTTGATGATGACGACGGTGACGAATCCCCCTCTCCGGAGCCCCGAACGGACTCCAGATCAGCCCTCCCGAGAGAGATTAGGGCTTGGCGGCGGCCCCGTATCGTAAAACGCGATTAAACTTTCTCTCTGATTTTTTCTCCCCAAAACGGAATGTATGGAGTTGGAGTTGAGGTCGGTGGAGCGTCAGGGGGCCCACGAGACAGGGGGCGCGCCCCCACCCTCGTGGACAGGGTGTGGGCCCTTGGCCTTGATTCTTTCGCCAGTATTTTTTATATTTTCCAAAACTTATCTCCGTGGATTTTCAGGTCATTCCGAGAACTTTTGTTTTCTGCACAATAAACAACACCATGGCAGTTCTGCTGAAAACAGCGTCAGTCCGGGTTAGTTTCATTCAAATCATGCAAATTAGAGTCCAAAACAAGGGCAAAACTGTTTGGAAAAGTAGATACGTTGGAGACGTATCAACAGCCTGCCATGAGTTTCGAGGAGATGCTCGATGCTCCTTGCAAGCATCACAGCGGCGCAAGGATGTCCACGCACACGCTTTGGCCGTGCGCCATCACCAAGCGCATCATGCAAGGCGACATCCCGCCTCCTCCGGCCTTGGCTCCGGGAGCAGGGCAGCTGCCTCCGCCCCTCCCCCGCCTCCGGCTGGCGGTGCGATGCGTGATGACGTCTACCCCGCCCAGGATGCGACCTACGTCGTCTTCACCAGCCTCGGTGATGACAAGCGTAGCGAGCGCCTGCTCTGGCAGGAGGTGAACACTGTCATCCCCGCTAAGACAGAATACATGCTCTGGTCAGAGCGCCCGGTCACCTGGACCCGAGAAGACCACCCGACAGTCATGCCGGACCCGGGTGGCTACGCCCTCGTCTTCAACCCTACCATTGTCGCGCCCCGGCGCACGTGCAAGTTATCCCCGGGTTCTCATCGATGGCGGCAGCAGCATCAACATCCTCTACCGCGACACCATGACCAAGCTCGGCCTCGATGCCAAAGATCTGGAGCTGACCCGGACGATCTTCCATGGCATCGTTCCCGGCCTCTCCTGCTCTCTGATCGTCCGGATCCGGCGCGACATCCTGTTCGGCACCAGCGACCACTTCCGACGCGAGCCGCTCTGGTTCGAGGTGGTGGATCTGTCCAGCGCGTATCATCCGCTGCTAGGTCGGCCCGCACTCGCCAAGTTCATGGCGGTCCCCCACTACGCTTACTGATAACCCACAAGTATAGGGGATTGTTTGTAGCCTTTTTTGATAAATAAGAGTGTCGAACCCAACGAGGAGCTAAAGGTAGAACAAATATTCCCTCAAGTTCCATCGACCACCGATACAACTCTACATACACTTGACGTTCGCTTTACCTAGAACAAGTATGAAAATAGAAGTACTTTGTAGGTGTGATAGGATAGATTTGCAAGATAATAAATAGCACGTAAATAAAATCTAGGGGCTGTTTAGATAAAGACACAACTAAATTATTTTTAGTAGAGAGCTTTTGTCAACAAGAAAGTTATTTTTCCCTAGGCAATCGATAACAAGTACCGGTAATCATTCTTGTAATTTTATATGAGGGAGAGGCATGAGCTAACATACTTTCTACTTGGATCATATGCACTTATGGTTGGAACTCTAGCAAGCATCCGCAACTACTAAAGATCACTAAGGTCATGAAACCCAACCATAGCATTAAGTATCAAGTCCTCTTTATTCCCATACGTCATACCCCACCTACTCGGGTTTAAGTTTCTGCCACTCTCACAACCCACCATAAGCTAACCATGAACATATTGCAACACCCTACAGCGGGGCCCCCTCACGTTTGCGCGAGAAGGAGGGCACCGTAGGACAGCACCATAAATAAAATATACAATCATACCAACCAAGATCACGATTAACCCACAGGACAAAACAAATCTACTCAAACATCATAGGATAACCATAGATCATTGGGAAACAATATATGGAGTTGAGCATCATGTTTAAGTAGAGATTACAGCAGGGGGAAGAGGTGTTACACCGCTGCATAGAGGGGGATAAAGTTGGTGTTGATGGTAGCAAGATTGTTGATGTAGATCGCCATCCCGATAGTTGCCCCCGGTGGCACTCCGGCGCCACCGGAAGCGAGGGGGAGAGAGCCCCCCTCCTTCTTCTTCTTCCTTGGCCTCCCCCATAGATGGGAGGAGAATTCCCTCTCTGGTCCATGGTCTCCTATGGTGGCGGAGGGGCGGGAGCCCCTCCGAGACGGGATTTCCCTCTATGTTCTCTTCGGTTTCGCATTTCCCAGATCTGGCCGAAAACCGTTTCTTATATTCTCGGAGATCCGTAACTCCGATTGAGCTAAGATTTTAACACGATTTTTTTTCCGGATATAAGCTTCCTTGCGCCCGAAGTAGAGCCCCAACCGACGTACGAGGTGAGCACAACCCACCACGGCACACCTGGCTCCTCTGGCACGCCCTGGTGGGTTGTGCCCACCACGGGCCTCTGTTTACGGTGATTCCAACTCCCAAAAATCACATATATTCCAAAGTAATTCTCCGTGAAATTTTATTGCATTTGGACTTCGGTTGATATGGATACTCTGCGATACAAAAAAACATGCAGAAAATAGGAACTGTCACTTGGTACTGGATTAATAGGCTAGTCCAATAAATCATATAAAAAGTTGCCAAAAGTATGTAAAACTTGTATAATATTGGCATGAAACTATCAAAAATTGTAGATACGACGGAGACGTATCAGCAGGTAAATGATAAAAAAGATAATATTTGATGTGGAATGCTATAGCATAAACTTGATCATATATCTAATCATGGCATGAATATTAATACATAAGTGATTCAAAGCAATAGTCTATAATTTCACATAAAGACATCAATACTTAGGCATCCCAATAAACAATCATGTCTTTCAAAATATCAACGCTAAAGAAAGTTGTCCCTACAAAATCATATAGTCTTGTCATGCTCTGTCTACTTAACACAAAGTATTTATCATGCACAACCCCGATGACAAGCCGAGCAATTGGTTCATACCTTTTAATGCACTTCAGCCTTTTCAACTCTCACGCAATACATGAGCGCAAGTCATGGATATAGCACTACGGGTGGAATAGAGTATGATGATAGGGGTAAACATAAAGAAGACAAAAAGTAAGAAAGTCTCACATCGACGTGGCTAACCAACGGGCTATGGAGATGCCCATCAATTGATATCAACGTGAGGAGAAGGGATTGCCATGCAACGAATGCACTATGAGCTATAAGTGTATGAAAGCTCAATATGAAAACTAAGTGGGTGTGCATCTAATCCTATAATGAAAAATTCCCACTAGTATATGAAAGTGACAAAATAGGAGACTCTCCATATGAAAAACATGGTGCTACTTTGAAGAACAAGTGTGGTAAAGGATACTAGCAATGTCCCTTCTCTCTTTGTTTATTTTTCCCTTTTTTCTTTCTTTTTCTTTCTTTTCTTGTTTTCTCTCATTGTTGTTTGGAATCTCATCTCGACTTGTGGGGGAATCATATTCTCCATCATCCTTTCCTCACTGGGGCACTGCTCTAAAAATGAATAATGATGATCATCACATTTCTATTTACTTATAACACAAAAGAAAGAAAAATTACAACTCGATACCTATGACAAAGTATGACTCTATATGAATGCCTCTGGCATGTACCAGGATGTGTAATGATCTAGCGTAACATGTATAAAAAATGATGAACGGTGGCTGAGCCACAACTACTATGTCAGCTATATGTTCATGCAAAGCAATATGACAATGAATGCTCAAGTCATCAAACGGAAGCGGTGGAAGTTGCATGGCAATATATCTCGGAATGGCCATGGAAAAGCCATAATAGGTAGGTATAGTGGCTGTTTTAAGGAAGATACAATAAGGCTAATGTGTGATAGAGCGTATCATATCATGGGGTTTGGATGCACCGGCGAAGTTTGCACCACGTCTCGATGTGAGAAAGGGCAATGCATGGTACCGTAGAGGCCAACAAATTGCGGAAAGGTAAGAGTGTGTATAATCCATGGACTCACATTAGTCATAAAGAACTCATATACTAGCTTATTTCAAAAGTTTATTAGCCCTCGAAGCAAAGTACTACTATGCATGCCCCTAGGGGGATAGATTGGTAGGAAAAGACCATCGCTCGTCCCCGACCACCACTCATAAGGAAGACAATCAATGATAAATCATTCTCCAACTTCATAGCATAACGAGAGACTATACGTGCATGCTTCGGGAATCACAAACCTTAACACCAATATTCTTACTAACCACAACCGTTTACTAGTACCTCCCACATATTCCATCTCTATATCGCAAAACTATTGCAGGGAATCAAACATATCATATTCAGTGATTCATAAGTTTTATGTAGGATTTTATGACTAACCATGCAATTGACCAATTTCTTTTGACTCTCTAAATAGATATAAGTGAAGCATGAGAGTTTAATTCTTTCTACAAAAGACCATGCTCTAATAAATATAAGTGAAGCAAAAGAGCATTCTTCAAATAACGGTTTTCTATGTGAAGAGAAACAGGCAATCCAAACTTCAAATGATATAAGTGAAGCACATGAAGCTTTCTATAAAGCCACACTCAAAATATATAAGTGAAGTGCAATGAGCATTATATAAATCAACCATGGACTATCTCATACCAGCATGGTGCATCAAAGAAAAATGAAAACTAAAAGCAAAAGACGCTCCAAGATTTGCACATATCACATGAACGAAACGAAACCAAAAACATACCAATACTTATTGAAGAAAGATGGGATGCCTTCGGGGCATCCCCAACCCTAGACGCTTGAGTCTCCTTGAATATTTACTTGGGGTGCCTTGGGCATCCCCAAGGTTGAGCTCTTGCCTCTCCTTCTCCTCATATCGAGACCTCCTCGATCTTTGATCACTTCATCCACACAAAACTCAACAGAAAGTTCGGTAAGATCCGTTAGTATAATAAAGCAAATCACTACTCTAAGTACTATTGCAAACCAATTAAAATTTTGTTTTTGCATTGTATCTACTGTAATATAACTTTTACATGGCTTAATCCACTGATAGAAATCGATAGTTTCATCAAAACAAGAAAATAGTGCATCAAAAATAGAATCTGTCTTAAACAGGACAGTATGTAGTAATCTGAACATTAACCATACTTCTGGTGCTCCAAAAATTCTAAAAAATTTAGGAGAAATAAACAATTTGTATAGAGAGACAGTGCAAAAAAAATTCAGAACCGTTTGACGTTCTAGTAAAAAATGTAAAATCGCGCACTACAGCCAAAGTTTAAACTTGTGCTAAAACTCCACCTCAACTTGAAGAAGTTAAAAACTGTAACTTTTTCTTGTTAAGAGTCTATTCACCCCCCTCTAGACACCTCTTCTTGATCCTTTCAATTGGTATCAGAGCATTGGTCTCCATTTCTTTGGTTTAAACACCTTTGGAGGAAGATGGATGTGTCTACATTGGGGAGTCTTAGACATAGAGTGCCTATACTTGATGGAGAGTTCTTTCATGAGTGGAAAAATGAGATGCTTGAGATTTTCAATGAATATCACTTGAACAAGTACATTACTAGCCCTTGTGCTCCTCATGTTGATCCTTTGCATCCCTCCGCCGATGAGGATCTTGACATGATTCGCAATCTTAGAATTATCAATCTTATCATTAGAGGATTGCCCAAAAATTTGATTGCTAGCTTACCTACTCTTGATTGTGCCTACACTATGTGGAGATTTCTTGAGGAACGGTTTCCAAACTATTCCTTGCAAAACTTAGATGAGATCCTTCATAAGTCTATTGCCTTGAGTAAGATGAATTCCAACGATCCTAGGTTTGGTGATTGTCTATTTGAACTTACTAATCTCACGCGTGCCAACGGAGATGTTGGAATCATTAGTAGTATCATCTCTAAAGTCACTAGAATTCATAAAGATGATTATTGTGATGATCATTTATCTAATGAATCACTCTCTCTAGGAATTGATCCATCACAAGACGATGTTGAACATGGATACTATGATGAGGATGATGATAGTGACTTCGATCTCGATGAGTCTATGAGACACTTTGGTCTTATGGCTAATCTTCGTGGCTACATGGCTGGAGGAAAGGAATGGGTCCTTGATAGTGTATGTACTGATCATATGACCGGAGATAAGGATATGTTTCGCAAGCTTGCTGAAAACGATGGCCCTCGGAAGTATGTCACCTTTGGTGATAACTCAAAGGGTAAGGTGGTTAGCCTTGGTAAGGTGGCCATCTCACATGATAGCTCCATACAAAATGTTATGCTCGTTGAATCTCTTGGCTACAATTTACTTTCCGTATCTAGACTTGCTGACTTTGTTTTCAATGTCCTATTCTATCAAGTAGATTGCCAAGTGTTTCGTAGAGATAATCATAAAATGGTCTTTACCGGTATACGTATAGGTGATCTTTACATTGTTGACTTCACTAAAAAGGCTCAACCTAGAAATTGCTTTATTGCTAAATCTTCAAAAGGTTGGTTGTGGCATAGAAGGTTAGGTCATGTGGGCATGCGAAATCTTGATAAGCTTGTTAAAGGTAATCATATCCTTGGAGTGAAAGATGTTATATTTGACAACTATAGATTGTGCAGTGCTTTTCAAGCAGGAAAACAAATAGGAGGAAGTCACCCCATGAAGAACATCATGACCACGAGAAGACCGCTCGAGCTACTTCATATGGATCTTTTTGGTCCCAATGCCAACAAAAGTCTTGGTGGTAACTCATTCGGTCTAGTTATAGTTGATGATTTTTCAAGATTTACGTGGGTGTTTAAAGGATCGAGAAGAGGTGTCTAGAGGGGGGGGGGGGGGTGAATAGACTCTAAGTAAGAAAAGTTGCAGTTTTTAATCTCTTTAAGTTGAAGTGGAGTTTGGCACAAGTTTTAACATTCACAATACATATCAAGCAAGCATGACAAGAGTATATGAGCAGCGGAAAGTAAAGTATGCAAATTGCAAGAATGTAAAGGGATGGGATTGGAGTGTGCAAACGCAATTTGGAGATACGGAGATTTTTTATCCGTGGTTTCGATAGGTGGTGCTATTGTACATCCACGTTGATGGAGACTTCAACCCATGAAGGGTAATGGTTGCGCGAGTCCACGGAGGGCTCCACCCACAAAGGTCCACGAAGAAGCAACCTTGTCTATCCCACCATGGCCGTCGCCCACGAAGGACTTGCCTCACTCGGGTAGATCTTCACGAAGTAGGCGATCTCCTTGCCCTTACAAACTCCTTGGTTCGACTCCACAATCTTGACGAAGGCTCCCAAGTGACACCTATCCAATCTAGGAGATACCACTCTCCAAGAAGTAACAAATGGTGTGTTGATGATGAACTCCTTGCTCTTGTGCTTCAAATGATAGTCTCCCCAACACTCAACTCTCTCTCACAGGATTTGGATTTGGTGGAAAGAATATTTCAGTGGAAAGCAACTTGGGGAAGGCTAGAGATCAAGATTTGTGTGGTAGGAATGGAATATCTTGACCTCAACACAAGTGTAGGTGGTTCTCTCTCAGAAAATGTATGTTGGAAGTGTAGGCATGTTCTGATGGCTCTCTCCATGAATGAAGAGTGGGTGGAGGGGTATATATAGCCTCGACACAAAATC
Organism: Aegilops bicornis; assembly: GCA_021605145.1. Classification (NCBI taxonomy): domain Eukaryota; kingdom Viridiplantae; phylum Streptophyta; class Magnoliopsida; order Poales; family Poaceae; genus Aegilops; species Aegilops bicornis. Next base: position 676,749,680 of record CM038671.1, read on the forward strand.
TAACCATTACACACAATTTACCAAACTCGGTGGAACCGAATCATGAAACTCGGTCAGACCGATTTAGTTCATAATGTGACCGTTAGGCATTTCGGTGGGACCGATATGATCAACTTGGTAGGACCGATGTGCTAGGGTTAGGGAAAAGCCTCAACTCGGTTTGACCGATTACACAAAATCGGTGGGACCGATTTGGATAATGCGCGAAACAGAGAGTTGGCCAAGCAAACTCGCTGGGACCGATTGCATACCTCGGTGGGACCAAAATTATTGCAATAGGCAACAGAGAGTTTGCAAGCCCATCTCGGTGAGACCGAGATCCCACCGGTGAGACCTACTTGATTAGGGTTTCTGGCAGTGGCTATGTCAAGAGAACTCGGTGGCGCCGGATAGAAAGATTCGGTAGGGCCGAGTTTGACTTTTGGTTTGGGACATATGTGGATGTGAGAAAGTAGTTGAGGGCTTTGGAGCATATCACTAAGCACTTTGAGCAAGCAAGCCATTAAGAAACACCTCATCCCCTCTTAATAGTATTGGCTTTCTTATGGACTCAATGTGATCTTGGATCACTAAAAGTGAAATGTAGAGTCTTGTGCTTTGAGCTTGAGCCAATCCTTTGTCCTTAGCATCTTGAAGGGGTTCCACACCCTCTAGTCCACGCCACTCCATTTTTGAACTTATCGGAAACATACTAGGTAAGAGTATTAGTCCAACAAGAGATATGTTGACATTAATTACCAAAATCACCCAGGGAGCACTTGTGCTTTCAATCTCAACCTTTTTGGTAATTGATGACAACATACATCAAAGCTTTAGATAAAGATATAGAGAATAACAAGTAAAGCTTCGGAAAGACATGTAACATGCATAGACTCCCCCTACATGTATGCAATCATGTAAATATGGAATATGTGAGCATGTGAATGCATAAGCATGACAGAGTAAGCAATGTGTTACATGTATCTTGGCTATATGCATCAGAGCAAATGGTGTGAATATGGGAAATGTACCTTCATTCTCATGAGTCCTTCTTGCAAACAGTATGTACAACAGCAAGAAATCCTCATTCACATGACTGTGATGCATATACTTACCTTGTGGTCTTGAGTTAGCTTAGGAAGGAATGAACCTGAGTAAACAAGGTTAGATAACACAGATGTACCTACTGGCCAGAGCAAACAAAATAAACCACAAGAGTACCAAGACAGGGATGCCATGTAGAGAGTGAGTACTGAGTACTCTGTTGGATATAGACATGTCCCCAAAGGTAAAGATGTGCAAAGAATTCAAGGATATCCTTCCGTTAGAAGTCTTGCTTCCCCTGAATCTAGCATGGGATACTGGGAGAAGATAGGGAACAGAAAATCAGAGCAAAGAAAAAGAAACATAGCTAATGCAAGCAATCAAATATGAACATGTCTTTCCCCTCTTAAAGACATCTGACTTCTCTCCTCTTGAACACCAAGCATCTAGGGTCTTTTGAAGTGATACTCTTGTCTCCTTGTAGAAGAACTCTCTCCCCCTGAGTATTCTCTCCCCTAGCTATAGAATGATTAAGCTTTGATGTGATCTCTCTCCCCCTTTGACATCAATTTCCAAGAAGGGTTCTTCTGGATTTGTGTTACAAATGGGTTAGGTCCTTGAGTCACAGAACAAAGCAGCAAGTCGAATGTGATGCTGGTAGAGGACAAGAATCATTGAGAGGAGCTGGATCAAAAAGAATGCAGGAACAAGTGGCAAGCTGTCTTTCCTGCAGTGAAATCGGTGGCACCGAGTTGTGTGCTTCGGTTGCACTGAAAGAATTCAGTTGGACCAAAAATAACAGACCCGTATGACCGAGTTCATCACAGAGAAAACACTTCTCACCTCAGATCACTAGGCAATTAAGATCTCACAAGGATTTGCAAGGAATTAACTAAAAGATTTGCAAGGAATTTGATGCAGGGAATGCAGAACAAAAAGAGACATAAAAGAAATCTAGATGAAGTTTTTTTGAAAGGGGAAACAAATATGCATGAGACAAATGCAAGAGCACAGAAAAGGACACAAGAGAACTTCATCTAGAATTGGTTGGCGACAATGTCACCTATGTTAGAGTATATTAACTTAGGAGTCAAGTGAGATCACTTGATCATAGGTCATACTCATCGTTTAAGCTCAAAATGGGGTTACCATTTTTGGTTTAAGCTTTTTGATGTATTCACATCTTGTTGAGTTGCTTTGACTCATGACTTGGAGTAAAGCTTCTCTAAGATGGAATAACATACCTTGGGTGGTGGTTTTGATCGTGATCATGTAGTTGAACTTGTGTGGGTTGCTCAAGGTTGATGTAGCTCATCAAGAGTTGGGAGCTCCACTTGGAATTTGAGTTCATCTACCTACATGGGTTAGTCTTCCAAGAAAGAGCACTTGTTTATCCAAAATGACAATCATGAGACTCAATATATAATTTGTCAAAGGATATGTTTGAAGTGTTTCATGCTTCCTTGTCTTCAACCACCATTGTGTAGAGACTTGGTGATGTAGAAACTTGCTCAAGATGTGAGTGGGTTGCAATCTCATAGGTTTAGATTCATCCAAGTACCTACAAGGGTTAGATAGCATGCAAGGGTGCAAATGTATCCAAGACATATAAATAGCAACATGAAAGAACTATCAAGGATTAGTCAAGGGCTCATGCCTTGCATGTATCCAAATGGAGTTCCTACTCCAGGTTTGAAGCATCAATGATGTTCAATTCACCTCTCAAACGGCAAAAGACTTTCTCATCAAGCGGTTTGGTGAATATATCCGCTAGTTGCTTATCGGTGCGAACATGCTTAAGATTAATGTCCCCTTTGGCAATGTGATCTTGAATGAAATGATGACGAACTTCAATACGCTTAGTTCGAGAATGTTGCACAGGATTGTGAGCAATCTTGATAGCACTTTCATTGTCACAAAGCAATGGAACATGTTTCACATATATCCCATAATCTTTAAGAGTTTGGGTCATCGAAAGTAATTGAGCACAACATTAACCAGCGGCAATGTATTCCGCTTCGGCGGTGGATAAGGATACCGAGTTTTGTTTCTTGGAGGACCAAGACACAAGAGATCTACCAAGAAATTGACAAGTACCCGAAATGGACTTTCTATCAACCTTGTCTCCGACATAGTCTGAATCGGAGTAACCAACAAGATCGAAAGAAGACCTCTTAGGATACCAAATGCCAAAATTTGGTGTGTGTATTAAGTATCTCACTATCCTTTTCACAGCCTTTAGATGACATTCTTTAGGAGCCGCTTGATATCGTGCACACATGCACACACTTAGCATAATATCGGGACGAGAGGCACATAGATATAACAATGAACCAATCATGGAGCGGTAAACCTTTTGATCAACCGGTTCACCATCTTTGGTCAAATCAAGATGTCCACTAGTAGGCATGGGTGTAGTCATACCTTTGCATTCTTGCATATTGAACTTGTTGAATAAGTCCTTGGTGTACTTTGTTTGAGGGACAAAGGTACCTTAGTTTTCTTGATTTGCAAACCGAGAAAGAATTTGAGTTCACTCATCATAGACATCTCAAACTTCTCCGACATTAGCTTTCCAAACTTCTCACTAAAGTGAGGGTTAGTCGAACCAAATATAATATCATCAACATAGATTTGGTAAACAAATAGTTCTCCATTAACCCTTTTAGTAAAAAGAGTAGAATCAATTTTTCCAATTTCAAAGCCCTTTTCAATAAGGAACTTGGTCAAGCATTTATACCACGCTCTAGGAGCTTGTTTAAGACCATAAAGAGCTTTGTGAAGTTTGTAAACATGATTAGGTTTCTTAGGATTAACAAAGCCGGGAGGTTGCTTAACATAAACTTCCTCCTCTATTTCACCATTTAGAAAAGCACTTTTAATGTCCATTTGGTACAAGGTGATATCATGGTGATTAGCATAAGCAAGTAAGTGAAGGAAATATGCCCTAGAGGCAATAATAAAGTTATTATTTATTTCCTTATATCATGATAAATGTTTATTATTCATGCTAGAATTGTATTTACCGGAAACATAATACATGTGTGAATACATAGACAAACAGATAAGTCACTAGTAAGCCTCTACTAGACTAGCTCATTAATCAAAGATGGTTATGTTTCCTAACCATAGACATGTGTTGTCATTTGATTAATGGGATCACCTCATTAGAAGAATGATGTGATTGACATGACCCATTCCGTTAAGCTTAGCACTCGATCGTTTAGTATATTGCTATTGCTTTCTTCATGACTTATACATGTTCCTATAACTATGAGATTATGCAACTCCCGTTTACGGAGGAACACTTTGGTACTACCAAACGTCACAACGTAATCGGGTGATCATAAAGGAGTACTACAGGTGTCTCCAAAGGTACTTGTTGGGTTGGCGTATTTCGAGATTAGGTTTTGTCACTCCGATTGTCGGAGAGGTATCTCTGGGCCTTCTCAAGAATACACATCACATAAGCCTTGCAAGCATTGCAACTAATGAGTTAGTTGTGAGATGATGTATTACGGAACGAGTAAAGAGACTTGCTAGTAATGAGATTGAACTAGGTATTGGATACCGACGATCGAATCTCGGGCAAGTAACATACCGATGACAAAAGGAACAACGTATGTTGTTATGCGGTCTGACCGATAAAGATCTTCGTAGAAAATGTAGGAACCAATATGGGCATCCAGGTCCCGCTATTGGTTATTGACCGGAGATGTGTCTCGGTCATGTCTACATTGTTCTCGAACCGTAGGGTCCGCACGCTTAAGGTTTCGATGACGGTTATATTATGAGTTTGTGTATTTTGATGTACCGAAGGTTGTTCGAGTCCGGATATGATCACGGACATGACGAGGAGTCTCGAAATGGTCGAGACATAAAGATTAATATATTGGACGGATATATTTGGACACCGGAAAGGTTCCGGAGAAGTTTGGAGCTCCGGAGGTTACGGAACCCCGGGAGGTATATGGGCCTTATTGGGCCCATGTAGGAGGAAGGAGAAGGAACAAGGGAGGCGCGCCCCAAGCCCAATCCGAATTGGGGAGGGGGCCGCCCCTTTCCTTTCTCCTTCCCCTCTTCCTATTCCTACTACTAGTACTACTTCCTAATACTAGTACTCCTTCCTTCCCCTCCAAATAAGATAAGGAAAGGAGAGGGAAACCTACTTGGAGTAGGTTTCCCTCCCTATGGCGCGCCCCTTGTGGCCGGCCACCTCCTCCCTCCCTCCTTTATATCACGGGGTGGGGGCACCCTAGGACACACAAGTTGATCCTTGAGATCGTTCCTTAGCCGCAGGTGCGGTGCCCCTCCACCATATTCCACCTCGGTCATATCGTGGCGGTGCTTAGGCGAAGCCTGCGTCGGTGAAACATCAAGATCGTCCACCACGCCGTCGTCTTGACGGAACTCCCTCTCCCCGAGCTTTGCTGGATCGGAGCCCGAGGAGCGTCATCGAGCTGAGCGTGTGCCAAGAACTCGGAGGCGCCGGAGTAACGGCGCTGGGATCGGCTGGATCGCGAGGAGAACGTCTGACTACTTCCTCTACGTCATCATCGACTCGGAGGTGCCGGAGTAACGCAACCTTTGGGATCGGCAGGATCGCGAGGAGAACGTCGACTACTTCCTCTACGCCAGATCGCTTCCGCTTCGCTTCACGAGGGTGCGTAGACAACACTCTCCTTCTCGTTGCTATGCCATCACCATGGTCCTGTGTGCGTGGGAAAATTTTGAAATTACTACGTTCCCCAACAAAGGGCATCCGAGCCTGGTTTTATGCGTTGATGTCATATGCACGAGTAGAACACAAGCGAGTTGTGGGCGATACAAGTCATACCGCCTACCGGCATGTCATACTTTGGTTCAGCGGTATTGTGAGATGAAGCGGCCGGACCGACATTACGCCAGACGCTTACGCGAGACTGGTTTCACCGTTACGAGCAGTCGTGATTAAATGTGGCTGGCGGGTGTCTGTCTCTCTCACTTTAGTTGAACCGAGTGTGGCTACGCCCGGTCCTTGAGAAGGTTAAAACGGAGTCTATTTGACGAAGTATCGTTGTGGTTTTAATGCGTAGGTAAGAATGGTTCTTGCTCAGCCCGTAGCAGCCACGTAAAACTTGCAACAACAAAGTAGAGGACGTCTAACTTGTTTTTGCAGGGCATGTTGTGATGTGATATGGTCAAGACGTGATGCTATATTTTATTGTATGAGATGATCATGTTTTGTAACCGAGTTATCGGCAATCGCAGGAGCCATATGGTTGTCGCTTTATTGTATGAAATGCAACGCATACATAATTGCTTTACTTTATCACTAAGCGGTAGCGATAGTCGTAGAAGCAATAGATGGCGTAAACGACAATGATGCTACGATGGAGATCAAGGTGTCGCGCCGGTGTCGATGGTGATCATGGCGGTGCTTCGGAGATGGAGATCACAAGCACAAGATGATGATGGCCATATCATATCACTTATATTGATTGCATGTGATGTTTATCCTTTATGCATCTTATTTTGCTTTGATTGACGGTAGCATTTTAAGATGATCTCTCATTAAAATTATCAAGTAGTGTTCTCCCCGAGTATGCACCGTTGCCAAAGTTCGTCGTGCCGAGACACCACGTGATGATCGGGTGTGATAAGCTCTCGTCCATCTACAACGGTGCAAGCCAGTTTTGCACACGCAGAATACTAAGGTTATACTTGACGAGCCTAGCATATGCGAGATATGGCCTCGGAACACGGAGACCGAAAGGTCGGCGTGAATCATATAGTAGATATGATCAACATAAGATGTTCACCATTGAAAACTACTCCATCTCACGTGATGATCGGTTATGGTTTAGTTGATTTGGATCACGTGATCACTTAGATGACTAGAGAGATGTCTGTCTAAGTGGGAGTTCTTTAGTAATATGATTACTTAACAACTTAAAGTTATCATGAACGTAGTACCTGAGTGTATTTTGCTTGTCTATGTTTACTATAGATAGATGGCTCGTCTTTGTTGTTCCGTTGAATTTTAATGCGTTCCTTGAGAAAGCAAAGTTGAAAGATGATGGTAGCAATTACACGGACTGGGTCCGTAATTTGAGGATTATCCTCATTGCTGCACGGAAGAATTACGTCTGGAAGCACCGCTGGGTGCCGAACTGCTCTGCAGAGCAACGCCGAAGTTGTGAACGTCTGGCGAGCGTAGCTGATGACTACTCTATAGTTCGATGTGCCATGCTTTACGGCTTAGAACCGGGTCTTCAACGACGTTTTGAACGTCATGGAGCATATGAGATGTTCCAAGAATTGAAGTTAATATTTCAAGCAAATGCCGGATTGAGAGATATGAAGTCTCCAATAAGTTCTATAGCTGCAAGATGGAGGAGAACAGTTACGTCGGTGAGCACATACTCAAAATGTCCGGGTATAATAATCACTTAATTCAGCTGGGAGTTAATCTTCCGGATGATAGTGTCATTGATGTAATTCTCCAATCATCGCCACCAAGCTACAAGAGCTTCGTGATGAACTATAATATGCAAGGGATGACTAAGACAATTCCTGAGCTCTTCGCAATGCTAAAAGCCGCGGAGGTAGAAATCAAGAAAGAGCATCAAGTGTTGATGGTCAACAAGACCACTAGTTTCAAGAAAAAGGGCAAATGGAAGAAGAAGGGGAACTTCAAGAAGAACAGCAAACAAGTTGCTGCTCAAGGGAAGAAACCCAAGTCTGGACCTAAACCTGAAACTGAGTGCTTCTCTACCGCAAGGTAGTCCTTTGGAAGCGGAACTGCCCCAAGTATTTGGCGGATAAGAAGGATGGCAAGGTGAACAAAGGTATATGTGATATACATGTTATTGATGTGTACCTTACTAGAGCTCGCATGATGCACTTTGGGTATTTGATACTGGTTACATTGCTAATATTTGCAACTCGAAACAGGGACTACTGATTAGCGAACAACGGCAAAGGACGAGGTGACGATGCGCGTGGGAAATGGTTCCAAAGTCGATGTGATCGCAGTCGGCACGCTACCTCTACATCTACCTTCGGGATTAGTTTTAGACCTAAATATTTGTTATTTGGTGCCGGTGTTAAGCATGAACATTATATCTGGATCTTGTTTGATGCGAGACGGTTATTCATTTAAATCGGAGAATAAAGGTTGTTCTATTTATATGAATAATATCTTTTATGGTCATGCACCCTTGAAGAGTGGTCTATTTTAATGAATCTCGATAGTAGTGATACACATATTCATAATGTTGAAACCAAAAGATGCAGAGTTGATAATGATAGTGTGACTTATTTGTGGCATTGCCGTTTAGGTCATATCGGTATAAAGCGCATGAAGAAACTCCATACTGATGGACTTTTGGAGTCACTTGATTATGAATCACTTGGCACTTATGAACCGTGCCTCATGGGCAAGATGACTAAAACCCGTTCTCGGTACTATGGAGAGAGCAACAGATTTGTTGGAAATCATACATCTTGATGTATGTGGTCCAATGAATGTTGAGGCTCGTGGCGGATATCGTTATTTTCTCACCTTCATAGATGATTTAAGCGGATATGGGTATATCTTCTTAATGAAACATAAGTCTGAAACATTTGAAAAGTTCAAAGAATTTCAGAGTGAAGTTGAAAATCATCGTAATAAGAAAATAAAGTTTCTACGATCTGATCGTGGAGGCGAATATTTGAGTTCTGAGTTTGGTCTACATTTGAAACAATGCGGAATAGTTTCGCAACTCACGCCATACCGGAACACCACAGCGCAATGGTGTGTCCGAGCGTCGTGTCGCACTTTACTAGATATGGTGCGATCTATGATGTCTCTTACAGATTTACCGCTATCGTTTTGGGGTTATGCTCTTGAGACGGCCGCATTCACGCTGAATAGAACACCGTCAAAATCCGTTGAGGCGACACCTTATGAATCGTGGTTTAGCAAGAAACCAAAGTTGTCGTTTCTTAAAGTTTGGGGATGCGATGCTTATGTGAAAAAGCTTCAACCTGATAAGCTCGAACCTAAATCGAGAAATGTATCTTCATAGGATACCCAAAGGAGACAGTTGGGTACACCTTCTATCACAGATCCGAAGGCAAGACATTTGTTGCTAAGAATGGATCCTTTCTAGAGAAGGAGTTTCTCTCGAAAGAAGTGAGTGGGAGGAAAGTAGAACTTGATGAGGTAATCTGTACCTTCTCCCTTATTTGAAAGTAGTTTATCCACGAAACCAGTTTACGCAATATCTACACCAAATAGTGAGGAAGTTGATGATGTTGATCATGAAACTTCAGATCAAGTTACTACGAACCTCGTAGATCAACCAGAATAAAATCCGCACTGCAGTGGTACGGCAATCCTGTTCTGGAAGTCATGCTACTAGATCATGATGAACCTACGAACTATGAAGAAGCGATGGTGAGCCCAGATTCCATAAAATGGCTTGAGGCCATGAAATGCGAGATGGGATCCATGTATGAAAACAAAGTGTGGACTTTGGTTGACTTGCCGAGGGTCGGCAAGCAATAGAAAACAAGTGGATCTTCAAGAAGAAGACCGACGCCGACGGTAATATTGCTGTCTACAAAGCTCGACTTGTCGCAAAGGGTTTCGACAAGTTCAAGGGATTGACTACGATGAGACCTTCTCACCCGTAGCGATGCTTAAGTCTGTCCGAATCATGTTAGCAATTGCCGCATTTTATGATTATGAAATTTGGCAAATGGATGTAAAGACCGCATTCCTGAATGGATTTACGGAAGAAGAGTTGTATATGATGCAACCGTAAGGTTTTATCGATCCAAAGGGAGCTAACAAAGTGTGCAAGCTCCAAATGATCCATTTATGGACTGGTGCAAGCATCTCGGAGTTGGAATAAACGCTTTGATAGTGTGATCAAAGTATTTGGGTTTATCTGAGACTTTTGGAGAAGCCCGTATTTACAAGAAAGTGAGTGGGAGCTCAGTAGCATTTACGATATTATATGTAGATGACATATTACCGATCGGAAATGATATAGAATTCTGGATAGCATAAAGGGATACTTGAACAAGAGTTTTTCGATGAAAGACCTTGGTGAAGCTGCTTACATATTGGGCATCAAGATCTATAGAGATAGATCAAGGCGGCTTAATTGGACTTTCACAAAGCACATACCTTGATAAAGTTTTGAAGAAGTTCAAAATGGATCGAGCAAAGAAAGGTTTTTTACCTGTATTACAAGGTGTGAGATTGAGTCGGACTCAATGCCCGACCACAGCGGAAGATAGAGAGAAAATGAAAGATGTTCCCTATGCTTCAACCATAGGCTCTATCATGTATGCAATCATGTACCAGACCGACGTATGCTTAGGCTGTAAGCTTGGCAGGAAGGTACCAAAGTAATCCAGAGTGGATCAACGGGACAATGATCAAGAACATCCTGAAATACCGAAAAGGACTAAGGATATGTTTCTCATATATGGAGGTGACAAAGAGCTAGTCGTAAATGGTTACGTCGATGCAAGCTTTGACACCGATCCGGACGATTCTAAATCGCAAACCGGATCGTGTTTTTGTTAAACGGTGGAGCTGTCGGTTGGTGCAGTTCTAAACAAAGCGTCGTGGCGGGATCTACATGTGAAGCGGAGTACATAGCTGCTTGGAAGCAGCAAATGAAGGAGTCTGGATGAAAGAGTTCATTTCCGATCTAGGTGCTATACCTAGTGCATCGGGACCAATGAAGATCTTCTGTGACAATCTTGGTGCAATTGCCTTGGCAAAGGAATCCAGATTTCACAAGAGGACCAAGCATATCAAGAGACGCCTTCAATTCCATTCGGGACCAAGTCCAAGTGGGAGACATAGAGATTTGCAAAATACATACGGATCTGAACGTTGCGGACCCGTTGACTAAGCCTCTTCCACGAGCAAAACATGATCAGCACCAAGACTCCATGGGTGTTAGAATCATTTCGAGTAATCTAGATTATTGACTCTAGTGCAAGTGGGAGACTGAAGGAAATATGCCCTAGAGGCAATAATAAAGTTATTATTTATTTCCTTATATCATGATAAATGTTTATTATTCATGCTAGAATTGTATTTACTGGAAACATAATACATGTGTGAATACATAGACAAACAGATAAGTCACTAGTAAGCCTCTACTAGACTAGCTCATTAATCAAAGATGGTTATGTTTCCTAACCATAGACATGTGTTGTCATTTGATTAATGGGATCACCTCATTAGAAGAATGATGTGATTGACATGACCCATTCCGTTAGCTTAGCACTCGATCGTTTAGTATATTGCTATTGCTTTCTTCATGACTTATACATGTTCCTATAACTATGAGATTATGCAACTCCGTTTACTGGAGGAACACTTTGGGTACTACCAAAGCGTCACAACGTAATCGGGTGATCATAAAGGAGTACTACAGGTGTCTCCAAAGGTACTTGTTGGGTTGGCGTATTTCGAGATTAGGTTTTGTCACTCCGATTGTCGGAGAGGTATCTCTGGGCCTTCTCGGTAATACACATCACATAAGCCTTGCAAGCATTGCAACTAATGAGTTAGTTGTGAGATGATGTATTACGGAACGAGTAAAGAGACTTGCTAGTAACGAGATTGAACTAGGTATTGGATACCGACGATCGAATCTCGGGCAAGTAACATACCGATGACAAAAGGAACAACGTATGTTGTTATGCGGTCTGACCGATAAAGATCTTCGTAGAAAATGTAGGAACCAATATGGGCATCCAGGTTCCGCTATTGGTTATTGACCGGAGATGTGTCTCGGTCATGTCTACATTGTTCTCGAACCGTAGGGTCCGCACGCTTAAGGTTTCGATGACGGTTATATTATGAGTTTGTGTATTTTGATGTACCGAAGGTTGTTCGGAGTCCCGGATATGATCACGGACATGATGAGGAGTCTCGAAATGGTCGAGACATAAAGATTAATATATTGGACGGATATATTTGGACACCGGAAAGGTTCCGGAGAAGTTTGGAGCTCCGGGAGGTTACCGGAACCCCCCGGGAGGTATATGGGCCTTATTGGGCCCATGTAGGAGGAAGGGAGAAGGAACAAGGGAGGGGGGCGCCCCCCCCCCAAGCCCAATCCGAATTGGGGAGGGGGGCCGGCCCCCCCTTTCCTTTCTCCTTCCCCCTCTTCCTATTCCTACTACTAGTACTACTTCCTAATACTAGTACTCCTTCCTTCCCCCTCCAAATAAGATAAGGAAAGGAGATGGAAACCTACTTGGAGTGGGTTTCCCTCCCTATCATGGCGCCCTCCTTGTGGCCGGCCACCTCCTCCCTCCCTCCTTTATATCACGGGGTGGGGGCACCCTAGGACACACAAGTTGATCCTTGAGATCGTTCCTTAGCCGTGTGCGGTGCCCCTCCACCATATTCCACCTCGGTCATATCAGAAGCGGTGCTTAGGCGAAGCCCTGCGTCAGTGAAACATCAAGATCGTCCTGCCACGCGTCGTCTTGTGGAACTCCCTCTCCCCGGAGCTTTCTGGATCGGAGCCCGAGGAGCGTCATCGAGCTGAGCGTGTGCCAAGAACTCGGAGGCGCCGGAGTAACGGCTGGGATCGGCTGGATCGCGAGGAGAACGTCTGACTACTTCCTCTACGTCATCATCGACTCGGAGGTGCCGAGTAATGGCACTTTGGGATCGGCAGGATCGCGAGGAGAACGTCGGACTACTTCCTCTACGTTGTGATCGCTTCCGCTTTGGTCTACGAGGGTACGTAGACAACACTCTCCCTTCTCGTTGCTATGCCATCACCATGGTCCTGTGTGTGCGTAGGAAAATTTTGAAATTACTACGTTCCCCAACAGTAAGATGCGAATGGACTCAAGTCTAGCAACGGGGGCATATGTCTCACCATAGTCCATACCTTCGACTTGAGTCTAGCCTTGGGCGACGAGACGTGCTTTGTTGTGAACTACTGGTTCATCTTCATCTTGCTTGTTTCGAAACACCCATTTGGTACCAATGATGTTGTGGTTGTTGTCGGGCTTCTCAACCAATGTCCAAACTTGATTTCTCTCAAAGTTGTGTAGCTCTTCATGCATAGCGTTTATCCAATCCGGATCTTCCAATGCTTTTTCAACCTTCATAGGTTCAATGCTAGAGATGAATGAATAATGTTCACAAAAGTTAGCCAAATGATTTTTAGAGCAAGTGATTCTCCCGGTTTGGATATCATTGTAGATTTGCTCGACGGGATGGTCTTTGGCGACTCTTGCTCAAACTCAAAAGCTTTTGCTTGGATCTGGGCCTTCTTCATTGTTGACGTTGTCGTTCTCTTGTCGTGGTGGAGAAGGAGGTTGTTGATTTTCATCTTGGTGTACTTCCTCGTTTTCTTCGTCTTGGTGTGTCCCACTTGTTGATGCTTCTGTATCAACTCTTGGTTCACCTTGTCATGAGGTGGAAGCTTCCACTTGGACGGACGAGGTACTCTACTTCACCTCCGTTGGACAAATATTGCCAATATACAAGTCTTGGTTTGCTTCCGAAGGGCCTTTGTCTCCTACATCAATTGGCAATTGCTCTACTTGCGAGCCGTTAGATTCATCAAACTTCACATCTACCGTCTCTTCAACCTTTCGGGTGAAATTATTGTAGACACTGTAAGTGTGAGAGTTTGAGCCATAACCAAGTAGGTAACCTTCATGAGATTTAGGAGCAAATTTAGAATGACGATGCTTATCAAGAATATAGCACTTTGAGCTGAATACTCGAAAGTATCCAACTTGGGTTTTGTTACCAGTGAGGACCTCGTATGCCGTTTTGCCGAGTAGCTTGTGAAGATACAAGCGATTTGTTGCATGACAAGCTGTCTCAACTGCTTCCGCCCAAAAGTGCTTCGGCGTCTTGTAATCATCAAGCATCGTTCTCGCCATTTCGATGAGCGTCCGGTTCTTCCTCTCAACAAGTCCATTTTGTTGAGGTGTGTACGTAGCTAAGAACTCATGTGAAATCCATTCTTCAACAAGAAAGGTGTCCACATTTGCATTCTTGAACTCCGTTCCATTGTCGCTGCGAACCTTCTTGATCTTCACTTCAAATTGATTTTGGGCCTTCCTAGCGAAGTTTTTGAAGATCTTTTGGACCTGTGATTTATCATCGAGAAAGAACACCCACGTAAATCTTGAAAAATCATCAACTATAACTAGACCAAAAGTATTTCTACCGAGACTTTTGTAAGCGTTGGGACCAAAAAGATCCATGTGAAGTAGCTCGCGACCTCCTTGTGGTCATGATGTTCTTCACGGGATGCCCGTCGGTGTCAAAACCGGCGGATCTCGGGTAGGGGGCCCCGATCTGTGCGTCTAAGGCTAATGGTAACAGGAGGCAAGGGACATGGTGTTTTACCCAGGTTCGGGCCCTCTCGATGGAGGTAAAACCCTACTTCCTGCTTGATTGATCTTGATGATATGAGTATTACAAGAGTTGATCTACCACGAAATAGTAGAGGCTAAACCCTAGAAGCTAGCCTATGATGATTATGATTGTTTTTCTATGGACTAAACCCTCCAGTTTATATAGACACCGGAGGGGGCTAGGGTTTACACAGAGTCGGTTACAAAGAAGGAGATCTAATATCTGGATCGCCAAGCTTGTCTTCCAGGCAAAGGAGATATAGTCCCATCCGGACACGGGACAAAGTCTTGAGTCTTGTATCTTCATGGTCCAACAGTCCGGCCAAAGTATATAGTCCGGCTGTCCGGATACCCCTTAATCCAGGACTCCCTCAGTAGCCCCTAAACCAGGCTTCAATGACGATGAGTCCGGCGCGCAGTTTGTCTTCGGCATTGCAAGGCGGGTTCCATCTCCGAATACTCCAAAGTAAACCTCGAACACTTAAATCGTGTCCGGCTCTGCCAGACGATTTTCACATGCCACCGCAGAGAGAACGATGTTCCACAAATATAATCTGCTGACAACTTTAGATAACGTGACACGACACCATGGTGGAGTCATTACTGAACCGTCTTCCCACGGCCAGCTATCGCACATATCATGAGGCGGTTTCCTTAGCACGTCTTGTCGAAGTAGAGATCATGTCCCCTTATTACGGGATTCTCATCAATACGGGTACGGGTAACCCAACCGCGCCATCAATCGTGGCGCTTGGGAAATAAGCGATTCTCAACGGGCAAGTGGGGAGACGCACCGTTTTCGTCGCATCTATATAGGGATAAGGATTCCCCATTTTTACCCACGCCTTCTTCCTCCTTCGCTTATCGATTCTCGCACCCTCGAGCTCCAGCGCCCTAGTCCACACCTTCTCCGCACAGCCAAACATCTCCGGAGCAGGAGGCAAGTGGGTGGCCTCCACCGTCAAGGAGGAGCATATGACGAAGCTCCGGGTGGCCGGATACTTGGCCGCAGATATCGCGCACCAGCTGCCGGACGCAGGGCAGATAATTCTGACTCCGGGACCCCACGAGAGGGTCGTATTCCTCACCCACTTTGTCCGCGGACTGGGATTTCCACTTCATCCCTTTGTCCGCGGGCTCAAGTTTTACTATGGGCCGGACTTCCATGATCTAGCCCCAAATTTCGTCCTCAACATCTCGGCGTTTATCGTCGTGTGCGAGGCCTTCCTCCGCATCAAGCCCACCTTCAGCTTGTGGCTACGAATCTTCTATGTGAAGCCGAAGATCGTGAGCAGCCAGCAAGCGGAGTGCGGAGGCGCCATGGTGGGCAGGATGCCCAACGTTACCTGGCTCGACGGTTCCTTCGCGGAGACCGTGAAAGGGTGACAATGGGGGTGGTTCTACATCACCGAGCCGCGCGACGCCAACAGGGCAGCGTCCCCCGAATTCTGATCTGTAACTCCCATGCGGCTCACTTCCTGGGAAAAGAAGGGCCTGGCCTGGGGCGAACCTACGAAGCTGACAGGACTTCAGAACTGCATCAAAAATATGATGGACAAGAAGATCAAGCTTGTCAACATGGTCCAGGTCATGCTCACCCGCCGAATCCTTCCGTGCCAAAGACGGGCATTCAATCTGTGGGAGTTCGATCCGGTTGAACACCAGACACTTCAAGAGCTTTACGGCACAACGCACAAGGACGCATGGAAGGTGCTATTCAAGGCCTCCGAAATACCTCCTCCCACATCCGAGGACCGCGGGCTCCACCTCACACGGCTCCCCCATCCGGTGAGTTTTCTGACCATCACCGGATGTAGCTTTCTTAGCATACTCATGGGAGGATTTTAAGTCATTGTGTGTATTTAATCAGGATTACGTGGTGACGGCGGAGCGGATCGACTGTCCGGCTCCATTGCCAGAAGGTCCAGCAACCGCTCTCTTTACGGAGATGTTACTCCCGGTGCCTTACAAGGTGCCGGAAAAGAAGGCCGAAAAGAAGGCCATGGGGACCAGGAAGGGTCTTCGGCGCAAGGTCACACCGGACGCCTCATCCGAAGACGATGAGGCACGCTCCTCCCATGAAGGGGAGGAGGAGAAGAAAAGGGCCGCCCCATCTGAGGAGGCCGAAGGGTCTAAGAGGGCGGCCCTGGGGACCAGGAAGGGTCCTCGGCGCAAGGCCGTTATAGGCTCGTCGTCCGAGGACGATGAAGCAGACTCCTCCTGCGGAGGCGGGGGGAAACACGAAGAAATTCCGACTCCCCACATTGGGGAGGAGAAGAAAAGGAAAGCCGCCCCGCAAGGGGAGGCCAGGACGCCAAAGAAGGGAAAGGCGCCCCTTCCGGAACACTCCACCACGGCCGCCTATAGCAAGGAGGAGTGGCTGCCCAGGGGCAAGCCCCTGGTGAGATCGTAAGTGTCCGCACTCTGTAACCCTGTAGCGCCACTTGGCTCCATAGTTTGTTATAATGCCGAACACGTATATGCAGTCCGACCAGGGCCCATCTCGAGGTATCCTCTTCGGATGGGTCTTTGAGCGATTCGGCGATGAATTCGCTCCCGACGGCCACCTCCACTTGGCCTGCGGACGACACGGAGGTGTGGTCCCAAAGGGTCCCCGAGCAGCGGGAGGCGACTCTGGAGACACCCCAAGGCGAAATTCCAGATGCCGAGCACATGGGGCATAAGATCCCCGTAGATTATGCTGACGAGAGCCGCAGCAGGTTGGGCTCCCAGCCGGCCACTGTACCGGAACCTCCAAAGGTTCTGGATTCGGGTAGGTAGCCCCTCACTAAGGAGGGCGAGCCGGACGTGCCGATGACTTTCGTTGCGCCAGAGGCGTCGGATAGTCTGCTGGAAGTGCTTCGCGGCACTTCCATGGATGAAGAGCACCGTACTCTTATGAGTGCGGTGATTCAGAAGGTTCGGTTCGCCAAAAGCGGATTGACCGAAGCATGTACCAGCCTCGTGACAGGCTTTGAGGTAAGTAAAAAAGTGTGAGAAGTTATCACCCCATAGACAGTAGCCCCTAATACTCTGTTGGTGTTCGGAAAGAAAAGCCAGACGGAGGGTCAACTCTAAACTGCAGGAGTCTAACAGTATGTGTCTATGTGAATAAGCAAAGCGGTGCTGCTGCTTGTCAGCCGCCTGCATAAATGAGGTCACCGGACTCAAACGGGACCTGGAGCAGGCCGAAGAGGAGCTCAGCCTCACGAAGAGGCATCTCGAAGAGAACAAAGGTGAGTGATACCCCGTTCACATATCATATAGAGGAGAAAAAATTGGTGACGCTAACAAAAAGCATCATGATGTTGTACTAGGGGCCACGACCGAAGTGGCGGCCCTGAAGAAAGCGCTATCCGAGGCCGAAGATAAGGCGGCCACGGAGCGCATTGAGCGTGAAAAGCAAGATGCTAGGGTGGGCGAGGTATAGCAAGAGCTCCAGGAGCTCTGCAAGAAGTTCGAGTCCTTGGAGCGTGACTTCAAGACGAAAGAGTCTGAGCTTGCGAAGGCCCTTTTGAGCATGAAAGACGCTAAGGCCGAAGCCCAAAAGACCCAGCAGGAAATCCAGGAGGCCAAGAAGATAGCGGCGGGTAAGACATTCATTATGCAAAGCAAGCATGTGGAGGGGACATTTCTTTTACTTACCCGAATTCGGAGCTGTCGAGGGGCATTCGCAGATATGTCACGCAGCATATCAGATGCCGCGGGGTTCTACCGTGCTGAAGAGGGTAGCTCAACGGAGAAGCTGTTCTGGTCCCAGTATGCTGGAGCCGAACACCCAATGCCTCTGAGTGACCAATTGAAGCAATTGGTTGAACTCCACAGGGCGGCCGAAGTGGCCATGAAAGATTTCATTGTCCGGATGTGGCTTGGTGAGCCCCTGCCCGCCAGCGACTTCGGCCTTATAAAGCAGATGGTAAATGCCTGTCTGCGGCTGGAAGTTATCAAGCGATCCGTTTGCATTGAGGGTGCCCGCCGAGCCTTTGCCCGCGTGAAGATGCATTGGGCCAAGCTGGATGCAGAGAAGCTGGTGAAGGATGGTCCGCCAGAGGGCAAGGCGCATCGCTATCCCGAGAAATATTATGATGGCGTTATGAAAGGCACTCGCCTCGTGGCCGATGAGTGTACCAAGGTCACAATCTTTGAGTGAATGTACTGTTGTTGTTTTTGTAATATGAAAACGAATTTGTTTGCGCTATATAGCGCTTTGTTGATTTAAAATATTACCTTATGTGCGACTGTTTATAAAATTCTGAAAGTAGGCCAGTCGTCGGCTTCCGCCCCCACGTAACGAGTACTGGGGTGTTCATGGCAAACCCAAACACTCTTTATCCAAATTTTTAGTCCCTGAAGGAGGTGTTTGACGCAGCGAACAAGGCAATCGGACTATGCGGCTTCATAACTCTCACTTAGCCATAGAAGTCTACAATTTTAAATTTCGGCGAAGCCCCTAGAATTCAGAAAGCCGAATTGGGGCGCTATATACACCTAAATCGGACAAGGCTGATTCCTCGCCTTAGAGCGGAGAAAATCTTTAAGGATTTTAAGACCTCTCGAACAGTGACCAGCTCTCGCCGCATCATGACAGTCAGTTTTTGGCTTTCTCTACTGAGGTGCTCGTCCGGAAGAACCCGGACACAATCGCAGTAGTTCTCCCTGCACTACCTTAGCCGATATAACAGAATGTAAGGTACCAAAACAAGGGAGCCGGGCAAACCGAACTATTGACCCAAGACATGATTCGGAGCTGACGCATATAATGCTATAAGTTCGGGGTGCCGCACTGTTGAAAGTGTTCGGACTTATCTTGCCGTATTATGGGGCGCCATAAGAAGCCCCTGGCAAACTGAACATACCAAAGTGTACGGATTCAATATTAAATAAACATTTATAGGAAAAATGTGAAGATAGGAATAATAAGCTGACGCTATATATTGTTTCCCATTGTGAGATAATACGTCCGAGCGTATGTGTAAAATTGATGCGTTAAGCAGAATAAAAATAGGAGTATTTGACATGTCCTATCCAAGGGCGGGCCGCATGCGGGTATGCAAAACAGGTATAATGATCATTGACGGATACCACCTGGGTATTCCCGCTGTGCGCGAAGCCTTTTGCCTCCTTGGTTTTCCCTCTTGTAATAAGTCCGATGATCCGGCTCTCTAAAGGGGCTGCCCGAAAGTAGGGTCCTGAAAGAGAAACAAGGTTATTAAAGTATGTTGCGGCTGAACCGCACTGTTGACCATATCACCATTGCGCCTCCTCCTATGCCCATGGTATTTTGAGTGCGTAATTGTGTACTGCGTGGCACTAATGCTGCTAGAATGGGGCTATGGCGGAGGCTAGACTACTAGTCGCGCTCTTAGCGTGCCTGGCAATCTTGTTGCAGGGTACTCCAGACTCGCTTAATGGTGTTCGGGGTTGTTGTCGCCGGATTGGTGGTTTGCCGGAGAAGGCTGCTTTGTACTTCTGTCGCGAGGGCGGCGGTGTGCTCTTCTGTATGGAGAGAGCGGTCTATGTTGCCATTGACTGTTATAACCCCGCGAGGTCCTGGCATCTTGAGTTTGAGGTATGCGTAGTGTGGTACCGCATTGAATCGAGCGAATGCGTTTCGTCCAAGCAGTGCATGATAGCCACTACGGAAAGGGAAGATATCAAAGATTAACTCCTCGCTTTGGAAGTTATCCGGGGATCCGAAGACCACTTCCAGTGTTATGGAGCCCGTACAACGGGCCTCTACTCCTGGGATTACACCTTTGAAGGTGGTTTTGGTGGGCTTGATCCTTGAAGGATCGATGCCCATTTTGCGCACTGTGTCCTGATAAAGCAGGTTCAGGCTAGTGCCACCGTCCATAAGGACTCGCGTGAGGTGGAATCCATGAATGATTGGGTCTAGGACCAATGCGGCTGAACCGCCGTGACGGATGCTGGTAGCGTGATCCCTACGATCAAAAGTGATCGGACAGGCAGACCATGGGTTGAACTTTGGGGCGACTGGCTCCATCGCATAGACGTCCCTTAGTTCTCACTTTCGTTCCCGTTTGGGAATGTGGGTGGCATAGATCATGTTGACCGTCTTCACCTGGGGAGGAAATTTCTTCTGTCCCCCCGTGTTCGGACGCCGGGGCTCCTCGTCATCGTCGCTGTGCAACCCCTTGTCCTTGTTTTCGGCATTTATTTTGCCGGCTTGTTTGAACACCCATCAATCTCTGTTAGTGTGGTTTACTGTTTTATCAGGGGTGCCGTGAATTTGGCACGAGCGATCGAGTATGCGGTCCAGGCTGGACGATCCCTGATTGTTTCTTTTGAACGGCTTTTTCCGCTAACGGATTTTGAGCCACTGAATCCGGGGTTGACTGCCGTGTCTTCAGTGTTATCGCCATTGTTCCGACGCTTATGTCTGTTGCACCGTGGCTTGCCGTTACTATCGCGGACATCTGAAGTGCTGGAGTTTATTGGCGTCGTGCTACTGCGAGCCAACCATCTGTCCTCGCCCGCGTAAAAGCGGGTCATGAGTGTCGTGAGGGCCTCCATGGACTTTGGCTTTTTTTCCTGGCCGAGGTGTCGGGCGAGCCACTCGTCGCGGATATTATGCTTAAAGGCCGCCAAGGCTTGGCCCGAACAAATCGACAATTTGGTTCTTTTTAGTTAGGAACCGAGTCCAGAATTTCCTGGCTGACTCTCCTGGCTGTTGGGTAATGTGACTCAAGTCATCGGCATCTGGTGGTCGCGCATATGTGCCCTGGAAGTTGTCGAGGAACGCGTCCTCCAGGTTTTCCCAACTGCCGATGGAATTTGCCGGCAGGCTATTTAGCCAGTGTCGGGCCGGTCCTTTGAGTTTAAGGGGAAGATAATTGATGGCATGTAGATCATCACCGCGGGCCATGTGAATGTGGAGAAGAAAGTCTTCGATCCATACTGCGGGGTCTATTGTGCCATCGTATGATTCGATGTTTACAGGTTTAAACCCTTCTAGGAATTCGTGATCCATCACTTCGTCAATGAAGCAGAGGGGGTGTGCGGCGCCTCTATGTCGGGCTATGTGGCCACGTAGTTCGAATAAGTCTGGTTGGCTATGTTCGGTCCGGCCAGACTTGTTGATAGTGTATTCGGCATGACGATCATCGTCACGTGTTGGGGCGCGCCCCCGCGATCCGTAGATTGATCTTGGCTGTCCTGCCTTGTTTTCCAGTATGTCTCGCAGGTCCTGCCTATTGCCCCGGGCCATGGTATATTGGCGTGGGGGTGCGGGCTGGTATTCGGGCTGGTACGCCGTTTTATCCCGGCCACGAGGTGGCCGGTCAGCCTCGTCCTGTGCTGGTAGTATAGGCTCCTCCTCGAGTTGAGGTAGTAACTTGTGCTTTGGGTAGCCTTTGGTGTGGCGCTCGAGTCCATATTCCTCGGCTGCCAGGACTTCAGTCCATATGTCTGTGAGCAAATCTTGATCAGCTTGGAGCTACTGCTGCTTCTTTTTCAAGATCCTCGCAGTGGCCATAAGCCGGCGCTTGAAGCGCTCCTGCTCTACGGGGTCCTCGGGCATGCCGAATTCATCGTCGCCGAGGCTCATATCATCTTCAGAGGGGGGCATGTAGTTGTCCTCCTCCGGGTATCCGTCTGTCGCCTGTTCGTCTGGGCTGACCTGCCCGTCTTCCTGTTCGGCCTGCTCGAAGGCAGGCTGATCGGGGTTGTATTCATCTTCGGCACCATCCGGATTGTTTTCGTCTCCTGTGCCGGTATTGCTGTGGCGGGGCTTGGAGCGGCGCCGATGAATCCCATGATTTGCCTTCTTCCTTGAGGGGTTATCCTCCATTGCCTCATCGCCATTGGTTTCTTTTGGAGTGTCCACCATATATATATCGTACGAGGAGGTGGCTGTCCAGCGCCCCGTGGGCGGTGGTTCCTGTTCTTCTCCTACGTCGTCGTCCATACCATCGATGTTCAGAGTCGAAGTCAAGCACGTTGGTCAGATCATCGATAGTGGCAATGAAGTGGGTGGTGGGTGGGCAACGAATTCCCTCAACGCCTGCTTTCCACTCGAGCCGGACATAGTTCGACTGAGAGTCTCCTGACAAACAGAGAGATTTTAATGAGTTCAGCATGTCGCCAAAAGGCGAGCCCTGGAAGATATCCGCAGCGGTGAACTCCATTACCGGAGCCCAACCAGATTCGGCGGGCTCGGGGGTGCGCGGTTTGAAACCTACATCTGGACACGAGTCCGGGGGTCCGGTGACACAGGCTTCCTTGGGGGCGGAGTCTGTGTTCGGCTCTACCGCCGATGAGTGTGCGGTCTCCGGGGCAGGGTCCATCCACCCGTCCTCGAACGATGTGATCTGCCTCGGATTTAAGTCCGGAGCTCCTGCCGGTGCGATATCCCGAGTACTGTCCGACAGCAGGTCTAGGCCGTGATCGTCGTGACTGTTTGGCGCTCCTGGCGTAGGCCCGAATCCATCGAAGATCAAGTCTCCGCGGACATCGACCGTCTAGTTCAAGATTCCGTACCTGACCTGCTGGCCAGGGGTGTAGCTTTCGATCTGCTCCAGATGGCCAAGCGAATTGGCCCGCGGTGCGAAGCCGCCGAACACGAAGATCTGTCCGGGGAGAAAAGTCTCACCCTGGACCGCGTCGTTGTTGATGATTGAAGGAGCCATCGAGCCTTGTAGCAACGACACAGAGGAACTCTCAATGAAAGCACCAATGTCGGTGTCAAAACCGGCAGATCTCGGGTAGGGGGTCCCGATCTGTGCGTCTAAGGCTAATGGTAACAGGAGGCAAGGGACACGGCGTTTTACCCAGGTTCGGGCCCTCTCGATCGAGGTAAAACCCTACTTCCTGCTTGATTGATCTTGATGATATGAGTATTACAAGAGTTGATTTACCACGAGATCGTAGAGGCTAAACCCTAGAGGCTAGCCTATGATGATTATGATTGTTTTTCTATGGACTAAACCCTCCGGTTTATATAGACACCGGAGGGGGCTAGGGTTTACACAGAGTCGGTTACAAAGATGGAGATCTAATATCCGGATCACCAAGCTTGTCTTCCACGCAAAGGAGAGTCCCATCCGGACACGGGACGAAGTCTCGAGTCTTGTATCTTCACGGTCCTACAGTCCGGCCAAAGTATATAGTCCGGCTGTCAAGATACCCCTTAATCTAGGACTCCCTCAATGCCTTCTCCAACCTGTTTACCTGCTTGACAAGCGCTGCAAAGTCTATCCTCATCAAATATGATATCGTTAACGCTGAGGATATGATTACCTTTAATAAGCTTGTCAAGGTTTCGCATGCCCACATGACCTAAACGTCTATGCCACAACCAACCTTTAGAGGATTTAGCAATTAAGCAAGATCTAGGTTGAGCCTTTTTAGTGAAATCAACAATGTAAAGATCACCTCTACGTATACCGATAAAGACCATTTTATGATTGTCTCTTCGAAACACTTGGCAATCTACTTCAGTAAATAGGACATTGAAACCGAAATCAGCAAGTCTAGATAATCGAAAGTAAAATGTACCCAAGAGATTCAACGAGCATGACGTTTTGTATGGAGCTATCATGTGAGATGGCCACCTTACCGAGGCCAACCACCTTACCCTTTGAGTTATCACCAAAAGTGACATACTTTCGAGGGCCATCGTTTTCAGCAAGCTCACGAGACATATCTTTATCTCCGGTCATGTGATCGGTACATCCACTATCAAGAACCCATTCCTTTCCTCCAGCCATGTAGCCGCGAAGATTAGCCATAAGACCAAAGTGTCTCATCGCATCGTCAAGATCATAGTCACTATCATCATCCTCATCATAGTATCCATGTTCAACATTGTCTTGTATTTGATCAATTCCTAGACAGGGTAATTCATTAGATAAATGATCATCACACCACCTTTATGAATTCTAATAGCTTCGGATATGATATTGCTAATGATTCCAACATTTCCTTTGGCACGCATGAGATTGGTAATATCAAATAGACAATCACCAAAGCTAGGATCACTAGAATTCATCTTACTCAAGGCAATAGACTTATGAAGAATTTCGTCTAGGTTTTGCAAGGAATAGTTTGGAAAACGTTCCTCAAGAAATTTCCATATGGTGTAGGCACACTTAAGAGTAGGAAAGCAACCTATCAAGTTTGTAGGCAAACCTCTAGTGATAAGATCAATAGTTCTAAGATTGTGAATCATGTCAATTGACTCATCAGGGGTAGGATGCATAGGATCAATATGAGGTGCACAAGGGCTAGTAATGTACTTGTTCAAATGGTATTCATTGAAAATCACAAGCATCTCATTTTTCCACTCATGAAAATACTCTCCATCAAGTATAGGCATTCTATGTCTACGACTCCCGAAAGTAGACTCATCCATCTTCCCCCAGGTGATTAAACCAAAGCAATGGAGACCAAAGCTCTAATACCAATTGAAAGGATCGAGAAGAGGTGTCTAGAGGGGGGGGGTGAATAGACTCTAAGTAAGAAAAGTTGCAGTTTTTAATCTCTTTAAGTTGAAGTGGAGTTTGGCACAAGTTTTAACATTCACAATACATATCAAGCAAGCATGACAAGAGTATATGAGCAGCGGAAAGTAAAGCATGCAAATTGCAAGAATGTAAAGGATGGGATTGGAGTGTGCAAACACAATTTGGAGACACGGAGATTTTTCATCCGTGGTTCCGATGGGTGGTGCTATCGTACATCCACATTGATGGAGACTTCAACCCGTGAAGGGTAATGGTTGCGCGAGTCCACGGAGGGCTCCACCCACGAAGGGTCCACAAAGAAGCAACCTTGTCTATCCCACCATGGCCGTCGCCCACGAAGGACTTGCCTCACTCGGGTAGATCTTCACGAAGTAGGCGATCTCCTTGCCCTTACAAACTCCTTGGTTCAACTCCACAATCTTGACGGAGGCTCCCAAGTGACACCTATCCAATCTAGGAGACACCACTCTCCAAGAAGTAACAAATGGTGTGTTGATGATGAATTCCTTGCTCTTGTGCTTCAAATGATAGTCTCCCCAACACTCAACTCTCTCTCACAGGATTTGGATTTGGTGGAAAGAATATTTGAGTGGAAAGCAACTTGGGGAAGGCTAGAGATCAAGATTTGTGTGGTAGGAATGGAATATCTTGACCTCAACACAAGTGTAGGTGGTTCTCCCTCAGAAAATGTATGTTGGAAGTGTAGGCATGTTCTGATGGCTCTCTCCATGAATGAAGAGTGGGTGGAGGGGTATATAGCCTCCACACAAAATCTAACCGTTACACACAATTTACCAAACTCGGTGGGACCGAATCGTGAAACTCGGTCAGACCGATTTAGTTCATAATGTGACCGTTAGGCATTTCGGTGGGACTGATATGATCAACTCAGTAGGACCGATGTGGTAGGGTTAGGGTAAAGCCTCAACTCGGTTTGACCGATTACACAAAGTCGGTGGGAACGATTTGGGTAATGAGCGAAATAGAGAGTTGGCCAGGCAAACTCGGTGGGACCGATTGCATACATCGGTGGGACCAAAATTATTGCAATAGGAAACCGAGATTTTGCAAGCCCATCTCGGTGAGACCGAGATCCCATCGGTGAGACCGACTTGATTAGGGTTTCTGGCAGTTGCTATGTCAAGAGAACTCGGTGGCGCCGGATAGAAAGATTCGGTAGGGCCGGGTTTGACTTTTGGTTTGGGACATATGTGGACTTGAGAAAGTAGTTTAGGGCTTTGGAGCATATCACTAAGCACTTTGAGCAAGCAAGCCATTAAGCAACACCTCATCCCCTCTTAATAGTATTGGCTTTCCTATGGACTCAATGTGATCTTGGATCACTAAAAGTAAAATGTACAGTCTTGTGCTTTGAGCTTGAGACAATCCTTTGTCCTTAGCATCTTGAAGGGGTTCCACATTCTCTAGTCCACGCCACTCCATCTTTTGAACTTATCTGAAACATACTAGGTAAGAGTACTAGTCCAACAAGAGATATGTTGACATTAATTACCAAAATCACCCAGGGAGCACTTATGCTTTCAGGTGTTCTTTCTTGATGATAAATCACATGTTCAAAAGATCTTCAAGAGCTTCGCTAGGAAGGCCCAAAATCAATTTGAAGTGAAGATCAAGAAGGTTCACAGCGACAACGGAACGGAGTTCAAGAATGCAAGTGTGGATACCTTTCTTGACGAAGAGGGGATTTCACATGAGTTGTCGGCTACGTACACGCCTCAACGAAATGGAGTTGTTGAGAGGAAGAACCAAACTCTTATTGAGATGGAAAGAACGTTGCTTGATGAGTACAAGACTCCAAAACACTTTTGGGTGGAAGTGGTTGAGACGGCTTGTCATGCAACAAATCCCTTGTATCTTCACAAGCTACTCGGCAAGACGGCATACGAACTCCTCACCGGTAACAAACCCCAAGTTTGATACTTTCGAGTATTTGGCTCAAAGTGTTACATTCTTGATAAGCATCGTCGTTCTAAATTTGCTCCTAAATATCATGAGGGTTTCGTACTTGGTTATGGCCCAAACTCTCACACTTACCGTGTCTACAACAATTTCACTCGAAAGGTTGAAGAGACAATAGATGTGAAGTTTGATGAATCTAATGGCTCGCAAGTAGAGTAATTTCTAATTGATGTAGGAGACAAAGACCCTTCGGAAGCAATCCAAGACTTGTCTATTGGCAAGATTCGTCCAACGGAGGTGAGGGAGAGTACCTAGTCCGTCCAAGTGGAAGCTTCTACCTCACGACAAGGTGAACCAAGAGTTGTCATGGAAGTAGCCACAAGTGGGACACATCAAGATGAAGAAAACGAGGAAGTACACCAAGATGAACCTCATCAACCTCCTTCTCCACCACGACAAGAGAATGATAACGTCAACAATGAAGAAGGCCAACAAGAAGAACAAGATGATGAAGAAGATGTTCCACCCCGACCTAAGCAAAAGGTCACACGAGTTCGAGCAAGAGTCTCAAGAGACCATCTCGTCGAACAAATCTTCAATTATATCCAAACCGGGAGAATGACTCGCTCTAAAACTCATTTGGCTAACTTTTGTGAACATTATTCATTCATCTCTAGCATTGAACCTATGAAGGTTGAAGAGCATTAGAAGATCCGGAATTGATAAATGCTATGCATGAAGAGATACACAACTTTTAGAGAAATCAAGTGTGGACATTGGTCGAGAAGCCTGACAACAACCACAACATCATCGGTACCAGATGGGTGTTTCGCAACAAGAAAGATGAAGATGGTCAAGTCATTCGCAACAAATCACGTCTCGTCGCCCAAGGCTACACTCAATTCGAAGGTATGGACTACGGTGAGACATATGCCCCCGTTGCTAGACTTGAGTCCATCCGTATCTTACTTGCCTATGCTAATCACCATGATATCACCTTGTACCAATGGACATTAAAAGTGCTTTTCTAAATGGTGAAATTGAGGAGGAAGTTTATGTTAAACAACCTCCCGGCTTTGTCAATGCTAAGAAACCCGATCATGTTTACAAACTTCACAAAGCTCTTTACGGTCTTAAACCAGCTCCTAGAGCGTGGTATAAATGCTTGACCAAGTTCCTTATTGAGAAAGGATTTGAGATTGGAAAAATAGATTCTACTCTTTTTACTAAAAGGGTTCATGGTTAATTATTTGTGTGCCAAATTTATGTTGATGATATCATATTTGGTTCTATAACCCTCATTTTAGTGAAAAGTTTGGGAAGCTAATGTCGAAGAAGTTTGAGATGTCTATGATGAGTGAACTCAAGTTCTTAATTGGTTTGCAAATCAAGCAAACTAAGGAAGGCACCTTTGTTTCTCAAACAAATTACACCAAGGACTTATTCAAGAAGTTCAACATGCAAGAAAGCAAAGGTATGACTACACCCATGCCTACTAGTGGACATCTTGATTTGACCAAAGATGGTGAACCGGTTGATCAAAAGGTTTACCGCTCCATGATTATTGGTTCATTGTTATATCTATGTGCCTCTCGTCCCGATATTATGCTAAGTGTGTGCATGTGTGCACGATATCAAGCGGCTCCTAAAGAATGTCATCTAAAGGCCGTGAAAAGGACAGTGAGATACTTAATACACACACCAAATTTTGGCATTTGGTATCCTAAGAGGTCTTCTTTCGATCTTGTTGGTTACTCCGATTCGGACTATGTCGAAGACAAGGTTGATAGAAAGTCCACTTCGGGTACTTGTCAATTTCTTGGTAGATCTCTTGTGTCTTGGTCCTCCAAGAAACAAAACTCGGTATCATTATCCACCGCCGAAGCGGAATACATTGCCGCCGGTTCATGTTGTGCTCAATTACTTTGGATGACCCAAACTCTTAAAGATTATGGGATCAATGTGAAACATGTTCCATTGCCATCTGACAATGAGAGTGCTATTAAGATTGCTCACAATCCCATGCAACATTCTCGAACTAAGCATATAGTTCGTCATCATTTCATTCGAGATCATGTTGCTAAAGGGGACATTGATCGTAAGCATGTTCGTACCGATAAGCAATTGGCGGATATATTCACCAAACCGCTTGATGAGAAAGTCTTTTGCCATTTGACAGGTGAATTGAACATCATTGATGCTTCAAACTTGGAGTAGGAACTCCATTTGGATACATGCAAGGCATGAACCTATGACTAATCCTTGACTTTTTCTCTTATGATGATGATCATATGTCTTGGATACATTTCTACCCTTGCATGCTATCTAACCCTTGTAGGTACTTGGATGAATCTAAATCCATGGGATTGCAACTCACTCACATCTTGAGCAATCTCTACATCACCAAGTCCCTACACCGTGGTGGTTGAAGACAAGGAAGCATGAAACCCTTCAACATATCCTTTGACAAATTCTATATATCAAATTTCATTTGGCATCAAATTTCATGATTGTCATTTTGGATACAAAAGTGCTCTTCCTTGCAAGACTAACCCATGTAGGTAGATGAACTCAAATCCAAGTGGTGCTCCCAATTCTTGATGAGCTACATCAAGCTTGAGAAACTCACACAAGTTCAACTACATGATCAAGTTCAACACCACCACCCAAGGTATGTTATTCCATCTTAGAGAAGCTTTACCCCAAGACATGGGTCAAAGCAACTCAACAAGATGAGAACACATCAATTGCTTAAAAAATGGTAACCCCATTTTGAGCTTAAACGATGAGTATGACTTATGATCAAGTGTTCTCACTTGACTCCTTAGTCAATATACTATAACATAGGTGGCTTTGTCACCGCCCAATTCTAGATGAAGTTCTCTAATGTTTCTCTAAGTTCATGCATTTGTTCCTTACATTTTGTTCCCCTTCTTTTTCAAAAAAAAACTTCATCTAGATTTTCTTTTTTTTCTGCATTTCTTGCATCCAATTCATTGCAAATCCTTCAGTTAATTCCTTGCGAATCTTTGTTAAATCTTATTTGCCTAGTGAGCTGAGGTGACTATTGTTCTTTTTCCGGGTTGAACTCGGTCCCACCGGTTTGTCACTTTCGGTCCAACCGAACCCGTTCGGTGCAACCGAAGAACACAACTCGGTGTCACCGATTTCACTGTAGAAAAGACAATTTGCCACTTGTTCCTGCACTTCTGTTCCAGCTCCACTCAATGATTCTTGTCCTCTACCAACATCACATTTTATATGCTGCATTGCTCTCAAACTCAAGGACCAAACCTATTTTGACTCACACTCCAGAAGACCCTTTCTTGGAAATTGATGTCAAAGGGGGGGTGAGAGTTCACATCAAAGCTTAATGAGAGAATGCTTCAAATAGGGGGAGGGAGGAGTCACATGCCCCAGATGGTTGGTGTTCAAGAGGAGAGAAGTCACATGTCTTTAAGAGGGGAAAGACATGTCTATGTTATGTCTCTGTGATCTGATCTGTTTTTGTTCTGCTCTGATTCTGTTTCCCCACTTTCTTCCATTATCCAATATAAGATTCAGGGGGAGAAAGACTGCTAGGTAAGGAAGTCTTTGGATTCTTTGCATATCTTTTACCTTTGGGAACATGTTTGTATTCAATAGAGTACCCAATACTCAACCTCTACATGTTATCCCAATCTTGGTACTCTTGTGGCTCTTTTGTTGCTCTATCTAGTAGATGTATCTGTGTTATCTAACCTTGTTTACTCAGGTTCATCCCTTCCTAAGCCAGCTCAAGACCACAAGGTAAGTATTTGCATCACACTCATGTGCATGAAGATTTCTTGCCAATGTACATATTGTTTGCAAGAAGGAATCATGAAAATGAGGTTACACTTCATATATTCATATCATTTGCTCTGATGCATATAGCCAAGCTACATGTAACTCATTGCTTGCTCTGTCATGTCTATGCTTTCACATGCTCTTATATTCCTTATTTACATGATTGCATACATGTAGGGGGAGCCTATGCATGTTACATGTCCTTCCAAAGCTTTACTTGCTATTCTCTTTATATTTACCTAAAGCTTTGATGTATGTTGTCATCAATTACCAAAAATGGGGAGATTGAAAGCACAAGTGCTCCCTGGGTGGTTTTGGTAATTAATGTCAACATATCTCTTGTTGGACTAATGTTTTCATCTAGTGTATTTCAGACAAGTTCAACAGATGGAGTGGCGTGGACAAGAGGATGTGGAACCCCTTCAAGATGCTAAGGACAAAGGATTGGCTCAAGATCAAAAGATCAAGACTCTACATTTTACTTTTAGTGAACCAAGATCACATTGTCCATAGGAAAAGCCAATACTATTAAGAGGGGATGAGTTGTTGCTTAATGGCTTACTTGCTCAAAGTGCTTAGTGGTATGCTCCAAAACCCTCAACCACTTTCTCATATCCACATATGTCCCAAACCAAAAGTCAAACTCGGCCCCACCGAAATTTTCTATCCGGCGCCACCGAGTTCATCTGACATAGCCACTGCCACAAACCCTAATCAATTCGGTCTCACCGATGGGATCCCGGTCTCACCGAGATGGAATTGCAAACTCTCTGGTGCCTGTTGCACTTATTTCGGTCCCATCGATATTTGTAATCGGTCTCACCGAGTTTGCTTGACCAACTCTCTGGTTAGCTCTTTACCAAAATCGGTCCCACCGAGTTTGTGTAATCGGTCAAACCGAGATGAGGTTTTACCCTAACCCTAGCACTTCAGTCCCACCGAAATGCCTAACGGTCACATGATGAACTGAATCGGTCTAACCGAGTTTTCTGATTCAGTCCCACCTAGTTTGGTGATTTGTGTGTAACGGTTAGATTTTGTGTGGAGGCTATATATACCCCTCCACCCACTCTTCATTCGTGAGGAGAGCCATCAGAACATGCCTACGCTTCCAGCATACATTTTCTGAGAAAGAACCACCTACTCATGTGTTGAGGTCAAGATATTCCATTCCAACCACATGAACCTTGATCTCTAGCCTTCTCCAACCTTCTCCTAGATTGGTTAGGTGTCACTCGGGAGCCTCCGTCAAGATTGTGGAGTTGAACCAAGGAGTTTGTATGGGTAAGGAGATCGCCTACATCGTGAAGATCTACCCTAGTGAGGCAAGTCCTTCGTGGGCGATGGTCATGGTGGGATAGACAAGGTTGCTTCTTTGTGGACCCTTCATGGGCGGAGCTCTCCATGGACTCGCACAACCATTACCCTTCGTGGGTTGAAGTCTCCGTCAATGCTGATGTACAATAGCACCACCTATCGGAACTACACCAAAAATCTTCGTGTCTCCAATTGCGTTTGCACACTCCAATACCATCCCTTTACATTCTTGCAAAGTGCATGGTTTACTTTCCGCTGCTCATATACTCTTGTCATGCTTGCTTGATATGTATTGTGAATTTTTTAACTTGTGCTAAAACTCGACCTCAACTTGAAGAAGTTAAAAAATGCAACTTTTTCTTGTTAAGAGTCTATTCACCCCCCCTCTAGACACCTCTTCTCGATCCTTTCACATGGCCTCCGGATTGCCAAGGAACTCGGCATCCGGTGCATTCTGTGTTTCGGCAACTAGGATTTGATGGTTCAGCAGTGCTCCGGCGAGTGGGACGCCGGCGACTCCAACATGTAAAGCTACCGCTCCCTCGAGCTACCGCCGTCGTCCTCAACCCGGCCGCCATCATCCCCAACCGGGCCGCCGCCGTCCCCGACCCAGGGGCTGCTGCCTCCGGCCAGGGGGCCGCCGTCCCGGGACCCGCCAATGTGGCCATCTTTGCCGTAGTGACGGCTTCATCATGGGCCCTGCCCATCTCAGAGTTTCTGGAGAACGGGGTTCTCCCCATGGACGAGACAGAGGCCCGACAAGTGCAGCGCCGGGTGTCCGCCTACAACATCATCAACAACGAGCTCGTCAAGCGCAGCTGCACTGGTGTTTTTCAGTGTTGCGTCGAGCAAGACAAGGGCATTGAGATCCTCATCGACATACACCAGGGCGAGTGCGGGCACCACGCCGCCTCAAGGTC
This sequence comes from Aegilops bicornis, assembly GCA_021605145.1. Classification (NCBI taxonomy): domain Eukaryota; kingdom Viridiplantae; phylum Streptophyta; class Magnoliopsida; order Poales; family Poaceae; genus Aegilops; species Aegilops bicornis. Next base: position 676,782,570 of record CM038671.1, read on the forward strand.
CCTGGTGGCCAAGGCTTTCCGCCATGGTTTCTACTGGCCCACGGCCCTCCAAGACGCCGAGTCGCTTGTCCTCAAGTGCGAGGGATGCCAGCGCTTCAGCAAGCGTAGCCACCAGCCGTCCTCAGCACTTCGGACCATCTTGATCACCTGGCCTTTCACGGTCTGGGGACTCGACATGGTGGGGCCCTTCAAGACCGCTCGAGGCGGCATGACGCATTTGCTGGTGGCGGTGGACAAGTTCACCAAGTGGACCGAAGCACGGCCGATCAAGATGCTGGATGGGCCGACAGCCGTCCGGTTCATCAAAGACATCGCGGTATGCTACGGCATGCCGAACAACATCATCACGGACAACGGCACCAACTTCGCCAAAGGTGCGCTCGCGCAATACTGCTTCGTCTCCGGCATCCGCCTCGACTTGGCTTCCGTGGCACACCCACAGTCCAACGGCCAGGTCGAGCGGGCCAACGGCCTCATCCTATCTGGCATCAAGCCACGGCTTGTCGAGCCACTCGTCCGCTCACCCGGCAGCTGGCTCGAAGAGTTGCCAGCCGTCCTCTGGAGCCTCCGCCCCACGCCAAACCGGTCGACCGATTTCACCACGTTCTTCCTCATATACAGAGCCGAAGTCGTCATCCCGACCGACGTCGAGTTTGACTCGCCGCGCGTCACGATGTATGCTAGCTCTTGAGCATGCGTTGGTTTTCCCTTGAAGAGGAAAGGGTGATGCAGCAAAGTAGCGTAAGTATTTCCCTCGGTTTTTGAGAACCAAAGTATCAATCCAGTAGGAGATTACACACAAGTCACCTAGTACCTGCACAAACAATCAAGAACCTTGAAACCAACACGATAAAGGGTTTGTCAATCCCTTCACGGTCACTCGTAAAAGTGAGATCTAATAAAGATAGTAAGATAAATATTTTTGGTATTTTTGTTGTATAGATTGGAAAGTAAAGATTGAAAAATAAAATAAATAGGAAACCAGAATTGTAGATCGGAAACTTGTATGATGGAAAATAGACCCGGGGGCCATAGGTTTCACAAGTGGCTTCTCTCATGATAGCATATATTACGGTGGGTGAACAAATTACTGCCGAGCAATTGATAGAAAAGCGCATAGTTATGAGAATATCTAGGCAATGATCATGAATATAGGCATCACCTTCGTGTCAAGTAGACTGAAACGATTCTGCATCTACTACTATTACTCCACACATCGACCGCTATCCAGCATGCATCTAGAGTATTAAGTTCATAAGAACAGAGTAGCGCATTAAGCAAGATGAGATGATGTAGAGGGATAAACTCAAGCAATATGATATAAACCCCATCTTTTTGTCCTCGATGGCAACAATAACATACGTGCCTTGCTGCCCCTACTGTCACTGGGAAAGGACACCGCAAGATTGAACCCAAAGCTAAGCACTTCTCCCATTGCAAGAAAGATCAATCTAGTAGGCCAAAATAAACCGATAATTCGAAGAGATTTGCAAAGATATCACATCATGCATATAACAATTCAGAGAAGAACCAAATATTATTCATAGATAAACTTGATCATAAATCCACAATTCATCGGATCTCGGCAAACACACCGCAAAAAGTATTACATCGAACAGATCTCCAAGAACATCGAGGAGAAGTTTGTATTGAGAACCAAAGAGAGAGAAGAAGCCATCTAGCTAATAACTATGGACCCGAAGGTCTGTGGTAAACGAGGGTGGGGGCCCGCCTACCTCCCTGGGCGCGCCCTCCTGCCTCGTGGCCGCCTCGCGGAGTTCCAGACTTCAACTCCAAGTCTTCTAGATTCCATTTGTTCCAAGGAAGATCCTCACGAAGGTTTCATTCCGTTTAGTATTCCTTTTCTGCAAAACACTGAAATAGGAAAAAAAACAGAAACTGGCACTGGGCCTTCGGTTAATAGGTTAGTCCCAAAAATAATATAAAAGAGCATATTAAAGCCCATTAAGCATCCAAAACAGATAATATAATAGCATGGAACAATCAAAAATTATAGATACGTTGGAGACGTATCAATGTACACTGAAGCCGAAGCCAAAGAAGCCCGTGAGGACGGCGTCGACCTACTCGAAGAAGCACGCCTCTTGGTGCTCAGACGGCCAGCCATCTACCAGCAAGGCCCGAGGCACTACCACAGCCAGAAGATCAAGCCCCTCGCATTCCGTGAGGGAGACCTCGTCCTCCGACTCGTCCAGCAGCAAGCTGGCCAGCACAAGCTGTCCTCCCCACGGGAGGGCCCCTTCATCGTCAGCAAGGCTTTGTGCGACCGCAACGCCTACTACCTCATCGGCCCCCGCAAGTCAAACAAGTGCAAGAGAGACACCGTCGGTGAAGAAACAACCCGGCCATGGAGCGCAGAACTCCTCTGCTCGTTTTACAGTTAGCTGTGTGCACGTATGCATCGCTCACTTTTGTAATCATGTGAAAACTATGGGGTCCCCGAGCGACGCTCGGGGGCTGCCCTTTCCGACCAAGTTGTTGTGTCTCTCGAGCTTGTGCATTTTTCTCTTAAACCAACCCCACCACCAGTTCGACTTGCTCGACCCGGGGGCTCAGGGGCTGGCCGCGTTGAGGTCGTTGTGGTCCTCCACTTTCCCCTAGGCCACAGAACCGGCTTTGGCTGTCGGCTGGCAAGCAAAATGGGCCAAAGCACCAGCGTGTCACGAATACTAAGTCAAGTTGCCGGATTGCCCAACCCAATCCCGTCACTTTAAATTGCCGCATGACCGGCTGCTCGCCAACCGGCTTCGCCGGATTGCCGCCAGCCGACCTAGTGGGTGTTTCGCTCGCGCTCAATGTTTCAAAACCCTAAGTACTGCGCATTCCTCTCAAAGGCCGAACAACTCAAAAGACGAAAAGCAAAAGCGCAAACATTCACGAAATATATACATCACAAATTTAAAAACAGGCCCAAGGCCGGAGTTCATTACACCCGAACACCCCCAGTGTGTGGGTGGACCTAATAGGAATTTCTACTGAGATAGATAGGGCAGCCTCAGGCATCCCCAGCGTCGGGTCGTGCAGCGGCCGGCTCCCCCTCGATGGCCTCCGGGTTCGCCGAGGTGCCGGTATTTTCCTCCTCGGCATCCACATCGCCGTAGACGCCCATCTCCTCGGAGCTGCCCTTCGGGTCGTTCAGAAGCAGGCCGAAGCCGTCAGTAGGAACGACTCCACCATCTTCCGTCCGCTCCGACTGGAACTCGTCGTGAATGGCGAACCCGGCAATGTAGCTGGCTCGGGCAGCGATCCGTCCGGCCTCCACCTGAGCTGGTTCTCCGCGCCGACTCGCTGGCCCATCAGTGCGTCCAGCGCCAGATCCGGATGCCAAGACATCACGAACCTGAGCGTCATCTTAGTGCCGGCACGGGCGGAAGAAACACACCACTCGTGGAGCTGGCCCGGGCCCGCCTCCAACCACTGCGCCAACTGCCTGAAGCTGTTTGGCACAATGGAGCCCGGCCAAAGGGCCGCCGTCATCGCCGTGCCGGCCTTGGAGAGCCGCCCCATCTGCTCGCCCAAGACTCAGAGACGAGCTTCGACGGTGGTCACGGTCTCCGGGAAGGTCAAAGCCACCTGCGGGTTGACACGTCTCCAACGTATCTACTTTTCCAAACACTTTTGCCCTTGTTTTGGACTCTAACTTGCATGATTTGTATGGAACTAACCCGGACTGGTGCTGTTTTTAGCAGAATTGCCATGGTGTTATTTTTGTGCAGAATGACCTGAAACTTCACGGAGAATATTTTTGGAATAAATAAAAAATACTGGCGAAAGAATCAACACCAGGGGGCCCACACCCTGTCCACGAGGGTGGAGGGTGCGCTCACCCCCTTGGGGCGCGCCCCTGCCTCGTGGGCCCCCTGAGGCTCCACCAACCTCAACTCCAACTCTATATATTCACGTTCAAGGAGAAAAAAATCAGAGAGAAGGATTCATCGCGTTTTACGATATGGAGCCACGGCCAAGCCCTAATCTCTCTTGGGAGGGATGATCTGGAGTCCATTTGGGGCTCCAGAGAGGGGAATCCGTCTCCTCGTCATCATCAACCATCCTCCATCACCAATTTCATGATGCTCACCGCTGTGCATGAGTAATTCCATCGTAGGCTTGCTGGACGGTGATGGGTTGGATGAGATTTATCATGTAATCGAGTTAGTTTTGTTAGGGTTTGATCCCTAGTATCCATTATGTTCTGAGATTGATGTTCCTATGACTTTGCTATGGCTAATGCTTGTCACTAGGGCCCGAGTGCCATGATTTCAAATCTGAACCTATTATGTTTTCATGAATATATGTGAGTTCTTGATCCTATCTTGCAAGTCAATAGTCACCTATTATGTATTATGATCCGGTAACTCCGAAGTGACAATAATCGGGACCACTCCCGGTGATGACCGTAGTTTGAGGAGTTCATGTATTCACTAGGTGTTAATGCTTTGGCCCGGTACTCTATTAAAAGGAGGCCTTAATATCCCTTAGTTTCCAATAGGACCCTGCTGCCACAGGAGGGTTGGACAAAAGATGTCATGTAAGTTCTTTTCCATAAGCACGTATGACTATATTCGGAATACATGCCTACATTACATCGATGAACTGGAGCTAGTTCTGTGTCACCCTATGTTATAATTGTTGCATGAGAAATCGCATCCGACATAATTATCCATCACCGATGCAATGCCTACGAGCTTTTCACATATTGATCATTGCTTAGTTACTTTACAGTTGCCACTGTTACAATTACTACAAAACTGCTACTGTTACTTTTGCCACTATTACCGTTACTTCCATACTACTTTGCTACTAAATACTTTGCTGCAGATATTAAGTTTTCCAGTTGTGGTTGAATTGACAACTCAACTGCTAATACTTGAGAATATTCTTTGGCTCCCCTTGTGTCGAATCAATAAATTTGGGTTGAATACTCTACCCTCGAAAATTGTTGCGATCCCCTATACTTGTGGGTTATCAAGACTATTTTCTGGCGCCGTTGCTGGGGAGCATAACTCTATTCTTTGAGTCACTTGGAATTTATATCTGTTGAGCACTATGAGGAACTTGAAAGACGAAAAAACCAAGATTTATCCCTCAACTATGAGGGGAAGTAAAAATCTGCCATCTAGCTCTGCACTTGATTCACCTTTTGTTATGAGTAAACTTGCGACACCTACTCCTGCTATTGATTCTGATATGTCACATGTTATTAATGATGCCACTTCTGCTTTGCATGATACTTATGATGAACCTACTTCTATGCTTGATAATACTGTGCCATTAGGGGAATTTCTTGATGAACATATTGCTAGGGTTAGAGAGAATGAAATTATTGAAACTGATAATATTGATGAAAGTGATGATGAAGACTCTCCCACTAGATATTAATTGCCTGATGTACCTGAGGGTTATTTTATGGATGAAGAAACTGCTAGAGACTTTTTTGCTTGCAAAGATAAATATGATCTTAAGAAACTGTTAGCTAAGCTGAAAGAGAAGACTTTGAATGCTAGAATGAAATATGACCCTGCTTTTGCTACTTCACCTATCTGTATTTCTGATAAGGATTATGATTTCTCTGTTGATCATGAGTTAATTACTTTGTTTGAATCTGATCCTTTTTATGGCTATGAATCTGAAACTGTTGTGCCACATCTTACTAAATTGAATGATATAGCCACCCTATTTACTCATGAGGAAAAAAATCATTACTACTATATCCTTAAGTTATTTCTGTTTTCATTAAAGGGTGATGCTAAAACATGGTTTAATTCCCTTGATCCTGGTTGTGTGCGTAGTCTCCAGGATATGATTTATTACTTCTCTGCTAAATATTTCCCCGCTCATAAGAAAAAAGCTGCCTTAAGGGAAATATATAATTTTGTGCAAATTGGAGAAGAGAGTCTCCCATAAGCTTGGGGGAGGCTTCTCCAATTACTTAATGCTTTGCCTGATCATCCTCTCAAGAAAAATGAAATACTTGATATCTTTTATAATGGACTAATTGATGCTTCCAAAGACCACCTGGATAGTTGTGCTGGTTGTGTTTTAAGGGAAAGAGCTGTTGATCAAGCTGAATTGCTATTGAATAATATGTTGAGTAATGATAATAATTGTACACTTCCTGAACCAACTCCTAAACCAACTACGAAGAAAAGGGGTATTCTATTTCTCAGTCCTGAAGGTATGCAAGAGGCAAAGAGATCTATGAAAGAAAAGGGTATTAAAGCTGAAGATGTTTAGAATCTACCACCTATTGAAGAAATACATGGTCTTAATAACCTGACACAGGTAGTAAAGGTAAATTATCTCTATAGATTTTATGAAGGCGATATTTCTCGTTATAAATCTGCTAGCCAATGCTTGGTTGAGTTTGATAATTTTATTGTTAAACAAGAAAACTTCAATGCTTATGTTGGTAGACAATTGAAACGAAATGCTTATATGATTGAACACTTGAGTGATTATATGTCTAGAGTTAAAGGTGAACTTAAACTTATTAGTAAACATGCTTCTATGGTTACCACTCAAGTAGAACAAGTGCTTAAAGCTCAAATTGATTTGCTCAATGAATTAAATAATAAGAAAAGTGATAATGCTGTTAGAGTTATGACCAGAGGGGGTAAAATGACCCAGAAATCTTTGTATCCTGAGGGCCACCCTAAGAGAGTTGATCAAGATCTCAGAGAACTAATGTTGATGCACCTAGTCCTTCTAAGAGGAAGAAAAAGAAAAATGATAGAACTTTGCATGCTTCTAGTAAACCTGTTGTTGACACACCTGAGAATCCCAATGATATTTCTATTTCTGATGCTGAAACACAATCTTGTAATGAACATGAACCTAGTGATAATATTAATGATGATGTTCATGTTGATGCTCAACCTAGCAATAACAATGATGTTGAGATCGAACCTGCTGTTGATCTTGATAACCCACAATCAAAGAATCAACATTACGATAAGAGAGACTTCGTTGCTAGGAAGCACGGTAAAGAAAGAGAACCATGGGTTCAGAAACCCATGCCTTTTCCTCCTAAACCTTCCAAGAAAAATGATGATGAGGATTTTGAGCGCTTTGCTGAAATGATTAGACCTATCTTTTTATGTATGCGTTTGACTAATATGCTTAAAATGAATCCTTATGCTAAGTATATGAAAGAAATTGTTACAAATAAAAGAAAGATACCGGAAGCTGAAATTTCCACCATGCTTACTAATTATACTTTTAAAGGTGGAATACCAAAGAAACTAGGAGATCCAGGAGTACCAACTATACCATGTGATGACCCACAAGTATAGGGGATCTATAGTAGTCCTTTCGATAAGTAAGAGTGTCGAACCCAACGAGGAGCAGAAGGAAATGATAAGCAGTTTTCAACAAGGTATTCTCTGCAAGTACTGAATTAAGTGGTAACAGATAGTTTTGTGATAAGATAAATAGTAACGAGCAAGAAGTAACAAAAGTAAATAAAGTGCAGCAAGGTGGCCCAATCCCTTTTGTAGCAAAGGACAAGCCTGGACAAACTCTTATAATAGGAAAAGCGCTCCCGAGGACACATGGGAATATCGTCAAGCTAGTTTTCATCACGCTGATATGATTCGCGTTCGGTACTTTGATAATTTGATATGTGGGTGGACCGGTGCCTGGGTACTGCCCTTACTTGGACAAGCATCCCACTTATGATTAACCTCTATTGCAATCATCCTCAACTACAACAAAAGTATTAAGGTAAACCTAACCATAGCATGAAACATATGGATCCAAATCAGCCCCTTACGAAGCAACGCATAAACTAGGGTTTAAGCTTACATCACTCTAGCAACCCATCATCTACTTATTACTTCCCAATGCCTTCCTCTAGGCCCAAATAATGGTGAAGTGTTATGTAGTCGACGTTCACATAACACCACTAGAGGTTAGACAACATACATCTTATCAAAATATCGAACGAATACCAAATTCACATGACTACTAATAGCAAGACTTCTCCCTTGTCCTCAGGAACAAACGTAACTACTCACAAAGATTATTCATGTTCATAATCAGAGGGGTAATATTGTGCATAAAGGATCTGAACATATGATCTTCCACCAAATAAACCAACTAGCATCAACTACAACGAGTAATCAACACTACTAGCAACCTACTAGCACCAATCCCGGACTTGGAGACAAGAATTGGATACAAGAGATGAACTAGGGTTTGGAGATGAGCTGGTGCTGGTGAAGATGTTAATGGAGATTGCCCTCTCCCGATGAGAGGAGCGTTGGTGATGACGATGGTGATGATTTCCCCCTCCCGGAGGGAAGTGTCCCGGCAGAACAGCTCTGCTGAGCCCTAGACCTGGTTCCGCCAAGGTTCCGCCTGCGTGGCGTGAGTCTCGTCGAATGGCTCTCTGCTATTTTTTTCTCATCGGAAGACTTCATATGGGAGAAGATGGGCGTCGGAGAGCCACCAGGGGGCCCACGAGGTAAGGGGGCGCGCCCCCACCCTCGTGAGCAGGGTGTGGGCCCCCTGGCCTTCATCTTTGGCGATGATTTTTATTTATTTATTTTAAGGTATTCCGTGGAGTTTCAGGACTTTTGGAGTTGCGCAGAATAGTCCTTCAATGTTTTCTCCTTTTCTAGCCCAGAATTCCAGCTGCCGGCATTCTCCCTCTTCATGTAAACCTTGTAAAATAAGAGAGAATACCCATAAGTATTGTGACATAAAGTCAAATAACAGCCCATAATTGTCGGTGTACTAGAGTAGGGGTACCCTAGTATCCCGAACTCGTGCACGCAGACGATCGCAAGACTGCGGCGGCTGGCCGGTGACCGCCAAGATCTCTCGGCTCCTTTGGAGCCATTCAAGAACAAAGTAATCAAGACCCCGGCAAGAGGAGCTTGTCGGGAAGGCCACTCAAGGCACGAAGGAAACAAGACCCCGGCAAGAGGAGCTTGCCGGGAAGGCTTGGTGAGCGACAAGCTCCGAAGGCCGACAAGGACCTTGCCGCGGCAAGGCGCTTGCCGCGGCAGGTAACCTCTCTTCATCTTCGCTCCAGCTCATCCGCCAACGTGTCGCCATGGGGCTTTCCCAAGCACGCGTGCCAATGGGCTGTGCAGCCAGCGGGGAGCGGCGATAAGCGGCGCTGACAAGCTACCATCGTGGCAAACGGAGGCGCACTTGACGGTCCTTGTTACACTGTTCAGGCGACTGAGACGGGCATTTATGACTCTTGTCCCTTGCCGTCAGAGTTAGGTATAGATCATTGTACCTTTGTACAAGCGGTGTACCAACCTCTGTTTTTCCTATTCTACCCTTGTCTACTTGCCACTGTGGTGACCCCTTGTGCCTATAAAAGGAGGCCCAAGTGCAACGTGAAAAGGGTTCGGTTAAACTCCGGCTTAGTTGATTCGACTCATTCGAGACCATGCTCAGGCTAGGTTTTGTAGCTCCCATTGCTCCCTAGCAAGAACACAATACAATCCACCAAGCAGCAGTAGGAGTATTATCTCTCCGGAGAGCTCTGAAGCTGGGTAAATCTGCTCGTGTGCATCGCTTCGATCCGCTCTTTGTGCATTCTTCGCCCCCCTCCGAACCACAAGGGACCAGGTCCCGTAGGTGTTCGTGGGACACGATCAGCTTCCCCGACATCTTTGGCGCGCCAGGTAGGGGGCGTCGAGGTTGTTTGAACCCGATCCAGCGTTCACACGAGCAGCTTCTTCAACATCTTCGTCAACATGCCACCGAAGAAGAAGGCTTCGGTGGTAGCAGAGCCGTCCGCGTCAAACCCACCACCACCAGAGCTGACGAGTGGTGGGGAAGACGCTGGCGGAGGAACGGGCGTCGTCGAGGACAAGGCGGCGCAAGCTTCGGCGTCCGAATCCGCACCGCGTCCATCTCAGGAGGCGCGGGACCGACAGCGTCATGATGCTCGCAGCACCATACGCTCGTTCGATCAAGGCCAAGCTGGAGGATCCCGAGGCCCTCGAGACCCGCATGCACGCCAACATGCAGATGCGGAGTATCTGATCGCTTGGGCGGGATGCTGCTCCTCCTAACTTGGTTAGGAGTCCGAGCACCTCCCGTTCTTCGCTCCGTACACCTTTGCCACCCACCACTCCAGCGGAAGCCTTGGCGAGAACTCAGCTACTTCTAGACTACCCTCCAACGGCCGACAAGGTCGACGAATGGAGGGCCACAATCCAGAGTCTCATCGGCTTTGCCAACGGCGACGTTCCGAGGCAACCAACTGCGTCCTTGCCGCGGAGAGGCGACAAGGCACGAGCCGGTGGTGACGAGACCTGCGGGGGTGACACCACCATGCACTCCCCTTCCCGAAGGCCAAGATCACCAGCTCCTCGGATCCACCTCGACAGCGACTCCACCGCGTCGTCGGATCCACGAGCTCGCCGTGATCAGCGCCAAGTTCTTAAGGAACGGCAACAAGAAGACGCTCGAACCCGCATCGAGCGCCGAAGAGAAGCGCGGCGTCAATCCGACCAGCGCGCTGGGCCCGCTGTTGACATACATGCGCCAGGGGAACCAAGTGACTTGCCGTACGCGGTAGGTTGCCCTGCGTTCACCCGTGAGCTGCGACAAGTCCAGTGGCCCGACAAGAAAAACTTCAAACCAGATGTGCCAGAGAAGTATGATGGCAGGACACACCCATCGGAGTTCCTCAGCATCTACACCATCGCGGTGCAGGCTGCGGGGGGACGAAACGATAAGATCCTCGCCAACTACTTCCCTTTGGTGCTCAAGCCAAACGTCAGATCTTGGCTGATGCACTTGCCGGACAGCTCCATATCTTCTTGGGCAGATTTGTGCCATCAGTTTGTCGGCGCCTTCACAGGCGGCCACAAGCCTCATGGCCAAGAGAGTGACCTTCACCTGCTTGCCTAGAAGGAAGGAGATTCCCTGCGCAAGTTTATCCAGAGATTCAGCCGTGTACTACAACATCCTGCACGTCCACCTGCCATGCGGTGATCAGCGCGTTTCATCGAGCGTCGCGGAACCGCAGGATGAGGAGGAGATGGCGATGTGTAAAGTCAAGGACGCGTCGATGAGCTGTATGCCTTGGCCGACAAGTGTGCCTGTGGCGAGGAGGGAAGAAGACTCCCAGGAGAGAATGTGGGAGCAGAATCTGACAGTGAGGAGACCGCCCCGGCAAGGAAGAGCCGGTGGCGGAACAACAGGAAGAAGAAGAGCCAAGAAGTGCTAGTTGTCGAGCAGTCCGGCAAGGATGGTGCCGCCAACAAAGCCAAGGCTGGTGGCTCCGGCAAGGAGGTTGCCGCTGACACCGACCGCCAAGCTGTGGCGGCCGCCGACAAGCAGGACAGCTCCAACAAGCAGTACTGCAAGATTCACCGCACCAAGGGTCACGACCTCCAGAGCTGCAAGAAGGTCGAGCAGCTTGTTGAGCTACAGAAGGCTGAATATGAGCGGTGAGACAAGGAGAAGGCCCAAGAAGGTGCTGGTGCAGCTAGTAAGAAGAGACCCGGCCGGGGAGGACGCCGCGGCAAGGCCAAGCAGCGGCAAGGAGACAGACCTCCCCGCGGCCGCGACAAGGACGAAGAAGAAGACGATGATGAGGACATGGAAGACGATGAAGCTGATGAGCAGGAGTTTCAGAAGGCAACAGAAGTTCTCTGCGTTGACGGTGGTGCTTCTCTGCATACCTCGCACCACCAACTCAAGCAATGGATGCGGGAGGTCAATGCAGCAGAACCATCCGTGGAGTCACGTAGACCTCTGAAGTGGTCCAGCACGCCCATCATTTTTGATATTGAGGACCACCCTGATCGCGTAACCGCGGTCGGGTGCTTGCCGATGTTGGTCTCACCAACTATCCGCAACCTCAAGGTCACTAAAATGTTGGTTGACGGCGGGGCCGGCCTGAATCTGATCTCCTCTACAGTTCTCCAGAAGCTTCAGATCCCTGACAGCGATCTCCAAGAGACTGGTACTTTCCAAGGAATCAACCCAGGAAGGAGCAAGCCGAAAGGGAAGATAACATTGCCGGTAACATTTGGCAGTGAGCTGAATTTCAGGACTGAGAGGGTCACATTTGACGTTGCTGATTTCCCGTTGCCCTACAATGGAATACTTGGCCATCCAGCACTTGCTAAGTTCATGGCAGCCCCTCATTACGCCTACAACCTACTCAAGATGCCCGGCCCGATAAGCGTCATTTCTGTTCATGGCGACAAGAAGGATGCGCTTATCTGCGCCGACAAGATTTACCGGGATACAGCAGCTGCGACAGATAGGAAACCACTTGCCGCTGAAGCTCCCGGGGGGAAGAAGAAGACCACCTTGTCCGGCAAGAGCTCTGATGCCCACTCCGGCAAGCGCACCTCTTGGTGCTGCGCTACCGTCGAGGACGCACCATCAAGCTCCACCGGCAAGTGCAAGAAGATGATGGCAGCTCCGCCGAAGACCAAGAAGATGCCCGCCAAGGAGGGCGGCTGGTGGTACCTTCACCATCAGTGCCACGCTTGACCCTAAATAGGAAGGCGAGCTCGTTGCTTTCCTGCGGGCGAATGTCGATGTGTTTGCATGGCAACCATCTGACATCCCCGGTGTTCCCAGGAAAGTAATTGAGCACCACCTAGCTGTCTGTCCTCACGCGGCCCGTCAAGCAAAAAGTTAGGAAACAGCGTTGGGCGCCAAGAGTTCATAGTCAAGAGATCAAGAAACCGGAAGCAGCAGGCCTTGTCGGAGGAGTGCTCCATCCCACGTGGTTGGCCAATCCGGTAGTTATGCATAGGCGAATGGGAAATGGAGACTTTGTATTGACTTCACGGATGTTAATAAAGCTTGTCCCAAAGACCCATTTCCCTTGCAGCGTATAGATCAGATTGTTGACTCCACGGTGGATGTGATCTGCTTTCATTTCTTGATGCATATTCAGGATATCATCAGATTTTCATGGCGAGAGGAAGATGAAGAAAACCGCATTCATTACACCATGTGGCACATACTGTTTCATACGGATGCCTTTCGGTTTGAAGAATGCTGGTCCAACGTTTGCGAGAGTAGTCCATGATGCCTTTGAGCCACAAATACACAGGAATGTAGAAGCTTACATGGATGACATAGTGGTCAAGAGCAAGGACAAAGCAACTCTGGTTCAAGACTTAGATGAGACCTTTGCAAATCTGCGCAAAATCAACCTCAAGCTCAACCCCGAGAAGTGCGTGTTTGGAGTCCCTTCCGGCAAGCTTCTCGGGTTCTTCGTGTCTCAGAGGGGAATTGAAGCCAACCCCGACAAGATTAAGGACATTGAGCAGATTGAAGCACCAAAACGCGTCAAGGATGTAAGAAGGCTTGCCGGTTGCGTGGCTGCTCTCAGCAGGTTTATCTCTAAGTCAGCTGAGCGTGCCTTGCCATTTTTCAAGATTTTGAAAAAGGCAGGTCCAATGAAATGGACTCGAAGCGGAGGCTGCTGCCAAGACTTAAAGAGGTACTGTCCTCCACTCCAATACTTGTCGCACCTAGGCCACAAGAGAAGTTGTCTTGTACATAGCGGCAACCAATCAAGTGGTTAGTGCTGCGTTAGTAGCGGAGAGGAGGCGGATGATGAGCGGCAATCAGGCGAGATGCATCCAGCGACAAGCGAGGGGCTTCGCCCGTCAAGCTCTGGTCCCGACAAGAATGGATCTGCAGGATTGCGACAAGATCTGAGAAAAGGATGATGCAGCACCGGTCTACTTTGTCGGTTCCCTTCTGCGAGGCTAGGTCAAGGTACTCTGGTGTGCGGTTGCTTCGGCCTCCTCATGGCCTCGAGAAAGCTGCGCCATTACTTCCAAGCACATGAGATAACAGTTGTCACTCGCTTTCCGTCGAAGAGGATATTGCAAAATCCGAAGCAACAGGCGAGATTGTTGAGTGGGCCTTTGGGCTGTCAAGCTTTGGCCGCAAGTTTGAAAGCACTTCAACCATCCAAAGCGAGCATTGGCAGAGTTTATAGCAGAATGGGCGCCAACGCAAGATGAAGAAATTCGAGACGAGCATCCCGTCAAGGAAGCAAGTAAAGAGTGGATGATGTACTTTGATGGTGCCTTCTCGGCTGCGAGGCGCCCGGTGCGGCGTCTTTGCTTATCGCACCCAGGAGAGCACCTCAAGTACATAGTCCGGATGCACTTTCCCAAGGAACAAGCAACAAATAATCTGCGAGTATGAAGGTTTGCTTGCCGGCCTTAGAATTGCGGTGGACCTTGGGATCAAGAAGCTTATCGTCAGGGGTGACTCGCAGCTTGTCGTCCGTCAAGTAAACAAAGATTATCAGAGTCCGTTGATGGAAACCTACGTTGATGAAGTGAGAAAGATAGAAGAGCACTTCGAAGGTCTGCAAATGGAACATGTTCCAAGAGCTCAAAATGATATTGCTGATGGCCTGTCAAAATGTGCTGCACTCAAGTTACCTGTGGAACCAGGAATATTTGTGCTCAAGCTGACTCAACCAACTGTAACACCATCAACAGGACAGAGCAAGAAGAGGAAGTTGGTTTCTGGTGACTACTTTCCGGCAGAGCTCCCTGAAGCCGCCGCCAAGAAGGTCCCTAAAATCAACGCAAATATCGCTGAGGAGCAGTCTGCTCCGACAAGCCCTAGGGTTTGTTTCGTTGAAGCAGACGCTCCCGACAGGTTTTGCTCCGGCAAGCTTGTCGGGGATCATCAAGCTCCGGCAGAACCGCAGGTTCTTGCCGCGGAAGCCGATGTTCCCGCAGCGGCAGATGTGCCTTTAGTCCTTGTTGTCGAGCCGCAGGCTCCAACATGGGCACAACAGATCGTCCATTTCCTCCAGACAGGAGAACTTCCCGAAGAGCAAGAAGAAGCGGAAAGAGTAGCCCGGCAGTCAGCTATGTACCAGTTTGTTGACAACATTCTGTACAGAAGAAGACTCAACGGTGTGAAATTGAAGTGTATTTGCCGGGAAGATGGACGAAAAGCTGTTGGCGAAGATACATGGAGGCATATGTGGTCACCACATTGGCGCCAAGAGCACTTGCCGCAAAGCTTTCCGGCAAGGTTTCTTCTGGCCGAAGCCCTCCGAGGATGCAACTACACAAGTAACCAAGTGTGAAGCGTGCGAGTTCCATTCAAAGCAGATACACCAGCCAACTCAAGCTCTCCAGACGATCCCTTTATCCTGGCCATTTTTGATGCAGGGCTCGACATCCTCGGTCCCTTCCCCGAGCTGTCGGGGCTTTGAGTACTTATGCGTCAGTAATCGACAAGTTCACAAAATGGCGGAAGTGGAAGCAGCGAGGAAGGTGACAACCTGATCGGCCATCAAGTTCTTGAGTCAATTGTTTGCCGCTTTGGGATTCCTAACGGATCATCACCGACAATGGCACACAATTCACGAGTCGCACCTTCATGCAATACGTCCAAGATCTTGGCGCCAAGGTCTGCCTTTTATACATTGCTCACCCGAGAAGCAACGGTCAAGCAGAGAGGGCAAATGCTGAAGTGCTGCGAGGACTCAAGACCAGAACTTTCGACAGGCTGCGCAAGTGCGGAAGAAACTGGATTGAGGAGCTGCCGGTGGTTCTTTGGTCGATCAGGACGACGCCAAATCGAGCCACTGGCCAGACACCTTTCGCTCTAGTCTATGGAGCAGAGGCAGTTCTCCCCACGGAACTTCAGATACGGGTCACCTCGAGTACTCGCTTATGATGAGCTTGAGCAAGAGCAGCTGCGACAAGATGACGCCGCTCCTCGAGGAGGATTGTCTTTAGGCTGTCATGCGAGCTGCTCGTTACCAGCAAGCTTTGCGCCGCTACCATAGCCGCAAAGTTAATCCCAGAAGCTTCGAGGAAGGCGACCTTGTTCTTCGGTGCGTTCAATCCGCCAAGAATTCCAACAAGTTGACGCCAAAGTGGGAAGGCCCTTATCGGGTGAAACGAGTCACTAGGCTCAAGGCCGCTGCCCATGAGACCGAAGATGGCGTTCGGTGAGCAACTCACGGAATATAGAGCATCTTCGTAAGTTTTATCCATAGAAAGCGGTTTGGAACCCGTTCCGGCAACCACCCTTTTGCACAAGTCTTGCCGCTGTTGCATGTAATCCTTTGTACAAAGCCGGGCGCAGACCCCGTGCATCAGTAAAGCTCATGTGTTGCGCACAATTTGTCAAATTCATGCTTTCATCATTATTATGCATGTATTATCTGACATTTTGTGCAGCATCCACACCCGTAAGTTTATAACGAGCCACTAGGCTCCATAACTTTATTTTCTCTTCTTTCTTCTCAAAAGAGAGCAAGGTTCATCCACCCACAAGTTAACCGGGGAAGGAGAAGATAATGGTGTGGGCCACCAAGTGTCGATTAGGAAGTATCACCTTGCCGAAGCAAACAAAAGAAAAGCTAAGTTGCTAAGTTTAAGCAATCAGTTTTTAAATTTTCAAGTTATCTTCCTCGAGCGATAGTACTCTGTATGGAAAACTCATGCGGCGGAGGAACCAACTCGCGGCTAGCTTGGCGCCCTTACTTTGTTTCGAGTCCGCTCAACAACTTAAGCGTGCTGCAACTAGTTGCGACAAGGTTGCTTGTCGGAGGCAGCATCGCCAGCAGGCTGCTGATGTTCCGCACTCAGCGCTCGCGGCAAAGGTGCTCGCACCGACAAGTTCCCTGAAAGCGTAGGGCACAAACATACAAAGGAAGAAATCAAGTAAAGGGAATAACATTGCAATTGTTGCCTAAGATAGAGTATATTACAGAATAACTTGTCGCAGATCTAATAAGTTGTTTCTAAAAATGATCAGCAGCGACAAGGAAAAGATAATCTTGGCGGCCTAGTCCACGCGGTCGCCATCGAGCCTCTTGACTCCGCTCACCCTGTCCACGATGGGTGCGACAAGGGCCTTGAGCGCTTCAACGTCAGCAGATGGAGGCAGGGACTTGAGGACGTTGGTGAAGTTGACGCCTGGGTTGCGGAAGGCCACCTTCATCAGCACCTTCTGGAGGGCCCCGGCGCAGATTTGGCGCGACTCGTCAGCCAGCTGCTTTGGGACCTCCTCCCGGAGCCGCTGGAGACCCGTCAACACGCCCTTGAAGAATAGGCTTAGCTTGGCGCTGGGTTGGAGGTTCTCGTCGGTGGAGTACCCAAGATCCACCATCCCCAGCTCCATCAGCTCATTATGGATGGCGGCGGCAGTGTCCACAAGACCTTACATCCCAGTGCATTATGCTATCCCCGAGATCATTCAGGCAGTCATGCATTCGCCAACAGCTCCTCATTGGCCTTAATCTTCTCCAAGAGCCCGTTTCCCGCTCCTTGGCGCCGTTCAGCGTCTCTGCTGTGGTGGCTGGTCAGTTCCAAATCTGCCTTGGAGTCCTTGGCGGCGTCGAGCTCTTTGATCTTCTCAAAGAAACGACCTGCAACTCACCAAGAGTGTAGGCGTCCTTCTCGCGCTCAAGGCTTCAGCCCAGTGACCTCCTCGCCGCTCTTGGAGGGCGGCCTCCAGCTGCGCCACCCTCGCTTCCAATTCCTTCTTGGCGGCCTCGGCAGCCGTGGCGCGTCCTTTGCCTCCTGGAGTGCCCGCCAATTGATTGCTTCGCTGCAAGATCTTCCTCATAGGCTGAGGTTGATCTTCCGGCTGCGCCCGGCCCACTGCTTCTTGTGAGCTTCGCGGCGAGCCTTTGCTGCTCCTCGACCTCGACCTTCTCCAAGATGAAGGCCGTCGCTCTTCGGAGAGTTGCTCCCGCTCGCTATGTCCTGAGAGTTTCTTTGTTGGCGGCGCGGAGCTCTTCCGCTAGGCTTCTCCATGTCGGCTCCGCCCTCGCGACAAGAGCTTCCCGACTCAGCTTTGGCTTGTCGGGCGCGGTAGCGGCAAGAACCTCTTCAAGAGCTGCTCCTCTTCAGCTCGCCGCTACTTTGCTGCTTGGAGCATCAACCAGCGACAGCCAGCGGAGGCCAGCAGTTCAGCGTCAAGGTCTCCCCTTCGCCGGTGCCTCGAACTTGACGCCCATGGAAGCTTGATGAAGACACCTTCGCGGCCTTGAGATAGGCGCCGGGCTGGGGCTCTTGAGTCTAGTGCGGCATCGGTGGCGGGGGATCGTGATCGGTGCAGCGCCTGGCGCTCCTGCAGCCTCAGGGCCGTCAGTACGATCACCGGACCCCTCCCCAGCCTCTGCGCCAGCAGCCTTGGCGGCCTCCTCGTCGCCGGACCCATCGACACCGGCCTCCTCCTCCATGTTGGCGGCGTCGTCATTGTTGCCGCGAGCGTCCTCCTCGCCGGCAGCCTCAGTCTCCATCGGCTCTCCGGCAGATGGATCTGACGATCAGAAAAAGAAAGGACAGTCAAGTAAATGTTCTAACAGAAGAAAAAGAACCCAAGGGAAATTTTCAGTCAAGAAGATTACCTGCAATGGGATCTGTTGCCACGGTCTCCACCACCGGGGGATCGTCGGCGCCGCTCCTTGTCGGAGAAGCTCCCCTTGTCGGAGAGGCCTCCCTTGCTGGAGAGCGCTCCCTTGGCGGAGACTTCTCCCTTGGCGTGCGAGTTGAAGCAAGCAGAACTTTGGGAGTGACCTCCGGTGCTTCCTGATGAGGCTGCTCTGCTCCTACATAATTCAACAAGTCAGATATCAGTGATGAAAGAGCACCCAAGCACACCTAACCGTAAGAAATGAATCAAATACTTACGCTGGGGGCTGTGCTGGGGGCTGCTCTGTTGAAGGGTTGCCGGATCCGGCAAGGGAGTCTCAGACGTGCCTCCTGTCGCCACAGGGGAATCATCTGAGACGACAACCACCGGGGTCTTGGCCCTCTTCGACGCCCTCTGAGCCAGCGTCCTGAAGAAGGAAAGAGCTCGGAATGAAGCAAGTCAGATACAAGACAAAAGCAGTAAATTGAAGAATTGGAAGTAGCAGCGACAAGAACTTACTCTTCCTCTTCTTCCTCGGAGCTGAGAGCGGAGAATTCAAATTCTGCTCCGGTGCGACGAGCTGGAGGAGTAGGCTCCATCGGACGCTTGGCGGGTGCGGGGCCCGTGGCTCCAGAAGGCCCCGCTCCCGTTCTTTGTGGCGGCAGGGGCGCTCCAGCTGCTTGATGCCAGCGGTGGAAGCGCGTCGGGCGGCGTAGGCGGCTGTTGGGCCATCTGCCGCCCGCCACTTCTCCGGTCTTGCGGAGACGTTTTCTTAAGCGGGGCAGCTGGTTCCTCCAGCGGCAAGCTACTTGACGGCGGAGGGAGGCGCCCCGGCAGGCTCGCTCGGGTCGGCGTCGGGCTCGGCCTGCTCCTCCTCACTGGCGAGCTCTTCTCGGTCGGCAAGGCTTGCCGCCTCGGCTGTTTCCGCCTCCTCGACGGTGAACCCAAACACGCCGGCAGCGGCAGCTTCTGCTGCCTCCTCCAACCTTGTGGCGATGCGCGCCATCTCTTGCTCGGTGGTGTCGTGGGTGAGCCGCTTCTGCTCATCGACACGGATTGGCACTTCTTCCAAGTCGTCGAAGAACTGCTGCACGACGTCGTCGGCGGGCTCCTGCCAAGTTGGAACGATTCCATGGGAATCGCACAATGGCATCATCGCGCGGATGCGGTCAAGCGACGAGTTGTTGCACAAGGGCACGACTCCCCTCGGCAACCATAACCACTCGGGGTGATCTGCATCAGGCTTGAACAGCTCCCGCAGCATGCCATCCAGCTCCAAGACAGTGAAGTTCCAATTGAGTCCAGGACGCAGCCTCATGATATCCGCCGCGTTTTGGAATTCCCAAGCAGGCCTCCCCCTCTCCTGCAAGGGCGCAATGCAGCGGCGAAGGAAGTCCGCGCCAACTGCTCCTACGGTAAGCCCGGCGTGCCTGAGGCGCAGGATCCTAGTCACGGCAATCTTCAACTTGGCATCCTCCGGCGCCAAGTTGCTCCAATCATTGCCGCGCACTATGGGAGTTTGGCGCAGGGCAGTGAAAGGCTGCGGGTCCTCCTCTAAGATCCAGCACCAATCAGCTCTCTACTCCTCCCACTTGCTGCGCAGCTCTCCGTCAAGATATGCTTCCTTCTTTCCGATCCTAGAGGTCTATGCAATTCCTCCGGCAAGCGGCTCTCCTCTCTCTATGCGGGGCGTGAAGTAATGTCGGAAGAGTGCGACATTTGGGTGGACCCCGACGAAGTTCTCGCAGAGGTGTGCGAAAACGGCCATGGTGAGAACGGCGTTGGGGGTGAAATCAAGGAGGCGGAGGCCATATGTGTTCATGACATCGCAAAAGAATTCGGAAAAGGGCGGGCAGAGCCCGCAGTGGAAGAAAAGCGTGAAGAAAGGGTACCCGATGGAAACCTTCTCAGATGTGGCGGCAGAGATCACCCTCGTGCGCGGGTGCGCCCGTGTCTCCGTCGACCAGAAAAGGTAATACAGCTCCGCAGCTCCTTCCATCAGCGAGGGGATCGAAGAGGGCCCGCTCCTTCCACAGCGCCATGAGTCAGCCAAGGCCGGCCGATTTCACGCCTTTCCCTTGTCGGCTTTCGGAGCCATGGGGGAGGTGGTGGAGGAGGACGACGGCGTTGGTGGCGCCCGGTGGCAATGGGGGGACGCCGCTCTGTGGACTTAAGGAAAAGGGGGAGCGGTGGTGGTTTCGATGTGACAAGAATGGCAAGTGGGCGTTACCTGTTTCCCCTGCTTATAAGGGGAGAGGGGCGAGGCGTTCGATTTTCCCATTAAAGAAAGCCCCACGATCTCTCCCACGACGCCACGTCCGAACGTGCTGTTCGTGGGGACATGGTGGGTCCGGCGAATAACTGCGTGATCCAGGCCGCGTGCCGTGCCTTTGTTTTGGGCCTGGCCCAACAGAGCTGGCGCCCGTGTGGCCCAGGCCGGGGCTCTGCCGGTGTACTAGAGTAGGGTACCCTAGTATCCCGAACTTCGTGCACGCAGACGATCGCCAACACCAGCAAGTGGCTGGCCTGGTGACCGCCAAGATCCTCGGCTGGCTCCTTTGGAGCCATTCAAGAACAAAGTAATCAAGGCCCCGGCAAGAGGAGCTTGCCGAGAAGGCCACTCAAGGCACGAAGGAAACAAGACCCCGGCAAGAGGAGCTTGCCGGGAAGGCTTGGTGAGCGACAAGCTCCCGAGCGCGACAAGGACCTTGCCGCGGCAGGTAACCTCTCTTCATCTCCGCTCCAGCTCATCCGCCAACGTGTCACCATGGGGCTTTCCCAAGCACGCGTGTCAATGGGCTGTGCAGCCAGCGGGGAGCGGCGATAAGCGGCGCTGACAAGCTACCATCGTGGGAAACGGAGGTGCACTTGACGGTCCCTGTTACACTGTTCAGGCGACTGAGACGGGCATTTATGACTATTGTCCCTTGCCGTCAGAGTTAAGTATAGATCACTGTACACTGTACAAAGCGGTGTACCAACCTCTATTTTTCCTATTCTACCCTTGTCTACTTGCCACCTGTGGTGACCCCTTGTGCCTATAAAAGGAGGCCCAAGTGCAACATAGAAAGGGTTCGGTTCGGCTCCGGCTTAGTTGATTCGACTCATTCGAGACCACGCTCAGGCTAGGTTTTGTAGCTCCCATTGCTCCCTAGCAAGAACACAATACAATCCACCAAGCAGCAGTAGGAGTATTATCTCTCCGGAGAGCTCCGAAGCTCGGTAAATCTGCTCGTGTGAATCGCTTCGATCCGCTCTTTGTGCATTCTCCGCCCCCCTCCGAACCACAAGGGACCAGGTCCCGTAGGTGTTCGTGGGACACGATCAGCTTCCCCGGCAATAATGCAATAAATATTGACATAAAAGCATGATGCAAAATGGACGTATCACCATGCTCCATTAAAACAAACGATGTTAAAACTGCTTTATGTGATCTTGGAGCCGGTGTTAGTGTTATGCCTCTCTCTTTATATCGTACACTTGATTTGAATAAGTTGACACCTACTGAAACATCTCTGCAAATGGCCGATAAATCAACTGCTATACCTGTCGGTATTTGTGACGATGTGCCTGTTGTGGTTGCAGACGTTACTATTTTAACAGACTTTGTTATTCTTGATATTCCCGAGGATGATAGTATGTCGATTATCCTTGGTAGACCCTTTTTGAATACTGCAGGGGCTGTAATTGATTGCAACAAAGGCAATGTCACTTTTCATGTTAATGGTAATGAGCATACAGTACACTTTCCGAGGTAACAACCTCAAGTCCAGAGTATCAATTCTATTGGAAAATTTTCAACAATTATTATTGGAGGTTTTGAATTTCCACTTCCTACTGTCAAGAATAAATATGATATTCTTATTGTTGGGGACGTGCATATCCCCGTTGACGTAACCTAGTGCTATTCGAAAATTCTCCGGTTTCATGCGATTCGGAATGAGTTTGTTAACAAGACTTGATCAACCTTGCTAGTGGATTCCTTTTGATGATCATGAGGTGGATGAAGTTAGAAAGCACAACTCTCTGTGCCCTCCTTTTACTTTCTGTTATTTAGATTAAATAAAGCAAGAATACTATTTTTTGTCTGTTTTCTGATTTATCCTTGCAATAAAAAAAATACCCCAAGAATAAAAGTTCTCCAAATGTCCCAAAAATGAAATATGATTTTTTAGAATATTTAAGAATATCTGGCACTGGGAACACACCAGGGGGAGCCACCACCTGGCCATGAGGGCACAGGACGCGCCCACCCCTTGGGGCGCGCCCCCTGCCTCATGGGCCCCACGTGGCTCCACTTATTCTAGCACCCACACACTTCTTCCTCCAAAAAAAAAATCCTCCCATAGCTCAAACCTGTGCTCTAGCTCATCTTGCTGCGATTTTCGATCTCCTTGCTCAAAGCTCCATTCACAAAACTGCTTTGGGGGATTGTTCTTCGGTATGTGACTCCTCCAATGGTCCAATTAGTTTTTGTTCTAGTGCTTTATTTATTGCAAATTTTTGCTGCTTAGGTGACACTGCTCTTGAGCTTGCATGTTAAATTTATATGGTCCCAAGTAGTTCTAATGCATGATATAGTCTCTAGGCACTTGTGGGAGTAGTTGCTATCAATCTTGTTGAGTTTGGTTCACTTTTATTTTGAGTCACTAAAAATTTCAGAAATTTTTCAGAGGAAGAAATATGTTTAGGAAAATGTACCAAGGTGGTTCTTTAAGGAAGCAAGGACCCAGGCTCGCGATACGTGAGCCGGATAATGAACTACCAAGGGAAGCTCAAGTGCGGCCTTGTGAATGGCCGTCAGAGGAGTTTATGGTCGGAGCAGGTATCAAGGATGAATTTGATGCGTATGTACATAATGCTGATCTCGAGGACTTCGTGTCAGATAAGTGCCCTCAATACCGATAACTAACTGACTCATTCGTGAGAAGGTTTAAATTTACATCCTCGCGCAATTCTCACATTGTTTTATTTGATCTTTATGATAAATCATATACCATGGATTTAGAAGATTTTAATAATGCTTGCAAACTCCCGCAGTGGGTAGTGTTAGGAACCTCGCAAATATGAATATAAAGACTTTCTTGCTAGTATCACTGTGGGGGAATCTACAGAAATCACACAAGCTACCATAGGGAGCATTCATTTTCCTTCCGTACATTATTTTGCTCTCTTTATAGGTAGATGCATTAACGGTAAAGATGAAGCTTGTCACATGTGCGTTCCAGATCTTTGTGTCCTCAAGAGTGCGGTATTAGGAGATAAACAATTAACTTGGGGGCCATTGTTGCATGAAGGTTGCATCTTAATGGTTTAAGTGGAGACTTGTTTGGTGGAATTTATGCAACTCGTGTAGCTAATTATCTTGATGTACCCATACATGCAAATGACATGGAATTGCCTCCTGCTTATCAAGATTATAATGCTATGGTTCGCCATCAGTTTGTTGAGAGGAATGAACAGTTCCTCCAATACCGACTAATCTTTGACAGACGTCGCACTGTCCATGTTGCTCTCCCTGCCCCTACTTTCTTTGACTTTCAGGCAAAAAGGAGATATGTTATAACCTGGGAGGAGGCGAACGAGTATGAGAGGAGGACGAAGGCAGCTCGCCTCCAAGCTGCAGCTCGTCAGGCAGTAACCGCTGCATCTTAGTACGACCCCAGTTACAACTTTGGATATGCGCCAGGCCAGCCATGGCCATAGACCAACTTAGGCCAAAAGCCTAAGCTTGGGGGAGTACGTATTTCTCAACGATATTACATTCATGTTCACACACTCATGCTAGTTGTCGGTGCTCATACTTTTTCATTGTACTATCAATGCTAGTTTATTTTCTGTTTTAAGCCTTCTTCTTGTGTGTTTGAAAAAACTTAAGAAAAAACAAAAAAAATTAGTTGTAGCTTTTTAGCTAGATTACTTTTCATGCCTGTAGTAGTAATAACTAAAAGAAAACCCAAAAATATTTCTCGTTCTTCTTTTGCTTATTGGGAGCTTTCCCGTGTAAATAGTTTTATTTCTTTGAGGTCGAGGAGAAGACCATGATGAAAATGTTGAAGTGGCTCTTATATGCATTATTGTTGATTTAACAAAGAGCCCATATTACCTTGTCTTCTCCTGTGTATTAAATGCTTGCAGATTCCAGCTTAATCCACTGCATGTGCACTATTATTATTATTATGGACACGACCCCTACAGATATAACAACAGTTGATATGCGTGAAGAGAATTATAAGGTGAATTCTAATAAAAAATTATATGGTTTGTTATTTTGTTATTCAAAATAGAAATACAACACAATATATTATTATATGCAGAATTACAGAAGACATGCACAAACCTCGAGTCAAGATGCAAGACTAATTTTCCACACATATGTGCGAGGATTAATTATTCGAATGAATCAGACAAGACCAACAAACATGCATATGTTTCAAGTTCCAAATCCAAGAGATGCTCATGTTGTGCAATGCAACATATTAAGATGTGTGCATGCGCTGGTGCATATGCATGCATTTACTCTCTTTTTTTAGTAACCTCGCCGATTTCATTAATTCAAAGTAATGTTCATAGGTACAAGGTCTGGGTCATGAGGAATGCCAACCATACATGTCTACCGGTACCTAATTTACAAGCAAATTTGGTGAGGTTGTGAGCCTCAAAATTAAAGTTCCTGAGCTCATGTAACATCCCAAAATTTTAATTTGGCATGTTATACATAGGTCATCCATGCATATCATATTTTATTGCATTTTCGTTTGCAATCCTCGAAATCCTAAGCAACTCAAGGAACCTCGAAGAGAGTTGGGGATTTTTCGATTTTCATGTTTGATTTTTATCAAATAATGAAGACGAGGATTTTTTGATTTTAATTATTTTCTCTCCGGAAAATATTTCTTTTTAAAATAATAAATGAGGGGAGATAATATGACTTCTCCAAAATAATTGAAATATCGGAGGAAAATGTTAAAATCATTATTTGGTTTTTATTTGATTTTATTTGGAATTTTATTTTCCCTAGAAAAATTGGCATGTTTTAAAAATTGCATTTTAGGGGCCAAGAAAAGTTCATCTTGTACTAAATATTTCATTTAGACGGAGAAAACTTGTTTTGGTATTTTTAGATTTTTTTTTTTAGGATTTTTCTAAGTCTCGGCGGAACATTTAAAAAAAAAGAGACCCTTGGCGTGGGCCAAGGGCCCTGACCGAAGCGAGCAACCCGGCGCCCGCCGCCGCCGCCTCTTCTGTGTAGCAGCCGCCCGCCGCCGCCGACCGGACTCCGCCCGCCAGCATGCCCCCCTCCTCCAAGTCGCCCGCCCGCCCCCTTTATATACGCCGCCACCCCCTCTAGCCACCACCACCACCACTGTCGACTCCCGGAGCAGGCCGAGCCCCGAGCGCCGCTGCCCGCCCTAAGCCGCCGCCGCCGCCTCTAGCCCGCCGCCGCCCCTCCGCCGCCTCGCCGAGCCCCGCGAGCCGCCTGCCTGGAGGTAGCCGCCCCGCCGCCGGTTTTTTAAAAGAAAACCCTTCATTTTTAGAAAAACCCTAGTTCGTTTTTATATAGATCGGTTTTATTCTCCGGTTTATTTGTTTAGCGGCGTTAAGCTCGTTCGTTCGTTTAACAAAGCGTGTTAAATGCGTTTAGTTTCTGCTAACGAGCGTTCGTTACGTTAAGCCGTTAAATCGTTTTTCTTTTTATCGGATTTATTCCGCGATTATTCTGATCGCGATTACTGATCCGATGTTCGAACTAGTATAACTTTTCGCTCGTTTATCGGAATCAGGCGATTCAAGCGCCTGGAGTTTCATCTCGAAACCCTCTTTCCGAATATCCAACTCAAACAAGTTTTTGTCTCTGTAAAATTTACCCCTAGTTCAGATTAGTAATCGGATCTTGTTTCTTTTGCCGTTTGAGTTTCGTTGTTCCGTTTGGTTTGATTCTTTTTGTGAACCGGAGTTCTTAAGTTGAACTCTCCGGTCAACCTCTTTCGGTTGAAGTTTCGTTTGTGCATCTCTGCTTGTTGCTTATGTATGCTATTGTTTGCTTGCGATAGAATTCCCGGAGTGCGAAGCGTGTTACTACGAGTCTCTAGGATTCACAGATCATCAGCAAGGCAAGTAACACTTTGATCATACTCTTTTCATACCCAGTTTTTATGCATTAGTTTCAACCCTCAAACACTGCATGGTTAGGATGTCTTTAATTTGTGAGTTGGGAAGTAGATGATGAGGTGGGAACCTATTGCCCTGTTACTATCAAACCCTTGGGAGTTACTTCTACGTATTGCTTATATTGCTATGCTATTGCCCTGTTACTATCAAACCCTTGGGAGTTACTTCTACGTATTGCTTATATTGCTATGCTATTGCCCTGTTACTATCAAACCCTTGGGAGTTACTTCTACGTATTGCTTATATTGCTATGCTATGCTCGTAGACGTGGATTGGGTTTGAGTGTTTTCCATGACAGATGTGAGATTGTTAATTAAAGGTTTAACTTAAGGTGGCAACTTTAATAGACATCTGGGTGGACTGAGGCACCTGGGGAACCCAGTGTTGTCTGTGTTATTTTTTTGGAAATCCCGGGGTACCCATGTGTCGGTGTACTAGAGTAGGGGTACCCTAGTACCCCGAACTTCGTGCAGACGATGCAGACACCCAGCAGCAGGGCTGGCCTGGTGACCACCAAGGTCCTCAATGGCTCCTTTGGAGCCATTCAAGAACAAAGTGTCGGGGCCCCGGCAAGAGGAGCTTGCCGGAAGGCCACTCAAGGCACGATGGAAACAAGACCCGGCAAGAGGAGCTTGCTGGAAAGCTGGTGAGCGACAAGCTCCCGAGCGACAAGGACCTTGCCCGCGGCAAGGCGCTTACTGTGACGGTAGCCTCTCTTCATCTCCGCTCCAGCTCATCCGCCAACGATGTCGCCATGGGGCTTTCCGAACGCAGCGTGTCAATGGGCTGTGCAGCCAGTGAGGGAAGCGGCGATAAGCGGCGGCGACAAGCTACCATCATGGCAAACGGAGGCGCGCTTGACGGTCCTGTTGCCTTTGTTCGAGGCGACGAGGGCGGACATTTATGGCTCTTGTCCCTTGCCGTCACGAGTTAGGTATAGATCATCGTACCTTTGTACAAGCGGTGTACCAACCTCTGTTTTTCCTATTTTACCCTTGTCTACTTGCCACCTGTGGTGACCCCTTGAACCTATAAAAGGAGGCCCAAGGGCAACGTAGAAAGGGTTCGGCTCCGGTTCAGTTCATTCGACTCATTCGAGACTACACTCACCCAGGCTAGGTTTTGTAGCTCCCATTGCTCCCTAGCAAAAACTCAATAGAATCCACCAAGCAGCAGTAGGAGTATTATCTCTCCGTAGAGCTTCGAAGCTGGGTAAATCTGCTCGTGTGCATCGCCTCGATCCGCTCTTTGTGCATTCTCCGGCCCCCTCCGAACCACAAGGGACCAGGTCCCATAGGTGTTCGTGGGACACGCTCAGCTTCCCCGACATCTTTGGCGCGCCAGGTAGGGGGCGTCGAGGCTGTGTGAATCCGATCCGGCGTTCACACGAGCAACTTCTTCAACATCTTCGTCAACATGCCACCGAAGAAGAAGGCTTTGGCGGCAGCAGAGCCGTCCGCGTCAAACCCACCACCACCGGAGCTGACGAGTGGTGGGGAAGACGCTGGCGGAGGAACGGGCGTCGTCGAGAGAGCCCATGACGTCGAGTCCAAGGACAAGGCGGCGCGAGCTTGGCATCCGAATCCGCACCGCGTCCTTCTCGGGGAGGCGCGGGACCCGACAAGCGTCATGATGCTCGCAGCACCATACACTTTCGTTGGATCAAGGCCAAGCTGGAGGTTCCCGAGGCCCTCGAGACCCACATGCACGCCTTGACATCTTTGATGCGAAAGCGAATGCGATGCGCTCGGGCGGGATCTTGCTCCTCCTAACGGTTAGGAGTCCGAGCACATCCGTTAAATCGCTCCGTACACCATTGCCGCCTACAACTCCAGCGGAAGCCTTGGCGAGAGCTCAGTTACTTCTAGACTACCCTCCAACGGCCGACAAGGTCGACGAATGGAGGGCCACAATCCAGAGTCTCATTGGCTTTGCCAACGGCAACGCGTTCGCGGCAACCAAGCGTGTCCCTTGCCACGGCGGCGACAAAGGCACGAGTCGGTGGCGGCGAGACCTTCGGGTGACACCACCATGCACTCCCCTTCGAAGGCCAAGATCACCGGCTCCTCGGATCCACCTCGGCAGCGACTCCACCGCATCGTCGGATCCACGAGCTTCGCCGTGATCAGCGCCAAGTTCTTAAGAACGGCAACAAGAAGGCGCTCGAACTTCGCGCCGGCGCCCGAAGAGAAGCGCGGCGTCAATCCGACCAGCGCGCCGGGCCAGCTGTTGACATGCATGCGCCAGGGGAACCAGGCAACTTGCCATACGCGGTAGGTTGCCCCGCGTTCACCCGTGAGCTGCGGCAAGTCTAGTGGCCCGACAAGAAGAATTTCAAGCCAGATGTGCCAAAGAAGTATGATGGCAGGACACACCCATCGGAGTTCCTCAGCATCTACACCATCGCGGTGCAAGCTGCGGGGGGACGAGACGACAAGATCCTTGCGAACTACTTCCCTCTGGTGCTCAAGCCAAACGTCAGATCTTGGCTCATGCACTTGCCGGACAGCTCCATATCTTCTTGGGCAGATTTGTGCCATCAGTTTCTCGGCGCCTTCACAGGCGGCCACAAGCCTCATGGCCAAGAGAGTGACCTTCACCTTCTCGCCCAGAAGGAGGGAGAGTCCCTGCGCAAGTTTATCCAGAGATTCAGTCGTGTGCACTACAACATACCAGATGTCCACCCTGCCGCCGTGATGAGCGCGTTTCATCAGAACGTGCGGAACCGCAGGATGAGGGAGGAGATGGCGATGTGTAAAGTCAAGGACGTCAGTGAGCTGTATGCCTTGGCCGACAAGTGTGCACGTGCTGAGGAGGGAAGAAGACTCCCAGGAGAGAATGTAGGAGCAGAATCTGACAGTGAGGAGACCGCCCCGGCAAGGAAGAGCCGGCGGTGGAACAATAGAAAGAAGAATAACAAGGAGGTACTAGTTGTCGAGCAGTCCGGCAACGGAGGCGGCGCCAACAAGGCTAAGGTTGGTAGCTCCGGCAAGGAGGTTGCAGCCCGACCTTTGAGCATGGCTGTGGCTGCCGCCGACAAGCAGGACAGCTCCAACAAACAGTATTGTAAGATTCACCGCACCAAGGGCCATGATCTCCAGAGCTGCAAGAAGGTCGAGCAGCTTGTTGAGCTATAGAAGGCTGAATACGAGCGGCGAGACAAGGAGAAGGCCCAGGAAGGTGCTGGTGCAGCTAGTAAGAAGAGACCCGACCGGGGAGGACGCCGCGGCAAGGCCAAGCAGCGGCAAGGAGACAGACCTCCCCGCGGCCGCGACAAGGACGAAGAAGAAGATGATGATGAAGACATGGAAGACGATGAAGCTGATGAGCAGGAGTTTCAGAAGGCAACAGAAGTTCTCTGTGTTGACGGTGGTGCTTCTCTGCATACCTCGCACCGCCAACTCAAGCAATGGATGCGGGAGGTCAATGCAGCAGAACCATCCGTGGAGTCACGTAGACCTCTAAAGTGGTCCAGCACGCCCATCTTTTTTGATATTGAGGACCACCCTGATCGCATAACTGCGGTCGGGTGCTTGCCGATGTTGGTGTCACCAACTATCCGCAACCTCAAGGTCACTAAAATGTTGGTTGACGACGGGGCCGGCCTGAATCTGATCTCCTCTGCAGTGCTCCAGAAGCTTCAGATCCCTGACAGCGAACTCGAAGAGACTGGCGCTTTCCAAGGAATCAACCCAGGAAAGAGCAAGCCGAAAGGGAAGATCACATTGCCGGTAACATTTGGCAGTGAGTTAAATTTCAGGACTGAGAGGGTCACATTCGACGTTGCTGATTTCCCATTGCCCTACAATGGAATACTTGGCCGTCCAGCACTCGCCAAGTTCATGGCAGCCTCTCATTACGCCTACAACTTACTCAAGATGCCTGGCCCGATAAGCGTCATTTCTGTCCATGGCGACAAGAAGGATGTGCTTATCTGCGCCGACAAGATTTACCGGGATGCAGCAGCTGCGACAGATAGCAAATCACTTGCCGCTGACGCTCCCGGGGGGAAGAAGAAGACCGCTTTGTCCGGCAAGAGCTCTGATGCCTACTCCGGCAAGCGCACCTCTTCGGAGTGCTGCGCTACCGTCGAGGATGCACCATCGAGCTCCACCGGCAAGTGCAAGAAGATGATGGCAGCTCCGCCGAAGACCAAGAAGGTGCCCGCCAAGGAGGACGGCCGACCGGTGGTACCTTCACCATCGATTGCCACGCTTGACCCTAAATAGGAAGGCGAGCTCGTTGCTTTCTGCAGGCGAATGTCGATGTGTTTGCATGGCAACCATCGACATCCCGGTGTTCCCAGGAAAGTAATTGAGCACCACCTAGCTGTCTGTCCTCACGCGACCCGTCAAGCAAAAGTTAGGAAGCAAAGCGGTGGGCGCCAAGAATTCATAGCGAAGAGATCAAGAAGTTGGAAGCAGCGAGGCCTTGTCGAGGAGTGCTCCATCCCACGTGGTTGGCCAATCCGGTAGTTATATGCATAAGGCGAATGGGAAATGGAGACTTTGTATTGACTTCACGGATGTTAATAAAGCTTGTCCCAAAGACCCATTCCCTTTGCCACGTATCGACCAGATTGTTGACTCCACGGCCGGATGTGATTTGCTTTCATTTCTTGATGCATACTCCGGATATCATCAGATATTCATGGCAGAAGAAGATGAAGAGAAAACCGCATTCAATACACCATGTGGCACGTACTGCTTCATACGGATGCCTTTTGGTTTGAAGAATGCTGGTTCAACGTTTGCAAGAGTAGTCCATGATGCCTTTGAGCCACAAATGCACAGAAATGTAGAAGCGTACATGGATGACATAGTGGTCAAGAGCAAGGACAAAGCAACTCTGGTTCAAGACTTAGACGAGACCTTTACAAATCTGCGCAAGATCAATCTCAAGCTCAACCCCGAGAAGTGCGTGTTTGGAGTCCCTTCCGGCAAGCTTCTCGGGTTCTTCGTGTCTCAGAGGGGAATTGAGGCCAATCCCGACAAGATCAAGGCCATTGAGCAGATTGAAGCACCAAAGCGCGTCAAGGATGTAAGAAGGCTTGCGGTTGCGTGGCTGCTCTCGGCAGGTTTATCTCTAAGTCATTGTAGCGCATACCGCCATTTTTCAAGATTTTGAAAAAGGCAGGTCCAATGAAATGGATTCGGCGGAGGCTGCGCTACAGGATTTAAAGAGGTACCTGTCCTCCACTCCAATACTTGTCGCACCTAGGCCACAAGAGAAGTTGCTGCTATATATAGCGGCAACCAATCAAGTGGTTAGTGATGCGTTAGTAGCGGAGAGGGAGGCGGATGATGAGCCGGCAACCGAGGCAGATGCATCCAGCGACAAGCAGGGGGCTTCGCCGTCAAGCTCTGGTCCCGACAAGGACGGATCTGCGCAGGATTGCGACAAGATACGTAAAAGGATGGTGCAGCGCCCGGTCTACGTTGTCGGTTCCTTTTGCGGGGGCTAGGTCAAGGTACTCGGTGTCACGAAGTTGCTTTTTCGTCCTCCTCATGGCCTCGAGAAAGCTGCGCCATTACTTCCAAGCACATGAGATAACGATTGTCACTCGCTTTCCGTTGAAGAGGATATTGCGTAATCCGAAGCAACGAGCGGGATTGTTGAGTGGACATCGAACTGTCAAGCTTTGGCCTCAAGTTTGAAAGCACTTCAACTATCCAAAGCGAGCATTGGCAGAGTTTATAGCAGAATGGGCGTAGCATAAGATGAAGAAATTCGAGACGAGCATCCCGTCAAGGAAGCAAGTAAAGAGTGGCTGATGTACTTTGATGGTGCCTTCTGGCTGCAAAGGCGCCGGTGCGGCGTCTTGCTTATCGCACCCACGGAGAGCACCTCAAGTACATAGTCCAGATGCACTTTCCCAAAGAACAAGCAACAAATAATACTGCAGAGTATGAAGGTTTGCTTGCCGGCCTTAGAATTGCGGTGGACCTTGGGATCAAGAAGCTTATCGTCAGGGGTGACTCGCAGCTTGTCGTCCGCCAAGTAAACAAAGATTATCAGAGTCCATTGATGGAAGCCTACGTTGATGAAGTGAGAAAGCTAGAAGAGCACTTTGAAGGTCTGCAAATGGAACATATTCCAAGAGCTCAAAAATGATATTGCTGATGGCCTGTCAAAGTGTGCTGCAATCAAGTTACCTATGGAACCAGGAATTTTTGTGCTCAAGCTGACTCAACCAACTGTAACACCATCAACCGGACAGAGCAAGAAGAGGAAGTTGGTTTCTGGTGACTACTTTCCGGCAGAGCTCCCTGAAGCCGCCGCCAAGAAGGTCCCCAAAATCAACGCAGATATCACCGAGAGGAGCGATGCTGCTCCGACAAGCCCTAGGGTTTGTTTCGTTGAAGCAGACGCTCCCGACAAGTTTTGCTCCAGCAAGCTTGCCGGGGATCATCAAGCTCCAGCCGAACCACAGGTTCTTGCCGTAGAAGCTGATGTTCCCACAGCGGCAAATGTGCCTTTAGTTCTTGTTGTCGAGCCGCAAGCTCCAACATGGGCACAGCAGATCGTCCATTTTCTTCAGACAGGAGAACTTCCCGAAGAGCAAGAAGAAGCGGAAAGAGTAGCCCGGCAGTCAGCTATGTACCAGTTTGTTGACAACATCCTGTACAGAAGAAGACTCAACGGTGTGAAATTGAAGTGTATTTGCCGGGAAGATGGACAGAAGCTGTTGGCAGAGATACACGGAGGCATATGTGGTCACCACATTGGTGCAAGAGCACTTGCCGGCAAAGCTTTCCGGCAAGGTTTCTTCTGGCCGGAAGCCCTCCAGGATGCAACTGCACAAGTAACCAAGTGTGAAGCGTGCGGTTCCATTCAAAACAAATACACCAGCCAGCTCAAGCTCTCCAGACGATCCCTTTATCCTGGCCATTTTTGGTGCAGGGGCTCGACATCCTCGGCCCCTTCCCCGAAGTTGTCGGGGCTTTGAGTACTTGTACGTCGCAATCGACAAGTTCACAAAGTGGCCGGAAGTGGAAGCAGTGAGGAAGGTGACAACACAGTCAGCTGTCAAGTTCTTCAGGTCAACTGTTTGCCGTTTTGGGATTCCTAACCGGATCATCACCGACAATGGCACACAATTCACGAGTCGCACCTTCATGCAGTACGTCCAAGATCTTGGCGCCAAGGTCTGTTTTGCTTCATTGCTCATCCGAGAAGCAACGGTCAAGCGAGAGAGGGCAAATGCTTTGAAGTCTGCGAGGACTCAAGACCGTAACTTTCGACAGGCTGCGCAAGTGCGGAAGAAACTGGATTGAGGAGCTGCCGGTGGTTCTTTGGTCGATCAGACGACGCCAAATCGAGCCAGCGGCCGGACACCTTTCGCTCTAGTCTATGGAGCAGAGGCAGTTCTCCCACGGAACTTCAGATACGGGTCACCTCGAGTACTCGCTTATGATGAGCTTGAGCAAGAGCAGCTGCGACAAGATGACGCTGCTCCTCGAGGAGGATCGTCTTCAGCTCTTTGTCTGAAGTTGCTCGTTACCGGCAAGCTTTTGCGCCGCTACCATAGCCGCAAAGTTAATGCCGAAGCTTCGAGGAAGGCGACCTTGTTCTTCGGGCGCGTTCAATCCGCCAAGAATTCCAACAAGTTGGCCTTGTGGGAAGGCCCTTATCGGGTGAAACGAGTCACTAGGCACTGGCGCTGTCCGCCTTGAGACCGAAGATGGCGTTCGGTGAGCAACTCCTCGAATATAGAGCATCTTCGTAAGTTTTACCCATAGAAGCGCGGTTGCTTGGAACCCGTTCCGGCAACCACCCCTAATACAAGTCTTGCCGCTGTTGCATGTAATCCTTTGTACAAAGCCGGGCGCAGACCCCGTGCATCAGTAAAGCTCATGTGTTGCGCACAATTTGTCAATTTCTTGCTTTCGTCATTATTATGCATGTATTATCTGACATTTTGTGCAGCATCCACACCCGGTAAGCGATAACGAGCCACTAGGCTCCATAACTTTATTTTCTCTTCTTTCTTCTCAAAAGAGAGGAAGGTTCATCCACCCACAAGTTAACCGGGGGGGAAGGAGAAGATAATGGTGTGGGCCACCAAGTTGTCGCTCGAGGAAGTATCGCCTTGCCGGGCCAGGAAGCAAACAACAGAAAAGCTAAGTTGCTAAGTTTAAGCAATCAGTTTTTAAATTTTCAAGTTATCTTCCTCGAACGATAGTACTTTGTATGGAGAACCCGTGCGCGGAGGAACCAACTTGCGGCTAGCTTGCGCCCTTACGTTGTTTCGAGCCTGCTCAACAACTTAAGCGTGCTGCAACTAGTTGCGACAAGGTTGCTTGTCGGAGGCAGCATCGCCAGCAGGCTGCTGACGTTCCGCACTCAGCGCTCGCGGCAAAGGTGCTCGCACCGACAAGTTCCCTAAAAGCGTAGGGCACAAACATACAAGGGAAGAAATCAAGTAAAGGGAATAACATTGCAATTGATGCCTAAGATAGAGTATATTACAAAAATGACTTGTCGCAGACCTAATAGATTCTTCTCCTAAACATGATCTGCAGCGACAAGGGAAAGATAAACTTGGCGGCCTAGTCCACGCGATCGCCATCAAGCCTCTTGACTCCGCTCACCCTGTCCACGATGGGTGCGACAAGGGCCTTGAGCGCTTCAACGTCAGCAGTTGGAGGCAGGGACTTGAGGACGTTGGTGAAGTTGACGCCTGGATTGCGGAATGCCACCTTCATCAACACCTTCTGGAGGGCCCCGGCGCAGATTTGGCGCGACTCGTCGGCCAGCTGCTTTGGGATCTCCTCCCGGAGCCGCTGGAGACCTGTCAACACGCCCTTGAAGAATAGGCTGAGCTTGGCGCTGGGTTGGAGGTTCTCGTCGGTAGAGTACCCAAGATCCACCATCCCCAGCTCCATCAGCTCATTGTGGATGGCGGCGGCAAGGTCCACAAGACCTTACATCGATGCATTATACTATCTCTCGAGAGTATCACAGGCGGTCGCAAAGATTCGCCAACAGCTCCTCATTGGCCTTAATCTTCTCCAGCAGGCCCGTTTCCCGCTCCTTGGCGCCGTTCAGCGTCTCTGTCAGGGTGGTCAGTTTCAGTTCCAAATCTGCCTTGGAGTCCTTGGCGGCGTCGAGCTCTTTGATCTTCTCAGCAAAACGACCCTGCAGCTTCGCCCGAGTGTAGGCGTCCTTCTCGCGTTCAGCGCTTCAGCCTGGTGACCTCCTCGGCGCTCTTCCGGAGGGTGGCCTCCGGCTGCGCCACCCTCGTTCAATTCCTTCTTGGCGGCCTCGGCAGCAGCGGGCGGCGTCCTTTGCCTCTGGAGTGCCCGCCAATTGATTGCTTTCAGCAGCGCAAGATCTTCCTCATAGCTGTCGAGGTTGATCTTCCGCTGCGCCACCACCTTCTTCTTGAAGAGCTTCTGCGGCAAGCCTCTGCTGCTCCTCGACCTCGGCCTTCTCCAGGATGAAGGCCGTGCGCTCCTCAGCAAGCTGCTCCCGTGCTTCTGCTATGTCCCGGAGAGTTTCCTTGTTGGCGCGCCGGAGCTCTTCTACGCGCTTCTCCATGTCAGCTCCTGCCCTCGCGACAAGTGCTTCCCGCGACTCCAGCTTAGCCTGTCGGGTGCAGTAGAGCGACATCAACCTCTTCAGTAGCTGCTCTTCCTCAGGCTCGCCGCTGCTGCTGCTGCTTGGAGCGTCAACCAGCGACAGCCCGGCGGAGGCGAGCAGTTCCGCGTCGAAGGTCTCCCCTTCGGTCGGTGCCCTGGAGCTTGACGCCCATGGGAGCTTGATAAAGACACCGTCGCCGGCCTTCAGATAGGCGCCGGGCTGGGGCTCTTCGGAGCCTGGTGCAACATCGACGGCGGGGGGATCGGTGGTTGGCGCAGCGCCTGGCGCTCCTGCGGCCTCTGGGCGTCGATGCGATCACGGACCCCTCGGCCTCTGCGCCCGGCTTGGCGGCCTCCCCGCCGGCGGACCCGTCGGCGCCGGCCTCCTCCTCCATGTTGGCGGCGTCGTTATTGTTGCCGCGGGCGTCTTCCTCGCCGGCAACCTCAGTCTCCATCGGCTCTCCGGCAGATGGATCTGATGATCAGAGAAAGAAAAGAACAAGTCAAGCAAATATTCGAAAAGAAGAACAGAAGAAAAGAGAACCCAAGGGAGATTTTCAAACAAGAAGATTACCTGCAGTGGGATTTGTTGCCGCGGTCTCCACCACCGGAGGTTCATCGGCGCTGCCCCTTGTCGGAGAAGCTCCCCTTGTCGGAGAGGCCTCCCTTGCCGGAGAGCGCTCCCTTGGCGGAGATTTCTCCCTTGGCGGCGTAGTTGAAGCAGACAGGACTTCAGGAGTGACTTCCGGGACCTCCTGATGAGGCTACTCTGCTCCTACACAAATCAACAAGCCAGAAATCAGTAAAGAAGGAGCACCCAAGCACACCTAACCGTAAGAAATGAATCAAATACTTACGCTGGGGGTTGTGCTGGGGACTGCTCTGTTGAAGGGTTGCCGGATCCGGCAAGGGAGTCTCAGACGTGCCTCCTGTCGCCACAGGGGAATCGTCTTCGACGACAACCACCGGAGTCTTGGCCCTCTTCGACGCCCTCTCAGCCAGTGTCCTGAAGAAGGAAAGAGCTCAGAATGAAGCAAGTCAAATACAAGACAAAAGCAGTAAATTGAAAAATTACAAGTAGCAGCGACAAGAACTTACTCTTCCTCTTCTTCCTCGGAGCTGAGAGCGGAGAAGTAAAAATCCGCTCCGGTGCGACGAGCTGGAGGAGTAGGCTCCCTCGGGCGCTTGGTGGGTGCGGGGGCCGAGGCTCCAGAAGGCCCCGCTCCGTTCTGTGTGGCGGCAGGAGGCGCTCCCAGCGACAAGTTGCTTGCCGGTTGAGCGCGTCGGGCGGCGAGGCGGCTGTTGGGCCGTCTGCCGCCCCGCCACTTCTCCGGTCTTGCGGAGACGTCTTCTTGGCGGGTCCGCGGGCTCCTCCCGCGGCAAGCTACTTGACGGCGGAGGGCAGGCGCCCCCGGCAGGCTCGTTCGGGTCAGCGTCGGGCTCGGCCTGCTCCTCCTCAACGGCGAACTCCTCTCGATCGGCAAGGCTTGCTGCTTCGGCTGCCTCTGCCGCCTCGACGGAGAACCCAAACGCGCCGGCGGCGGCAGCTTCTGCCGCCTCCTCCAACCTTGTGGCGATGCGCGCCATCTCTTGCTCGGTGGTGTCACGAGTGAGCCGCTTCTGCTCGTCGGCACGGATCGGCACTTCTTCCAAGTTGTCGAAGAACTGCTGCACGATGTCGTCGGCGGGCTCCTGCCAAGTTGGAACGATTCCATGGGAATCGCACAACGGCATCATCGCGCGGATGCGGTCAAGCGACGAGTTGTTGCACAAGGGCACGACTCCCTTCGGCAACATGAACCACTCGGGGTGATCTGCATCAGGCTTGAACAGCTCCTGCAGCATGCCATCCAGCTCCAAGACAGTGAAGTTCCAATTGAGTCCAGGACGCAGCCTCATGATGTCCCCGCGTTTTGGAACTCCCAAGCAGGCCTCCCTCTCTCCTGCAAGGGCGCAATGTGGCGGCGAAGGAAGTCTGCGCCAACTGCTCCTACGGTAAGCCCGACATGCCTGAGGCGCAAGATCCTGGTCATGGCAATCTTCAACTTGGCATCCTCCGGCGCCAAGTTGCTCCAATCATTGCCGCGCACTATGGGAGTTTGGCGCAGGGCAGTAAAAGGCTGTGGCTCCTCCTCTATAATCCAACACCAATCGGCTCTCCACTCCTCCCACTTGCTACGCAGCTCTCCGTCAAGATATGCTTCCTTCTTGCCGATCCTGGAGATCCATGCAATTCCTCCGGCAAGCGGCTCTCCTCTCTACGCTGGGCATGAAGTAATGGCGGAAAAGTGCTACATTGGTGGACCCGGCAAAGTTCTCGCAGAGGTGTGCAGCAGCCATGGTGAGGACGGCGTTGGGGGTGAAATCAAGGAGGCGGAGGCCATATGTGTTCATGACATCGCAAAAGAATTAGAAAAGGCGCAGAGCCCGCAGTGGAAGAAAAAGCGCCAAGAAAGGGTACCCGACGGAAACCTTCTCGGATGTGGCGGCGGAGATCACCCTCGTCTTGCTGGTGCGCCTGCGTCTCCGTCGACCGAGAAGAGGTAGTACAGCTCTCGCATCTCCTTCCGGTCGAGCAGGGATCGAGGGCCCGCTCCTTCCGCAGCGCCGCGAGCCGCTGCGCCTCGGCCAACTTCACCCCTTTGCCCTTGTCGGCTTTCGGAGCCATGGCGGAGGTGGTGGAGGCATCCGACGGCGTTGGTGGCGCCGGTGGCAATGGGGAGGGGGCGGAGCGTCGCTCTCTTTGGACTTGAGAAGAAGGGGGAGCGGCGGTGGTTTTTGATGTGACAGCAATGGCAAGTGGGCGTTCTGCCCCTGTTTCCCCTGCTTATAAGGGGAGAGGGGTGGACGCCCGCTTTTCCCATTAAAGAAAGCCCCCACGATCTCTCCCACGACGCCACGTCCGGAACGTGCCGTTCATGGGGACCTGGTGGGTCCGAAGCGAATAACTGCGCGATCCAGGCCACGCGTGCCCGTGCACTGTTTTGGGCCTGGCCCAACAGAGCTTGGCGCCATGTGTGGCCCAGCCGGGCTCTGCCGGTGTACTAGAGTAGGGTACCCTAGTACCGAACTTCGTGCACGGACAATCGCAGCACCCCGCGGCAGGGCTGGCCTGGTGACCGCCAAGGTCCTCAGCGGCTCCTTTGGAGTCATTCAAGAACAAAGTAATCAAGGCCCCGGCAAGAGGAGCTTGCCTGGAAGGCCACTCAAGGCACGAAGGAAACAAGACCCGGGCAAGAGGAGCTTGCCGGGAAAGCTTGGTGAGCGACAAGCTCCCGAGCGCGACAAGGACCTTGCCGCGGCAAGGCGCTTGCCGCGGCAGGTAACCTCTCTTCATCTTCGCTCCAGCTCATCCGCCAACGTGTCGCCATGGGGCTTTCCCAAGCACGCGTGTCAATGGGCTGTGCAGCCAGCGGGGAGCGGCGATAAGCGGCGCTGACAAGCTACCATCGTGGCAAACGGAGGCGCACTTGACGGTCCCTGTTGCACTGTTCAGGCGACAGGGACGGACATTTATGGCTTTTGTCCCTTGCCGTCAGAGTTAGGTATAGATCACTGTACACTGTACAAAGCGGTGTACCAACCTCTTGTTTTTCCTATTTTACCCTTGTCTACTTGCCACCTATGGTGACCCTTTGAACCTATAAAAGGAGGCCCAAGGGCAACGTAGAAAGGGTTCGGCTCTGGTTCAGTTCATTCGACTCATTCGAGACTACACTCACCCAGGCTAGGTTTTGTAGCTCCCATTGCTCCCTAGCAAAAACTCAATAGAATCCACCAAGCAGCGGTAGGGAGTATTATCTCTCCGTAGAGCTTCGAAGCTGGGTAAATCTGCTCGTGTGCATCGCCTCGATCCGCTCTTTGTGCATTCTCCGCCCCCCTCCGAACCACAAGGGACCAGGTCCCATAGGTGTTCGTGGGACACGCTCAGCTTCCCCGACACCGTGTGATCTTCCTATGGACCGCCACCCAGGCTCAAAGGGAACTGAGATTATTCATGCTAGAAACTTCCGTGTGCAGCCACAAGCTATTATGGGCTCTAGCATAGTTGAGTAAGTTACGTGAAGCTCTTGAAGAGGTAGGTCGGCAGGTAGTGGGTTTTGTAGGTTTGGTGCGATCTACCCGGAGTAGAGAGTTAATGTTTACGAAGATCGTGTCTCCGTCATCCGCTTCTCAAACACCATGTAGTGCGAGAAATCAACGGAGGCGATCGAGTCTTAATGGGGAAAAGTGCATAAACCTCTGCAGAGTGTACAATCTAATCATGGTTAGCCGTGTCCCGGTTATGGACAATTGTGAGTATCTAGTACTTGAGTATTCACATGTATCTCATCACTCTTAACTAATATTGCTGGGATGTTAATTACCTTAATTGGGATTGAGTTGGGGTTATACCTTCTCAATGATGTTTCAACCACCATGATAGTTAAATAAAATTTATTCCTTTGTTGTAGGGAAAAATTGGCTTTCCACAAAAACTGTAACCGTAGAGTTTTCCACCAGCCAAATATGCATGTAGTGGTAGCATTATTCTGTTATTGCTCTATTGTGTTACATTGCCAAAGATATTCCATGTCTTGACCCGTTCTCGGCTGCAACGTATTATGTTGCAGACTTTTCAGACGAGGAGTAAGGTTCGATAGGTCATTGCCGTGCAGCTCAGCTATGCCGTTGGAGTTGATGGACTAACTTTATCTTCCAAGCCTTCCGCTGTTATCGCATTAGATGGCCTTAAGACATATTATTGTAATAAGTTCTCTTTTGAGACATTCGATGTAATAAGTGTGTGATTGCTACTCTGTTATAAATCCTTCGAGTACTGTGTGTGTCAGCATTACCGATCCAGGGATGACACTGAAGCACAAAGACTTGACCATCTGAGGTCGGGTCGCTACAGCTCATGCCGGAACGTACAAGAGGAAAATATAGAACTACGAGCTATAATTTCATGTGTAATTGCTGCATTCGGACCCCCTGTCCCGTGGTTGATGTCATTAACTACTCCTTGACAATCAGATGCCACCATGACGTCCTGAACTGCTAGGTCTTCCGCCAAAGCTAGAGCTTCTCTACACGCGTAAGTTTCCAGAATCATCGGGTCGGATATCCCCTGGTAGACCACCGCCGAGGAGCCAAGGTATATGCCATTGTGGTCACGACACAGAGCTGCAACAGCCCCGCCTCTCCTGTTCCTTGCTTTCGCCCGTCAGCATTCACCTTGGATCGCACTGCGGCCGGAGCAAGCCATCGTTGTGTTTGGTTATTCGCCTCGCCTACTCCAGCCGGGGACACCACCCTTGTAGGGAGATTCTCCAGCTCTGCTATAAAGTCGTTCACAAAAGATATAGTGTATTGAGGGCTTTGGAAGCTTGATTCGTAAATTGCTTTCCGCCTCGCATACCACAGCGCCCATAAGGTTAGCACCATCTTTGTGAACTCTGAGCATTCCAAAGATCGAAACAGTTCAAACAGCCAATTCCTAGCACTGGGATCATCAAGTTGCACCATATTTGAGACTGTTTCCTCATCCGATAAGGCCCATACACATCTCGCCATGGTGCATGACACTAACGCATGTCTCCAGGAGTCCCGACAACCGCACAATGGGCATACATCCTGCTGCGCCATGTTTCTATGGTGCAAAACATCGGTCGTTGGCGGAGAATGATGCCCCAGCCGCCACAAGAAAACCGTTATCTTATAAGGAATCGACATCTTCCACAGAGCAGTCCACGCCTTCTCATCTTCTCCTGTAGATGTTCCACTTCTGCCCTCCAACCATTCTCTCCGTTGCATCTTTGTGCTAACCAGAAATCTGTATGCAGAACTCACTATGAATCTTCCTTTCCTATCAGGATACCAAGCCCAAAAATCATCAATATTCCGTGTACAGACAGGGATTTTTAGAATAGCATCAGCATCAAACTTGATGAAGACCGAGCGGATTAACTCTTCGTTCCATGCCCCCGTCGCCGGTGACAGTAGTTCTGCAACTTTAGTCGGGGGGTTTTGTACGAGCGAAGTGATTGGCCTCGGTGAAGTTTCTTTAGGGATCCAGTTGTCCACCCAAATGTCCGTATTTTGACCGTTCCCAATCCGCTTGATAACCCCTTGCTTTAATACATCCCTTCCCTCGAGTATGGCACGCCAAATCTGAGATGGCCTAGATCCCAGTTCGGCCTCTAGCAAGTTTGTCTCTGGGAAGTAACTAGCTTTGAGAATTTTGGCACTCAAAGATGAGGGATCCATAAAGATTCTCCATGCCTGTCTTGCCAATAAAGCTAGGTAGAAGAGCTCAAGATCTCTGAAACCGAGTCCTGCCAGGTGCTTTGGTCTTGTCATAACATCCCATGAAACCCAAGCCGACTTCCTCTCACCTTGCTTGCACCCCCACCAGAACTTCCTGATAATTGATTTTATATGATCACATAGTCCTCTCGGAAGCTTAAAACAAGACATAGAGTATACCGGAATTGCTTGGGCAACCAATTTAATTAGGACCTCCTTTCCTCCCGCCGACAGACATTTGCTCATCCAACCTTTAACTTTATCCCATACACGGTCACTCTAGTACTTGAAAGTTCCATTCTTCAAAAGCCCCACGTTAGTGGGCATCCCCAAGTACCTGTCACTGAGAGATTCATTGGGGACATGGAGAAACCCCTTCACTGCATCCCGGACTATACCTGGAGTACCTTTGCTAAAAAAGATTGAAGATTTGTCTCGGTTTATTCTCTGCCCAAAAGCCATGCAATATGAATCCAATAGGTTTGACACCTCCTCCACTCCATTAATACTTGCCCTGAAAAACAACAAGCTGTCATCCGCGAATAAAAGATGGTTCACCGGCGGAGCCGATGGTGCCACCTTAATGCCGCTGAGCTGGGATGACTGATTTTGTGATTTCAAAAGGCACGAAAGGCCCTCTGCTGCCAACAAGAAAAGATATGGAGAGATGAGATCCCCCTGTCGAATGCCACGAGTAGGTTTAAATTCCTCGGACTTTCT
The DNA here is from genome assembly GCA_021605145.1 of Aegilops bicornis. NCBI lineage: Eukaryota > Viridiplantae > Streptophyta > Magnoliopsida > Poales > Poaceae > Aegilops > Aegilops bicornis. The sequence goes on from CM038671.1 coordinate 676,825,712, forward strand.
TCCATCAAACATAACCGATAAGGAAACTAAGCTCACCATATTCATGATAACAGTGATCCACTGCGGAGCAAAGCCTAACTTCTCCATGATGCACCGGAGGTAGTTCCAATCCACCCTGTCATATGCCTTCATCATGTCAAGCTTGAGTGCACAAAAACAGTTATTTTTTGAACGGTTTCTCTTCATAAATTACAAACACTCATAAACAGAGATAATATTGTCTGTGATAAGCCGTCCTGGTACAAACGCCGACTTGCATGCATTTACATGCATGTACGTCCAGGAGATGGGCCAAGCCCTTACATGTGGCATAGGAGAGGACAAATGACTGGGCCAAGTTCGGTTAGTGCTACGCCACGCCATATCATCCACGCGAGGGAGTTGCAGCCGCCGCCAACGTTCGCTTTAATAAATAGCTAGCTTAAGTAAGGGTTTAGATTAGGGTTTTATTGTATTGTCTAACCATCGCTATAATTCGCATCTACGAGACGTGTAGGACTACCGCCTTGTTAGATCCATAGTGGAACCCCAACTTTTCATCTAGTTCGTGTGCTTAATTTATCATCTGTAGTTTCAGTTGCAATTCACCTTTGTTCTTACCGGTTCTTTGGTTGCTTGCAGGAACTCGAACCTCGTTGTTCAGGTTGATCGTGCCTACGGCAAGGTCAATAACCATCGGAGATTGGTTTAGCGATTGTCGAGGCGTATCGTCGGGTACAGTATAGCCAGACCGTCAAGGTCAAAATCCACCAAATCGATAGTTATCCCCACTCTCATCGAAAGATCGGGCCACCGTCACATCAAGTGGTATCAGTTTTCGGGTTCATCGGTGAGAGATTTACAGTTTTCGTAGTTTAGCTTATTTTTTCTGTCCTATAAACGCCCAGCCCAAAGAAAATTTAGATTAGTTCATCCATTACACCTACCTTTTTAGCCTTTAGCAATTTTTGCATCTAGTATTTGTGTAGTTGAATTTTTGGTTACATTCATCCTAGAAATAGTGCTGGTTTAGATTGGTTAGGGTGTAAAATTATCTACTAGATCAATCTGTTTTTGTCCACCCACATAATCTCTGCCGCAACGCTAGTTATCAATCTGAAGAAAAATCCAAAAAAAACTAAGCGAGATTGCAATTGGTTGTTTCCAATTTTTGGAGATTCTAGACGCCTGGTTTTTTTTTCTCTATTTTTTTAGCAGGCGTTGATTAGATCACTTTTCATATTCACGCACGCACGCAGGTTACACAAACGACCAGACACACGGTCATCCGTGTCTGACACTGCGCGTGCTTCCCATCCAGCAGGCTCTGCTCCGCGCCGCTCACCCCAAGCAGACGCACTACGCCAGACATCTCGCCCCTTGTGTCTGCCTCCATGCGCAATACATCAGACGTCAAATGGTATCAGTTTTCAGGTTCATTAGTAAGAGATTTACAATTTTTTAGTTTAGTTTATTTTTCTGTCCTATAAATCCAAGAAAAAGCCAAAAAAAAATAGATTAGTTCATCCATTACACCTACCTTTTTAGCCTTTAACAGTTTTTGCATCTAGTATTTGCGTAGTTGAATTTTTGGTTGCATACATCCTAGAATTAGTGCTGGTTTAGATTAGTTTAAGAGAAAATGTGTCTACTAGATCGAACTTGTTCTTTGTCCACAATATATTCCGCCGCAAGTTCGTTCGTTCCCTGTAAAAAATGGAAAAAACTAACGCCCACACGCGAGGGCGTTTGCAGATCACACACACGCCTCCATCATTACCCATTTTGCCATGTATGAATAGATGACATCAGTAGAAATATTTTTGGTTTCGGCTTAAAAATGTTTTATCTCCTAAATAAAAAAGCGAACTAAAAATCCGTTTTCACCATTAAATCCGTGTCGACGAGATCTTCTAAACTAGACCCCATATGTTGATATGTTTTGACGAAATTATTTTTGCCCAGAAGTTGCCATGATGTTTACACTATAGTTGCCATAGTGATTAAACTAAAGTTGCCATAGGGCAATTTTAGTTTGTAGATCATGGCAATTTGAGTTTTTTGATGATGGCAATTCCAGTACTTTGACCATGAAAATATTTTTTTATTGAACCATGGCAATTTTAAGTGCATGTATCATGGCAATTTTAGTTTATGGTGCATGGCAAGTCTAGTTTCTTAATTCTCCGTTTTATAATATGTTAAAATTTACTTTTAAATGTAAAAGAAAATAGTTGAAACATATCATGGCAACTTCAATGTAAATATCATGACAATTCATGTGCAATAGACATGACAATTTTTAACCAAAAAAAAATTCGCCGAAATATGTCGATATGAGATCTAGTTTTGAAGATCTCGTCGCAAGGGATTTAATGGTGAAAACCGATCTTCAATCGGATATTTAATTTAAGAGATAAAACATTTTAAAAACTGAAAATCCGAAAAGATTCTCGCATGCATGCATGCGATGACGTGGCAATCTATTTGCATTAGAGATGTATGATGCGCCTTCTTTACTGCCACACGTGTGGCAGTTATCGACGTAAAAAAAAAGATCAAGATTGCATCCGATTGGTTCTCGTCTTGCCTATTCTCGCGCCTGCCGCCCCCGCCCTGTCCACCTCACGCATGGCCAGCTGCATGTGTTTTTGCTTCGTGCGGTATTCCACCCAGCCTACGTTTCAATCCAGGCAACTGTGTCTGTCACTGCGCGCGCCGCATCCATTGCTTGGCTTCACCACATGCAAGACGCAAGCCACCAGACAACCAACGTTGCCTGTCTGCCTCTACGCGTGCCACACACACACACAAATCTCCTCCGGCCATCCTGTGCACTACTAGTAGTCCTTGCTAATCTCTAACACCAGCGCATAGCTAGCTCCCGAAACACTTGACTACTAGTCCTAGCTAATCTCAACTCCAAATCACATGTAGCTAGCTTTCATAGTATTCTTTCCTTGCTGTAGCACTCGGCTAAGGCACTTTTGTTCCTTCTTTTGGCCAATTTGTGTACGTGCCATCTTGGGTATACTCGCTAGTAACCGGCTTGACAAAAAGGAAAAAAGAAAAAAAGGAAAAAGGGAGAGAAAAAAGTTAAAAGAAAAAGTTGCAAAAATCATGCCGGCTAGCATCTGTTTTGGGCTGATATTTTCTTTTCTGGATATTCTTTTGCTGTTACAGTGTTCATCGCTGTGTCATTTATCATCTGCTTTCGAGCTTTATTATACACGGCGTTTATACCTCACTTATATCTAGCTACTTTGAGCTATCATATTTTCATCGGTTTCCACTCTCTTGCTTCAGTATCCGGGCTTAGATTGTTTTCTCTTACTAGTCGACAGCCAGCACTAGTTAGGAGTTTGACCAATTATTCAGCTTGCATTACTTTTTGCTTAATTGTGCCACATATTATGAGTTGAGGAAACCTTCACCAAGCTCCACTCCCTATATTGTACCTTGTTCGGTCATTTGGTAATCGCTATATCAATCTTTTGATAACTTTGACATCGCCAACGGCCGACAACCACTGCAGCACGGTAAGAACTGGTAAGAACTTGGTAATTGCTAAAGTGTTGAGAGAAAAAAATTCCGCCACCTCCGAGTAGTACTATAGGAAAAGTATACTTGTGTTTTTTCTTGCGTGGTACTAACCATGGCAGATTCTAGAGCGGCCAACGGTTGGATTGCGTCTATTATGGGAGATGACTTGCCATATCTTGATAGGTGTCACTCTTTCCACCACAGAAGATACGACGACCGTCACATGATGTACATCATGGTAGAAACACACATCTTCAGGTTACCTCTTTGCCAAATTTTGATGGTAAATATGACCCTGATTCATATATTGATTGGGAAATTGAGGTAGAAAAAATATTTGGTTGCCATGATTTTTCCGAGCACAAGAAAATAAATGATGTCACTACAAGTTTTTCCGGTTTTGCTTCAGTTTGGTGGCGAAATTATTGCAGTAATACTATTTCTAATCTACCTACTACTTGGGAAACTTTAAAACTTGTTATGCGAGATCGATTTGTTCCTTCATACCATGCTAGTGATTTGCTTAGAAAATTGCAACATTTAACATAGGGCAATAACACTGTTGAAGAATATTATGATAATTTGTGTACTGCTTTGCTTCGTTGTGGATTAGAAGAAGGTGAAGAAGATCTTTTGAATAGATTTTGGAGAGGTTTAAATCATGATGTACATGACATAATAATGCATGAAGAACTGTATTCTGTCGACCATTTGTTTCGTCTTGATTGTAAAGCTGCACAAAAACTAGGAAGACGTGCATACACGATGAACAAATGTGCGGTAGAATCCCCGTCAAAGAAGGTTACTTCCTCCGCTGCACCACCGGATATGCTTGCGCCTCTTGGAGCTTATGAGGCGTTGCCACTGACCGTACCTACCTTGTGACGCCCGGGTAATCAAGCTACAGTAACCCTCTGGTAATGATGCCATGTCACCATGATTACCGTTGTTAATCTCGTATTAGTTCGAAACCGTTTTAAATTCAAATTCAAAATCTAGTCAAACGGTAAAAGTTTTGAGAAAGTCAAATCTAAAATGTTCAAAGTGTAGCAAATAAGTCATAGATGATTATGGTGGTGGATCCAAATTAACATACAATCTTTAAGTGCATTAGTTAATAGGAACAGCCGCTGAAACACTAATTTAAACGTCTCTTAAATAATTAAATTATTAAAAACTACTTTTTATAACTACAAGAATAATTGTGGCAGTGGTATAAATACTATTAGTAATTTAGGTGCTAACTATATGTTTTACAAAACTAAAACAATTAGGGTAATAAAATTAAAACAGAAAAGAAAAAAAATAAAAATAAAAATAAAAACAAAACAAAACAAAACAAAAGAAGCGCCCCCCTCCCCGCTGGGCCTCTTGGTCCAGCCGGCCACCCACGCGGCCCAATCGGCCCACCCCGGCCGGGTAACCCTCACTCCACCCCGAAACCCTAACCGAACCAACCCCTCCCCTCACTCCCTCGTCTCTCCTCTCCCCGATCCAGATCGGACCGGGGCCGACCCCACGGTCGTCGCCCGGTGCCGCCTCGGCGCTTCCGCCCCCTAAATCTCGCGGCCCGTCACCTCTCCCTCGACGACGCCCCTCGCCGCGTCGACGGCGACCACGCCCCCGCCCCAACGGATCGACCCCGCCGCCGCCCGAAGGCCTCACCGTCTCCGGCGCCCCGAAGCCATCGCCCGTCGCCCCGCTACTCCGGCCTTCCGCGAGCGCGCCTTTGCACCTCTACAGGGCTGGTGAGCCCCCTCCGTCCGACTCCCCTCCTGAAGCCCCCATCACGCGTGTGTGCTCCGGCCCGCGTCCTCGCGCTCACCGCGGCCGTCCCGACGCCCGCGCACGACCACCGCGCTCCGGCCGCGCACTGGGCTCGCCCGACTTCGTGCCGTCGCCCCCGACCACGCGTCGCCATGCGTCCCCGCCAAAGCTTGCCGCTCCGGCCGCTGGCAGCGCCGTGGCCTCCGGCCCGCCTTGCGCCACCACCTCCCGGCTCGGCCGCCTCGGCCATGGCCTCGCCCCTCTCCCGCCTACCGCTGCCGGGCGCAGCTCTGGCCGTCCTTACCGCGGCCGCACCCGGGTCTGCCTCGCCCTTTAGCCCACGCCCGCAACCAGCCTGAGCCCCTGATGAACGGGACCCACACCCCTGTTAAAACGAAAATTAGAAATAAAAATATTAATTAAATAGTTAATTAAATTAATTAACTTAATTAATTAGGTTCAGTTAAACTAATTAAAATCTATTATCCTAATAACCTAGTTAGACTGAATTAACTAGTTAGTTAATGTAACAGCCAATGACAGGGGGGCCCCACCCACATTGACGATCAAACGTTGGTGGTCAGCGGGGACCCCGACCCACTGTCGACCTACGGTACACTTACGTATGCAGAGCTGGGTGCACCTAGGATTTGGCTATTTAATTTCGAATTAAATTAAATCCAGAAAATCTAGAAAATGATTAAATCTTTATAAATTAATATATAATAATCTATAACTCGGATGGATAAACTTTGTACATGAAAATTGTTCAGAACGACGAGACGATTCCAGATACGCATCCCGTTCGTCCGCCACACACCTCTATCATATCAAACTCGCAACTTTTCCCCTCCGGCTCATCTGCCCGAAAGCACGAAACACCGGGGATACTTTCCCGGATGTTTCCCCCCTTCACCGGTATCACCTATCCCTGCGTTAGAGCACCTCTAGCACCACATTTGTCATGTTATGCTTTGATTGCTCTGTTATTTATTATGTTCCCCCTCCGTTACTTTTTTCCTAGAGACCCCGAGACCGCTGCCGGTACCCCTGTGATCGACTACGGTGTTGACGAGACCCCTCTCTCTTGCCAGAGCAACAAGGCAAGCCTCCCCTTTGATCACCAGATATCGCCTACTCTTCTCTATACTGCTTGCATTAGAGTAGTGTAGCATGTTACTGCTTTCAGTTAATCCTAAACTGCTGCATAGCCTGTCCTTGCTACTACTGTTGTTACCTTTACCGCTATCCTCATCGCTTAGTATAGGATGCTAGTGTTCCATCGGTGGCCCTACACTCTTGTCCAAATGCCATGCTATACTCTTTGGGCTGTGATCACTTGGGAGGTGATCACGGGCATATACTATATACTTTACCTTTGTTACATTACATGTGATACCGTTAGGAGATGAAATTTGAAAGGACAGGTGGCTCCATCCCGTAGAGGTGGGCCTGGGTTCCCCTGGCCCCATTCGTTACTTTGTGGCGGAGCGACAGGGCAGGTTGAGACTACCTGGGTGAGGGGTGGGCCTGGCCCTGGTCGGCGTTCGCGGATACTTAACACGCTTAACGAGTGTTGGAAATATGCCCTAGAGGCAATTATAAAAGCATTATTATTATATTTCCTTGTTCATGATAATTGTCTTTTATTCATGCTATAACTGTATTATCTGGAAATCGTAATACACGTGTGAATACATAGACTACCATACGTCCCTAGTAAGCCTCTAGTTGACTAGCTCGTTGGTCAACAGATAGTCATGGTTTCCTGACTATGGACATCGAGATGTCATTGACAAGCGGGATCACGTCATTAGGAGAATGGCGTGATGGACAAGACCCAATCCTAAGCATGGCACAAGATCGTGTAGTTCGTTTTGCTAGAGCTTTTCCAATGTCAAGTGTCTCTTCCTTAGACCATGAGATCGTGTAACTCCCGGATACCATAGGAGTGCTTTGGGTGTACCAAACGTCACAACGTAACTGGGTGACTATAAAGGTGCACTACAGGTATCTCCGAAAGTGTCTATTGGGTTGACACGGATCGAGACAAGGATTTGTCACTCCGTATTACGGAGAGGTATCACTGGGCCCACTCGGTAGTGCATCATCATATTGAGCTCAAGGTGACCAAGTGTCTGGTCACGGGATCATGCATTACGGTGCAGTAAAGTGACTTGCCGATGAAGACTGAACGAGGTATTGGGATACCGACGATCGAGTCTCGGGCAAGTAACATACCGTCTAACAAAGGGAATAGAATACGGGGTTGCTTGAACCTTTGACATCGTGGTTCATCCGATGACAACATCGAGGAACATGTGGGAGCCAACATGGGTATCCAGATCCGCTGTTGGTTATTGACCTGAGGTCGTCTCGGTCATGTCTGCATGTCTCCCGAACCCGTAGGGTATACACACTTAAGGTTCGGTGACGCTAGGGTTATTAGGAAGACAAGTATGTGATTACCGAATGTTGTTCGGAGTCCCGGATGATATCCCGGACTTCACGAGGAGTTCCGGAATGGTCCGGAGGTAAAGATTTATATATGGAAAGTGGTTAAACGGACTCCGGAAAGTTTCGGGGGCATGCCGGTATTGTACCGGGGCCACCCCTCCCGGGGGGCCACATGGGCTAAGTGGGAGAGGGATCCAGCCCCTGGTGGGCTTGGTGCGCCTCCCGACCTAGGGCCCATGCGGCTAGGGCTCTGGGAGGGGAAACCCTAAGGGGCAAAGGGGGCGCCCCCCTAGCTTGGGGGGCAAGCCACCCCTTTCCTCCTCCCCTTTGGCCGCCGCCCCCATCTAGGGTTTCCCCTAGATGGCCGGCACCCCCTTGCCCTCTCCTCCTATATATAGAGGGGTGAGGGGAGGGCTGCAATACACCATTGAAGGCGCAGCCCCTCCCCTCCCCAACTCCTCTCTTTCTCCGTACGAGCTTGGCGAAGCCCTGTCGGAGAACTGCTGTACCAATTGCACCACGCCGTCGTGCAGCCATTGGAGTTGTCTTCCTCAACCTCTCCTTCATCCTTGCTGGATCAAGACGGAGGAGACGCCATCGTCCCATACGTGTGTTGAACGCGGAGGTGCTGTCCTTTCAGCGCTTGGTCATCGGTGATCGGAATCACGTTGGGAACGACTCCATCATCACCACTCCCTCGAACGCTTCCGTACTCGATCTATAAGTGGTATGTAGATGCTAACTCTTTCTCTTGACTCGTTGCTTAGATGAACTCATAGATAGATCTTGGTGAAACCGTAGGAAAATTTTAATTTTCTGCAACGTTCCCCAACAGTGGTATCAGAGCTAGGTCTATGCGTAGTTCTCTTTGCACGAGTAGAACACAATTTTGTTGTGGGCGTGGATCTTGTCAATTTGCTTGCCGTTACTAGTCGTATCTTGCTTCCGCGGTATTGTGGGATGAAGCGGCCCGGACCAACCTTACACGTACGCTTACGTGAGACCGATTCCACCGACTAACATGCACTAGTTGCATAAGGTGGCTGGCGGGTGTCTGTCTCTCCCACTTTAGTTGGAGCGGATTCGATGAACAGGGTCCTTATGAAGGGTAAATAGAAGTTGACAAAATCACGTTGTGGTTATTCGTAGGTAAGAAAACGTTCTTGCTAGAACCCAATTCCAGCCACGTAAAAGATGCAACAACAAGTAGAGGACGTCTAACTTGTTTTTGCAGCAATTGTCATGTGACGTGATATGGCCAAAGTTGTGATGAATGATGAATGATATATGTGATGTATGAGATCATGTTCTTGTAATAGGAATCCACGACTTGCATGTCGATGAGTATGACAACCGGCAGGAGCCATAGGAGTTGTCTTTATTTTTGTATGACCTGTGTGTCATTGAAGAACGCCATGTAAATTACTTTACTTTATTGCTAAACGTTAGCCATAGAAGTAGAAGTAGTCGTTGGCGTGACAACTTCATGAAGACACGATGATGGAGATCATGATGATGGAGATCATGGTGTCATGCCGGTGACAGGATGATCATGGAGCCCCGAAGATGAAGATCAAAGGAGCTATATGATATTGGCCATATCATGTCACTACTTTATAATTGCATGTGATGTTTATTTTGTTTATGCATCTTGTTTACTTAGAACGACGGTAGTAAATAAGATGATCCCTTAAAACAATTTCAAGAAGTGTTCTCCCCTAACTGTGCACCGTTGCTACAGTTCATCGCTTCTAAGCACCACGTGATGATCGGGTGTGATGGATTCTTACGTTCACATACAACGGGTGTAAGACAGATTTACACACGCAAAAACACTTAGGGTTAACTTGACGATCCTTGCATGTACAGACATGGCCTCGGAACACGGAGACCGAAAGGTCGAACACGAGTCGTATGGAAGATACGATCAACATGAGAATGTTCACCGACGATGACTAGTCCGTCTCACGTGATGATCGGACACGGCCTAATCGACTCGGATCGTGTAACACTTAGATGACTAGAGGGATGTCTAATCTAAGTGGGAGTTCATTAATAATTTGATTAGATGAACTTTATTATCATGAATTTAGTCTAAAACTTTTGCATAATATGTCTTGTAGATCAAATGGCCAACGCTCATGTCACCATGAACTTCAACGCGTTCCTAGAGAAAACCAAGCTGAAAGATGATGGCAGCAACTATGCGGATCGGGTCCGAACCTGAGGATCATCCTCATAGCTGCCAAGAAACAATATGTCCTAGAAGCACCGCTAGGTGAAGCACCCATCCCAGAGAACCAGGACGTTATGAACGCTTGGCAGTCTCGTGCTGATGATTACTCCCTCGTTCAGTGCGGCATGCTTTATAGCCTAGAACCGGGGCTCCAAAAGCGTTTTGAGCAACACGGAGCATATGAGATGTTCGAGGAGCTGAAACTGGTTTTTCAGGCTCATGCCCGGGTCGAGAGATATGAAGTCTCCGACAAGTTCTATAGTTGTAAGATGGAGGAAAACAGTTACATCAAGGAGCACATACTCAAAATGTCCGGGTTGCATCACCGCCTGTCCCAGCTGGACATAAACCTCCGGACGAGGCGGTCATTGACAGAATCCTTGATCGCTCCCACCAAGCTACAAGAGCTTTGTGATGAACTACAATATGCAGGGGATGGTGAAGACCATTCCCGAAGTATTCTCAATGCTGAAGTCAGCAGAGGTTGAAATCAAGAAAGAACATCAAGTGTTGATGGTCAATAAGACCACTAAGTTCAAGAAAGGCAAGGGCAAGAAGAACTTCAAGAAGGACGGCAAAGAGGTTGCCGCGCCTGCAAGCAAGTTGCCGGGAAGAAGAAGTCAAAGAATGGACCCAAGCCTGAGACCGAAAGTGCTTTTATTGCAAGGGAAGGGTCCTTTGGAAGCGGAACTGCCCCAAATACTTAGCGGACAAGAAGGCCGGCAACACTAAAGGTATATTTGATATACATGTAATTGATGTGTACCTTACCAAGACTCGTAGTAACTCCCTGGGTATTTGATACCGTGCCGTTGCTCATATTTGTAACTCACAACAGGAGTTGCGGAATAAACGGAGATCGGCGAAGGGCGAGGTGACGATCTTGGCGTCGGGAATGGTTCCAAGGTCGATGTGATCGCCGTCGGCACGCTACCTCTACATTTACCTACGGGATTAGTTATAAACCTTAATAATTGCTATTTGGTGCCAAGTTTGAGCATGAACATTGTATCTGGATCTCGTTTAATACGAGATAGCTACTCATTTAAATCCGAGAATAATGGTTGTTCTATTTATATGAGAGAAATGTTTTATGGTCATGCTCCGATAGTCAATGGTTTGTTCTTAATGAATCTCGAGCGTAATGTTACACATGTTCATAGTGTGAATACCAAAAGATGTAAAGTTGATAACGATAGTCCCACATACTTGTGGCACTGCCGCCTTGGTCACATTGGTGTTAAGCGCATGAAGAAGCTCCATGCTGATGGACTTCTGGAGTCTCTGGATTATGATTCATTTGACACATGCGAACCATGCCTCATGGGCAAGATGACCAAGACTCCATTCTCAGGAACAATGGAGCGAGCAACCAACTTATTGGAAATCATACATACCGATGTGTGCGGTCCAATGAGTGTTGAGGCTCGCGGAGGATATCGTTATGTTCTCACTCTCACAGATGACTTGAGTAGATATGGGTATGTCTACTTGATGAAACACAAGTCTGAGACCTTTGAAAAGTTCAAGGAATTTCAGAATGAGGTAGAGAATCAACGTGACCGAAAGATAAAATTCTTACGATCAGATCGTGGAGGAGAATATTTAAGTCACGAATTTGGCACACACTTAAGAAAATGTGGAATCGTTTCACAACTCACGCCGCTGGAACACCTCAACAGAACGGGCGTGTCCGAACGTCGTGTCGCACTCTATTGGATATGGTGCGATCTATGATGTCTCTTACCGATTTACCGCTATCTTTTGGGGATACGATCTAGAGACAGCTACATTCACTTTAAATAGGGCACCGTGTAAATCCGTTGAGACGACCTTTGTATGAATTATGGTTTGGGAAGAAACCTAAGTCGTCGTTTCTAAAAGTTTGGGGATGCGATGCTTATGTCAAGAAACTTCAACCTGAAAAGCTCGAACCCAAGTCGGAAAAATGCGTCTTCATAGGATACCCTAAGGAAACCCTTGGGTATACCTTCTACCTTAGATCCGAAGGCAAGATCTTTGTTGCCAAGAACGGAACCTTTACGGAAAAAGAGTTTCTCTCGAATGGAGTAAGTGGGAGGAAAGTAGAACTTCGATGAAGTACTACCTCTTGAACAGGATAGTAGTGCAGCTCGTGAAAATGTTCCTGTGATGCCTACACCAACCGAGGAGGAAATTAATGATGATGATCAAGGTACTTCGGATCAAGTTGCTACTGAACCCAGAGGGTCCACTAGGACACGTTCCGCACCAGAGTGGTACGGCAACCCTGTCCTGGAAATCATGTTGTTAGACAACGATGAACCTTCGAACTATGAAGAAGCGATGGCGGGCCCGGATTCCAACAAATGGCTCGAAGCCATGAAATCCGAGATAGGATCCATGTATGAAAACAAAGTATGGACTTTGACAGACTTGCCCGATGATCGACGAGCGATAGAAAACAAGTGGATCTTTAAGAAGAAGACAGACGCGGATGGTAATGTTACTGTCTATAAAGCTCGACTTGTCGCTAAGGGTTATCGACAAGTTCAAGGGATTGACTACGATGAGACTTTCTCACCCGTAGCGAAGCTTAAGTCCGTCCGAATCATGTTAGCAATTGCCGCATACTATGATTATGAGATATGGCAGATGGTCGTCAAAACAGCGTTCCTTAACGGATATCTTAAGGAAGAGCTGTATATGATGCAGCCAGAAGGTTTTGTCGATCCTAAGAATGTCGACAAAGTATGCAAGCTCCAGGCTCCATTTATGGGCTGGTGCAAGCATCTCGAGTTGGAACATTCGCTTTGATGAGATGATCAAAGCGTTTGGGTTTATGCAGACTTATGGAGAAGCCTGCGTACATAAGAAAGTGAGTGGGAGCTCAGTAGCATTTCTCATATTATATGTAGATGACATACTTTTGATGGGAAATGATATAGAACTCTTGGACAGCATTAAGGCCTACTTGAATAAAAGTTTTTCAATGAAGGATCTTGGAGAAGCTGCTTATATATTAGGCATCAAGATCTATAGAGATAGATCGAGACGCCTCATAGGTCTTTCACAAAGCACATACCTTGATAAGATTTTGAAGAAGTTCAAAATGGATCAGTCCAAGAAAGGGTTCTTGCCTGTATTGCAAGGTGTGAGATTGAGCTCAGCTCAATGCCCGACCACGACAAAAGATAAAGAAGAGATGAGCGTCATCCCCTATGCCTCAGCCATAGGATCTATTATGTATGCCATGCTGTGTACCAGACCTGATGTAAACCTTGCCGTAAGTTTGGTAGGAAGGTACCAAAGTAATCCTGGCAAGGAACACTGGACAGCGGTCAAGAATATCCTGAAGTACCTGAAAGGACAAAGGACATGTTTCTCGTTTATGGAGGTGACGAAGAGCTCGTCAGAAGGGTTACGTCGACGCTTAGCTTCGACACAGATCTGGAATGACTCAAAGTCACAAACCGGATACGTGTATATGTTGAATGGTGGAGCGATGGCTGGTGCAGGTACCAAGCGAGAGCGTCGTGGCGGGATCTACATGTGAAGCGGAGTACATGGCAGCCTCGGAGGCAGCACATGAAGCAATTTGGGTGAAGGAGTTCATCACCGACCTAGGAGTCATACCCAATGCGTCGGGGCTGATCAAACTCTTCTGTGACAACACTGGAGCTATTGCCCTTGCCAAGGAGCCTGTGTTTCACAAGAAGACCAGCACATCAACTGCCGCTTCAACTCCATCCGTGAAAATGTTCAAGATGGAGACATAGAAATTTGTAAAGTGCATACGGATCCGAATGTCGCAGATCCATTGACTAAACCTCTTCCATGGGCAAAACATGATCAACACCAGAACTCTATGGGTGTTCGATTCATCACAATGTAACTAGATTATTGACTCTAGTGCAAGTGGGAGACTGTTGGAAATATGCCCTAGAGGCAATAATAAAAGCATTATTATTATATTTCCTTGTTCATGATAATTGTCTTTATTCATGCTATAATCGTATTATCCGGAAATCGTAATACACGTGTGAATACATAGACTACCATACGCCCCTAGTAAGCCTCTAGTTGACTAGCTCGTTGGTCAATGAGATAGTCATGGTTTCTGACTATGGACATCAGATGTCATTGACAACGGATCACGCCATTAGGAGAATGACGTGATGGACAAGACCCAATCCTAATCATGGCACAAGATCGTGTAGTTCGTTATGATAGAGCTTTTACAATGACAAGTGTCTCTTACTTAGACCATGAGATCGTGTAACTCCCGGATACCGTAGGAGTGCTTTGGGTGTACCAAACGTCACAACGTGAATCGGGTGACTATAAAGGTGCACTACAGGTATCTCCGAAAGTGTCTGTTGGGTTGACACGGATCGAGACTGGGATTTGTCACTCCGTGTCACGGAGAGGTATCACTGGGCCCACTCGGTAGTGCATCATCATATTGAGCTCAAGGTGACCAAGTGTCTGGTCACTGGATCATGCAATACTGGACTATTAAAGTGACTTGCCGGTAACGAGACTGAACGAGGTATTGGGATACCGACGATCGAGTCTAGGGCAAGTAACATACCGTCTGACAAAGGGAATAGAATACGGGGTTGCTTGAACCCTTGACATCGTGGTTCATCCGATGACAACATCGAGGAACATGTGGGAGCCAACATGGGTATCCAGATCCCACTGTTGGTTATTGACCTGAGGTCGTCTCGGTCATGTCGATGTCTCCAACCCGTAGGGTCTACACACTTAAGGTTCGGTGACGCTAGGGTTATTAGCAAGACAAGTATGTGATTACCGAATGTTGTTCAGAGTCCCGGATGAGATCCCGAACGTCACGAGGAGTTCCGGAATGGTCCGGAGGTAAAGATTTATATATGGAAAGTGGTTAAACGGACTCCGGAAAGTTTCGGGGGCATGCCGGTATTGTACCGGGGCCATCGGGAGGGTTCCGGGGGTCCACCGGGAGGGGCCACCTCCGGGGGGCCACATGGGCTAGTGGGAGAGGGAGCCAGCCCCTGGTGGGCTTGGTGCGCCTCCCACCTAGGGCCCATGCGGCTAGGGCTTGGGAGGGAAACCCTAAGGGGCAAAGGGGCGCCTAGCTTGGGGGGCAAGCCACCCCTTTCCTCCTCCCCTTTGGCCGCCGCCCCCATCTAGGATTTCCCCTAGATGGCCGGCCCCCCTTGCCCTCTCCTCCTATATATAGAGGGGTGAGGGGAGGGCTGCAATACACCATTGAAGGCGCAGCCCCTCCCCTCCTCAACTCCTCTCTTTCTCCGTACGAGCTTGGCGAAGCCACCTGCCGGAGAACTGCACTCAATTGCACCACGCCGTCGTGCTGCCATTGGAGTTGTCTTCCTCAACCTCTCCTTCATCCTTGCTGGATCAAGACGGAGGAGACGCCATCGTCTCCGCACGTGTGTTGAACGCAGAGGTGTTGTCCTTTCAGCTTGGTCATCGGTGATCGGAATCACGTTGGGAACGACTCCATCATCACCACTCCCTCGAACGCCTTCATTACTCGATCTACAAGTGGTATGTAGATGCTAACTCTTTCTCTTGACTCGTTGCTTAGATGAACTCATAGATAGATCTTGGTGAAACCTTAGGAAAATTTTAATTTTCTGCAACGTTCCCCAGAAACGAGATCTTGGTGTTTGATCTGAGTCTGGCCATTTGGTCTATACGCACTAACCATCTACGTGGGAGTAGTTATGGGTATCCCGACGTCGTGGTATCAGCCGGATTGGAACGTAAGCCTGCTCTTGTATTAAGGGGGCTAGTTCCGCTTTCGGCCGCGTACGCAACGTGCAGGTGTGCTATGGGCGATGGGCCTAGACCCCTGTGCGCTTAGGTTTAGACCGGCGTGCTGGCCTCTCTATTGTGCCTAGGTGGGGCTGCGACGTGTTGATCTTCCGCGGCCGGGCATGACCCAGGAAAGTGTGTCCGCCAAATGGGATCAAGCGTGTTGGGTTATGTGGTGCACCCTAGGAAGTTTAATCTATTCGAATAGCCGTGATCTTCGGTAACAGGACGACTTGGAGTTGTACCTTGACCTTATGACAACTAGATCCGGATACTTAATAAAACACACCCTTCCAAGTGCGGATACAACCCGGTGGTCGCTCTCTCTCTCGTGGTTACGAGGAGGGGATCGCGGGTAGGATTATGCTATGCGATGCTACTTGGAGGACTTGATCTGCTCTCTTCTACATGTTGCAAGACGGAGGCTGCGAGCGTAGTCTTCGGCGGTGATTAGCTATCCCCTCTTATTCTCGCATTCTCAGCCTACCCACTGATATGGCCCTTTACACATATATCCATGCATATGTAGTGTAGCTCCTTGCTTGCGGGTACTTTGGATGAGTACTCACGGTTGCCTTGTTCCCCCTTTTCCCCCTTTCTTTACTCGATTGCTGCGACCAGGCGATGGAGCCCAGGAGCCATATGCCACCGTCGATGACGACTACTACCCCGGAGGTGCCTACTACTACGTGCAGCCCGCTGACGACGACCAGGAGTAGTTTAGGAGGGTCCCAGGCAGGAGGCCTGTGCCTCTTTCGATCTGTATCCCAGTTTGTGCTAGCCATCTTATGGCACCTTGTTTAAACTTATGTCTGTACTCAGATATTGTTGCTTCCGCTGACTCGTCTATGATCGAGCACTTGTATTCGAGCCCTCGAGGCCCCTGGCTTGTATTATGATGCTTGTATGACTTATTTATGTTTTAGAGTTGTGTTGTGATATCTTGCCGTGAGTCCCTGATCTTGATCGTACACATTTGCGTGCATGATTAGTGTACGATTGAATCGGGGGCGTCACAAGTTGGTATCAGAGCCGACTGCCTGTAGGAATCCCCCTTCCATACTCCTTGGCCGAAATTGAGTCTAGACATTGCAAAAACCTTTACTAACATGGCTGTGTGTCTTAGAGGCACACGTCGCCATTGGGTGATAGTAGGATCTTTTATTCCTCGACCTATACTCTGGGACCCTGATCTCTCTTCTATTCGGGTTAAATGGTTTTGCTAACTCTAACTCTAGGTTCTCGAAAATACTTTCTCCCGGAGAGCCCCTTCATTCCAGATGATGGCACTGCTTCACCGTAAGATTCGAAGATACTCTTTGATATTCTCTCGAGACTTTGTGCCCATCACTTTTGCTATTCCGACCAATCGATAAATCCTTATGGATAACTACTTACACTTGCCATTCTTACGATCATCCCCCATTGATCTTGTTATTACAAGATACCCCGAAGTTTTCTCTATTGTCCCGAGAATACTTCGTGCCTACTGCCTAGCAGTTCTTTGCCACATGAATACCCCTTCAAATAAATCCTTGCACTTGTCGAGTATCCGCTCATCCCAAGTTGATTCATGTATTTCACAAAAGTCTTCGAAATGCCATTCGATTTTCCGAAAATCCCGAGCAGCCTATTCCTCTTGAAATTCTTGCTTGCTTGCATTATGGTTAATCCCATAAGTCTCGTAGTCTTATTGGCATCCCTTGTCATTATCATTCTGAGTACGATGACTCAATATGTTTGCGAATACACGCAATCATCATTGATCCTTATGAATTACCCTTCCGGCTGAGCCGCCATTCTTTTAACTAGAATTGGTTCCCGACCAATCCAATTGTCGTTGATTGTACCCTAAGGCTATTCCACTTATCCATCCCTAATCAGAGCATTGCTTCTGGTCCCTTGATTTGGAAATCATAATTCCTTTGCGATTGAGATTTGAGTTAGTCAGTTGTTTCTATAATCTGATCTCCTTGCATTCTTCTTCCCCTAGTTAAGTACCGATGCTCATGTCAGACCCCTTGTGGACCATCAGGTCCATTGTTGGATTTTATCCGTCAAAGATCCTTCATATTCAATAACTTTGTGAGACCTTCCCCTGATACATAATGCCTTTGGTAAATTGTATCCTCTGCTTTGTCAACCATGCTCTACCTCCGAGCTTGAGTTATTTACCCCTGAAGTTGATGGTATACATTCCTAAGATGCCTTGATGGGTTGAACCTATGCCCTCCTTAATATGTGTGAACTCGAAAATTTTCACGAGTCATACTCTTCTAGTGTTTTGCTAGATAAAGTTTAAACATTACAACTTCTCCGAAAAATGAGAAGTAAATGGAAGGTTATGCATTGAGGAAGTGGGAGTCGACCTTGAACCTTTGTGTTCATGCCCATGGACACGATGTAGATCCTATCATGGAAGCTTCTTGAAATAATAACTATTCCTTTGGTATAAGTTCATCTTATATCCGATTTGATCATTTATGACCGTGGTTTCCGACCATGTTCTCCTTTAAATACCATTTCTCGTGCAAGTTTAAGCACTTGTCTTCTACAGAGTAATACCCTCAAATTCAATCTCTACTTTGATTTGTCGTCGAGTATTACCCCCTGGTATCTCAAGATTATCACGGAACTGCATAACTTCTTATGAGTTCTTCATCAAGTGCTACATTCTCATTGATTCCAATTTTTCACGGGCTCTGAGTTATTTAACACTCAAAGACACCGATAACTGACTCGAGTCCGCATCGCGATTAAGCAACTCTTGGTAACCTTCATTACTTACGAGTTTGAACTCAATCACGTCATTCCTAGCCTGCTTGGCTATATCCTTGTCGTGCCGATTTTAACTGTGCTACCTGGTCCTCTTCCCCAGAAAGATAATTTTGACAATAAGCTAAGCTTACGTCGATCTTCCTCATCATATCATTTCGCTTTGGACAACAAGCTTGATTTTGAGTTTGTGTCGCACGCATGATTCCAATAACCTTTTGCTTCATAATTCCTTTGACTTGATGTTATCGCCGATCGATTACATCTTCATGAAATCTCTCGACAACTGTGTCGTGATCATCATCAACATCCTAAGCTCTACCAAGATATATATCGAATTCTTGATGAGTAATACCATCCTTGCCCCTCGATGTTTCGTGTTATCATCGACCACTTTATTGCCCTCCGTTCAGCACAAACTTGTTCGTGTTCTATGTTATACCTTGAGTTCCTTGCTATTCAGCATTTGTTCTTCTTCACCTTGGAGTATTACCATCTTTTATGTCAAGAATGTCGTGGGAATTTCACCACCTCTTAAGAATTCTTGGTGTAGTGATACTTCTCACCATCACCATTCTTTCTTGGTCCTCGTGTTGATTCCAACCGGGGTACCAACAAGTGAACGGTGTTGTTTGGATTATGCACTTCTAGCAACCCTATTGCTTTGAAGTTAGTGGTCGGCCGTTCATTCTTAGACTATTGATTATTGAATCACCATTCTGACATTGGTCGTGCAACCCAACCGATATTTCGGGCGCACCTTTCAACCAATGTTTAATTGTGTATGTTTTCCTCGAGCATACTTATATCGTTTGATCTGACAAATGTTATCTCCTTATCCACATAATTGTGGAGATCCATCTTTTGGATACCTCGTTGAATTATCGCTGAGTCCATCAGCCACCTCATCATCCTCTTCTTGCTTTAATGATGAACTCTTGTTTCGGAACTCGCTTCCATAGTTCATTTCCCGAGAATCTTCGTGTCATCTCGTCAATTTGTGTCGCACCTTTTCTCCTCGAGCATCGTGAGTTTGAGGTATCCTGACCCCAAGCAGATCTAAATCTAGCTCGGATATGATGGTTGGAACATAATTCCAAGAGTTATAACACTGGTCTTTTATGACCCGGTAAGGTGATGTCATGCCCAGCACCCCTGGCCGGAGGACCTAATGTTATAGTTTTCCTTTTTAGCAAGGTTATCCATTCTTCCATGTGGAAATTGTAAGACTTATTCTACAAGTTATTCCTGATGGATCCTTTGTGTTTCCAAAGTCTGATCTTCACCTGATGACCATGTCAATGCTATCTCGAGCATGCCAATGGTACTCCGATTTTCAACAGGAACATTTGCAGCACGATGCTAAATTTTATTTATCATTCATCCTAACACCGTTGTATGGGTAATATCATGAAATTCCTTCCCTTTTTTTTAAATGGTTTCTCTATTTTCTATCCTGTCATGGATATCATGCTCGCTTGTCTTTGGGAAGGACATACCCCACGATATATGTGTTTAAACACATTTTTCCTTCCATTGTTTTGATTAAATCTGATAACCACTTTTCCTTTCCATTGGTTTGTTTAAACCTTCTTGTGGTCTATATAATCTAAGCAGTATTATTCTCCTGCTTATGTAAGCACATCGTGGTACAATTCTGCCAGTAAGACCCTGTTACTATTGCTGGTGACATTTCGGTAACCACCGATGGACGAGAACTTTGCCTATTGGTCCGCCTCGATGCAACGAGCAGGAAAATGGTTCTCTTCATCCCTCGCCCTTGGTACCAACATTGTTGCCGACATAACTAACATGGTACTCTCTAACATGCCTTGCTATCATGACCGTGCAAGATGTCACTGCTCCTATTAAAAAAAACCACATGGTGGGCCATAACCCACAGTTCCACAGGATCGAAACCTGACTGTCCTGTACACCCCTATTCCCAAAGTTATTCTCTCGCGTGGCCTCGTAAGTAATTTACGAGCCACCTTCGAGAGGTCATCGCTTCGCTATCGCATTTAATACTTGTTCCCATTGCTCTGAACCCCTTTCACACTTTGTTTCAGGCAAGGAACGATTGCCTATGCGCTTCAAACTTCTATTTTGCACATTCTTACTTTGCTAACGATATTTTCTTAAGTTTCAGTTCGAGAGTTGCTATCCGCCACCCTTCCCGATGTTATCGACCAGATAGTCGACCTTGCAAAGGTCTGTTCTCCCGGAATGCCCACCCTTTATTCTTTCGTAAGTACGATGGAGTTCCTGAAGAAAAGGCGCCGACTTCATCATGATGACCTGAAGCAGAGAAATGAAGACATCAATATATTGAACCGGCCTCTTCGAGAAGAGCAAGCCAGGATGAGAAGACCCGCTAGATTCGTTACCAAACCTTCCCCTTACTCCTCTTAAATCTCGGACGAGATTTCTTGTAGTGGAGGAGAATTGTGACACCCGTAATCAAGCTACAAGAACCCTCCGGTAATGATGCCATGTAACCACGACATCGTTGTTAATCTCAGATTAGTTCAAACCGCTTTCAAATTCAAATTCAAAATCTAGTCAAACGGTAAAAGTTTTGAGAAAGTCAAATCTAAAATGTTCAAAGTGTAGCAAATAAATCATAGATGAGTATGGTGGTGGATCCAAATTAACATACAATGTTTAAGTGCATTAGTTAATAGGAACAGCAATAAACACTAATTTAAACGTCTCTTAAATGATTAAATTATCGAAAACTACTTTTTATAACTACAAGAATAATTGTGGCAGTGGTATAAATACTATTAGTAATCTAGGTGCTAACTATATGTTTTATAAAACTAAAACAATTAGGTAATAAAATTAAAACAGAAAGAAAAAACTAAATAAAAAATAAATAAAAAAACAAAACAAAACAAAAGAAGCGCCTCATTTGGGCCTCTTGGCCGAGACGGCCACCCACGCGGCCCAATCGGCCCACCCCGGCCGGATAACCCTCACTCCACCCCAAACCCTAACCGAACCAACCCTCCCCTCACTCTCCCTCTCCCTCGATCCAGATCGGATCGGGCCGACCATGTCGTCAGCCGGTGCCGCCTGCCCTCACCGCCCCTAAATCCCTGACCCGTCACCTCTCCTCGACGACGCCCCTGCGTCGGCAGCGACCACGCCCGCCCAGACGACCACCAGACGGATCGACCCCGCCGCCCCGCTCAAGGCCTCACCGCCTCCGGCGCCCGCCATCGCCTGCCGCCCGCTTACTCGGGCCTTCCCGGCGCGCTTTGCACCTCTCATGGCTGGTGAGCCCCTCCGTCCGACTCTCCTCCGAAGCCCCCATCACGCTGTGTGCTCCGCCAGCGTCCTCGCGCCACCGCAGCTGCCCCGACGCCACAAGACGACCACAGCGCCCGGCGCGATTGGGTTTCGCCCGACTTCGCGCCTGCCGCTTCACCACGCCGCCATGCGCCCCGCCACCGCAGCTCGCCGCTTCCGCCGCGGCCGGGCGCCGTATCCGCCGCCTTGCGCCACCACTCCTGCTCCGGCCGCCTGGCCATGGCCTTACCCTCTCCCGCCATCGCTGCCGGGCGCAGCTGCTGTCTCTACAGCCGGCTACCGGGTTCTGCCTCGCCCTTTAGCCCACGCAACAGGCTGAGCCCACGATGAAGCGGGACCCACACCTGTTAAAACAAAAAATTAGAAATAAAATATTAATTAAATAGTTAATTAAATTAATTAACTTAATTAATTAGGTTCAGCTTAAACTAATTAAAATCTATTATCCTAATAACCTAGTTAGACCGAATTAACTAGTTAGTTAATGTAATTAATGACAAGTTTTGACCGCTGACCGACCAAACGTTGACTTGTCAACAGGACCCCGACCACTCTGCCAGCCTCCTGTACACTTCTGTGTACGCAGAGCTGGGTGCACCTAGCATTTAGCTATTTAATTTCGAATTAAATTAAATCCAGAAAATCTAGAAAATGATTAAATCTTTATAAATTAATATATAATAATCTATAACTCGGATGGATAAACTTTGTACATGAAAATTGCTCAGAACGACGAGACGATTCCAGATACGCAACCCGTTCGTCCGCCACACACCCCTATCATATCAAACTCGCAACTTTTCCTCCGCTCCTTCCGCTGAAAACACGAAACACCGGGATACTTTCCTGATGTTTCCCCCTTCACCGGTATCACCTATCCTCACGTTAGAGCACCTCTAGCACCGCATTTGTCATGTTATGCTTTGATTGCTCATATTTATTATGTTCCCCTCCGTTACTTTTCCAGAGACCCGAGACCGGTACCCACAGCATTCTCCATCGACTACGGTGTTGACGAGACCCCTCTCTCTTGCCGTGAGCAACCAGTAAGCCCCCCTTTGATCACCAGATATCGCCTACTCTTCTCTCTATACTGCTTGCATTAGAGTAGTGTAGCATGTTACTGCTTTCGCTAATCCTAAACTGCTGCATAGCCTGTCCTTGCTACTCCGTTGTTACCTTTACCTCGCTATCCCATCGCTTAGTATAGGATGCTAGTGTTCCATCAAGGCCCTACACTCTTGTCCGCTCGCCATGCTATACTCTTTGGGCTGTGATCACTTCGGGAGGTGATCACGGGCATATACTATATACTTTTACATCGTTACATTACCGTGATACTGTTCGGAGATGGGGGCTGAAAGGACAGGTGGCTCCATCTCGGTGAGAGGTGGGCCTCGGGTTCCCCACGCCCACGCATCGTTACTTTGTGGCGGAGCGATAGGGCAGGTTGAGACTACCTGGGTGAGGGGTGGGCCTGGCCCTTGTCGGCGTTCGCGGATACTTAACACGCTTAACGAGATCTTGGTGTTTGATCTGAGTCTGGCCATTTGGTCTATACGCACTAACCATCTACGTGGGAGTAGTTATGGGTATCCCGACGTCGTGGTATCAGCCGAAGCACTTCATGACGCCAATGACCGAAAGTGGCGCTGGCCGGATTGGAACGTAAGCCCGCTCTTGTATTAAGGGGCTAGTTCCGCTTTTCGATCCAGACGTCACATAGCGTGCAGTGTGTGCTATGGGCGATGGGCCTGCACAATGCACTTAGGTTTAGACCGCGGTCGGCCTCTCTGTTGTGCCTAGGTGGGGCTGCGACGTGTTGATCTTCCGCGGCCGGCATGACCCGTGAAAGTGTGTCCGCCAAATGGGATCAAGCGTGTTGGGTTATGTGGTGCACCGCAGGAAGTTTAATCTATTCGAATAGCCGTGATCTTCGGTAATGTGATCGACTTGGAGTTGTACCTTGACCTTATGACAACTAGAACCGGATACTTAATAAAACACACCCTTCCAAGTGCGGATACAACCCGGTGGTCGCTCTCTCTCGTGGTTACGAGGAGGGATCACCGGTAGGATTATGCTATGCGATGCTACTTGGAGGACTTCACCGCTCTCTTCTACATGTTGCAAGACTGAGGCTGCCAGCGTAGTCTTCGACAAGATTAGCTATCCCCCTCTTATTATGGCATTCAAGTTCACCCATCGATATGGCCCTTTACACATATATCCATGCATATGTAGTGTAGCTCCTTGCTTTATGGGTACTTTGGATGAGTACTCACGGTTGCCTTGTTCCCCTTTTCCCCTTTCTTTACTCGATTGCTGCGACCAGCGATGGAGCCCAGAGCTGATGCCACCGTCGATGACGACTACTACCCCGGAGGTGCCTACTACTACGCAGCAGCCCGCCGACGACGACTGTGAGTAGTTTAGGAGGGTCCTGTGCAGGAGGCCTGTGCCTCTTCGATCTGTATCCCAGCTTTGTGCTAGCCATCTTATGGCACCTTGTTTAAACTTACGTCAGACTCGGATATTGTTGCTTCTCGCTGACTCGCCTATGATCGAGCACTTGTATTCGAGCCCTCGAGGCCCTGGCTTGTATTATGATGCTTGTATGACTTATTTATGTTTTAGAGTTGTGTTGTGATATCTTCCCGTGAGTCCCTGATCTTGATCGTACACATTTGCGTGCATGATTAGTGTACGATTGAATCGGGGGCGTCACATACCTCATACGAGCCGGGAGTACAAGGTAATAATAAAGGTACTGATTTTGTTACTCCACATAAATTTGTTGAATGGCTTGTTGGTTTAAGTACACCATGTGTTGAGATAAATGCAATTGCCAATGATTTGATCACACCACCTACTTTAGATGATTATGTTGCTGATTTGAGGTTACCATTTGATCACACAACAGAAACACCTAATGTTTCGAAGGCACCTCTTTTTGAAGCTGATTCTTTTACTGATTTGAGTGCACCCGTTGAATTAAAGGCCACTGAGATTTTACCATGTGACTTAATAATTAAATCTGGTTTGGATCACATACAATTGGTTAAACAGGATGAAGTAGTAACTAAATTTTCCCATGGTAATTCTTTGTATTCTATTTTGATGGATCCACATATGTGCTTGTCACATGTGAGAACCAAAATATCTGAAATCACATGTTTCATTCTATGGAAAGTATTTATGCGCCTAATCTTACTTTTAACTTGGTTGGTGAGGACCGTGTAGACAATGAATTTTTGGTGCATAGAATTTGCACCACATGTGATGATCTTGCTAGCTTGAAAGAGAATGTTAGTATGCCAATGTTTATTCATTTTGATATGACCTCCAATCCAGGTGATGCCTATATGTCGAATGACTTGTTGCTTGATTGCTTATTTCCATCAGTAGAAGTATGTAGTTTTGAAACAATTCAATATTATTCACCAATATTGGGATGGTTTAATGATGCGCGTTACAAATCAGATTATATGAGTATGTGCTTCACTTATATGTGTAAACTAAGTTGCTCGTATATTTCTTGCGATAATTCTTTGGACTTTTATCTCATGAGATATGCTAATTGCTCATGTATCAAGACATTAATAGTGCAACAACGAAGAGACATTAAAACAGATGACTTATACATATACCATCTATACACCTTGTATCTTTATTTATTCTACTTTCAGATTATCCAAAGCCGAGGACGACTTTGTTTTCAAGAAAGGGAGGATGATATGGACACGGCCCCTACAGATATAACCATAGTTGATATGTGTGAAGAGAATTATAAGGTGAATTCTAATAAAAAATATATGGTTTGTTATTTTGTTATTCAAAATAGAAATACAACACAATATATTATTATATGCAGAATTACAGAAGACATGCACAAACCTCAAGTCAAGATGCGAAGACTAATTTTCCACACATATGTGCGAGGATTATTTATTCGAAGGAATCAGACAAGACCAACAAACATGCATATGTTTCAAGTTCCAAATCCAAGAGATGCTCATGTTGTGCAATGCAACATATTAAGATGTGAGCATACGCTGGTGCATATGCATGCATTTACATGCATGTACGTCCAGGAGATGGGCCAAGACCTTGCATGTGGCGTAGGAGAGGACAAAGGAATGGGCCAAGTTGGGCTAGTGCTACGCCATATCATCCACGCGAGGGAGTTGCAGCCGCCGGCGGCGTTCGCTTTAATAAATAGCTAGCTTAAGTTAGGATTTAGATTCGGGTTTTATTGTATTGTCTACCCATCGCTACAATTCGCATCTACGAGACGTGTCGGACTACCTCCTTGTAAGATCCACAGTGGAATCCCAACTTTTCATCTAGTTCGTGTGCTTAATTTATCATCCGCAATTTCAGTTGTAATTCACCTTTGTTCTTGCCGGTTCTTCGGTTGCTTTCAGGAACTTGAACCTCGTTGTTCAGGTTGATCGTGCCTATGGCAAGGTCAATAACCATCGGAGATTGGTTTAGCGATTGTCGAGGCGTATCGTCGGGTACGGTATAGCCGGATCATCAAGGTCAAAATCCATCAAATCGATAGTTATCCCCACTCTCATCGAAAGATCGGGCCACCGTCATATCAATTATTATCCACACCGTTCGGTCGTGCAAGTGAAAGGCAATAATGACGATATATGATGGACTGATTGAGATGAGAGAAGCTGGTATGAACTCGACCTATCTTGTTTTTGTAAATATGATCTGTTCATCGTTCCTGATTCAGCCTATTATGAATGAAACATGTTTGCAATGACAATTAGATATTATAGTTGCTCATGCCATGCTTAATTAGCTAGGAGTTTATAATGGTTTACCTTGCGTGCCAACATGCTATTAAAATGGTTGTGATGTGGTATGATAGGGTGGTATCCTCCTTTGGACGATTCGAGTGGCTTGACTTGGCACATGTTCATGCATGTAGTTGAAACAAAATCAACATAGCCTCCACGATATTTCCGTTCATGGTGAATTATATCCTACTCATGCTTGCACTCAGTGTTGATTAATTTTAATGCATGTCCATGACTGTTGTCGCTCTCTAGTTGGTCGCTTCCCAGTCTCTTTCTAGCCTTCACCTGTACTAAGAAGGAATACTGCTTGTGCATCCACTTTCATAAACCCCAAAGTTATCCCATATGAGTCCACCATACCTTCCCATATGTGGTATCTACCTGCCGTTCCAAGTAAATTTGTATGTGCCAAACTCTAAACTTTCAAATGAAATTCTGTTTTGTATGCTCGAATAGCTCATGTATCAACTAGGGTTGTCTATATCTTCCATGCTAGGTGGGTTATTCTCACGAGGAGTGGACTCCGCTCCTCATTCACGAGAAAATGGCCGGTAACCGGGATGCCCAGTCCCATGCTCAAACCAAATCAAAATAATTGCAAACAAAACTCCCCCACGATAGTTGTTAGTTGGTGGCACCCGTTGTTTCGGGCAAGGCATGGATTGATGCTTGTTGGTGGTGGGCAAGTATAAACTTTACCATTCTGCTTGGGAACCACCTATAATGTGTGTAGCATGGAAGATATAGAGATCTCTTGGTCGTTATGTTGACAATGAAAGTATGCCGCTCAAAATATTATTCATCTCTATTTCAAAACTCGAGCTCTGGAACCTCTACAAATCCCTGCTTCCCTCTGTGAAGGGCCTATCCGTTTACTTTTGTGTTGAGTCATCATCCTCTTATTAAAAAGCACCAGTTGGAGAGCACCACTGTAATTTGCATGCATTACTATTAGTTTACATTGAGTATGACTGTGACTCGATCTCTTTTACCATGAATTACAATGTGTTAGTCAGTCCTTGATATTCAGAGGTGCTCTACATTTATGTTTTGCGGTCTCACAAAGGGCTAGCGAGATACCATCTTGCTATATCATATTATGATTGTTTTGAGAAAGTGTTGTTATTCGAGATTTATTATTATTGCTCGCTAGTTGATTATGCCATTGATATGAGTAAACATGAGACCTAAGTGTGATTGTTAATATGGTTAGTTCATAATCTTTGCTGAAAACTTGAATGCTGGCTTTACATATTTACAACAACAAGAGCAAACAAAGTTTGTAAGAGTTTTTCTTTATCACTTTCAGTTTGTCAACTGAATTGCTTGAGGACAAGCAAAGGTTTAAGCTTGGGGGAGTTGATATGTCTCCAAGGTATCTACTTTTCCAAACACTTTTGCCCTTGTTTTGGACTCTAACTTGCATGATTTGAATGGAACTAACCCGGACTGACGCTGTTTTCAGCAGAATTGCCATGGTGTTATTTTTGTGCAGAAATAAAGTTCTCCGAATGACCTGAAACTTCACGGAGAATATTTTTGGAATAAATAAAAAATACTGGCGAAAGAATCAACACCAGGGGGCCCACACCCTGTCCACGAGGGTGGAGGGCGCGCCCCCTGCCTCATGGGCCCCCTGAGGCTCCACCAACCTCAACTCCAACTCTATATATTCACGTTCAGGGAGAAAAAAATCAGATAGAAGGATTCATCGCGTTTTACGATATGGATCCGTCGCCAAGCCCTAGTCTCTCTCGGGAGGGCTGATCTGGAGTCCGTTCGGGGCTCCGGAGAGGGGAATCCGTCGTCGTCGTCATCATCAACCATCCTCCATCACCAATTTCATGATGCTCACCGTCGTGCGTGAGTAATTCCATCATAGGCTTGCTGGACGGTGATGGGTTGGATGAGATTTATCATGTAATCGAGTTAGTTTTGTTAGGTTTTGATCCCTAATATCCATTATGTTCTGAGATTTATGTTGCTATGACTTTCCTATGCTTAATGCTTGTCACTAGGGCCCGAGTGCCATGATTTTAGATCTGAACCTATTAGGTTTTTATGAATATATGTGAGTTCCTGATCCTACCTTGCAAGTCAATAGTCACCTATTATGTGTTATGATCCAGTAACCGCGAAGTGACAATGATAGGGACCACTCCCGGTGATGACCATAGTTTGAGGAGTTCATGTATTCACTAAGTGTTAATGCTTTGGCCCGGTACTCTATTAAAAGGAGGCCTTAATATCCCTTAGTTTCCGATAGATTTTGGGGAACATAGTAATTTACTCGTAGACTGAAAGCGGAAGCGTTATGACAACGCGGTTGATGTAGTCGTACGTCTTCATGATCAACCGATCCTCAATACCGAACGTACGGCACCTCCGTGTTCAGCACATGTTCAGCTCGGTGACGTCCCGCGAACTCACGATCTAGTAGAGCTTTGAGGGAGAGCTTCGTCAGCACGACGGCGTGATGACGGTGGTTATGAAGTTACCGACGCAGGGCTTCGCCTAAGCACCGCTATGATATGACTGAGGTGTATTATGGTGGAGGGGGGCACCGCACACGGCTAAGAGAGATTAATGATCAACTTGTGTGTCAATGGGGTGCCCCTGGCCACGTATATAAAGGAGTTGAGAAGGGGGGAGAGGGTCGGCCCCTATGGCGCGCCCTGGAGGAGTCCTACTCCCACCGGGAGTAGGATCCCCCCCCTTCCCTAGTTGGACTACGAGAGAAGGAAGCGGGAGAGAGGGAGGAAGGAAAGGCCCCCCTCCTAGTCCGATTCGGACCCGTAGGGGAGGGGGCGCGCGGCCTGCCCTGGCCTCCTCTCTCTCTCTCTCCACTATGGCCCATTAAGGCCCATACAATTACCGGGGGGTTCCGGTAACCTCCCGGTACTCCGGTAAAATCCCGATTTCACCCGGAACCATTCCGATGTCCAAATATAGGCTTCCAATATATTGATCTTTATGTCTTGACCATTTCAAGACTCCTCGTCATGTCCGTGATCATATCCGGTACTCCGAACTACCTTCGATACACATAAACTCATAATACTGATCGTCACCAAACTTTAAGCGTGCGGACCCTACGGGTTCGAGAACTATGTAGACATGACACAGACACGTCTCCGGTCAATAACCAATAGCGGAACCTGGATGCTCATATTGGTTCCTACATATTCTACGAAGATCTTTATCGGTCAAACCGAATAACAACATACGTTGTTCCCTTTGTCATCGGTATGTTACTTGCCCGAGATTCGATCGTCGGTATCTCAATACCTAGCTCAATCTCGTTACCGGCAAGTCTCTGTACTTGTTCCGTAATGCATCTTCCCGCAACTAACTCATTAGTCACATTGCTTGCAAGGCTTATAGTGATGTGCATTACCGAGAGGGCCCAAAGAAACCTCTCCAACAATTGGAGTGACAAATCCTAATCTCGATCTATGCCAACTCAACAAGTACCATCGGAGACACCTGTAGAGCACCTTCATAATCACCCAGTTTCGTTGTGATGTTTGGTAGCACACAAAGTGTTCCTCCGGTAATCGGGAGTTGCATAATCTCATAGTCATAGGAACATGTATAAGTCATGAAGAAAGCAATAGCGGTAAACTAAACGATCAAGTGCTAAGCTAGCGAAATGGGTCAAGTCAATCACATCATTCTCCTAATGACGTGATCCCGTTAATCAAATGACAACTCATGTTTATGGCTAGGAAACTTAACCATCTATGATCACCGAGCTAGTCAAGTAGAGGCATACTAGTGACACTCTGTTTGTCTATGTATTCACACATGTATTATGTTTCCGGTTAATACAATTCTAGCATGAATAATAAACATTTATCATAAAATAAGGAAATAAATAATAAATTTATTATTGCCTCTAGGGCATATTTCCTTCAGTCCCCCACTTGCACTAGAGTCAATAATCTAGATTACACAGTAATGATTCTAACACCCATGGAGTCTTGGTGTTGATCATGTTTTGCTCGTGGAAGAGGCTTAGTCAACGGGTCTGCAACATTCAGATCCGTATGTATCTTGCAAATCTCTATGTCTCCCACTTGGACTTGATCCCAGATCGAATTGAAGCGTCTCTTGATGTGCTTGGTTCTCTTGTGAAATCTGGATTCCTTTGCCAAGGCAATTGCACCAGTATTGTCACAAAACATTTTCATTGGACTAGATGCACTAGGCATGACACCTAGATCAAATATGAACTCATTCATCCAGACTCCTTCATTTGTTGCTTCCAAAGCATCTATGTACTCCGCTTCACACGTAGATCCCACCATGACGCTGTGTTTAGAACTGCACCAACTGACAGCTCCACCATTCAATATAAACACGTATCCGGCTTGCGATTTAGAATCGTCCGGATCAGTGTCAAAGCTTGCATCAATGTAACCATTTACGACGAGCTCGTTGTCACCTCCATAAATGAGAAACATATCCTTAGTCCTTTTCAGGTATTTCGGGATGTTCTTGACCGTTGTCCAGTGATCCGCCCCTGGATTACTTTGGCACCTCCCTGCTAAGCTAATAGCAAGGCACACATCAGGTCTGGTACACAGCATTGCATACATGATAGAGCCTATGGCTGAAGCATAGGGAACACTTTTCATTTTCTCTCTATCTTTTGCAGTGGTCGGGAATTGAGTCTGACTCAACTTCACACCTAATAACACAAGCAAGAACCCTTTCTTTGCTTGATCCATTTTGAACTTTTTCAAAACTTTGTCAAGGTATGTGCTTTGTGAAAGTCCAATTAAGCGTCTTGATCTATCTCTATAGATCTTGATGCCCAATATGCAAGCAGCTTCACCAAGGTCTTTCATTGAAAAACTCTTATTCAAGTATCCTTTTATGCTATCCAGAAATTCTATATCATTTCCAATCAACAATATGTCATCCACATATAATATTAGAAATGCTACAGAGCTCCCACTCACTTTCTTGTAAATACAGGCTTCTCCAAAAGTCTATATAAAACCATATGCCTTGATCACACTATCAAAATGTGTATTCCATCTCCGAGAGGCTTGCACCAGTCCACAAATGGATCGCTGGAGCTTGCACACTTTGTTAGCACCCTTTGGATCGACAAAACCTTCTGGTTGCATCATATACAACTCTTCTTCTAGAAATCCATTGAGGAATGCAGTTTTGACATCCATTTGACAAATTTCATAATCATAAAATGCAGCAATTGCTAACATGATTCGGACAGACTTAAGCATCAATACAGGTGAGAAAGTCTCATCGTAGTCAACCCCTTGAACTTGTCGAAAACCTTTCGCAACAAGTCAAGCTTTGTAAACAGTAACATTATCGTCAGCGTCACTTGAAGATCCATTTATTCTCTATGGCTTGCCGATCATCGGGCAAGTCAACCAAAGTCCACACTTTGTTCTCATACATGGATCCCATCTCAGATTTCATGGCTTCAAGCCTTTTTGCGAAATCTGGGCTCACCATCGCTTCTTCATAGTTCGTAGGTTCGCCATGGTCAAGTAACATGACCTCCAGAATAGGATTACCGTACCACTCTGGTGCGGATCTAACTCTGGTTGACCTACGAGGTTCGGTAGTGATAGCCCACAAGTGTAGGGGACCGCAACAGCTTTTGAGGGTAAAGTATTCAACCCAAATTTATTGATTCGACATAAGGGGAGCCAAAGAATATTCTTCAGTATTAGCAGTTGAGTTGTCAATTCAACCACACCTGGATAACTTAGTATCTGCAACAAAGTATTTAGTAGCAAAAGTGCTATGATAATGTGACGCCCTCGATTCAATCGTACACTAATCATGCACGCAAATGTGTACGATCAAGATCAAGGACTCACGGGAAGATATCACAACACAACTCTAGACACAAATTAAAATAATACAAGCTTTATATTACAAGCCAAGGGCCTCGAGGGCTCGAATACATAAGCTCGAATACACAAGAGTCAGCGGAAGCAACAATATCAGAGTACAGACATGAGTTAAACAAGTTGGCCTTAAGAAGGCTAGCACAAAAGCATC
The DNA here is from genome assembly GCA_021605145.1 of Aegilops bicornis. Taxonomy (NCBI): domain Eukaryota; kingdom Viridiplantae; phylum Streptophyta; class Magnoliopsida; order Poales; family Poaceae; genus Aegilops; species Aegilops bicornis. The sequence goes on from CM038671.1 coordinate 676,858,454, forward strand.
TACGATCGAAAAGGCAAGGCCTCTTGCCTGGGAGCCTCCTAACTACTCCTAGTCGTCGGCGTCCGTCACGTAGTAGTAGGCACCGGTGGTGGCATCTGGCTCTTGGACTCCGACATCTGGTTGCATCAACCGGAAAGAAAAAGAAAGGGGGAAAATGGGTTGCAAAGCAACCGTGAGTACTCATCCAAAGTACTCGCAAGCAAGGATCTACACTACATATGCAACATTATCAAAGGAAGGCTGTATATGTGGACTGGGCTGCAGAAATGCCAGAATAGAGAGAAGGCCTAGTCCTATCGAAGACTAGCATCTTCTGGAAACCACCATCTTGCAGCAACAGGAGGGAGTAGAGTAGCATAAAGTAAAGTAGTAGTAGTGTTATCAACCTCGGCCAGAGATCCTTTCTCGACTCCCTGCGAGAAAGAAATCCCAGAGCCATACTATCCAGCTTATCATCACAATCCATTTCTCATCACCATCCAATTCTCATCACAAGTATCCGGTTCTAGTTGTATCGATCGATACAACTCCAAGTGTCCGCTACGTGAGGACAAAGCTATCGATAGATGTTTTTCTTCCCGTAGGGGTGCACCAACTTACCCACCACGCTCGATTAACTCCGCCGACACACTTTCCTGGTCATGCCCGCCTCGGCCAAACAATACGCCGCAACCCGACCTAGGCTTAATAGAGAGGCCAAGACGCCGGACTAAACCTATGCCCCTGTGGGTCATGGGCCATCTCCCCGGAACTCCCCTGCACGCTAAGAGGGCGGCCGTGAGCGGACCTAGCTACCTCCTTAAAAAGGTAGGAGCTTACGGTCCAACCCGGTAGCGCCGCCGGGCCGACATCTATTAAACTTCGGCTGATGGATACGACGCAGAACGCCCATAGTATGCCGACGTGATGGTTAGTGCTATCAGGCCAGAGGCCCCTTGGATCAAATATCCAAATCGTAGTGGATTAGGAACGCGCGGTAACAAGCATAGACTCACGAAAGATGTGACCCCGTTGCCCCGTCTCGAGGACTTGCGGCAAGGGCCAGGAATGCCCGGCCACACCTCGTAATTATCTCGCGGGCACCCTCCATGTCAACCCGTCTCCACATCACTCGCAATTAAGCTCGCGCGGGTACCCCTCAGGGTCGACCCGTCTTTCCAAGTAACAGTGGTAAAGTCCAAGTATCCGTGTGTCCAAACATCAAGGGGAAAACCCGAGGAATCACCCCCGATGAATTCCACTAGATGTAATCATCAAGGTGAACGTAGGAGGAATCGCCCCCGAGGTTCACACTTGAGGGGTTGCACGACAGAGTCGTATCGGAAGTGGTTAAGGAGGAAATCACCCTCGATGACCACGACCGAATGACTACACTACATGGTTAACATCAGGAGTGTTGAAGAGGTCTCACCCTCGGTACTCGATAGTAACCCAGTAGTGTCGAACAACTAAGGGGAAAGTGATGTGCGGTGCTGGGGCCTGGTCTTCGATGATGAAGCAGGGGCAACGAGGACAAGGCGTGGTTCACTGATGGATCTCTAACCAACCTATACTAAGCAGTTTAGGATAAGCAGGTAAGGTACAACAGCAGGTTACAAAAGCAGGCTATGCATCAGAATATGAGCAATCAATAACAGTAGCAAAATCTAATGCAAGCATGAGAGAATGGAATGGGGGATATCGGGATGATCAAAAGGGGGGCTTGCCTGGTTGCTCTGGCAAGGAGAGGTCGTCGATGGCGTAAGTCGATCACGAAGCAGCATCGGCCTCGGGGTCTACCGGAGAGAAGAGGGGGGAGAAACAGTAAATATAAAGCAAACGTAGCATAACAGAACAACAGGCAGAGCTAGATGTGTTCTAACGCGGTGTTACACGATACCGGCGAGGGGGGAAGTCAACCGGGAATGTTTTCCCGGTTCCGGACCTGTTGAGCAGATGATGACCGGAGGGGAATGTTCCATGTTCAGATAGTTAGATGCATCGGCGAATTAAGCGAGACCGCGTAACAGGATTCGTTGGATTTTTCTGAGCAACTTTCATGCAGAAAACATTTTCATCGGAGTTACAGTTTAATTACTATGAATTTTCAAAGATTAAACCATTTTCTGGAATTATTTTCTTATCTAAAACAACATTATCCAGAACAATAGTGGATGATGTCAGCATGACGTAGAGGTGATGTCAGCAGTTAATAGGATGGTTGACTACGGTCAAACCTGACCTGTGGGTCAAGTGGGACCCACATGTCAGCGACTGCGGCACTAACAGTTGATTAAATTGACTAACAGAACTAATTAGGGGTGTGGGCCCAACTAGTCAGTGACTGATTAGCGATTAAAACTACTTAACAGATAAATTAACATTTTATTTATTTATAAAACCTGTTAATTAGCGCGGGGCCCACATGTCAGTGGGCAGAGTGCCTAGTCAGCAGTTGACCCAGTCAACTGGGTCAACTAGGATCCGCGGGGCCTGTGGAGCGATGTCACGAGGCCCACTTGCCAGGTCACGTCGGCGACGACCTGAGACTCGACGCCGGTGACCAAAACTACGGCGGCGCGGCCTCGGATGTGGCCGGAAAAATGTGCTCCGGCCACCGTTTTGCTCGCACTTCGGCGCGTTCTAAAGCGGAGACCAAACCGCGTCGAACTGTGGCGGTCTCGCGGCCAGGGAGGCTCTACGGCGACGACGGCGAGCACGTCGGCGGCGGAGCTCGCAGGTGCGCTACCGGGAGGCGGCTGCGGTGCGAATTTGCGCGCGCGTTCGGGCTCATTCAAACGCGGGAACGTCACCGCGTCGTTCTAACCCAACGGCGCCGGCTATGGTGGTGGTGAGCGGCGAGCGGCAATGAGTTCGGGCGGCGGACAGAAAAAAATGGCACGGCGGCGAGCTAGCTACAGTGATGCACAAGGCGCGAGGAGAGGAAAGGAGGGAGGGAGGAGCTCACCGAGCGGCTGACGGTGGCCTGTGGTCAGTTTAGTAGCAGCAGAGCTCGACGCAGACGGGGGCGCGTCGGTGGTCGACAGGGAGGCGACCTCGAAGCCGAAGACGCGGGGCCTCTCCGGCTCCTGCTGGTGGGCGATAGGACGAGGCCGAGGCCTGCAGTAGCTACGAACGCCTGGCGCAGCCTGGGTGGCGCCGAGCTGCTGGACGCATTTACAAAGCGGCGGCTGTGGAGGGGTTCGGTGAGGCGGGGGATCTGTGGAGGGATGGCCGAGAGGGAGAGGGAGGGGAACGGAGAGGCGGGAGTGGCGGTAGGTGAGGGGCGAGGACTCGAGGCGTCGGGGGGCGTGGAGGCCTTATCCTCTCGCGGGGGTCGTCGCCGACGAGGTGGTTCGGCGGCGACCAGCCTCCTGTAGCGACGCACACCAGGGGAACAGTGGGGGAGACGACCGGGGCGGGGAGCTGGGCCTGGCCGGTTGGGCCTGTCTCTGTGGCCTTAGGCCCAGGGGCAGGGGGGGTTCCCTTTTCCTTCTTTTTTTTGCATTTCGATTTCTTTTCTCTTTTTACAGAATGCTTTGCAAATTTTTAGAGCTGCCAAAAGGATTCTGTAAAATGTAGGACTTGGCCACATAATTATAATGCAATGTTTGATACAGCCACAAAAAGTTTGGAAGAAGTTTGAATTAGATGGAATTACAAAAAGATGGAAAAGCAATTAATTTGCTGAGTGGCACTGTTTTAATTTGCTATAGTCCATCTTAGCTTGGAGGTGATGTTGTTTTCCTTAACAATCATTTGTTATGGAATTTTTACTAAATGATGGACTATTTTGCAACAACTTTTGTGCAACTTCAAAAATCACTTGCAAATTGAATTTGATTCCAAAGTGGGATTTCAAATGAGATTTGAATCAAAGGTGATTAAGCACTGTTTGGAAAAATTATTAGCTTAATCACAGTGGGTTACTGTAGCATGACACTGGGGGTGTTACAAATCTCCTCCACTACAAGAAATCTCGTCCTGAGATTTAAGAGGTGGAGTAAGGGGAAAGACTCGGGAAGGAAGGAGCTCAACACAAGATAGGTACGTGGGGACTATGTGAGTGAACGTGGCATAGAGGCATCTCTCGAGTTAAAATTCAAGAAAGTCATCGAGAGCAAGGTGAGGTGCAATAAGAAGCTTCAACCTGGTAGACAATCGTTTGTTGCCTGAAACAAAGGGGGTGAAAGAGGTTCAGAGCAATGGTAATAAGTATCATGTCTGATACCAGAATAGATCGCCTCTCGGAAGGCGGCTCGGGATTTTCATATGAAGCTAAGTGTGAGAAATAACCTTAGAAACAAGGGTGTACAGGAGAGCCAGGTTTCGATCTTGTGGAACTGTGGGTTATGGGCCCACCATATGGGTTAAAAGTAGAAAGAGCGGTGACATGTTACACGGTTATGATAGCAAGCTTTGTCGGAGGATAGTCTGTCAGTTATGTTGGCAACCACGTTGGTACCAAGGGCGAGGGACGAAGAGAACCATATTCCTGCTCGTTGAACGAGGCGGACCAATCGGCAAGGTTCACGTCCATCGGTGGTTACCGGAATGTCATCAACAATAGTAACAGGGTCTCACTGACAAGGTTGTACATCGGGGTATTGTATAAGCAGGGAATTATTTCTTCTTATATCATATAGATCACAAGAAGGTTAAACAAACCAATGGAAAGGAAATTGTGGTTATTAGATTAATTAGAACATTGGAAAGGAAAATGTGTTTACACACAAGAATTGGGAGTATATCCGTCCCAAGGGGAAGCGGAGCAGGATATACATGATATGACAGCAAGTTCAAAAGCATTTAGATAAAGAGGGCGAGGGGATAATCATGATATTACCCATACAACGGTGTTTGGATAATAGATCAAGAACAGTTAGCATTGCGCTCCCAATGTTCTTGTTGATGATCAGAGTACCACACACATGCTTCGGGATAGTGTTGGCATGGTCATCAGGGAAAGGTCAGACTTCGGATACACGAAGGATCCATCGGAACAACTTATAAAATAAGTCATACAATTCCAGCAAGAAAAAGATGATTTTGTGGCCGGTGAGCTCAGGAACAATTCATCGAGGGGGCAAGGATGGTATTTCTCATCATGAATTAGATTGATACCCTGGAACAGCTCAGAATGTTGGTGATGATCATGGCACATTTGTGGAGAGATTTTAAGAAGATGTAATCGATCGGCGATGACATCAAGTCAAAGGAATGATGAAGCGAAAGGTTATTGGAACCATGGGTACAACACAAACTCAAAATCAAGCTTGTTGTTCAAGGCGAAAAGATCTGATGAGGAAGATCGATGTAAGCTTACCTCATCATTGAAAATTGTGCTCGGGAAAGAAGGACCAGGTAGCACAGTTAAAATTTAGCACGACAGGGATATAGCTGATCAGGCTAGGAATGACTAGAAGGATTATTAAACTCGTAAGCAACAAATATTACTTAGAGTTATCGAATCGGAGTGCGGAATCGATTCACTTACCATTGTTCTCGAGTGACCAACCACTCAGAACCCGGGGATATTGGAATTGGTGATCAATAGTAGTTCGATGAAGAACTCATAAGAAGTTATGTAGTTCCTGCGATATTCCCGAGATACCAAGGGGTAATACTCGAGGGTAAATCAGAATAGAGGTTGGGCAGGCATATTGGTTTGCAGAAGACAAGTGCTTTAGCTTGTCCGCGAAATGGGATCAAAGAAGAAGAATAATGGTCGGAACCACAGTTGCAAAGGATCAAATCCCAGATATAAGATGATCTTATAGCATGGGGGTTAATTAATTTTAAGAGAAGCTTCCATGATAAGATCTACATCGTGTCCATGGGCATGATCCCAAAGTTCAAGGTCGACTCCCACTTCTTCAATGCATATCATTTCATTTACTTCTCGCTTTCGATGAAGTTGTAGTGTTGGAATGTTATCTGGCTAAACACCAGAAGAGTAAGACTCGTTAAAACTCTCGGGTTCAAACGGATTATGGGAGGCATAGGTTCAACCCAGAGGGGCATCTTAGGAACCTATTCCACCAACTTCAGAAGTAAACAACACAAGCTCGAAAGCTGAGCATGGTTGGCAAAAGGAGAGGATACAATTACCAAAGGCAATATGTATCTGGGAAAGAACTTCACGAGGTTCTTTGAATACGAAGGACACTATCGGATGATAATCCAATAATGGATCCGACGATCCACAACGGAGCTGATGTGAGTATCGATATTCAATCAGAAGAAGAAATAATGCAGAGGCATCAGATTTTGGAAATATCTGATAATTCCAAAGCTTAAATGCAAAGGAATTATGATTTCCAATTCGGGGGATCAGAAGCAGATGTTTTAATCAAAAGATAAGAAAGTTGAAAATACATAGACCGACAATCATTCATTGTTTGATTTGCCGAGAACCAGCTCATGCCCCGAGTGGAGTCTGAGCCAGAAGGATAAATAATTACCAGGGAATAACTAATGAATGTGCGCATTCACGCATATGTCGAATCAATAGGATAAGAATGACAATCTCACAGGAGTTTAAAGAATATTGTTAGACATATGGAATTAACCATAATGCAAGACGATAAGGAAAAACAGGAGCAATAGGCTATTGAGGATTATCGGAAGATCGAATAGTATTCAAAGAATTTTGTGAGACATATGAACAACTGGGGATGAACGAAGCCCCGAAAAGTGTGACAAATTATTCATAGGGTTATTCAGGTGGAAAAGAGCTGCAAGGCAGTCGGAAAAAGATTCTCGAAAGTCGGAGAATACTTTTCGGTATCTTGTAAAAACAAGAACAACCAGGGATGGAAGTATGAACGGCGAGCTACGCAGTTATCCATAAGGATTCAATGGTGTTAAGGGATTGCAAAAGAAATGGACACAAGTTTTCAGGAGTAGATCGGAGATTATCTTCGAAGTCTTCTCGTGAAGCAGGCAACCATCCAGAATGAAGGGGCTCTCCGGGGAAAGTCGTTACGCGAACCTAATGTAGTTAGTAAATTTATTTAACCCGAATAGAAGAGAGAACAGAGTCCCAGAGTATAGGTGAGGAGTAAAAGATCCTAATACCACCCAATGGCGACGTGGGCCCGTAAGACACACAACCAATGTTAGTAAAAGTTTTTCAGTGACTAGACTCAACTTCGGCCAAGGAGTTGGAAAGGGGGCTACCTACATGCGATGGGCTCGATACCAACTTGTGACACCCTCGATTCAATCGTACACTAATCATGCACGCAAATGTGTACGATCAAGATCAAGGACTCACGGGAAGATATCACAACACAACTCTAGACACAAATTAAAATAATACAAGCTTTATATTACAAGCCGGGGGCCTCGAGGGCTCAAATACATAAGCTCGAATACACAAGAGTCAGCAGAAGCAACAATATCTGAGTACAGACATGAGTTAAACAAGTTTGCCTTAAGAAGGCTAGCACAAAAGCATCTACGATCGAAAAGGCAAGGCCTCCTGCCTGGGAGCCTCCTAACTACTCCTAGTCGTCGGCGTCCGTCACGTAGTAGTAGGCACCGGTGGTGGCATCTGGCTCCTGGACTCCGACATCTGGTTGCATCAACCGGAAAGAAAAAGAAAGGGGGAAAATGGGGAGCAAAGCAACCGTGAGTACTCGTCCAAAGTACTCGCAAGCAAGGATGTACACTACATATGCAACATTATCAAAGGAAGGCTCTATATGTGGACTAGGCTGCAGAAATGGCAGAATAGAGAGAAGGCCTAGTCCTATCAAAGACTAGCATCTTCTGGAAACCACCATCTTGCAGCAGGAGGAGGGAGTAGAGTAGCATAAAGTAAAGTAGTAGTAGTGTTATCAACCTCGGCCAGAGATCCTTTCTCGACTCCCTGCGAGAAAGAAATCCCAGAGCCATACTATCCAGTTATCATCACAATCCATTTCTCATCACCATCCAATCCTCATCACAAGTATCCAGTTCTAGTTGTATCGATCGGGATACAACTCCAAGTGTCCGCTATCGTAGGACAGGCTATCGATAGATGTTTTCTTCCACGTAGGGTGCACCAACTTACCCACCACGCTCGATTAACTCCGCCGACACACTTTCTGGTCATGCCCGCCTCGGCCAAACAATACGCCGCAACCCGACCTAGGCTTAATAGAGAGGCCAAAGACGCCGGACTAAACCTATGCCCCAGGGGTCATGGGCCATCTCCCCGAACTCCTTGCGCTATGTAGGGCGGCGGTGAGCAGACCTAGCTACCTCCTTAAAAAAGGTAGGAGCTTACCATTCCAACCCGGCGCGCGCCGCTCAGTCGCCGACGTCTATTAAACTTCGGCTGATGCATACGACGCAGAACGCCCATACTATGCCCACGTGATGGTTAGTGCTATCCAGGTCAACCCGTCTCCACATCACTCGCAATTAAGCTCGCGCGGGTACCCCTCAGGGTCGACCCGTCTTTCCAAGTAACAGTGGTAAAGTCCAAGTATCCGTGTGTCCAAACATCAAGGGAAAAACACGAGGAATCACCCCCGTTGAATTCCACTAGATGTAATCATTAAGGTGAACGTAAGAGGAATCACCCCCGAGGTTCACACTTGAGGGGTTGCACGACAGAGCCGTATCGGAAGTGGTTAAGGAGGAAATCACCCTCGATGACCACGACCGAATGACTACACTACAGGGTTAACATCAGGAGTGTTGAAGAGGTCTCACCCTCGGTACTCGATAGTAACCTAGTAGTGTCGAACAACTAAGGGGAAAGTGATGTGCGGTGCTGGGGCCTGGTCTTCGATCCCATTGATCGGGTCTTCGATGATGAAGCAGGGGCAACGAGGACAAGGTGGGGTTCACTGATGGATCTCTAACCAACCTATACTAAGCAGTTTAGGATAAGCAGGTAAGGTACAACAGCAGGTTACAAAAGCAGGCTATGCATCAGAATAGGAGCAATCAATAACAATAGCAAAATCTAATTCAAGCATGAGAGAATGGAATGGGCGATATCAGGATGATCAAAAGGGGGGCTTGCCTGGTTGCTCTGGCAATGAGAGGTCGTTAGTGACGTAGTCGATCACAGGGGCAACATCGGTCTCGGGGTCTACCGGAGAGAAGAGGGGGAGAAACAGTAAATATAAAGCAAACATAGCATAACAGGACAACAGGCAGAGCTAGACGTGTTCTAACGCGGTGTTACACGATACCGGCGAGGGGGGAAGTCAACCGGGAATGTTTTCCCGGTTCCGGACCTGTGTTAGACAGATGACCGGAGGGGGAATGTTCCATGTTCAGATAGTTAGATGCATCTGACAGGTAAACAGACCGCGTAACAGGATTCGTTGGATTTTTCTGAGCAACTTTCATGCAGAAAACATTTTCATCGGAGTTACAGTTTAATTACTATGAATTTTCAAAGATTAAACCATTTTCTGGAATTATTTTATTATCTAAAACAACATTATCCAGAACAGTAGTGGATGACATCAGCATGACGTAGAGGTGATGTCAGCAGTCAATAGGATGGTTGACTAGGGTCAAACCTGACCTGTGGGTCCAGTGGGACCCACATGTCAGCGACTGCGGCACTAACAGTTGATTAAATTGACTAACAGAACTAATTAGGGGTGTGGGCCCAACTAGTCAGTGACTGATTAGCGATTAAAACTACTTAACAGATTAATTAACATTTTATTTATTTATAAAACATGTTAATTAGCGCGGGGCCCACATGTCAGTGGGCAGAGTGCCCAGTCAGCAGTTGACCCAGTCAACTGGGTCAACTAGGATCCGCGGGGCCCAGGAGCAGTGTCACAGGGGGCCCACTTGCCAGGTCACGTCGGCGAGGACCTGAGACTCGACGCCGGTGACCAAAACTGCGGCGGCGCGGCCTCGGATGTGGCCGGAAAAATGTGCTCCGGCCACCGTTTTTCTCGCACTTCGGCGCGTTCTAAAGCGGAGACCAAACCGCGAACTGCGGGCGCGGTCTCGCGCCAGTGGAGGTTTCTACGGGCGACGACGGGCGAAAGCACGTCCGGGCGGCGGAGCTCGCATGCGCTTACGGGAGGCGGCTGCGGTGCGAATTTGCGCGCGCGTTCGGGCTCATTCAAACACGGGAACGTCACCGCGTCGTTCTAACCCAACGGCGCCGGCTATGGTGGTCGGAAGCGACGGCAGCGACAGGTTCGGGCGGCGGGCAGAAAAAAATGGCGCAGCGGTGAGCTAGCTACAGTGATGCACAAGGCACGAGGAGAGGAAAGGAGGGAGGGAGGAGCTCACCGAGCGGCTCACGGTGGCCTGTGGTCAGTTTAGTAACAACAGAGCTCGACGCAGACGGGGGCGCGTCGGTGGTCGACAGGGAGGCGACCTCGAAGCCAAAGACGCGGGGCCTCTCCGGCTCCTGCTGGTGGGCGATAGGACGAGGCCGACGCCCGTGCAGCTACTGAACGCCCTGGCGCAGCCTGGGGTGGCGCCGGAGCGCGCGGACGACGGCAGGTGGCGACAGGTGGGGTTCGGTGAGGCAGGGGATCTGAGGAGGGATGGCCGAGAGGGAGAGGGAGGGGAACGGAGAGGCGGGAGTGGCGGTAGGTGAGGGGGGAGGACTCGAGGCGTCGGGGGACGTGGAGGCCTTATTCTCTCGCGGGGTTTGTCGCCGGCGAGGTGGTTCGGCGGCGACCAGCCTCCTGTAGCGACGCGCACCAAGGGAACAGTGGGGGAGACGACCGGGGCGGGGAGCTGGGCCTGGCCGGCTGGGCCTGTCTCTGTGGCCTTAGGCCCAGGGGCAGGGGGGTTCCCTTTTCCTTCTTCTTTTTTTGCATTTCTATTTCTTTTCTCTTTTTACAGAATGCTTTGCAAATTTTTAGAGCTGCCAAAAGGATTCTCAGAAATGTGGGACTTGGCCACATAATTACAATGCAATGTTTGATACAGCCACAAAAAGTTTGGAAGAAGTTTGAATTAGATGGAATTTGCAAAAGATGGAAAAGCAATTAATTTGTCGAGTGGCACTGCTTTTAATTTGCTATAGTCCATCTTAGCTTGGAGGTGATATTGTTTTCCTTAACAATCATTTGTTATGGAATTTTTACTAAATGATGGACTATTTTGCAACAACTTTTGTGCAACTTCAAAAATCACTTGCAAATTGAATTTGATTCCAAAGTGGGATTTCAAATGAGATTTGAATCAAAGGTGATTAAGCACTGTTTGGAAAAATGATTAGCTTAATCATAGTGGGTTACTGTAGCAAGACACTAGGGGTGTTACAGATAATAAAGGTAACAGTAGCAAAAGTAAAGATAAATGTTTTTGGGTTTTTGTAGTAGTTGTAACAGTAGCAACGGAAAAGTAAATAAGCGAGGAACAATATATGAAAAGCTCGTAGGCAATGGATCAGTGATTTATAATTATGCCGGATGCGATTCCTCATGTAATAGCTATAACATAGGGTGACATAGAACTAGCTCCAATTCATCAATGTAATGTAGGCATGTATTCCGTAAATAGTCATACATGCTCATGGAAAAGAACTTGCATGGCATCTTCTGTCCTACCTTCCTGTGGAAGCGGGGTCCTAGCGGAAACTAAGGGATATTAAGGCCTCCTTTTAATAGAGAACTGGAACAAAGCATTAACACATAGTGAATACATGAACTCCTCAAACTACGGTCATCACCGAGAAGTATCCCGATTATTGTCACTTCGGGGTTGTCGGATCATAACACATAATAGGTTACTATAGACTTGCAAGATAGGATCAAGAACACACATATATTCATGAAAACATAATAGGTTCAGATCTAAAATCATGGCACTCGGGCCCTAGTGACAAGCATTAAGCATAGCAAAGTCATAGCAACATCAATCTCAGAACATAGTGGATACTAGGGATCAAACCCTAACAATACTAACTTGATTACATGGTAAATATCATCCAACCCATCACCGTCCAGCAAGCCTTTGATGGAATTACTCACGCACGGCGGTGAGCATCATGAAATTGGTGATGGAGGATGGTTGATGATGACGACTGCGACGAATCCCCCTCTCCGGAGCCCCGAGCGGACTCCAGATCAGCCCTCCCGAGAGAGATTAGGGATTGGCGGCGGCTCCGTGTCGTAAAACGCGATGAAAACTTTCTCTCTGATTTTTTTCTCCCCGAACCTGAATATGTGGAGTTGGAGTTGAGGTCGGTGGAGGTCCAGGGGGCCCACGAGATAGGAGGGCGCGCCCTAGGGGGGGCGCCGCCCTGTCTCGTTGATAGCCTGTGGGCCCCCTGGTGTTGATTCTTTCGCCAAAAATTCTTCTTAATTCCAAAAAGTGCCTCCGTGGATTTCCAGGACATTCCGAGAAATTTTCTTTTCTACGCATAAAACAACATCATGGCAGTTCTGCTGATACTTGACGTCGATCGAGGTTAGTTTCATTCAAATCATGCAAGTTAGAGTCCAAAACAAGGGCAAAAGTGTTTGGAAAAGTAGATACGTTGGAGACGTAACAACTCGCCCAAGCTTAAACCTTTGCTTGTCCTCAAGCAATTCAGTTGATAAACTGAAAGTGATAAAGAAAAACTTTTACAAACTCTGTTTGCTCTTGTTGTTGTAACATGAAAAGCCAGCATTCAAGTTCCAGCAAATATTATGAACTAACCATAATCACAATAACACCTAGGTCTCACAATTACTCATATCAATAGCATAATCAGCTAGCAAGCCATAATAGTAAAACTCAGATGACAACACTTCCTCAAAATAATCATAACATGATATAACAAAATGGTATCTCACTAGCCCTTTCTGAGACCGCAAAACATAAATGCAGAGCACCTTTAAAGATCAAGGACTGACTAAACATTGTGATTCATGGTAAAAGAGATCCAGTCAATTCATACCCAATATAAACCAATAGTAATGAATGCAAATGACAAGGTGCTCTCCAAATGGGTGCTTTTAATAAGAAGGGTGATGACTCAACATAAAAGTAAACAGATAGGCCCTTCGCAGAGGGAAGCAGGGATTTGTAGAGGTGCCAGAGCTCGATTTTAAAATAGAGATTGAATAACATTTTGAGCGGCATACTTTCACTGTCAACGCAACAACTATGAGATGGCTATATCTTCCATACTAGATGCATTATAGGCAGTTCCCAAATAGAATGGTAAAGGTTTATACTCCCCCAACCACCAACAAGCATCAATCCATGGCTTGCTCGAAACAACGAGTGCCTCCAACATATAATAGCCCTGGGGGAGTTTTGTTTAATAATTTTGATTTGCTTTGATCTTTTTGGATCATGGGACTGGGCATCCCGGTTACCGGCCCTTTCTCGTGAATGAGGAGCGGAGTTCACTCCTCTTGAGAATAACCCTAGCATGGAAGATATAGGCAGCCCTAGTTGTAACATGAGCTGCTCGAGCATACAAAACAGAATTTCATTTGAAGGTTTGGAGTTTGGCACATATAAATTTACTTGGAACGGCAGGTAAATACCGCATATAGGAAGGTATAGTGGACTCATATGGAATAACTTTGGGGTTTAAGGAGTTAGGATGCACAAGCAATATTCCCGCTTAGTACAGGTGAAGGCTAGCAAAAGACTGGGAAGCGACCAACTGAGAGAGCGACAACAGTCATAAACATGCATTAAAATTAATTCACACTGAGTACAAGCATGAGTAGGATATAATCCACCATGAACATAAATACCGTGAAGGCTATGTTGATTTGATTCAACTACATGCGTGAACATGTGCCAAGTCGAGTCACTCAATTCATTCAAAGGAGGATACCATCCCATCTTACCACATCATAATCATTCTAATAGCATGTTGGCACGCAAGGTAAACCATTATAAGTCATAGCTAATCAAGCATGGCACAAGCAACTATAATCTCAAAATATCATTGCAAATATGTTTACTTCATAATAGCTGACTCAGGAATGATGAACTCATCATATTTACAAAAACAAGAGAGGTCGAGTTCATACCAGCTTTTCTCATCTCAAAAAGTTCATCATATATCGTCATTATTGCCTTTCACTTGCACGAATCGAGCGATGTGTATAATAATAAGAGTGCACGTGCATTGGACTAAGCTGGAATCTGCAAGCATTCAACTCAAGAGAGAAGACAGGGTAATATGGGCTCTAAGTTAAATAAACAATCATGCATATGAGAGCCACTAAGAATTTTCAATATAGTCTTCTCGACCCCCAAAAGAAAGAAAAGAAAATAAAACTATTTACACGGGAAAGCTCCCAAAAAATAAGAAGAAGAACTAGGAATCTTTTTGGGTTTTCATTTTAATTCAACTACAAGCATGGAAATTAAACTAACTATTTTTTTTGGCTTTTCTTAAAGTTTATCGAACACACAAGAAGAAAACTAGAAAAAGAAAATTAAACTAACATGGATAATACAATGAAAGAGTATGAGCACCGACGACTAGTGTGTGAACATGAATGTAAAGTCGGTGAGAAATACGTACTCCCCCAAGCTTAGGCTTTTGGCCTAAATTGGTCTAGTACCAAGGATCGCCTGGCTGATATCCGTAAGTGAAACCGGGGTTGCACTGAGATGCAAAGGCAACCGCCTCCTGAGGAGCAGCGTGTTGGCGAGCTGCCTCCATTCCCCTCTCGTATTCAGCTGCTTCTTCCCTGGTGACAACATATCGTCCTTTTGCCTGGTAATCAAAAAGATAGGGAGCAAGAAGAGTAACAGGGACAACGTTGCGTCTGTCATAGATTAGTCTATAATGGAGGAATTGTTCATTCCTCTCAAGAAAATGATGATTGTACATAGCTTCTTTATCCAAATAAACAGGAGGTAAAATCATATCCCCCTCTCGTGGGGCTATATTAAGATAATTAGCCACATGGGTTGCATAAATTCCACCAAATAAATCCCCCTTTCTACTATTATTGTGCAACCTACGTGCAACTATTGCCCCCAAGTTATAACCATTGTAGCCTGAAACAGCACTCTTGAGGACACAAAGATCAGGGACACACATGTGGCATGCTTCGTATTTACCGTTAATGCATTTACCAATAAAGAGAGCAAAATAATGTATAGCAGGAAAATGAATGCTCCCTATGGTAGCTTGTGCTATGTCCCTAGATTCTCCCATAGTAATACTAGCAAGAAAATCTCTAAATTCATATTTGCGAGGATCATTAATATTACCCCACTACGGGAGTTTGCAAGCAGGTATGAAATCCTCTAAATCCATGGTATAAGATGTATCATAAATATCAAACATGACACTAGGAGAATTGCGCGCACATATATATTGGAACCTCCGCACAAAGGAATCGGTTAATTGATAATATTAAGGACACTTATCTTGTACGAAGTCCTCCAGCTGGGCATTACGCACATACGCGTCAAATTCCTCCTTGAAGCCTGCTTCGACCATAAAATCATCGGAGGGCCACTCACAAGCTCGTACATTTGCGTCCTCGGCAATTCAACATCTTGCTCACGTATAGCAATCCTTGGCCCTTTCTTTGCCGAGGAACCACCTTGGTACATTCTTCTAAGCATAATTCTTTTTCTGAAAATTTCTGAAATTTTAGTAACTTCAAAATAAAAGTGAATAAAACTAAACAAGATTGATAGCAACTACTCCTACAAGTGCCTAGAGCCTATATCATGCATTGGAATTGCTTGGGACCTCAAAATTTAACATGCAAGCTCAAGAACATTGTCATCTATGCAGCAAAAATTTGCAATGAATAAAGCACTAGAACAAAAACTAATTGGACCAATGGAGGAGTCACATACCAAGCAACAATCTCCCAAAGTTGTTTTGTGAATGGAGCTTTGAGCAAGGAGATCGAAAATCGCAGCAAAACGAGCTAGACCTCGTGCTTGAGCTGGATGGGGATTTTTTTGGGTAGAAGATGAAGTGTGTGGGTGCTGGCATAAGTTGAGGGGGGCCACCGGGGGCCCACGAGACAGGGGGGGCGCGCCCTATAGGGGGGCGCCCTTCACTCTCGTGGCCTGGTGCTTGCCCCTCCTGCAGTGATTTCAGTGCCTAAAATCCTCAAATATTCCAAAAAAAATCATACTAAATTTGCAGGGCATTTGGAGCACTTTTATTTTTGGACTATTTTTTAATGCTCGGATAATTCAGTAAACAGACGGATAATACTATTTTTGCTTTATTTATTCTAAATAACAGGAAGTAAAAAGAGGGTACAGAAGGTTGTGCCTTCTAGTTTCATCCATCTCATGATCATCAAAATGAATCCACTAACAAGGTTAATCAAGTCTTGTTAACAAGCTCATTCCGAATAACACGGAACCGGAGAAATTTCGAATAACACTAAGTTACCTCAAAGGGGGTATGAAAATCCCCAACAATAAGAATATCATACTTTTTCTTGACAGTAGGGAGAGGAAATTCAAAACCTCCAATAATAATAGTTGGAATTTTTTTAATAGAATTAATGCTATGAACTTGAGATTGTTTCCTCGGAAAGTGTACCGTATGCTCATTACCATTAACATGAAAAGTGACATTGCCTTTGTTGCAATCAATAACAGCCCCTGCAGTATTAAGAAAAGGTCTACCAAGGATAATAGACATAGTATCGTCCTCGGGAATATCAAGAGTAACAAAGTCCGTTAAGATAGTGACATTTGCAACCACAACAGGCACATCCTCACAAATACCGACAGGTATAGCAGTTGATTTATCAGCCATTTGCAAAGATATTTCAGTAGGTGTCAACTTATTCAATTCAAGTCTACGATATAAAGAGAGAGGCATGACACTAACACCAGCTCCAAGATCACATAAAGCAGTTCTAACATAATTTCTTTTAATAGAGCATGGTATAGTTGGTACCCCGGGATCTCCAAGTTTCTTTGGTATTCCACCCTTAAAAGTGTAATTAGCAAGCATGGTGGAAATTTCAGCTTCCTAGATCTTTCTTTTATTTGTAATGATATCCTTCATATACTTAGCATAAGGATTTACTTTCAGCATATCGCTTAAGCGCATACGTAAGAAAATAGGTCTAATCATTTCAAAGCAAAGCGCTCAAAATCCTATCATCCTTTGACTTGGATGGTTTAGGAGGAAAGGGCATGGGTTTCTATACCCATGGTTCTCTTTCTTTACCGTGCTTCCTAGCAACAAAATCTCTCTTATCATAACGTTGATTCTTTGATTGTGGGTTATCAAGATCAACAGCAGGTTCAATCTCTACATCATTGTTTTTGCTAGGTTGAGCATCAACATGAACATTATTATTAACATTATCACTAGGTTCATGTTCATCACTTGATTGTGTTTTAGCATCAGAAATAGAAATATCATTGGGATTCTCAGGTGTGTCTACAGTAGGTTCACTAGAAGCATGCAAGGTTCTATCATTTTTCTTTTTCTTCTTTTTAGAAGAACTAGATGCCTCTAGATTATTTCTCTGAGAATCTTGCTCGATTCTCTTAGGGTGGCCTTCAGGATACAAAGGTTCCTGAGTCATTCTATCAGTTCCAGTAGCCACTCTAACAGCAAAGTCATTTTTATTATTTAATTCCTCAAGCAAATCATTTTGAACTTTAAGTACTTGCTCAGCTTGAGTAGCAACCATAGAAGCATATTTGCTAATGAGGTGAAGTTCATCTTTAATTCTAGCTATATTATCGCCTACACGTCCTATCTCGAAAGCATTATTCTTTAACTCTCTACCAACATAAGCATTAAAACTTTCTTGTCTAGCCATAAAGTCATCAAATTCATCTAAGCATGGGCTATGAAATTTAGTAGAAGGGATTTCAACTTTATCATATCTATAGAGAGAATTTACATTTACTACCTGTGTCGGGTTATCAAGACAATGTGGTTCTTCAGGCGGTATATTAAGACCATGTATTTCTTCAATAGGAGGTAAATTCTTAACATCTTTAGCTTTAATACCTTTTTCTTTCATTGATTTCTTTGCCTCTTGCATATCTTCAGGACTGAGAAATAAAACACCTCTCTTCTTCGGAGTGGGTTTAGGAATAGGCTCAGGAGTTGGCTTAATTGGTTCAGGAATTACTTCAGGAATTGGCTTGGGAAGAGTCCAATTGATTTCATTAGTCAACATGTTATTAAATAATATTTCAACTTCGTCGACTGTTCTTTCCCTGAAAACGCAACCAGCACAACT
This sequence comes from Aegilops bicornis, assembly GCA_021605145.1. Classification (NCBI taxonomy): domain Eukaryota; kingdom Viridiplantae; phylum Streptophyta; class Magnoliopsida; order Poales; family Poaceae; genus Aegilops; species Aegilops bicornis. The sequence goes on from CM038671.1 coordinate 676,876,585, forward strand.
ATCCAAGTAGTCCTTGGAAGCATCGGTAAGTCCATTATAAAAGATATCAAGTATTTCATTTTTCTTAAGAGGATGATCAGGCAAAGCATTAAGTAACCAGAGAAGCCTCCCCCAAGCTTGTGGGAGACTCTCTTCTTTGATTTGCACAAAATTATATATTTCCCGCAAGGCAGCTTGTTTTCTTATGAGCAGGGAAATATTTAGCAGAGAAGTAATAAATCATATCCTGGGGACTACGCACACAACGAGGAGCAAGAGAATTATACCAAGTCTTAGCATCACCATTTAATGAGAACGGAAATATCTTAAGGATATAAAAATAGCAAGACTTCTCATCATTAGTAAACAGGGTAGCTATATCATTCAACTTGGTAAGATGTGCCACAACAGTTTCAGATTCAAGGCTATAAAAAGGATCAGATTCAACTAAAGTAATTATCTCAGGATCATCAGAGAATTCATAATCCTTATCAGTAACACAGATAGGTGAAGTAGCAAAAGTAGGATTGGGTTTCATTCTAGCATTAAGAGATTGCTGCTTCCATTTAGCTAATAATTTTTTAATATCATATCTATCATTGCAAGCAAAGATTTCCCTAGCAGCTTCTTCATTCATAACATAACCCTTAGGAACAACAGACAATACATAATCACTGGGAGAACCTTCATCATCACTATCATCAATAATAAGTTCTTCAGTAATTTCATTCCCCCTAACTCTAGCAAGTTGTTCATCAAGAAATTCACCTAATGGCAAAGTAGTATCACGCACAGAAGTAGTTTCACTATTCATAGCAGAAGTGGCATCATCAATAACATGCGACATATCAGAATTCATAGCAGTAGCAGGTTTAGGTGTCGCAAGCCTACTAATAACGGAAGGAGAATCTAGTGCAGAGCTAGATGGCAGTTCCTTACCTCCCCTCGTAGTTGAGGGCAAAATAGTAGTTCGGTCATCTTTCAAGTTCTTCATAGTGATCAATAGATATAAATCCCAAGTGACTCAGAGAATAGAGCTATGCTCCCCGGCAACGGCGCCAGAAATTAGTCTTGATAACCCACAAGTGTAGGGGATCGCAACAACTTTCGAGGGTAAAGTATTCAACCCAAATTTATCGATTCGACACAAGGGGAGCCAAAGAATATTCTTAAGTATTAGCAGTTGAGTTGTCAATTCAACCACACCTGGATAACTTAGTATCTGCAGCAAGGTATTTAGTATTAAAAGTGCTATGATAATAAAGGTAACAGTAGCAAAAGTAAAGATAAATGTTTTTGGGGTTTTGTAGTAGTTGTAACAGTAGCAACGGAAAAGTAAATAAGCGAGGAACAATATATCAAAAGCTCTTAGGCAATGGATCAGTGATGGATAATTATGCTGGATGCGATTCCTCATGTAATAGCTATACCATAGGGTGACATAGAACTGGCTCCAATTCATCAATGTAATGTAGGCATGTATTCCGTAAATAGTCATACGTGCTTATGGAAAAGAACTTGCATGACATCTTTTGTCCTACCCTCCTGTGGAAGCGGGGTCCTAGCGGAAACTAAGGGATATTAAGGCCTCCTTTTAATAGAGAACCGGAACAAAGCATTAACACATAGTGAATACATGAACTCCTCAAACTACGGTCATCACCGAGAAGTATCCCGATTATTGTCACTTCAGGTTGTCGGATCATAACACATAATAGGTGACTATAGACTTGCAAGATAGGATCAAGAACACACATATATTCATGAAAACATAATAGGTTCAGATGTGAAATCATGGCACTCGGGCCCTAGTGACAAGCATTAAGCATAGCAAAGTCATAACAACATCAATCTCAGAACATAGTGGATACTAGGGACCAAACCCTAACAAAACTAACTTGATTACATGGTAAATCTCATCCAACCCATCACCGTCCAGCAAGCCTACGATGGAATTACTCACGCACGGCGGTGGGCATCATGAAATTGGTGATGGAGGATGGTTGATGATGATGACGATGACGAATCCCCCTCTCCGAGCCCCGAACGGACTCCAGATCAGCCCTCCCGAGAGAGATTAGGGCTTGGCGGTGGCTCCGTGTCATAAAACGCGATCAAAACTTTCTCTCTGATTTTTTCTCCTCGAACGTGAATATATGGAGTTGGAGTTGAGGTCGGTGGAGGTCCAGGGGGCCCACGAGATAGGAGGACGCGCCCTAGGGGACAGCCTGTGGGCCCCCTGGTGTTGATTCTTTCGCTAAAAATTCTTATTAATTCCAAAAAGTGCCTCCGTAGATTTCCAGGACATTCCGAGAACTTTTCTTTTCTACACATAAAACAACATCATGGCAGTTCTGCTGAAAATAGCGTCAGTCCGGGTTAGTTTCATTCAAATCATGCAAGTTTGAGTCTAAAACAAGGGCAAAAGTGTTTGGAAAAGTAGATACGTTGGAGACGTATCTGGTAGTAACCTGATCTGAAGTTTCTTGATCAATATCATTAACTTCCTCACTAATTGGTGTAGGTGTCACAGAAAACGGTTTCTGTGATGAACTACTTTCCAATAAGGCAGCAGGTATAGTTACCTCATCAAGTTCTACTTTCCTCCCACTCACTTCTTTCGAGAGAAACTCCTTCTCTAGAAAGGATCCATTCTTAGCAACAAATGTCTTGCCTTCGAATCTGTGATAGAAGGTGTACCCAACAGTTTCCTTTGGGTATCCTATGAAGGTACATTTCTCTGATTTGGGTTCGAGCTTATCAGGTTGAAGCTTTTTCACATAAGCATCGCAGCCCCAAACTTTAATAAACGACAACTTTGGTTTCTTGCCAAACCATAGTTCATAAGGCGTCGTCTCAACAGATTTTGATGGTGCCCTATTTAACGTGCATGCAGCCGTCTCTAAAGCATAACCCCAAAACGATAGCGGTAAATCAGTAAGAGACATCATAGATCGCATTATATCTAGTAAAGTATGATTACGACGTTCGGACACACCATTACGCTGTGGTGTTCCGGGTGGCGTGAGTTGTGAAACTATTCCGCATTGTTTCAAATGTAGACCAAACTCGTAACTCAAATATTCTCCTCCATGATCAAATCGTAGAAACTTTATTTTCTTGTTATGATGATTTTCCACTTCACTCTGAAATTCTTTGAACTTTTCAAATGTTTTGGACTTATGTTTCATTAAGTAGATATACCCATATCTGCTCAAATCATCTGTGAAGGTGAGAAAATAACGATACCCGCCGCGAGCCTCAATATTCATCGGACCACATACATCAGTATGTATGATTTCCAATAAATCTGTTGCTCGCTCCATTGTTCTGGAGAACGGCGTTTTTGTCATCTTGCCCATGAAGCATGGTCCGCAAGTACCAAGTGATTCATAATCAAGTGATTCCAGAAGTCCATCATGGAGTTTCTTCATGCGCTTTACACCAATATGACCCAAACGGCAGTGCCACAAATAAGTTGCACTATCATTATCAACTCTGCATCTTTTGGCTTCAACATTTTGAATATGTGTATTACTACTATCGAGATTCAACACAAATAGACAACTCTTCAAGGGTGCATGACCATAAAAGATACTACTCATATAAATAGAACACCCATTATTCTCAGATTTAAATGAATAACCGTCTCACATCAAACAAGATCCACATATAATGTTCATGCTTAACGTTGGCACCAAATAACAATTATTCCGGTCTAAAACTAATCCCGAAGGTAGATGTCGTGGTAGCATACCGACGACGATCACATCGACTTTGGAACCATTTCCCACGCGTACCGTCACCTCGTCCTTAGCCAATCTTCGCTTAATCCGTAGTCCCTGTTTCAAGTTGCAAATATTAGCAACAGAACCAGTGTCAAATACCCAGGTGCTACTGCGAGCTCTAGTAAGGTACACATCAATAACATGCATATCACATATACCTTTGTTCACCTTGCCATCCTTCTTATCCGCCAAATACTTGGGCAGTTCTGCTTCCGATGACGATCTGTTTGCAGTAGAAGCACTCAGTCTCAGGCTTAGGTCCAGACTTAGGTTTCTTCTCTTGAGCAACAACTTGTTTTTCGTTCTTCTTGAAGTTCCCCTTCTTCTTCCCTTTACCCTTTTTCTTGAAACTGGTGGTCTTTTTGACCATCAACACTTGATGCTCCTTCTTGATTTCTACCTCCGCAGCCTTTAGCATTGCGAAGAGCTCGGGAATTGTCTTATCCATCCCTTGCATATTATAGTTCATCACGAAGCTCTTGTAGCTTGGTGGTAGTGATTGAAGAATTCTGTCAATGACACTATCATCAGGAAGATTAACTCCCAGTTGAATCAAGTGATTGTTATACCCAGACATTTTGAGTATATGTTGACTGACACAACTATTCTCCTCCATCTTGCAGCTATAGAACTTATTGGAGACTTCATATCTCTCAATCCGGGCATTTGCTTGAAATATTAACTTCAACTCCTGGAACATCTCATATGCTCCATGACGTTCAAACCATCGTTGAAGTCCCGGTTCTAAGTCGTAAAGCATGGCACACTGAACTATCGAGTAGTCATCAGCTTTGCTCTGCCAGACGTTCGTAACGTCGTCAGTTGCATCTGCAGCAGGCCTGGCACCCAGAGGTGCTTCCAGGATGTAATTCTTCTATGCAGCAATGAGGATAATCCTCAAGTTACGGACCCAGTCCGTGTAATTGCTACCATCATCTTTCAACTTTGCTTTCTCAAGGAACGCATTAAAATTCAATGGAACAACAACACAGGCCATCTATCTACAACAAGATAGACAAGAAAAATACTATTAGGTACTAAGTTCATGATAAATTTAAGTTCAATTAATCATATTACTTAAGAAATCCCACTTAGATAGAAATCCCTCTAATCATCTAAGTGATCACGTGATCCAAATCAACTAAACCATAACCGATCATCACGTGAGATGGAGTAGTTTTCAATGGTGAACATCACTACGTTGATCATATCTACTATATGATTCACGCTCGACCTTTCGGTCTCAGTGTTCCGAGGCCATATCTGCATATGCTAGGCTCGTCAAGTTTAACCCGAGTATTTCTGCGTGTGCAAAACTGGCTTGCACCCGTTGTAGGTGAACGTTGAGCTTATCACACCCGATCATCACGTGGTGTCTCGGCACGACGAACTTTGGCAACAGTGCATACTCAGGGAGAACACTTTTACCTTGAAATTTAGTGAGAGATCATCTTATAATGCTACCATCAATCAAAGCAGAATAAGATGCATAAAGGATAAAAATCACATGCAATCAATATAAGTGATATGATATGGCCATCATCATCTTGTGCCTTTGATCTCCATCTCCAAAGCACCGTCATGATCACCATCGTCGCCGGCACGAGACCTTGGTCTCCATCATAGCATCGTTGTCGTCTCTCCAACTATTGTTTCTACGACTATCGCTACCGCTTAGTGATAAAGTAAAAACAATTACAGGGCGATTGCATTGCATACAATAAAGCGACAACCATATGGCTCCTGCCAGTTGCTGATAACTCCGTTACAAAACATGATCATCTCATACAATAAAATATAGCATCATGCCTTGACCATATCACATCACAACATGCCATGCAAAAACAAGTTAGACGTCCTCTACTTTGTTGCTGCAAGTTTTACGTGGCTGCTACGGGCTGAGCAAGAACCGTTCTTACCTACGCATCAAAACCACAACGATATTTTGTCAAGTTAGTGCTGTTTTAACCTTCAACAAGGACCGGGCGTAGTCACACTCGGTTCAACTAAATTTGGAGAAACTGACACCCGCCACCAATTGTGCAAAGCACGTCGGTAGAACCAGTCTCGCGTAGCGTCTGGCGCAATGTCGGTCCGGGCCGCTTCATCCACAATACCGCCGAACCAAAGTATGACATGCTGGTAAGCAGTATGACTTGTATCACCCACAACTCACTTGTTCTCTACTCGTGCATATAACATCTAAGCATAAACCTGGCTCGGATGCCACTTTTGGGGAACGTAGTAATTTCAAAAAAAAATCCTACTATAGCGACCAGACCCGAATGGATCAAGTCTCTGTGCTCAGTGTCATCCCTGGATCAGTAATGCTGACACCACACAGTACTTCGAAGGATTTATAGCAGAGTAGCAATCACACACTTATTACATCGTTGTCCACAAGGGAATTTATTACAATAATATGGCTTAAGGCCATCTAATAATAACAGCGGAAGGCTTGGAAGATAAGTGAGTCCATCAACTCCATCGGCATCACTGAGTATAGAACCACGACCTAACACCTTACTCGTCGTCTGAAAAGTCTGCAACGTGAAAGTTGCAGCCCGAAAACGGGTCAGCACATGGAATATGCTGGCAATGTAACACATAGAGAGTAATGAAGCAACAAGCCTATACTACATGCATATATGGCTGGTGGTAAGGCTCTACGGTTACATTTTTGCATAAAGCTAGTTTTTCCCTACAACAAAGGAATAATTTTATTTAACTATCATGGTGGTTGTTAAACATTGAGAATGGTTGACAGCATCCTCAATCCCAATTAAAAAGTACTCATCAAAATCCCAATAACTTTTATTAGAAGTAACATGTTGAGATTCACATGATATTCAATTACCAGATACTCAAAACGTCCATAACCGGGGACACGGCTAATCATGATTAGTTTATACACTCTGCAGAGGTTTGCGCACTTTTCCCCACAAGACTCGATCGCCTCCGCTTGGTTCTCGCATGTAACATCCCAAATTTTGGAATGTTAATATAATTAATTGAATTGTTTGTTTTTTTGCTTGAGTGAATTAAACTTGAGTGAAATTTGAACCTTTTCAAAAAACTTTTGAATGAGAGGGAATAAAATGACTTTCCCTTCTCCGTAAATTCAAATTCATCCTATTAAAATCAATGAGAGAAGATGACATGATTTCTTCAACTATAAAGAATTTGAACGGAGTTTTGCAATTTAATTCTTTCAAATATTTGCACTTGCTTCTCTATTTTTCTTCCCGAGAAATACCCCGAAAAATAAATTCTTGCAAGCAAGAAAGAGCGGAGGAAAATGACCCTCCAAAATGAGGGGCATTTTTGAAAATCTTTGAGCCAAGACAAACCAAAGTTTGATTTAATAATTATTTGCAAAAAGTAATAAAGCCTTTAGGGATTTTCTGTATAACATTTTTTTAGTTTTTTTTTTGGCCGTGGAATATTGCTCATCATCTACATTTTATTTTTCTGATAATTTTAGTATATAAAAACTCTTTATTCGAATTGATTTGATTTCCTTTTTATTGTTTTAGTTTCCTAATTTTAAAAATAGGAATGGAATCGTTTTTATTAGGAAAAACCTGCTGGCCCATTAAGCACTTTCCTATTCTAGCCCAACAAGAGATCATCTCCTTCCTCTGTTTCCTCTCACGTTCTGAAGCTTTCCATATCCATGAGACAGGAATCTCCACCTTCCCGATCTCCCTCGTCTTTCCATCCCAGCGCCTCCCGAGACCGCCTATAAAACCCCTCCCTCTCCTCGCTCCATTTTTCCCATCACCACGCCTCCCCTGCCCGTAGCCTTCTCGCCACCGTCCTCCTTTTCCTGCCTAGAAACGCTCACCAGAGCTCTCCGGAACCTCCCCAAGCGCCTCCTCCGCCACCCCCACCCTCGCCGACCTCGCCCCCTCGCCGGAGCAGCCCTCCACATCGCCGTCTCCTTCCTGCCATCTCTGCCTCACGTCAGGTAACTCCGTTGTTGTTTATTTCGTTTTCAGATTTATTTCCGTAACAGATTTAGTTCCGTTCTTGTTTAGCTTATAACTTTTGATCTAGAAGTCCAATGATGCTGATTCTTTTTGCGTTAGATCACAATTTTCTTGTAGTTTCCAAAAATATATAATTTGTCTATGTTTGGATTTATAAAAATTGAGTTAGATCAGATTTGAATTAAAGCTTGTTTTGCTTATTCCGGGAGTTTAAAAATAGATTTTTATTTGATTCTTTTTTCTACTGATCACTAGTGATCATATTTACCAGTGGTAAAAAGTTCAAAATCGTTTGAGTATTTTAGCTTATTGTTTCATGTAAAACAAATTCTGTTTTAGTTCCATTCGAATAATAGCTACTTCTTTTTCTATAGTTGTTTTTAAATTATTTTATTTTATATTTCAGAAAGTTTATGTTTGGTTTCTATTAGTTAAACAGTAGGTGTTCAACAAGTTTTTATATTTATTTTTATTTTGTTATCGTGAAATCAATTCAAGTTCGCTAATAACTTGCAATGGATTTCTCTACTGTTTTAACTCCCAATTGAAAATACTTTCAAAATAGCTTTATGAAAAAAAATACTTTATATTTTTGTCTTAACTAAATTTATATTTTATTCTCTGTTATTTTAGTGTTTTATTTTCCGTTAGACAAAACTATTTTTGTGAATGTTGTAGAAGAAGACTCCCTAGTTTTATTTGAAGTTCCTTCGGATTCTTATTCGCTCTCTCTTTTGTTTTGATTGTTAGTGTGAGTGCTTATGTGAATGATATGTTTGTTATATAGATTTCATCAGAGAGTGACGAGTAGTCTATCAAGTTATTTCTTGAGAACGATAATTCTTCTTCGTCAACATCACCGTGCAAGTTCACTTTGATCATTGCTTTCATACCTATGTTTTTATTGCATTTAGTGGCATCCTTGCAACCACCCCTCGATAGTGTTATTGAATCCTTGTAGTTGAGTAGTATGCATGAGGTAGGAACCCATCACCCTGTTACCAAGCCCGGACGTTATTTATTTTAATGCTACGCTATAGTAGACGGGGTTTGGTATGAGTGCTCGAGAGTGGTGTGAGAATGAAGGATTTCGTCAATGACGACAACTCCATGATGGCACCTGCAAGGACTGCATCTTCAAGGCCTCAAGACTTCAAGACTCGAGACAAGAATTCAATACACACTACTGGGTGAAGGATGGTTGACGGGCACCCTGGAGAACCCAGTGGTTGGCCGGGATGCATGGAGAAGCGCCATGACATCTTGCGGAAAGCTTCACCCAGACTAAAAGAGACGGAAGAATACTTCATGCCTGGAAGCTTACCTGTGCAACCGCAAGTCATTATGGGCTCTGGATTGGTTGACCTTAGTTGTGACTCTGGCTGGGACGGTACTAGCAGATGTAGAACTACGGTAGGATGGGTTGAGTACGGACGGTGGTCGAGGAACTCTTTGGAAGACCATGTTTGGTCATCTTGTTCTCAAACACTCAAGTGCGAGAACGTAAAGAGAGGGATCGAATCTTGCGGGTAAAGTGTACAAACCTCTGCAGAGGGTTATAACCTAATCGATTAGCTGTGTCCCCGGTTACGGACAATTTGAGCCTCTGGACTTGGATCTATCTCGGAACTCTCAACACCGGATTGATAACTTAATTGTGGGCAACTTATGATGATTTTGGGCTATGAGACATCGGTTGGCGGAACCATGTCATGATAGAAAACTCCTTAGTACAGACTTCATTCTATTCCTTTGATGTAGGTAAAATAAAATCAGCTTTTACGCAAACAAAACTCGGATACAGAGCCATAAAGCCATATTGCATATAGTATAGTTTTATCATCTGTTTTCTCATATTGTGATCTTGCCGGTACATTCAATGTATCGACCTACACGGCTGCAACGTATCATGTTGCGAGATATTTCCTCGACGAGTAAGAGTTACGATACAGGTTACATCTACACTCAACCTGCCGATGGCGTTGATGGGACTCCACACCCGCTTGATTGTTTCCACTGAGTATTATGAGGTATATATCAGTTTTACGTTATTTATGCATGTGATTGCACTTTGATATATACATTGATGTACCGTGTGCCAAAGATACTGATCCAGGGATGGCATAGAAACACGTAGGCTTGACCGTCTGAGGTCGGGTCGCTGAGAGATGGTATCGAGCACATGTTGACTCAGGGACGTGACCCTAGAAACCGGAAAGCCCTTAGGACAGGATATCTCAAAAACTTTATTTACAAAAAGACTCTTACTTCTCATCTTTTCTGAATTTATCAAATAGACCCTCTCACCTCAAATAGTTAGAATATACCCCCTTATCCTTTGATCACCCGGAGGATCAACTGAAGACGCTCCAAGAAGGATTTGATATCGGAGAACTGATGACCCCTTCAGAGTAAAGAGGATTTCACCATGTATTAGAAGCTACAACAGTTGAAGACTCCGAAGATTTGAGGTTCCTGAAGAAATATTTGACCTTTAGAAGACCAAACCCCTGTTACGCACTTATGTTAGATACGACGATGTGTGAGCTGTCATTTGTTTGATGTTTTCCGACAGCCACAAAGTAAAACTTGTTTCTTCAAAAACTATTGTTTGTATTGTGTGTATATCCCTCCCCACCTCTCTCTCATCTCACCCTAAAACCCTTGAACCCCATAGATGATGAATGAAGTTGGACTGATATTCTCTGGATCAAGACTCAGCCAAGGCGTAGCTATGGATGCAACATGGAGAATCACTTGGGAACAATTTGGTTTCAAGGAAGTATGAGGTCCAATACGCTCTTCAGTACTTTACAGGAAGTGCTGCAACCTGGTGGAACATGCATCAAGCCATACAGGGATTTAATGGAGTAAGAACTTGGGAGGAATTCAAGAAGACCCTGATGAGATCACGTCTTATCCAGAAGCACAATGATACACCAAGAAGTAAACCTTGTGCTCGCAAGATTTATGGGAAATAGGACACACCAGGAGGAACACAAAGATGGATGCCCTCATTGTGAGGAGAAACACCCACCGAGGAATGCCCAACTAGTCGTGTGACTTGCTTCTGTGTGAAGGAACCACCCACTACCCGGCAAAGGTCACATTTACTCCACGGTGCAACAAACTATTCTCAAGCGGGAAGATGGAATGAAAGAAGCCCTCAAGGAAGATCAAGAAGAACCAGAAATGAATGAAAGTGTTGAAGACACGGATGGAGAAGGTCTCAACAGATTTTACTCCAATGCCTCGCTATTCATGTGGAGAAGAAGGACATTTTTCACAAAGATTGCACCAAGGAAAGAAAAGAGTATCCGGGATACTTCCCGACAATGATAAAATTTGACCCTCGGGAAATAGAAGCTCTGATAATTACAAAGAAATCCAAGAAGAGAAAGAGAAGACAACCCGAGAACAATGCAATTTTTGCAGAGAAGGACCTAAGTCATATCACTTGTTACAGGTGCAAGGATTTAGGTCATTTCGCTAGTAAATGCCCAGAAAAGAAGCCAAGAATCCAAGGAGCCCGTGATAATCACAAAGAATCCCCGAGACATGTCGGAAGTCATTTGTTTTCGCTGCAAGGAGGCAGGACATTATGCTATTAAATGTCCCGACAAGATGAAAGCTGAAGTTGAATAGTTGGAATTTTGATATGGATAAAAAGCAATTTCATTTTCATAAGCTCAATGAGTTGAGTTATGTAATAGATTACCCTGAGATTGTAATAGTTCATGACTCAATAAAGTTGAAATGTCACATGCTGAAAAGCTTTAAGGAGTTGTCATATTATATCTTGGAAATAAATATTCTTGATGAACATGGAAGAAGGTGAGTTGTGATGCATAAACAGGAAACTGGAAATTGAGTTTGAAGTTTTGTGCGGATGATATGAATGTGTGCCCCAGAGATAAGTACCTTACTCGAGCATCATTTACATTTCACAAACTGCAGATGACGACACTTTACGAAGTCTTTCCTTAAAGGTCCTGAAAGCGATCATGACCTTGACAAGTGATCATGATTACCCAAGATCCTGAAGGACATGATGAAGCATATTCACCTTGAAGGAGATGCAGTCTACAAAGGCTACCCCTTCATGCAAAAGGGAGTGGAACTTTGGTATGTGGAGGTACACCTCCACCATTTGAAAGGAGTTTGCCCAAAGATGATGGGGCAGTACTTTTTCATCTCACGTGTGCCACAAGCAACTTTCTTCGATGCTGTTCGTGAAGCAGCCATGGAAGCCATACGCCAGATCGGAGAAATACTTGAAGGAAGACTCCGTTATACTCAGGAATACCTACGCGAAGTACGTGCAGAGATGATGGTAATGAAGCTCAAGACCACCATGATGAAACAGAAGATTGAAGATTTCAAGGCTCATGTCGCACACTTCCAGTGGGACTGAAGAATACTCGAGGAGGATAAATAAATAAAGTTGGAAGTAATGTCTGACCATACCAAACCATGTGGGTGGCAGCATTTGTAACAAAGTACTTTTGGAATTTGGATTTACGAAAATGATTAAGGATGTAATGAAAGATTGATATGAAAATAATAAGATTTTATGGATAAACTTGTGCACTTCTTTTGGTCATAGTACTCTATAAAGCCACAGGATCAATGAAGAAAGAAATGTGTTATTCCTGACGGTCCATAGGAGGAAGCTGGACAAAATAAGTTGGAGCTTTGCTTTTGATATGATGGTATGAAGAAACAGAGTACTACTGGATTTAAAGGAGGTGTAACAAGAGAGTTACTCCAAGGATGAGTTAAAGCTGCACTAGTGTTGAAGTGGGCCATAACCCACAGGCCCAGGATTTTTGATAAGGAACAGATGTAACCTTGATAAAGGAATACACTTGGAAGAAGCAGTGATCAAATCAGCATACGTTCCGTAGGAGGTTACGCAAAAACCTAAGAGTGGTGAAGTAACGATAGATGTTTTGTTTGGCTTGCAGAAACCATGGATTTACTCGAAACCAGTTTGGGAACAAGAAAAATTTCTGCAATGCTTGTGAGAATGCCCAAGTGTTAGAATACGTGATTCGATATTTACGTATGTGGTAATGATTCAAGTACGGGATGGATTGGCCCCCATACCGAAGACTTTTATCATGAACTATCATATGTTGAAGGAAAATCAGAGAGCCTCGAAAACCTTAGAAGAGTGTCGACACGATAAGCCATAAAACCATAGAATGGTAGTACGATGGAACCCTTTACAGGCAACCGTTGCCAATCGTAGGATATACGGTGAAGTTCAACCTGCACCGTTTTCTGCAGGAGAAACCATTAATGGTAGACCACCATGAGTGTTTCGATAGTTGTCTAGAATGGACACAGACCCATCAACTAAGAAGACCCAGTCTCGGACAAACTTCAACTTTGACGAACCAACCCAAGATTTGGAGGGTAACTCTATGCTTCTGACAGAAGAGCTTTAATGAAGGAGCTATTGTAAGATATGTGAAGAGACATACATTGTCAGCCCTCCAGAGGAAATATCTGAGTTTATTGGAACCATGACCTTGTTTTTAAGTGTGGTAGCACCCCGACCTTTCGACCAAGACATTTGCTAGAAGACCCCAACCCCTAACCTTTTCTTGCTAGTTTCTTGAATCTCGAGGACGAGATTCATTTTAAGTGTGGTAGGTTTGTAACATCCCAAATTTTGGAATGTTAATATAATTAATTGAATTGTTTGTTTGTTTGCTTGAGTGAATTAAACTTGAGTGAAATTTGAACCTTTTCAAAAACTTTTGAATGAGAGGGAATAAAATGACTTTCCCTTCTCCGTAAATTCAAATTCATCCTATTAAAATCAATGAGAGAAGATGACATGACTTCTTCAACTATAAAGAATTTGAACGGAGTTTTGCAATTTAATTCTTTCAAATATTTGCACTTGCTTCTCTATTTTTCTTCCCGAGAAATACCCGAAAAATAAATTCTTGCAAGCAAGAAAGAGCGGAGGAAAATGACCCTCCAAAATCAGGGCATTTTTGAAAATATTTGAGCCAAGAAAAACCAAAGTTTTTATTTAAAATTATTTGCAAAAAGAAATAAAGCCTTTAGGGATTTTCTGAAAAACATTTTTTAAGTTTTTATTTTGGCCGTGGAATAATGCTCATCATCTACATTTTATTTTTCTGATAATTTTAGTATATAAAAACTCTTTATTCAATTGATTTGATTTCCTTTTTATTGTTTTAGTTTCCTAATTTTAAAAATAGGAATGGAATCGTTTTTATTAGGAAAACCTGCTGGCCCATTAAGCACTTTCTTCCTATTCTAGCCCAACAAGAGATCATCTCCTTCCTCGGTTTCCTCTCACGTTTGAAGCTTTCCATATCCATGGAGACAGGAATCTCCACCTTCCCGATCTCCCTCGTCTTTCCATCCCAGCGCCTCCCGAGACCGCCTATAAAACCCCCTCCCTCTCCTCGTTCCATTTTTCCCATCACCACGCCCCCTCCCTGCCCGTAGCCTTCTCGCCACCGTCCTCCATTTCCTGCCTAGAAACGCTCACCAGGAGCTCTCCTGGAACCTCCCCAAGCCCCGCCGCCTCCTCCGCCACCCCACCCTCGCCCGGCGACCTCGCCCCCTCGGAAGCAGCCTCCACATCGCGGTCTCCTTCCTGCCATCTCTGCCTCACGTCTGAGTAACTCCTTATTGTTTTTTTTTCGTTTTCAGATTTATTTCCGTAACAGATTTAGTTCCGTTCTTGTTTAGCTTATAACTTTTGATCTAGAAGTCCAATGATGCTGATTATTTTTGCGTTAGATCACAATTTTCTTGTAGTTTCCAAAAATATATAATTTGTCTATGTTTGGATTTATAAAAATTGAGTTAGATCAGATTTGAATTAAAGCTTGTTTTGCTTATTCCGGGAGTTTAAAAATAGATTTTTATTTGATTCTTTTTCTACTGATCACTAGTGATCATATTTACCAGTGGTAAAAAGTTCAAAATCGTTTGAGTATTTTAGCTTATTGTTTCATGGAAAACAAATTCTGTTTTAGTTCCATTCGAATAATAGCTACTTCTTTTTCTATAGTTGTTTTTAAATTATTTTATTTTATATTTCAGAAAGTTTATGTTTGGTTTCTATTAGTTAAACAGTAGGTGTTCAACAAGTTTTTATATTTATTTTTATTTTGTTATCGTGAAATCAATTCAAGTTCGCTAATAACTTGCAATGGATTTCTACTGTTTTAACTCCCAATTGAAAATACTTTCAAAATAGCTTTATGAAAAAAATACTTTATATTTTTGTCTTAACTAAATTTATATTTTATTCTCTGTTATTTTAGTGTTTTATTTTCCGTTAGACAAAACTATTTTTGTGAATGTTGTAGAAGAAGACTCCTAGTTTTATTTGAAGTTCCTTCGATTCTTATTCGCTCTCTCTTTTGTTTTGATTGTTAGTGTGAGTGCTTATGTGAATGATATGTTTGTTATATAGATTTCATCAGAGAGTGACGAGTAGTCTATCAAGTTATTTCTTGAGAACGATAATTCTTCTTCGTCAACATCACCGTGCAAGTTCACTTTGATCATTGCTTTCATACATATCTTTTTATTGAAATTAGTGGCATCCAAGCAACCACCCCACAGAAGAGTGATTCAATCCTTGTAGTTGAGTCGTAACCAGGACGTAGGAACCCATCACCCTCTAACCAAGCCCGGACGTTATTTATTTTAATGCTACGCTATAGTAGACGGGTTTGGTATGAGTGCTCGAGAGTGGTGTGAGAATGAAGGATTTCGCCAATGACGACAACTCCATGATGGCACCTGCAAGGACTGCATCTTCAAGGCCTCAAGAATTCAAGACTCGAGACAAGAATTCAATACACACTCACTGGGTGAAGGATGGTTGACGGGCACCCTGGAGAACCCAGTGGTTGGCCGGGATGCATGGAGAAGCGCCATGACATCTTGCGGAAAGCTTCACCCAGACAAAAAGAGACGGAAGAATACTTCATGCCCGGAAGCTTACCTGTGCAACCGCAAGTCAATATGGGCTCTGGCTTGGTTGACCTTAGTTGTTTCTATGGATGGGTCTGTACTATCAGTTGTATAAATACGGTAGGATGGGTTTAGTACCGGACAGTTGTCTGAGGAACTCTTTTGAAGACCATGTTTGGTCATCTTGTTCTCAAACACTCAAGTGCGAGAACGTAAAGAGAGGGATCGAATCTTGCGGGTAAAGTGTACAAACCTCTGCAGAGGGTTATAACCTAATCGATTAGCTGTGTCCCCGTTTACGGACAATTTGAGCCTCTGGACTTGGATCTATCTCGGAACTCTCAACACCGGATTGATAACTTAATTGTGGGCAACTTATGATGATTTTGGGCTATGAGACATCGGTTGGCGGAACCATGTCATGATAGAAAACTCCTTAGTACAGACTTCATTCTATTCCTTTGATGTAGGTAAAATAAAATCAGCTTTTACGCAAACAAAACTCAGAATCTGAGCCATAAAGCCATATTGCATATAGTATAGTTTTATCATCTGCTTTTCTCATATTGTGATCTTGCCGTACATTCAATGTCTTGACCTACACGGCTGCAACGTATCATGTTGCAGATATTTCCTCGACGAGTAAGAGTTACGATACAGGTTACTTCTACACTCAACTGCCGATGGCGTTGATGGGACTCCACACCCGCTTGATTGTTTCCGCCGAGTATTATGAGGTATATATCAGTTTTACGTTATTTATGCATGTGATTGCACTTTGATATATACATTGATGTACTGTGTGTGCCAGCATACTGATCCAGGGATGGCATAGAAACACAGAGGCTTGACCGTCTGAGGTCGGGTCGCTACATCGCACTACATGGTGTTTGAGAAACGGATGACCGAGACATAGTCTTTCAGAAGCGCTAGCACCTTACATGTGGGTAGACCGTACCAACCTACATCCCCTACATCAGCTAGCCTACCCGTAAGAGTTCGCACAACTTAGTCAACTACGCCAGAGCCCATAATTGGCTTGTGGCTGCACACGGAAGTTTCAGTTTGAATAATCTTATGATCCCTTAGAGCACGGGTGGCGGTCCGAAGAAATACTGAGCAAGTCCTGATGGAAACCAGTGCCTCAATCCACCCAGATGTGTGTTTAGGTTGCCACCTTAGATAAACCATTAATTAACAATCTCACATCTGTCATGGATATTCACTCACCCAATCCACGTCTACTAGCATAGCATGGCATAATAAGCAAACGCAGTAACTCCCAAGGTTTCATAAGTAAAAGCAGTAATAGGTACTACCTCAATCTACTTCCCATCCCACAATTTAATTAGATCCTAAACATGCAAGTGTTTGAGGGTTTGATCTAATGCAATAAAACTGGGTAGTAGAAAAGGTATGATCAAGTGTTACTTGCCTTGCTGATGATCCGCGAGACCTAGAGATTCGAAGTAACAAGCGGCGCACTCGGGGTGATCTAACGCAGACAAACAACAAGCATACAATAAGTACTCATCTAATGCACAGGGAAAACTCTAATAAAAGATCTAACCAGATAGTTCAACTTAAGAACCCTGGTTGCAAAAGAATCGAATCAAATAAAGCATCGAAAGTCGAAACTCGAGATAGAACGACTCGGTTTAGCAATCTGAAACTAGGTCAAAATTTCACAGTAGCAAAACTCTGTGTAAGTAGGGTAGTCGGAACGGCGGTTTCGTAACGAAACTCCAGGCGCTTGAATCACCTGATTCCGATAAACGAGCGAGAAAATAAACAGATTTGAAAATCGGATCGGAAATCGAATCAGAAAAATAACGGATTAAATCCGATTAAAAGAAAACGACGAACGGATTGAATAACGAACGTTCGTTAACAGAACTAATCCAACGAACACATTCATTGAAACGAACAGTTCGGTGAACGTTCATTAAATAAGAAAACCGAAAAAAAAATAAAACCATCTAGGGTTTTTTTTTAAAAACCGAACATCTTCAAAAAAAACCGGATCAGGTTTTCTAAAGAAAACCGGATCGGGGTTATGGCGCGGCTACCTCCGTTGCTTCACGGGCGGGTCTCCTGGGGCGGCGAGGTCCCGGGTCGGGAGGGGGCGGCGGGGTCGGGAGGCGGCGAGGCTCCGTGAGGTCGGAGAGGCAATGGCGGCGGCCTCGGGCGGTGGAGGGCGGGCGGTGGCTCGGGTTGGAGGCGGCGGGATGAGGAGAAGGGGGGTTGCCGGGTATAAAAGGAGGGGTCGGCTTGGGGAAGGAGGCGTGGCGGCCGGGTCCGAGCCGGACTTGAGGCGGCGGCGGGTGGCGTGGCGGCGGAGACCTCCAGCAGGCGTCGAGGGGGAGAGGAGGTGGGCAGGCGGTGGCCGGTGGGCCTTGGCCCAAAGGGCGGCGTTTTTTTTTAACAAAAAACTAAACGAATTTAAAATAAACCAAACGAACTCAATTTAATAAAATTAATTTTCCCCGACTCCTAAAAATGAGTCGAACAAAACGAACTTTAAAAACGGGCAAATATGCATATTTTTTTAAAATGCTCATTTTTGCCTAAAGCAAATAAATCTTTCAAAAGCCAAAATTGATTTATTTATAATATCTTCATTTTTCCTAAATGTTGGGAAAGTCATATTATTCCCTCTCTTAATTTTTTATCGGAAAAACTTTATGAAGATAATTAAATAAATCCAATGATCCTATTTTCAAAATTTGAGAAATCACAAATTTGAAAATAATGAAACTTCCAACTCTCTCCGAAGGTCCTTGAGTTGTGTGAAATTTTCTAGGATCGAAAAAAATGCGGGAAAATATGATATGCATGATGACCTAATGTATAACATTCCAAATTGAAAATTTGGGATGTTACAAACCTACCCCCTTAAGATGAATCTCGCCCTCGAGCTTCGGGTTGGCTAGAAAATAGGTGAGGGTGGTCCTTGAGCAAAACTTCCTCTCTTTCCTGTGTGGCTTCATCCTCGGTGTGGTGGCTCCACCGAACTTTGCAAAACTTGATAACCTTGCTGCGGGTAACTCTGCTGGCATAATCGAGAATCTTAACCGGTTTTCCTCATATGTCAAGTCATCCTTCAACTGAATTGCTTCCGGTGGCACCGTGTCCCTTAACGGTACCTCTGCTATCTCGGGTGACATTTCTTCAATCGAGAAACATGGAATACATCATGAACTCCCGACAGTCCTTCCGCAATTCCAACTTATAAGCAACTTCTCCCATGCGTTGCAAAATCTTATACGGTCCAACAAAAGCGTGGTGCTAACTTTCCTTTAACTCCAAAACGCTTAACCCCTCGAAGCGGTGATACTCTAAGATATACTCTGTCTCCAACTTCATACTCAATCGCTTTGCGCTTTGAATCGGCATAGCTCTTCTGTCTGGACTGGGCTACCTTGAGCCTGTCTCGAATCAACTTAACTTTCTGTTCAGACTCCTTAATTAAATCTGGTCCAAACAACTGACGATCTCCAGTTTCGTCCCATGACAACGGTGTCCTGCACCTTCTTCCATACAGAGCCTCGAAAGGTGCCATTGTAACGCCCCCGATGCGGCTATATCTCCCACGTGTCGAGGCACGACTTAGAGGCATAACCGCATTGAAAGCAATGTCGCAAGTGAGGTAATCTTCACACAACCCATGTAATAATTAAGGGAAAGAGATACATAGTTGGCTTACAGTCGCCACTTCACACAGTACATAATTAAACATCCATCATTCAGAGTACACTCAAGGTCCGACTACGGAACCAAAATAAAAGAAGATACCCCAAACGCTAACACAGATCCCCGATCGTCCCAACTGGGCACCACTACCGATCATCGTGAAAAGACACATAGTAACGACCACGTTCCTCGTCGAACTCCCACTTGAGCTCGGTGGAATCACCTGCACCGAATCGCCGGAACTCGCAACTGCTTTTGAAGTATCTCATGAGTCACGGGACTCAAAGCAATCTCACACCCGCGAGATCAAGACTATATAAGCTTATAGGAAGGACAGAGTAGTAAGGTGGAGCTGCAGCAAGCGACTAGCATATATGGTGGCTACTTCGAAAAGAGAGCGAGAAGAGGAGCAAAGCACGGACGTGAAGCTAGTAGCGATCAAGAAGTGATCCCGACTACTTACGCCGACATAACTCCAACACCGTGTTCACTTCCGGACTCCACGAGAAGAGACCATCACGGTTACACACGCCGGTTGATGTGTATTTTAATTGAGGTCAACTTCGGGTTTTCTACAACCGGACATTAACAAATTCCCATCTCGCCTCATAACCGCGGCACGGCTTTCAAAGATATTACCTGCAGGGTGTCCCAACTTAGCCCATTATAAGCTCTCACGGTCAACGAAGGATATTCCTTCTACCGAAGACCCGATCAATCTCGGAATCCCGGACTACAAGACATTTCGACAGAATAAAACAAGACCAGCAAAGCCGCTCGAATGTGCCGACAAATCCCGATAGGAGCTGCACATATCTCGTTCTCGTGGCACACCGGATGGGCAAGACGTCGGGTTGGCATAGACCTGGATTGCCCAGGGCGCCGGACATCGCCCAGTTGGGCCAAGCACTCGAAGGAGCACTGGTCCGGGTTAAAATAAAGATGACCCTCGGGCTCGCGAAACCCGGGGAAAAGGCTTAGGTGACAAATGGTAAAACCAAAGTTGGGCCTTCTTTGGAGGAGTCTTATTCAAAGCGAACTGTCAAGGGGTCCCATAAATCACCCAACCGTAAGGAACGCAAAATCAAGGAACATAACACCGGTATGACGGAAACTAGGGTGGCAAGAGTGGAACAAAACACTGTGCATAAGGCCGAGCCTTCCACCCTTTACCAAGTATATAGATGTATTAATTATAGCAGATATATATTGTGATATCCCCAACAAGTAAACATGTTCCGTTTAGGAACAACATCTCCATGTTCCAACAAGGAGCAAACTTCAACTTCACCGCAACTAGCAACGCTATAAGAGGGCTGAGCAAAGCGGTAACATAGCCAATCAACGGTTTGCTAGGAAAAGGATGGTTAAGAATGACATGGCAATATGGGTGGCATGATATAGCAAGTGGTAGGCATGGCAGCATAGGCATAGCAAAAGAGCGAGCATCTAGCATAGCAAAGATAGAAGTGATTTCGAGGGTATGATCATCTTGCCTCGCAATGTTCTCGAGTTGTCGAAAACCTGATCCTCGTAAGCGTTCTCAACAGGATCCTCGTTCACGTACTCATCTCCCGGCTCTACCCAAAGCAACAACACAAACAAAGGAACCACAATAAATCACGGTGCGATGCACAATCAACATGATGCAACAATCATGCCATGATATGTGGGAAGTGATATGCAATGCGATGTAAAGGCGCTCCGGAAGGTAAATGAGAAACTAGGCATCATCTTGGCAAACCAAGCATGCCAACGGAAAGACGAGATGATTTCGGTAGAAATCGATATAGAGATCACCGAAAGCGGATGCACGGGTTGGATATGGCGAGCAAAACAAGAATGGTGAAAAACCTATAATAACAGCATGAGGAACAAAGCCATGCACGTGTGCAAACTACCTCATAGCATAAATCAAATAAATATGCCCATGAAAGACAACACATACACATGATGCAAAAAGACATGATCACAAACTTGCCCAAATGCAAAAACTAATGCCACCACTGAGTTGGTGGGATTTTTCTACCCCAAAAACATATATAATATGTTAGGGTTGCAGCATAGAAATCATCACAAATGCACTAAGTCATAACCTGCCTAATAGGGAAGTTAATGAAATGGCAAATTCCAGATTTGGAAATGTCCGTAAATGGACTTGCCTAAAATGTAAAAGGAAACAATGCTGGAAATGGAAACGTGGGGTACGGAAAAAAATATGCATATGGAGGAGGGCGCTGAGAGGCTGACATGGTGGGACCCTACTGTCATAGAGTCAGTGGTATAGCAGGTTTAAAAATGGGGGAAGAAATCCAGACTCGGGTGGAATCGAACCCGGGTCTCCTCGTTGGAACTCTGCCCCTGCTACCACTGGGCTGGATGGCGATGGCGATCGACAGAGAAAGGCCTCGCCCCTTAACTATCAAGCATCTTGAAGAGACGAACCAAGAATGTAAAGAAAACAGAATTAAAAGGGGCGCTACCGATTCGAACCTGTGTCGCCGCGGTGGTAGAGCGGGAGTCGACCCAGCTCGGCTAGGGTAGGGGATCTGGTAGGAACCAGGACGCTAGCGCACTTGACCAAAACTGCCAGGCCCTACTCGAGGCGTAGACAACGAACCATTTACGCCGGGCGAGGCAACGGCGGTTACAGGGGCTCTGCGCCCTCGTGCATAAACTGGGTACGCATTTAGAGGGCACCACAGAGCAAGAAGGGACAAGCCCGAGCGGGATAGCGGCATACACGCAGCTGCCAAAACAACTCTGAACCTAAACTACTACGAGCACGCCGAGCACGCCGGGCACGACACGAACATGGATCGGACCCTACTCTCACGGGATCTAACGACGGCAAGAAGGAGCAGGGAGGAAGGGGTTATACCTCCTTACCCTAGGACACGGAATCGGGCGACGGAGACGGGCCGACGGCGACGAGATCGAGCTCAAGATTCGCCGAACCTCGACCGAGAAGAAGACCAAGCAGGGCGTCGATTTAACTTGGCGATCCGGGCCCCGTGGTCGGCGCCGTGGGACGAAGACGACGACGAGGAAGAAGATGGACAGGGTACGGATGGTTGGGGTGGCCGGAGAGCACGCCGGCGACGAGACGCGCTCTCAGATGCGCTCGGGACGGAGCGGGGGCGGCGAATCTGGTGGTTCTCTTACCTGGCGGCGGCGGCGAGAGGGAGAGGGAAACCCTAGGGTTCGGCTTGACGCGGAGAGGGGATAAGTAGGGGGCTAGGGCGACGGGGCGAGCTCACGCTCCCTCGTGCTCGGGGTCCCCATGGCGATGGCGAGAGGAAGAGGGAAAAGTGGGTGAGAGGCACAGCGACGACGCTGCCAGGCGGGCCCGGCGCTGCCACGTGGACGGGCGCTAGCGGGGGTACGCGCGGAGATGGGTGCGCGAAGGCAGGGAGAGGGAAACGTGCGGGCTGGCGCGCTCTCTCTCGGGTCAGGGCTGAGGGAGCTGGGCGGCTTGGGAGGCCGGAGCCCTGTTGGGGAGGTTTAGCTGTGCTGCCTCTGCTGCTGCTGCGTCCTCTTATTTTCTCTTTTTCAAATCAAAAAGAAGAGAAAAGAAAGAACAGAAAGAAATGAAAAGAGTTGGAGAGAAAGGAAAATATCCCCAAACTCCTGGACTTCTCCACTATTTAAATAAATTGTAATGGACATTTTTAGAGGTAGAAAAATAATGCAAGTTTGGAAATATTTCAAACTTGTGCCATTTTTGAACCTGACCATAACAACTTCAAATGAGGAGATTTTTGGCAGAGAGGTTTAGTGCAACAAGCAAGATTAGCAGGGAGAAGATGAACATTAATTGAGAAAGGAAATTATAGCCCTTGAAAATGAAAGAAGTAGAGGGAAAGAGGAGATGGGTATGCAAAAATGAGAATGGCACATGCACAACATGACATGTGGGAGAACACCACAACCACATGATAAGAATGGAATGCAAGATGACAAGAGACACAAATGCAATATGGTAAAAGAGCAAAACAAAGAAAAGAGAAAAACCCAACATAACCAAACAAAAGAGGCCAAGCATGACAAGAACCCACAAGAAATGGATGAGGTCAAGTTGATATATTGCCCAAAAGGGGAAGTTTACATCCAGGGTGTTACAACACTCCACCACTACAAGAGGATCTCGCCCCGAGATCTAGGAATTGGAAGAACTCCGGATATTCAGAACGGAGGTGATCCTCGCGCCTCGTGTAGCTTCTCGGTCGGAATGGTGTGACCACTTCACTTTCATGAATTTGATAGACTTGTTGCGTAGTCTTGCGCTCGGTTTCTTCAAGAATAGCAACGGGTGCTCATGATAAGAGAGATCTTCTTGAAGGTCAATCTCTTCAAGTTGATAGTGCGTTCAGGAGTCTTGAAGCACTTGCGAAGTTGTGACACGTGAAACACATCGTGCACGCTTGCAAAGTTGGATGGAAGCTCAAGTTGATAGGCGAGATCGCCTCTTTTGCCAATTATCTTGAAAGGACCCACGTATCTAGGGGCAAGCTTCCCTTTGATACCGGGCGACGAAAGTGCCTTTCATTGGAGAGACGGAGGTAGACATGGTCTCCAATTTCAAAAGCCACATCACGGTGCTTATCATCATAATAGCTCTTCCGCGCGATTATGCGGCTTTGAGATTCTCACGAATGACTTGGCACATTTCTTCCATACGTGATCAAGTCATTGCCAAGAAGTTGGCGCTCACCGCCTCGCACCAATTGAGAGGAGTACGGCACTTTCTCGCCATAGAGAATTTCGAATGGGGCCTTGCCGAACTCGCTTGGAAGCTGTTGTTGTAGGAGAACTCGGCATATGGAAGACAATCTTCCCACTTCATACCGAAGGAAATGACACAAGCTCGAGCATATCTTCAAGGATTTGATTAACTCGCTCGACTTGGCCACTTGTTTGAGGGTGGAAAGCTGTCTGAAACGAATGTTGGTGCCCATGGCCTTCTCGAAAAGAATCCCAGTAACTTGGAGGTAAAGATGCTGCCACGGTGCAAGAGATCAATTGTGGAATGCCGTGCAAGGAGACAATCCTCGAGGTGTATAACTCTCGCCAACCGAGCTGCTGTGATGGATTCTTTGATAGGAAGAAAATGAGCCACTTTAGTAAGCTTGTCAATGACAACGAAGATAGCATCATTTCCACACTTGGACTTTGGAAAGCCACCACGAAGTCCATTTCAATATGATCAAACTTCCATTCGTGAATAGCAAGAGGTTGAAGGAGACCAGCTGGTCTTTGGTGTTACCTTTCACTCTTCTGCAGACATCACACTCATTCACGAATTGAGCAATCTCTCGCTTCATTCGAGTCCACCAATATGACTGCTTGAGATCATGGTACATCTTCGTACTTCCAGGATGAATGGATAGAAGCGAATTGTGAGCCTCGTTCATAATGACTTTTCGTAGATCACCCTTAGGAACCACAATCCGGTCCTCAAAGAACAGAGTGTCTTTGTCATCAACGTGGAAGCACTTGTACTTGGAAATGCCCTTGTCGATACCACGCTTCACCTTTTTCACCATGGTATCCATGATTTGAGCCTCACGAATCTGATCTTCCAAAGTAGGAGAGACTATGAGGTTGGCAAGAAAGCCTTGAGGAACAACTTGAAGATTCAGCTATGGAACGCTTCACAAAGGTCCTACCGAAAGGGCTTGAGGATTAGACTGTTGCAGAAGCCTTCCTGCTCAAAGCATCTGCAATGACATTGGCCTTGCCGGAGTATATTCAATACTTGGGTTGTACTCTTGAATCATTTCACCCATCGAGTCTCACTTTGAGGTTGAGGTTGGGCTGAGTGAAAATGTACTTGAGACTCTTGTGATCGGTGAAAATGTCCACTTTCCTTCCCAACAAGAGATGTCTCCATGTAATCAATGCATGGACAATCGCCGCCAACTCAAGATCGTGAGTGGGGTAGTTCTTTTCAAGGCTTCAAATCGCGAGAGGTATAAGCCACAACTCTCTTCTCTTGCATTAACACAAAGACCGAGACCTTGAAGAGAAGCATCACAGAAAACTTCGAATGGCTTGGATTCATCAGAGGAGTCAAGACAGAGCTGTGACGAAGTTTCTCTTTGAGGGTATTGAAAGCAACGTCACACTCGTGGAGACCGACATACTTCACATGCTTCGAGGAGGTTGGAAAGAGGCTTTGCAATCTTGGAGAAGTTCTCAACGAATCTTCGCAATAGCTTGCAAGACCAAGAAAGTCATGAGCTGCTTGACATTCCGAGGAGGTTCCCAATTCACAATTGCGGACACCTTCTCGGGATTAACAGCGATGCCCTTTGGCGGAGATGATATGACCAAGATAAAGCACTTCATCAAGCCAAAATTCACATTTGGAGAACTTAGCATAGAATTGATACTCTCGAGCTTGTCTAGCACCAATCGCAAATGTTTGGCATGATCCTTCTTATTCTTGGAGAAGACCAAAATATCATCAAGATAGACCAAGACGAATTCATTGGTGTAGGGATTGAAGATGAAATTCATCATCCGAGAGAATGTTGGAGGAGCATTGACGAGGCCGAAAGACATGACAAGATATTCATAAGAACCAAAGCTTGTTCTGAATCTTTGTCTTGGGAATATCTTGTTCACGAATGCGAATCGATGATAACCCATACGAAGGTCAAGCTTGGAGAACACCGTAGCACCTTTGAGTTGCTCGAAAAGCTCATTGATGTTGGGAAGTGGATACTTGTTCTTGATTGTCTTCTTATTCAATGGACGGTAATCGACGCAAAGTCGGTCCGTGCCATCCTTCTTCTTGATAAAAAGAAAACCACAACCCCAAGGAGATGAACTCGGTCTGATCAAAACCAGACGCTCTTGTTCATCGAAGCTGCTTCTTCAATTCCCTCAGCTCATCAGGTCCAAGCTTGTATGGACGCTTGCAAACGGGTTCAATGCTGGGCTCAAGATCAATAACGAACTCAATCGGCCGATGAGGAGGCATACCCAAGCTCTTCCGAAAGACATCTTGGTACTCACAAACGATCGAATCGAGAGATGGCATTCAGTTCGCCCTTCTCATTGAGAGAAAACAACCGAATGGTTTCATCACGAGCGGCATAGATGATCACATCATTAGAAGAGTGAGACAATTGAATTTCCCGGCAGCACAATCAAGCTGAGCTTTGTGCTGAGAAAGCCAGTCCATCCCGAGAATAAGATCAATATCCGAGTCACCAAGAACAATTGGTTTAGCCAAAAATCTATAATCGCCCATCTTGATAGAAACATCCGGAACCATGTAGCTTGCATTCATGCATTTACCCGGAGAGACAATCGCTAATGGTCTAGGTAGCTCTTGGAAAGACAACTCATGCTTAGATGCAAAAGGTTTAGAGATGAAACTAAGCGATGCACCAAAGATCAAATAAGACTTTTGCGGGAATGTCATTAACTGGAAGATTACCCATGATCACATCAGAAGAATCCTCTGCTTGAGCTGCATTCATCATATTCACCTTTGCAAACTTGGGATTGTGCTTGACCACTGCATTGCTGGAAGATTTCACAGGAGGAGGAGGCGGAAGGCGCCTCTGGTTGAAGCATTTGTTCGCATAGTGACCTTTCTGCTGACATTTGTTGCAAGTCACCTCAGAGAGCGGACGGTGGTAAGGAGCACTTGACCTTGGAGCTTGAGAATTAGACTTGTTATGATAGCTTGGGTTGGGTGGGTGGGAAGATCCACGGCCACCTGAGTTCTTCTCTCACGATAAGGGCCGGAACGGAGGAGGAGGAAGGTAAAACTTCTGCCGCTTAGCTGCCACTTGAGAGGAAGAAGAAGACCGAACTGCATCCCCGATTCTCTTCTTAGAAGCCTCACATTTGAGCTGGGCAGCTTCTTGTTTGAGAGCCATGTTGTAGAAATCATCATACTTATCTGGCTCAAACAGCACAAGAGCTAATTGCGCATCTTCTCTCGCACCACCTCTGAATTGATAGATCATACTCTTTTCATCGTGAACGTCTTGCTTAGCAAAACGAGCAAGCTTACGAACTGGATATTGTATTGATAGACGGACATGGTGCCTTGCTTGAGATTGCGGAACTCCTCACGCTTGCTCTCAACAACACTTTTCGGAATGTGATGAGCTCAAATCACGCGGAACTCATCCTGTAATGACACGACCTCCTCTCGAATCTTTGTATTGTCGAACCACTCAAAGCCTTGATCCTTGAGTTGAAACGATGCAAACTTGACAAAGTCCTCGAATCCGACATTGCTACGATCAAAGTGCTTGCAGATATCCACTAACCAATCGTCAGCCGTGGCCTCAACACAGAAACTGAAAGACTTCGGCTGATTAGCGAGGAACTGACTGAGAGTAGCAAAGTGTGGCTGATTGTTGCCTTGGCCTTGATTGCCTTGATTGCCTTGCCCTTGAGTACGTTCTTGCAAGAGCTGCAAAATCATCTGAGCATTGGCATTGGTGGCTGCCATGATAGCTTGCCAGGCCTCTGAAGGCGGAGGTGGAGGTGGAGGTGGAGGGTTCGGTGATCCCCATCATTGCGATCCGGATTCAGACGCTGGCGGAGCCATCCTGAAGAGGGTGACATCCGTTAGTCCTTTGATAGACAAATTGATAAGTAGAATCAACGGATAGAAATTGCAACATATAGTCTTCACAATAAACATTCGAACAAGAATGAACGAATGAATTCCCAAGATAATCATCACACGTCCATTAAGGTGAGAAGCCACTAAGATAAAGGATATGGAAACAACATCTGTCTTAGAAACAAATCGAGTATCGAATCGAAAACAAAAGGTTGGCTTCTAGAATGAGCGGAACAAACACATGATGTAGATTTACGCCCAAAGTGTTCGTGGTGGGGCCCACACGGGCACGACGATAGCGGCCGTCACGAATGACTAACAAGACGTCCCGAATCAGCATAGCCAAGGATTCTTTAAGACGTCTCGCGACCACCGTCATCGACCGTGAATGGGCGGACCACTAAACTTTGAACCCCAATCTCAAATCATACATCCGTCGGAAAGAATATCCCGTAAGCTACTAGAATTCCACCTATAAACTCCCGAAACTTTCTGGTTATGCAATCTGGTGTTGGGGATACAGGGACACAAAATATATCACCCAAACTAACAATACCTAGATCCAAATTGTATCCATCCGTCAACACATAACCAAGAAATCCTCGGAAATCGTGTACCTCGACCTTCAAAACATCCGTTATGCAAGTCATGGCAATACTCCCTTTTCGCCACAAGATCGGGCTATCGTGGTTATCTCACCAACAACTGCACAAAAGAGATTTCGATGTCGGCAAAACTCGTATTCCAGAATAGAACGATAAAATTGTGACGACAACACCTCGGAGCTCAACTCCCCGGACACAGCCACAACCCCTAAATGTCAGGAGGCACCAAGAACAATGTTCTCGTCACAAAACCATCGGAACGATTCCAAGATACCCACGTGATCCTAAAAAAATTTTAGTGAAATTTGAGAAGAGAAGAGTCAAAACTCTACGTCAGGAGGCCTCACAGAGCGATGAAGGGACTGAGGAGTAAAAAGAATCCTACTCTCCGATATATATAATCCTAAGACTCAAAACATTTTTCCATTCTAGACTCAACAACGTCAGCAAACAATCAAGTAGGGGGCTCCTAAGTCGGGAAGGCTCGATTACCAACTTGTAACGCCCGATGCGGCTATATCTCCCACGTGTCGAGGCACGACTTAGAGGCATAACCGCATTGAAAGCAATGTCGCAAGTGAGGTAATCTTCACACAACCCATGTAATAATTAAGGGAAAGAGATACATAGTTGGCTTACGTTCGCCACTTCACACAAAGTACATAATTAAACATCCATCATTCAGAGTACACTCAAGGTCCGACTACGGAACCAAAATAAAAGAAGATACCCCAAACGCTAACACAGATCCCCGATCGTCCCAACTGGGCACCACTACTGATCATCAGGAAAAGACACATAGTAACGACCACGTTCCTCGTCGAACTCCCACTTGAGCTCGGTGGAATCACCTGCACTGGAATCGTCGGCACCTGCAACTGTTTGGAAGTATCTGTGAGTCACGAGACTCGGCAATCTCACACCACGAGATCAAGACTATATAAGCTTATAGGAAGGACAGAGTAGTAAGGTGGAGCTGCAGCAAGCGACTAGCATATATGGTGGCTACTTCAAAAAGAGAGCGAGAAGAGGAGCAAAGCACGGACGTGAAGCTAGTAGCGATCAAGAAGTGATCCTGGACTACTTACGTCGGACATAACTCCAACACCGTGTTCACTTCCCGGACTCACGAGAAGAGACCATCACGGTTACACACGCCGGTTGATGTGTATTTTAATTGAGGTCAACTTCGGGTTTTCTACAACCGGACATTAACAAATTCCCATCTGCCTCATAACCGCGGCACGGCTTTCAAAGATATTACCCTGCAGGGTGTCCCAACTTAGCCCATTATAAGCTCTCACGGTCAACGAAGGATATTCCTTCTACCGAAGACCCGATCAATCTCGGAATCCCGGACTACAAGACATTTCGACAGCAATAAAACAAGACCAGCAAAGCGCCCGAATGTGCCGACAAATCCCGATAGGAGCTGCACATATCTCGTTCTCGTGGCACACCGGATGGTCAAGACGTCGGGTTGGCATAGACCCTGGATTGCCCAGGGCGCGACGGACATCGCCCTTGTTGTGCCAGCACTAGAAGGAGCACTTGTCCGGGTGTTAAAATAAAGATGACCCTCGGGCTCGCGAAAAACCGGGGGAAAAAGGCTTAGGTGACAAATGGTAAAACCAAAGTTGGGCCTTCTTTGGAGGAGTTTTATTCAAAGCGAAATATCAAGGGGGTCCCATAAATCACCCAACCGCGTAAGGAACGCAAAATCAAGGAACATAACACCGGTATGACGGAAACTAGGGTGGCAAGAGTGGAACAAAACACCAGGCATAAGGCCGAGCCTTCCACCCTTTACCAAGTATATAGATGTATTAATTATAGCAGATATATATTGTGATATCCCCAACAAGTAAACATGTTCCGTTTAGGAACAACATCTCCATGTTCCAACAAGGAGCAAACTTCAACTTCACCTGCAACTAGCAACGCTATAAGAGGGCTGAGCAAAGCGGTAACATAGCCAATCAACGGTTTGCTAGGAAAAGGATGGTTAGGGGCTGACATGGCAATATGGGTGGCATGATATAGCAAGTGGTAGGCATGGCAGCATAGGCATAGCAAAAGAGCGAGCATCTAGCATAGCAAAGATAGAAGTGATTTCGAGGGTATGATCATCTTGCCTGCAATGTTCTCGAGTTGTCGAAGCCCTGATCCTCGTAGCGTTCTCAACAGGATCCTCGTTCACGTACTCATCTCCCGGCTCTACCCAAAGCAACAACACAAACAAAGGAACCACAATAAATCACGGTGCGATGCACAATCAACATGATGCAACAATCATGCCATGATATGTGGGAAGTGATATGCAATGCGACAAAAGGCCCGGAAGGTAAATGAGAAACTAGGCATCATCTTGGCAAACCAAGCATGCCAACGGAAAAGATTTAGATGATTTCGATAGAAATCGATATAGAGATCACCGGAAACGGATGCACGGGTTGGATATGGCGAGCAAAACAAGAATGGTGAAAAACCTATAATAACAGCATGAGGAACAAAGCCATGCACGTGTGCAAACTACCTCATAGCATAAATCAAATAAATATGCCCATGAAAGACAACACATACACATGATGCAAAAAGACATGATCACAAACTTGCCCAAATGCAAAACTAATGCCACCACTGAGTTGGTGGGATTTTTCACCCCAAAACATATATAATATGTTAGGGTTGCAAGATAGAAATCATCACAAATGCACTAAGTCATAACCTGCCTAATAGGAAGTTAACGAAATGGCAAATTCCAGATTTGGAAATGTCCAGAAATGGACTTGCCTAAAACAGAAAAGGAAACAATGCTGGAAATGGAAACGTGGTGCGGAAAAAATATGCATATGGAGGAGGGCGCTGAGAGGTCGACATGGTGGGACCCTCTTGTCATAGAGTCGATTGGTATAGCAGGTTTAAAAATGGGGAAGAAATCCAGACTCGGGTGGAATCGAACCCGGTCTCCTCGTTGGAACTCTGCCTCGCTACCACCGGGCTGGATGATGGCGATCGACAGAGAAAGGCCTCGGCCCTTAACTATCAAGCTCTTCAAGAGACGAACCAAGAACAGAAGAAAACAGAATTAAAAGGGGCGCTACCGATTCGAACCAGTGTCGCCATGGTAGAGCGGAGTCGACCAGCTCGGCTAGGGTAGGGATCTGGTAGGAACCAGGACGCTAAGCGCACTTGACCAAAACTGCCAGGCCCTACTCGAGGCGAGACAACGAACGCAACGCCCGGGCGAGGCAACGGCGGCTGGGGCTCTGCGCCCTCGCATAAACTGGGTACGCATTTAGAGGGCACCACAGAGCAAGAAGGGACAAGCCCGAAGGGATAGCGGCATACACGCCGGCCAAAACAACTCT
Source organism: Aegilops bicornis (assembly GCA_021605145.1). Taxonomy (NCBI): domain Eukaryota; kingdom Viridiplantae; phylum Streptophyta; class Magnoliopsida; order Poales; family Poaceae; genus Aegilops; species Aegilops bicornis. The sequence continues at coordinate 676,908,592 of CM038671.1, forward strand.
GAACCTAAACTACTACGAGCACGACGGAGCACGCCGGGCACGACACGAACATGGATCGGACCCTACTCTCCGGGGATCTAACGAAGGCAATAAGGAGCAGGGAGGCAGGGGGTTATAACTCCTTACCCTAGGACACGGACTCGGCGACGGAGACGGGCTGACGGCGACGAGATCGAAGCTCAAGATTCGCCGAACCTGACCGAGAAGAAGACCGGGCAGGGCGTCGACGAACTTGGCGATCCGGGCCTCAGTGGTCGACGCCGTGGGACGAAGACGACGACGAGGAAGAAGATGGACAGGTACGGCTGGTTGGGGTGGCGGAGAGCACGCCCGACGAGACGCGCTCTCGAATCGCGCCGGGACGGAGCGGGCGGCGAATCTGGTGGTTCTCTTACTGGCGGCGCGGCGAGAGGGAGAGGGAAACCCTAGGGTTCTTGACAGCGGAGAGGGGATAAGTAGGGGGCTAGGGCGACGGGGCGAGCTCACGCTCCCTCGTGCTCGGGGTCCCCATGGCGATGGCGAGAGGAAGAGGGAAAAGTGGGTGAGAGGCACAGCGACGACGCTGCCAGGCGGGCCCGGCGCTGCCACGCGGACGGGCGCTAAGCGGGTACGCTGTGGAGATGGGTGTGCCAAGGCAGGAGAGGGAAAGCGTCTTGGTGGCGCTCTCTCTCTGGGCCGCGGGGCTGAGGGGAGCTGGGCCGGCTTGGGAGGCCGGAGCCCAGGTGGGGAGGTTTAGCTGGGCTGCCACTGCTGCTGCTGCTTCCTTTTTTTTTCCTCTTTTCAAATCAAAAAGAAGAGAAAAGAAAGAACAGAAAGAAATGAAAAGAGTTGGAGAGAAAGGAAAATATCCCCAAACTCCTGGAATTCTCCACTATTTAAATAAATTGTAATGGACATTTTTAGAGGTAGAAAAATAATGCAAGTTTGGAAATATTTCAAACTTGTGCCATTTTGAACCTGACCATAACAACTTCAAATGAGGAGATTTTTGGCAGAGAGGTTTAGTGCAACAAGCAAGATTAGCAGGGAGAAGATGAACATTAATTGAGAAAGGAAATTATAGCCCTTGAAAATGAAAGAAGTAGAGGGAAAGAGGAGATGGGTATGCAAAATGAGAATGGCACATGCACAACATGACATGTGGGAGAACACCACAACCACATGATAAGAATGGAATGCAAGATGACAAGAGACACAAATGCAATATGGTAAAAGAGCAAAACAAAGAAAAGAGAAAAACCCAACATAACCAAACAAAAGAGGCCAAGCATGACAAGAACCCACAAGAAATGGATGAGGTCAAGTTGATATATTGCCCAAAAGGGGAAGTTTACATCCAGGGTGTTACAGCCATCTTCAAGCTGGTTTGGTAACTGTTGTTGTAGGAAAATTCTGCATACGGCAAATTATCATCCCAGCTAGATCCATAATCTAGTGCACAAGCTCTCAGCATATCCTCTAAAATCTGATTGACTCTCTCGGTCATCCATCGGTCTGTGGGTGGAAAGCTGTGCTGAATTCCACCGGTTCCCAATGTTTCGTAACCGGTTCCAAAATTTCGAGGTAAACCGGGTTCCTCTATCCGACACGATGCTCCTCGGAACTCCGTGCAAACACACAATTCTGGTCATGTATATCTTTGCCAACTTAGCACCGCTATAGGTAGTCTTGATCGGAATGAAATGAGCTACCTTTGTTAAACGGTCGACTATAACCCAAATCGAGTCATAACCTGAACGGGTCTTTGGCAAACCTGTGATGAAATCCATGCCTAGTTTATCCCACTTCCATTCGGTATCGGCAATGGTTGTAACAATCCTGCCGCTTCGATGCTCGCTTTTACTTTCGACATACATCGCAAATTGCTACATACTCCGCAATATCCTTCTTCATTCCGGTCCACCAGAAAGTATTCTTCAAATCCAAATACATCTTGGTATTTCCTGGGTGAATCGAATAGGGTGAATCATGGGCTTCTTGTAAAATCAACTTCCTGATCTCTGGGTCATTGGCCACATAAACACGGTCTTCAAACCATAGGGTATCGTGCTCATCCTCACGAAATCCTTTAGCTTTTCCTTTGCTCATTTTCTCCTTTATAGAGGCAACTTCCTTATCTGCCTTTTGGGCTTCTCTGATTTTGTCCATCGCTGTCATTTGAATCTCCAATGCTGCTACATAGCCTCTCGGAACTATTTCCAAACATAGCTCTCGAAGGTCCTCGGCTAACTCATTGGGTATTCCTCCCATCATTAGAGTATTGACGTGGCTCTTACGGCTCAATCGTCGCCTACGACATTAGCCTTTCCGGGGTGATAATGCAATCTCATGTCGTAATCCTTGATAAGTTCTAACCATCTCCTTTGTCTGAGATTCAATTCCTTCTGTGTGAAGATGTACTTCAAACTCTTGTGATCCGTGTATACTTCACAATGATTTCTAATGAGAAAATGTCTCCACGTCTTCAGGGCATGCACAACGGCTCCTAACTCCAAATCATGAGTGGCATAATTCAACTCATGGGGCTTAAGTTGTCGTGAAGCATACGAAACAACTCTTCCTTCTTGCATAAGTACGGCTCCAAGTCCTCGACGTGAAGCGTCGCAATACACCTCATAATCCTTAGTCCGATCTAGCAATATCAAAACCGTGAGGTAACCAATCTTTTCTTCAACTCACGAAAACTTGCCTCACAGTCCTCGGTCCATATGAATTTGTTATCCTTCTTCAACAATTCAGTCATAGGCTTAGCAATCCTTGAGAAATTCTCAATGAATCTTCGGTAGTATCCTGCGCGTCCAAGGAAACTCGAATCTCTCCAACTGTCGTTGGTGCTTCCCATTTGGTTACGGTTTCAACCTTTGTGGGGTCAATCGCTATTCCTTCTCCGGATATAACATTTACGAGAAATCCAACTTCCTTTAGCCAAAACTCACATTTTCTTAAATTGGCATACAATTGGTGTTCCCTCAGTTTCTACTAAACCAATCGCATATGTTCCTTGTGTTACTCTTCATTTTTCGAACAAATCAAAATGTCATCAATGAAAAACACGACGAACTTATCCAAAAACTCAATAAACACTTTGTTCATCGTGTTCATGAAATAGGTCTGATGCGTTAGTCGATCCAAATGACATAATGGTATACTAAATGCAGTCCATATCTCGTGGTAAATGCTGTCTTGGGTATGTCTTGTTCCCGAATCTTCAATCGATGGTACCACGATCAGAATCGATCTTGGAAAACACCTTAGCTCCTTGCAAACGATCAAACAGATCATTTATCATAGGTAGTGGGTACTTGTTCTTGATTGTTACTTCATTCAATCCACGATAATCAATAACCATTCTCAAAGATCCATCCTTCTTCTCTACTAACAAAGCGGGTGATCCCCAAGGTGAAGAACTTGGGCGTATAAAACCTTTATCCATTACTTCCTTAATCTGTTTCTTGATTTCCGCCAAATCCTTTGCGGGCATCCTGTACGGTCGCTTCGATATCGGGCCTGTTCCTGGCAACAGCTCGATCAAAAACTCAATGTCTCTATCCAAAGGGCATTCCCGGCAACTCTTCCGGAAATACATCAGAAAATCCTTCACCATCGGTACTTCTTCCTGCACCACTCACGATAGGCAATTAACTTGTGCTCTTCTCGGCTCGTGCCGTGATACATACTTAATCCTTCTTCCTTCTGGTGTGGTGAGCAAAATTGACTTTGTGGTGCAATCTATGTTTCCTCCATACTTTGATAACCAATCCATTCCTAATATCACATCCAATCCTTGGGATTCCAGTAACTATTAGGTCCGAGGGGAAAACATAGTGTCCAATCCTTAATGGCGATCGATCACACCATTTACTAGCCATGTATTACGCTCGGGTGAGGTTACTAGCATGGGTGACCTAAGGGCTTGGGTCGGTAACTTGTACTTATCCACAAATCCCTTGATATGTATGAATGCGATGCACCAAGATCGAAAAGAACAACTGCAGAAATGACTTAACCAAAAACTTACCGATTACTACATCGGTGATCTTCAACTTCCTCCACATCAATGTGGTTCACATCCCCTGTTGAAAGGGTTGGGCTTCTTTCCAGTAGCTTCCATTGCCATTTCCATTCTGGCCTTCTCGACAATCATTGGCATAATGCCCGCCTTATGCACTTAAAGCAAGTAATATGACTCAGGTCTACTTTGGATGGTGTTGACGGGTTGGTGCGATTCTGTCCATTGCTTCCTCCATTCCCGTTCCCATTCTTGGTGCCATTATGGTTATGCGACTGAAACTGAATTCCTGATTTAGGGGTATAACGAGGCTTCTGCTGAGCTCCAGAGTTATACTTCCCTTGCCCATACTTCCGCTTGCGGTTCTCAATTTGCTGCTGCTTTCCTTCAATCATGAGGGCTCGGTCTACTAACTCCTGGTAGTTATTGAAACTTGCTACCATCAACGGCATGCTGAACTCATCATTCAGTCCTTCTAGAAACTTCTCCTGTTTAGCTGCATCTGTAGCAACGTCATCTGGGGCATAACGTGCTAATTTACTAAAGTCATCCACATACTGGCCAACAGTCCTTCCTCCTTGGCGTAAGTTGCGAAACTCACGCTTCTTCATGGCCATAGCTCCTGCTGAAACATGGGCGGTGCGGAAAGCTTGCTGAAATTGATCCCATGTGACAGTGTCTACCGGGTAAGTGGCTGTGAAATTCTCCCACCATGCTGCTGCGGGTCCTTCAAGCTGATGTGCTGCAAACTTCACTCTTTCTCCATCTGTGCATCCTGCAGTGGTCAGCTCCCTTCCTATCTTGCGGAGCCAATCATCTGCTACAATCGGCTCGGTGCTACTGGAATACACCGGCGGGATTAGTCTAAGGAAACGGGTCAGATGATCCGCAGGTGGTGGTGGTGGTGGTGGTGGGTTGTTGTTGTTGTTGTTGCCCTGGTTCTGCACCAATGTTTGAATCAGGGTGTTCTGCTGCTGGATCAGTTGGGTGATCTCTGGCGGGAAAACGAATCCGGGGTCGCGTCTCGGAGGCATCTGATGGGTTTAGAAGAGAAGAGAAATGTAGAATAGAATGAGGTCTAAGGGGAATCACTACCCAAATGCACATGAGCAAATGCACACAAAATCACTTCATTCAATCAAACAAGGGCTTACAACGATCTAACTATCGCAAAAGTGCGTGTACTATAATGTTTACATGGAGGGAAATACTACTAATATGTGGGGACTTCTACTAATTTGAACCGTGGAAGACTCCATGATGTCTGCTCCACCGTTTTCAAAGTCGGGTTCACTTGGATCCGAATCGGTGTCGTCGATGTTGATGTAGTCGCTTGGACAATCGACATACTGGTCTTCATTCCCGAAAGTGCCAACTTCTTCTTGAGTTCTTCGATCTCGTACTTAAGATCGTTATTGTGTCTTGCCGTAGCTACGATCTCGTCCATGTAGTCCTTGCGTGTAGTCTTTAGTTCTCCTTCCGCTCGATGATCCTTCCTTTTGTCTTCTGTAACTCCAACATATCATTGCACATTTGGTTCTCCTGGCGTCGAATGTGCTGATTTAACTCCTGGATGAACGCTGCAATAGATCTATCCTTCTTGGTGCTGACGACGTCCCAGTTGTCATCTCGGCGTCCGCAAATCTGGTAGATAGTGTCCTTGAGGTATTCTTGATAAACTTCTCCAATGCGTCCCATGGTGATGTGAGCTGCCATGCTCTTTCCTGCACTCCAAGTTGGTGCACTGAAAACACTATCTATAGGCTTGGTGATTGGGGCGAATGTCCTTCCTGGAACGTGAGCTTGAATCCTCCAGCGCTCCTCTTCAGGCAGAGTGGCGTTGAAAGTCCCGGTGAAGCTTGGTAGTCCAATGTTCAGGTACTTGGTAACTTCCTTCAAGTGAAATCCAAAAGGTGTGCCTTCATCCGGTTGGGTGTACTTGATCTTCGCGTCCGTCATCCTAAAGAGAGTAGAAAAGATGAGGAGTTAGAAAATGGGAAGAGAGTAGTGATCTATGGCTTTAACTTAGTGGTCGTGTCCTACAGTCAGCGTGTGCTCTGATACCATTCTCAGAGCGACCGGACCGAATGGATCAAGTCTCGTGCTCGATGTCATCCCTGGATCGATAATGCCGACACCACACAAGATTTCAAGGATTTATAGCAGAGTAGCAATCACACACTTATTACATCGTTGTCCACAAGGGAATTTATTACAATAATATGGCTTAAGGCCATCTAATAATAACAGTGGAAGGCTTGGAAGATAAGTGAGTCCATCAACTCCATCGGCATCACCGAGTATAGAACCACGACCTAACACCTTACTCGTCGTCTGAAAAGTCTGCAACGTGAAAGTTGTAGCCCGAAAACGGGTCAGCACATGGAATATGCTGGCAATGTAACACATAGAGAGTAATGAAGCAACAAGCCTATACTACATGCATATATGGCTGGTGGTAAGGCTCTACGGTTACATTTTTGCATAAAGCTAGTTTTTCCCTACAACAAAGGAATAATTTTATTTAACTATCATGGTGGTTGTTAAACATTGAGAATGGTTGACAAGCATCCTCAATCCCAATTAAAAATTTCTCATAAAATTCCCAATAACTTTTATTAGAAGTAACATGTTGAGTTTCACATGATTTTCAATTACCAGATAATCAAAACGTCCATAACCGGGGACTCGGCTAATCATGATTAGTTTATACACTGCAGAGGTTTAGCACTTTTCCCCACAAGACTCAATCGCCTCCGCTTGGTTCTCGCACTACATGGTGTTTGAGAAAGCGGATGACCGAGACATAGTCTTTCGTAAGCGCTTAGCACCTTACATGTGGGTAGACCGTACCAACCTACATCCCCTACATCAGCTAGCCTACCCGTAAGAGTTCGCACAACTTAGTCAACTACGCCAGAGCCCATAATTGGCTTGTGGCTGCACACGGAAGTTTCCAGCTTGAATAATCTTATGATCCCTTAGAGCACAGGTGGCGGTCCCAAGAAATACAGTAAGTCCTGATGGAAACCAGGTGCCTCAATCCACCCAGATGTGTGTTTAGGTTGCCACCTTAGATAAACCATTAATTAACAATCTCACATCTGTCATGGATATTCACTCACCCAATCCACGTCTACTAGCATAGCATGGCATAATAAGCAAACGCAGAAGTAACTCCCAAGGTTTCATAAGTAAAACAGGTAATAGGTACTACCTCAATCTACTTCCCATCCCACAATTTAATTAGATCCTAAACATGCAAGTGTTTGAGGGTTTGATCTAATGCAATAAAACTAGGTAGTAGAAAAGGTATGATCAAGTGTTACTTGCCTTGCTGATGATCCGCGAGACCTAGAGATTCAAGTAACAAGCGGCGCACTCCGGGTGATCTAACGCAGACAAACAACAAGCATACAATAAGTACTCATCTAATGCACAGGAAAACTCGAATAAAAGATCTAACCAGATAGTTCAACTTAAGAACCACAGTTTGCAAAAGAATCGAATCAAATAAAGCATCGAAAGTCGAAACTCGAGAGAGAACGACTCGGTTTAGTAATCTAAAACTAGGTCAAAATTTCACAGTAGCAAAACTCTGTGTAAGTAGGGTAGTCGGAACGGCGGTTTCAGAATCTAAACTCCAGCGCTTGAATCACCTGATTCCGATAAACGAGCGAGAAAATAAACAGATTTGAAAATCGGATCGGAAATCGAATCGTAAAAATAACGGATTAAATCCGATTAAAAGAAAACGATTTAACGGATTGAATAACGAGCGTTCATAACAGAACTAATCCAACGAACACATTCATTGAAACGAACGGTTCGGTGAACGTTCATTAAATAAGAAAACCAAAAAAAATAAAACCCTCTAGGGTTTTTTTTTTAAAACCGAACATCTTCAAAAAAACCGGATCGGGTTTTCTAAAGAAAACCGGATCGGGGTTATGGCGGCGGTTACCTCCGTGGCTTGCCGCGGCCCCGGGGCGGCGAGGTCCCATGGCCTGGAGGGGGCGGCGGGTCGGGAGGGGCGGCGAGGGATCCGCGGGTCGGCGCGGGCGGCCTCGGGCGGGTGGAGGGCGGCGGCGGCTCGGGTTGGAGGCGGCGGCGGATGAGGAGAAGGGGGGTTGCCGGGTATAAAAGAAGGGGGTCGGCGGCTTGGGGAAGGGGGGCAGCGGGCCGGGTCCGAGCCGGACTCCCGAGGCGGCGGAGACCTCCCGCGCGGGCATGCGCGAGGGGGAGAGGGAGGTGGGCCGGGGCGGCTGGGCCGGCTGGGCCTTGGCCCAGGTGGGGCGGCGCGGTTTTTCTTTTTTTAACAAAAAAACTAAACGAATTTAAAATAAACCAAACGAACTCCGAATTTAATAAAATTAATTTTCCCCGACTCCTAAAAATGAGTCGAACAAAACGAACTTTAAAAACAGGCAAATATGCATATTTTTTTAAAATGCTCATTTTTGCCTAAAGCAAATAAATCTTTCAAAAGCCAAATTTGATTTATTTATAATATCTTCATTTTTCCTAAATGTTGGGAAAGTCATATTATTCCCTCTCTTAATTTTTTTATCGGAAAAACTTTATGAGGATAATTAAATAAATCCAATGATCCTATTTTCAAAATTTGAGAAATCACAAATTTGAAAATAATGAAACTTCCAACTCTCTCCGAAGATCCTTGAGTTGCGTGAAATTTTCTAGGATCGGAAAAAATGCGGGAAAATATGATATGCATGATGACCTAATGTATAACATTCCAAATTGAAAATTTGGGATGTTACACCTACGCACACGCAAGATCATGGTGATGCATAGCAACGAGAGGGGGGAGTGTGTCCACGTACCCTCGTAGACCGAAAGCGGAAGCGTTATGACAACGTGGTCGATGAAGTCGTACGTCTTCACGATCGACCGATCCTCAGTACCGAACGTACGGCACCTCCGTGTTCAGCACACGTTCAGCTCGGTGACGTCCCATGAACTCACGATCTAGTAGAGCATCAAGGGAGAGCTTTGATACGTCTCCAATGAATCTATAATTTATGAAGAATTCATGCTATTTTATTATCTGTTTTGAATGTTTATGGGCTTTATTATACACTTTTATATTAATTTTGGGACTAACCTATTAACCGGAGACCCGACCCGTATTGTTGTTTTATTGCCTGTTTCAGTATTTCGAAGAAAAGTAATATCAAACGGAGTCCAAACGGAATGAAACCTTTGGGGGCGTGATTTTTGGAAAGGATACGATCCGGGAGACTTGGAGTTCAAGCCAGGGAAGGTTCGAGGAAGCCAGGAGATAGGAGACCGCGCCCACCCCCTAGGCGCGCCCCCTGTCTCCTGGGCCCCTCGAGGCTCCCCCGACCGACTTCTTTGGCCCATATAAGTCCACGTACCCAAAAAATATGGAAGACGAAGATAGATCGATAGTTCCACCGCCGCAAGCCTCTGTAGCCACCAAAAGCCTCTCGGGAGCCCGTTCCGGCACCCTGCCGGAGGGGGGATCCCTCACCGGTGGCCATCTTCATCATCCCGGCGCTCTCCATGACGAGGAGGGAGTAGTTCACCCTCGGGGCTGAGGGTATGTACCAGTAGCTATGTGTTTGATCTCTCTCTCATGTTCTCTCTATGGCACGATCTTGATGTATCGCGAGCTTTGCTATTATAGTTGGATCTTATGATGTTTCTCCCCCTCTACTCTCTTGTGATGAATTGAGTTTTCCTCTTGAAGTTATCTTATCGGATTGAGTCTTTAAGGATTTGGGAACACTTGATGTATGTCTTGCCGTGTTTATCTGTGGTGACAATGGGATATCACGTGCCACCTGATGTATGTTTTGGTGATCGACTTGCGGGTTCCGCCCATGAACCTATGCATACGGTTTGGCACACGTTTTCGTCTTGACTCTCCGATAGAAACTTTGGGGCACTCTTGGAAGTACTTTGTGTTGGTTGAATAGATGAATCTGAGATTGTGTGATACATATCGTATAATCATGCCCACGGATACTTGAGGTGACAATGGAGTATCTAGGTGACATTAGGGTTTTGGTTGATTTGTGTCTGAAGGTGTTATTCTAGTACAAACTCTTGAATAGATCGATCCGAAAGAATAACTTTGAGGTGGTTTCGTACCCTACCATAATCTCTTCGTTTGTTCTCCGCTATTAGTGGCTATTGAGTGACTCTTTGTTGCATGTTGAGGGATTTGATATATGATCTATCTATGTTATTATTGTTGAGTTAACTTGCACTAGTGAAAGTATGAACCCTATGCCTTGTTTCCTACCATTGCAATACCGTTTACGCTCACTTTTATCATTAGTTACCTTGTTGTTTTTATATTTTCATATTACAAATACGTATATCTACTATCCATATTGCACTTGTATCACCATCTCTTCACCGAACTAGTGCACCTATACAATTTACCTTTGTATTGGGTATGTTGGGGACACAAGAGACTCTTTGTTATTTGGTTGCAGGGTTGCTTGAGAGAGACCATCTTCATCCTACGCCTCCCACGGATTGATAAACCTTAGGTCATCTACTTGAGGGAAATTTGCTACTGTCCTAGAAACCTATGCACTTGCAGGCCCAACAACGTCTAGAAGAAGAAGGTTGTGTAGTAGACATCAAGCTCTTTTCTGGCGCCGTTGCCGGGGAGGTGAGTGCTTGAAGGTATATCTTTAGATCTTGCAATTGAATCTTTTTGTTTCTTGTTTTATCACTTGTTTATTTTATAAAAAGAAAACTACAAAAAAATGGAATTGAGTTTGTCTCATACGCTTCATCTTTTTAATATCTTTCGTGAGGATGATGAAAAGGAAAATTGTGCTCAAGTGCTAGAAGAAGAATTACATAGAATGCTTGGCATGAAATATGTGAATGATGAGCATGATTGCAATGTTGTTAGTATGAATTCCTTGAATATCCATGATGCTAATGATATGCAAAGCCACAAGCTTGGGGATGCTATGTTTGATGAAGATGATATTTTTTGTCCCCCAAGCTTTGATGAGCAAATTTACTATGATGAAAGCATGCCTCCTATTTATGATGATTATATTGGAAAGTGGGTTTGGAAGAGTGTCAACTTTTGGAAGTAGTGATCCCACTATTTTGGAGGATGTTGAATCTTATTGTGATGAACATGAAAGTGGATTTGGAAGAGTGTCAACTTTATTTAGTGATGATTCCACTATTTCGGAAGAGGTTCCAATTGATTATGAGAAAAAAGTTGCTATCTATGATGATTATTGTGATGACTTGTATGCTATTAAGAATAATTATAACCATGAAACTTTTCATCATGATTTTAGTTTTCAATTGGATTATGCTTCACATGATAGTTATTTTGTTGAGTTTGCTCCCACTACTATTAATGAGACGAATTTTGCTTATGTGGAGAGTAGTAAATTTTCTATGCTTATTGATCATGAAAAGAATTCTTTAGGTGCTGGTTATATTGTTGAATTCATTCATGATGCTACTCAAAATTATTATGAGGGAGGAACATATGCTTGTAGGAATTGCAATACTGTCAAGTTTCCTCTCTATGTGTTGAATATCTTGAAGCTATGCTTGTTTTGCCTTCCTATGCTAGTTGATTATTGTTCCCATAAGTTGTTTGCTCACAAAATCCCTATGCATAGGAAGTGGGTTATGCTTAAATGTGCTAGTCATATGTTCATGATGCTCCCATTATGTTTCAATTCTTATCTTTTAGGTGAGCATCATTGTCATCATCATGCCTAGCTAGAAAGGCATTAAAGAAAAGCGCTTGTTGGGAGACAACCCAATATTTATCCTTACTGTTTTTTGTGTGTTCACATGATTATGATACTGTAGTAATCATGTTTTATAGCTTTCGTTTCAATAAAATGCCAAGTAAGACCTTTAGGATAGCTTACGGTGATAGTTGTGTTGATCCTGGTGAGAATCAGAAACTTTTGCACCCAGTAAATTAGTTTTGTTAATTCACAGAAATGTGCTCTTGATCTGATTCTTTTTGCTCTGGATTGGTACACAAATTTCTTAGGACTTCCTAATTTGGTAGGATGTTTGGAGTTCCATAAGTATACGTTTGATACATGTTACTACAGACTTCTGTTTTCGACAGATTCTGTTTTCTATGTGTTGTTTGCTTATTTTGATGAATCTATGAGTAGTATCGAAGGGTATGAACCATTGAGAATTTGCAATACAGTAGATGTTACATCAATATGAATTTAGAATGAGTTCTTTACAGTACCTAAGTGGTTGTTTTATTTTCTTATACTACCGGAGCTTACGAGTTTTCTGTTGAGTTTTGTGTTGTGAAGTTTTCAAGTTTTGGGTAAAGATTTGATGGACTATGGAATAAGGAGTGGCAAGAGCCTAATCTTGGGGATGCCCAAGGCACCCCAAGGTAATATTCAAGGACAACCAAGAGCCTAAGCTTGGGGATGCCCCGGAAGGCATCCCCTCTTCCGTCTTCGTTCATCGGTAACTTTACTTGGAGCTATATTTTTATTCACCACATGATATGTGTTTTGCTTGGAGCGTCATTTTATTTTGTTAGTATTTTCTTGCTGTTATTTAGAATAATGTTTTGTATCTTTATTTTCAATAAAAATGTCAAGGATAGCCTTTGCCATGCTTATTTTGCTAGTATACATGTTGCTGTATGAAAACAGAAAGTTTACCACTGTTGCAAACATTCCCTAGGAAAGTCAGAGAATGATATAATGTTGAAACTTTTTGCATAATGAGCTCTGATAAATCTTCTAAAGCATAGTATTTTTATCATAATTTTTAGAGTTAGGTAAGTATGATGAATCTTGCATTCTTTACAGACTATACTGTTTTGGCAGATTGCTGTTATGTTTGCATTGTTTGCATATGTTTGTTTGTTTAATGATTCTATTTGAGGATAGGAGTATTAAATATGCAAAGGCATTTAGTATGCAATGTTGAATAATAATTTTAGTGATTTGTTCCAGTAGAAAATGATAAGTTTTTGCATTGGTTTATACTAACCTATCTCACGAGTTCTTGTTGAGTTTGGTGTGGATGAAGCTTTTGATAAAAAGAGAAACTATGATATGAGAGGAATTAAGGAGACACAAAAGTTCAAGCTTGGGGATGCCCAAGGCACCCCAAGATAATATTTCAAGAAGTCTCAAGCATCTAAGCTTGGGGATGCCCCGGTAGGCATCCCACCTTTCTTCTTCAACAACTATCGGTTAGTATCGGTTGAGCCTTAGTTTTTGCTTATTCACATGAGTTGTGTTATCCTTGCAATGTCATTTTATTTTGTTTTGCTTGCTGTTTGAATAAAATACCAAGATCTGAAATTCTTAAATGAGAGGAAGTGTTCACATAGTTACATAATTATTTAGCTACTCATTGATCTTCACTTATATCTTGTTGGACTAAATGGTTGAATGAGTTGAATGTCATAAATCTGAAATTTTATGTGTTTCATTTTCTTATACCATGGGGAGTAATGACTTCACCTTTAAGAAGTAGAGGTTGTAAATTTATTGAAGGTTAGCAAGTATTGTATTGGTCATTTGAACAATTCATGAAAGAATATTGAAGGAAGAGAGATTTAACATATAAATATACTATCTTGGACATCTTTTATAATTGTGAGCATTAATTAAGTATGACATGCTAAAGAGTTGATGTTGGACAAGGAAGACAACGTAATGGGTTATGTTTTCTCACATCTCAGTTAAAGTATATTGTCATGGATCATTCAAACATGATGAGCTTGCCTTTCCCCCTCATGCTAGCCAAAATTACTTGCACCAAGTAGAGATACTACTTGTGCTTCCAAATATCCTTAAACCTAGTTTTGCCATGAGAGTCCACCATACCTACCTATGGATTGAGTAAGATCCTTCAAGTAAGTTGGCATCAGTGCAAGCAATAAAAATTACTCTCTAAATATGTATGATCTATTAGTGTGAAGAAAATAAGCTTTATACAATCTTGTTATGGAAGCAATAAAAGCGACGACTGCATAATAAAGGTCCATATACAAGTGGCAATATAAAGTGACATTCTTTTGAATTAAGATTTTGTGCATCCAACCATAAAAGCACATGACAACCTCTGCTTCTCTCTGCGAAGGGCCTATCTTTTACTTTATGTCTTTTACTTTTTGCAAGAGTCAAGGTGATCCTCACCTTTCCCTTTTTCATTTTATCCTTTGGCAAGCACCTCGTGTTGGAAAGATCCTAACGTATATATATATATATATATATATATATATATATATATATCCAATTGGATGTAAGTTAGCATGAAATATTATTGTTGACATCACCCAAAGGTGAATACGTTGGGAGGCAACACTATAAGCCCCTATCTTTCTAAGTGTCCGATTAAAGCTCCATAACCATTAGTATTGCGTGAGTGTTAGCAATTGTAGAAGACTATATGATACTTGAGTATGTGGAGTTTGCTAAGTGCTCTCACATAGACCCTTCCTGAAAATAAGATGAATTGTAATTGTTTGATGACTGAGAATGAAGTTTGCTAGTTTTCAAGAAAGTTTATGGTCTATGCTTTAACATGTGAATTGCTTGTTGCTTGTTCGTGAGAAGTTTTATGAGATGAACCACTGTTATGACATATAATCATGCTAGGAAAGGTGATTGAAATTATCATTGATCAAACTTGTGCACCTTCTAGCATTCACACTTCATAAATTCTTTCTTTTATCATTTACCTACTCGAGGACGAGCAGGAATTAAGCTTAGATGCCGATACGTCTCCAACGTATCTATAATTTATGAAGCATTCATGCTATTTTATTATCTGTTTTGAATGTATATGGGCTTTATTATACACTTTTATATTACTTTTGGGACTAACCTATTAACCGGAGGCCCAACCCATATTGCTGTTTTATTGCCTGCTTCAGTATTTCTAAGAAAAGGAATATCAAACGGAGTACAAACGGAATGAAACCTTCGGGAGCGTGATTTTTGGAAAGGATATGATCCAGGAGACTTGGAGTTCAAGCCAGGGGAGGTTCGAGGAAGCCAGGAGATAGGAGGGCGTTCCCACCCCCTGGGAGCGCCCCTGTCTCCTGGGCCCCTCGAGGCTTCCCCGACCGACTTCTTTCGCCTATATAAGTCCACGTACCCTAAAAACATCGAAGACGAAGATAGACCGTGAGTTCCGCCGCCGCAAGCCTCTATAGCCACCATAAACCTCTCGGGAGCCCGTTCCGGCACCCTGCCGGAGGGGGGATCCCTCACCGGTGGCCATCTTCATCATCCCGGCGCTCTCCATGACGAGGAGGGAGTAGTTCACCCTCGGGGCTGAGGGTATGTACCAATAGCTATGTGTTTGATCTCTCTCGTGTTCTCTCTATGGCACGATCTTGATGTATCGCGAGCTTTGCTATTATAGTTGGATCTTATGATGTTTCTCCCCCTCTACTCTCTTGTGATGAATTGAGTTTTCCTCTTGAAGTTATCTTATCGGATTGAGTCTTTAAGTATTTGAGAACACTTGATGTATGTCTTGCCTTGTTTATCTGTGGTGAGAATGGGATATCATGTGCCACTTGATGTATGTTTTGGTGATCAACTTGCGGGTTCCACCCATGAACCTATGCATAGGGGTTGGCACACGTTTTCGTCTTGACTCCCGGTAGAAACTTTGGGGCACTCTTTGAAGTACTTTGTGTTGGTTGAATAGATGAATCTGAGATTGTGTGATACATATCGTATAATCATGCCCACGGATACTTGAGGTGACAATGGAGTATCTAGGTGACATTATGGTTTTGGTTGATTTGTGTCTTAAGTGTTATTCTAATACGAATTCTTGAATAGATCGATCCGAAAGAATAACTTTGAGGTGGTTTCATACCCTACCATAATCTTTTCGTTTGTTCTCCGCTATTAGTGGCTTTGGAGTGACTCTTTGTTGCATGTTGAGGGATTGTTATATGATCTATCTATGTTATTATTGTTGAGATAACTTGCACTAGTGAAAGTATGAACCCTATGCCTTGTTTCCTACCATTGCAATACCCTTTACGCTCACTTTTATCATTACTTACCTTGTTGTTTTTATATTTTCAGATTACAAATACCTATATCTACTATCCATATTGCACTTGTATCACCATCTCTTTGCCGAACTAGTGCACCTATACAATTTACCTTTGTATTGGGTGTGTTGGTGACACAAGAGACTCTTTGTTATTTGGTTGTAGGGTTGCTTGAGAGAGACCATCTTCATCCTACGCCTCCCACGGATTGATAAACCTTAGGTCATCCACTTGAGGGAAATTTGCTACTGTCCTACAAACCTGTGCACTTGCAGGCCCAACAACGTCTAGAAGAAGAAGGTTGTGTAGTAGACATCAAGCTTCGTCAGCACGATGGCATGATGACGGTGTTGATGAAGTTATCGACCCAGGGCTTCGGCTAAGCACCGCTATGATATGACCGAGGTGGATTATGGTGGAGGAGGGCACCGCACACCGCTAAGAGAGATCAATGATCAACTTGTGTGTCTATGGGGTGCCCCCTGGCCACGTATATAAAGGAGTGGAGGAGGGGGGAGAGGGCCGACCCCTATGGTGCGCCCTGGAGGAGTCCTACTCCCACCGGGAGTAGGATTCCCCCCTTCCCTAGTTGGACTAGGAGAGAAGGAACAGGGAGAGAGGGAGGAAGGAAAGGGGGGCGCCGCCCCCCTCCTAGTCCACCCGACCAGAGGGGAGGGGGCGCGCGGCCTGCCCTGGCCTCCTCTCTCTCTCCACTATGTCCCATTAAGGCCCATACAATTGCCGGGGGGTTCCTGTAACCTCCCGGTACTCCGGTAAAATCCCGATGTCACCCGGAACCATTCCGATGTCCAAATATAGGCTTCCAATATATCGATCTTTATGTCTCAACCATTATGAGACCCCTCGTCATGTCTGTAATCATATCCGGGACTCCGAACTACCTTCGGTACACATAAACGCATAATACCGATCGACACCGAACTTTAAGCGTGCGTACCCTACGGGTTCGAGAACTTTGTAGACATGACCGAGACACGTCTCCGGTCAATAACCAATAGCGGAACTTGGATGCTCATATTGGTTCCTACATATTCTATGAAGATCTTTATCGGTCAAACCGCATAACAACATACGTTGTTCCCATTGTCATCAGTATGTTACTTGCCCGAGATTCGATCGTTGGTATCTCAATACCTAGCTCAATCTCGTTACCGGCAAGTCTCTTTACTCGTTCTGTAAGGCATCATCCCTCACTAACTCATTAGTCACATTGCTTGCAAGGCTTATAGTGATGTGCATTACCGAGAGGGCCCAAATATACCTCTCCGACAATTGGAGTGACAAATCCTAATCTCGATCTATGCCAACTCAACAAGTACCATCGGAGACACCCGTAGAGCACCTTTGTAATCACCCAGTTACGTTGTGACGTTTGGTAGCACACAAAGTGTTCCTCCGGTAATCGGGAGTTGCATAATCTCATAGTCATAGGAACATGTATAAGTCATGAAGAAAGCAATAGCAGTAAACTAAATGATCAAGTGCTAAGCTAACGAAATGGGTCAAGTCAATCACATCATTCTCCTAATGATGTGATCCCGTTAATCAAATGACAACTCATGTCTATGGCTAGGAAACTTAACCATCTTTGATCACCGAGCTAGTCAAGTAGAGGCATACTAGTGACACTCTGTTTGTCTATGTATTCACACATGTATTATGTTTCCTGTTAATACAATTCTAGCATGAATAATACACATTTATCATAAAATAAGGAGATAAATAATAACTTTATTATTGCCTCTAGGGCATATTTCCTTCAATAGGACCCCGCTGTCACGGGAGGGTAGGACAAAAGATGTCATGCAAGTTCTTTTCCATAAGCACGTATGACTATATTCGGAATACATGCCTACATTACATTGATGAACTGGAGCTAGTTCTGTGTCACCCTATGTTATAATCATTGCATGAGGAATCGCATCCGACATAATTATCCATCACTTATCCAATGCCTACGAGCTTTTCACATATTGATCTTTGCTTAGTTACTTTACCGTTGCCCTGTTACAATTACTACAAAACTGCTATTGTTACTTTTGCCATCGTTATCAAGTACTTCCATACTACTTTGCTACTAAATACTTTGTTGCAGATATTAAGTTTCCCAGGTGTGGTTGAATTGACAACTCAACTGCTAATACTTGAGAAAATTCTTTGGCTCCCCTTGTGTCGAATCAATAAATTTGGGTTGAATACTCTACCCTCGAAAACTGTTGTGATCCCCTATACTTGTGGGTTATCACGGGTTAGTCCTGGAGCTTACGAGTGGATGGCCTCCTCCGCCAGCTGGCGCGTCTCTGGGAAGGCCCTTGTCAAAAAAGTAGAACAAGTCAGATCAATCACCAAGGGGAAGAAGCCGGCATCCCAACCAGGCAGAACCCAAGGAAAGCACTTACTGGAGAAGGACTCTTCCAGGTGCTGCACTTCAATTAAAGTACCGTGCCGCTCCCTGGCAATGGTGCGGTCACGCTCCTGGAGCGTCTTCTCCAAGTAGATAACCTTGGCAAGGGCCGCCTTCAACTCAGCGTCCTTGGCCTCGGCCGCATTTTCGGACTCCTTGCAGCGATGGGTTTCAGCCTGACGGGCCTCCTCCGTGGCGGACCGGAGCGCCTTCAGGCACTCCACCTTGGCCTGGAGCTGGCACGTGTCATCGGCTATCTTGCCGTGTTGCTGGTCGGTGATGTCGCTTGAAGCTACATCAGTATTTCCCCAAAGAGGAAGGGATGATGCAGCACAGCGGCTGTAGGTATTTCCCTCAGATATGAAACCAAGGTTATTGAACCAGTAGGAGAACCAAGCAACACAACGTAAATAGCCCCTGCACACAAATAACAACACCTCGCAACCCGACGTGTTAAAGGGATCACTGATACACGTTGGTGCTATATAAACGGTTTTTAACCCCTTTCCGCGACGGCCTTTGGAACCATCGCCAAGTGAGTGTGGGCGATAGGGGGGTCCTTCCCACATGACCCAGAAACCTCGAGGATATGCCCTCATGGCACACACGCTCGACAAAATGAGGTCGTGTGTGACCGGCGAGCACTCAAATATAGAAATACATATAGTAGTGCAAAAAATACAATTATACGTGCGAAATTATTTCCGGTTGTAAGTACATCCCACAAAGTCAGTCACCGCTAAACGTTTCCATTAGTATATACATCCCACACAGTCACTCATGGAAAACGTTTGCGCAAGGTGGCGTAACGCAAACAGTTTTCAAGAGATTGTCGTGTGTGATTATTCATTGATCCAACACGGTTTATTCCTAGAAACTGTGTGCATTGCCTGAGCTCATCGCCCACGGTGTTTTCTTAATAAGCGTTTGCAATAAAAAACCCCAATTAGCAAGCTAATTGGCCAATTAGTGGGCTAATTGCCCTATTATTAATAATCCATTTACTAATCTAATTGTCATTCATATTAAGCAGATAATATATTCCATTTCCATATTAAGGAAGCAGGATTTCATAATTGAAATACATCGGAGTACAACATGATATAGCTTCAGCACTCAGCTACCCCCATTACACGACTGCACCAGCAGCAAGTTTCACATGCAACATCTAGAACCTTTCAAAATTAGCACCATAGACGGTACATAGACAGATGCATCTCATCCGGAAAACTGCTGAAGCGGAAGGCGAATATTGAGCCTTCATTCATGTTGAAGGTCTTTGCAACTTTAGGCCAGTGCCTGTGGATGATTGATCGTCCATCCTTCGACCTCTTCAGGAACACTTCAATATTGAACTGTGGGTGTTGTATGAAAACTTTCTTCGCCTCCTGACCACAGAGTTGGTTTGGGAGGTAATCATCAGTGAACCCTGAAAACAAGGATGTGTATAAATATCTTCTCTATATTGGAAATGGGGCAAAGGAATAAAAAAAGGATAGGTATAATAGTTAGTACCATCTTGTAAACCTCAGTGCTTCCCATTGTTTCCCTGCAACACATATAAGGTAGTTACTCATCAGGTTAAGTAAGTGTTTGCATGCTATCACTAAAATATGTTGATGATAAATAAGCACATTGCAGATTCATCAGATTTATTCAAGCCACATGGAAACCCCATTTATGCAAACCAAGCATGATTAAGAACTAGGAAATATAGCACTTGTATATGTTTCTCGTGTATTAAGTGCAGCCAAATTCGATTTATTCCTCACATGGTATACAATAACAGAATGCAGCCACAACAATTGAACATCGCATTGCAGAATTGAACCAAGCAGTTAACTAAACACCACAACAAATGAACCAAACGTTAATCGAAAGCACCACATTGCACAATATAACATACTCCTAATAGAAGATCGAGACAGTTAACCAAACCAAGCATGCTTAACAACTTGGAAATATAGCAATTGTATTTGTTTCTCATGTATTTAGTACAGCCAAATTTGATTTATTTCTCACATGGTATACAATAATGTAATGCAGCCACAACAATTGAACATCGCATTGCAGAATATAACCAAGCGATTAACTAAACACCACAACAAATGAACCAAACGTTAATCGAAAGCACCACATTGCACAATATAACATACTCCTAATAGAAGATCAGACAGTTAACGAAACCAAGCATGCTTAAAAACTGGGAAATATAGCAATTGTATTTGTTTCTCATGTATTTAGTACAACCATATTTGATTTATTTCTCACGTGGTATACAATAACAGAATGCCGCCACAACAATTGAACATCGCATTGTAGAATTGAACCAAGCAGTTAACTAAACACCACAACAAATGAACCAAACGATAACTGAGCACTACATTGCACAATATAACATACTCGTAATAGATGATCAGACATTTAACCAAACCAAGCATGCTTAAAAACTTGGAAATATTGCACCCTGAAGAATTGAACATCACATTTGCAGAATTGAACCAAGCAGTTAACTGAACACCACACTGCACAACATATAGAACATATACACTATAAAAGAAGATTGCACGGTAAAAGTAGATAGCACAATTCACTAGAATTTGTTAAGGAAAGGCAGTTGCTAGCAAACTGAACATGGGTCCATATAGTGAGCTAATAAGACAAGCTACTCCTCATTGTCGGAGATATCGATGACGATTGGCTCTTTGGACATGGAAGAGGGCGAGTCCTCTGCATCGTGGGTGCCCTCGTTGTAGTGGTGAGTTGCCTGAGCCGCTCCGGGCACCAATCTCCTGGCTCTCGAGATGAGTTAAGCACGTGCACGCTGAGAAAACACCTCGTAGTCTTTGTCGAAGGCACCGACGGTGGCCTCGAGAAAACCCCTTGAACTGTCGTTTAAAGCAGCCAACCGTGTCGTGGGGTCGGTGCACGAGGCGTCAACGGTGGCCTCGACGGCAAGCTTCTCCTCCAAGATCTGGGGGTCGGCACAAATGGCAGCCATCGCGAACTCATCCGCGCGTGCGGCCGCGAATTGCTTCTCTGCAGCCAACTGCTCCTTGAGATCCTGTCTATACTGCGTGCACCATGGCTTAGGGCGGCGCTTATTTGGTGGAGGGGTCGGTGATTTGGGTGGAAGGTGTCGCGCCAAGGCCGGGTCGGGGCATGTGGGATGTGGAAGGAGGAGGAGGATGGGGGTCGGGTGTGGATTACCTGCCTGGATAGGCGAGGCCGAGCAGCGTGAAGGAGGGTCGCCGGCGAGGAGGCGGCGTTGCAAGCAGGGAGTGAAGGTTTCAATTTGGAAAGGAAGGCGGAAAGGGGGGAAATGTGGATTTTGGTAAGGGGGATGGGCGCGGGGAGGTAGATATTTCCGAGGAAGCCGAAAATTTGGAATCGCTTCAGCCAAAAAACTGGCGCGCAAAGTGTCATCAGACACGGTCACTTATTCAGAGCAGGCTAATGGACTGTAGCCGTCGCACCTTCTCGCGTAAGCCGTATGCGTACTATACTCTGATGGTGCTCCAAGATAATTTGTGCTGCATCTCACATGGTTGGTTATAACAAACTGTGTGGGATCTACTTGATTTTTCGTCTTGATTTGAATTAAATAATGGGGTCATAGCGGCCATGGACGGTGTTTGAATTGCTAGACCTTTTATCTGCAGTGAACATGCAACTATATGTGTGTCATAAAAGAATTGGAATTATTCGAGGTTTGTTTGGACATTTTTATGCATTAAGTGAGTTTTCAATGAATTTATGTGCATAATTCAAATTTGAACTACATGCACATGCTCTAGTGCATATAAATTGGTTGAAAAATCAAATCTTTGTCCTTGGGTGCATGCTTAGGTCCCATGCAAGAAATGGGAATGAATGTCAAACACCCTGCCACCGGCACTCGGCCGCAAACATTGAGATACCTGGTATTTAAATTCTAGTAATCCAAAACCCGTCTGAAAATCATGAAACTTGGCATGGTATCATGGAGCAGCATCAACATGTCGTGGTAAAAAATTTATCCTATTTGGGGTAGGTTTGGGTATAAGCTTCTCACAAACCAGAGCTTCTCACAACAAGCATGATGGTTTCGGTAGGAATGTCCCACCTTTGGGGACGAAACGATATCCATTGCCTCTTATTGCTTTCAAAAAAATTTCTCGTCTCAACATAGAACAACAGGAGTGTTGTGTCAATTTTTGTGTTTTTTCGGGGTTCTTTTGGACTTTTATGCATTAACTGAGTTTTTAATGCATTTATGTGCATAATTCAAATTTGAACTCCATGCACATGCTCCGGTGCATATAAATTGGTTGAAAAATCAAATATGTGTCCTTGGGTGCATGCTTAGGTCCCATGCAAGAAATGGGAATGAATTTCAAACACCGGGGCACCGTTGATTGCCGGCGAAACATTGAGATACCTGGTATTTAAATTCTAGTAAATCCAAAACTCGTCTGAAATTCATGAAACTTGGCATGGTATCATGGAGTGGCATCAACATGTCGTGGTAAAATTTTTGTCCCATTTGGGGCAGGTTTGGGTATAAGCTTCTCACAAACCAGAGCTTCTCACAACAAGCACGATGGTTTCGATAGGGAACGTCCCACCTTTGGGGACGAAATGATATTCGTTGCCTCTTATTGCTTTCAAATATTTTTCTCGTGTCAACATAGAACAACAGGAGTGTTGTGTCATTTTTTGTGATTTCTCGGGGTTCGTTTGGACATTTTTATGCATTAACTGAGTTTTCAATGCATTCATGTGCATAATTCAAATTTGAACTACATGCACATGCTCCAGTGCATATAAATTGGTTGAAAAATCAAATTTGTGTCTTTGGGTGCATGCTTAGGTCCCATGCAAGAAATAGGAATGGATTTCAAACACCAGGGCAACGTTGATTGCCGGCAAAACGTTGAGATACATGGTATTTAAATTCGAGTAAATCCCATACTCGTCTAGAATTCATGAAACACGACATGGTATTATGGAGCGGCATCAACATGCCGTGGTAAAAAAATTTCCCGTTTGGGGCAGGTTTGGGTGTAAGCTTCTCACAAACCAGAGCTTATCACAACAAGCATGATGGATTCGATAGGGAACGTCCCACCTTTGGGGATGAAACGATATCCATTGCCTCTTATTGCTTTCAAATTTTTTCTCATGTCAACGTAGAACAACAGGAGTGTTGTGTCATTTTTTGTGATTTTTTGGGGTTCGTTTGGACATTTTTATGCATTAAGTGAGTTTTCAATAAATTTATGTGCAGAATTCAAATCTGAACTACATGCACATGCTCGAGTGCATATAAATTGGTTGAAAAATCAAATATGTGTCCTTGGGTGCATGCTTAGGTCCCATGCAGGAAATGGGAATGAATTTCAAACACTAGGGCACTGTTGATTGCCGGCAAAACGTTGAGATACCTGGTATTTAAATTCTAGTAAATCCAAAACTCATCTGAAATTCATGAAACTTGGCATGCTATCATGGAATGGCACCCGACATGCTGTGCTATTTTTCATGTCCAATTTGAGAGAAGGCACGCACGAATAATGACAGCTAACAAAGGCATTTTGAAAAAATAGCTGATGATGTCTACTACACAACCTTCTTCTTGTAGACATTGTTGGGCCTCCAAGTGCAGAGGTTTGTACGACAGCAGCAAATTTCCCTCAAGTGGATGACCTAAGGTTTATCAATCCGTAGGAGGCGTAGGATGAAGATGGTCTCTCTCAAACAACCCTGCAACCAAATAAGAAAGAGTCTCTTGTGTCCCCAACACACCCAATACAATGGAAATTGTATAGGTGCACTAGTTCGGTGAAGAGATGGTGATACAAGTGCAATATGGATGGTACATATAGGTTTTTGTAATATGAAAATATAAAAACAACAAGGTAACTAATGATAAAAGTGAGCGTAAACGGTATTGCAATGCTAGGAAACAAGGCCTAAGGTTCATACTTTCACTAGTGCAAGTTCTCTCAACAATAATAACATAATTGGATCATATAACTATCCCTCAACATGCAACAAAGAGTCACTCCAAAGCCACTAATAGCGGAAAACAAACGAAGAGATTATGGTAGGGTACGAAACCACCTCAAAGTTATTCTTTCTGCTCGATCTATTCAAGAGTCCGTAGTAAAATAACACGATGCTATTATTTCCGTTCAATCTATCATAGAGTTCGAACTAGAATAACACCTTAAGACACAAGTCAACCAAAACCGTAATGTCACCTAGATACTCCATTGTCACCTCAAGTATCCGTGGGTATGGTTATACGATATGCATCACACATTCTCACATTCATCTTCTCAACCAACACAAAACTTCAAAGAGTGCCCCAAAGTTTCTACCGGAGAGTCAAAATTAAAACATGTGCCAACCCCTATGCATAGGTTCATGGGCGGAACCCGCAAGTTGATCACCAAAACATACATCAAGTAGATCAAGTGATATCCCATTGTCACCACAGATAAACATGGCAAGACATACATGAAGTGTTCTCAAATCCTTAAAGACTCAATCCAATAAGATAACTTCAAAGGGAAAACTCAATCCATTACAAGAGAGTAGAGGGGGAGAAACATCATAAGATCCAACTATAATAGCAAAGCTCGCGATACATCAACATCGTGTCATAGAGAGAACACGAGAGAGAGAGAGAGAGAGATCAAACACATAGCTACTGGTACATACCCTCAGCCCCGAGGGTGAACTACTCCCTCCTCATCATGGAGAGCGCCGGGATGATGAAGATGGCCACCGGTGAGGGATCCCCCCTCCGGAAGGGTGCCGGAACGGGCTCCCGAGAGGTTTTTGGTGGCTACATAGGCTTGCGGCGGCGGAACTCCTGATCTATTCTCGTCTTCGATGATTTTAGGGTATATGGAGATATATAGGCGAAAGAAGTCGGTCGGGGGAGCCTCGAGGGGCCCACAAGACAGGGGGCGCGCCCAGTAGGGGGGCGCGCCCTCCACCCTCTTGGCCACCTCGAAGCTTCCTTGACTTCAACTCCAAGTCTCCTCGATCACGTTCATTCCAAAAATCACGCTCCCCAAGGTTTCATTCCGTTTGGACTCCGTTTGATATTCCTTTTCTTCGAAACACTGAAATAGGCAAGAAAACAGCAATATGGGCTGGGCCTCGGGTTAATAGGTTAGTCCCAAAAATAATATAAAAGTGCATAATAAAGCCCGTAAACATCCAAAATAGATAATAATATAGCATGAATGCTTCATAAATTATAGAAACGTTGGAGACGTATCATCATCCCCAAGCTTAATTCCCGCTCGTCCTCGAGTAGGTAAATGATAAAAGAAAGAATTTATGAAGTGTGAATGCTAGGTGGTGCACAAGTTTGATCAATGATAATTTCAATCACCTTTTCTAGCATCATTATATGTTATAACAGTAGTTCATCTCATAAAACTTCTCACAATCAAGTAACAAGCTATTCACATGTTAAAGCATAGACCATAAACTTTCTTGAAAACTAGCAAACTTCATTCTCGGTCATCAAACAATTACAATTCATCTTATTTTCGGGAAGGGTCTATGTCAGAGCTTTGATTTAGCAAACTCCACATACTCAACTATCATATAGTCTTCTACAATTGCTAACACTCATGCAATACTTATGGTTATGGAGTTTTAATCGGACACTAAGAAAGATAGGGGCTTATAATTTCGCCTCCCAACGTATTCACCTTTGGGTGATGTCAATAATAATAGTTCATGCTAACTTACATCCAATTGGATATATATATCAGGATCTTTAGGATCTTTCCAACACGAGGTGCTTGCCAAAGGATAAAATGAAAAAGGCAAGGTGAAGATCACCTTGACTCTTGCATAAAGTAAAAGACATAAGGTAAAAGATAGGCCCTTCGTAGAGGGAAGCAGAGGTTGTCATGTGCTTTTAGGGTTGGATGCACAAAATATTAATGCAAAAGAACGTCACTTTATATTGCCACTTGTGATATGAACCTTTATTATGCAGTTTGTCGCTTTTATTACTTCCATATCACACGATCGTATAAAGCCTATTTTCTCCGCACTAATAAGTCATACATATTTAGAGAGCAATTTTTATTGCTTGCAACATGACAACTTACTTGAAGGATCTTACTAATTCCATAGGTAGGTATGGTGGACTCTCATGGCAAAAACTGGGTTTAAGGATATTTGGAAGCACAAGTAGTATCTCTACTTGGTGCAAGGAATTTTGGCTAGCATGAGGGGGAAAGGCAAGCTCAACATGTTTGAATGATCCATGACAATATACTTTAACTGAGATGTGAGAAAACATAACCCATTTCGTTGTCTTCCTTGTCCAACATCAACTCTTTAGCATGTCATACTTAATGAGTGCTCACAATTATAAAAGATGTCCAAGATAGTATATTTATATGTGAAATCTATCTTCCTTCAATATTCTTACAAGAATTGTTCAAGTGACCAATACAATGTTTTCTAACCTTCAATAAATTTACCACCTCTTCTTCTTAGATGTGAAGTCATTACTCCCCATGGGATAAGCATATGAAACATATATAATTTCAGATTTATGACATTCAACTCATTCAACCATTTACTCATAGGATATAAGTGAAGCACACGAGTAAATGACAAACTACTCCAAAAAGATATAAGTGAAGATCAATGAGTAGTAAAATAATTATGTAACTATGTGAAGACTCTCTCTCATTTAAGAATTTCAGATCTTGGTATTTTATTCAAACAGCAAGCAAAGCAAAATAAAATGACATTGCAAGGATAGCACAACTCATGTGAAGAAGCAAAAACTTAGGCTCAACCGATACTAACCGATAGTTGTTGAAGAAGAAAGGTGGGATGCCTAACGGGCATCCCCAAGCTTAGATGCTTGAGACTTCTTGGAATATTATCTTGGGGTGCCTTGGGCATCCCCAAGCTTGAACTTTTGTGTCTCCTTAATTCCTCTCATATCATGGTTTCTCTATTTCTCAAAAACTTCATCCACATAAAACTCAACAAGAACTCGTGAGATAAGTTAGTATAAACCAATGCAAAACCTTATCATTTTCTACTGTACAAATCACTAAAATTATTATTCAACATTGCATACTAAATGCCTCTGCATATTTAATAGTCCTATCCTCTAATAGAATCATTAAACAAGCAAACATATGCAAACAAGGCAAACATAACAGCAATCTGCCAAAACAGTACAGTCTGTAAAGAATGCAAGAGTATCAATACTTTCCTAACTCCAAAAATTATGAAAGAAAATTCCCACTGTAGTAAATTTATCATAGCTTATTATTAAAAAGGTTTCAACATTTTATTACATTCTAACTTTTCTAGGGAATTTTTGCTACAACGGTAAATTTCTGTTTTGAAACTGCAACATATATACTTGCAAAATAAGCATGGTAAAAGCTATCCTTGACATTTTTATTGAAAATAAAGATGCAAAACATTGTTCTAAATAACATAAAGAAAATACTAACAAGATAAAATGACGCTCCAAGAAAAACACATATCATGTGGTGAATAAAAATATAGCTCCAAGTAAAGTTACCTATGAACGAAGATTTAAAGAGGGATGCCATCCGGGGCATCCCCAAGCTTAGGCTCTTGGTTGTCCTTGAATATTACCTTGGGGTGCCTTGGTCATCCCCAAGCTTAGGCTCTTGCCACTCCTTATTCCATAGTCCATCGAATCTTTACCCAAAACTTGAAAACTTCACAACACAAAACTTAACAGAAAACTCATGCTCAGTTAGTATAAGAAAATAAAACTACCACTTTGGTACTGTTGTTAACTCATTATAAATTCATATTGGTGTAATATATACTGTATTACAACTTCTCTATGGTTCATACCCTCCGATACTACTCATGGATTTGTCAAAATAAGCAAACAACACAATGAAAACAGAATCTGTCAAAAACAGAACAGCCTGTAGTAATCTGTATCAAACGTATACTTCTGTAGCTCCAACAATTCTAAAATAAATTGGTGGACCTGAGGGATTTGTCTATTAATAATATGAAAAAAGAATCAACCTAAAAGCACTCTCCAGTAAAATATGGCAGCTAATCTTGTGAGCGCTAAAGTTTCTGTTTTTTTTACAGCAAGATCATATAAACTTCACCCAAGTCTTCCCAAAGGTTCTACTTGGCACAAACACTAATTAAAACATAAATCCTCATCTAAGCAGAAGCTAGATGTATTATTTATTACTAAACAGAACCAAAAAGCAAGAAGCAAAAATAAAATTGGGTTGCCTCCCAACAAGCGCTATCGTTTAACGCCCCTAGCTAGGCATGATGATTTCAATGATGCTCACATAAAAGATAAGAATTGAAACACAAAGAGAGCATCATGAAGAATATAACTAGCACATTTAAGTCTAACCCACTTCCTATTCATAGGGATTTTGTAAGCAAACAACTTATGGGAACAATAACAACTAGAATAGGAAGGCAAAACAAGCATAACTTCAAAACTTTAAGCACATAGAGAGGAAACTTGATATTATTGCAATTCCTACAAGCATATTTTCCTCCCTCATAATAATTTTCAGTAGCATCATGAATGAATTCAACAATATAACCAGCACATAAAGCATTCTTTTCATGATCTACTTGCATAGAAAATTTACTACTCTCCACATAAGCAAATTTCTTCTCATGAATAGTAGTGGGAGCAAACTCAACAAAATAATTATCATGTGAGGCATAATCCAATTGAAAACTAAAATCACGATGACAAGTTTCATGGTTATCATTATTCTTATTAGCACACAAGTCATCACAATAATCATCATAGATATCAACTTTGTTCTCATAATCAATTGGAACCTCTTCCGAAATAGTGGATTCATCACTAAATAAAGTTATGACCTCTCCAAATCCACTTTCATAATTATCACAATAGTATTCAACATACTCCAAAATAGTGGGACCATTACTTCCTAAAGTTGACACTCCTTCAAACCCACTTTCATCAATATAATCATCATAAATAGGAGGCATGCTTTCATCATAATAAATATTCTCATTAAAACTTGGGGGACTAAACATATCATCTTCATCAAACATAGCATCCCCAAGCTTGTGGATTTGCATATCATTAGCATCATGGAAATTCAAGGAATTCATACTAACAACATTGCAATCATGCTCATCATACAAAGATCTAGTACCAAACATTTTAATGCATTCTTCTTCTAGCAATTGAGCACAGTTTTCCTTACCATCATTCTCACGAAAGATATTAAAAAGATGAAGCGTAAGAGACAAACTCAATTCCATTTTTTGTAGTTTTCTTTTATAGACTAAACTAGTGATAAAACAAGAAACAAAAAGATTCGATTGCAAGATCCAAAGATATACCTTCAAGTAATCACCTCCCCGGCAACGGCGCCAGAAAAGAGCTTAGTTAACGGGGTGTGAGTGCCGCTTACCTAGCCTCCCCAGCAACGGCGCCAGAAAAGAGCTTGATGTCTACTACACAACCTTCTTCTTGTAGACGTTGTTGGGCCTCCAAGTCAGAGATTTGTAGGACAGCAGCAAATTTCCCTCAAGTGGATGACCTAAGGTTTATCAATCCGTAGGAGGCGTAGGATGATGATGGTCTCTCTCAAACAACCCTGCAACCAAATAACAAAGATTCTCTTGTGTCCCCAACACACCCAATACGAAGGAAATTGTATAGGTGCACTAGTTCAGCGAAGAGATGGTGATACAAGTGCAATATGGATGGTAGATATAGGTTTTTGTAATCTAAAAATATAAAAATGACAAGGTAACTAATGATAAAAGTGAGCGTAAACGGTATTGCAATGCTAGGAAACGAGGCCTAAGGTTCATACTTTCACTAGTGCAAGTTCTCTCAACAATAATAACATAATTGGATCATATAACTATCCCTCAACATGGAACAAAGAGTCACTCCAAAGCCACTAATAGCGTAAAACAAATGAAGAGATTATGGTAGGGTTCGTAACCACCTCAAAGTTATTCTTTCTGCTCGATCTATTCAAGAGTCCGTAGTAAAATAACACGAAGCTATTCTTTCCGTTCAATCTATCATAGAGTTCGTACTAGAATAACACCTTAAGACACAAATCAACCAAAACCCTAATGTCACCTAGATACTCCATTATCACCTCAAGTATCTGTGGGCATGGTTATACGATATGCATCACACAATCTCAGATTCATCTACTCAACCAACACAAAGTACTTCAAAGAGTGCCCCAAAGTTTCTACCCGAGAGTCAAGATGAAAACGTGTGCCAACCCCTATACATAGGTTCATGGGCGGAACCCGCAAGTTGATCACCAAAACATACATCAAGTGGATCAAGTGATATCCCATTGTCACCACAGATAAGCACGGCAAGACATACATGAAGTGTTCTCAAATCCTTAAAGACTCAGTCCAATAAGATAACTTCAAAGGGAAAACTCAATCCATTACAAGAGAGTAGAGGGGGAGAAACATCATAAGATCCAACTATAATAGCAAAGATCGCGATACATCAAGATCGTGCCATGGAGAGAACACGAGAGAGAGAGAGAGATCAAACACATAGCTACTGGTACATACCCTCAGCCCCGAGGGTGAACTACTCCCTCCTCGTCATGGAGAGCGCCGGGATGATGAAGATGGCCACCGGTGAGGGATCCCCCCTCCGCCAGGGTGCCGGAACGGGCTCCCGAGAGGTTTTTGGTGGCTACAGAGGCTTGCGACGGTGGAACTCCCGATCTATTCTCGTCTTCGATGTTTTTAGGGTATATTGAGATATATAGGCGAAAGAAGTTAGTCGGGGGAGCCTCGAGGGGCCCACGAGACAGGGGGCGCGCCCAGTAGGGGGGGCACCCTCCACCCTCGTGGCCACCTCGAAGCTTCCTTGACTTCAACTTAAGGTCTCTTGGATCACGTTCGTTCCAAAAATCACGCTCCCGAAGTGTCGTGGAATTGTCACGTCAGATGTCCTCGTGGAAGGACTTAGTTGTGGACAAGGGACACGAGAGGTTTTTATACTAGTTCGGCCTCTTACGGTGAAGGTAAGGCCTACGTCTAGTTGGGTTGGTATTGATGTTTCGATGACCAGGGAGCGAGATACGCTATGCCCGGCTCTCGATCGCTTGTTTTCGTTTTAAGCCGCCAGCAGGTCGTCCCCTTATATACACGGGTTGACGCCCTGTGGCTTACAAAGTCCCGGCCGGCTTATAAACAGTGTCCGGCTCGGTGACTAGTTAAATCTACCTTATGAAACAAGTCAAGCTATTATGGCGGTTTACTACAACGGGCCTTAAGTCGCCTGTGGGCCTTAAGCCCTTTATTGAACCGCCATCTTCATGCTTGGTCTTGGGCTTCTTTCTGGTGAGTCTTCTTTGCGTAACCCGGCCCCTCCTGGGCGGCTTACACAAATAGTTATATCCCCAACATTAGGCCCCAGATTGATTT
Source organism: Aegilops bicornis (assembly GCA_021605145.1). Lineage (NCBI taxonomy): Eukaryota > Viridiplantae > Streptophyta > Magnoliopsida > Poales > Poaceae > Aegilops > Aegilops bicornis. The sequence continues at coordinate 676,940,566 of CM038671.1, forward strand.
GAACCTGTTCATGTCAATCTTAAAATACCTTAAAAATAGATCTTCAATCTTCTGACTGTGCAAAAGGTTTTCTTTAACCCTCCATGATGTCATCTTTTGGATCTGTGTTAACCCGCCGTGACGTCATCCTTTCTTAAATTCTTTTTTTATTCCACCATATCCTCCAACGGATCTCTGCCTTTATTGATCAAGCTTGAAAACCGAGGCGTCAGTCACCGGATAATAACTTTTATCTCCTCGTTTCCCGCGCCGTCTCAGTTATCCTTTCCTTATAAATAGGCACGACCTAGGTCTTCCCATTCTCCTCCTTCCAGTCATCTTCTTCCTCTCGCTGCTTCTTTGTCGCTCGGGCTCTGCCGCCGCCGCCGTCGCAGATCTCGTCTTCACGAACTCTGGCCGCTGCATCAACCTGGTTTGACCAGAGAAACGCAACGACCCTCCGCTGCAACCCTGCATCCGTAAGTCTCTTCTTTCCTGCCTCTTAGATCCACATTAGGACCTTCGAGTTCTTCACGTTCTTCGCTGTTTAGTAGTTCCCTTTCATAGATTCCATCACCCCCGCTTTTCTTGATCTTGGAGATGGTAAAAAACCGTTGCGGTAGATTTTCCGCACCTACTTTGAACGCAGATAGATCCCTTTCTGTTACACAGAGGCCCCATTCGAGCTCTTGAGCTTCATCTGCGTCAGTCTTAGGTCTAGATAATTTTCTTGTCAGAACAATTTTTTGATCTCAAATAACAGTAGCAGATTATGAAACCTGTTTGTATCACCCGGAAAACTACTTCTGTCAAATCCCCTTAAACACAACTGTCCATGTAGCCGGCTTAAATAAATGACACTGATCTGTGAGCCTTGCTTGCTTCTCATGACCTTAAGAAGTTTGAACTACTTTTGATACATGTAGCGGCTTAAATACTGTTGCATAGTCATCCTTATATCATTGGGCCCCTTCTTAAGCCGCCTCCTTGAATAATTAAGATATTTTCTCCCGGGTTAAAATTGAACCGGAACCTCTTATTTTGTCGTAGGCCAACTGTTGTCATGGCACCTAAGGCAACCAAGGCCCCTGTGACCTGCAATTGGGTGCCATCCATAGTCACTAAGAGTAAACTGTCTGAATTTCTGAAGTCTGGCCACCTGCCAAAAAAGGAGGTCATGTCTTATCGTGCCCTTGACCCGTCTGAAGAGAGGCCTCAGCCCAAAGAAGGGGAGGTAATAATTTTCACAGATCACATGAACCTGGGATTTGCCCCTCCCGGCTCTAAATTCTTCATGGAAGTTTTGAATTTATTTGATCTTAGACCTCAAGACATTGGACCCAACTCCGTGTCAAATATTTGCTATTTCCAAGTCTTCTATGAGGTGTACCTGGGAGAGGAGCCAAGTATGCTTTTGTTCAGAGAGCTTTTCTACTTGAACCGGCAGAATGAACGTGCCAACGGGCCTAGTCTTGAGCTTGGCGGCATCTCGATTCAGCGGCGGAGAGATTGCCTTTTTTCCTTACGCTGAGCTGCCGAGTCATCCAAAAGATTGGAATCAGACATGGTTCTATTGTCAGGACACTTCACCGGCTAATGAGAGCCCTCTGCCCGGCTTCCGCGCCCTGCGCCTTGAGTCCAACCATCCGCTGGCGGATAAACTGACTCCTGTCGAGCGTCTGCCTCTCAATCCCACCATCAACAAGATCAAATCTCTTTTGGGAAATGGCTTAAACGACATCGATCTGGTCCGAGTCTGGGTCACTTGGCGAGTACTTCCATTAAGCCGCCGTTCCGGCTTAATGTGTACTTACACAGGCGAGAAGGATGATCCACTGCGTCATAGTCCTGACGACTTACCAGATGATGTGGTGGATGCTACAACCCAATCACTGCTGAAGGAGGGCACTGTAACTAGTAACGCCTTCGGCTTACTTCCCTTCTGCAAGAAGAACCCGGCCCCTGCAGTGAGTTATCAACCTTAATAAATACTCTTTATTATATTATACCTTATTTGTAATCATAGTTCCTTATCTTTTTCCACAGGCCGATGACAACTTCTGGAAGGTCAAGTATGACCATGAGGCTACCAAACAAGCCAGGGACAGCCAAGAAAACTGAACGGAAAGCCACCAAGACTGGAACCTCAAAGAAGAAGAAACCCAGCACCTCCGACTTATTCAAATTGGATGATACTTCTTCGGATGATGAAGAGGTAATCCTTTAATTTTCTTAACTCCTTTGTCGTTATTTTACTAACATTCTATCCTTTCAGGAGGATACGGGGAACAGTCAAGCACTTGACGAAGAGGTAACTATAATCTCCTCTGACTCAGAGCCTTTGCCAAAGCAAAAAATCCGAAGGGTGACCCGGAAAGTAAGATTTTCACATCCTCTAGCTTATCAAGATCCTCAATTTCTTTTGAAGCAACAACAGCTTGAAAACCGAAGGCAGACCCGGACCAACAAGGATGCAGAACTCTCCTCCGCCTTACTTGATGTAACTAGGAAGCGTCGGACCGAGGTTATCTCCGATTTACGTTTTGTTTTACCTTTGGCGGGTTTAATTCGCCAACCTCTCAATTCATCTGACTCTAACTATCAGGATACCTCTCCTTCGTCCGGCGAGTCTATGCAATCAAACATGCCGGCTTTCAAAACTGTTCCCGGGTAATGTAACCTTATTTACTTTAGGCTTTACCTTACTTATGCTTTAGTATTCATCCTTCTACCTTTATTGACAGCATGCAAGTGAAGCCCAGCAAGAGGGCAAGGAAAAATAAGCCGTCCCAAGACCCAATTGTTACTGAACCGGCGCTTGACATGTCTGCTCTTGATAGCTCCACCCATCAGCTGCCGCCTGAACCGGCTTCTAACATTCCGGTGCCAATCTCCGACCCGCCTGCCGAAGATGCTATCAACAGCTCTGATAACCCGGAAGCTCCTAGCCAGGTCAAGACGACTGACCCGGAAGTTGAATTTCTGAAAAGTCAATTTGTTGAACCGGGGCGGCCTACTGTCCTTGCCAAATGTACTGCCAAGGAAGAACTTGTCGAACGCCGAAAGGCCAAGCAGGACATTACTGATTATACTCACTTAAGCATTGGTGATATAGTCTCGGGCTTATCTGAATCAAGTGCACAACAGTCGTGACCTGGAAATTGAAATGGTGAAACAAATACAACATAAATCTGAGGTATAACTTATGTTATTTTCCTGAATCTTACTTACTGTACCAGCCCCCAAGTCTATTGCTTATGAATGAATATGCCGTAGACTTAAAAATCTGCTTACTGTTGGTTTGTCCGGTTTAAATAGAATATATTTAACCCGGTGATAGCATGATACTTTGAACTTGCGATACACATTAGCCCCCAAGTGCGAAGTATCTTTACTTGTAAAGTGCTTGGGACTTAATATGCATGACCCGGATTTGTAGGGTAAAAAATTCTTTAACATACATTAGCCCCCAAGTGCCAAGTATCTTTACTTGTAAAATACTTGGGACTTGAATGTTACCTTACCGTGAATCTTACCATAACCTGGTATCAATGCAGGCCACCATAAGTCAATTCGAATCGGAGCTTGCTGACCTGAAGAGCCAGCTGAAAACTCAAGAACTTGAAACTCAGAAGGCCAACTCCAAATTTGAATTCAGTGTCTCTGAACAAGAGAAATTGAAGAAAAATTTTGAATCAGAGAAGAAAATCTGGGCTGATGAGAAGGCTTCACTGGTGACTCGGGCCGAGACGGCAGAAGCATCTCTTGCAGAGGCAACAACCGAGCTGTCTCACTTAAAACGGTAGATATCCCAAATGGTCTCAGCCATCTTCGGTAAGTTATTGTACAAAACCTCAAACATTGTAACCTTTCAATGACTATTGTAATCGTACTCCGGCTCACTGTTATACTTGTGGACACACAGGCCCCAGGAGCACCAACCTCAAACAGAGCATGCTGATCAAACTTAAGGCGGTTTACACTTTAGTGGAACAACTGTACTCCGGGTAACAACGTGCTTTGGCCGTTGTAGCCTTATCAAATACCACTCCCCACCTTCTGCAAGACGTGCTAAAGCATCTCGCTGTGCTACCTCAGCGAATTCAGGATTTAAGGCGGGCATCTTCAAGAGCCGGGGCCGTGGCCGCATTGCGCCGGGCATAGGCATGGATGCCAGAGCTAGACCCGGCTTGGATACCCGAGCCTGAAGGAGGATGGTACTGTATTTGATGATCATGATTTCACTGCCTGTGTCAAAGTCATACGTCCCGTGGCTACCCTTATTGGGAATGATACTGATCTTACCAAGTAATCGCCGGGCTATGATATTGAAAACCGGAGAATTCCAAACATTCCATATGATCAAGTCAGCCTGATCCCTCCAACGCGTAAGCATACTTTTGCCCATGAAGTGGACCCAGCCGGTTTAATAGATGATGAGGCTGAGTTTGAAGCCTTGAGTGGCATTGACTGGGCCTCGTCAACCTTCCAGGACAAAGCAACCGACGGAGAGGCGGAGAAGGATAACCCGGAGTCGTCAAGCCCGCTGAAGGAATGAACCGCCAGGCGTTTTATAACTTCGCAAAAAACAATGCTTCATTTATTCAGACTCGGGAAGTCTTGTAATAGGGTAGTAAAAACTTCTCAATGTTTGTCATGCCTTTGCACATGTTCCTGGTGCTTAATACTTTCGTAAGCCGCCATTGCTATATATTTCTGGCTTATGTCGACCGTTTATTTCCTTGACGTTTAACTTTGCTTTACCTTATCCTGCACATAAAACAAGCAAAATTTCCTTGGCGGTTTATCGCGTCGGGGGTTACATAAAGTAGTGATAACCCAGAACACGACCCAAAGACATCATATACAGGCCGGTTTATGATTATATTTGTTAAATATAATCATAATAGCATACCTGCGATCCCTTTGATAATCTTCCCTGCTCATATGATGTTTACTGGCACTTAAGAACCCGGGGTAATCAATATTAAACCGGAAGAAAAACCATCTCATAATATTTTCAAGAAGGTCTCTAGATAGTCAAAATAATTCATCCTTTTGTTGGATGATAAACAATATTTACAGGCTTCTGATTCAAATACGATCAGTAAACCGTTCCAAAGGGGTTAAAGCAAAGATTGGGATATGATCATATAGCCCCCAGTGGCTTTGGCGATGCCGATCAAGTGGGTATCAACAGCTATGTTCTCTTTGGTTCGAATACGACCTATGTTTGAACAGGAAGCCCCCAAGTGACCATAAGAGTTGTTTAATGATGCTGATTCGAATACGACCCACGTTAGACCCAAAGGGGTTAAGTTGTGATTCAAATATGATCAAGAAGCCCCCAAGTGGGTTTGGCAATATGCCGATCAAGTGGGTATCGACAGCTATGTTCTCTTTGGTTTGAATACGACCTATGTTTGAATAGGAAGCCCCCAAGCGACCATGGCTAGATTCAGATATGATCATAAGCCAGACCAAAGGGAAAGCCGGATTCAAATGTGATCCGCTCCCTGTTGGTTGTTTCCACCACCTGATAAAAAAGACACATAAACCTTTGAGTGTAAAAGGACAAAGGTCCTGCTTTATTTCTTTATATAATATATACATTGTCAAAATATATACATCTTGAGAGCCGGTGGCTTAAGTATAGTAAGGCCGGAGATGAGCAATATTCCACGGCCGGCGGGTCTCCTCCTCCGACTTACGTGGGTCTTTGTGCTCTCGAACATCGATGAGGTAATATGATCCGTTGTGCAAATTCTTGCTGACCACAAAGGGTCCTTCCCAAGGCGGGGATAGCTTGTGCATGTCAGACTGATCCTGGATGAGCCGGAGCACCAAATCTCCTTCCTGAAAGGTCCTGCTCCTAACCCGGCGGCTGTGATAGCGGCGCAGGTCTTGTTGATAAATCGCTGAGCAGGCTATTGCCAAGTCTCGCTCCTCATCCAACAAGTCAAGCACATCCTGACGAGCTTTTTCGTTGTCCGCCTCAACATAAGCCGCCATGCGGGGTGAATCGTGCCGGATGTCACTTGGCAGGATCGCCTCTGCACCATACACCATAAAGAAAGGTGTGTAGCCTGTAGATCTGTTAGGCGTAGTGTTGATGCTCCATAACACAGAAGGTAACTCCTCCACCCAACAACCCGGAGTCTGCTGTAAGGGGACAAAGAGCCGGGGCTTGATACCCTTCAGGATCTCTTGATTAGCTCTTTCTGCTTGACCATTGGATTGAGGATGAGCAACAGCCAAAACATCAAGCCGGATATGTTCTCGTTGACAGAACTCTTCCATGGCACCCTTGGAGAGATTAGTGCCATTATCAGTTATAATGTTGTGTGGGAAACCAAAACGAAAGATCACCTTTTTCATGAATTGAACTGCTGTGGCTGCATCACACTTACTGACTGGCTCTGCCTCAACCCACTTTGTAAACTTATCCACTGCCACCAGGAGATGTGTCTTTTTGTCCTTAGACCTGTTGAAAGGCCCAACCATGTCAAGCCCCTAGACTGCTGTAACATCCCAAAATTCTAAATTTTGGAATGTTATAAACAAATAGATAGATTTGATTGATTGCTTGATTGATTGACTGAAAGTGAGTGAATTCGAAACTTTTTGAAAGTTAGATGAGAGGGAATAAAAGGACTTTCCCAAACTTTCATTTTGCTTTTATGATCTTCGGAATTCAAATTCTTTTCATCACAAAACCCTGGAGAGAAGATGACATGACTTCTTCCATTTATTTAAATGACAAGGGTGTTGAAAATATTTGAATTTCATTTGGAAAACATTTCCACTTCTCGAAACTTTATGCAACTCGATGATTTTCACGGCGAAGATAAAATGACTTCTTCAAAACATATGAAATATGAGTTGGAAGTTTCATAATTTTCATAGTTGGGATTTCTCAAATTTTGAAATAGGATCATTGGATTTATTTAATTATCTTCATAAAGGTTTTCCTATAAAAATATTTGGAGAGGGAATAATATGACTTTCCCAACATTTAGGAAAAAATGGAGATATTATAAATAAATCAAATTTGGTTTTGGAAGATTTATTTTGCTTAGGCAAAATGAGCATTTTAAAAAAATTATGCATGTTCGCCGTTTTTAAATTTCATTTTGTTCGAATCATTTTTAGGAGTCGGGGAAAATTTGTTTTAATTAATTTGGAGTTCATTTGATATTTATTTCATTTGTTTTGTTTTAATTTTATTTAAAAAAAAACAGCGCCCCCCCCTGGACCGAAGCCCAGCCGGCCCAAGCCAGCCAGGCCCGGGCCAGCGCCCCGGCCCACCTCCCGCCTCCTCCCTCGCCTTGCCGCTGACTCCCGCCACAGACGCCTGCCCGCCGCCTCGAGTCCCGTCCACCCCGGCGCCCCCTTGACCCCCTCCCAAGCCACCGCCCCCCTCGCCTTTATAACCCCGCCCCCCTCTCTCTCCCCAAACCCCACCGCCGAACGCCCGCTCCGCACCCCCGAACCCCGCCCGCCCGCCCGTGGAGCCGCCGCGCCGCCGTTCCCTCGCCGCCGACGCCGGGAACCCGCCGCCCCTCGCCTCCCGAACCCCGCCGCCCTCTCCCCGATCACCGGAGGTAGCCACCGCCGCCCCTCGCCGATTCGGTTTATTCCCTCGAACCGGTCCGGTTTATTTAAAAAAAAAATGTTCGGTTTTTTTTAAAACCTAGATTGATTTTATTTTCTTTCGGTTTTCTTATTTAACGAACGTCCACCGAACCGTTCGTTTCGATGAACGCGTTCGTTAGATTCGTTTCATAATCTAACGCTCACTTTTTAACTCGTTCGTCGTTTTTCTTTTAATCGGATTTAACCCGTTATTTTTCTGATTCGATTTCCGATCTGATTTTCAAATCTGTTTTATTTCTTGCTCGTTTATCGGAATCAGGTGATTCAAGCGCCTGGAGTTTCAGAATATGAAACCGCCGTTCGACTAACCTACTTTCACAGAGTTTTACTACTGTGAAATTTTGACATAATTTCCGATTTGCTAAACCGAGTCGTTCTCCCGAGTTCCGACTTTCGATGCTTTATTTGATTCGATTCTTTTGCAACTGTGGTTCTTAAGATGAACTATCTGGTTAGATCCTTTATTCGAGATTTCCCGTGCATTAGATGAGTGCTTATTGTATGCTTGTTGTTTGTCTGCGTTAGATCACCCGAGTGCGCCGTCACATTTCAATCTCTAGGTCTCATGGATCATCAAGAAGGCAAGTAACACTTTGATCATACTTTTCTACTACCCAGTTTTATTGCATTAGATCAAACCTCAAACACTTGCATGATTAGGATCTAATCAAATTGTGGGATGGGAAGTAGATTGAGGTAGTACCTATTACCTGCTTTCTTATGAAACCTTGGGAGTTACTTCTCGTTTGCTTGATTATGCCATGCTATGCTAGTAGACGTGGATTGGGTGAGTGAATATCCATGACAGATGTGAGATTGATAATTAATGGTTTATCTAAGGTGGCAACTTAAACACACATCTGGGTGGATTGAGGCACCTGGTTTCTATCAGGATTTGCCTGTATTTCTTCGGACCGCCACCCAGGATCTAAGGGATCATAAGATTTTTCAAACTAGAAACTTCCGTGCAGCCACAAGCCAATTATGGGCTCTGGCGTAGTTGACTAAGTTGTGCGAACTCTACGGGTAGGCTAGCTGATGTAGGGGATGTAGGTTGGTACGGTCTACCCATATGTAAGGTGCTAAGCGCTCGAAAGACTATGTCTCGGTCATCCGCTTCTCAAACACCATGTAGTCACGAGAACCAAGCGGAGGCGATCGAGTCTTAATGGGCAAAGTCATGAAACCTCTGCAGAGTGTATAAACTAATCATGATTAGCCGTGTCCCCGGTTATGGACATCTTGAGTATCTAGTTCTTGGATTATCCTGTTGATCTCAACATGTTACTTCTAAAATAAATGTATTGGGTTTTTAATGAGTACTTTTTAATTGGGATTGAGGATGCTGTCAACCATTCTCAATGTTTAACAACCACCATGATAGTTAAATAAATTTATTCCTTTGTAGTAGGGAAAAATTGGCTTTTCGCAAAACCTTATAACTATAGAGCTTTCCACCAGCCATATATGCATGTAGTATAGGCTTATTCTTTCATTACTCTCTATGTGTTACATTGCCAGCATATTCCATGTCGTGACCCGTTTCGGGCTGCAACTTTTCATGTTGCGTAATTTCGCATTTACGAGTAAGTGGTACGTTAGGGTTACGATTTCCTATACTCAACTTTGCCGTTGGTGTTGATGGGAATCCACAACCTTGTTGCTTCCGCTTATGTTTTGGATTGAGGTAATAGTTTTTACGCTCTTTATACATGTGATTTACCTCTGTTATAAATCCTTCGAGTAATCGTGGTGTGTCAAAGATACCGATCCGAGGATGACACGAAAGCACGAAGACTTGATCCATTCGGTCGGGTCGCTACGAGATGGTATCGTAGCACATGTTGACTGTAGGACGTGACCCTAGAAACTGACAAGTCCATAGGAAAGATTTTTCTCTACAACTTCATTTTCAAAAAGATCTTTTACCTCTCTTCTCTTCTGAGCTTATTCAAATATCCCTTTTTAGTGAGACCATATCCCTTTTCCCTTTTGACCGCTCGAAGATTTGACTGATGAGACCACTCCAAGGAGACAAGATATCGGACAACTAAGACCATTTGGAATGAAGAGGATTTTACCGTGTAAATGGAAACTACAACTGTTGAAGACTCCGAAGACTTGGAGAATTTGAAGGCTTTGAAGAATTTTCGGATTTGTATGACCTAGGAAGGTTACGCTTATGGAATTTGACGGACCATGGAAGTTATCAATACCCGAGATCAAGGTGTATCGGAGAAAGACTGGAACATGGAACATTAGAATTCAAAGTTTTATCAAGAAAACCCGAAGGCAGGAGATATCAACTATGGAATGATAGCTCATGAAAATGACAAGAGCAGAAACACACTATCCATGATGTTATTGCCCGCCTATGCTATTGTCACCGTCTGGAGTTAAGCATGCAGATGCATGGAAGGATTGGATGGTAGAAAGCTGATGGAGCATCTATCCGACGTTGGAGTTTTAACCTTAGCTGGTGTATCACCGTGGATCCGGAGTATTACATGAAGAAGTTTAAGGTGGATCTGCAGGAAACAAGATTTGATAAGGAAGCGGTTCGTGAAGAACTCGGGACCCGTGGTTGAAAGTAGACAAGATGAAGGAGCAAAACATCGAGATACCGGAGATTTGACAAGAATGGCGAAGGACAGTAGGATCATGGATCATGTCAAGGATGTTGAAACCGGCAGTTGGAACGTAACTCCAGAAATATTGAAGGACGCCATGAGAGACTTCAAGGCCAACAGAGATGATCCGCAAAAGAACTTGAGAAGGACAATCATGATCAGAAGAAGCCATCGGAGACTTGACCAAGACTTGAAGAGTTTTGATGGCATTGAAGATTCATTTGACCTTTAGAAGACCAAACCCCTGTTACATACCTACGTTAGATGCGACGATTGTGAGCTGTCATTTGTTTGATGTTTTTCAGACAGCCACAATAAAATCTGCCTTTTCAAAACTTTTGTTTGTATTGTGTGCATCCCTCTCGATCTCTCTTATCCCACCCCAAACCCATGGACCCATTAGAGGATGGATGGAGATGAGATTATATTTTCTGGACCGATGAGTCAATTGGAGATGTACCAATGGATTCCTAACATGGAGGATCAAATGGAGAATAACCCGATAGTCAGAAAAGATATGACCCAATATGCTTTTCAGTGCTTTGAAAGAGGTGCTGCTATTTGGTGGAGGATGTACCAAACCATCAATGGATTGCAAGGAGTAACCACTTGGGAAGAATTTAAGTTGACTTTGCTAAAGTCTCGGATTGTGACCCGTGGTTGAAGCCTTATGGAAAGGATATGAAGAAACCTTGTGCATACAAGCTTTGTGGAGAAATAGGACACAACCATAAAGAAAACAAGGACGAATACCCTCATAAGCAGAGGATTACCAAAGGAGTTAGCCGAGGATCCCAAGGAACTTCAGTTGGAGATTGTTCCCAAAGGTTTCGTTGCAGTAACGGAAGTTCAGTTTACATTGTTGGAAAGGATCCGTGAAGCTCAGAAGGATGACAAAGAGATTGCTGAGGTAAAAGAGAGGATGAGCAAAGGAAAAGCCAAAGGTTTTCGTAAGGATGAGCATGACACCTTATGGTTTGAGGACAGTGTACATGTACCCAATAATGCAAAGATCAGGAAGTTAAAACTTCAGGAGGCTCATGACTCACCATACTCGATTCGCCCTGGAAACACCAAGATGTATTTGGATTTGAAGGAGTGTTTCTGGTGGACTGGTATGAAGAAGGATATTGCGAGTATGTAGTCGTGGGTGATGCATGCGGTGAAAGTAAAAGCAGAGCATCAGAAGCCAGCAGGATTACTACAGCCTATGCCGATACCCGGATGGAAGTGGGATAAGCTTGGCATGATTTCATTTCCGGATTTCCCAGAACCCGATTGGGATATGATTCTATCTGGGTAGTAGCTGATTTGCTTGACCAAAGTGGCTCGCTTTATCCCAGTGAAATACGAGTGCGAAGTTGGCCAAGATATATTGGACAAGGATCGTATGTCTGCATGGAGTTCCGAGGACCATCATAGAGGAACACAGTTTACCTCAAAGTTTTGGAAACAATGCACTGCACTTTGGATACTAGGCTAGAGTTCAGTACAGCCTTTCATCCGCAGACAGATGGATAAACCAAGAGAGTCAATCAGATACCGGAGGACATATTGAGAGCATGTGCGCTATATTATGGATCTAGTAGGGATGATAATTTACCTTACGCAGAGTTCTCATTCAACAACAACTACCAAGCCAGTTTGAAGATGGCCCCCTTTGAAGCTTTGTATGGGAGAAGGAGCCAGACACCGTTGATGTGGGATGAAGTTGGAGACCGTCAGTTGTTTGGACCAAATGTGATCAAGGAGTGAGAAGAGAATGTTAAGTTGATTCGAGATAGACTGAAGGTAGCTCACCGAGTGCAGAATAGTTATGCAGACTCAAAATGCAAGGAGGTAGTCTATGAAATCGGAGATGAGCATATCTTTGTGTGCCACCTCTGCGTGGAGTTAAACGATTTGGAGTTAAGGGAAAGTTATCCCCGAGATTTGTAGGACCATACCGAGTTTTGGAGCGTATGGGAGAATAGGCTAACAAGTTGAAGTCACCCGAAGGACTGTTAGGAGTTCAGGATGTGTTTCACGTTTCCCAGTTGAAGAAGTGCCAGGCAGAGATAGCCAATATTCCCATGTAAGGACGCTTGACCCTGGGAAGGATAATGATGTTCCACGAAGTGGAGTATGGATTTCATAAGTATAAGTTTTATCATGGTATGTGGGACATCCCACGAGGATGAAGAGATGAAGTGTTATTGGATATAAAGGAGGTATGATGTTGGAAATATGGATCAATGGAAATTCCATGATGAGTCCGAGTAATCACGTCTTAGTTTGGTGCAAATATAAGGAAAAGAGACAAGACAATTGGATGGATTTAAGTATGCGGGGAGTTGGATGTTGGGATAACGATCAGTTTCCCCGAGGATGTGTTCAAGGATTGCAAGTGATGAGATGGGCCATAACCCACAGGCCCCAGGACTTGCCAAGAAGCAAGCACACTCTTGCTGAAGGAAAACCCTGGAAGAAGTTACGATTGTATCGACCGACGATTCTATAGGAGTTTACGCAAAACCTGAGAGTTGTTAAGGAACGATAGATGTTTGTTTGGCTTGCAGAATCAATGGATTTTCCGAACTTGGTTCGTCGACAAGAGAAATTCTGCAATGCTTGTGAGGATGACCGAGTGTTAGAATGCGAGATTCGCTAAACCATGTACAAGGTAATGATTTAAAAGGGATGGATTGATCACCATACCGACTTACTCTTATTATTCGCTTTGCTATATGGGATGGTAAATCTGAGTGACTTACCTATAGTCGAGAGACGACGATCAAAACCTTGTTTAAACCTTAGAATGGTATAGGTATTTCTTTTCCCCTTATACAAGGCAGTGGTTGCCAACCGTAGGATATACGGTGAGGTTCAACCCAGACCCGTTTCTGCAGGAGAAAACCATAAATCGTTGACCACCATGAGATACCGATATTTGTTTAGAATTGGCGCCCGGACCGTCGACTAAGAAGACCCAATTTCGGGATAACCTTACCAAGAGGAAAGGACAAAGGAATTGAGGAAAAGGTTATGCCACTACCGGAAGAGCCCAGAGAAGGAATTATCCTTAATATCTGAGAAGACCGACACTGTCAACAATAAGGATGGAGTATATGAGTTTTGATGGAACCGTAACAATGTTTCTAAGGGTGGTAGCACCCGAGACCCCGGAGATGATCGATGGACTTTGAGAAGACCCCAAACCCTAACCTATTTCTTGCTAGCCTCTCCGAATCTCGAGGACGAGATTCATTTTAAGGGTGGTAGTTTGTAACATCCCAAAATTCTAAATTTTGGAATGTTATAAACAAATAGATAGATTTGATTGATTGCTTGATTGATTGGTGAAAGTGAGTGAATTGAAACTTTTTGAAAGTTAGATGAGAGGGAATAAAAGGACTTTCCCAAACTTTCATTTTGCTTTTATGATCTTCGGAATTCAAATTCTTTTCATCACAAAACCACGGAGAGAAGATGACATGACTTCTTCCATTTATTTAAATGACAAGGGGTGTTGAAAATATTTGAATTTCATTTGGAAAACATTTCCACTTCTGAAACTTTATGCAACTCGATGATTTTCACGGCGAAGATAAAATGACTTCTTCAAAACATATGAAATATGAGTTGGAAGTTTCATAATTTTCATAGTTGGGATTTCTCAAATTTTGAAATAGGATCATTGGATTTATTTAATTATCTTCATAAAGTTTTTCCTATAAAAATATTTGGAGAGGGAATAATATGACTTTCCCAACATTTAGGAAAAAATGGAGATATTATAAATAAATCAAATTTGGTTTTGGAAGATTTATTTTGCTTAGGCAAAAATGAGCATTTTAAAAAAAATTATGCATGTTTGCCGTTTTTAAAGTTCATTTTGTTCGACTCATTTTTAGGAGTCGGGGAAAATTTGTTTTAATTAATTTGGAGTTCATTTGATATTTATTTTATTTGTTTTGTTTTAGTTTTATTTAAAAAAAAAACAGCGCCCCCCCTGGACCGAGGCCCAGCCGGCCCAAGCCAGCCAGGCCCCAGGCCCAGCGCCCCGGCCCACCTCCCGCCTCCTCCTCACATGCCGCCCGCAATGCGGACTCCACGCCGCCGCCACAGCGCCCCGCCGCCTCGAGTCCCGTCACCCCGGCGCCTTGACCCCTCCCAAGCCACCGCCGCCCCTCGCCTTTATAACCCGGCCCCCTCTCTCTCTCCCAAACCCCACCATGAGCCGCCCGCTCCCGCACCTCGAACCCGCCGCCGCCGTGGAGCCCGCCGCCGCCGCCGTTCCCTCGCCGACGCAAACCCGCCGCCCCCCGCCTCCCGAACCCCGCCGCCCTCTCCCCGATCACCGGAGGTAGCCACCGCCGCCCCTCGCCGATTCGGTTTATTCCCTCGAACCGGTCCGGTTTTTAAAAAAAAAATGTTCGGTTTTTTTTTAAAACCTAGATTGGTTTTATTTTCTTTCGGTTTTCTTATTTAACGAACGTCCACCGAACCGTTCGTTTCGATGAACGCGTTCGTTAGATTCGTTCTGTTAATCTAACGCTCACTTTTTAACTCGTTAAATCGTTTTTCTTTTAATCGGATTTAACCTGTTATTTTTACGATTCGATTTCCGATCTGATTTTCAAATCTGTTTTATTTCTTGCTCGTTTATCGAATCAGGTGATTCAAGCGCTGGAGTTTCAGAATGAAACCGCCGTTCGACTAACCTACTTTCACAGAGTTTTACTACTGTGAAATTTTGACATAATTTCCGATTTGCTAAACCGAGTCGTTCTCTCCCGAGTTCCGACTTTCGATGCTTTATTTGATTCGATTCTTTTGCAACCAGGGTTCTTAAGATGAACTATCTGGTTAGATCCTTTATTCGAGATTTCCCCGTGCATTAGATGAGTGCTTATTGTATGCTTGTTGTTTGTCTGCGTTAGATCACCCGGTGCGCCGCTCGTTACTTGAATCTCTAGGTCTCATGGATCATCAGCAAGGCAAGTAACACTTTGATCATACTTTTCTACTACCCAGTTTTATTGCATTAGATCAAACCCTCAAACACTTGCATGATTAGGATCTAATCAAATTGTGGGATGGGAAGTAGATTGAGGTAGTACCTATTACCTGTTTTCTTATGAAACCTTGGGAGTTACTTCTACGTTTGCTTGATTATGCCATGCTATGCTAGTAGACGTGGATTGGGTGAGTGAATATCCATGACAGATGTGAGATTGATAATTAATGGTTTATCTAAGGTGGCAACTTAAACACACATCTGGGTGGATTGAGGCACCTGGTTTCTATCAGATTTGCTCAGATTTCTTGGACCGCCACCCGGGCTCTAAGGGATCATAAGATTTTTCAAACTAGAAACTTCCGTGTGCAGCCACAAGCCAATTATGGGCTCTGGCGTAGTTGACTAAGTTGTGCGAACTCTTACGGGTAGGCTAGCTGATGTAGGGGATGTAGGTTGGTACGGTCTACCCATATGTAAGGTGCTAAGCGCTTACGAAAGACTATGTCTCGGTCATCCGCTTCTCAAACACCATGTAGTCACGAGAACCAAGCGGAGGCGATCGAGTCTTGTGGGGAAAAGTGCGCAAACCTCTGCAGAGTGTATAAACTAATCATGATTAGCCGTGTCCCCGGTTATGGACATCTTGAGTATCTAGTTCTTGGATTATCCTGTTGATCTCAACATGTTACTTCTAAAATAAATGTATTGGGTTTTTAATGAGTACTTTTTAATTGGGATTGAGGATGCCGTCAACCATTCTCAATGTTTAACAACCACCATGATAGTTAAATAAATTTATTCCTTTGTAGTAGGGAAAAATTGGCTTTTCGCAAAACCTTATAACTATAGAGCTTTCCACCAGCCATATATGCATGTAGTATAGGCTTATTCTTTCATTACTCTCTATGTGTTACATTGCCAAGATATTCCATGTGTCTGACCCGTTTCGGGCTGCAACTTTTCATGTTGCAGAATTTGATTTACGAGTAAGTGGTACGTTAGGGTTACGATTTCCTATACTCAACTTTGCCGTTGGTGTTGATGGGAATCCACAACCTTGTTACTTCCGCTATGTTTTGGATTGAGGTAATAGTTTTTACGCTCTTTATACATGTGATTTACCTGTTATAAATCCTTAGTAATCTTGTGTGTCAAAGATACCGATCCAGGGATGACACGAAAGCACAGAGACTTGATCCATTCGGGTCGGGTCGCTACAACTGCAAACGACCAAGTGATTGGGATCATCCTCAACTCTTGAGCCGGCACATGAGCTCGTCGTGAGAACTTTTGACAACCGTCACATTTACTGACCAGATCCTCCGCATCAGCATGAGCCGTCAGCCAGTAGAAACCATGACGAAAAGCTTTTGCTACCAGAGATTTTGGCCCGGCATGATGGCCACAATCCCCTTCATGGATCTCACGAAGTATTTCTTGGCCTTCTCCAGGTGACACACAACATTGAAACGCCCCAGTGACACTTAGGTGATGTAACTCGCCGTTAACAATCGTCATAGATTTGGAGCGCCTGACGATTTGTCTTGCCAAGATCTCATCCTCAGGTAATTCACCCCGGGTCATATAAGCCAAATATGGCACTGTCCAATCCGGGATGACGTGAAGAGCTGCCACCAGCTGTGCCTCCAGGTCTGGCACCGCTAGTTCTTCCTCGATAGGCACCTTGACAAAAGGGTTATGTAAAATATCAAGAAAGGTGTTAGGCAGCACCGGCTTACGTTGAGATCCCAACCGGCTGAAAGCATCAGCCGCCTCATTCTTCCTTCGATCAATGTGCTCCACTTGATAACCCTTGAAGTGACCAGCCACAACATCTACTTCACGATGATAAGCCGCCATAAGGGGATCCTTGGAATCCCAGTTGCCTGACACCTGTTGAGCCACGAGATCTGAGTCGCCCAAACACCTTACCTGGCTTAAGTTCATCTCCTTGGCCATCCGGAGACCATGGAGTAATGCCTCGTACTCAGCAGCATTGTTAGTACACGGAAACAAAAGCCAGAGTACATAACAAAATTTGTCACCACGAGGGGAAGTTAAAACAACTCCAGCCCCCGAGCCTTCTAGCTGTCTGGACCCGTCAAAGTGAATACTCCAATATGTGTTATCTGGCTTCTCCTCAGGTGCCTGCAACTCTGTCCAATTATTGATAAAGTCCACCAAGGCCCGAGACTTAATAGCAGTACGTGGAATGTACTTCAAACCATGAGGCCCAAGCTCGATAGCCCACTTGGCGACTCGTCCGGTGGCCTCCCTATTTTGGATGATGTCTCCCAAAGGGGCGGAACTTACCACAGTTATAGGATGACTTTGAAAGTATTGCTTCAACTTCCGGTTGGCCATAAACACTTCGTAAACGAGTTTCTGCCAATATGGATATCTTTGTTTAGACTCAATGAGCACCTCACTGATGTAGTAAACCGGCCGTTGAACCAGATGTTCCTTGCCAGCTTCCTTACGCTCCACCACGATGGCAACGCTGACGGCTCGTGAATTGGCAACCACGTATAACAGCAACAGCTCTTTATCAATGGGAGCTGCAAGAACTGGTGGTTCAGACAACTGTCTCTTCAAGTCTTCAAAGGCAGCATCAGCAGCATCACTCCAGACAAAGCTGTATGTCTTCTTCATCATCTGATATAGCGGTAGGGCCATCTCACCTAACCGGCTTATGAACCGGCTTAAAGCGGCAACACGACCCGCCAGTCGCTGAACATCATTGATGCACGCCGGTTTAGCCAGAGAGGTAATTGCCTTAATCTTCTCCAGATTAGCTTCAATGCCTCTGTTTGATACCAGAAAACCCAAAAGCTTGCCTGCAGGTACACCAAATACACACTTGGCCGGGTTAAGCATCATTTTACAAACCCGGAGATTATCAAAGGTTTCTTTCAAGTCAGATATTAAGGTTTCCTTCTCTCTGGACTTCACCATGATGTCATCTACATAAGCATGAACATTACGCCTGATTTGATCGTGTAGACAGTTCTGCACACATCACTGATAAGTCGCCTGAGCACTCTTGAGTCCAAACGGCATAGATACATAACAGAAGGCCCCAAATGGAGTGATGAAAGCCGTCATCTCCTGGTCCTTAACTGCCATTTTGATCTGATGATAACCAGAGTAAGCACCCAAAAAGCTCAAACGTTCACAACCCGCCGTAGCATCAATGATTTGATCAATACGGGGGAGAGCAAAGGGATCAGCCGGACAAGCCTTGTTTAAGTCCGTGTAGTCCACACACATCCGCCAGGTGCCGTTCTTCTTGAGGACAAGCACCGGGTTAGCCGACCACTCCGGGTGAAAAACTTCAACAATAAACCCGGCCGCTAAGAGCCGGGCGACTTCCTCTCCAATAGCTTTCCGTCTCTCTTCGTTAAAACGTCAAAGAAACTGCACGATGTGCTTATACTTGGATCAATATTGAGAGTGTGCTCAGCGAAGTCCCTCGGTACACCCGGCATGTCAGAAGGTTTCCATGCAAAGATGTCCCGGTTGTCACGGATGAACTCGATTAGCGCGCTTTCGTATTTGGGATCCAAATTGCTGCTGATGCTGAATTGCTTAGAAGAGTCACCTGGGGTAAAGTCAACAAGCTTCGTCTCAGTGGCCGATTTAAACTTCAACGCCGGGTCATGCTCTGTAGTTGGTTTCTTCAGGGAGGTCATATCCGCTGGGTCAACATTATCTTGATAAAATTTGAGCTCTTCCGCCGCACAGGCAGACTCAGCATAAGCCGCGTCGCCTTCTTCACATTCCAACGCTACCTTGCGACTTCCATGCACAGTGATGGTGCCCTTGTGACCTGGCATTTTGAGCTGCAAATAAACGTAACACGGCCGCGCCATGAACTTAGCATAAGCCGGCCGCCCAAACAGAGCATGATATGGGCTCCTAATTTTGACCACCTCAAATGTCAATTTCTTAGCCCCGGAGTCATATTCATCTCCGAAGGCCACCTCCAGCTCAATCTTGCCAACTGGGTAAGCCGACTTACTAGGAACCACTCCATGGAAAACAGTGTTGGATGTCCTCAGATTCTTATCAGTTAACCCCATGCGTCGAAAGGTCTCATAATAGAGGATATTGATGCTACTACCTCCGTCCATGAGTACCTTAGTGAATTTATATCCACCAACCTGAGGCGCTACCACCAAGGCAACTGGCCCAGATTATCGACCCGTGGAGGGTGATCTTCTCTGCTCCATACAATGGGCTGTTCTGACCACCTCAAGTAACGAGGAACTGCCGGCCCAACAGAATTCACGACCCTCTTATGAACCTTCTGGTCGCGTTTGCATAAGCTAGTGGTAAACACGTGGTACTGCCCACTATTCAACTGCTTCGGATTGCTTTGATAACCCGACTGCTGCTACTCCTGCTCTCCTTGCCGAGACTGATGTTGATTATAGCCGCCTTGACGTCCCTGAAAGATGGAACCTGAGCCGCCACCCGGTCCATGAAAACCGCCAGCCCCTGAGCCCACCAGACCCATTATTGCCATCAAAGGTGTTGGAATTCTTAAATGCTTTAATGATCGCGCAATCTTTCCACAGGTGTGTGGCGGGCCGCTCCCTGGTGCCGTGTCTCGGGCAGGGCTCATTGAGTAGCTGCTCAAGAGATGGGCCTGACCCGCCGGATCGACGCGGCTTACCCTTACGTCTCTTGTTACCTTATGCATTGGCATTGGCCACAAACTCCGGGTTACCATCCACCTTACGCTTATTGCCTCCTTAATTCATCGGGTTATGTTGCTGACCCTTTCCATTGCCATTCTTCTTTTCCTTCCCGGTCTTTTCCTCATAAGACGTGGGATCCTTGGTACTATCAGAATCGGCATATTTGACTAAATCCGCCATCAGCGTACCCATATCATTGCAATCACGCTTAAGGCGCCCCAGTTTCTGCCTCGGTGACTCAAACGGCAATTCTTCTCCAACATGAGGATCCAGAGCGGCATCCATCTTGTCGATTTAATGTATTATCTCCTTGACCCGGTGTACCCAATGAGTCGTAGATTCACCTTCCTCCTGTTTACAATTTGTCAAGTCCACAATTGACATAGACTGCTTACAAGTGTCTTTGAAGTTCTAGATGAAACGGGCTTTCAGTTCTGCCCATGAACCAATGGAATTGGGTGGCAAACCCTTCAACCAGGACCGGGCTATTCCATCTAACATCATGGTGAAGTACTTAGCCATCGCCGCGTCGCTGACTTCCAATAACTCCATAGCCATCTCATAACTTTTGATCCAAGCTCCGGGCTGCAAGTCGGCCGTGTAATTCGGCACCTTTCGAGGTCCCTTGAAATCCTTGGGTAACCGCACATTACGCAAAGCCGGTACCAGACAAGGAACACCGCCGGTTCTAGTGGCTACTCCCGTCTCAACGGAAGTCGTTGGATACTCTGGGAAATCTTGATGTGCAGTCTGTTGAGCCGCTAGCTGAGCCGCCCGCTCATTCTCCTGACGTACTCGGTCTTGCACCGGATTATAGCCACCGGGCTGGTTACGGTGTTGGGCGTTGCTTGCCAAAGCTTCAGACTCCATGTGCCTGCTGCAACTAGGGCTCCGGTTCTGACGAGGCGGTGCTAACCAAGGCGGAGGAGTTGAATGAATCCGGTCCCGGCTGTAAGAATAGGTCTCTTGTTGTGCTAAGGCCGTCTGGAGAAGTTCTGTGACTCTCCGGGTCTCCACCGATGTCGGGTCATCACCGTCCACGGGAAGAGCCGCCAAACGCGCCGAAGCCGCGATTAAGTTCTCCATGGGGTTGGAAAAGTGACCCGGCGGTATCGGCACATAACGCGGTGGTGCCATGCTCACATGAGGAGGTGCCATCTCCCGAGGCTGAGTCGGCCCTCCTGTTCCGGCTGTCATAAACTGATTGGTCTCTGGCGGGTTACTTGGGCCGGCTCCGGGTGTAGCAAAAAGAACCCGAGGGTCGTAATTCGGAGGTAAACGGGACTGGGTTTTCTGATGTCTCCTCCTCATCACCTCATTGGACGCGTTTAGGCTCATAGTGAGCTGGTAAGCTTCTGACTGTAGCCGCTGCGCCCGGGCATCTAGAGGCGCCCGCTCTATGGATAATCTAGTGTCCTCAGCTGCCAAGGCCTCCTTGGCCTGAGCTATTTCCTCACGCACCCGTGCCACCTCCGCGTCATGCTCATCTTTATCCGCGGGAATAACCGTTGCGGTTAATAGGGTCGTAAGCTTGTCCATGAGATCTATCAGAACCTGAGCCGGCGGGCGCACGGGGCCACCTGCCCCGGCTGCTCCTATCCCGGACGTTATTGCTGCAGCAGCTGTAGAGTTTGAGCCGGGCTGAGTTCCAGCCATAAAGACTCCTGCCCATCTCGGCAACTCACAGGGGTCCGAAATACTGGTGCCATCGGAACAGCCCCCGAGCACGCCGTCTTGCACTTGCTACAACGAATCTGTTGAGCCGGCGGACGAATCACCGTCTGAGAGGACGGCCATCTCACCACCATCTCCAGATCCTTCAGAGAGTTCCTCTCCGTGGATACAGCCCACGAAGGCACGCTTCATAACAGGTTGAACTCGGGTCTTCCTCGCACGCTGAGCTGTCTCGACGAGGTCGGTGCAGTTGTCCGGCTCAGGTCCTGGCTCACCGATCCGGCCGATGAAGACATGGATTCCACCGAAGGGGACCCGGTACCCGTACTCAATTGAGCCGGCGTCGGGACCCCAGCCTTCGTCGTCGATGTAGATCTTGCCTCGACGACTCTTGGCCATCCGGCCCACTACGTATCCCTTGAGCCCTTCGAAGTTGCCCTTTGAAGAACTCAAATCCACCGTGTGCTGGCCCCATGATGGGCGCCAACTATCGTGTAATTGTCACGTCATTCTCCCAGACCCTCGGCAGTCACCATGGCCCAATCAAAGGCCTTATCATGGGCAAGTTCCGTTCCAATGGCACGGACCGAGCTAAGCTTGACGAGTGGTTCCGAACCCCTTCCATAGATAAGCTCGAGAAGCTCAGTTTTAATGATGGGCATATGCGCTTGCTGCCAACGTCCGCGCTCCGCTTCGCGCTCACGCTGCGCCTCGCCAAGTTCATGAACTGCCATGCCCCCCTAATGACGCACCCGCTCTATTTCTACCACGACTAAAGCACCTCGAGCTCGTCGTCGTCCGCATCCAAAAGGATGACATGGAGC
Source organism: Aegilops bicornis (assembly GCA_021605145.1). Classification (NCBI taxonomy): domain Eukaryota; kingdom Viridiplantae; phylum Streptophyta; class Magnoliopsida; order Poales; family Poaceae; genus Aegilops; species Aegilops bicornis. The sequence continues at coordinate 676,963,034 of CM038671.1, forward strand.
GCCTGCTCCGCGGCTGTACTGCACTCGAGTTCCTTCGTCTTCAGGCGATGAATTGGTCGAGTACCTTGCACATCACCTCCAGGACTCTCCGGACTATTTATGTGTGTTGCTGGTGCTGCAACGAGAGATCACAAAAGGTGGACCACAATATGGTCATCCAGGACACACCTTCACTTGAGAGATTACTTGTAGTTGATCAACAAGGTCCAACAAGAATCAATGTCATTTCTGCGCCGAAATTGAAAGTGGTGGGCTACTCGTCTGTCAAATACTACAACTTTCAGGTACAACAGTCGCCTTATACCACTCCTTCTTGATATCAACGTTATTTATAGTTTTGAAGATGTATGTTCGTCTGTCATACAGTGTCGTGGAATTGTCACGGCAGATGTCCTAGTGTGAGGACTTAGTCGTGAGGCCAACGCATCTATGTGGTAGCTTGAGAGGGGTTGAGCGGAATCAAGAGATGCAACACAAGACAGGGATTTAGACAGCTTCAGGCCCCGGGAAACATCATCCGGTACAACCCTACATGTTGTTTGAGGCTAGGTCTCATTATCATCTCGAGGGACTAGCCGTAAACCGGCTCTCCTAGTTATGTCTAGCCCTAAGATTATTTTCTCCCCTCTTGGGGTGCCCTGCCCCTCCTTATATAAGTTGAAGGGGCGGGTTACATGTAGATTCCAACTCGGATTAAGACTTAAACTATTTTGACTTCTCTTCCTGGGCTTCTTAACATCTTGGGCTTCTTAACGTCTCGGGCTTGTTAATCCCAGGTGACTCTGTCTGCTTGGTTATGACTGCCTGCCGGGTTATGACTGTCTGCCGGGTTATGATTATCTGCCGGGTTATGATTGTCTGTCGGATTATGATTGTGTGCCGGTTTATGATTGCCTGCCGGGTTATGATTGTCTTAACCCCTGCCGGGTTATCATCTGACTTAACACCTGCCGGGTTATCATCTGACTTAACTAATGCCGGTTTACCAAGTACCAGCCGGGTTATAACTCCGGCTGGGTCATACCACGGGGTATATCCCCGACATTAGCCCCTAGTTTAATCTCGATTTATCCATGTTAAACTGATCCTAATCATCCTTAAGTCCTTGTCATTTCCTTCTTCTAGAAAATCCGGGTCAACAGGCCAGCTTCATAATCAATTTGCTGACATTCGTTTGTCATAGAGAAATATTGTGAAGAATAATTCCTTTGATTCAGCTCCCAATGCTTAACAAAAATATTGGTCCTTGAAATACTCATCTGATCTTCAGCCAGCTTAAGGATGTAGAACTTGCCGGTTTATCATTGCCAAAATTGTCGGTTTATAAATATTGATGGCACCGGGTCATAATTGTAGTTAACATCAAGCTTGAAAATATACCTCTTATATGCCTATCACTTGTAGCCCCCAAGCCTTAAGAAAGTAGTGTAGCAACAACTTAAGACTTGCTTCAATATAAATGTCACAACCTTGAAGAAATCCATGTTGTTCATCTCAGTCACTAGTAAAAATTGAATACTCCATATTATGTTGTAGCGACCCGACCTCAGACGGTCAAGTCTACGTGTTCTTTGTGCCATCCACGGATCAAGATCTTTGGCACACAAAGTACATCAATGTATATATCAAAGTGCAATCACATGCATAAATAACGTAAAATGATATATACCTCATAATACTCAGCGGAAACAATCAAGCGGGTGTGGAGTCCCATCAACGCCATCGGCGGAGTTGAGTGTAGACCGTAACCCTGCATCAGTAACTCTTACTCGTCGAGGAAATATCTGCAACATGATACGTTGCAGCCGTGTAGGTCAGTACATTGAATGTAAGCAAGATCACAACATGAGAAAGCAGATGATAAAACTATACTATATGCAATAGGGCTTTATGGCTCAGATTCGACTTTTGTTTGCGTAAAAGCTGGTTTTATTTTACCTACATCAAAGGAATAAATGAAGTCTGTACTATGGAGTTTTCTATCATGATATGGCTCCGCCAACCGATGTCTCATAGCCCAAAATCATCATAAGTTGCCCACAATTAAGTTATCAATCCGGTGTTGAGAGTTTCGAGATAGATCCAAGTCCAGATGCTCAAATTGTCCGTAACCGGTGACACGGCTAATCGATTAGGTTTAAACCCTCTGCAGAGGTTTGTACACTTTACGCACAAGATTCGATCCCTCTCTTTACGTTCTCGCACTTCAGGGTGTTTGAGAAGAAGATGACCGAAACATGGTCTTCCAAAGAGTTCCTCTGACCACTGTCCGGTACTCATCCCATCCTACCGTAGTTCTACATCTGCTAGTACCGTCCCAGCCGAGTCACTACTAAGGTCAACCAAGCGAGCCCATAATGACTTGCGGTTGCACGTAAGCTTAGGGCATGAAGTATTCTTCCGTCTCTTTGAGTCTGGATGAAGCTTTCCGCAAGATGTCATGGCGCTTCTCCATGCATCCCGGCCAACCACTGGTTCCTCCAGGTGCCCGTCAACCGTCCTTCACCCAAAGAGTGTGTATTGAATTCCTGTCTCGAGTCTTGAAGTCTTGAGGTCTTGAAGATGCAGTCCTTGCAGATTCCATCATGGAGTTGTCGTCATTGACGTAGAATCCTCCATTCTCACACCACTCCCGAGTACTCATACCAAACCCCGTCTACTATAGCGTAGCATTAAATAAAATATCGTCTCGGGCTTGGTAACAGGGGGATGGGTTCCTACCTCATGCATACTACTCAACTACAAGGATTCAATAACACTACTGAGGGGTGGTTGCAAAGATGTCACTAAATGCAATAAAACATAGGTATGAAAGCATGGTCAAAGTGAACTTGCCTTGTTGACGATCTTCGAAAACTAGGGATTCGTAGTAGCAAGCTTCGCACTCCGGAAATTCTACCGAGGCAAACAATAAACACAATAAACATATAGCATAACATCACCTAACACAATAGTAACATAGTAACATAACACACCAAAACAACCAAATCAAAACTCAAGGGAAAACTCAAAGAAAAACCAATTCAAAGTTTTCCTACTTCAAACAACAACTAGAAATAGTTATATATAACAAAAATTTTCTCAACATAACCTAATCATGGTTTTATGTTAAATTAACAGAAAGTAATGCATTAAGCAATTAGGAGCAAAAAGAATCAATTTAAAAGCTATAGTAAAACTCCTATTAGGCCTAATCCAATTTATATTAAGAAAATAAAATAAAAAGTTTTATTTAATATAATTAAAAGTTCATCCTATGAAGTGACAGAAACTATCCTAGAATAATCAATCACATGTGAAAAATAAATTGTTTTACTAATTAAAATAATAGGAAAACAGTAGCTAGTTAATTAATTACCATTAACAAGATTCTGCTTAAAACTATTTTTTTATTAATCATAAAATGCCCAAATTAATTCCTATGGTTTGGCAATGTCAAAATAAAGTTGGAACAAAAAGAATCATCCAAAAATAATTTTCCTAGCTCATGTTATAACAGATTTACTATTCTGACTAAAACTAAATTAAAGCAATTTTAATTAACTATAACATAGCTAATTATATATTCTACAGAAACTATAGAAAATTTGCAAACCAACAAAAAAAGAATCACCAAAAAATATTAAACATAATAAAAGATATGAATTTTTCAAAACAGGAACTATTCTGTTAAAACAGAAAACAAAAATAAATGAAAAAGGGCCTAATGGGCCTAAACTACGACCGAAAGCGTAATATAGACTAAACGGGCCTAGGGTTTAATCGAATCGGGCCTGTATAAACTAATATAACAAAAACAAAAATAAACCTGAATAAAACCGGGGCTTTTAAAAATAGACCGTACCCCTTCGGGGTTTCTAATCTATACCCTACGATCTATATCTAACGGTGGGGGTTCTCGGCGACTCACCGTGGGAAGACGACGGCGACGGTCGGACGGCAGCTCGAGGCGGCGTGCTGGGCGGCTCCGGTGGTCGGGGGCGAGGGCGGAGGCCTCCGGCGGGTGCGGCGGAGCAAGGGGAGCTCGGGGGTGGGGTCGGGCGAGCTCGGGGTGGTTGGAGTCGGTCGGTAGCGAGCTCGAGGCGGCGATGGTGTTCGGGTGATCGACGGCGACGGTGCTCCGGCGGCTCTGGAGCTCGGGCGAGGGCACGGGGAGGTGCGGTGGACGGTGTAGAGGCGATTGGTACAAATGGTGGGGCTCGGGGGCGACGGAGGGTGGCTAGGCGATGGCGCGTGGCGGAGGCGGAGCTCCCATGAGGCTTCTTGGGAGAGGAAGAGGTCCCGTGAGGGGCGAGGGAATGGGGTCTTGGGCCCGGTATTTATAGGGAGGGCCTCGGCGTTGGCAAGAAGCGATCGGGAGGATCGGCATCCCGGATCTCACGGATCCGCGATCGGCGGCGCGTGGCGTGGCGTGGCGGGGTTGAAGACGGGCGGGGTCCACCTGCCGAGAGAGAGAGAGGGTGATGCGGTCGGGCGACCGTAGCGTAGGGGTTTCGGGCGCGAGGGGGATGGGCTGGTTCATTTGGCTCATTGGGCTGGCAGTTGGGCCTTCTGGTGGGCCGGTATTTGGCTGCCCGATGCTTTGGTGGCGCTGGGGGTCCTTTTTAAATTTTTATTTTTTTAAATAATACAAAAAACAGAGATATCTTTTAAAATACAAATATTTTATATAGGACATATATATACCAAAATGATCAGGGGAATATTCCCTATCATTTGAACATTTTTCCAAAGGCAAAATCCAAACTTTATAAAAATCCATTTTTTCAAATTCAAATAAATCTCAAGTTTGAATTCAAAACTTTTGGCAAGGTTTTCCTCTGATATTTTTGGAGTGTCATGTTTGCTCCTCTCATACTTTTGCTCAAGTATTTATCAGGCATAGTTTTTGGTATGATTCCCACTTGCCAAAGTTTGAATTCAAATTCCAAAACTCAAATTTGAAAGAGGGTTTCAAGGCACTTTCAAATGACTTTCAATTTGATACTTTTTAACTTCCAACTCATATTTCATATAATTAAAGAAGTCATTTTATCTTCCCTCATGAAAATCATTGAGTTGCATAAAGCTTTGAATTTGAAATATTCCCAAATGAAATTCAAATCTTTTCCAAAACCCTATTCCTTTCAAAATGGAAGAAGTCATGTCATCTTCACTCTAGGGTTTGGTGTTGGAATGAACTTGAATTCATTGGGATCCAAAAGACAAAGGGGAAAGTTTTGGGAAAGTCATTTCATTCCCTCTCATTCAACTTTCAAAAGTTTCAAATTCCACTCAATTTCACTCAATCAGTCAAACAATCAATCAGACAACAAGCATAGTTATTAATATAACATTCCAAAATTTAGAATTTTGGGATGTTACATATGTAGCCCCCAAGTGTCGGGTTGTCATGCTTGCAGCAACCTGGGACTTGAAATTGCCTTATGCTCATAAAAAAATCAACTAGTGTAGCCCCCAAAGGCCGGGTCCTTATGCAATAATGAGCAGGGACTTTGTAGATATGATCAACCTGGCTTGAATAGCAACGTGTAGCCCCCAAGGGCTAGCTCAGCAAGATAATACTGAGCTGGGACTTTATATATATACTTCATTGAAAATAACATCATATGATGTAACCCCACCATGGGGCTTGAACCCACGTCCACAAGGTTAAGAGTCTTGTCCTCTACCAACTGAGCAATAAACCCTTCAATATAATGGATTAAGGCTTGTGTACCTTGAATTTTTGACAGGAGCAATTGGTAGCCCCCAAGGGCCGGCTCATTACAATGTGATGAGTCGGGTCTCCAATAAGGTGAGAAAAAATGACTTTGCATTAGCCCCCAAGTGACATCGTGCATGCTGGCAGTGACATGGGACTTACATATTTGATATAATCTCAACTTGAATAATGTAGCCCCCAAGTGCCGGGTTGTAAGCCTGCAGCGACTTGGGACTATTCCTTCCATTGTAGAATAAACCATATCCATCGATAAAATAATAGCCATTGCGCTTAAAGCGACTTTGAAAACCTCCATTATAATACTGGTTATCCATAACAAAAATCCAGCCATGTTGCCTATTAAAGATTTAAATAATATACCCAATGATTTATAAGCGCATGATTCCCTTTGAGCAATCCAAAGTATACTAGCGCTTCAAACCAAGAAGGGAACCCCCAAGTGATATATTTTGAACCATCAAGGCCTATGTTTGAGCTGTGTTGTGCAACAGACCCTCTTTGGTCCCCTTAACCAGGGCATTAAGCCTCTAAGTAGGTCAGAGCTATGTTCATATGAAGTTATACTATTGGCTTGATAGCCGGATTGCCAAAGTAATCTAAGCTATGCTCTTATGAAATTATAATACTGGCTTGATAGCCAGATTAAACAGAGCTATGCTCTTATAGTGTGGGCTTGATAGCCGGGTTACCGAGGTAACCAGAGTTGTGCTCTTATGATATGGGCTTGATAGCCGGATTACTAAGGTAATCAGAGCTGTGCTCTTATGATATGGGCTTGATAGCCGGATTACAGAGGTAACCAGATCTGTGCTCTCATGATATGGGCTTGATAGCCGGATTACCGAGGTAACCAGAGCTGTGCTCTCATGATATGGGCTTGATAGCCGGATTACCGAGGTAACCAGAGCTGTGCTCTTATGATATGGGTTTGATAGCCGGATTGCCGAGGTAACCAGAGCTGTGCTCTTATGATATGGGCTTGATAGCCGGATTACCGAGGTAACCAGAGTTGTGCTCTTATGATATGGGCTTGATAGCCGGATTACCGAGGTAACCAGAGCTGTGCTCTTATGATATGGGCTTGATAGCCGGATCAAGAGTTGTAGCTATGGTTCGAATACGACCAAGCCCCCAAGTGATTTCCCTGGTGGCCTTACGCTGATCAAGAGGTGTAGCTATGGTTCAAATACGACCAAGCCCCCAAGTGATATTATGAGCTGTGCTCAAGGGGCACCTATGTTTGAGCTGTGCTTTTGCAACAGACTCTCTTTGGTCCCTTTAATTTTTCCTGAGAACTCAAACTTGCGAGAGATTAGTTCTTTTTGAACCGGAAATTCTTAAACCGGATACTGAGGGCTTCAAAGCTTTGTGGGAGATAGCTTTCCCTTGAACCGGATTTTAAACCGGAATCCTTCTTTTTAAGCCGAAAATTTTCTGATGGCCTTTAAATTTTCACCAACATGGCGGTTTAGGGTCCTGCATTAGATAACTTTGCAAGCTGGAGTAATTGCTCTTTTAAAGAAAGCAATATATAATATAAAAGTATACTGGATGGATTTCACCTGATATGTTAGGCCAGAAATTATCCACCGCAGAGTTGATCATCACCATGGTGAAGGTATGTATCCATCGAGCATCACGGCACGGACAAGCACTAGTGCAAAAGTGATGTTGGCGCACAACCCTTACGGGACACCCCTTTTTTTGTAAGGAATAATGGTCCTGCAGAAAATATTATAGACCAAGTAATTGTTCTTTGACAAAAACAATATATGCTAAAATAGACTTAGATAGACATCAACTGACTTGTCTGGACGATGGATGATCCGTACACATAGCGTCCATGAATAATCCAAGATGATTCCAGTGGCGCTTTAATCACTCTCTCGAGGAGACCTTAAACCAGGGCGGCTCTTGTTTTTTATTCTCACGTAGACGTTGGTGCTTGGCCCTTCACGTGGGTGGTTCGAGCAATTTGAGAAGACAAAATTTTGAAGCAGTAGTACACCTTGCTTCTTTTCCTCACGTGATAAGATACCATGACGACCTTGCATCAGCTTTTTTGGGACTTGTGTAGCGGCACTAACATTTTTATCTTGGACTGCTATTGGGCTCTCCTCCGAGGTTGTAACATCCCAAATTTTCAATTTGGAATGTTATACATAGAACATCTTTTTCATATCATATTTTATTGCATTTTGGCTCGATCCTAGAAATTCTACGCAACTCAAGGACCCACGGAGAGAGTTGGGGATTTCGTTATTTTCATATTTGAGTTTTCTCAAATTTTGAAAATGGGATCATTTGATTTTATTTATTGTATCTTCAATTGTTTCTATTATAAAAATAAGAGAGAGGGAATAAAATGAATTTCCCAAAATAAAGAAATATTGAGGATTTGATAATAAAATCAAATAAGATTTTATTTTGGAGTTTATTGTTATCTTATTTGAATTTAGGAAAAATGCGTGTTTTTCAAAATTGCATTTAGGCCCCAAATAAATGTTCATCTTGTCCGGCTTGATTTTAGAATTCGGGGAAAATTTATTTCGGGATTTTTGGAGTCCGTTTAGTATTTCTTTTAATTGTTTTTCTGCACGAAAGTATTTAAAAAAACGAACCGACTCGGGCCGCCGTGGGCGAGCTGGACTCCTTTCCGCCCAGGCTTTATAAGCCGCCAGCCCACCCCAGCTCACCCCGCCGCCAACCCTAACCCTAGCCCGCGCCGCCACCGGAGCCCGCGCACCACCGCCGTCGCCCCGCGGGATGAAATGAGCTACCTTCGTCAAACGATCGACTACAACCCATATCAAGTCATAGCCTGAACGAGTCCTGGGCAATCCTGTGATAAAATCCATGCCTAGCTTATCCCACTTCCATTCGGGTATCAGCAATGGCTGTAGCAATCCTGCTGGCTTCTGATGCTCTGCCTTCACTCTCTGACATACATCACAAACTGCTACATACTCCGCAATATCCTTCTTCATTCCGGTCCACCAGAAAGTTTTCTTCAAATCCAGATACCTCTTGGTATTTCCTCGGTGAATCGAGTACGGTGAATCATGGGCCTCTTGCAGAATCAACTTCCTGATCTCCGGGTCATTGGGCACATAAACGCGGTCTTCAAAACATAAGGTATCATGCTCATCCTCACAAAATCCTTTAGCTTTTCCTTTGCTCATCCTCTCCTTTATTTCGTCAATCTCCTTGTCAGTCTTATGAGTTTCTCTAATCTTATCCATCAAAGTCGACTGAATCTCCAATGCTGCAACATAGCCTCTTGGAACTATCTCCAAACATAGTTCACGAAGATCCTCGGCTAACTCCCTTGGTAACTCTCCGGTCAAGAGTGTGTTGACATGGCTCTTGCGGCTCAACGCATCGGCTACTACGTTAGCCTTTCCGGGGTGATAATGCAATCTCATATCATAATCTTTGATGAGCTCCAACCATCTCCTTTGCCTGAGATTCAACTCCTTCTGTGTGAAGATGTACTTCAAACTCTTGTGATCCGTGTACACCTCACAATGGTTTCCGATAAGAAAATGTCTCCAAGTCTTCAATGCGTGCACTACGGCTGCTAACTCCAAATCATGGGTAGCATAATTCAACTCATGGGGCTTAAGCTCTCGTGAGGCATATGAAATAACTCTTCCCTCCTGCATAAGCACTGCTCCAAGTCCTCGACGTGAAGCGTCGCAATACACCTCGTAATCCTTGCCCTGGTCTGGCAAAATCAATGCTGGAGATGTAACCAAATGCTTCTTCAACTCCTGGAAACTGGCCTCACATTCCTCAGTCCATTTGAACTTGGTATCTTTCTTCAACAACTCCGTCATGGGCTTCGCAATCTTTGAGAAATTCTCAATGAACCTCCAGTAGTATCCTGCGAGTCCAAGAAAACTTCGGATCTCTCCAACTGTTGTTGGGGCTTCCCAATTTGTCACAGTGACAACTTTGGTGGGGTCTACTGCTATTCCTTCTCCGTATATAACATATCCGAGGAATCCACCTTTCTTCAACCAATACTCACATTTGCTGAACTTGGCATATAATTGATGTTCTCTGAGCTTCCCAAGTACCAAACGCAAATGCTCCTTATGCTCCTCTTCATTCTTTGAGTAGACTAGAATATCATCAATGAACACCACGACGAACTTATCCAGAAACTCCATAAACACCTTGTTCATCATGTTCATGAAATATGCAGGTGCATTAGTCAGACCAAATGACATAACGGTATACTCATACAGCCCGTACCTGGTGGTAAAAGACGTCTTGGGTATATGCTGCTCTCGAATCTTCAACTGGTGGTATCCTGATCACATATCAATCTTGGAAAATACCTTAGCTCCTTGCAATTGGTCAAACAAATCATTGATCATGGGCAATGGGTACTTGTTCTTGATTGTCACTTCATTCAGTCCTCGATAATCAACAACCATCCTTAAAGATACATCCTTCTTCTCCACTAGAAGTACTGGTGATCCCCAAGGTGAAGAACTTGGGCGAATATATCCTTTATCCAGTAACTCCTTAATCTGCTTCTTAATTTCCTCCAAATCTTGTGCGGGCATCCTATATGGTCTCTTAGATATTGGCCCGGTGCCTGGCAAAAGCTCAATCAAAAACTCAATGTCTCTATCTGGTGGCATGCCTGGCAATTCTTCTGGAAATACGTCAGGAAAATCCTTCACCACTGGTACTTCCTCCTGTACAACTTCTGATAAGGAATTCACTTGGGTCGTCTTCGGCTCATGCCGTGACACATACTTGATCCTTCTTCCTTCTGGGGTGGTAAGAAAAATAGACTTACTAGCGCAATCGATGTTTCCTCCATACATCGATAGCCAATGGGTAGACCATATAGGATGCCCGCACAAGATTTGGAGAAAATTAAGAAGCAAATTAAGGAGTTATTGGATAAAGGATATATTCGCCCAAGTTCTTCACCTTGGGGATCACCAGTGCTTCTAGTGGAGAAGAAGGATGGGTCTTTAAGGATGGTTGCTGATTATCGAGGATTGAACGAAGTGACAATCAAGAACAAGTACACATTGCCGATGATCAATGATTTGTTTGACCAATTGCAAGGAGCTAAGGTATTTTCCAAGATCGATCTGCGATCAGGATACCACCAGTTGAAGATTCGAGAGCAGGATATACCTAAGATAGCTTTTACCACCAGGTACGAGCTGTATGAGTATACCGTTATGTCATTTGGTCTGACTAATGCACCTGCATATTTCATGAACATGATGAACAAGGTGTTTATGGAGTTTCTGGATAAGTTCGTCGTGGTGTTCATTGATGATATTCTAGTCTACTCAAAGAATGAAGAGGAGCATAAGGAGCATTTGCGTTTGGTACTTGGGAAGCTCAGAGAACATCAATTATATGCCAAGTTCAGCAAATGTGAGTATTGGTTGAAGGAAGGTGGATTCCTCGGATATGTTATATACGGAGAAGGAATAGCAGTAGACCCCACCAAAGTTGTCACTGTGACAAAATTGGGAAGCCCCAACAACAGTTGGAGAGATCCGAAGTTTTCTTGGACTCGCAGGATACTACTGGAGGTTCATTGATAATTTCTCAAAGATTGCGAAGCCCATGACGGAGTTGTTGAAGAAAGATACCAAGTTCAAATGGACTGAGGAATGTGAGGCCAGTTTCTAGGAGTTGAAGAAGCGTTTGGTTACATCTCCAGCATTGATTTTGCCAGACCAGCGCAAGGATTACGAGGTGTATTGCGACGCTTCACGTCGAGGACTTGGAGCAGTGCTTATGCAGGAGGGAAGAGTTATTTCATATGCCTCACGACAGCTTAAGCCCCATGAGTTGAATTATGCTACCCATGATTTGGAGTTAGCAGCCATAGTGCACACATTGAAGACTTGGAGACATTTTCTCATCGGAAACCATTGTGAGGTGTACACGGATCACAAGAGTTTGAAGTACATCTTCACACAGAAGGAGTTGAATCTCAGGCAAAGGAGATGGTTGGAGCTCATCAAAGATTATGATATGAGATTGCATTATCACCCGGAAAGGCTAACGTAGTAGCCGATGCGCGTTGAGCCGCAAGAGCCATGTCAACACACTCTTGACCGGAGAGTTACCAAGGGAGTTAGCCGAGGATCTTCGTGAACTATGTTTGGAGATAGTTCCAAGAGGCTATGTTGCAGCATTGGAGATTCAGTCGACTTTGATGGATAAGATTAGAGAAGCTCAGAAGACTGACAAGGAGATTGATGAAATAAAGGAGAGGATGAGCAAATGAAAAGCTAAAGGATTTCGTGAGGATGAGCACGATACTTTATGGTTTGAAGACCGTGTTTATGTGCCCAATGACCCGGAGATCAGGAAGTTAATTCTGCAAGAGGCCCATGATTCGTCGTACTCGATACACCTAGGAAATACCAAGATGTATCTGGATTTGAAGGACACTTTCTGGTGGACCGGAATGAAGAAGGATATTGCGGAGTATGTAGCAGTTTGTGATGTATGTCAGAGAGTGAAGGCAGAGCATCAGAAGCCAACAGGATTGCTACAGCCATTGCCGATACCCGAATGGAAGTGGGATAAGCTAGGCATGGATTTTATCACAGGATTTCCCAGGACTCGTTCAGGCTATGACTCGATATGGGTTGTAGTCGATCGTTTGATGAGGGTATAGTAGCTCATTTCATCCCAGTGAAGACCACTTACACCAGTGCTAAGTTGGCAAAGATATACATGACCAGGATTGTATGTCTGCATGGAGTTCCGAGGAGCATTGTATCAGATAGAGGAACCCAATTTACCTCAAAGTTCTGGTATCAGTTACACGAAACTTTGGGTACCGGGCTAGAGTTCAGCACAGCCTTTCATCCGTAGACAGGTGGACAGACCGAGAGAGTAAATCAGATTCTGGAGGACATGCTGAGAGCTTGTGTGCTACATTATGGATCTAGTTGGGACGAGAATTTGCCATATGTGGAGTTCTCTTACAACAACAATTATCAATCTAGTTTTAAGATGGCCCCTTTCGAAGCCTTGTACGGAAGGAGGTGCAGGACCCCATTGTTGTGGGATGAACTTGGAGACCGCCAGTTGTTTGGACCAGATTTGATTAAAGAGTCTGAACAGAAGGTGAAGTTGATTCGCGATAGGCTCAAGGTAGCCCAGTCCAGACAGAAGAGCTATGCAGATTCTAAACGTAAGGAGACAGTTTACAAAGTCGGAGACAAGAGTTTATCTTCGTGTATCTCCCCTTCGAGGAGTTAAGCGCTTTGGAGTTAAGGGAAAGTTAGCGCCACGTTTTGTGGGACCCTACAAAGTTTTGGAGCGTATGGGAGAAGTTGCTTACAAATTGGAATTGTCCGAAGGATTGTCAGGAGTTCACGATGTGTTCCACGTTTCCCAGTTGAAGAAGTGCCACGTAGAGATGGTTGATATACCGCTGGGAGATACAGTGCCGCCGGAAGCGATTCAGTTGGATAGTGATTTGACCTACGAGGAGAAGCCAGTTAAGATTCTCGAGTATGCCAGCCGAGTCACCGGCAGCAAGGTTATCAAGTTTTGCAAAGTTCAGTGGAGCCACCATACCGAGGATGAAGCCACTTGGGAGCGAGAGGAAGATCTGTTGAAGGACCACCCTCACCTATTTTCTAGCCAACCCGAATCTCGAGGGCGAGATTCATCTTAAGGGGGGTAGGTTTATAAAATGCAATAAAATATGATATGCAAATGATGATCTATGTATAACATTCCAAATTGAAAATTTGGGATGTTACAGAGGTGCCTTGTCATTAAACATCTGACTGTAAAGGTCCAAACCATCAGAACTTCACCCGGATGTTGAGTGCTATGAATCCTGCCGTGGGCATGTACTGCACCCGCATGTCCACTATGCACCAGTAGCGTCGTTCGGGGCATACCGTATGTCCACTATGCACCCGTATGTTCAGATTGAATCAACCTCATCAGGTGATTTCGAGTATGCAGCCTGATGTACCAGTACAGGGCTTCAAACGCCTCAAGTATGAAACTTGTACCCAAAAGCGACAATTTCCTGTCAGAGGGAAAAACAGGTTCGGTGATTTGTGATTTTGACAGCCACGTGAGATATGGGAGCAGTGGGCGTTGGCTTGGCACATTGGGCGGCTCACGCCGCTGCTGGAGGCAAAGATAAAACGGCGGTAGGTTCCGGCGCGTGGGGAATAGCAAGAGGAGACGCGGCCACGGCGGGTTAGAAACGGTGCGGCGGAGCCAATAGTAGGTCGGCATGGGTGACTAGCATGAGCAGCAGCAGTAAACCGACAACGGCCTAAACAGGGAGGTTCGCGGCCGCGGCGACTTAGAGTTGATGCAGGCGGTTCGGAGGATACAACCCGGAGGTGGCTCGGTGGAGACTGATACGTCCATTTTGCATCATGCTTTTATATCAATATTTATTGCATTATGGGCTGTTATTACACATTATATCTCAATACTTATGGCTATTCTCTCTTATTTTACAAGGTTTACCATGAAGAGGGGGAATGCCGGTGGAATTCTCGGGCCGAAAAGGAGCAAACATTGGAAACCTATTCCCACCGCTCCACAAATCACAAACTCCACGAAACTTATTTTTGGAATTAATAAGAATTACTGAGCGAAAGAAACACCAGAGGGGGCCCACACCCTAGCCAGGAGGGTGGGGGCGCGCCCACCCCTACTGGACGCACCCCCTGTCTCCTGGGCCCTCTGGTGGTCCTCCGGTGTCCATCTTCTGCTATATGAAGGCTTTTACCCTGGAAAAAATCGTGGGCAAGCTTACGGGACGAAACTCCACCGCCACGAGGCGGAACCAATCTAGAGCTCCGGCAGAGCTGTTCTGCCGAGGATACGTCCCTCCGGGAGGTGGAAATCATCACCATCGTCATCACGAACGACCCTCTCATCGGGAGGGGGTCAATCTCCATCAACATCTTCACCAGCACCATCTCCTCTCAAAACCCTAGTTCATCTCTTGTATCCAATCTTGTATCAAAACCACAAATTGGTACCTGTGGGTTGCTAATAGTGTTGATTACTCCTTGTAGTTAATGCTAATTGGTTTACTTGGTGGAAGATTGATGATGTAGCGACCCGACCCGAGTGGATCAAGTCTCTGTGCTCAGGTGTCATCCCTGGATTAGTAATGCTGACACCACACAAGATTCAAGGATTTATAATGAGTAGCAATCACACACTTATTACATCGTTGCCCAAAAGAGGACTTATTACAATAAATATGGCTTAAGGCCATCTAATAACGATAACAGCGGAAGACTTGGAAGATAAGTGAGTCCATCAACTCCAGTGACATCATCGAGTATAGAACCACGACCTAAAGCACCTTACTGTAAATGCGAAAAGTCTGCAACATGAAAGTTGCAGCCCGAAAACGGGTCAGCACATGGAATATTCTGGCAATGTAACACATAGAGAATAATGAATGATAAGCCTGTACTACATGCATATGTGGCTGGTGGAAAAGCTCTACGGTTACAGTTTTGCATAAAGCCAGTTTTCCCTACTGCAAAGGAATAAATTTGTTTAACTATCATGGTGGTTGTTAAACATTGAGAATGGTTGACAGCATCCTCATTAAAAACCCAACAATATTAATTAGAGTAACATGTTGAGATTCACAGGATATTCAAGTACTAGATACTCAAGATGTCCATAACCGGGGACACGGCTAATCATGATTAGTTTATACACTCTGCAGAGGTTTAGCACTTTTCCCCACAAGGCTCGATCGCCTCCGTTTGGTTTCTCGCACTACATGGTGTTTGAGAGACGGATGACCGAGACATAGTCTTTCAGAAGCATTTGCACCTTACGATGGGTAGACCGTACCACCTACAACCCCTACATCAGCTAGTCTACCACTGTAAGAGTTCACACGACTTAATCAACTATGCTAGAGCCCATAATGGCTTGTGGCTGCACACGGAAGTTACTAGCATGAATGATCTTATGATCCCTTTGAGCACAGGTGGCGGTCCAAGAAAAAGCAGGCAAGTCCTGATAGAAACCAGGTGCCTCAATCCACCCGGATGTGTGTTTAAGTTGCCACCTTAAATAAACCATTAATTTAACAATCTCACATCTGTCATGGAATACACTCACCCAATCCACGTCTACTAGCATAGCATAGCATAATAAGCAAACGTAGAAGTAACTCCCAAGGTCTCATAAGTAAAACAGGTAATAGGTACTACCTCAATCTACTTCCCATCCCACAATTTATGTAGATCCTAATCATGCAAGTGTTTGAGGATTGATCTAATGCATAAAAACTGGGTTGTAATAAAGGTATGATCAAGTGTTACTTGCCTTGCTGACGATCCGCGAAACCTAGAGACTCGAAGTAACAAGCGGCGCACTCCGGGTGATCTATCGCAGACAAACAACAAGCATACAATAAGTACTCATCTAATGCACAGCTAAATCTCGAATAGAAGATCTAACCAGAAAGTTCAACTTAAGAACCCTGGTTGCAAAAAGAATCGAATCAAATAAAGCAACGAAAAACATCCGGCGGAAGAAAACAGCTTGGTTCTAGCAAGTTGAAACTAAGTCAAATTTTACAGTAGCAAAACTTTGTTTAAGTTGATTAATCGAACGGCGGTTTCGAGATGAAACTCCGAGCATTTGAATCACCTGATTCCGATAAACGGCGAGAAGATAGAATATAAAGAAAATCGTATCTGGAATCGCTATCATAAAAATAGCGGAATAAATCCGATGAGAAAGAAAACGACGAACGGTTGAACGAACGGACGTTCATTAACCGAAGCAAACCGGTGATCACGTTCGTTAGGACGAACGGTCCGGCGAACGCTTGCTAAACGAAACCGGAAAGAAAAACCGGCGAGAAAAATCGATCATGGGTTTCGGAAAGAAAACCGAAACGAAAAACCGATCTAGAAAACCGGAACGGAAACCGGAACGGAAACCGGAACGATTTACGAAAAACCGAACCGAGGAAAAGAAAAGGTGACGCGGCGCGGGCTAGTACCTCAAAGAGGCGAGGGGCTCCGGCGGCGGCGGCGTCGGGTGGCGGCGGCGGCACATGGCGGCGGCGGTGTAGGGCGGCGGCGCTGGGTGGCGGCGGCGGTGTAGGGTGGTGGCGCTGGGTGGCGGCGCTGCTGCTGCTGCGGAGGAGAGGAGAGGAGAGGTGTTGGTTTGATGTGTTAGAAGGGGGGTTCTTGGGTATTTATATTGGGGAAGGGAGGGTTTTTGCTTGGAGTAGGGGACAGGAATTAGAGTAGGATTAGGAATCCTAGGAATAAAAACGGAATAACGAAACGGGTCCAAATCCTACTAGGATTTGTAAAAGAAAAGGAAACCGGGCGGCTCCTGGCTCCACTGGTGCGGCCTTGGCAGCTAGCGATGGCCTTGGCCCCCTCGCCGGCCGGCTGGCTTGGCGGCTTGGGCCTTTGGCCCAAGGCGCTGCGGCTCTTTTTTTTTTAAATCGGTTTCGCGCGCTGAAAAATACAGAGAAAAAATCTAAATGAACTCCAAAATTAATAAAGTAAACTTTCCCGACTCCTAAAAATGAGTCGAACAAAATGAACTTTTACTCGGGGCCTAAAATGCAATTTTTGAAAACACGCATTTTTCCCTAGGGCAAATAAACTCCGAGAAAAATCCAAAATTTGATTTATTTATTAAATCTTCATTTTTCCTAAATTTTGGGAAAGTCATATTATTCCCTCTCTTATTTTTGATGTTGGAAAAAATATTTGAAGATAAAATAAATAAATCCAATGATCCTCTTTTCATAGTTTTGAGAGAACTCAAATACGAAAATTTCGAAATCTACAACTCTCTCCGAGGGTCCTTGAGTTGCGTGAATTTCTAGGATCAACAAAATGCAAGAAAATATGATATGCATGATGATCTAATGTATAACATTCCAAATTGAAAATTTGGGATGTTACAAACCTACCCCCCTTAAGATGAATGTAACATCCCAAATTTTGGAATGTTAATATAATTAATTGAATTGTTTGTTTGTTTGCTTGAGTGAATTAAACTTGAGTGAAATTTGAACCTTTTCAAAAACTTTTGAATGAGAGGGAATAAAATGACTTTCCCTTCTCCGGTAAATTCAAATTCATCCTATTAAAATCAATGAGAGAAGATGACATGACTTCTTCAACTATAAAGAATTTGAACGGAGTTTTGCAATTTAATTCTTTCAAATATTTGCACTTGCTACTCTATTTTTTCTTCCCCGAGAAATACCCTGAAAAATAAATTCTTGCAAGCAAGAAAGAGCGGAGGAAAATGACCCTCCAAAATCAGGGGCATTTTTGAAAATATTTGAGCCAAGAAAAACCAAAGTTTTTATTTAAAAATTATTTGCAAAAAGAAATAAAGCCTTTAGGGATTTTCTGAAAAACATTTTTTTAAGTTTTTATTTTGGCCGTGGAATAATGCTCATCATCTACATTTTATTTTTCTGATAATTTTAGTATATAAAAACTCTTTATTCCGAATTGATTTGATTTCCTTTTTATTGTTTTAGTTTCCTAATTTTAAAAATAGGAATGGAATCGTTTTATTAGGAAAACCTGCTGGCCCATTAAGCACTTTCCTATTCTAGCCCAACAAGAGATCATCTCCTTCCTCTGTTTCCTCTCACGTTACAGAATCTTTCCATATCCATGGAGACAGGAATCTCCACCTTCCCGATCTCCCTCGTCTTTCCATCCCAGCGCCTCCCGAGAACGCATATAAAACCCCCTACCTCTCCTCGTTCCATTTTTCCCATCACCACGTCCCCTCCTGGCCGTAGCCTCCTCGCCACCGTCCTCCTTTTCCTGCCTAGAACGCTCACCAGGAGCTCTCCTGGAACCTCCCTAGCGCCAACCTCCTCCGCCACCCCACCTCGGCCGACCTCGCCCCCTCGCCGGAGCAGCCCTCCACATCGCCGTCTCCTTCCTGCCATCTCTGCCTCACGTACAGGTAACTCCTTTGTTGTTTTTTTTCGTTTTCAGATTTATTTCCGTAACAGATTTAGTTCCGTTCTTGTTTAGCTTATAACTTTTGATCTAGAAGTCCAATGATGCTGATTCTTTTTGCGTTAGATCACAATTTTCTTGTAGTTTCCAAAAATATATAATTTGTCTATGTTTGGATTTATAAAAATTGAGTTAGATCAGATTTGAATTAAAGCTTGTTTTGCTTATTCCGGGAGTTTAAAAATAGGTTTTTAATCAATTCTTTTTGCTCCTGGTCTCTAGGACCTTTGTTTATCCAGTAGTATTTAGTATTTTATTTCTAGGTTAATTTAAATTAGGTTTTTAGCAAAAAAGTACTGTTTTATTATTAGTTCTGTTTTAGCTTTTTCTTTATTGTTTTTATTAGTTTTAAATTATTTCTTTTTGTCACTTTTGACAAAATTAGTTGTGTTTCTGTTAGACAACAGGAAAAATTTTATTTCTATTTAAAAAAATCTATTTTCCTTAGTTTTGTATGAAACCTTCTATAGGTCATAGTTAGAGTTTTATAAAAGCTTTTTATTTGTTTCTTTTTGCAAATAAAATTTTATGGAAAAAATACTTTCTGTTAAATCAGTTATTTTACATTTTATTTTCTGTTAATTTATTAGTTTAGTATTTTAATTGTTGTTAAGTTTTTACTTACGGCAAAACTATATTAGATGTTTTTAGCAAAGTCATAGATCTTCGTTAGTAGTTTTTCTTTGTAGTTTTATTTGAAGTTTCTTTTGATTTTGTTTGAGTTTTATTATCGATTTTCCTTGCTGTTTTGATTGTTATTTCGAAGTGCTAAAATTGTTTGCTAGGATGTTTGCTTATGTGAATGCTATGTTTGACTATATAGATTTTCAGCGGAGTGACGATTAGTTCTACCAAGTCATTTTTACGGTATTGTTATCTTCATCAAGTATTACCGAGCAAGTTCACTTTGATCATTGCTTTCATACCTATGTTTTATTGCATTTAGTGGCATCCTTGCAACCACCCCTCGATAGTGTTATTGAATCCTTGTAGTTGAGTAGTATGCATGAGGTAGGAACCCATCACCCTGTTACCAAGCCCGGACGTTATTTATTTTAATGCTACGCTATAGTAGACGGGTTTGGTATGAGTGCTCGAGAGTGGTGTGAGAATGAAGGATCTACGTCAATGACGACAACACCATGATGAAAGCTGCAAGGACTGCATCTTCAAGGCCTCAAGACTTCAAGACTCGAGACAAGAATTCAATACACACTCTTTGGGTGAAGGGCGGTTGTGGGCACCTGGAGAACCCAATGGTTGGGCGGGATGCATGGAGAAGCGCCATGACATCTTGCGGAAAGCTTCACCCAGACTCAAAGAGACGGAAGAATACTTCACGCCCGGAAGCTTACCTGTGCAACCGCAAGTCATTATGGGCTCTGGCTTGGTTGACCTTAGTTGTGACTCTGGCTGGGACGGTACTAGCAGATATAGAACTACGGTAGGATGGGATGAGTACCGGACAGTGGTCAGAGGAACTCTTCGGAAGACCATGTTTGGTCATCTTGTTCTCAAACACTCTGAAGTGCGAGAGCGTAAAGAGAGGGATCGAATCTTGCGGGTAAAGTGTACAAACCTCTGCAGAGGGTTATAACCTAATCGATTAAGCGTGTCCCGATTACGGACAATTTGAGCATCTGGACTTGGATCTATCTCGGAACTCTCAACACCGGATTGATAACTTAATTGTGGGCAACTTATGATGATTTTGGGCTATGAGACATCGGTTGGCGGAACCATGTCATGACAGAAAACTCCATAGTACAGACTTCATTTATTCCTTTGATGTAGGTAAAATAAAATCAGCTTTTACGCAAACAAAATTCAGAATCTGAGCCATAAAGCCATATTGCATATAGTATAGTTTTATCATCTGTTTTCTCATATTGTGATCTTGCGGTACATTCAATGTCTTGACCTACACGGCTGCAACGTATCATGTTGCAGATATTTCCTCGACGAGTAAGAGTACGGCACAGGTTACGGTCTACACTCAACTCGCCGATGGCGTTGATGGGACTCCACACCCGTTTGATTGTTTCCGCTGAGTATTATGAGGTATATATCATTTTACGTTATTTATACATGTGATTTCACTTTGATATATACATTGATGTCTTGTGTGTGCGACATCTTGATCCAGGATGGCACAAGAATACGGAGGCTTGACCGTCTGAGGTCGGGTCGCTACAGAGATGGTATCAGAGCACATGTTGGCTGTAGAACGTGACCCTAGAAAATGACTTAGTAATATGAAGACCCCAATAGGAATGACCTTTGTTTTGTACTACTCTCGTAACACCTGATCCCTTTTACTGAACCTTCCTTATTTCCAACTATAGATGGAGAGCTACATTCTGAACAAAAGAGAACACTACGAGAAGTTTCTTGGAGGCCCCTTTCTTGTGGAGCTAGTCGAGGCAAGTTACCGATACACGAGATCAAGGCAACTAAGAGGACGTCCGGATCATGGGGAGTCAAGACCCAAGTTTTTGGTCGTAAAGAAGCCCCCAAGACTGCAGACATCGACTTGAACTATAAATGGTGATCGTGATATGGGCATCAACACTGCCGTCCGTGATGCTATTGCACGTTTATGCTACCGTCATCGTGCTGCACTAAACCCACACTTCTTTGGAAGGGTTGGATGGCGTAAGTCCGATGGAGCAACTATTGCCTTGACGGAAGCGCAGAAGATGAAGTTCTCCCCACTTTTAGTGTACAATCGGGATCTGGAACAATACGTCAAGAATCTTGAGATGGACCTCCTGGAAGCCTGTTCGACAATGAAGCACTACGAGAAGAGGTCAAGACTCGTAGACTCAAGGTAAACAAGCTGGAGGAGGAGAACCTCGAGATCTCGAGGATGCGTCGAGGAATCAAGAACAGCAGGACCATGTCTCATGCCAAGGACATTGAAATCCGTAGCTCAAGGAACAACTTCAGGACATACACGGTCGTCACAAAAACTCCGTGTCGACAGAGAAAATCTAGCGAAGAACTGGAGGAGATCAAGTCCACACAAAAGAAGCCCCAGTGGGGACAATGACCAAGTTCCTAATAAATTAGTAGTATCCCACCATGAGAGAAATAAAGATGAACGCTTTCTCGATTTAAGTATCTGACCATACCAACTTATGTGGGTGGCGTCTTGTAGTATTGATTGAATAAATGAATGCTTGGTTGCTATTATTTTTGTGTGTTTATTGAATGGTTGGATAGATGCGATATTCGAGGTTTGTATTTATTTCAACCATGAGAGACGTAAGTTACGGAAGAATGGTAGAAGGCCTTCATATGGGAACAGCATCAGGAATTGGAAACTCCCGAGCATTGAAGACCTGAAGAAATGAGGACTTAGAAACGAAACCATAGTAGAACGGCCCACTACAAACGATAATTTTGTTGATGAGTGGGTAATAGCTTTCTCTTTCTATCTCAACCAGACCCCAAAATCTTGAACCATGGACAACTGAACACCAAACTTTTCTGGAGACAATTGCAATTTCCCCATGGAGATACATCCCTTGTTACGAGCACCCTCTTATCCTACACATGCAGATGACAACCCTTTACGAAGTCTTTCCTTAAGGGTCTGAAACGATCATGACCACGACAAGTGATCATGATTACCCAAGATCCTCAAGGACATGATGAAGCATATTCACCTTGAAGGAGATGCAGTCTACAAAGGTTACCCCTTCATGCAAAAGGGAGTGGAACTTTGGTATGTGGAGGTACACCTCCACCGTTTGAAAGGAGTTTGCCCAAAGAGGATGGGGCATTACTTTTTCATCTCACGTGTGCCACAAGCAACTTTCTTCGATGTCGTTCGTGAAGCAGCCATGGAAGCCATACGCCAGATCGGAGAAATACTTGAAGCAAGACTCCGTTATACTCAGGGATACCTAAGAGAAGTGCATGCAGAGATGATGAAGGTGAAACTCAAGACCACCATGATGAAACAGAAGATTGAAGATTTCAAGGCTCATGTCGCACACTTCCCGTGGGACTGAAGAATCCTCGAGGAGGATAAATAAATAAAGTTGGAAGTAATGTCTGACCATACCAAACCATGTGGGTGGCAGCATTTGTAACAAAGTACTTTTTGGAATTTGGATTTATGAAAATGGTTAAGGATGTAATGAAAGATTGATATGAGAATAATGAGATTTTATGGATAAACTTGTGCACTTCTTTTGGTCATAGTACTCTATAAAGCCACAGGATCAATGAAGAAAGAAACGTGTTATTCATGACGGCCATAGAAGGAAGCTGGACAAAATAAGTTGGAGTTTTGTTTTGATATGATGGTATGAAGAAACAGAGTACTACGGATTTAAGGAGGTGTAACAAGAGAGTTACTCCATGGATGAGTTAAAGCTGCACCAGTGTTGAAGTGGGCCATAACCCACAGGCCCAGGATTTTGATAAGGAACAGATGTAACCTTGATAAAGGAATACATTTGGAAGAATCAGTGATCCAATCAGCATAAGTTTCGTAGGAGGTTACACAAAAACCTGAGAGTAGTGAAGTAACGATAGATGTTTTGCTTGTCTTGCAGAAAACCATGGATTTATACGAACTCAGTTCGTCAACAAGAGAAATTCTGCAATGCTTGTGAGTATGCCCAAGTGTTAGAATACGTGATTCGATATTTACGTATGTGGTAATGATTCAAATGCACGGGATGGATTGGCCCCCATACCGGAGACTTCTATCATGAACTAACATATGTTGATGGAAAATCGTAGAGCCTCGAAAACCTTAGAAGAGTGTCGACACGATAAGCCATAAAACCATAGAATGGTAGTACGATGGAACCCTTTACAGCAACCGTTGCCAATCGTAGGATATACGGTGAAGTTCAACCTGCACCCGTTTTCTGCAGGAGAAACCATTAATGGTAGACCACCATGAGTGTTTCGATAGTTGTCTAGAATGGACACAGACCTATCAGCTAAGAAGATCCAGCCTCGGACAAACTTCAACTTTGACGAACCAACCCAAGATTTGGAGGGTAACTCTATGCTTCTGACATAAGAGCATTAAATGAAGGAGCTATTGTAAGATATATGCAGAGACATACATTGTCAGCCCTCCAGAGGAAATATCTGAGTTTATTGGAACCATGACCTTGTTTTTAAGTGTGGTAGCACCCCTGACCTTTCTGACCAAGACATTTGCTAGAAGACCCCAACCCCTAACCTTTTCTTGCTAGCCTCTTGAATCTCGAGGACGAGATTCATTT
Source organism: Aegilops bicornis (assembly GCA_021605145.1). Lineage (NCBI taxonomy): Eukaryota > Viridiplantae > Streptophyta > Magnoliopsida > Poales > Poaceae > Aegilops > Aegilops bicornis. The sequence continues at coordinate 676,987,057 of CM038671.1, forward strand.
TAAGTGTGGTAGGTTTGTAACATCCCAAATTTTGGAATCTTAATATAATTAATAGAATTGTTTGTTTGTTTGCTTGAGTGAATTAAACTTGAGTGAAATTTGAACCTTTTCAAAAACTTTTGAATGAGAGGCAATAAAATGACTTTCCCCTTCTCCGGTAAATTCAAATTCATCCTATTAAAATCAATGAGAGAAGATGACATGACTTCTTCAACTATAAAGAATTTGAACGAAGTTTTGCAATTTAATTCTTTCAAATATTTGCACTTGCTTCTCTATTTTTCTTCCCGAGAAATACCCCGAAAATAAATTCTTGCAAGCAAGAAAGAGCGGAGGAAAATGACCCTCCAAAATCAAGGGCATTTTGAAAATATTTGAGCCAAGAAAAACCAAAGTTTTTATTTAAAAATTATTTGCAAAAAGAAATAAAGCCTTTAGGGATTTTCTGAAAAACATTTTTTAAGTTTTATTTTGGCCGTGGAATAATGCTCATCATCTACATTTTATTTTTCTGATAATTTTAGTATATAAAAACTCTTTATTCCGAATTGATTTGATTTCCTTTTTATTGTTTTAGTTTCCTAATTTTAAAAATAGGAATGGAATCGTTTTTATTAGGAAAAACCTGTTGGCCCATTAAGCACTTTACTATCCTAGCCCAACAAGAGATCTCCTCCTTCCTCTTTTTCCTCTCACGTTACAGAAGCTTTCCATATCCATGGAGACAGGAATCTCCACCTTCCCGATCTCCCTCGTCTTTCCATCCCAGCGCCTCCCGAGACCGCCTATAAAACCCCCTCCCTCTCCTCGTTCCATTTTTCCCATCACCACGTCCCCTCCCTGGCCGTAGCCTCCTCGCCACCGTCCTCCTTTTCCTGCCTAGAAACGCTCACCAGGAGCTCTCCTGGAACCTCCCCAAGCGCCGAACCCCTCCTCCGCCACCCCACCCTCGCCGGCGACCTCGCCCCCTCGCCGGAGCAGCCCTCCACATCGCCGTCTCCTTCCTGCCATCTCTGCCTCACGTCTGTAACTCCTTGTTGTTTTTTTTCGTTTTCAGATTTATTTCCGTAACAGATTTAGTTCTATTCTTGTTTAGCTTATAACTTTTGATCTAGAAGTCCAATGATGCCGATTCTTTTTGCTTTAGATCACAATTTTCTTTTAGTTTCCAAAAATATATAATTTGTCTATGTTTGGATTTATAAAAATTGAGTTAGATCAGATTTGAATTAAAGCTTGTTTTGCTTATTCCGGGAGTTTAAAAATAGGTTTTTAATTAATTCTTTTTGCTCCTGGTCTCTAGGACCTTTGTTTATCCAGTAGTATTTAGTATTTTATTTCTAGGTTAATTTAAATTAGGTTTTTAGCAAAAAGTACTGTTTTATTATTAGTTCTGTTTTAGCTTTTTCTTTATTGTTTATTAGTTTTAAATTATTTCTTTTTGTCACTTTTGACAAAATTAGTTGTGTTTCTGTTAGACAACAGGAAAAATTTTATTTCTATTTAAAAAAATCTATTTTCCTTAGTTTTGTATGAAACCTTCTATAGGTCATAGTTAGAGTTTTATAAAAGCTTTTTATTTGTTTCTTTTTGCAAATAAAATTTTATGGAAAAAAATACTTTCTGTTAAATCATTTATTTTACATTTTATTTTCTGTTAATTTATTAGTTTAGTATTTTAATTGTTGTTAAGTTTTTACTTACGGCAAAACTATATTAGATGTTTGTAGCAAAGTCATAGATCTTCGTTAGTAGTTTTTCTTTGTAGTTTTATTTGAAGTTTCTTTTGATTTTGTTTGAGTTTTATTATCGATTTTCCTTGCTGTTTTGATTGTTATTTCGAGTGCTAAAATTGTTTGCTAGGATGTTTGCTTATGTGAATGCTATGTTTGACTATATAGATTTTCAACGGAGTGACGATTAGTTCTACCAAGTCATTTTCCGACAATTTGTTATCTTCATCAAGTATTACCGAGCAAGTTCACTTTGATCATTGCTTTCATACCTATGTTTTTATTGCATTTAGTGGCATCCTTGCAACCACCCCTCAAGAGTGTTATTGAATCCTTGTAGTTGAGTAGTATGCATGAGGTAGGAACCCATCACCCTGTTACCAAGCCCGAGACGTTATTTATTTTAATGCTACGCTATAGTAGACGGGGTTTGGTATGAGTGCTCAGGAGTGGTGTGAGAATGAAGGATCTACGTCAATGACGACAACACCATGATGAAAGCTGCAAGGACTGCATCTTCAAGGCCTCAAGACTTCAAGACTCGAGACAAGAATTCAATACACACTCTTTGGGTGAAGGACGGTTGACGGGCACTGGAGAACCCAAAGTGGTTGGCGGGATGCATGGAGAAGCGCCATGACATCTTGCGGAAAGCTTCACCCAGACTCAAAGAGATGGAAGAATACTTCACGCCGGAAGCTTACCTGTGCAACCGCAAGTCATTATGGGCTCTGGCTTGGTTGACCTTAGTTGTGACTCTGGCTGGGACGGTACTAGCAGATGTAGAACTACGGTAGGATGGGATGAGTACCGGAAAGTGGTCAGAGGAACTCTTTGGAAGACCATGTTTCGGTCATCTTGTTCTCAAACACTCTGAAGTGCGAGAACGTAAAGAGAGGGATCGAATCTTGCGGGTAAAGTGTACAAACCTCTGCAGAGGGTTATAACCTAATCGATTAGCCGTGTCCCGATTCACGGACAATTTGAGCATCTGGACTTGGATCTATCTCGAACTCTCAACACCGGATTGATAACTTAATTGTGGGCAACTTATGATGATTTTGGGCTATGAGACATCGGTTGGCGGAACCATGTCATGACAGAAAACTCCATAGTACAGACTTCATTTATTCCTTTGATGTAGGTAAAATAAAATCAGCTTTTACGCAAACAAAATTCAGATACAGAGCCATAAAGCCATATTGCATATAGTATAGTTTTATCATCTGTTTTCTCATATTGTGATCTTGCCGGTACATTCAATGTACTGACCTACACGGCTGCAACGTATCATGTTGCAGATATTTCATCGACGAGTAAGAGTGCAGTGCAGGTTACGGTCTACACTCAACCTGCCCGATGGCGTTGATGGGACTCCACACCCGTTTGATTGTTTCCGCTGAGTATTATGAGGTATATATCATTTTACGTTATTTATACATGTGATTTCACTTTGATATATACATTGATGTACTGTGTGTGCCAAAGCATATCTTGATCCGAGGATGGCACAAGAATACGGAAGGCTTGACCGTCTGAGGTCGGGTCGCTACAATGAATCTCGCCCTCGAGATTCGGGTTGGCTAGAAAATAGGTGAGGGTGGTCCTTGAGCAATTCTTCTTCTCTTTCCCAGGTGGCTTCATCCTCAGTGTGGTGGCTCCACTGAACCTTGCAAAACTTGATAACCTTGCTGCGAGTAACTCTGCTAGCATATTCGAGAATCCTGACTGGTTTCTCCTCATATGTTAAATCATCCTTCAACTGAATTGCTTCAAGTGGCACTGTATCTCTTAGCGGTACTTCCGCCATCTCGGCGTGACATTTCTTCAGCTGAGAAACATGGAATACATCATGAACTCCTGACAGTCCCTCTGGCAATTCCAGCTTATAAGCAACTTCTCCCATGCGTTGCAAGATCCTATACGGTCCAACGAAACGTGGTGCTAACTTTCCTTTAACTCCAAATCTCTTAACTCCTCGAAGTGGGGATACTCTAAGATAAACTCTGTCTCCAACTTCATATTCTATCGCCTTGCGTTTTGAATCCGCATAGCTTTTCGTCTGGATCGGGCTACCTTGAGCCTATCGCGAATCAACTTAACCTTCTGCTCGCACTCCTTGATCAAATCTGGTCCAAACAACTGACGGTCTCCAGCTTCGTCCCATGATAACGGTGTCCTGCACCTCCTTCCGTACAAAGCCTCGAAAGGTGCCATCTTCAAGATGGTTTGGTAACTGTTGTTATAAGAAAACTCTGCATACGGCAAGTTATCATCCCAACTAGATCCATAATCTAGTGCACAAGCTCTCAGCATATCCTCCAAAATCTGATTGACTCTCTCGGTGCATCCATCGGTTACGTGGGTGGAAAGCTGTCTTGAATTCCAGCCTGGTTCCCAATGTTTCGTGCAACCGATTCCAAAACTTTGAGGTAAATTGGGTTCCTCTATCTCGACACGATACTCCTCGTAACTCCGTGCAAACACACAATTCTGGTCATGTATATCTTTGCCAACTTAGCACTGCTATAGGTAGTCTTGACTGGAATGAAATGAGCTACCTTCATCAAGCGGTCGACTGTAACCCAAATAGAGTCATAGCTGAACGAGTCTTTGGCAAACCTGTGATGAAATCCATGCCTAGTTTATCCCACTTCCATTCGGGTATCGGCAATGGCTGCAACAATCCTGCTGGCTTCTGATGTTCTGCCTTCACTCTTTGACATACATCACAAACTGCTACATACTCTGCAATATCCTTCTTCATTCCGGTCCACCAGAATGTTTCCTTCAAATCTAAATACATCTTGGTATTTCCTGGGTGAATCGAATAGGGTGAATCAAGTGCTTCTTGCAAAATCAACTTCCTGATCTCCGGGTCATTTGGCACATAAACACGGTCCTCAAACCATAGGGTATCGTGCTCATCCTCACAAAATCCCTTAGCTTTTCCTTCGCTCATTTTCTCCTTTATAGAGGCAACTTCCTTATCTCGCCTTTTGAGCTTCTCGATTTTGTCCATCAACGTGACTGAATCTCCAATGCTGCTACATAGCCTCTCGGAACTATTTCCAAACATAGCTCTCGAAGGTCTTCGGCTAACTCCTTGGGTATTCCTCCCACCGTTAGTGTATTGACGTGGCTCTTACGGCTCAATGCGTCTGCTACAACGTTAGCCTTCCCGGGTGATAATCCTTAATAAGCTCCAACCATCTCCTCTGTCTGAGATTTAATTCCTTCTGCGTGAAGATGTACTTCAAACTCTTGTGATCCGTGTACACCTCACAATGATTTCCAATGAGAAAATGTCTCCATGTCTTCAATGCATGCACAACGGCTGCTAACTCCAAATCATGTGTGGCATAATTTAACTCACGAGGCTTAAGCTGTCGTGAAGCATACGAAACAACTCTTCCTTCCTGCATAAGCACTGCTCCAAGTCCTCGGCGTGAAGCGTGTAATACACCCTCATAATCCTTGGTCCGATCCGCAAAATTAGCTTTGGTGAGGTAACCAATCTTTTCTTCAACTCCTGAAAACTTGCCTCACAATCCTCGGTCCATATGAACTTGGTATCCTTTTCAGCAATTCCGTCATAGGCTTTGCAATCCTTGAGAAATTCTCAATGAATCTTGGTAGTATCCTGCGAGTCCAAGGAAACTCCGGATCTCTCAACCGCCGTTGGTGCTTCCCATTTCGTTCTGGTCTCAACCTTTGTGGGGTCAACTGCTATCCCTTCTCCGGATATAACATGTCCAAGAAATCCAACTTCCTTTAGCCAAAACTCACATTTGCCGAACTTGGCATATAAGCGATGTTCCTCGGTTTCTCCAAAACCAATCGTAAATGTTCCTTATGTTCTTCTTCATTCTTCGAGAAAACCAAAATATCATCTATGAACACCACGGCGAACTTATCCAAAAACTCCATAAACACTTTGTTCATCGTGTTCATGAAATAGGGTGGCGCGTTAGTCAGTCAAATGACATAACGGTATATTCATACAGTCCATATCTCGTGGTAAATGCTGTCTTAGGTATGTCCTGCTCCGAATCTTCAATCGATGGTACCCTGATCGCAAATCGATCTTGGAAAACATTTAGCTCCTTGCAAACGATCAAACAGATCATTTATCATAGGTAGTGGGTACTTGTTCTTGATCGTTACTTGATTTAAACCACGATAGTCTACAACCATCCTTAATGATCCTTCCTTCTTCTCTACTAAAAGTACGGGTGATCCCCAAGGCAAAGAACTTGGGCGTATATAACCTTTATCCATTAGCTCCTTAATCTGCTTCTTGACTTCCGCCAAATCCTGTGCGGGCATCCTGTATGGTCGCTTCGATATTGGGCCCATGCACAGCAAAAGCTCTATCAAAACTCAATGTCTCTATCCGTGGCATTCACAGCAACTCTTAGAAAATACATCGAAATCCCTTACCACTTTGGTACTTCTTCTGCACAACTCACGATAAGGAATTTACTTGTGCTCTCCTCGGCTCATGTCGTGATACATACTTGATTCTCCTCCCTTCTGGGGTGGTAAGCAAAATTGACTTAGTGGCGCAATCTATGTTCCCTCCATACTTTGATAACCAATCCATGCCTAATATCAGATCCAATCCTTGGGATTCCAGAACTATTAGGTCCGAGGGAAAAACATAGTGTCGAATCCTTAATGGCAGTCGATCACACCATATACTAGCCATGTATTCTGCTCCGGGTGAGGTTACTAGCATGGGTGACCTAAGGGCTTGGGTTGGTAATTTGTACTTATCCACAAATCCCCTTGATATGTATGAATGTGATGCACCAGTATTGAAAAGAACTAGTGCGATAAATGACTTAACCAAAACTTACCGATTACTGCATCGGGCTGATCTTCAACCTCCTCCACGGTAACGTGGTTCACTTGTCCTTTATTGAAAGGGTTTGGCTTCTTTCCAGAGCTTCCGTTTCCACCTTGGCCTTCAGGACATTCATTTGCATAATGTCCGTTCTTGGAACACTTGTAACAGGTGACATGACCGTCTTTCTTGGTTGGGGTTGATGGTGTGGTGCAGTTACGCCGTTGCTTCCTCCATTCCCATTTCCATTTTTGTGGCCATTATGGTTGTGCGAACTACCTCCTCCATGGGTATGCCGAAACCGAACTCCCTGTTTAGGGGTATAGCAGGGCTTCTGCATTGGGCTCCGTAGTTATACTTCCCCTGCCCATACTTCCTCTTGCGGTTCTCAATTTGCTTTTGCTTTCCTTCAATCATGAGGGCACGGTCTACCAACTCCTGGTAGTTATTGAAACTTGCTACCATCAACTGCATGCTTAATTCATCATTCAGTCCTTCCAAACTTCTCACCTTAGCTGCATCTGTAGCAACGTCATCCGGGGCATAACGTGCTAACTTACTAAAATCATCCACATCTTGCCAACAGTCCTTCCTCCTTGGCGTAAGTTGCGAAACTCACGCTTCTTCATGGCCATAGCTCCTGCCGAGACATGGGCAAGTCTTGAAAGCTTGTCAAACCGATCCCATGTGACAGTGTCTCTGAGGTAAGTGGCTGTAAAATTCTCCCACCATGCTTTCTGCGGGTCCTTCGAGCTGGTGTGCAGCAAACTTCACCTTTTCTCCATCTGTACATCCTGCAGTGGTCAACTCCCTCCCTACCTTACGGAGCCAATCATCTGCTACTATCGGCTCGGTGCTACTAGAAAACACCGGCGGGTTCAGCCTTAAGAAACGTGTCAAGTGATCTGCAGGTGGTGGCGGCGGTGGGTTGTTGTTGTTGCCTTGGTTCCGTACCAATGTTTGGATCAAAGTGTTCTGCTGCTGGATCAACTGGGTGATCTCTGGCGGGAAAACAAACCGAAATTCGTCTGGGAGGCATCTGATGGGTTTAGAAAATATGAGAAATTAAGAAATAGAGTGAGGTCTAAGGAGAAACACTACCCAAATGTATATGAGCAAATGCACACAAAATCACTTCATTCAATTCAAACAAAGGGCTTACAACGATCTAACTATCGCAAAAATGCGTGTACTATGATGTTACATGGAGGTAATACTACTAATGTGTGGGGGTCATCTACTAATTTGAACCGGTGGAAGACTCCACGATGTTCCGCTCCAAATTTCGTCTTCAAAGTCGGGTTCACTTGGATCCGAATCGGTGTAAATGCGATGATGATGTAGTTGCTCGGACAACCGACGTACTTGTCTTCATTCTTGAGCGCCAATTTCTTCTTGAGTTCTTCAATCTCATACTTAAGATCGTTATTGTGTCTTGCTACAGCTACGATCTCGTCCATGTAGTCCTTGCGTGTAGACTTTAGCTCTCCTTCAAGTTCGATGATCCTTCCCTTCGCCTCCTTCAATTCGATCATATCATTGCACATCTGGTCCTCCTGGCGTCGAATGTGCTGGTTTAACTCCAGGATGAAAGCTGCAATGGATCTATCCTTCTTGGTGCTGACCATCTCCCATTGTTCATCTCGGCGTCCGCAAATCTGATAGATGGTGTCCTTGAGGTCTTCTTGGTAAACTTCTCCAATGCGTCCCATGGTGATATGAGCTGCCATGCTCTTTCCCAGACTCGAGTTGGTGCTGAAAACACTATCTATAGGCTTGGTGATTGGGGCGAATGTCCTTCCCGGAACATGAGCTTGAATCTTCCAGCTCTTCTTGAGCAGTGGCGTTGAAAGTCCGGTGAAACTTGGTAGTCCAATGTTCAGGGACTTGGTGACTTCCTTCAAGTGAAATCCAAAAGGTGTGCCTTCATCTGGTTGGGCGTACTTGATCTTGGCGTCCTTCATCCTAAAAGAGTAGAAAAGATGAGGAGTTAGAAAATGGGAAGAGAGTAGTGATCTATGGTTTTAACTTAGTGGTCGTGTCTCTGATCAACCTGGCTCGATACCATCTCTGTGGCGACCCGACCGAGTGGATCAAGTCTCTGTGCTCGTGTGTCATCCTGGATCAGTAATGCTGACACCACACAATTGCCGAAGGATTTATAACAGAGTAGCAATCACACACTTATTACATCGTTGCCCAAAGAGGACTTATTACAATAAATATGGCTTAAGGCCATCTAATAACGATAACAATGGAAGACTTGGAAGATAAGTGAGTCCATCAACTCCGGTAACATCACTAAGTATAGAACCACGACCTAAAGCACCTTACTGTAAATGCGAAAAGTCTGCAACATGAAAGTTGCAGCCCGAAACGGGTCAAGACATGGAATATCTTTGGCAATGTAACACATAGAGAATAATGAATGATAAGCCTGTACTACATGCATATGTGGCTGGTGGAAAAGCTCTCTGATTCTGATTTTGCATAAAGCCAGTTTTTCCCTACAAAGAAAGGAATAAATTTGTTTAACTATCATGGTGGTTGTTAAACATTGAGAATGGTTGACAGCATCCTCAATCCCAATTAAAAGTACTCATTAAAAACCCAACAATATTAATTAGAGTAACATGTTGAGATTCACAGGATATTCAAGTACTATGTCGGGGAAGCTGATCGTGGCCCACGAACACCTATGGGACCTGGATCCCTTGTGGTTCGGAGGGGGGCGGAGATTGCACAAAGAGCAGATCGAGCCGATGCACACGAGCAGATTTACCCAGCTTCGGAGCTCTCCGGAGAGATAACACTCCTACTGCTGCCTTTTAGATTGTATTGTGTTCTTGCTAGGGAGCAATGAGGGCTACGAAACCTAGCTTGAGTGTATGTGTGAGTCAGATGAACTAAAATTTGGAGCTAGCCCAGAACCCTTTCTACGTTGCACTTGGGCCTCCTTTTATAGGCACAAGGGGTCACCACATGTGGCAAGTAGACAAGGGTAAGATAGTAAAACAGGGTTGGTACACCGCTTTATGCAGGTACAGATGATCTATACCTAACTCGACGGCAAGGGACAAGAGTCATAAATGCCCGTCTCGGTCGCTGAAACGATTATAACGAGGACCGTCAATTGCGCCTCCGTTTGCCATGATGGTAGCTTGTCAGCGCCGCTTATCGCTGCTCCCCGCTGGCTGCACAGCCCGTCGACACGCGTGCTTGGGAGAGCCCCGTGGTGACACGTTGGCGGATGAGCTGGAGCGGAGATGAAGAGAGGTCACTTGCTGCAGCGAGCACCTTGCCGCGGCAAGGTTCTTGTCGCGCTCGGGAGCTTATCGCTCACCAAGCCTTCCCGGCAAGCTCCTCTTGCCGGGGCCTTGTTTCCTTCGTGCCCTGAGTGGCCTTCCCGACAACCTCCTCTTGCCGGGGCCTTGATTACTTTGTTCTTGAATGGTTCCAAAGGAGCCGCTGAGGATCTTGGCGATCATCAGGCCAGCCCTGCCGCGGGGTGCTGCAGCTGCCCGTGCACGAGTTCGGGGTGCTAGGGGTACCCCTACTCTAGTACACCGGCAGGAGCCCCCGGGCCTGGGCCACACACGGCGCCAAGCTCTGTTGGGCCAGGCCCAAAATAGTGCACGGGCACGCGTGGTCTTGATTACGCCGTTACTCGCCTTGGACCCACCACGCCTCCCACGAACGTCACGCACCGGACGTGGCGTCGTGGGGGACATCGTGGGGCTTTCTTTAATGGGAAAAATCGGAACGCCCGTCCCCTCTCCCCTTTATAAGAAGTGGGAACAGGGGCAGGACGCCCACTTGCCCTTGCTGTCACATCAAAAAACCCCCGTTGCTTCCCCCTTTCTTCTCGAGCCCAAAGAGAGCGTCGCTCCGCCCCCTCCATTGCCACCGGTGCCACCAACGCCGTCGACCTCCTCCACCACCTCTCCCCATGGCTCCGAAGGCCGACAAGGGAAAAGGCGTGAAATCGGCCGAGGCGCAGCGGCTCATGCAACCTTCTTGAAGGAGCGGGCCCTCTTGACCCCCAGCTGATGGGAAGGAGTTATGGAGCTGTACTATCTCTTCTGGTCGACGGAGACCCGGGCGCATTCGCGCACGAGAGTCATCTCCGCCGCCACATCCGAGAAGGTTTCCATCGGGTACCCCTTCTTCGCGCTTTTCTTCCACTGCGGGCTCTGCCCGCCCTTTTCTGAATTTTTCTGTGATGTCATGAACACATATGGCCTCCGCCTCCTTGATTTCACCCCCAACGCCGTCCTCACCTTGGCCGTTTTTGCACACCTCTGCGAGAACTTTGTCGGGGTCCACCCAAATGTAGCACTCTTCCGCCATTACTTCATGCCCCGCGTAGAGAGAGGAGAGCCGCTTGCCGGGGGAATTGCATGGGTCTCTAGGATCGGCAAGAAGGAAGCATATCTTGACGGAGAGTTGTGTAGCAAGTGGGAGGAGTGGAGAGCTGACTGGTGTTGGATCTTAGAAGAGGAGCCACAGCCTTTCACCGCCCTGCGCCAAACTCCCATAGTCTTGTGACAATGGTGGAAGTAACTTGGCGTCGGAGGGCGACAAGTTGAAGATTGCCGTGACTAGGATCTTGCGTCTCCGATGGCGGGGCTTACCGTGGGAGCAGCTTGGCACGGACTTCCTTCGCCGCCGCATTGCGCCTTGCGGGAGAGGAGGAGGCCTGCTTGGGAATTCGAATCTGGCGGACATCATGAGGCTGCGCCGGGTCTGAACTGGAATTTTACTACCTTGGAGCTGGATGGCATCTTTGCGGATTTGTTCAAGCTCGATGCGGATCACCCGAGTGGTGCATGTTGCCAAGGAGTCGTGCCCTTGTGCAACAACTCGTCGCTTGACAGCATCCGCGCGATGATGCCGTTGTGCGATTCCCATGGAATCGTTCCAACTTGGCAGGAGCCCGCCGACGACGTCGTTCAGCAGTTCTTCGACTACTTGGTGGAGGTGCCGATCCACGCCGACGAGCAGAGGCGGCTCACCCGCGACACCACCGATCAGGAGATGGCGCGCATCGCCACAAGGTTGGAGGAGGCGGCAGAAGCTGCCGCCGCCGGCGTGTTTGGGTTCACCGTCGAGGAGGCGGAAACAGCCGAGGCGGCAAGCCTTGCCGACCGAGAGGAGCTTGTCGGTGAGGAGGAACAGGCCGAGCCTGACGTCAATCCGGAAGAGCCAGCCGGTGGCGCTTCCCCTCCGCCGTCAAGCAGCTTGCCGCAGGAGGAGCCCGCGGCCCCGCCAAGGAGACGCCTCCGCAAGACCGGAGAAGTGGCGGGGCGGCAGACGGCCCAACAGCCGCCTCGTCGCCCGACGCGCTCCACCGCGGCAAGCACTGTTGCCGCGGGAGCGCCTCCTGCCGCCACAGCAACGGGAGCGGGGTCTTCTGGAGTCGCGGCCCCTGCATCCGCTAAGCGTCCGAGGGAGTCTTCTCCTCCAATTCGTCGCGTCGGAGCTGAATTCGATCTCTCCGCCCTCAGCTCCGAGGAAGAAGAGGAAGAGTAAGATCTTGTCGCTGCTACTTGCAATCCTCCGATTTATTGCTTTATTTTGTATCTGATCGCTTCATTCTGAACCTTCTCCTTCTTCAGGACACTAGCTCAGAGGGCGTCGAAGAGGGCCAAGACCCCGGTGGTTGTCGTCTCAGATGATTCCCCTGTGGCGACAGGGGGCACGTCTGGGACTCCCTTGCCGGATTCGGCAACCCTTCAACAGAGCAGCCCCCAGCACAGCCCCCAGCGTAAGTGTTTTGGTTTACTTCTCGTGGTTAGGTGTGCTTGGGTGCTTCTCCGTTACTGATATCTGGTTTGTTGAATTATGTAGGAGCAGAGCAGCCTCATCAGGAGGCACCGGAGGTCACTCCCGACGTTCTGCTTGCTTCAACTACGCCGCCAAGGGAGAACTCTCCGCCAAGGGAGCGCTCTCCGGCAAGGGAGGCCTCTCCGACAAGGGGAGCTTCCCCGACAAGGGCCAGGGCCGACGACCCTCCGGTTGTGGAGACCGCGGCAACAGATCCCATTGCGGGTAATTTTCTTGTTTGAAAATCTCCCTTGGATTCTCTTTTCTTCTGTTCTTCTCTTTTGAACATTTGTTTGACTTGTTCTTTCTTTCTCTGACCATCAGATCCATCTGCCGGAGACCCGATGGAGACTGAGGCTGCCGGCGAGGAGGACGCTCGCGGCGACAATGTCGACGCCGCCAACATGGAGGAGGAGGCTGGCGCTGACGGGCCCGCCAGCGAGGAGGCTGCCAAGGCTGCTGGCGCAGAGGCTGGGGAGGAATCTGGAGACCGCACTGAGGGCCCTGAGGCCGCAGGAGCGCCAGGCGCTGCATCGACCGTCGATCCTCCCGCCACCGATGCCGCACCAGACTCCGGAGAGCCCCAGCCCGGCGCCTATCTGAAGGCTGGCGAGGGTGTCTTTATCAAGCTCCCCTGGGCATCAAGCTCCAGGGCACCGGCCGAGGTGGAGACCTTCGACGCGGAACTGCTTGCCTCCGCCGGGCTGTCGCTGGTCGATGCTCCGAGCAGCAGCAAGAAGCCGCGAGCCTCGAGGAGGAGCAATGCTAAGGAGGTTGTTGTCGCTCTCCGCGCCCGACAAGCCAAGCTGGAGTCGTGGAGGCGCTTGTCGCGAGGGCGGGAGCTGACTTGGAGAAACGCGCGGAAGAGCTCCGATGCGCCAACAAAGAAACTCTCCGGGATATAGCAGAGGCGCGGGAGCAGCTTGCTGAGGAGCGCACGGCCTTCATCTTGGAGAAAGGCAAGGTCGAGGAGCAGCAGAGGCTTGCCGGAGAGAAGCTCTCCGCGCGAGAAGGTGAGCTGGCGCAGCGGAAGATCAACCTCGACAGCTATGAGGAAGATCTTGCCGTGCGCGAGCAAACGATTGGCGGGCCACTTCAGGAGGCAAAGGATGCTGCTGCGGCTGCCGAGGCCGCCAAGAAGGAACTGGAGACGAGGGTGGCTCAGCTGGAGTCCACCCTCCAGAAGAGCGCCGAGGAGGTCACCGGGTTGAAGCGCGAGCGTGAGAAGGACGCCTACACCCTCGGTGAGTTGCAGGGGCGCCTCGCTGAGAAGATCAAGGAGATCGACGCCGCCAAGGACTCCAAGGCGGATCTGGAGCTAAAACTGACCACCTTGACGGAGACGTTGGAAGGCGCCAAGGAGCGGGAAGCGGGCCTGCTGGAGAAGATCAAGGCCAACAAGGCTGGCAGCCGAATCTGTGGATCGCCTGAATAATCTCAGGGACAGCATAATGCACTGGACAGAAGGTCTTGTGGACACCGCTGCCGGCATCCATAATGAGCTGATGGAGCTGGGGATGATGGATCTTGGGTACTCCACCGACGAGAACCTCCAACCCAGCGTCAAGCTCAGCCTGTTCTTCAAGGGTGTGCTGACGGGTCTCCAGCGGCTCTGGGAGGAGATCCCAAAGTAGCTGGCGGAGGAGTCGCGCCAAGTTTGCGCCGGGGCTCTCCAGAAGGTGCTGATGAAAGTGGCCTTCCGCAACCCAGGCGTCGATTTCACCCAAGTCCTCAAGTCTCTGCCTCCATCTGCTGATGTTGAAGCGCTCAAGGCCCTAGTCGCACCCATTGTGGACAGGGTGAGCGGAGTCAAGAGGCTCGATGGCGACCGCGTGGACTAGGCCGCCAAGCTTATCTTTCTCTTGTCGCTGTAGATCATGTTTAGGCGAAAAATCTATTAGATCCGCGACAAGTTATCATGTAATATACAATATCTTAGGCAATCGAATGCAATGTTATTTCCTTTACTCGATTTCTTCCCTTGTATGTTTATGCCCTACGCTTTTAGGGAACTTGTCGGTGCGAACACCTTTGCCGCGAGCGCTGAGTGCGGAACTTGAGCCTTTGGCGATGCCGCCTCCGACAAGCAACCTTGTCGCAACTAGTTGCAGCACACTTAAGTTGTTGAGCGGACTTGAAACAAAGTAAGGGCGCAAGCTAGTCGCGAGTCAGTTCCTCCGCGCACAGGTTTTCCATACAAAGTACTATCGTTCGAGGAAGATAACTTAAAAGTTTAAAACTAATCGTTTAAACTTAGCAACTTAGCTTCTCTGTTGTCCATTTCCCGGCAAGGCGACAGTTCCTCGAGCGACGCTTGACGGCCCATACCATTATCTTCTCCTTCCCCCCGGTTAACTTGTGGGCGGATGAACCTTCTTTTTGTTTGAGAAGAAAGAAGAGAAAATAAAGTTATGGAGCCTAGTGGCTCGTTATCGCTTACCGGGTGTGGATGCTGCACAAAATGTTAGTAAACACATGCATATAAGGTTATGAAAGCATGTATTGACAAGTTGTGCGCAACACATAGGCTTTACTGATGCACGGGGTCTGCGCCCGGCTTTGTACAAAGGATTACATGCAACAGCGGCAAGACTTGTACAAAAGGGTGGTTGCTGAACGGGTTCCAACAATCGCGCCTTATGGGTAAAACTTGCGAAGATGCTCTATATTCCAGTAATTGCTCACGGAACGCCATCTTCGGTCTCAAAGGCGGACAGCGCCGGGCCTAGTGACTCGTTTCACCCGATAAGGGCCTTCCCACTTTGGCGTCAACTTGTTGGAATTCTTGGCGGATTGAACGCGCCGAAGAACAAGGTCGCCTTCCTCGAAGCTTCTGGCATGGACTTTGTGGCTATGGTAGCAACACAAAGCTTGCTGGTAACGAGCGGCTCGTACAGCAGCCTGAAGACGATCCTCCTCGAGGAGTAGCGCGTCATCTTGTCGCAGCTGCTCTTGCTCAAGCTCATCATAAGCGAGCACTCTAGGTGACCCGTATACGAGTTCCGTGGGGAGAACTGCCTCTGCTCCATAGACTAGAGCGAAGGTGTTCGGCGATTGGCTCGATTTGGCGTCGTCCTGATCGACCAAAGAACCACCGGCAGCTCCTCGATCCAGTTTCTTCCGCACTTGTGCAGCCTGTCGAAAGTTCTGGTCTTGAGTCCCCGCAGCACTTCAGCGTTTGCTCTCTCTGCTTGACCGTTGCTTCTCGGGTGAGCAACAGAAGCAAAGCAGATCTTGGCGCCAAGATCTTGGGCGTACTGCATGAAGGTGCGGCTCGTGAACTGTGTGCCGTTGTCGGTGATGATTCTGTTGGGAATCCCAAAACGGCAAACAATTGACCTGAAGAACTTGAGCGTTGACTGTGCTGTCACCTTCCTCACTGGTTCCACTTTCGGCCACTTTGTGAACTTGCCGATTGCGATGTACAAGTACTCAAAGCCCCCGACAGCTTGGGGGAAGGGGCCGAGGATGTCGAGCCCCCAGACCGAAAAGGGCCAGGATAAAGGGATCGTCTGGAGAGTTTGAGCTGGTTGGTGTATTTGTTTGGAATGGAACTGGCACGCTTCACACTTGGTTACTTGTGCAGTTGCATCCCGAGGGCTTCGGCGGAAGAAACCTTGCCGGAAATCTTTGCGGCAAGTGCTCTTCTTGCCAATGTGGTGACCACATATGCCTCCATGTATCTCTGCCAACAGCTTACATCCATCTTCCCGGCAAATACACTTCAATTTCACTCCGTTGAGTCTTCTTACAGATAGGATGTTGTCAACAAACCGATACATACTTGACTGTCGGGCTACTCTTTCCGCTTCTTCTTGCTCTTGGGAAGTTCTCTGTCTCAAGGAATTGGACGATTCTTTGTGCCCATCTTTGGAGCCTGTGGCTCGAAAACAAGGACTAAAGGCTCATCTACCACTGCGGGAACGTTAGCTTTCACGGCAAGAACCTGTGGTTCTGCCGGAGCTTGATGATCCCCGGCAAGCTTGCCGGAGCAAGGCTTGTCGGGAGCGTCTGCTTCAACGAAACAAACCGCAGGGTTTGTCGGAGCAGACTGCTCCTCAGTGATATTTGTATTGATTTTAGGGACCTTCTTGGCGGCGGCTCCAGGGAGCTCTGCCGGAAAGTAGTCGCCGGAAACCAATTTCCTCTTCTTGCTCATCATCTGTTGATGGTGTTACGGTTGGGTGAGTCGACTTGAGCACAAAAATTCCTGGTTCCACAGTAACTTAAGTGCGGCACATTTGGAGAGGCCATCAGCTATATCATTCTGAGCTCTTGGAACATGCTCCATTTGCAGGCCTTCAAAGTGCTCTTCTAGCTTCCTCACTTCATCGACGTAAGCTTCCATCAACGGACTCTGATAATCTTTATTTACTTGGCGGACGACAACTTGCGAGTCCCCCCTGACAATGAGCTTCTTGATCCCAAGGTCTACTGCAATCCTGAGACCGGCAAGCAAACCTTCATACCCTGCAGTATTATTTGTTGCTTGTTCCTTGGGAAAGTGCATCTGGACTATGTACTTGAGGTGCTCTCCGGTGGGTGCGATAAGCAGCACGCCGGCACCGGCGCCTTGCAGCGAGAAGGCACCATCAAAGTACATCAGCCACTCTTTATTTGCCTCCTTGACGGGGATGCTTGTCTCTGGAATTTCTTCATCTTGCGTTGGCGTCCACTCTGCTATGAATTCTGCCAATGCTCGCTTTGAATAGTTGAAGTGCTTTCAAACTTGAGACCAAAGCTTGATGTCCAGTGCCCACTGACAATTCTGCCCGTTGCTTCGGATTTTGCAAAATCCTCTTCAGCCGAAAGCGAGTGACAACTGTTATCTCGTGTGCTTGGAAGTAATGGCGCAGCTTTCTCGAGGCCATGAGGAGGCCGAAAAGCAACTTCGCACACCGTAGTACCTTGACCTAGCCCCCTGCAGAAGGGAACTAACAAAGTAGACTGGGCGCTGCACCATCCTTTTTTGCATCTTGTCGCAACCCTGCGCTGATCTGTCCTTGTCGGGACCAGAGTTTGACGGCGAAGACCCTTGCTTGTCGCTAGATGCACCTGCCTCGGTTGCCGGCTCATCATCTGCCTCCCTCTCCGCTACTAACGCAGCACTAACCACTTGATTGGTTGCCGCTATATACAGCAGCAACTTCTCTTGTGGCCTAGGTGCGACAAGTATTGGAGTGGAGGACAGGTATCTCTTCAAGTCCTGCGATTGCATCCTCCGCTTGAGTCCATTTCATTGGACCTGCCTTTTTCAAAATCTTGAAAATGGCGGTAGGCGCTCAGCAGACTTAGAAATAAACCTGCTGAGAGCAGCCACGCAACCGGCAAGCCTTCTGACATCCTTGACGTGCTTTGGTGCTTCAATCTGCTCAATGGCCTTGATCTTGTCGGGATTGGCTTCGATTCCCCGCTGAGATACAAAGAACCCGAGAAGCTTGCCGGAAGGGACTCCAAACACGCACTTCTCGGGGTTGAGCTTGAGGTTGATCTTGCGCAGATTTGCAAATGTCTCATCCAAAATCCTGAATCAGAGTTGCTTTGTCCTTGCTCTTGACCACTATGCCATCCATGTAGGCTTCTACATTTCTGTGTATCAGTGGCTCAAAGGCATCATGGACTACTCTTGCAAAGGTTGAACCAGCATTCTTCAAACCGAAAGGCATCCGTATGAAGCAGTACGTGCCACATGGTGTAATGAATGCGGTTTTCTCTTCATCCTCTTCTGCCATGAAGATCTGATGATATCCTGAGTATGCATCAAGAAATGAAAGCAGATCACATCCAGCTGTGGAGTCAACAATCTGGTCGATACGTGGCAAGGGAAATGGATCTTTGGGACAAGCTTTATTAACATCTGTGAAGTCAATACAAAGTCTCCATTTCCCATTAGCCTTGCGTACAACTACCGGATTGGCCAACCATGTGGGATGGAGTACTCCTCTGACAAGGCCTGCTGCTTCCAACTTCTTGGTTTCTTCCACTATGAACACTTGGCGCTCCACTGCCTGTTTCCTAACTTTTTGCTTGACGGGCTGCGCGTGAGGACAGACAGCTAGGTGGTGCTCAATTACTTTCCTGGGAACACCGGGATGTCGATGGTTGCCATGCAAACACATCGACATTCGCCCGCAGAAAGCAACGAGCTCGCCTTCCTATTTAGGGTCAAGCGTGGCACCGATGGTGAAGGTACCACCAGTGCCGTCCTCCTTGGCGGGCACCTTCTTAGTCTTGGCGGAGCTGCCATCGCCTTTCTTGCACTTGCCGGTGGAGCTCGATGGTGCGTCCTCGGCAGAAGCGCAGCACTCCGAAGAGGTGCGCTTGCCGGAGTGGGCATCAGAGCTCTTGCCGGACTTGGTGGTCTTCTTCTTCCCCCCGGGAGCTTCAGCGGCAAGTGGTTTGCTATCTGTTGCGGCTGCTGCATCCCGGTAAATCTTGTCGGCGCAGATAAGCGCATCCTTCTTGTCGCCATGGACAGAAATGACGCTTATCGGGCCGGGCATCTTGAGTAAGTTGTAAGCATAATGAGAGGTGGCCATGAACTTGGCGAGTGCTGGACGGCCAAGTATGCCATTGTAGGGCAATGGGAAATCGGGAACGTCAAACATGACCCTCTCAGTTCTGAAATTGAGCTCGCTGCCAAATGTTACCGGCAACGTGATCTTCCCTTTGGGCTTGCTCCTTCCTGGGTTGATTCCTTGGAAAGTACCAGTCTCTTCGAGCTCGCTGTCAGGGATTTGAAGCTTCTGGAGCACTGCAGAGGAGATCAGGTTCAGGCCGGCCCCGCCGTCAACCAACATCTTTGTGACCTTGAGGTTGCGGATGGTTGGTGAAACCAACATCGGCAAGCACCCGACCGCAGTTATGCGGTCAGGGTGATCCTCAATGTCAAAGATGATGGGCGTGCTGGACCACTTCAGAGGTTTGCGCGACTCTATGGATGGTTCTGCTGCATTGACCTCACGCATCCACTGCTTGAGTTGGCGGTGCGAGGTATGCAGAGAAGCACCACCATCAACACAAAGGACCTCCGTTGCCTTCTGAAACTCCTGCTCATCAGCTTCATCGTCTTCCATGTCTTCGTCATCTTCATCTTCGTCTTCTTCCTTGTAGCGGCCGCGGGGAGGTCTGTCTCCTTGCCGCTGCTTGGCCTTGCCGCGGCGTCCTCCCCGACCGGGTCTCTTCTTACTAGCTGCACCTGCACCTTCCTGGGCCTTCTCCTTGTCTCGCCGTCAGATTCAGCTCTCTCAGCAGCTCAACAAGCTGCTCGACTTTCTTGCAGCTCGAGATCGTGGCCCTTAGTGCGGTGGATCGTCTGATCCTTGCTTGTTGGAGCTGTCAGGCTTGTCGGCGGCCGCCACAGCTTGGCGGTCGGTGTCTGCGGCAACCTCCTTGCCGGAACCGCTAGCCTTAGCCTTGCCGGCGCCACCTCCGTTGCCGGACTGCTCGACAACTAGTACTTCTTGGTTTTTCTTCTTTCTGTTGTTTCGCCGCCGGCTCTTCCTTGCCGGGGCGATCTCCTCACTATCAGACTCTGCTCCCACATTCTCTCCTCGAGTCTTCTTCCTTCTTCAGCGTGCACACTTGTCGGCCAGGCGTATGAGCTGTTGGACGTCTTTCACTTTGCACATCGCCATCTCCTCCTCATCCTGCGGTTTCGCACATTCTGATGAAATGCACTGATCACCGCGGCAGGGTGGACGTCTGGGATGTTGTAGTGCACTCGACTGAATCTCTGGATGAATTTGCGCAGGGACTCTCCTTCCTTCTGGGCGAGCAGGTGCAGGTCACTCTCTTGGCCATGGGGCTTGTGGCCGCCTGTGAAGGCGCCGACAAACTGGTGGCACAAATCCGCCCAAGAAGAAATAGAGCTGTCCGGCAAGTGCATGAGCCAAGATCTGACGTTTGGCTTGAGCACCCGGAAAGTAGTTGGCGAGGATCTTGTCGTCTCGTCCCCCCGCAGCTTGCACCGCGATAGTGTAGATGCTGAGGAACTCCGATGGGTGTGTCCTGCCATCATACTTCTCCGGCACATCTGGCTTGAAGTTTTTCTTGTCGGGCCATCGGACTTGCCGCAGCTCACGAGTGAACGCAGGGCAACCTACCGCGTACGGCAAGTCGCCTGGTTCCCCTGGCGCATGCATATCGACAGTGGGCCCGGCGCGCTGGTCGGATTGACGCCGCGCTTCTCTTCGGCGCTCGATACGGGTTCGAGCGTCTTCTTCTTGCCGTTCTCGAAGAACTTGGCGCTGGTCGCGACGAGCCCGCGGATCCGACGATGATGTGGAGTCGCTGTCGAGGTGGACCGGCGAGTCGGCGATCTTGGCCTTCGGGAAGGGGAGTGTACGGTGGCTGCACCTCCACAAGTCTCGTCGCCATCAGCTCGCGCCTTGTCGCCTTGCCGCGGCTGCGAGGCACTCGGTTGCCGCGGGACGTCGCCGTTGGCGAAGCCGATGAGACTCTGAATTGTGGCCCTCCATTCGTCGACCTTATCGGCCGTTGGAGGGTAGTCTAGAAGTAGCTGAGCTCTTGCCAAGGCTTCCGCTGGTGTGGTGGGTGGCAACGGCGTACGGAGCGAAGAACGGGATGTGCTCGGACTCCTAACCAAGTTAGGAGGAGCAGCATCCCGCCTAAGCGATCAGATTCGCAGTACCAGCATGCTGGTGTGCATGCGGGTCTCGAGGGCCTCGGGATCCTCCAGCTTGGCCTTGATCCAACGAGCGTATGGTGCCGCGAGCATCATGACGCTGTCGGTCCCGCGCCTCCTGAGAAGGACGCGGTGCGGACTCGGACGCCGATGCCTGCGCTGCCTTGTCCTTGGACCTGGCGGCGTTGTGGGCTCTCTCGACGACGCCCGTTCCTCCGCCAGCGTTTCCCCCACCACCTGACAGCTCCGGTGGTGGTGGGCTCGACGCGGACGGCTCTGCTGCTGCCGTAGACTTCTTCTTCGGCGCCATGTTGATGAAGATGATGATGAAGTTGCTCGTGTGACCGCCGGATCGAGTTCACACAGCCTCGATGCCCCCTACCTGGCGCGCCAAAGATGTCGGGGAAGCTGATCGTGGCCCACGAACACCTATGGGACCTGGATCCCTTGTGGTTCGGAGGGGGGCGGAGATTGCACAAAGAGCGGATCGAGGCGATGCACACGAGCAGATTTACCCAGCTTCGGAGCTCTCCGGAGAGATAACACTCCTACTGCTGCCTTGTGGATTGTATTGTGTTCTTGCTAGGGAGCAATGAGGGCTACGAAACCTAGCTTGAGTGTATGTGTGAGTCAGATGAACTAAGCTGGAGCTAGCCCGAACCCTTTCTACGTTGCACTTGGGCCTCCTTTTATAGGCACAAGGGGTCACCACATGTGGCAAGTAGACAAGGGTAAGATAGTAAAAACAGGGGTTGGTACACCGCTTTGTACAGTGTCTGATGATCTATACCTAACTCGACGGCAAGGGACAAGAGTCATAAATGCCCGTCTCGATCGCCTGAAACGATTATGAGGGACCGTCAAGTGCGCCTCCGTTTGCCACGATGGTAGCTTGTCAGCGCCGCTTATCGCTGCTCCCCGCTGGCTGCACAACCCGTCGACACGCGTGCTTGGGAGAGCCCCGTGGTGACACATTGGCGGATGAGCTGGAGCGGAGATGAAGAGAGGTCACTTGCCGCGGCGAGCACCTTGCCGCGGCAAGGTTCTTGTCGCGCTCGGGAGCTTATCGCTCACCAAGCCTTCCCGGCAAGCTCCTCTTGCCGGGGCCTTGTTTCCTTCGTGCCCCGAGTGGCCTTCCCGACAAGCTCCTCTTGCCGGGGCCTTGATTACTTTGTTCTTGAATGGTTCCAAAGGAGCCGCTGAGGATCTTGGCGATCATCAGGCCAGCCCTGCCGCGGGGTGCTGCAACTGCCCGTGCACGAGTTCGGGGTGCTAGGGGTACCCCTACTCTAGTACACCGACATACTAGATACTCAAGATGTCCATAACCGGGGACACGGCTAATCATGATTAGTTTATACACTCTGCAGAGGTTTGCGCACTTTTCCCCACAAGACTCGATCGCCTCCGTTTGGTTTCTCGCACTACATGGTGTTTGAGAGACGGATGACCGAGACATAGTCTTTCGGAAGCATTTGCACCTTACGATGGGTAGACCGTACCACCTATAACCCCTACATCAGCTAGTCTACCACGTAAGAGTTCACACGACTTAATCAACTATGCCAGAGCCCATAATGGCTTGTGGCTGCACACGGAAGTTACTAGCATGAATGATCTTATGATCCCTTTGAGCACAGGTGGCGGTCCGAAGAAAAACAGGCAAGTCCTGATAGAAACCAGGTGCCTCAATCCACCCAGATGTGTGTTTAAGTTTCCACCTTAAATAAACCATTAATTTAATAATCTCACATCTGTCATGGAATACACTCACCCAATCCATGTCTACTAGCATAGCATAGCATAATAAGCAAACGTAGAAGTAACTCCCAAGGTCTCATAAGTAAAACAGGTAATAGGTACTACCTCAATCTACTTCCCATCCCACAATTTATTCAGATCCTAATCATGCAAGTGTTTGAGGATTGATCTAATGCATAAAAACTGGGTGGTAGTAAAGGTATGATCAAGTGTTGCTTGCCTTGCTGACGATCCGCGAAACCTAGAGACTCGAAGTAACAACGGCGCACTCCGGGTGATCTATCGCAGACAAACAACAAGCATACAATAAGTACTCATCTAATGCACAGGTAAATCTCGAATAGAAGATCTAACCAGAAAGTTCAACTTAAGAACCCTGGTTGCAAAAAGAATCGAATCAAATAAAGCAATGAAAAACATCCGGCGGAAGAAAACAGCTTGGTTCTAGCAAGTTGAAACTAAGTCAAATTTTACAGTAGCAAAACTTTGTTTAAGTTGATTAATCGGAACGGCGGTTTCGAGATGAAACTCCAGGCGTTTGAATCACCTGATTCCGATAAAAGAGCGAGAAGATAGACTAGAAAGAAAATCGGATTTGAAATCGCTATCAGAAAAATAGCGGAATAAATCCGATGAGAAAGAAAACGACGAACGATTGAACGAACGGACGTTCATTATCCGAAGCAAACCGGTGATCACGTTCGTTAGGACGAACGGTCCGTGACGCTTGCTAAACAAAACCGGAAAGAAAAATCGGCGAGAAAAACCGATCTAGGGTTTCAAAAGAAAACCGAAACGAAAAACCGATCTAGAAAACTGAACGGAAACCGGAACGATTCTTTAAAACCGAACCGAGGAAAAGAAAAGGTGACGCGCGCTGGCTAGTACCTCGAAGAGGCGAGGGCTCCCGGCGCGGCGTTGGGTGGCGGTGGCGGCACTTGGCGGGGCGGGCTGGGGTGGCGGCGGTGTAGGGTGGCGGCGCTGGGTGGCTTCTTCTGCGGAGGAGGAGAGGAGAGGAGAGGTGTTGGTTTGATGTGTTAGAGGGGTGCTTGGGTATTTATATTGGGGAGGGAGGGTTTTTGCTTGGAGTAGGGGACAAGAATTAGAGTAGGATTAGGAATCCTAGGAATAAAACGGAATAACGAACGGGTCCAAATCCTACTAGGATTTGTAAAGAACAGAAACCGGGCGGCTCCTGGCTCCTCGGGTGCGCGCGCTAGCGATGGCCTTGGTCTCTGGCCGGCGGTGGCTTAGCGGCTTGGGCCTTTGGCCCAAAGCGCCATGACTCTCTTTTTTTAAATCGGTTTTCACAGCTGAAAAATACAGAGAAAAAATCTAAATGAACTCCAAAATTAATAAAGTAAACTTTCCCCGACTCCTAAAAATGAGTCGAACAAAATGAACTTTTACTCGGGGCCTAAAATGCAATTTTTGAAAACACGCATTTTTCCCTAGGGCAAATAAACTCCGAGAAAAATCCAAAAATTGATTTATTTATTAAATCTTCATTTTTCCTAAATTGTGGGAAAGTCATATTATTCCCTCTCTTATTTTTGATATTGGAAAAAATATTTGAAGATAAAATAAATAAATCCAATGATCCTCTTTTCATAGTTTTGAGAGAACTCAAATACGAAAATTTCGAAATCTACAACTCTCTCCGAGGGTCCTTGAGTTGCGTGAATTTCTAGGATCAACAAAATGCAAGAAAATATGATATGCATGATGATCTAATGTATAACATTCCAAATTGAAAATTTGGGATGTTACAGATGACCCGCAAGTATACGGGATAGTTGTAGCCTCTTTCGATAAGTAAGAGTTTCAAACCCAACGAGAAGCTAAAGTTAGAACAAATACTCTATCAAGTCCTATTGGCCACTGATATGACTCTACGCACGCTTGACGTTCGCTTTACCTAGAACAAGTATGAAACTAGAAGTACTTTGTAGGTGTTGTTGGATAGGCTTGCAAGAAAGTAAAGAACACGTAAATAAAAACTAGGGGCTGTTTAGATAAAGATGCAATAAAGTAAATATAGCGAGTGTGGAAAAGTGGTGGTAGGAGTTGTGGAATTGTCCCTAGGCAATTGACTACGTTACTGGACCGGTAATCGCTATCGCAATTCTATTTGAGGGAGAGGCATAAGCTAACATACTTTCTCTACTTGGATCATATGCACTTATGATTGGAACTCTAGCAAGCATCCGCAACTACTAAAGATTCATTAAGGTAAACCCAACCATAGCATTAAAGCATCAAGTCCCCTTTTATCCCATACGCAAACAACCTACTTACTCGGGTTTGTGTTTCAGTCACTCACGCAACACACCATAAGAAAATCATAAACATATTGCAAACCCTACAGCGGGAATACCTCACGCTTGCGCGACATGGAGGGCACAATAGGACAGCACCAATAATAAAACATGCAACTCAAACCAATCATAGCAATTCATCAATCACCGATAGGACAACGAAAATCTACTCAGACATCATAGGATGGCAACACATCATTGGAAAATAATATGAAGCATAGAGCACCATGTTCAAGTAGAGGGTACAGCGGGATGCGGGAGAGTGGACCGCTGGATATAGATGGGGGAAGGTGATGAAGATGTTGGTGAAGATGACGGTGGTATCGGTGAAGATCGCGGTGATGATGATGGCCTCCGGCGGCGTTCCGGTGCCACCGGAAGCAAGGGGGGGAGAGCCCCCCTTCTTCTTCTTCTTCCTTGACCTTCTCCCTAGATGGGAGAAGGGTTTCCCCTCTGGTCCTTGGCTCCCATGGCTTGGGAGGGGCGAGAGCCCCTCCGAGATTGGATCTATCTCTCTGTTTCTGCGTTCTCTGATTCTACCCCTTCACCGTTTCCTTTATATCTGGAGATCCGTAACTCCGATTGGGGTGAATCTTTCACCAAGATCTTTCTCATAAAATTATCTTTCTTGCGCCAGTAGAAGAGCATCAACCGCCTTACGGGTGGACCACGAGGGCCAGGGGCGCGCCTGGGGGTGGCAGGGCGCGCCCCCTACCTCGTGACCACCTCAGATACCGTTTCGCGTTGATTTTACTTCCCAAAAATCATAAATATTCCAAAAAAAATCTCCGTCCGTTTTTATCCCGTTTGGACTCCGTTTGATATTGGGTTTCTGCGGAACAAAAAACATGCAAATGTGACAGAACTGGCCTTTGGATCAATATGTTAGTCCCAAAAATAATATAAAAAGTTGCCAAAAAGTATATGAAAGTGAATAATATTGGCATGGAACAATCAAAAATTATACATACGACGGAGACGTATCAGCATCCCCAAGCTTAATTCTTGCTTGTCCTCGAGTAGGTAAATGATAAAGAAGAATAATTTTTGATGTGGAATGCTACCTAGCATAATCTTTATCATATGTCTAATCATGGCATGAATATTAAGATACGAGTGATTCAAAGCAATAGTCTATCATTTGACATAAAAACAATAATACTTGAAGTACTAATAAAGCAATCATGTCTTTTCAAAACAACAAGGCCAAAGCAAGCTTATCCCTACAAAATCATACAGTTTGGCCATGCTTCATTTTCGTCACACAAAATGCCCCCATCATGCACAACCCCGATGACAAGCCGAGCAATTGGTTCATACTTTTTAACACGCTTCAGCTTTTTCATCCCTCACGCAATACATGAGCACAAGCCATGGATATAGCACTATAGGTGGAATAGAATATAATGATGGAGGTTATGTGGAGAAGACAAAAAAAGAGGAAGTCTCACATCGACGCGGCTAATCAACGGGCTATGGAGATGCCCAACAATTGATGTCAATGCGAGGAGTAGGGATTGCCATGCAACAGATGCACTAGAGCTATAAGTGTATGAAATCTCAACAAAAGAAACTAAGTGGGTGTGCATCCAACTTGCTTGCTCATGAAGACCTAGGGCATTTGAGGAAGCCCATCGTTGGAATATACAAGCCAAGTTCTATAATGAAAAATTCCCACTAGTATATGAAAGTGACAACATAGGAGACAATCTATATGAAGAACATGGTACTACTTTGAAGCACAAGATATGAGACTCACTACATGAAGAACATGGTGCTCTTTGAAGCACAAGTGTGGAAAAGGATAGTAACATTGCCCCTTCTCTCTTTTTCTCTCATTTTTTTGTTTTTTTTGGCCTTCTCTTTTTTTTTGGCCTTTCTCTTTTTTTTTCGTCCAGAGTATCATCCCAACTTGTGGGGGAATCATAGTCTCCATCATCCTTTCCTCACTGGAGCAATGCTCTAATAATGATGATCATCTCACTTTTATTTACTTACAACTCAATATTACCACTCGATATCTAGAACAAAGATATGACTTTATATGAATGCCTCCGGCGGTGTACCGGTATGTGCAATGATCTAGCGTAGCAATGACATCAAAAAAATGGACAAGCCATGAAAACATCATGCTAGCTATCTTACGATCATGCAAAGCAATATGACAATGAATGCTCAAGTCATGAATATGATGATGATGGAAGTTGCATGGCAATATATCTCGGAATGGCTATGGAAATGCCATGATAGGTAGGTATGGTGGCTGTTTTGAGGAAGATATAATGAGGCTTATGTGTGATAGAGCGTATCGTATCACGGGGTTTGGATGCACCGTGAAGTTTGCACCAACTCTCGAGGTGAGAAAGGGCAATGCACTGCATCAAGAGGCTAGCAATGATGGAAAGGTAAAAGTGCGTATAATCCATGGACTCACATTAGTCATAAAGTACTCATATACTTATTGCAAAATTTTATTAGCCCTCGAAGAAAAGTACTACTCCCTCCGTTCCAAAATATAAGTCTTTTTAGACATTTCAAATGGTCTACAACATACGGATGTATGTAGACATATTTTAGAGTGTAGATTCATTCATTTTGCTCCGTATGTAGTCATGTGTTGAAAACTCTAGAAAGACTTATATTTTGGAACGGAGGGAGTACTATGCATGCCCCTAGGGGGATAGATTGGTAGGAAAAGACCATCGCTCGTCCCCGACCACCACTCATAAGGAAGACAATCAAAGAAACACCCCATGCTTCAAATTTGTCACTAG
Source organism: Aegilops bicornis (assembly GCA_021605145.1). NCBI lineage: Eukaryota > Viridiplantae > Streptophyta > Magnoliopsida > Poales > Poaceae > Aegilops > Aegilops bicornis. The sequence goes on from CM038671.1 coordinate 677,014,965, forward strand.
CAGTTTACCATACGTGCATGCTACGGGACTTGCAAACCTCAACACAAGTGTCTCTACAATACACAATCACCCACTAGCATAACTCTAATATCACCACCTTTATATCGCAAAACTATTGCAAGGAATCAAACATATCATATTCAGCGATCTACAAGTTTATGTAGGATTTTATGACTAACCATGTGAATGACCAATTCCTGTCATCTCTCTAAATAGATATAAGTGAAGCAAGAGAGTTTAATTCTTTCTACAAAAGATATGCCCATGCTCTAACAAATATAAGTGAAGCAAAAGAGCATTCTACAAATGGCGGTTTTCTATGTAAAGAGAATCAGGCAATCCAACTTCAAAAGATATAAGTGAAGCACATGAAGCATTCTATAAAGCCACACTCAAAAGATTTAAGTGAAGTGCAATGAGCATTCTATAAATCAACCAAGGACTATCTCATACCTGCATGGTGCATAAAAGAAAAATAAAAACCTAATTGCAAAAGACGCTCCAAGACTTGCACATAATGCATGAACGAAACGAATCCGAAACATACTGATACTTGTTGAAGAAAGAGGGGATGCCTCCCCAGCATCCCCAAGCTTAGACGCTTGAGTCTCCTTGAATATTTACTTGGGGTGCCTCGGGCATCACCAAGCTTGAGCTCTTGCCTCTCTTCCTTCTTCTCACATCGAAACACCCTCGATTAGACACTACATCCACACAAAACTTCAACAGAAAACTCGGTAAGATCCATTAGTATAATAAATCAAATCACCACTCTAAGTACTCTTGCAAACCAACTCATATTTTTTTTGTAGCGACCCGACCTCATACGGTCAAGCCTCTGTGTTGTTGTGCCATCCACAGATCGATATCTTTGGCACATACAAGACATCAATGTATATATCAAAGTGCAATCACATGTACAAATAACGTAAACTGATATATACCTCATAAGTCACAAATGAAACAAATAGTCGGGTGTGGAGTCCCATCAACGCCATCGGCAGGTTGAGTGTAGACCGTAACCACAGATCGTAACTCTTACTCGTCGAAGAAAGTATCCTGCAACATGATACGTTGCAGCCGTGCAGGTCAGTACATTGAATGTACCGGCAAGATCACAATAAGAGAAAAACAGATGATAAACTATACTATATGCAGTATGGCTTTGTGGCTCAGATCTGAGTTTTGTTTTGCGTAAAAGCTGATTTATTTTTCCCTACATCAAAGGAATAAATGAAGTCTGTACTATGGAGTTTTCTATCATGACATGGTTCCGCCAACCGATGTCTCATAGCCCAAAATCATCATAAGTTGCCCACAATTAAATTATCAATCCGGTGTTGAGAGTTCGAAATAGATCCAAGTCCGGATGCTCAAATTGTCCGTAATCGGGGACACGGCTAATCGATTAGGTTTAAACCCTCTCTGAGAGGTTTGTACACTTTACCCGCAAGATTTTATCCCTCTCTTTACGTTCTCGCACTTCGTGGTGTTTGAGAACAAGATGACCAAACATGGTCTTCCAAAGAGTTCCTCGACCACGGTCCGGTACTCAACCCATCCTCTAGTAGTTCTACATCTGCTAGTACCGTCCCAGCCAGAGTCACTACTAAGGTCAACCAAGCCAGAGCCCATAATGACTTGCGGTTGCACAGGTAAGCTTCCGGGCATGAAGTATTCTTCCGTCTCTTTGAGTCTGGGTGAAGCTTTCCGCAAGATGTCATGGTGCTTCTCCATGCATCCCGGCCAACCACTGGTTTCTCCAGGGTGCCCGTCAACCATCCTTCACCCAGTAGTGTGTATTGAATTCTTGTCTCGAGTCTTGAAGTCTTGAGGCCTTGAAGATGCAGTCCTTGCAGGTGCCATCATGGAGTTGTCGTCATTGGCCGAAATCCTTCATTCTCACACCACTCCACGAGCACTCATACCAAACCCGTCTACTATAGCGTAGCACTAAAATAAATAACGTCCCGGGCTTGGTAACAGGGTAATGGGTTCCTACCTCATGCATACTACTCAACTACAAGGATTCAATAACACTACTGAGGGGTGGTTGCAAAGATGTCACTAAATGCAATAAAACATAGGTATGAAAGCATGGTCAAAGTGAACTTGCATGGTAATACTTGATGAAGATAACAACGCTGTCAGAAAATGACTTGGTAGAACTAATCGTCACTCCGTTGAAAATCTATATAGTCAAACATAGCATTCACATAAGCAAACATCCTAGCAAACAATTTTAGCACTCGAAACAATCAAAACAGCAAGGAAAATCGATAATAAAACTCAAACAAAATCAAAAGAAACTTCAAATAAAACTACAAAGAAAAACTACTAAGGAAGATCTATGACTTTGCTACAAACATCTAATATAGTTTTGCCGTAAGTAAAAACTTAACAACAATTAAAATACTAAACTAATAAATTAACAGAAAATAAAATGTAAAATAACTAATTTAACAGAAAGTATTTTTTCCATAAAATTTTATTTGCAAAAAGAAACAAATAAAAGCTTTTATAAAACTCTAACTATGACCTATAGAAGGTTTCATACAAAACTAAGGAAAATAATTTTTTTAAATAAAAATAAAAATTTTCCTGTTGTCTAACAGAAACACAACTAATTTTGTCAAAAGTGACAAAAGAAATAATTTAAAACTAATAAAAACAATAAAGAAAAAGCTAAAACAGAACTAATAATAAAACAGTACTGTTTTGCTAAAAACCTAATTTACATTAACCTAGAAATAAAATACTAAATACTACTGGATAAACAAAGGTCCTAGAGACCAGGAGCAAAAAGAATTAATTAAAAACCTATTTTTAAACTCCCGAAATAAGCAAAACTAGCTTTAATTCAAATCTGATCTAACTCAATTTTTATAAATCCAAACATAGACAAATTATATATTTTTGGAAACTACAAGAAAATTGTGATCTAAAGCAAAAAGAATCAGCATCATTGGACTTCTAGATCAAAAGTTATAAGCTAAACAAGAACGGAACTAAATCTGTTACGGAAATAAATCTGAAAACGAAAAAAAACAACAAGGGAGTTACCTGTACGTGAGGCAGAGATGGCAGGAAGGAGGCAGCGATGTGGAGGGCTGCTTGGCGAGGGGGCGAGGTCGCCGCAGGTGGGGGTGGCGGAGGAGGGGTCGGCGCTTGGGAGGTTCAGGAGAGCTCTGGTGAGCGTTCTAGGCAGGAAAAGGAGGACGGTGGCGAGGAGGCTACGGGCAGGAGGCGTGGTGATGGGAAAAATGGAACGAGGAGAGGGAGGGGTTTTATAGGCGGTCTCGGGAGGCGCTGGAATGGAAAGACGAGGGAGATCGGGAAGGTGGAGTTTCTGTCTCCATGGATATGGAAAGCTTCTGTAACGTGAGAGGAAACAGAGGAAGGAGATGATCTCTTGTTGGGCTAGAATAGGAAAGTGCTTAATGGGCCAGCAGGTTTTCCTAATAAAAACGATTCCATTTCTATTTTTAAAATTAGGAAACTAAAACAATAAAAGGAAATCAAATCAATTCGGAATAAAGAGTTTTTATATACTAAAATTATCAGAAAAATAAAATGTAGATGATGAGCATTATTCCACGGCCAAAATAAAAACTTAAAAAATGTTTTTCAGAAAATCCCTAAAGGCTTTATTTCTTTTTGCAAATAATTTTTAAATAAAAACTTTGGTTTTTCTTGGCTCAAATATTTTCAAAAATGCCCCTGATTTTGGAGGGTCATTTTCCTCCGCTCTTTCTTGCTTGCAAGAATTTATTTTTCGGGTATTTCTAGGGAAGGAAAATAGAGAAGCAAGTGCAAATATTTGAAAGAATTAAATTGCAAAACTCCGCTCAAATTCTTTATAGTTGAAGTAGTCATGTCATCTTCTCTCATTGATTTTAATAGGATGAATTTGAATTTTCCGGAGAAGTGGAAAGTCATTTTATTCCCTATCATTCAAAAGTTTTTGAAAAGGTTCAAATTTCACTCAAGTTTAATTCACTCAAGCAAACAAACAAATAATTCAATTAATTATATTAACATTCCAAAATTTGGGATGTTACAAACCTACCACACTTAGAATGAATCTCGTCCTCGAGATTCAAGAGGCTAACAAGAAAAGGTTAGGGGTTGGGGTCTTCTAGCAAATGTCTTGGTCGAAGGTCGTGGGTGCTACCACACTTAAAAAACAAGGTCATGGTTCCAATAAACTCAGATATTTCCTCCGGAGGGCTGACAATGTATGTCTCTTCACATATCTTACAATAGCTCCTTCATTAAAGCTCTTACATCGGAAGCATAGGGTTTTCCTCAAAAGCTTGGGTCGGTTCGTCAAAGTTGAAGTTAAATCCGAGACCGGATCTTCTTAGTCGATGGGTGCGTGTCGATTCTAAACAACTATCGAAACACTCATGGTGGTCTACAATTTATGGTTTTCTCCTGCAGAAAAGCGGGTGCAGGTTGAACCTCACCGTATAACCTACGTTTGGCAACGGTTGCCTGTAATGGGGTTCCATCGTCCTACCATTCTATGGTTTTATGGCTTATCGCGTCGACACTCTTCTAAGGTTTTCGAGGCTCTCTGATTTTCCATCAACATATGATAGTTCATGATAGAAGTCTCCGGTATGGGGGCCAATCCATCCCGTACTTGAATCATTACCACATACGTAAATATCGAATCACGTATTCTAACACTTGGGCACACTCACAAGCATTGCAGAATTTCTCTTGTTCCCGAACTGGTTTCGAGTAAATCCTTGGTTTCTGCAAGCCAAACAAAACATCTATCGTTACTTCACCACTCTCAGGTTTTTGCGTAACCTCCTACGGAACGTATGCTAATTGGATCACTGATTCTTCCAAATTTATTCCTTCATCCAGGGTACATCTGTTCCTTTTCAAAATCCTGGGCCTGTGGGTTATGGCCCACTCCAACACTAGTGCAGCTTTAACTCATCCTTGGAGTAACTCTCATGTTACACCTCCTTTAAATCCAATAGTACTCTGTTTCTTCATACCATCATATCAAAAACAAAACTCCAACTTATTTCGTCCGACTTCCTCCTATGGACCGTCATGAATAACACATTTCTTTCTTCATTGATCCTGTGGCTTTATAGAGTACTATGAACAAAAGAAGTGCACAAGTTTATCAATAAAATCTCATTATTTTCATATCAATCCTTCATTACATCCTTAATCATTTTCGTAAATCCAAATTCCAAAAGTACTTTGTTACAAATGCTGCCACCCACATGATTTGGAATGGTCGTGACATTACTTCCAACTCTATTTATTTATCCTCCTTGAGGATTCTTCATCCACCGAAATGTGTGATATGAGCCTTGAAATCTTCAATCTTCTCTGTTTCATCATGGTGGTCTTGAGCTTCATTACCATCATCTCTCGCATCGCATTTTATGAGGTATTCCTGAGTATAACGGAGTCTTGCTTCAAGTATTTCTCCGATCTGGCGTATGGCTTCCATGGCTGCTTCACGAACAACGTCGAAGAAAGTTGCTTGTGGCACACGTGAGATGAAAAAGTACTGCCCCATCATCTTTGGGCAAACTCCTTTCAAATGGTGGAGGTATACCTCCACATACCAAAGTTCCACTCCCCTTTTGCATGAAAGGGTAACCTTTGTAGACTGCATCTCCTTCAAGGTGAATATGCTTCATCATGTCCTTCAGGATCTTCGGGTAATCATGATCACTTGTCAGGGTCATGATCGTTTGAGCCCTTAAGGAAAGACTTCGTAAAGGGTTGTCATCTGCATGTGTAGGGTAAGAGGGTGCTCGTAACAAGGAATGTATCTCCATGGGGAAATTGCAATTGTCTCCGAGAAAAGTTTGGTGTTCAGTTGTCCATGGGTTCAAGATTTGAGAGTGCAGTTGAGATAGAAAGAGAAAGCAAATACCCACTCATCAACAAAATTATCGTTTGTAATGGGCCGTTCTATTATGGTTTCGTTTCTAAGTCCTCATTTCTTCAGGTCTTCAATGCTCGGAGTTTCCAATTCACGATCTTTGTTCCCATATGAAGGCCTTCTACCATTCTTCCGTAACTTACGCCTCTCATGGTTGAAATAAATACAAGCCTCACGAATATCGCATCTATCCAAACATTCAATAAACACACAAAAATAATAGCAACCAAGCATTCATTTATTCAATCAATTCTACAAAGATCGCCACCCACATAAGTTGGTATGGTCAGATACTTAAATCGAGAAAGCGTTCATCTTTATTTCTCTCATGGTGGGATACTACTAATTTCTTTGGGGTTTCTTACGTGTGGACTTGATCTCCTCCAGCTTCTTACGCTAGATTTTCCCTGTCGACTCGGAGTTTCTTGTGACGACCTGTATGTCCCTGAAGTTGTTCCTTGAGCTTACGGATTTCAACGTCCTTTGCATGAGACATGGTCCTGCTGTTCTTGATTCTGACGCATTCTCAAGATCTCGAGGTTCTCCTCCTCCAGCTGGTTTACCTTCGGTCTCGAAGTCTTGACCTCTTCTCGTAGTGCTTCATTGTCAAACAGGGCTTCCAGGAGGTCCATCTCAAGATTCTTGACGTATTGTTCCAGATCCCGATTGTACACTAAAAGTGGGGAGAACTTCATCTTTTGTGCTTCCGTCAAGGCAATAGTTGCTCCATCGGACTTCTGCCATCCAATCCTTCCAAAGAAGTGTGAGTTTAGTGCAGACGATGACGATAGCATAAGCGTGCAATAGCATCATGGACGGCGGTGTTGATGCCCATATCACGATCACCATTTATAGTTAGAAGATGATGTCTGCGGTCTTGGGGGCTTCTTTACGACCAAAAACTTGGGTCTTGACTCCCCACGATCTGGATGTCCTCTTAGTTGCCTTGATCTCGTGTATCGGTAACTTCAGCCTGACTAGCTCCACAAGGAAGGGGCCTCCAAGAACCTTCTCGTAGTGTTCTCTTTTGTTCGTAATGTAGCTCTCCATCTATAGTTTGAAATAAGGAAGGTTCAGTAATAGGAATCAGGTGTTACGAGAGTAGTACAAAACAAAGGTCATTCCTATTGGGGTCTTCATATTACTAAGTCCTTTTCTAGGGTCACGTTCTATAGCCAACATGTGCTCTGATACCATTTCTGTAGCGACCCGACCTCAGACGGTCAAGCCTACGTGTTCTTTGTGCCATCCACAGATCAAGATCTTTGGCACACAGTACATCAATGTATATATCAAAGTGCAATCACATGTACAAATAACGTAAAACTGATATATACCTCATAAGTCACAGCGGAAACAAATAGTCGGGTGTGGAGTCCCATCAACGCCATCGGCAGGTTGAGTGTAGACCGTAACCCTGTATCGTAACTCTTACTCGTCGAAGAAAGTATCCTGCAACATGATACGTTGCAGCCGTGCAGGTCAGTACATTGAATGTACCGGCAAGATCACAATAAGAGAAAAACAGATGATAAACTATACTATATGCAGTATGGCTTTGTGGCTCTGTATCTAAGTTTTGTTTGTGTAAAAGCTGATTTATTTTTCCCTACATCAAAGGAATAAATGAAGTCTGTACTATGGAGTTTTCTATCATGACATGGTTCCGCCAACCGATGTCTCATAGCCCAAAATCATCATAAGTTGCCCACAATTAAATTATCAATCCGGTGTTGAGAGTTCCGAAATAGATCCAAGTCCAGATGCTCAAATTGTCCGTAACCGGGGACACGGCTAATCGATTAGGTTTAAACCCTCTGCAGAGGTTTGTACACTTTACCCGCAAGATTCGATCCCTCTCTTTACGTTCTCGCACTTCGGGGTGTTTGAGAACAAGATGACCGAAACATGGTCTTCCAAAGAGTTCCTCTGACCACTGTCCGGTACTCAACCCATCCTACCGTAGTTCTACATCTGCTAGTACCGTCCCAGCCAGAGTCACTACTAAGGTCAACCAAGCCAGAGCCCATAATGACTTGCGGTTGCAGAGGTAAGCTTCCGGGCATGAAGTATTCTTCCGTCTCTTTGAGTGCAGGTGAAGCTTTCCGCAAGATGTCATGGTGCTTCTCCATGCATCCCGGTCAACCACTGGGTTCTCCAGGGTGCCCGTCAACCATCCTTCACCCAGTAGTGTGTATTGAATTCTTGTCTTGAGTCTTGAAGTCTTGAGGCCTTGAAGATGCAGTCCTTGCAGGTGCCATCGTGGAGTTGTCGTCATTGACGAAATCCTTCATTCTCACACCACTCCTGAGCACTCATACCAAACCCCGTCTACTATAGCGTGGCACTAAAATAAATAACGTCCCGGGCTTGGTAACAGGGTAATGGGTTCCTACCTCATGCATACTACTCAACTACAAGGATTCAATAACACTACTGAGGGGTGGTTGCAAAGATGTCACTAAATGCAATAAAACATAGGTATGAAAGCATGGTCAAAGTGAACTTGCATGGTAATACTTGATGAAGATAACAACGCTGTCAGAAAATGACTTGGTAGAACTAATCGTCACTCCGTTGAAAATCTATATAGTCAAACATAGCATTCACATAAGCAAACATCCTAGCAAACAATTTTAGCACTCGAAACAATCAAACCAGCAAGGAAAATCGATAATAAAACTCAAACAAAATCAAAAGAAACTTCAAATAAAACTACAAAGAAAAACTACTAAGGAAGATCTATGACTTTGCTACAAACATCTAATATAGTTTTGCCGTAAGTAAAAACTTAACAACAATTAAAATACTAAACTAATAAATTAACAGAAAATAAAATGTAAAATAACTAATTTAACAGAAAGTATTTTTTCCATAAAATTTTATTTGCAAAAAGAAACAAATAAAAAGCTTTTATAAAACTCTAACTATGACCTATAGAAGGTTTCATACAAAACTAAGGAAAATAATTTTTTTAAATAAAATAAAATTTTTCCTGTTGTCTAACAGAAACACAACTAATTTTGTCAAAAGTGACAAAAAGAAATAATTTAAAACTAATAAAAACAATAAAGAAAAAGCTAAAACAGAACTAATAATAAAACAGTACTGTTTTGCTAAAAACCTAATTTAAGTTAACCTAGAAATAAAATACTAAATACTACTGGATAAACAAAGGTCCTAGAGACCAGGAGCAAAAAGAATTAAGTAAAAACCTATTTTTAAACTCCCGGAATAAGCAAAACAAGCTTTAATTCAAATCTGATCTAACTCAATTTTTATAAATCCAAACATAGACAAATTATATATTTTTGGAAACTACAAGAAAATTGTGATCTAACGCAAAAAGAATCAGCATCATTGGCCTTCTAGATCAAAAGTTATAAGCTAAACAAGAACGGAACTAAATCTGTTACGGAAATAAATCTGAAAACGAAAAAAACAATAAGGAGTTACCTGTCGTGAGGCAGAGATGGCAGGAAGGAGGCAGCGATGTGGAGGGCTGCTCGGCCGAGGCGAGGTCGCCCGGCGAGGTGGGGTGGCGGAGGAGGGTCGGCGCTTGGGAGGTTCCAGGAGAGCTCCTGGTGAGCGTTCTAGGCAGGAAAAGGAGGACGGTGGCGAGGAGGCTACAGGCAGGGGAGGCGTGGTGATGGGAAAAATGGAACGAGGAGAGGGAGGGGGTTTTATAGGCGGTCTCGGGAGGCGCTGGGATGGAAAGACGAGGGAGATCGGGAAGGTGGAGTTTCCTGTCTCCATGGATATGGAAAGCTTTGTAACGTGAGAGGAAACAGATGAAGGAGATGATCTCTTGTTGGGCTAGAATAGGAAAGTGCTTAATGGGCCAGCAGGTTTTTCCTAATAAAAACGATTCCATTCCTATTTTTAAAATTAGGAAACTAAAACAATAAAAGGAAATCAAATCAATTTTTAATACAGAGTTTTTATATTCTAAAATTATCAGAAAAATAAACTGTTGATGATGAGCATTATTCCTCGGCCAAAATAAAAACTTAAATAATATGTTTTTCAGAATATCCCTAAAGGCTTTATTTCTTTTTGCAAATAATTTTTAAATAAAAACTTTGGTTTTCTTGGCTCAAATATTTTCAAAATGCCCCTGATTTTGGAGGGTCATTTTCCTCCGCTCTTTCTTGCTTGCAAGAATTTATTTTTCGGGGTATTTCTCGGGGAAGGAAAATAGAGAAGCAAGTGCAAATATTTGAAAGAATTAAATTGCAAAACTCCGTTCAAATTCTTTATAGTTGAAGAAGTCATGTCATCTTCTCTCATTGATTTTAATAGGATGAATTTGAATTTACCGGAGAAGGGGAAAGTCATTTTATTCCCTCTCATTCAAAAGTTTTTGAAAAGGTTCAAATTTCACTCAAGTTTAATTCACTCAAGCAAACAAACAAATAATTCAATTAATTATATTAACATTCCAAAATTTGGGATGTTACATTTTTGCATTGTGTCTACTGTAATATAACTTTTTTATTACTTAATCCACTGATATAAATTGATAGATTCATCAAAACAAGCAAACTATGCATCAAAAACAGAATCTGTCAAAAACAGAACAGTCTGTAGCAATCTGAACAACCACCATACTTCTATTACCCCAAAAATTCTACCAAAATTAGGAAAAATAAAAAAGTTGTACAGAAAGACAGTGCAAAAGGAATCAGAACCATTTGACTTTCCAGTTAAAAATGTAAAATCTCACACTACAGCCAAAGTTTCTGTCCTGCACCGCACAAACCAACAAACATTGTCTCTACTACCTAAAAGAAACAGAACGTTCCCTTTCCCCTCTTACGTCGTCGATCTTCGTCCAGCCTTCGCTCGTTCCGTTGTCCCTGTGGCCAGCGTTCGCAGGCCCAGAAAGGCCCGATACAAAGGCGTGCAGGAGTCCATGCGTCTCTCGGCCGTCGTCGACAGCTTTTTTCGCCTCGCACATTCATCACGTCCAAAATTATCGGGATGCAGTCCCCGATCCGATCTGATTTGATGCCCTCGCTCGTTATCTTCTCCATGGGCGTTGCCTCCTCGTCCAAAGCATAGCCGCCACACATACCCATCTCTTCTCTCTTGAAGCCGCCATCGCCGCCCGCTCCCCGTCCGGCCCAGCAACTCTCTCTGCTCGGTGCTCATTGGTGAGGCTCTGCTTCCCCTCTTCGCAATGATGGGATTGGGAGACAGTGGTGGTGGGTGTGGATCGGCGGCGACATGGCGAGCGAGTAGAGACGAGCGCAGTCGAGCCACCCCGCCTCCAAGCTATGCCCTAGACGAGGTCGTCACCTCGCCTTTGTGCTGCCATCGGCAGCGCTGAACGAGGATGCCGGCCTGCTCCTGGCTAAGGGTCGCTGCTCCTCGTACAAGGATGCCGAGGCGCAGGCCATCGCGTTGCTGCACATAGGGAACGCAGGGGAAACCGGCCGCCGCTGAGGCAGGAGAGCACGGTGCTGTAGCGGGCCAAGCAGGGAAAGAGAGACGGAGAGAGAGAGATGAGATGAGACTTTTCTATGTTTATTTGCTTGATGCTACTCACAGATAAGATAGTTTAGGAAGTGGAAGAGATATAGTATTCTGCACGGATGCTGTTTTTGCTATTTCTTATTCCTGTGCAGATGAGAGAGAGAGAGAGCGGAGAGAGTCAATCAGTGCTTTGTTGTTGTTTGGCACAACAATGGATCCCTACGTGGATTTGTTGAGTGATGAGAACACCGATGCAATTTGAGACTACCATATTGTATTTTTGGATAACCATCAAAGTGCACGGATATGGCTTTTTTGTTTAATTCCCAGTAGATTATATCCAGCAAATATGCAAGTAACATGTAACAGAGAAGAGAGGTCAAGCCAACATCTTCACTGGTAAGAAACTTGAAAATATTGTGCCAACCTCACAAACATTGGATTCTGTGGCTGCCGCCATAATGGGAGTAATTGACGACTAATAATGCTTATGTTAACACCATGTAGTATAACTTTTCTGACTTTTTCATACTTTTTATGTTCCTATTTTTTGATCCCCGGAGCGAATCTACATTCATTCCATGATTTTGGTAATATTTCTTAAATCTTTTCTGGCTTTGTCATACTTTCTATGTTAACACCATGTCACTTCTTAAATATTTTTGTTCTCTTGAAAATAATAGTCTACTAAACATAGTTAGGTCAAATGCAAACCAACATGTGGTTGGATGGTTAGGAGGACAATGGTATCTTCAGTCCACTAGGTTCAAGTCCTAGACTTGACCCTGGTTTATTTCAAGCAGTTCGGCGATGCGTGTTTAGTGGGAGGAAGGGTGTGCATGCGTGTGTTCATAGGGATGAATGTATGTGCATATGTATGAGCGTCGACGTTTGTACCTTGTTCAAAAAAATGTAAGATCAAAATAATTATTCTGACATGATTAAAGAAATGGATAATGAAAAAGATCAATTATGCAGTTAACTTAAACCTATTGGAACTTGGTCTGTAATACTGGTTTGATCAGATTCCATGACATTATTTTCCTCCATTGTGGTGGCAAATATAATGCATATGAACCTTCGGTAATACGGGGATGTGATTAGATTGGATGCCCAATGATAGAAGCAGATTATAAGAAACAAATATCCAAGAAAAATATTGTGTGTGTTTGAAATGGGGTGGAGAAAGGGGGATTGTGAGCCGGATGCGCCATTGACAAAGATGATAAGTTTGAATTAGGTAGGTGGAGACATGAAGGCAGTGGATGAAAGATAAGAAAAGAAGTAATGCCTCGTGATTATTGTTAAACCACTAGAATATTATGCCCTGTTGCAACGCACGGGCATTTACCTAGTAAACATCCTAAAGGCAAACCTTGGCACATTATTTTTATAATACAATGGAATTATACAAGGGGATAATTATTTTTGATGAAAAGTTTCTGTAATTAAGATTCACAAAGTTCCCATGGGCATGAACAAAGTTCAAGGACGTCCCCCACTTTCACAATTCTCGTCTCTCTCACTTTCACTTCTCTTTTTGAAAAGTTTTGGGTTCCCCTCTTTATTTTTGTTGTTCTTAATCTATATGAAAGCACTCAACAGAAATAAATGACTCTCTAAAACTTCCGGGTTGTCTCCCTGGCAGCGCTTTCTTTAAAGCCATTAAGCTAGGCATTTAGTGCTCAAGTAATGAATCCACCCGGATTCGAAAGTATATCAAAGCCAATTTTAATTAACAATGATTTGTAATTTAGTAGTGAGCACAAGGTAACATATATCATGCAACAACGAAGTCTAACTCTCTTCCTATGCATCGGCATGTCATAAAAGAACAATTCATGCACACATAGTAAAGGCCAATGCATAGTATAAGCAGTTTCTTGCAATTCTATCGTGTTGGAAACATAAAGAGGCGGAGATGTAGTTCCTCTCTCATAATAATTGCAAGTAGGAGCAGCAAGCACATGCATATTATATATATCAAAATCATCATGTGCAACGGTAAAAGGCAACCCAACAATATAATCCTTACTAAGCACAAACTTCTCCGATATAGTGTAGCCGGGAGAATTCAAAAAGATAATAGGACTATCATGAGTGGGTGCAATAGCAACAATTTCAAGTTTAACATAAGGAACTATAGCAAGTTCATCTCCATAAGCATAATTCATATTGGCATCTTGACCACAAGCATAGCAAGCATCATCAAAAAGGGATATTTTAAACAAATTCAAGGGATCATAGCAATCATCCTTCGGTAAGCACGAAGGGGAATTAAATAATGTATGAGTTGGAGGGTTACTCTCATTAGAAGGTGGGCACAGGTAGCTAATCCGCTCTTCCTCCTTTTGTTCTTCGCTCTCCTCATCATCTATTTCATCCAATGAGCTCATTGTTTCATCAATTTCTTCTTCCATAGCTTCCTGCAAAATATTAGTCTCTTCTTGGACAGCGTTGACTTTCTTCATAAAAGCATTAATATAGTAATTGTATTCATAATTTTCATAGCAATATCCAAGTATAGCAAGATTTTCCGGCCTATAACCATCATCATCAAATCTTCATACTTTTCAGACAAAGCTTCAATTTCATAAGCAGCCTTAAAACCAACAAATTCTTCTATTTGTTCCACATCATAGTAATCATATATACCATTAGCATAAGAAGCTAAGGTTTCATTATCATTAAATTTGCATGAAAAGGGAAGGTGTGGAGCTTTCATCCTAGAGCAACAAGTAGTATCATATCTCAAGCAGAGATTCCAGGCATACAAATGCAACATAATAAATTGATCCCATAATAGTTTCCCTTTTTGTGTCGAGCGATAATCCCTAAAGTATTCACGTTGATCCAACGTGTCTCCCATTATAAAGTTGAATGGGGTTTTCTCAGGATTATCAAAGTAGTGCATAATATCTCTCACATAATGAGAATCGGGGGTTTTAGGAGTTACCCATCTACATGAGTAGCAAGTACCTCCAATTTTTTTGGTATTTTGCGTTCCATACCAATAACTAAAGATAGAGAACAACTAAGAATAGAAAATAAAAATTACTTAGTGATAAAGCAAACAAGCACACACGAGAATATTCACCCCACGCTATGACTCCCCGGCAACGGCGGCAGAAAAAGGTCTTGATGACCCGCAAGTATACGAGATAGTTGTAGCCTCTTTCGATAAGTAAGAGTGTCGAACCCAACGAGGAGCTAAAGGTAGAAAAAATACTCTCTCAAGTCCTATCGGCCACTGATACGACTCTACGCATGCTTGACGTTCACTTTACCTAGAACAAGTATGAAACTAGAAGTACTTTGTAGGTGTTGTTGGATAGGCTTGCAAGAAAGTAAAGAACGCGTAAATAAAAACTAGGTGCTGTTTAGATAAAGATGCAATAAAGTAAATATAGCGAGTGTGGAAAAGTGGTGGTAGGAGTTGTGGAATTGTCCCTAGGCAATTGACTACGTTACTGGACCGGTGTCGCTATCGCAATTCTATTTGAGGGAGAGGCATAAGCTAACATACTTTCTCTACTTGGATCATATGCACTTATGATTGGAACTCTAGCAAGCATCCGCAACTACTAAAGATTCATTAAGGTAAAACCCAACCATAGCATTAAAGCATCAAGTCCCCTTTTATCCCATACGCGAACAACCTACCTACTCGGGTTTGTGTTTCAATCACTCACGCAACCCACCATAAGAAAATCATAAACATATTGCAAACCCTACAACAGGAATCCCTCACGCTTGCGCGACACGGAGGGCACAATAGGACAACACCAATAATAAAACATGCAACTCAAACCAATCATAGCAATTCATCAATCACCGATAGGACAACGAAAATCTACTCAGACATCATAGGATGGCAACACATCATAAGAAAATAATATGAAGCAAAGAGCACCATGTTCAAGTAGAGGGTACAGCGGGATGCCGGAGAGTGGACCGCTGGATATAGATGGGGGAAGGTGACGGAGATGTTGGTGAAGATGACGGTGGTGTTGGTGAAGATCGCAGTGATGATGATGGCCTCCGGCGGCGTTCCGGTGCCACTGGAAGCAACGGGGAGAGAGCCCCCCTTCTTCTTCTTCTTCCTTGACCTTCTCCCTAGATGGGAGAAGGGTTTCCCCTCTGGTCCTTGGCTCCCATGGCTTGGGAGGGGCGAGAGCCCCTCCGAGATTGGATCTATCTCTCTGTTTGTGTGTTCTCTGATTCTACCCCTTCACCGTTTCTTTTATATCTGGAGATCCGTAACTCCGATTGGGGTGAATCTTTCGCCCAGATCTTTCTCATAAAATTATCTTTCTTGCACTAGTAGAAGAGCATCAATCGCCTTACGGGTGGACCACGAGGGCCAGGGGCGCGCCAGGGGGGTAGGGCGCGCCCCCTACCTCGTGACCACCTCGGATACCGTTTCGCGTTGATTTTACTTCCCAAAAATCATAAATATTCCAAAAAAAATCTCCGTCTGTTTTTATCCCGTTTGGACTCCGTTTGATATTGGGTTTCTGCAGAACAAAAAACATGCAACAGACAGGAACTGGCATTGGGCACTGGATCAATATGAAAGTCCCAAAAATAATATAAAAAGTTGCCAAAAAAGTATATGAAAGTGAATAATATTGGCATGGAACAATCAAAAATTATAGATACGACGGAGACGTATCGAAGATCATATGTTCAGATCCTTAATGCATATTATTACCCCTCTGATTATGAACATGAATATGCTTTGTGAGTAGTTACGTTTGTTCCTGAGGACATGGGTGAAGTCTTGCTATTAGTAGTCATGTGAATTTGGTATTCGTTCGATATTTTGATGAGATGTATGTTGTCTTTCCTCTAGTGGTGTTATGTGAACGTCGACCACATGACACTTCACCATTATTTGGGCCTAGAGGAAGGCATTGGGAAGTAGTAAGTAGATGATGGGTTGCTAGAGTGATAGAAGCTTAAACCCTAATTTATGCGTTGCTTCGTTAGGGGCTGATTTGGATCCATATGTTTAATGATGTGGTTAGGTTTACCTTAATACTTCTTGTGTAGTTGTGGATGCTTGCAATAGGGGTTAATCATAAGTGGGATCCTTGTCCAAGTAAGGGCAGTACCCAAGCACCGGTCCACCCACATATCAAGTGTGATGAAAACTAGCTTGACGATAATTCCCATGTGTACTCGGGAGCTCTTTTCTCATTATAAGAAATTGTCCAGGCTTGTCCTTTGCTACAAAAAGGATTGGGCCACCTTGCTGCACTTTATTTACTTTCATTGCTTGTTACTCATTACAATTTATCTTATCACGAAACTATCTGTTACTTACAATTTCAGTGCTTGCAGAGAAAACCTTACTGAAAACCGCTTGTCATTTCCTTCTGCTCCTCGTTGGGTTCGACACTCTTACTTATCGAAAGGACTATGATAGATCCCCTATTCTTGTGGGTCATCAAGACTCTTTTCTGGCGCCGTTGCCGGGGAGTGAAGAGCCTTTGGTGAGTGGAACTTGGTAAGGAAACATTTATATAGTGTGCTGAAATTTTCTGTCACTTGTTACTATGGAAACTAATCCTTTGAGGGGCTTGTTCGGGGTATCTTCACCCCGACCAGAAGAGCAAAGAGTTGCTCCTCAAACTACTGAACCTAATGAAAATATTTACTTTGAGATTCCTTCGGGTATGATAGAGAAACTACTAGCTAATCCCTTTGCAGGAGATGGAACATTGCATCCCGATTTACACCTTATCTTTGTGGATGAAGTTTGTGGAATATTTAAGCTTGCAGGTATTCCCGATAATGTTTTCAAAGGGAAGGTCTTCCCTTTATCTTTGAAGGGAGATGCATTGACATGGTATAGGCTATGTGATGATACAGGATCTTGGAATTACAAACGATTGAAGTTGGAATTTCACCAGAAGTTCTATCCTATGCATCGTGTTCATCGTGATCGTAATTACATATATAATTTCTGGCCTCGCAAAGGAGAAAGCATCGCTCAAGCTTGGGGGAGGCTTAAGTCAATGTTATATTCATGCCCCAATCATGAGCTCTCAAGAGAAATGATTATTCAAAAAATTTATGCTCGGCTTTCTCCCAATGATCGCAACATGCTCGATACTTCCTGTGCTGGTTCTTACATGCTGAAGACTACTGAATTCAAGTGGGACTTATTGGAAATAATTAAACGCACATCTGAAGACTGGAGTTCCGACGATGGTAAGGAGACAGGTATGACACCTAAGTTTGATTGTGTTAAAACTTTTATGGATACCGATGCTTTCCGTGGATTTAGCGCTAAGTATGGACTTGACTCTGAGATAGTAGCTTCTTTATGTGAATCTTTTGCTACTCACGTTGATCTCCCTAAGGAGAAGTGGTTTAAATATAATCCTCCCATATAAGTAAAAGTAGTTGCACCTATTACAGTTGAAGAAAAGACTGTCACTTATAGTGATCCTATTGTTCGTACTACTTATGTTGAGAAACCTCCTTTTCCTGTTAGGATAAAGGATCATGCTAAAACTTCGACTCTTGTTCGTAAGAGTAATACTAGGACTTATACACCTCCTGAGCAAATCAAAGTTGAACCTAGTATTGCTATGGTTAAAGATATCTTGGATGATGATTTAGATAGGCATGTTATTTATTTCTGTGGTGAGACTTCTAATATTGTTAAACCAGATGCTAAGATACATAGACCTGTTGTAGGCATGCCTGTTATTTCTGTCAAAATAGGAGATCATTGTTATCATGGCTTATGTGATATGGGTGCTAGTGCTAGTGCAATACCCTATGACTTATATAAAGAAATTATGCATGATATTGCACCCGCTGAAATAGAAGATATTGATGTTACTATTAAGCTTGCTAATAGTGATACAATTAAACCAGTTGGGATAGTTAGAGATGTTGAAGTCTTGTGTGGGAAGGTTAAATACCCTGATGATTTTCTTGTTCTTGGTTCCCCACAAGATGACTTTTGTCCCATTATTTTTGGTAGACCCTTCTTGAATACATTTAATGCTAAGATTGATTGTGAAAAGGATACTGTTACAATTGGCTTAGAAGGTATGTCTCATGAGTTTAATTTTGCTAAGTTTCGTAGACAACCTCGTGATAGAGAATCACCTAGTAAGGATGAGATTATTGGTCTTGCTTCTATTGTTGTGCCTCCTACTGATCTGTTAGAACAATATTTGCTAGACCATGAAAATGATATGTTTATGAAGGAAAGAAGGGAAATAGATGAAGTGTTCCTTCAAAAGGAACCTATGCTGAAACACAACCTACCCGTTGAAATTCTGGGGGATCCCCCTCCACCCAAGGGTGATCCAGTGTTTGAACTCAAACCATTACCTGATAATCTTAAGTATGCTTATCTTGATGAAAAGAAAATATATCCTGTTATTACTGGTGCTAACCTTTTAGAGCAAGAGGAAGAAAGATTATTGAAAACTCCGAAGAAGCACCGTGCTGCTATTGGATATACTCTGGATGATCTCAAAGGCATTAGTCCCACGTTATGCCAACACAAAATTAATTTGTAGGACGATGCCAAACCAGTTAGAGATCCTCAACGACGATTGAATCCTAAGATGAAAGAAGTGGTAAGAAAGGAGATACTAAAGCTCCTTGAGGCAGATATAATTTATCCCGTTGCTGCTAGTGATTGGGTAAGCCCTGTCCATTGTGTTCCTAAAAAGGGAGGTATTGCTGTCATTCCTAATGATAAAGATGAATTGATCCCACAAAGAATTATTACAGGTTATAGGATGGTAATTGATTTCCGTAAATTAAATAAAGCTACTAAGAAAGATCATTACCCTTTACCTTTTATTGATCAAATGCTAGAAAGACTATCCAAACACACACATTTTTGCTTTCTAGATGGTTATTCTGGTTTCTCTCAAATACCTGTATCAGCGAAGGATCAATCTAAAACTACCTTTACTTGCCCTTTCAGTACTTTTGCTTATAGATGTATGCCTTTTGGTTTATGTAATGCACCTACTACCTTTCGAAGATGTATGATGGCTATATTCTCTGAATTTTGTGAAAAGATTTGTGAGGTATTCATGGATGATTTTTCCGTTTATGGATCCTCTTTTGATGATTGCTTGAGCAGCCTTGATCGAGTCCTGCAGAGATGTGAAGACACTAGTCTCGTCTTGAATTGGGAAAAGTGCCACTTTATGGTTAATGAAGGCATTGTCTTGGGGCATAAGATTTCCGAGAGAGGTATTAAAGTTGATAAAGTCAAAGTTGATGCTATTGAAAAGATGCCATGTCCCAAGGACATAAAAGGTATAAGAAGTTTCCTTGGTCATGCCGGTTTTTATAGGAGGTTCATTAAGGACTTTTCTAAAATCTCTAGGCCTCTGACTAATTTATTGCAAAAATATATTCCTTTTGTCTTTGATGATGATTGTGTAGAAGCATTTGAAATACTTAAGAAAGCTTTGATCAGTGCACCTATTGTTCAGCCACCTGATTGGAATTTACCCTTTGAAATTATGTGTGATGCTAGTGATTATGTTGTGGGTGCTATTCTAGGGCAAAGAGTTGATAAGAAATTGAATGTTATCCAGTATGCTAGTAAGACTCTTGATACTGCTCAGAGAAATTATGCTACTACCGAAAAGGAATTCTTAGCACTTGTGTTTGCATGTGATAAGTTTAGACCTTATATTGTTGATTCCAAAGTTACTATTCACACTAATCATGCTGCTATTAAATATCTTATGGAAAAGAAAGATGCTAAGCGTAGACTCATTACATGGGTTCTCTTGCTCCAAGAATTTGATTTGCATATTATTGATAGAAAGGGAGCTGAGAACCCCGTTGCAGACAACTTGTCTAGGTTAGAGAATGTTCTTGATGACCCACTACCTGTTGATGATAGCTTTCCTGATGAACAATTAGCAGTCATTAATGCTTCTTGTACTGCTCCTTGGTATGCTGATTATGCTAATTACATTGTTACTAAATTTATACCACCTAGTTTCACATACCAGCAAAAGAAAAAGTTCTTTTATGATTTAAGACATTACTTCCGGGATGACCCACACCTTTATAAAGAAGGAGTAGATGGTGTTATTAGACGTTGTGTAACTGAGCATGAACAGGAACAGGTCCTACGCAAGTGTCACTTTGAATCATATGGAGGACACCACGCTGGAGATAGAACTGCACATAAGGTATTACAATCTGGTTTTTACTGGCCTGCTCTCTTTAAAGATGCTCGTAAGTTTGTCTTATCTTGTGATGAATGTCAAATAATTGGTAATATTTGTAGACGTCAAGAAATGCCTATGAATTATTCTCTTTTTATTGAACCGTTTGATTTCTAGGGCTTTGATTATATGGGACCTTTTCCTGCCTCTAATGGTTATACACATATTTTAGTTTCTGTTGATTACGTTACTAAGTGGGTAGAAGCTATTCCAACTAGTAGTGCTGATCATAACAGTTCTATTAAAATGCTTAAAGAAGTTATTTTTCCGAGGTTTGGAGTCCCTAGATATCTTATGACTGATGGTGGTTCACATTTTATTCATGGTGCTTTTCGTAAGATGCTTGCTAAGTATGATGTTAATTATAGAATCGCATCTCCTTATCACCCGCAGTCTAGTGGTCAAGTAGAGTTGAGCAATAGAGAGCTCAAATTAATTTTACAAAAGACCGTGAATAGATCTAGAAATAATTGGTCCAAGAAACTTGATGATGCATTATGGGCCTATAGAATTGCATATAAAAATCCTATGGGTATGTCTCCGTATAAGATGGTTTATGGAAAAGCATGTCACTTACCTCTTGAACTTGAACATAAGGCATATTGGGCTATCAAAGAGCTCAACTATGACTTCAAACTTCCGGTGAGAAGAGGTTATTTGATATTAGCTCACTTGATGAATGGAGAACCCAATCCTATGAGAATGCCAAGCTATTCAAAGAAAAAGTCAAACGCTGGCATGACAAAAGGATACAAAAGCAAGAATTTAATGTAGGTGATTATGTGTTATTATTCAACTCTTGTTTAAGATTTTTTGCAGGAAAACTTCTCTCTAAATGGGAAGGTCCTTACGTTATCAAAGAGGTCTATCGTTCCGGTGCCATAAAAATCAACAACATCGAAGGCACAAGTACGAGGGTGGTGAACGGTCAAAGAATTAAACATTATATCTCAGGTAATCCTATCAATGTTGAAACTAATATTATAGAGACCGTAACCCCGGAGGAATACATAAGGGACACTTTCCAGAATGTTCCAGACTCCGAAAACGAACAGGTATGTCGCACGGTAAGTAAACCGACTCCAAAACAATTCTAATGGCAATTTTTATCAGTTTTGGAATATTTAAGAATTTTAGGAAGAAAGAAGTAATCCGGGAAGGACACGAAGCATCCACGTGGGTGGAGGGCGCGTCCACCCTTCCTGGGCACGGCCCCCTATCTAGTGGCCACCTCGTGTGCCTCCCGGACTCCGTTTTCTTGCACGTTACGTATTTTGGTCGGTAAAAATTCATTATATAATCTCCCGAAGGCTTTGACCACCGTATCATGCAAATATCCACTGTTTTTTTGAGTTGTTCCTGTTGCAGATTAAGAGCAAGATGTCTTCTCAAGAGTCAGTCGGGGAAAGTCGGGTGTCTCACCCGACACCAGGTCCAGGAGCAAATAGCAATGCTTATCACTTTGTACCATCAACGGAGGATGAGATGGAGGCCGACTTGAAAAGGATAGATGCCATGGAGGAAGATCAAGAAGTTACTTCTCGCATCCAAACAGGATTCATGATGGGGGAACTACATAGCTCAGTCCTCCCAAATTCGGTCATCCCTTCTGATGTTAAATTTCTTTCTTATGAAAATATGAAAAAGAGCGTCACTTGTTCTCCAGAAGCTATGCAGCATCCTTGGGTAAAGGGAGCTTTAGCCGTTCTGGGCAAGATCCATAAAGAAATCATGGACCTCAAACAACAAGTCAATAAGCTCGAGGAGGAGAATCGTATCACGAGGGGCATCATCGTCAAGAAGATCACAACACCAACTATGAAGAAGGAGACATAATCACATGGGTATGGGCACTCCCCTTGGCAACTGCCAAGCTTGGGGGAGGTGCCCCGGTATCGTATCACCATCACACTCCTATCTTTACCGTTTTATTTAGTTCGATCCTTTTAGTAGTATATTGATCTTGTAGATTGAAGTTTTAGTATCAAGTAGTTTTTACCATGAGAGTCCACCATACCTACCTATGGATTGAGTAAGATCCTTCAAGTAAGTTGTCATGTTGCAAGCAACAAAAATTGCTCTCTAAATATGTATGATCTATTAGTGTGAAGAAAATAAGCCTTATACGATCTTGTTATGGAAGCAATAAAAGTGACGGACTGCATAATAAAGGTCCATATACAAGTGGCAATATAAAGTGATGTTCTTTTGCATTAAGATTTTGTGCATCCAACCCTAAAAGCACATGACAACCTCTGCTTCCCTTTGCGAAGGGCCTATCTTTTACTTTATGTTTTTACTTTATGCTTGAGTCAAGGTGATCTTCACCTTTCCCTTTTTATTTTATCCTTTGGCAAGCTCCTCGTGTTTGAAAGATCTTGATATATATATCCAATTGGATGTAAGTTAGCATGAATTATTATTGTTGACATCACCCAAAGGTGAATACGTTGGGAGGCAACACAATAAGCCCCTATCTTTCTCAGTGTCCGGTTGAAACTCCATAACCACAAGTATTGTGTGAGTGTTAGCAATTGTAGAATACTATATGGTAGTTGAGTATGTGGACTTGCTGAAAAGCTCTATTCTTGACTCTTTCTGATGTTATGATAAATTGCAATTGCTTCAATGACTGAGATTATAGTTTGCTAGTTCCCAATGAAGTTTCTGAACCATACCTGACATTGTGAATTGATTGTTACTTGAGCATAAGAAATCATATGACAAAATCTATATATGTTGCTGTTATAAGAATGATCATGATGCCCTCATGTCCGTATTTTATTTTTATCGACACCTCTATCTCTAAACATGTGGACATATTTTTCGATTTCGGCTCCCGCTTGAGAACAAGCGAGGTCTAAGCTTGGGGGAGTTGATACGTCCATTTTGCATCATGCTTTTATATCTATATTTATTGCATTATGGGCTGTTATTACACATTATATCTCAGTACTTATGGCTATTCTCTCTTATTTTACAAGGTTTACCATGAAGAGGAGGAATGCCGGCAGCTGGAATTCTGGCTAGAAAAGGAGCAAACATTGGAAACATATTCTGCACTGCTCCAAAAATCTTGAAACTCCACGAAAATTATTTTTGGAATTAATAAGAATTACTGAGCGAAAGAAACACCAGAGGGGCCCCACACCCTGGCCAGTAGGGTGGGGGCGCGCCCACCCCTACTAGGCGCGCCCCCTGTCTCCTGGGCCCTCTGGTGGCCCTCCGGTGTCCATCTTTTGCTATATGAAGGCTTTTACCTTGGAAAAATCATGGGCAAGCTTACGGGACGAAACTCCGCCGCCACGAGGCGGAACCTTAGCGGAACTAATCTAGAGCTCCGGCAGAGCTGTTCTGCCGGGGAAACTTCCCTCCGGGAGGGCGAAATCATCACCATCGTCATCACCAACGATACTCTCATAAGGAGGGGGTCAATCTCCATCAACATCTTCACCAGCACCATCTCCTCTCAAAACCCTAGTTCATCTCTTGTATCCAATCTTGTATCAAAACCACAAATTGGTACCTGTGGGTTGCTAGTAGTGTTGATTACTCCTTGTAGTTGATGCTAATTGGTTTACTTGGTGGAAGATCATATGTTCAGATCCTTAATGTATATTATTACCCCTCTGATTATGAACATAAATATGCTTTGTGAGTAGTTATGTTTGTTCCTGAGGACATGGGTGAAGTCTTGCTATTAGTAGTCATGTGAATTTGGTATTCGTTCGATATTTTGATGAGATGTATGTTGTCTTTCCTCTAGTGGTGTTATGTGAATGTCGACTACATGACACTTCACCATTATTTGGGCCTAGAGGAAGGCATTGGGAAGTAATAAGTAGATGATGGGTTGCTAGAGTGACAGAAGCTTAAATCCTAGTTTATGTGTTGCTTCGTTAGGGGCTGATTTGGATCCATATATTTAATGTTGTGGTTAGGTTTACCTTAATACTTCTTTTGTAGTTGTGGATGCTTGCAATAGGGGTTAATCATAAGTGGGATGCTTGTCCAAGTAAGGGCAGTACCCAAGCACCGATCCACCCACATATCAAATTATCAAAGTACCGAACGCGAATCATATGAGTGTGATGAAAAGTAGCTTGACGATAATTCCCATGTGTCCTCGGGAGCTCTTTTCTCATTATAAGAAATTGTCCAGGCTTGTCCTTTGCTACAAAAAGGATTGGGCCACCTTTCTGCACTTTATTTACTTTCATTGCTTGTTAGTCGTTACAATTTATCTTATCACAAAACAATCTGTTACCTACAATTTCAGTGCTTGTAGAGAAAACCTTACTGAAAACCACTTGTCATTTCCTTCTGCTCCTCGTTGGGTTCGACACTCTTACTTATCGGAAGGACTATGATAGATCCCCTATACTTGTGGGTCATCAGAGACGAGGTTGCGGACGCGGCCTGAAGAAGAGGCCGGGCGAAGACGGGTCGGAAACGGACGGTCATGGCTGGAGCGGCGGTTCATGATTCAGACATAGCAACTCAAGGTGGACTTGGTGCTGCTAAGGCAGAAGAAGTGCAAGGCTGACCAAAGCGGAGTTGGTGACTAGTAGGAGGCAGCTCAGAGGAGGAACTCGCCGTGGAGGCGGGTGGTTCGCGGCAGCTTCGGCGAGTGTGACTCACAGTGGCTCAAAAACGGGGCCGCGGCGCCCGCTCAGAGGCTAGCAGCTGGAGTAGACCTCCGACGAGGAAAGGTAAGGCGGTAAGCCGGCCGTCAACGGCGGCAGCCGGCAGTTCAACAGAGCAGGGGGCTGCTCTCTACGATGGCCGCGGCGGTTTAGCAGCAGAAGGGCCTCGGCAGCTCAGGCGCGGCCGGCTTGACAAAGCGATGCAGCTGCTCGCTATCGGTTGAAAGAGGTGAAGCAGAGCAAGTTAAGGCGACTTAACAGGGGCATTGGCGGGTTAAGGCGTCGGCAGTTTACGGTGAAATGTGGGTGCGGCGACGCGAGGGCATGGTGGTTTGCAGGCGCGAACCGGCGACGGCGGAGGCGCGATGGCGAGGAAACCCGAGGGTCAGAGGCGACCGCCGGATACAACTCATAGTGGAAGAGAGGGTCGCGGTGGGTCATGACAGAAGTAAACCATGGCAGCGGCTTGTGGGCAGGCCACAGACGACTCGGGACGACGGGGCCGGTACAAAGCGAAGGTGACTCTACCCATAACAAGGGCAGTTTTGACGGCGCAGTCATAGTAGAAAAACGGAGCCGCATGAGGTAGCTCAGTGGCCTGCAGGCGGCGATTTGAGGCAAACTTGGAGGTGACTGCTCACGGCAGAAGTGAGCTGGTAAGGTGGCTCGTGGTAGAAGCACGTCAACGGAGGCATGCCACGACAGTCTATAGGCGAGCGAGCCATGGAGGCGGACGGGCGTCTCGAACGGCGGCTCGTGGCTGCTGTAGAAGTGACCCGGTGATGGCGAGTTTAGTGCGGTGAGCGAAACAGCAGGGGCGGCTTGCGGTGAATGGACTCCGGTCGGGGCGGAGGCGGCAGGAGCAGTGGAGGCGGCGACTGCTGTGGGGGCCCCGGCAACTCAGAGCGAGGCCGAGGCAGCGTCAGTGGAAGGCCAGCGGTACGGCAGGGCCGGTTCGCCGTTGGTAGCTTGGCGACTCAAACTTGACGCAGGCGGTTTGGCGACGGCGATTCATGGCCAGATACAGCGGAGACGAGACTGAGTCCGTGGCCTCGTCCACTCTTGTCATTTTTTTAAACGGGCCAGATTCATGTAGTTATCTTCCTTCTATAGCTTTTGAATCAGCCTCCTGGTGTTTTTCCTTGTGTGCATGTACCGATCAGAGTTGACCAAAGAGATAAACCGATTCGGCTGAGATGATGTACGAGTCGAAGATGCCTTAGTCTTTGAAATCCTTGGGCCTGATGCTTCACGTGATGAAATAGTACTCTTGTCTTGATCCGGACTTGGCCTTTGTGTGTTTTTTGGCGACATACTCCCATCGGACTCGGTGAACCAAAGTTGAATGAGAAGTAGACTTCCGTCTCAAACCATGCCGGTTATAGGCGAGTTACATACTAAGATTTGACACGCGGCGAAACCACATCCATAGCAGAAAACGTTGGTCGCACATAAACGCAACCCTAATTTTTCTTCAACTCAAATCTTGTACTCCCAGATCCAAAGTAAATCGTGTTTGGTTGTCTCGTGACGGTTCTTCTTCATCCAGTCAATCACGAGCCTCTCGATCCTTGGGGAACCCTCCAAGAACTCAACACCACCGTGCGCAGGCCCCACGGTGGGCGCCAACTGTCGTGGAATTTTCACGGCAGATGTCCTAGTGTGAGGACGTAGTCGTGAGGCCAACGCATCTATGTGGTAGCTTGAGAGGGGTTGAGCGGAATCGAGAGACGCAACACAAGACAGGGATTTAGACAGCTTTGGGCCCCGGGAAACATCATCCGGTAACAACCCTACATGTTGTTTGAGACTAGGTCTCATTATCATCTCGAGGGAGTCGCCGTAAACCGGCTCTCCTAGTTATGTCTAGCCCTAAGATTATTTTCTCCCCTCTTGGGGTGCCCTGCCCCTCCTTATATAAGTTGAAGGGGCAGGTTACATGTAGAGTCCACCTCGGGTTAAGACATAAACTATTTTGACTTCTCTTCCTGGGCTTCTTAACGTCTCGGGCTTGTTAATCCCAGGTGACTCTGTCTGCTTGGTTATGACTGCCTACCGGGTTATGACTGTCAGCCGGGTTATGATTGTCTGCCGGGTTACGATTGTCTGTCGGTTTATGATTGTCTACCGGGTTATGATTGTCTTAACCCCTGCCGGGTTATCATCTGACTTAACACCTACCGGGTTATCATCTGACTTAACTCCTGCTGGTTTGCCAAGTACCAGCCGGGTTATAACTCCGGTTGGGTCATACCACGGGGTATATCCCCGACATCCAGCGAAGCTTCACCCAGACTCTGGGCACAACGAAGGTGTTGGCACTAGAATCTGTCGGCCCCAACCTGGACCAAGTTGTCAGTTGCCTGAGATGCTTTTCGTGCCTGAAGAAGTTGTATATCGAGGTGATGTTCCTTTCCTGTTAAATGTTAACCATAAGGGAGTTCAATCTTTTGCACCTTTTCCCAACTTTACAATGACAATGTACTACGATTTCTGAAGGAATTTTGGATGATTTTAGGACATACACCCCCACCCCATATTGGTTGCTTCATTCATATGGTTACCATCATCCATAAGCATTTCTCCTTTGGATTCATCTGTGAAGAAGGCTACATGTTTCTGGATTGTAATCAAATGCCCATGTTAATCATGCCAGATCAAAGATGGCACGTTGGTGCATTTTACAAATCCTGCAAACCAAATGGGAGTGTAGCAGTGATACGTCCATTTTGCATCATGCTTTTATATCAATATTTATTGCATTATAGTCTGTTATTACACATTATATCTCAATACTTATGGCTATTCTCTCTTATTTTACAAGGTTTATCATGAAGAGGGGGAACGCCGGCAGCTGGAATTCTGGCTGGAAAAGGAGCAAACATTGGAAACCTATTCTGCACTACTCCAAAAGTCCTGAAACTCCACGAAACATCTTTTTGGAATTAATAAGAATTATTGGGTGAAAGAAATACACCAGGGGGCCCACACCTCATCCAGGAGAGTGGGGGGCGCCCCCCCCCTACTGGGCGCGCCCCCTGTCTCCTGTACCCCCTGGTGGGCCCCCGGTGTCCATCTTCTGCTATATTAGAGATTTTACCCAAGAAACAATCGTGGGCAAGCTTACGGTACGAAACTCCGCTTCCACAAGGCGGAACCTTGGCGGAACCAATCTAGGGCTCTGGCGGAGCTGTTCTGCCGGGGACACTTCCCTCCCGGAGGGGGAAATCATCACCAACGTCATCACCAACGATCCTCTCATCGGGAGGGGGTTAATCTCCATCAACATCTTCACCAGCACCATCTCCTCTCAAAACCCTAGTTCATCACTTGTATCCAATCTTGTATCCAAACCACAAATTGGTACCTCTGGGTTGCTAGTAGTGTTGATTACTCCTTGTAGTTGATGCTAGTTGGTTTACTTGGTGGAAGATCATATGTTCAGATCCTTAATGCATATTATTACCCCTCTGATTATGAACATGAATATGCTTTGTGAGTAGTTAGGTTTGTTCCTGAGGACATGGGTGAAGTCTTGCTATTAGTAGTCATGTGAATTTGGTATTCGTTCGATATTTTGATGAGATGTATGTTGTCTTTTCCTCTAGTGGTGTTATGTGAATGTCGACTACATGACACTTCACCATTATTTGGGCCTAGAGGAAGGCATTGGGAAGTAATAAGTAGATGATGGGTTGCTAGAGTGACAGAAGCTTAAACCCTAGTTTATTTTTTGCTTCGTTAGGGGCTGATTTGGATCCATACGTTTAATGTTGTGGTTAGGTTTACCTTAATACTTCTTTTGTAGTTGCGGACTCTTGCAATAGGGGTTAATAATAAGTGGGATGCTTGTCCAAGTAAGGGCAGTACCCAAGCACCGGTCCACCCACATATCAAATTATCAAAGTACCGAACGCGAATCATATGAACGTGATGAAAACTAGCTTGACGATAATTCCCACGTGTCCTCTGGAGCTCCTTTCTTATTATTAGAAATTGTCCAGGCTTATACTTTGCTACATAAAGGATTGGTCCATTTTGCTGCACTTTATTTAGTTTATTTACTTGTTACTCGTTACTATTTATCTTATCACAAAACTATCTATCACCTACAATTTCAGTGCTTGCAGAGAAAACCTTACTGAAAACCGCGTATCAATTCATACGCTCCTCGTTGGGTTCGACACTCTTACTTATCAAAAGGACTACGATAGATCCCCTACACTTGTGGGTCATCAAGACTCTTTTCTGGCGCCGTTGCCGGGGAGTGTAGCGCTTTTGGTGAGTGGAACTTGGTAAGGAAACATTTATATAGTGTGCTGAAATTTTATGTTACTTGTCACTATGGAAATTAAACCTTTGAGGGGCTTGTACGGGGTATCTTCACCCCGACCAGAAGAGGAAAGAGTTGCTCCTCAACCTACTGAACTTTATGAAAATATTTACTTCGAGATTCCTTCGGGTATGATAGAGAAACTGCTAGCTAATCCATTTGCGGGAGATGGAACATTGCATCCCGATTTACACCTTATCTTTGTGGATGAAGTTTGTGGATTATTTAAGCTTGCAGGTATTCCCGATGATGTTGTCAAAAGGAAGGTCTTCCTTTATCTTTGAAGGGATATGCATTGACATGGTATAGGCTATGTGATGATACGGGATCTTGGAATTATAAACGATTGAAGTTGGAATTTCACCAGAAGTTCTATCCTATGCATCTTGTTCATCGTGATCGTAATTACATATATAATTTCTGGCCTCGCGAAGGAGAAAGCATCGCTCAAGCTTGGGGGAGGCTTAAGTCTATGTTATATTCATGCCTCAATCATGAGCTCTCCCGGGAAATGATTATTCAAAACTTTTATGCTCGGCTTTCTCTTGATAATCGCAATCTGCTCGATACTTCCTATGCTGGTTCTTATATGCTGAAGACTATTGATTTGAAATGGGACTTATTGTAAAGAATTAAACGCAACTCTGAAGATTGGGGTTCCGACGATGGTAAGGAGTCAGGTATGACACCTAAGTTCGATTGTGTTAAATCTTTTATGGATACTGATGCTTTCCGTGGGTTTAGCGCTAAGTTTGGACTTGACTCTGAGATAGTAGCTTATTTCTGTGAATCTTTTGCTACTCACGTTGATCTCCCTAAAGAGAAGTGGTTTAAATATAACCCCCCTGTTGAAATGAAAGTAGTTGCACCTATTACAGTCGAAGAAAAGACTATTACCTATAGTGATCCTATTGTTCCTACTACTTATGTTGAGAAACCCCCTTTTCCTGTTAGGATAAAGGATCATGCTAAAACTTCGACTGTTGTTCGTAAGAGTAATACTAGGACTTATACACCTCCTGAGCAAATCAATGTTGAACCTAGTATTACTATGGTTAAAGATCTCTTGGATGATGATTTAGATGGGCATGTTATTTATTTCTGTGGTGAGACTGCTAATATTGCTAGACCAGACACTAAGATACATAGACCTGTCGTAGGCATGCCTGATATTTCTGTTAAAATAAGAGATCATTGTTATCATGGCTTATGTGATATGGGTGCTAGTGCTAGTGCAATACCTTATACCTTATATCAAGAAATTATGCATGATATTGCACCCACTGAATTAGAAGACATTGACGTTACCATTAAGCTTGCTAATAGGGATACCATTAAACCCTTTGGGATTGTTAGAGATGTTGAAGTTTTGTGTGGGAAGGTTAAATACCCTGCTGATTTTGTTGTTCTTGTTTCCCCACAAAATGCCTTCTGTCCAATTATTTTTGGTAGACCCTTCTTGAATACAGCTAGTGCTAAGATTGATTGTGAAAAAGATATTGTCACCGTTGGCATAGATGGTATGTCTCATGAGTTTAATTTTGCTAAGTTTCGTAGACAACCTCGTGATAGGGAACCACCTAGTAAGGATGATATTATTGGTCTTGCTTCCATTGCGGTGCCTCCTACTGATCCTTTAGAACAATACTTGCTAGACCATGAAAACGATATGTTTATGAAGGAAAGAAGGGAAATAGATGAAGTGTTCCTCAAATAGGAACCTATGCTTAAACATAACCTTCCTGTTGTAATTCTTGGGGATCCCCCTCCACCCAAGGGTGATCCCGTGTTTGAACTCAAGCCTTTGCCTGATAATCTTAAGTATGCTTATCTTGATGAAAAGAAAATATATCCTGTTATTACTGGTGCTAACCTTTTAGAGCAAGAAGAAGAAAGATTATTGAAAACTCTAAAGAAGCACCGAGCTGCTATTGGATATACGCTGGATGATCTTAAGGGTGTTAGTCCCACGTTATGCCAACACAAAATTAAATTGGAGGACGATGCCAAACCAATTAGAGATCCTCAACAACGACTAAATCCCAAGATGAAAGAGGTGGTAAGAAAGGAGATACTAAAGCTCCTTGAGGCAGGTATTATTTATCCCATTGCTGATAGTGAATGGGTAAGCCTTGTCCATTGTTCCTAATGATAAAGATGAATTGATTCCGCAAAGAAGTATTACAGGTTATAGGATGGTAATTGATTTCCGTAAGTTAAATAAAGCGACTAAGAAAGATCATTACCTTTACCTTTTATTGATCAAATGCTAGAAAGACTATCCAAACACACACATTTCTGCTTTCTAGATGGTTATTCTGGCTTCTCTCAAATACATGTGTCAGCGAAGGATCAATCTAAAACCACTTTTACTTGCCCTTTTGGTACTTTTGCTTATAGACGTATGCCTTTTGGTTTATGTAATACACCTGCTACCTTTCAAAGATGCATGATGGCTATATTCTCTGATTTTTGTGAAAAGATTTGTGAGGTATTCGTGGATGATTTCTCCGTTTATGGATCCTCTTTTGATGATTGTTTGAGAAACCTTGATCGAGTTTTGCAGAGATGCGAAGACACTAGTCTCATCCTGAATTGGGAAAAGTGTCACTTTATGGTTAATGAAGGCATTGTTGTCGATGTCAAAACCGGCGGATCTCGG
Source organism: Aegilops bicornis (assembly GCA_021605145.1). Taxonomy (NCBI): domain Eukaryota; kingdom Viridiplantae; phylum Streptophyta; class Magnoliopsida; order Poales; family Poaceae; genus Aegilops; species Aegilops bicornis. The sequence goes on from CM038671.1 coordinate 677,047,249, forward strand.
GTAGGGGGACCCGAACTGTGTGTCTAGGCGGATGGTAACAGGAGACAAGGGACACGATGTTTTTACCCAGGTTCGGGCCCTCTCGATGGAGGTAATACCCTACTCCTGCTTGATTAATATTGATGATATGGGTAGTACAAGAGTAGATCTACCACGAGATCGTAGAGGCTAAACCCTAGAAGCTAGCCTATGGTATGATTGTTGTTCGTCCTACGGACTAAAACCCTTCGGTTTATATAGACACCGAATAGGGTTAGGGTTACACAGAGTCGGTTACAATGGTAGGAAATCTACGTATCCGTATCGCCAAGCTTGCCTTCCACACCAAGGAAAGTCCTATCCGGAAACGGGACGGAGTCTTCAATCTTGTATCTTCACAGTCCAGGAGTCCGGCCAAAGATGATAGTTCGGCTATCCGGACACCCCCTAGTCCAGGACTCCTCGGTAGCCCTGAACCAGGCTTCAATGACGGAGTCCGTGGCGCATATTGTCTTCGGCATTGCAAGGCGGGTTCCCCCTCCGAATACTTCATAGAAGGTTTCGAACACAAGGATAGTGTCCAGCTCTGCAAAACAAGTTCCACATATAACCGTAGAGAGAATAATTTTTGCACAGATCTGTTGATGTATTCCGCTGCGTGACATCACACCACCGCCAGGCCTTTATTCGAATTGTTTTTTACTGTCCCACCTCAACGCGTTTAGCGAGGTGGTTTCCTTGGTACGTCTTATGAAAGCGTAGATCATGCCCCTTATTCCGGGATTATCATCAATACGGGCGTGGGTAACCCAACCGTGCCTGTTGGCACGCCTCCTCTATCGAAGGCAAGTCCCAATCGATCACGGGGAGGGCTCTTGGTATTCAACCTCTTTATAACGAGACCAGGGCCCTCTTCCTTTTTCCAATCTCCATCGAATCCGCCTCTCGCTTCGAGTTCCAACACCCAAAGCTTCAGATTTAGGCGCTTCAGACCTTCGACGATGTCCGGCTCCGACCAGCTCGGCCGGTGGATGCCTTCTTCCGTCACAGAAGAAGATGTGCTAAAGCTGCGAGACGCCAGGTATCTAACCGGCGAGATTTCGCATAGGCTACCTGCCCCAGGGCAGGTCATTCCCACTCGAGCCCGGCGAGGCGTGGTGTTCGTGTCTCACTTCCTTCGGGTTTAGGATTCCCGATGGATCCCTTTGTCTTGAGGGCTCATGTTTTATTATGGGCTGGAATTCCATGACTTGAATCCGGAGTCCATCCTCCACATCTCGTCATTCATTGTCGTATGCGAAGCCTTCCTCCGCATTACCCCCACTTAGGATTGTGGCTCAAGACCTTCAAGGTGGAGCCGAAGATGATCGAGGGGCAACAGCAGAGTCTTGGAGGGGTTGTCATAAGCAAGTGCTTGTTGATGCTCCGTGGCCCGAGGGCTCTTTTCAGAGGAGCTTGGTTTGTGGCAACGGGAGTGGTTTTATATCACCGCTCCCAGGGGCACCAAATGGGTGGCGCCACCCACCTTCCGCTCAGGTCCACCACAGCGGCTAGCGTCATGGGTCAACCGGGGGCTCGACTGGGGACGTCCAAGGACGTTCCTCTGTTGCAGGGCCGTATTCCAAACCACCAAGAAAGAGAGATCAATCTGGTCATAGCGGCGCAGGTTATGCTGATTCGGCGCCTTCTGCCCTGCAAACGTCGCCCCCTCCGTCTGTGGGAGTTTAATCCGGAGGGACCATGAGCTCTCCAACATTTTATGGGTGCGACGCCCGTGGAGATGTATAAACTGTTCTTCGGATCACAAGAGAAGTGTCCGGTCTTGACTGAGGACGCAGGACTAAGCTGCAATCGCCCAGATACTCAAGTAAGTATTCATTTATCGTAAACCCGCCCTTAAAGGAGTTGTTTCTTGAACAGGAGTGGACAGCGAAGGCAAAGTTGATAAGGTGTCCGGCTCCCCTCCCAGAGACCACGCCGGATCCCGTGCTGACCAAGATGTTGAAGGTCGCGCCTTTTAAAGAAGGCGAAGGGGGGAGCAGGGAAGCAACTGCCTCCGCGAAGGAGGCTTTCAAGGAAGGAGGGATCAAGAACCCTACCCTCCAAGGGGAGAAGAGGGCCGCTTCTGAAGACCCGGAGGCCAAGGCCTCCAAGCGGGGAAAGAAATCTTCGTCAGAGAGTCCGGCGCTGGGAAGTACCCCAGCCGCACTATTTCCCCAAGGGGATCGACCCTCCAGCAAGCCGTAAGTAAAAAAGAAGGGGTCTTGTGAATAAAGGACATCCTCAGATTTATTTCAAGATAACGAAATTGTACCTTGTAGTTTGGATCTCAGCCCTTCTCAGCAGAGCTCGTCTTCGGGGGATCTTCGTCCGGAGATGATGGACAGTGAAACGCCTCCACCTATCGCGCCTTCATGCAAGGCGGACGACCCTGAAGTGTCGTCGCGGAAGGTTTCCCCGAGTCCGGCGGGGCCGAAAGGCCCGGCGCCAACTGGCGTGCGGTCGGAGGAGCTGAAGGATCTGCTCGGGCGAGCGTCTATCTCAGAAGATCACCGTGCGCTAATGGGTACGGTGATTGAAAGGATTGCATCCGCCGAGAGCGGATTGCATGAAGCCGTCGAAGTTTCTTGTGACGGGTTTGAGGTACGCAAAATGGTGTACCTTCCGGCGGTTTATGCATATAGAATGCGCCCTGTATAGAAAGTAGCCCCTGAGACTCGGTATGTTGTCAAAATTGACAGCGTTACGAGGATCATAATCTCAGTTATAACATGTCGCCGTTCCTATGTAGGTGGCGGGGCGTCCGGTGGCACCGGATCGATGAATTTGCCGAATCAAGCGGCAACAGACGAGGCGGATGCGGACATCGCGCTTGTCAATAAGCGGTTTGACGAGTCACAAGGTATGCGACTTCTCCGCGGACACCTGGTAAGGGAGCTTGACGCCCATGCCTTACTACTTGTATGCTTTGATGCAGATGGTGCCGCTGCTGTGGAGAAGCTGTAGGCGGAACTTCGCCGAGCTAAAGAGCAAGCCGAAATAGTAATGTCGGCCGCTTTAAGAGGCGGCGAAGAGCTAAGCGAAAAGGCTGCTCACCGCCGAAGCAAAGAGGAAATGGCCGATATGGCCCTGATGCTGAAGAATGCTACCGATCGTCGCGGGGTGCTTGAAAAAGAACGTCTAGCGGAACAAGGGGACCTGAAAAAGGCCACCGCCGGGTTAAGGATGCCCGCTCCGCTATGAGAGCTGCAAAGGAGGAGCTGCGTCAGGCTGGGGATATTGCGGCCGGAAAGCCTTTTCTGCTGCGGAGGAAGTTCACGAATTCGAAGTATGCTCAGTTGGACCGACTGTGGAGTTCGGAGGATGCTTATCTGGACTTAGCGGCGAGTGCTGCGGACGCGATCGAGCACTTCCGAGGCCAGAAGGGGCACAGAAGGGAAGAGCTATTTTGGTCACAGTTCCATAGTCCGGAGCGTCCTCTTCCGTTGACCGATCGGTTGGCAGAATGGGCCGAGCTGAATCGATTATCCGGACTTGCCATGAAGCATGTCATGACTCATTTGTGGCCAGGGGGGCATCAGCCGAAGAGTTATTTTGGCTTAGTGCAGCAGTTCCTTGGTGCGGTACCACGTATCGACGCAATGAAGCGGTCGGCGTGTATTGAGGGGGCGCGGATGGCTCTTGCCCGTGTCAAGGCATACTGGGCAGAGATGAAGGCCACCGACATTGCGTCCCCAGATTCGGACGGAAGCCGAGTACCAGTCGAGCGCTATCTTGAGGAAGTTCTTCCGGACGCTCGTTTAATAGAGACGCAGTGCTCGAAGGATGTTATGTTTGAATGACATGTATGATTTTATGAAACAACGTTTCAAGATAATATACGAGCTTTTTATACTTGTGCGTTCAAGTAGCAAACTACCTCCTGTGCGGCCGTTGATGTATATATGTATATAACCTGAAAGATAACAGTCTTCGGCTTCAGCCCCCACGCACATAGTGTAACACCCCTAGTGTCATGCTACAGTAACCCACTGTGATTAAGCTAATTATTTTTCCAAACAGTGCTTAATCACCTTTGATTCAAATCTCATTTGAAATTCCACTCTGGAATCAAATTCAATTTGCAAGTGATTTTTGAAGTTGCACAAAAGTTGTTGCAAAATAGTCCATCATTTAGTAAAAATTCCATAACAAATGATTGTTAAGGAAAACAACATCACCTCCAAGCTAAGATGGACTATAGCAAATTAAAATAAAGGCCAACTCAAAGCAAATTAATTGCTTCTTCATCTTTTTGCAAATTCCATCTAATTCAAATTTCTTCCAAACATTTTGTGGTTGTGTAAAACATTGCATTGTAATTATGTGGCCAAGTCCCACATTTTACAGAATCCTTTTGGCAGCTCCAAAAATTTGCAAAGCATGCTGTAAAAAGAGAAAAGAAATAGAAATGCAAAAAAAGGAGGAGGAAAAGGGACCCCCCGCGGGCCCGACCCCCTCCCCCTCCCTCTGTCTACCTCCTGTTCCCCGGCCAGGGTCGCTCTGAGGCGCCCGCTTGAGACCAGCTCGGCGTCGGCCGACGAGTGGATAAGAGGCCGCGCCTGCTTGCCCTCTCCCTTCCCATGGAACCCTAGCCACCCACTACCCCCGTCAGATCCAGATCCAGATCCACCTCTCCCCTCTCCTCTGGCTCAATTTTGAGCTCGCAAACTCACATGGTCGAGGCTTCCCCGTCGTCGTTGACGCGTCCACCGGCCTCTCCGGCGCTCGGGAGCACGTCCTAGGGGTTCGTCGTGTTCGTCCACGTCCATTCAGGGCATTGGAGCAAGGCGGGAAGCTGCGTGGATGGAGTCGTCGACCTCTTCCTCCTGCTCTCATCTCCGTCGCGTACATCGCCGTCCGTCGTCGTCGACTACCCCGAGCTCCTGCGCCTCCCCGATTCCACCTCGCGCACACTATTGCACACCTACAGGGCCCGGTGAGGCCCCCTCCTCCGTTTCCCCCCTCGTCTTCTCCTCTGCTGCGTCTGCACTTTTGTGCTCGCCCCGACGAATCGAGCTCCGGCCACCGCCATGGCCAATGACCTCCAGCGTCCTTGAGCTCCTCCGCCCAAGGCCGCCACACCGCTGTTCGCTAACCGTAGCTGCCGCCGGGCTCTTCGTTCGCCTAATTACGAACCTGCAGCGCCGCACCGTGCGTTCGCGTCGTCATAACCGGCCGCGCCTGCCGCCCGCTCACCGGTCGTCGCCGCCCCGGCGAGCCGCCCCATCCCCATCCGCTGGCGCTGCGCTTGACGCCGTCCGCGCCGCTTCGCCGCTGCTGGCGCGATCGTCCCGAAGCTTCGGCCATGTTGGCGCCGTGATGCGTGTGCGCTTGGTCGGCCGATGTTTTCCCATTGTTGATGCACCGCCGCTGCTCGCCCCGCTGTTGTGCTGCTTGTTGCTTAGCTGCTGCTCCGCTAATAAGCCTCTGCTTCTTTGAGCCATGCGGTTGCCTTCTTTCTTGCTATCGCTGCATAGCTACCGCCGTCATTGTTGTTTCCTTAACCGCTGTCGGTACTGCTTTGCTGGTCGCTTCCGCTCATAGCTGCAAAGTTGTTTCTTTGAAGAAACAATCGATTTAAACTGAACTGTGAAGAAACCCATGAGACTAACAGAGAGCTTGCCCCGTCCAAGCTTGGTCATGTGCTATGTGTGCATTTGTGTACACACCGTGAGGCTGGCCGTGCAACCAGGCCGGCCCTTATTTATTAGAGCTAGGTTGTTAGTTGGTGCTAATTTTGTTTGGTAACAGATGACGTTTGGTCCCCCATTAATTAGGTTTGTTTTATTTATTTGTTTATAGGTATAGCATACGACATGTCGACCCACAGGCACTGTTCACTTTTTGACCCATTCAACTTTGACTTGTTGACTTTGACCGCCCCCTGTCATACCCCTATGTGGGTACACTGTGTACCCATGGCAACTTGCGCTTATTTCAATTAATATTAAATCCAGAAAATTATCTAACTTTGGAAATTCATATAAATTAAAGTGTAACTCGGATGAAAATGTTTTCTAAATGAAAGTTGCTCAGAACGACGAGACGAATCTGAACACGCGGTCCGTTTATCTGTCAGATGCCTCTAACTACCTGAACATGGAACTTTCCCTCTCCGGTCATCTGTCTGACACAGGTCCGGAACCGGGAATACCTTCCTGGTTGGATTACCCCTTCACCTTTGTCGTGTAGCCATACCTTAGGTCACACCCGACACAGCATATTGCCATGTTATGCTTTGTGATGCTATGCTTGCTTTATACTTATTGTTTTTCCCCCCTCTTCTCTCTGGTTGCCCCCGAGACCGATGCCGCCCCTGAGTTCGACTACGTCACCGACGTCCCCTCCTTGCCAGAGCTTCCAGGCAAGCCCCCCCTTTGATCATCCCGATATCGCCCATTCCATTCTCTCATGCTTGCATTAGATTTTGCTACTGTTATTGATTGCTCCTATTCTGATGCATAGCCTATTTTTGTATCTGTTGTTGTACCTTACCTGCTTATCCTAAACTGCATAGTATAGGTTGGTTAGAGATCCATCAGTGACCCCCACTTTGTCCTGACTGCCCCGCTGGATTATCAAAAGACCCGATCAACGGGATCGAAGACCAGACCCCGACACCTCACGTCACATCACGCCCCTTCGTTGCTCGACTCTGCAGAGTTACCATCGAGTGCCGAGGGTGGAACCTCATACATCACTCTGATGAGATCTCTCAGAGAGTAGTTATTCGGTCGTGGTCATCGAGGGTGATTTCCTCCTTAACCACTTCCGATACGACTCTGTCGTGCAACCCCTCAAGTGTGAACCTCGAGGGTGATTCCTCTTACGTTCACCTTGATGATTACATCTAGTGGAATTCATCGGGGGTGATTCCTCGGGTTTTCCCCTTGGTGCTTGGACACATGGATACTTGGACTTTACCACTGTTACTTGGAAAGACGGGTCGACCACGAGGGTACCAGCGAGCTTAATTGCGAGTGATGTGGAGCAGGGTCGACTGGAGGGTTCCCGTGAGATAAATACGAGGCGTGGCGGGCATTCCTAGCCCTTGCCGCAAGTCCTCGAGGACGGGCAACGAGGTCACATCTTCGTGAGTCTCCGCTTGTTACCGCGTTCCTAATCCACTATGATTTGGATATTTGATCCGAGGGGCCTCGCCCGATAGCACTAACCATCACGTGGGCATAGTATGGGCGTTATCGTCAGATACATCAGCCGAAGCTTAATAGACGTCGGCGACCGAAGCGGCGCTTGGGTTGGACTGCGTGGCGCTGCCTTTTGAAGGAGGTAGCTAGGTCTGCTCACCGGCTGCGTACGCAACGTGCAGGAGTTCCCGAGGAGATGGCCCATGACCCCTGGGGCATAGGTTTAGTCCGGCGTCTTTGGCCTCTCTATTAAGCCTAGGTCGGGTTGCGGCGTATTGTTTAGCCGAGGCCGGGCATGACCCAGAAAGTGTGTCCGACCGGAGTTAATCGAGCGTGGTGGGTAAGTTGGTGCACCCCTGCAGGGAAGAAAACATCTATCGATAGCCTGTCCTACGGTAACGGACACTTGGAGTTGTATCCCGATCGATACAATTAGAACTGAATACTTGAGATGAGAACTGGATGGTGATGAGAACTGGATTGTGATGATAACTGGATAGTATGGCTCTGGGATTGCTTTCTCACAGGGAGTCGAGAAAGGATCTCCGGCCGAGGTTGATAACACTGCTACTACTTTACTTTATGCTACTCTACTCCCTCCTGTTGCTGCAAGATGGTGGGTTCGAGAAGAAGCTAGTCTTTGATAGGCTAGGCTTTTCCCCCTTCTCTTCTGGCATTCTGCAGCCCGATCCACATATACGCCTTTCCTTTGATAATGTTGCATATGTAGTGTAGATCCGTGCTTGCAGTACTTTGGATCAAGACTCACGGTTGCTTTGCTCCCTCTTTTCCCCCTTTCTTCTTGTTTTACGGTTGATGCAACCAGATGTCGGTCTTGAGGAGCGAGATACCACCGTCGATGCCTACTACTACGTGGAGACCGTCGACGACCGGGGAGTAGTTAGGAGGCTCCCAGGCAGGAGGCCTTGCCTTTTTCGATCGTTGCTGTTTTAGTGCTAGCCTTCTTAAGGCAAACTTGTTTAACTTATGTCTGCACTCAGATATTGTTGCTTCCGCTGACTCGTCTATATTCGAGCTTATGTATTTGAGCCCTCGAGGCCCCTGGCTTGTAATATAAAGCTTGTATTATTTTAATTTTGTGTCTAGAGTTGTGTTGTGATATCTTCCCGTGAGTCCTTGATCTTGATCGTACACATTTGCGTGTATGTTTAGTGTACGATTGAATCGAGGGCGTCACAAGTTGGTATCAGAGCCGACTGCCTGTAGGTAGCCCCCTTTCCAACTCCTTGGCCGAAGTTGAGTCTAGTCACTGAAAAACTTTTACTAACATTGGCTGTGTGGCTTACGGGCCCACGTCGCCAATTGGGTGGTATTAGGATCTTTTATTCCTCGTCTATATTCTGGGATTCTGATCTCTCTTCCATTCGGGTTAAACAATTTTGCTAACTCTGACATTAGGTTCTCGTACCCACTTCCTCCCGGAGAGCCCCGACATTATCGATGATCGCTTGCTTTGCCAGAAGATTCTGCGGATACTCCTCGATGTTTCTCGAGACCCTGTACCAACTGCCTTGCAGTTCCTGACCATCGATAATCCCCTTGAATAACACCCTTGCCGCTTGTACCTTCATCCTTAGTTGATCATGTTATTACAAGATGCCCCTAGTACTCTCTGTTGTTTTGAAAATCCTTTGTGCGTTCTGCTTTGCAACTTCTTTTGCACCGTGGATAATTCACTTAACCGGGGTTCGTTCATCCCCAGTTGTTCATATGCTTTCCTAAATACTTGGAAATACTATCTAATCTTCCAAAAATCCTCAGTAGCCTATTGTTGTTGAAATTCTAGTTTGCTTGCATTATGGTTAATTCCATACTTCTAGTAATCTTCATTGACACCCTCTGTCACTATCGTTTCGAGTCCCTTGATCCAATATGTCGCGAATGCTCGTAATCCTCAGTCAGATCCTAGCATTCATCCTTCCGGCTCAGACGTCACTCCAAACATGAGCTTGTTCTTGTCAAATCGAACCTTGATTGATTGTGGATCTGTATCGATCCAACTCTATTATCTTTTGATCAGAGCCTCGCCGCATCTTCTGATCTGAAAATCGTAATTCATTTGTATTCAAGCTTCGAAGTTATCCAGTTATATCTATAACCCGATACCTTTGCATTCTTTCTTCTTCTGGCTGAGTATCGATACTCACATCAAATCTTTTATGGAACGCCATATCCTTGGTTGGATTATTATCCGACAATGTCCTTCATATTCATTAAACTTGTGAGTTTTGCCCTGACACATAATACCTTTGGTAAATTCTATCATCTGCTTTGGTCAACCATGCTCTGCTTTCGAGCTGGTATATTTTAATCCTGAAGCTAGTGGTATATGTTCCTAAGATACCCCTACGGGTTGAACCTATGCCTTCCTTAATCCGTGTGAACTCAAAAGAGATGTGAGTCTTACTCTTCTGGTACTTCGCCAGATAAATCTTCTACACTACAAGTTCGTCAAAAGTGAGAAGTAAATGAGAGGTTATGCATTGAAGAAGTGGGAGTCGGCCTTGAACTTTGTGTTCATGCCCATAGACACGATGTAGATCTTATCATGGAAGCTTCTCTTATAATCAAATGTTCCCTTGGTAGAATCTCATCTTGCATCTGTAAATTGATTCCTTGCAATCGTGGTTCCGACCATATTTTCTCCTTGATTCCATTTCCCGGACAAGTTAAACTACTTGTCTTCTGCAGATCATTTCATTTGTCCAACCTCTATTTTTGATCTACCTCGAGTATTGCCCCTTGTTATCTCGAGGATATTGTGCCATTGCACTACCTCTTGTGGATTCTCATTGGAATGATACTCCATCACATCATTCCTAGCCTGATCGGCTATATCATTATCGAGCTAATTTTAACTGTGCTACTGAAAGTGCGTTATATCGACTAGAGGGGGGGTGAATAGGCGATTTTATGAATTCTTCACTGAGGAATTTGGCGGTGAGGAAATTCCTTAGCGAAGAACTACTTGCAGCGCAATATGTACTCAGAAGTAAGCATAACAGAATGCGGGCATGGTCATCATGATGAAATGAAGACAAACAAAGAGTACAGAAAGCGTAAACACAGGATAGCACAATATGAAGACAAACAGACTGAAGAAATTGAACTAAGGAAATTGAGAAAGTCTTCAGTCAAAGTCTTCAAACACAGATATGAACAAACACTCAACACAGTAATGAGGAAATGAAAGGGTTGAGGAGATAGAACCATTTAGGTTGGTGAAGACAATGATTTGGTAGACCAGTTCCAACTGCTGTCTCAGTTGTACGTCTGGTTGGAGCGGCTGAGTATTTAAACTCGAGGACACACACTCCCGGACACCCAGTCGCTGAGCACGCATCTCAAGACACCAAGTCCTCACCGTATTCTCCTTGAACTAAGGTCACACAGACCTCGTCCAATCACTCGTGGTAAGTCTTCAGGCGACTTCCAAACCTTCAAAGACTTGGTCACTCGGCGATCCACAATTCCTCTTGGATGCTCTAGACCATGACGCCTAACCGTCTAGAAGAAGCACAGTCTTCAAAGGTAACAAGCGTCGGATCCAGCAGATCAATCTCTTGATGATGCTCAATCACTTTGGGTTTGTAGGGGTTTGGTTTTTGGATTTTTCCTCACTCGATGATTTTCGTTCAAAGTCCTCGGAGGATGGGTTGCTCTCAAATGACAAGTGTCAAGTTTCTTTCGGAGCAGCCAACCAGCTAGTGGTTGTAGGGGGCGGCTATTTATAGCCTAGGGAGCAGCCCGACATGATAAGACATAAATGCCCTTCAATGATATGACCGTTAGGTGGATAAGATATTTTGGGACAGTCATGCCAAGAAGACAAAGAACGATCGGAAATTTGAATCACAAATTCCTCGTGGCAATCATGTTCCTCATTTGTGTAGGCAATTCGCCTTTGGCGAATTCCTAACTCCTCGGTCGAGAACAAATTCCTCGTGAGCAGAATAACCGTCTCATCCTTTGAAGAAGTTGACTGAATCTGTATGAGATTTCCAAAGGCTTCACTCGAAGGGATTGGTAGGTGTAGGATTTTGAGTTGAGCATCACATGGAAATTTTTCCTTAGTATTTCCTCGACCCTTTAACGATGACGGTGTTTCCTATGACTCAAGAAAGAGAAAACGAAACTACGAAAAGAAAAGTCTTCACGCTTCATGTTCCTCAAATGAATACCAAGTCTTCAAGGTCACACCAATTTCTTCACTTTCAAAGTCTTCAGAAAGTCTTCAGAATATCAAAGTCTTCAGTCGAAGAACTTCGTTTTTAGGGGTCGACTTTCTCTGTAAATATCAAACTCCTCAAAGACTTATAGACATGTGTACACTCATAAACACATTAGTTGCTTAACCTATAAGTCTTCAATACACCAAAATCACTAAGGGGCACTAGATGCACTTACAATCTCCCCCTTTTTGGTGATTGATGACAATATAGGTTAAGTTTTCAACGGGGATAAACATATGAAGTGTAAATACTGATATTGAGGAATTTGATTGCAAGATATAGAAGAACTCCCCCTGAAGATGTGCATAGTGAGGAATTTGCTTTTGAGGCAATGCACATTTGAAGAGTTGAATCATGGAGGTCTCCCCCTATATCTTGTAATTCATACACGCATTTGACATATAATATGAAGAATTCGAAATGCATGATGAAATATGGTGCTTCATGAAATTCAGCATGCATGCAATAACATTAATGAGGAACAGGCATGCAAAATAACGCATCAAGAATATCAAAGCTCAAGAGAATCAGAGCTAGTATCAGAGCATAGTGCAAGAGCACAGTGCATCAAAAGTATCAAAGCACCATCGGGTTTAAGATTACAACTCGATCCAATAAAGAGTTTCGTAAGAACGAGAGTTGTAACTTAACAAAAGTTGCCCATATAATAGACCCGCTTGAAGACTAACTCAAATTTCTCCCCTTTGTCATCGAATGACCAAAAGGATCAAAAGCGAGGACTAACGCCTCAAGAATTTCAAGTTGAAGAAGGAGCGCCAGCGTTGTTGGGGTCATTTGTTGTAGTAGGGCTGCCGCGATTGTCGTCCAAGTCTTCATTTTCATCAGTGTCACGCGATGAAGAATAGGAGCTGGCCACCAAGGAAGGAACTTTGACCTTCTTGTATTTCTTCGAAGGAGGTGCGGACCAGTCAAATTCTTCCTTGAGACCCATGGTCGTCAGTTCTTCCGCACTGTAGACATTAGAAAGAACAGCCCAGGTGCGTTTGAATGTTTCATGGAGGTAGTAGTGGTTTTTCTTCACTGCATTGTGTGTTGAGGTCATGTTGTGAAGAATTGAACCAAACTGACGCTTGACCCGTTTATGATTGCGATCAACCTTCTGATGAAGACTGAGGAGTAACTCACGATCACCATCACCACAGGTGCTGTGGCTTGAGGACTTTGCTTGACTGAGGTATTTGCGGCAGAGTCATGTGTGGTAGAGTCATCATTGGTGGAGTAGGATGCAGCTTTGCGAAACTGTCCATCCAATGGACGAATGCCTTCATCGATCACAACAGTAGCCTTGCCCTTGTCATCAGCCGAGGTAAATGTCCGTTTGAGGACTTCAATCGGGGGCAAGTAGCTGCAGTGGTTCAGAGTATCAGCCTTGTAATTGAGTGAAGACCTTGTCCCGATGAATATCATTATCCAAGGCGCATAAGGCTTCAAATTTCAAATGGTGACATAGCAATGTTTGCCGTGAGTCCTCATGAAGAAATCATGGAAGTTGGCGGGAACGCCATGAATGATATTGAAAAGCATATTCTTCATGATGCCAACGACTTCTTCATCATTTGAGTCGTGACCTTTGATAGGACTCATTGTCTTCGTCCAATCCGATAGACAGTCGAGGCACATACAATAATTCCTTGACGAGGAATTTGGTTCTTGGGGCCTGCCTTGGCTTCAAAGGCTTCATCAGCACTTGCATATAGTGATTTGAAAGTTCTGGTTTGTTGTAGATACAACGAGCACCATCAAGTGGAGGACTGAGTGGTAGAGCACGAAGCAATTCAGTTGCTGGTGCCTTGTAGTGAGTATTTTCAGACATCCAGTCTAATACCCATGAGTTCACGTCTTGACATCTCCGGTGATGTGCAATGTTGCATAGAATTGAAGAATGAGTTCTTCATTCCGATCCACGTATATCGGTCAGAAATTCGTAAGTCATGCGTCGTGAAGAACACCGAGGACCGGCTCAAAGCTGGCAGAGACTCCATGTCCACATGAGGAATATGTGCATGATCGAAGACTTTGTCTTTATTGAAGAGCACCGAGGAATAGAAATTGGCTTGCCGGCAGTCCGTAAACGCCTCTTCCTTATGCGGCAGAATCATATGGATTGTAATCGATGAAGAATACGTGCTCGCTGAAGAAGTCTTCAGCCTTGAACTTTTGCTTTGTTGAGAAGGGATCCTTTGGCTTTGGCAGTGGAATGTCAGTGAGTTGCATCGCGACCTCTGGAATCGCAATCTCGGGTTCTTCAGGCTGAGGAATTTCTTGTTCCTCAACAGGTGCAGTCTGAGGATCAGCAGCAGTAGGTTCATCAGCGCTAGTGGATGGAATTTCTTCATGGACAGATGAAGTGGGATGAGTTTCTTCAGAGCCCATTTGAACCGTTGGAGCAGGGGACTGAGGTATCTGTTGGATTGGGGTGAAGAGTGGAGAATTTGGATGCTGACTTTCCCAAAAGTCATCGTTCATCACTGGCGTTGTGCTTCCAATGTCCACATCTTCTTCAAGTTCCTCAACACCGGCCTCTTCAGCTGTGAACTGAGGCATAGGTGAGGAAATGATTGGGGTTGAAGGGATTGCTTCCACTTCAATTTCTTCATCAATCTGCTCTGACGAATCAGCAGAATGATTTTCTTCATCTGATCCGCTTGGGATCACATAATCTTCATCAAACGGAACAAGGTCCTTTGATGGAATTGAGGAAATTGGAATCGCATCAATAGGATTTTCAAAGGAGCTGGTCATTGGCTTCATTTTCTTCGCAGTAGAAGAATTTGACGCAGCTGATGCTTTCCGTTTCTTCACTGCAGCCTTGGTCTTCTTCACATCAGAGGCAGATGGAAGAATTGGAGTTGGCGTTGGCGCAGGAGGAGCTGAGGAACTTGGTTCAATTTCCTCAGGCGCAACTGAGCAGTTGCCCTGACATGTTCACGTTCTTCAGGCGCACCACTAGTGGATTCCCTGGCAATTTCTTCAGCGGCTGGAATGGGATCATCATCCCTGGAACTGGCATTTTCTTTAGCAGCCTGAACTTCATCAGCGGTGCTGGCATGTTCTTCGATCTGCGAGTGAGGCTCCACTGAGGAATTTCATGTTCTTACTGGGCTGCAACATTGGTGAACTTCTTCGTCAGTTGATTTAATCGACCTTGGCTCCTTGCCAATCAAAGCATAATCAGCATTGAAGTTTTTGTTGAGGTCTTGAATTGCGATGCGGACCTTGAGAAGTTCCTCAGTGTCATTCGACAACGCTTTTCTTCGTGAACTTCTCCTTTACGTATTGAGCTTTCTTGATCTCTCTTGCCTTTTCAAACTTCCATTTATCTTCGTGATGAAATGGGTCAAGATATGACTTTGTCCAGGGTCGATGAAAATCAAGCATAGGGGTGTTTGGATCCTTGTGCGAGAGATCAATGTAATCGAGGATTTTCCTCGGATCCAACAAAGATGTACAGATGTGCCTTTGGCTCTAGCGGCCCTTTCTTGGCGATCTCGATGATTTCCGCAAGTTCATCATCATCAGCCTCATCATCTTCGTGTGGCACTTGGAAGGCGACTGTTTCTTCTTGGGACTTGGCCGAGGACCTCGTCCAGTGTGGCCTTAGTCTTTAGCAGTAGTCGGGCCAAATGAAGACTTTGGTGCAGCTGAGGAACTTGCTGAGACACCAGAGGCAATGGAGAAGCCAGCAGTCCTTTGGCACGTGGCCAGATGCACAGGTGCTGAGGACTTTGTCGGAACTGCTGAGGACTTGGGAGGAGCTGCCGAGGAATTGGGAGGAGCTGCTGAGGAATTTATAGGAGCTGAGGATTTTGGAGGAGCAGGGGCAGCATGAGGAATTGGCCGTGAGGGCACAGCTGAGGAACTTGGCCGTGAGGGCACTGTTGGTGAAGCACTTGGCTTGTGTGTGGGCTTCTTTGCCATAGATTTTCTTGGCTTGACAGAGGCCTCGGGGCAGCAGCGATGTAATCCTCATTGAATTTCCTCACTGCCTCGTTGGCTTGTCTTGCCAACTTGGCTTGGCGCTTGGCCCATTCTTCAGGAAAGTCCTCACCACGCTTGATGCTGGTGGGGTCAGCCTCTTGACCAGGTGCCAATGGAGCTCTTGGGCATGGAGGATTGAGTGCGAATTTCTTCATGTACTTTGGAGTTACATAGCGGTACTCCCTCCATTCCCTTGCCCATCTCCTTTCAATCCTTTGAATGCGCACCTTGCGCTGATTTTTGTTTTCTTTGCTGAACTCGGCTTCATCAGGTGTGCAATAATCAGCATATATTTCCTCAGGGATTTCAAACGCGGTCATGACCTCAGGCCTCTTTCCTCCTTTTCTGTGGCTTCTTTCCTTCTGCCATATTCTTCAGGTGAGGAATTTGAACAAACGAATTCTCTGAAGAAGTATGCAACTTTTCTTCGAGGAACGCTGCAAATGAGTTAAGTTCATGAGAACCTAGTGATTCAAAGAATGACATGAGTACCGTGAAATGCAGTATAGTTGCTAGGAATTTGGAGAGTTCATATGCGTTCTCAGAAGGTTTTTCAAAAAAAAGAACAAGTTTTGAGGATTTTGACCAGATGAGCCTTGAAGAATTTCACTAAGCGTTCGTTCTCTTAGGTTCCAGAGTTGTACAGATCGAGGATCCACACAATTGAGGAATCTTGAAGAAAATGATTGCTTAGAGAAACGAATCAAGAGCATATAACTTGTGAGGTGTTTGTGTGTGAGGATTTGAAGAATAAAACACCTTTGAAGATTTTGTAGTGAAAAATTTGGATCAACGAGGGCAGTAAAAGTAACTTTTAATTACCCTAAATGAAGAACACGACGAACTGGGTGTTGTAGATGTGAAGCTTGTCTGTTCAGATCTTCCACGCCCTAACTCGGTGGAGGAAGATAGCTACTGCGGCGGCAGAGTGAAGATTTCCGCAACCGGCGCGAGTATGACGGCGACGAGGTCGAGGCAGCGAAGCTCTTCCTCACCGGCGACGATTGAGTAGCGGCGGCGCTATGGTTTGAGGAGCTTGAGTGGGAGAGAGAGGTCGAGCGGAGTAAAAGAAGTGAGGATGAGGAGAGGGGTATTTATAGAGGCAGTGAAAAACTGTTCGCCCGAAGATTTAGGACGAACATGCCCCTGACCATTCTCCTTCTCACGACATGTGTCACCCATGTACTATGTAGTGGAGATCGTGTACGATCGTGGGTGAGTAAAATAATGCATCGTGGGATGCGGAACGGTTTGAGCGGCAAAATCGAAAGTTTGGATAAGATCAGTTTTAAAGTTCCGTTCGCAATTTCTTCAACTGACAAGGACACAATGAAGATTTTGAACGAGTTTCAATTAGAACGCACATGAAGAATTTGTGAATAGATTGGGTTGAGTATAGCATAGAGGGGGAAGGGTCCGATCACATTCACTTAGCAGAAAAAAGCGACTTGAAGAAACAGCTATAAGTGAATGCTGTAGAGGACATAAACCCATACATATATATATATATATATATATATATATATATATATATATATATATATATATATATATATAGCCAATGAAGAAAAACGACGGAATCAGTGAAGATTTTGCAAAGTTGAAGAACTTGAAAAACTGAACAATTTCAAAAATGAGGAAAAATTCAAATTGAAGATTTTCAGCTTTGGTGGTGGCGTGACCCACCGTATAAGAATGATGATTTCAGACACCGCGTACAATTGTCGTAGGGTTCTGAGAATCAAATTATTCATTAATTTCTTCACACTTAGAGTGTTATTCTTCATGGATTGAAGAAAAAATGTTTCTTCATGTGTTACACATCTAAGTCATCAATTTTGCATAAGTGTCAGGATGTGTGTCCTTTTCAAAGAACATTCGAAGATTCTAAGATATTTAGCTCACACCGCAACTTGCTAAATCTCTTCTCATCCAAGGGCTTAGTGAAGATATCGGCTAGCTGTTCTTCGGTCTTCACATGCTCGATGGAGATGTCGCCCTTTAACACATGATCACGAAGAAAATGATGACGAATTTGAATGTGCTTTGTCTTCGAGTGCTGAACTGGGTTGTGAGCAATCTTGATGGCATTCTCATTGTCATAGTAGAGAGGCACATTCTTCACGTTGATGCCGTAGTCCTTGGGAGTTTGCTTCATCCACAGCAATTGAGCACAACACGAGCCAGCAGCAATGTATTCAGCTTCCGCATGATGAAGCGGTGATACGTAGTTCTATTTCTTCGAGGACCAACGGACCAAAGATCGTCCGTGGAAATGACAAGTACCGGATGTTGACTTGCGGTCCACACGATCACCAAAGATAGTCGAGTCGTAATATCCAATGACATCAAAAGTAGAGCCCTTGGGGTACCATAATCCTAGTGTTGGTGTGTGAGTTAGATATCGAAGAATATGCTTCACAGCCTTATGGTGTGATTCCTTTGGTGTAGCTTGAAATCGGGCACAGATGCAAACACTAAGCATTATATCTGGCCTAGATGCACATAAGTACAATAGAGAACCAATCATGGAGCGGTATACCTTGTGATCAAGTCAATACCATTTTCATCGATTGCATAGATGGCCATTTGTGGGCATAGGAATTTTGACACCTTTGCAATCTTGCATGCGAATTTCTTCAGGACATCTTTGAGGTATTTCTCCTGAGATATGAATATGCCATTGTGTTGTTGGATTTAATTTGAAGACCTAAGAAGAATTTCAACTCTCCCATCATAGACATTTGATATTCTTCACTCATCATATAGGCAAATTCATCACTATAACGTTGGTCAGTACAGCCAAAAATAATATCATCAACATATATCTGGCACAAAAACAGTTCACCATCATATGATTTAGTAAAGAGAGTAGGGTCGAGTGAACCGGGTGTGAAGCCATTCTTCACGAAGAATTCCTTCAATGTATCATACCATGCCCGTGGGGCTTGTTTGAGACCATGGAGGGCCTTGTTGAGTTTGAAGACTTTGTCAGGATTCTTTGGATCTTCAAAACCTGGGGGTTGAGCAACATATACTTCTTCCTCAAGCTTACCATTGAGGAATGCACTTTTCACATCCATTTGATATAAAGTGATATTGTGATGGTTAGCATAGGCGCAGTAATATGCGAATAGACTCAAGTCTAGCAACAGTGCAAAAGTTTCATCGAAATCAATTCCTTCAACCTGTGTGTAGCCTTCAGCTACAAGTCGTGCCTTATTCCTCACCACAAGGCCATTTTCATCTTGCTTGTTGCGGTAGATCCACTTTGTGCAAATGATATTATGCTTGCGAGGATCAGGACGTTTGACCAGTTCCTGCACATTGTTGAGCTCGAATCGATGTAATTCTTCTTGCATGGCCTGAATCCACTCAGGCTCGAAATGCTTCATCTACCTTAGTGGGCTCTGTGATAGAGACAAAAGCATAGTGCCCACAAAAGTTAGATAAATGTGAAGCTTTTGAGCGTGTGAGAGGACCTGGCGCTTCAATGTCATCGATGATCTTGTCAACTTGCACTTCTTTTGCAACGCGAGGATGAGCTGGTTGTCATCGAGAATTTGATCATTTTCCTCAAAGCACCATTGTCTTGACATTATCTTCAGTGCATCAGCTCGGCGTTCTTCAAGCAGATCGGACTGAATTCTTCAGCAGATTCTTCAATAGGAATGACATCCTCAGTTGCCTTGAACCTGATAGATTCCTCAGGTGGTGGTTCATCTAACACAGAAGGTAGGTGCTCTCTTTGCGAGCCATTAGTTTCATCGAACCGCACATCTACAGTGTCAACAATCTTGTGAAGAGCGATGTTGAAGACTCAGAGGTGTGCGAGTCCTTTCCGTAACCAAGCATAAAACCTTCATGTGCTTTCGGTGCAAATTTAGAATTGTGATGAGGATCTCTAATCCAGCATTTAGCAATCGAAGACTTTGAAATAACTTAATTGGGTTTCTTGTCAGTGAGGAGTTCATAGGCAGTCTTCTTGAAGAATTTGTGAAGATATACTCTGTTGATGATGTGGCACGCGGTATCAATTGCATCGATCCAAAAACGACTAGGCGTTTTGTATTCATCAAGCATAGTGCAAGCCATCTCAACAAGAGTTCTGTTCTTGCACTCCATGATGCCATTTTGCTAAGGAGTATAGGGAGCAGATAACTCATGAGTAATACCAAGTTCATCAAGATAGGCATCAAGACCGGAATTCTTGAACTCAGTTCCATTGTCACTCCTGATGTGTCTGATCTTCACACCAAAGTTAGTTGAAGCCCTCGAGGAAAATTGTTTCAAGACTTCTTGCACTTCATTTTTGTAAGTAACAATGTGTACCCATGTGTAACGAGAGTAATCATCAACAATAACAAAGCCATATAGAGATGCGTCATTAGTGACAGCTGAGTAATGATTAGGACCAAAGAGGTCCATGTGAAGCAATTCAAAGGGACGAGTAGTGGTCATGATAGTCTTATTTGGATGCTTGGCCTTGGTCATTTTCCCAGCTTCACGGGCTCCACACAAGTGATCCTTGAGGAATTTAACATTCTCAACGCCAATGACATGCTTCTTCTTTGCAAGCGTGTAGAATTCCTCATGCCTGCGTGGCCAAGTCGCCGATGCCATAGCCAGCCTTTCTCAAGCTTTTGCAAGTAGACACACGGCTGGTTGTGGTCCTCAGAGAAATCAACAATATACAAGTCTCCTCTCCTAAAGCCTTGAAGACTTTGGAATTGTTAGCTTCCATAATCACAACACAACGATACTTGCCAAAGATAACAATCATATCAAGATCACAAAGCATTGAGATCGACATGAGGTTGTATCCTAAGGACTCAACAAGCATGACTTTGTCCATGTGTATGTCCTTAGAGATCGCAACCTTACCAAGACCCAATACACGACTTTTGCCTTTGTCAAGAAAGATGATATGCTTCAGATGAGACGGTGATAAGGGAGCATCCATCAATAGATTCTTGTCACCAGTCATGTGATTTGTACATCCACTATCGAGAACCCACTCAGTGGCTTTGGGTTGATCATCCTGCAGATGAATTAGTGCAACTTACGATCTCATATACTTCATCGGTGAAGAATATGATATCAAGTTCATCAGATGAATTTCATCGAGCAGTATAATGATAAGCAAGATGAGGACGTGTGAAATGAAAGTTCATTTCATCATGATTAGCCCGCATCCTTTCAGTAATTTTTGTCGTGCCCCAAGAAATTCTTCAGACGTTTAAAGCACGCCCGAGAGCTGACCCTCGTAAGAGGTTAGTTCTTTTTCTTCACCACCCACATCTGAAGGGGTGGCAAAGAGTTCATCACTCTGCGAGCACCATATGAGAATGGTGGCATAGAGGCCAATCCATTTCGTTTCACATAAGAGGGGTTAGGGTAAGCATCTGAATGAGCAGAGAAATTCTTCGAGGACTTATGAACATATTGGTTTGAAGAATAATGCACATATTCATAGCCCGTAGCTCTAACCTGTGAAACAGAGTTGTTAGCACGATGATAATCATTTGAGGACTTTGATCCTTTTGAGGAATTTGGTCCGTATGAGGACATGGATCCATATGAAGAATTTGGTCCATATGAAGAATTTGATATGGGGTTCCTATTCTTCACAGGTGGTGTCATGAGGACATTCACCTGAAGACTTTCAAGGCACTTCTTGGGAACCCAGATTTTCTTCATAGGGGAACCGTTCCTGTAGTTAGTGCCAACATATCTAGCAAATAGTTCACCATTCTAATTTTTGAACATTTTATAGTTGGAGTCAAATGACTCATCAGAAGAATGAGGAGATTCGCATGTAAAGCCAGATAAGTTAGATGGATCAACTGGAGGTCCCTTTGCAACAACCCATGAGGTTTTGGGATACTGCTCAGGCTTCCAATATGTTCCATCAACATTGAGTTTCCTCTCAAAGGCAATACCCTCTTTCCTAGGGTTCCTGTTGAGGATCTGCTTTTTAAGCACATCACAAAGAGTCTGATGCCCTTTGAGGCTTTTGTACATGCCTGTCATGTACAATTCCTTCAGCCCTGCATCGTCAATGATACTAGCAATGTCCTCAGATGAGGAATTAGTGATAGCAGAGGCAGGTGAAGAATTGGTAACAGCTTGAAGCATTTGAACATTCAGGTGAAGAATTAGCAGATTCACGTTCAATGCACTTTAAGCATGGAGGAACAAATTCTTCCTGAGAAGTGCTGATTTGTTGAGCAAGTAATGAATCGCGCTCCTTCTGAAGATCTTCATAATTCACTCTTAGCTTCTCAAGATCTTGCTTTCTTTGAAGAAATTCATAAGAAAGTTTCTCATGATCAGATAAGAGAGTGTTATGATGACCTTGAAGGTTGTCAAACCTAGATCAAGTCTCAAGATT
Organism: Aegilops bicornis; assembly: GCA_021605145.1. NCBI lineage: Eukaryota > Viridiplantae > Streptophyta > Magnoliopsida > Poales > Poaceae > Aegilops > Aegilops bicornis. The sequence goes on from CM038671.1 coordinate 677,069,064, forward strand.
TTCGATCGGGGCTTTAGTGCGATCCATTTCTTCACCTAACATATCATCACTCTTATCTAGCATGTTTTGAACCTTTTCAAAAGCCCTTCGTTGTTTTACAGCAATCTTAGCAAGTTTTGAGTAATCGGGCTTTAGATCTTCATCGATTCATTTTCACTAGATTCAGAGGAGGTATATTTGAGTACCTTGGCACCCTTTGCCATGAAGCAATAGGTGGGGGCGTAGTCATCACTATCTTCATCAGCTTTGTTGGTGAGGTCATTTTCTTCAGAGTTGAAGATGGACTTGCTGACGAAAGCAGTAGCGAGAGCTAGACTCGCCACACCAGACTCAGATTCTTCTGATGCCTCCTCTTCCTCATGTTCCTCAGATTCGGCTTCAGAGTCCATTTCCTTGCCAATGAATGCCCGAGCCTTTTTGAAGTTGCTTTTCTTGTGAGAAGAAGGCTTTGAGGATTTTGATGATGAAGATTTCGATGATTTCTTCTTCTTCTTCGCGTCATCCGAACTGTAATCCTTGTGTTTCTTCTTCTTTAATTCCTTTTCCCACTGAGGACAATCTTGGAAGTAGTGACCAGGTTTCTTGCATTTGTGGCAAAGTCTTCTCTTATAGTCACTAGATGAGGAATCACTGCTTCTTGAGGATTTTCCAAAGCGACCACGTCTTGAGAACTTCTGGAATTTCTTCACGGCGATTGCTAGCTCCTGGCCTAATTCTTCAGGATCTCCAAGGCTACTACTAGAGTCTTCACACTCAGATTCGCATACGCCTTGGCCTTCGTGGCACGTGTTTTCCATAGCTAGAACCATAGAGATCTCTCTTTTCAAAGAATTTGGAACTCATGAGTATTTAGCCTCTCGAGGATATCACCGGATCAAGTGACTTGTAGTCAAGACGCTCTTGTATCATCGGTGCGAGTATCAAATGAGGAATCAAGCGATCTCAACAATTTCTTCACCACCTCATGGTCGGTGATGTCAAGGGCACCAAGTGCTTGAAGCTAATTTGAGATGTCATTGAGGCGATCGACGGTTTGTTGAACATTTTCGTTGTCGAGTCTTTTGAAGCGGTTGAAGAGATTGCGAAGAACATCAACTCGAGAGTCACGCTGAGTTGAGACTCCTTCATTTACTTTGGACAGCCTGTCCCGGATGAGCTTGGCGCTTCCAAAGCACTCACTCTTCCATATTGTCCTTTGCTCAGATGGCCACATATGATATTCTTCGCTTGAGAATCGAGTTGCTTGAATCTCTTCACATCGGCAGCATTCAGAGAGGGTGTGACTGAGGGAACACCATTTTCCACAACATACCAGAGATCGTTGTCAATTGCCTCAAGATGCATGCGCAACTTGTTCTTCCAGTAGGGGTAGTCCGTCCCATCAAAGGTAGGACACCCAAATTGAGACCTTGATCATACCTGCGGTCGACATAACTAAATCTCCGTGTGGTTAAACCAAAATCACACGTAACAAGGGAGTACCTTGCTCGATACCAATTGAAAGTGCGTTATATCGACTAGAGGGGGTGAATAGGTGATTTTATGAATTCTTCATCGAGGAATTTTCCGGTGAGGAAATTCCTTAGCGAAGAACTACTTGCACCGGAATATGTACTCGAAGTAAGCATAACAGAATCGCGGCATGGTCATCATGATGAAATGAAGACAAACAAAGAGTACGTAAAGCGTAAACACGGGATAGCACAAGATGAAGACAAACAGATCAAGAAATTGAACTGAGGAAATTGAGAAAGTCTTCAGTCAAAGTCTTCAAACACAGATATGAACAAACACTCAACAAAGTAATGAGGAAATGAAAGGGTTGAGGAGATAGAACCAGTTAGGTTGGTGAAGACAATGATTTGGTAGACCAGTTCCAACTGATGTCTCAGTTGTACGTCTGGTTGGAGCGGCTGAGTATTTAAACTCGAGGACACACAGTCCCGGACACCCGGCCGAAAGCACGCATCTCGTGACACCAAGTCCTCACCATATTCTCCTTGAACTAAGTTCACACAGACCTCGTCCAATCACTGTGGTAAGTCTTGTGCGACTTCCAAACCTTCACAGACTTGGTCACTCGGCGATCCACAATTCCTCTTGGATGCTCTAGACCATGACGCCTAACCGTCTGGAAGAAGCACAGTCTTCAAAGGTAACAAGCGTCGGATCCACGCAGGATCAATCTCTTCAGTGATGCTCAATCACTTTGGGTTTGTAGGGGTTTAGTTTTTGGGTTTTTCCTCACTCGATGATTTTCGCTCAAAGTCCTCGGAGGATGGGTTGCTCTCAAATGACAAGTGTCAAGTTTCTCTCGGAGCAGCCAACCAGCTAGTGGTTGTAGGGCGGCTATTTATAGCCTAGGGAGCAGCCCGACATGATAAGACATAAATGCCCTTCAATGATATGACCGTTAGGTGGATAAGATATTTTGGGACAGTCCGCCAAGAAGACAAAGAACGGTCGGAAATTTGAATCACAAATTCCTCGGGGCAATCATGTTCCTCATCGTAGGCAATTCGACCGGCGAATTTTAACTCCTCGGCCGAACAAATTCCTCAATGAATAGAAGAACTTCGTCTCTCACATCAAGAAGTTGACTGAATCGTATGAGATTTCCAAAGGCTTCACTCGAAGGGATTGGTAGGTGTAGGATTTTGAGTTGAGCATCACATGGAAATTTTTCCTTAGTATTTCCTCGACCCCTTTAACAAGACGGGTGTTTCCTATGACTCAAGAAAGAGAAAACGAAACTACGAAAACAAAAGTCTTCACGCTTCATGTTCCTCAAATGAATACCAAGTCTTCAAGGTCACACCAATTTCTTCACTTTCAAAGTCTTGAGAAAGTCTTCGTAATATCAAAGTCTTCAAATAAGAACTTCATTTTTAGGGGTCGACTTTCTCTATAAATATCAAACTCCTCACAGACTTATAGACCTGTGTACACTCATAAACACATTAGTTGCTTAACCTATAAGTCTTCAATACACCAAAGTCACTAAGGGGCACTAGATGCACTTACAGCTACCCAGTCCTTCTTCCCGGAGCACAACTTCTGACGATGGGCTAAGCTCACGTCGATCTTCCTCATCTTATCATTTCACCTCAAACAACAAGCTTGATTTCGAGCTTGTGTCGCACCCGTGGATCCAATAACCTTTCGCTTCATCATTCCTTTGACTTGATGTCATCGTCGATCGTTTACCTCTTCATGAAATCTCTCAACAAAGGTGTCGTGATCATCATCAATATTCTGAGCTCTTTCAGGATATCAATCGAATTCCTGATGAGAAGTACCATCCTTGCCCCTCGATGGTTGGTGTTATCATCGACAACATTCTTGCCTTCCTCCCAACACAAACTTGTTCATAAAATTTTGGAAACAAATCTTTTTGACATGTCGATGGATTGCTGCTTAACCCATCGGCCACCTCCTCATCTTTTCCCTGATAAAATTTCATGAGATGTTCTAAAAATTCCTGATGTATCCTTTATGTTCCCAAGGTCCGACCTTTACCTGATGAACATGTCAATGCAATCCCGAAGCATGACTTCGAACATCATTAAGAACATTGGAAGCATAATGCTAAATGTTTCTTGATCATTTATCCAAACACCGTTGTACGGGTAACATCATTGATTCCCTCGCCCCTTTACCTAATTGGTTATCTACTTGTTGTCCTATCATGGATGGGAAAGATATACTCTTGATACTCGGGTATAATCACATTTCCTTTCCATTGTTTTGTTTAACCTTTCTTGTGATCTATATGATATAAGCAGTAATATTCCCCTGCTTATGTAAACACCTCGGTGTACAAACTCTGTCAGTAAGACCTTGTTACTATGGTTGATGACATTCCGGTAACCACCGATGGACGAGAACTTTGCCTATTGGTCCGCCTCGTTCAACGAGCAGGAAAATAGTTCTCTCCGTGCCTCGCCCTTGGTCCCAACGTTGTTGACAACATAATTGACAATCTATCATCTGACATGCCCTGCTATCGGCCCCTTTCTACTTTTTAATCCACATGGTGGGCCCATAACCCACAATCCCACATGATCGAAACATGACTCCGGTACATCCCTGTTTTCCAAAGTTGTCCCTCGCGCTTGGCTTCGTATGTAAATCACGAGCCACCTTTCGAGAGACGATCTATTCTGGAATCAGACGCAATACTTATTCACATAGCTCTGAACCTCTTTCACCCTCTGTTTCAGGCAACGAACGATTGCCTACCCGGTTGAAGCTTCTTACTGCTCCTCTTTACCTTACTCTCGGTGTCTTTTTTGAATTTCAACTCGAGAGGTGCCTCTATGACACGTTCACTGAGATAGCCCCCATGTACCTATCTTGTGTTGAGCTTCTTCCTTCATGAGTCTTTCCCCCTTACTCCACCCCTTAAATCTCGGGACGAGATTTCTTGTAGTGGAGGAGATTTGTAACACCCCTAGTGTCATGCTACAGTAACCCACTGTGATTAAGCTAATTATTTTTCCAAACAGTGCTTAATCACCTTTGATTCAAATCTCATTTGAAATTCCACTCTGGAATCAAATTCAATTTGCAAGTGATTTTTGAAGTTGCACAAAAGTTGTTGCAAAATAGTTCATCATTTAGTAAAAATTCCATAACAAATGATTGTTAAGGAAAACAACATCACCTCCAAGCTAAGATGGACTATAGAAAATTAAAACAGTGCCAACTCAACAAATTAATTGCTTTTTCATCTTTTTGCAAATTCCATCTAATTCAAATTTCTTCCAAACTTTTTGTGGTTGTGTAAAACATTGCATTGTAATTATGTGGCCAAGTCCCACATTTTACAGAATCCTTTTGGCAGCTCCAAAAATTTGCAAAGCATGCTGTAAAAAGAGAAAAGAAATAGAAATGCAAAAAAAGGAGGAGGAAAAGGGACCCCCCTGGGCCCGACCCACTCCCCCTCCCTCGGTCAACCTCCTGTTCCCCGACTGGGGTCGCTACAGGGGCGCCCCGCCAGACCAGCTCGACGGCGTCGACGAGTGGATAAGAGGCCGCGCCTGCTTGCCCTCTCCCTTCCCATGGAACCCTAGCCACCCACTACCCCCCGTCATATCCTGATCCAGATCCACCTCTCCCCTCTCCTCTGGCTCAATTTTGAGCTCGCAAACTCACACGGTCGAGGCTTCCCCGTCGTTGTTGACGCCTCCACCGGCCTCTCCGGCGCTCGGGAGCACGTCCTAGGGGTTCGTCGTGTTCGTCCACGTCCATTCAGGGCATTGGAGCAAGGCAGGAAGCTGCGTGGATGGAGCCGTCGACCTCTTCCTCCTGCTCTCATCTCCATCGCGTACATCGCCGTCCGTCATCGTCGACTACCCCGAGCTCCGGCGCCTCCCCAACTCCACCTCGCGCACACTATTGCACACCTACAGGGCCCGGTGGGGCCCCCTCCTCCGTTTCCCCCCTCGTCTTCTCCTCTGCCGTGCCCGTACTCTTGTGCTTGTCCGTGAATCGAGCTCCGGCCACCGCCATGGCTGATGACCTCTGCGTCCTTGAGCTCCTCCGCCCAAGGTCATCGCACCGCTGCGTTCCTCGCTAACCGTAGCTGCCGCCTGGGCTCTTCGTTCGCCTTAGTTACGAACCTGCAGCGCCGCACCGTGCTCCGTCGTCGCTGCGACAACCGGCGCGCGCCGCCGCTTCGCCACGGGTCGTCGCTTGCCCGTCCGGTGCCGTCCCATCTCCCCATCCATGCGCGCCTTGCTGCGCTTGACGCCATCCGCGCCCGCCGCTGCTGGCACGATCGTCCCGAAGCTCGGCCATGTTGGCGCCGTGATGCGTGTCGCGCTTGCTCGCTGCTGTTTTGCCGTTGTTGATGCACCGCCGCTGCTCGTCCTACTCTTGTCTTTGCTTGTGGCTTAGCTATCGCTCCGCTACTAATTATCTGCTCTTTCTTTGAGCCATGCGGTTGCCTTCTTGCTATCGCTGCCGCTACATAGCTACCGCCGTCATTGTTGTTTCCTTAACCGCTGTCGGTCTTGTTTGCTGGTCGATCTGGCTCGTAGCTACAAAGTTGTTTCTTTGAAGAGACAATCGATTTAAACTGAACTGTGAAGAAACCCATGAGACTAACAGAGAGCTTGTCCCGTCCAAGCTTGGTCATGTGCTATGTGTGCGTTTGTGTGCACACCGTGAGGCTGGTCGTGCAACCAGGCCGGCGCTTATTTATTAGAGCTAGGTTGTTAGTTGGTGCTAATTTAGTCTGGTAACAGATGATGTTTGGTCCCCCATTAATTAGGTTTGTTTTATTTATTTTTTTATAGGTATAGCATATGACATGTCGACCCACAGGCACTGTTCACTTAACTACCTGAACATGGAACTTTCCCTCTCCGGTCATCTGTCTGACACAGGTCCGGAACCGGGAATACCTTCCCGGTTGGATTCCCCCTTCACCTTTATCGTGTAGCCATACGTTAGGTCACACCCGACACAGCATATTGCCATGTTATGCTTTGTGATGCTATGCTTTCTTTATACTTATTCTTTCTTCCCCCTCTTCTCTCCGGTTGACCCCGAGACCGATGCCGCCCCTGAGTACGACTACGTCACCGACGTCCCCTCCTTGCCAGAGCTTCCAGGCAAGCCCCCCCTTTGATCATCCCGATATCGCCCATTCCATTCTCTCATGCTTGCATTAGATTTTGCTACTGTTATTGATTGCTCCTATTCTGATGCATAGCCTATTTTTGTATCTGTTGTTGTACCTTACCTGCTTATCCTAAACTGCTTACTATAGGTTGGTTAGAGATCCATCAGTGACCCCCACTTTGTCCTGACTGCCCCGCTGGATTATCAAAAGACCCGATCAACGGGATCGAAGACCAGACCCCGACACCTCACGTCACATCACGCCCCTTCGTTGCTCGACTCTGCAGAGTTACCATCGAGTGCCGAGGGTGGAACCTCATACATCACTCCTGATGAGATCTCTCAGAGAGTAGTCATTCGGTCGTGGTCATCAAGGGTGATTTCCTCCTTAACCACTTCCGATACGACTCTGTCGTGCAACCCCTCAAGTGTGAACCTCGAGGGTGATTCCTCTTACGTTCACCTTGATGATTACATCTAGTGGAATTCATTGGGGGTGATTCATCGGGTTTTCCCCTTGGTGCTTGGACACACGGATACTTGGACTTTACCACTTTTACTTGGAAAGACGGGTCGACCCTAAGGGGTACCCGCGCAAGCTTAATTGCGAGTGATGTGGAGACGGGTTGACCTGGAGGGTTCCCGCGAGATAAATACAAGGCGTGGCCGGGCATTCCTAGCCCTTGCCGCAAGTCCTCGAGACGGGGCAACGGGGTCACATCTTTCGTGAGTCTCTGCTTGTTACCGCGCGTTCCTAATCCACTACGATTTGGATATTTGATCCGAGGGGCCTCCGCCCGATAGCACTAACCATCACGTGGGCATAGTATGGGCGTTCTGCGTCGTATACATCAGCGAAGCTTAATAGACGTCGGCGAGCGGCGCTGGCCGGGTTGGACTGCGTGGCGCTTTGCCTTGTTGAAGGAGGTAGCTAGGTCTGCTCACCGGCCACGTACGCAACGTGCAGGAGTTCCCGGGAGATGGCCCATGACCCCTGGGGGTATAGGTTTAGTCCGGCGTGCTGGCCTCTCTATTAAGCCTAGGTTGGGTTGCGGCGTATTGTTTGGCCGAGGCCGCATGACCCAGAAAGTGTGTCCTACCGGAGTTAATCGAGCGTGGTGGGTAAGTTGGTGCACCCTCATAGGAAGAAAACATCTATCGATAGCCTGTCCTACGGTAACGGACACTTGGAGTTGTATCCCGATCGATACAACTAGAACTGAATACTTGAGATGAGAACTGGATGGTGATGGGAACTGGGTGGTGATGAGAACTGGATTGTGATGATAACTGGATAGTATGGCTATAGGATTTCTTTCTCATAGGGAGTCGAGAAAGGATCTTCGGCCGAGGTTGATAACACTGCTACTACTTTACTTTATGCTACTCTACTCCCTCCTGTTGCTGCAAGATGGTGGGTTCGAGAAGAAGCTAGTCTTCGATAGGCTAGGCTTTTCCCCCTTCTCTTCTGGCATTCTGCAGCCCAGTCCACATATACAGCCTTTCCTTTGATAATGTTGCATATGTAGTGCAGATCCGTGCTTGCGAGTACTTTGGATGAGTACTCACGGTTGCTTTGCTCCCTCTTTTCCCCCTTTCTTCTTCTTTTCGGTTGATGCAACCAGATGTCGGTGCCTAGGAGCCAGATGCCACCGTCGATGCCTACTACTACGTGGAGACCGTCGACGACCAGGAGTAGTTAGGAGGCTCCTAGGCAGGAGGCCTTGCCTTTTCGATCGTTGTTGCTTTTGTGCTAGCCTTCTTAAGGCAAACTTGTCTAACTTATGTCTGTACTCAGATATTGTTGCTTCCGCTGACTCTTCTGTATTCGAGCTTATGTATTCGAGCCCTCGAGGCCCCTGGCTTGTAATATAAAGCTTGTATTATTTTAATTTTGTGTCTAGAGTTGTGTTGTGATATCTTCCCGTGAGTCCTTGATCTTGATCGTACACATTTGTGTGTATGTTTAGTGTACGATTGAATCGAGGGCGTCACACATAGTGCGGGGGTGTTTGCAAAGAAAGCGCGTTTTCACACTTAATCCAACCTCTTGGTCCTATAAAGGAGGTGGTAGCGTAGCAAACTAGGAAACCGGACTATAATGCTTTATCACTTTCACTTAGCCATAGGAGTTCGATGGTGGGGCTACTATTTAGCCCCTGGGGGCACCGCACTCTCCCGAATTCGGGGTGCGTATGTGCCTGACCGGAAAACGGTCCTTCGTCAATGCGGAGGAATTCTAAACATTCTGGTGAGTCATCGAGTGGTTGACCAGTCTCTCGCTATATCATGACAGCCAGTTTTTGGCTTTCTCTACTGAGGTGCTCGCCGGGCCAAACCGGGGCACAATCGCAGTAGTTCTCCTGGTGCCGCGTTAGCCGATAGAATGGAACGTAAGGCAGCAAAACATAGGAGCCGGGCAAACCCAACGTTTGACCAAAGACATGATTTGGAGCTGATGCATATAAGGCCTAACTCGAGACGCCGAACACTCCCTAAGGTATTCAGTCTTTTATAAAACGGGCCGAACAATGCCCTTGGTAACAAGCCCCGGTGTCCGAGCACGTGCAAAATTCTCGACGCTGCCGATGCCAAAACGCCAGCCTCCTCCTCGGTTATAATAAGAGACCGGGGGATGTGTAACAACAAGAGACAATGAAAAAGGTTTACGCAGGGTCTTAATCTGAAAAGAATCCTTGCAAAGGGTCCCTGCTGCACGTCTGCGCCTGTGTCTCTGTTGTGTCGTATCCTGGACGGGTATCGCACGACGTTCATCTGTAAAAGAGAAGAACTTAGCTGGAAAAAAAAGATCGTGCGAAAGATGTAATTTTAAGTAAACAGAGTACGATTAAAGAAATGAATGAAATTGAGCTTTATTGTCTCTTGTTGTACATGCGTGGAGCCCCTTGTGAGGGGGTACGCGGCTAGTAAGCCCCTTGTTTATTTATGCCGGACTCGCCTAACCGTGTCCGGGGTCTGAGCGACCTGCTTTAGATGCTTTGACCAGCAAAGCCGTATTAGTGTGAGGCTGTTAAAGCAGCCTCACATTCTTTCGTACTCGGGGAACATTCGCAGTTTCCCCTTAATGAAATGATGCCTCGTGGACCAGGCATTTTAAGTGTAAGAGATGCGTAATGCGGTATTGCGTTAAAGCGGGCGAAAGCTTCGCGTCCCAGTAGTGCTTGATGTTGGGGAACGTAGCAGAAATTCAAAATTTTCCTACGTGTCACCAAGATCTATCTATGGAGAAACTAGCAACGAGGGAAGGAGAGTGCATCTACATACCCTTGTAGATCGCTAAGCGGAAGCGTTCAAGAGAACGGGGTTGAAGGAGTCGTACTGTCGTGATCCAAATCACCGGAGATCCTAGTGCCGAACGGACGGCACCTCCGCTGTTCAACACACGTACAGCCGGTGACGTCTCCCACACCTTGATCCAGCAAGGAGAGAGGGAGAGGTTGAGGAAGACTCCATCCAATAGCAGCACAACGGGCGTGGTGGTGGTGGAGGAGCGTGGCAATCCCAAGCAGGCTTCGCCAAGCACCGCAGAAGAGGAGAAGAACTTGGGAGAGAGGGAGGGCTGCACCAAAGGCAAAAGGTGTGTTTGAGAGGCCCTCCTACCCCACTATATATAGGGGTCCCAAGAAGTGCGCCAGCCCCTAGGAGATCCAATCTCCAAGGGGCGGCGCCGAGGAGTCCTTCCCCAAGGCACCTAGGAGGTGCCTTCCTTATGGGAATCTTCCTTTAGGGTTTCCCCTTCACCCTAGGCGCATGGGCCCTAGGGAAGTGGCGCCCAGCCCACTTTGGGCTGGATCCCTTCTCATCTCAGCCCATGGGACCCTCCGGGATAGGTGGCCCCACCGGTGCACCCTCGGGACCCTTCCGTGGTCCCAGTACAATACCGATGACCGAAACTTGTCCCGATGGCGAAATAGGACTTCCTATATATAAATCTTTACCTCCGGACCATTCCGAACTCCTCGTGACGTCCGGGATCTCATCCGGACTCCGAACAACATTCGGTAACCACATACAAGCTTCCTATATAACCCTAGCGTCATCAAACCTTAAGTGTGTAGACCCTACGGGTTCGGAGACAAGCGTATATGACCGAGACTTTCTCCGGTCAATAACCAACAGCGGGATCTGGATACCCATGTTGGCTCCCACATGTTCCACGATGATCTCATCGGATGAACCACGATGTCATGGACTCAATCGATCTCGTATACAATTCCCTTTGTCTAGCGGTATTGTACTTGCCCGAGATTCGATCGTCGGTATCCCGTACCTTGTTCAATCTCGTTACCGGCAAGTCTCTTTACTCGTTCCGTAACACATCATCCCGTGATCAACCCCTTGGTCACATTGTGCACATTATGATGATGTCTTACCGAGTGGGCCCAGAGATACCTCTCCGTTTACACGGAGTGACAAATCCAGCCTCGATTCGTGCCAACCCAATGACACTTTCGGAGATACCTGTAGTGCACCTTTATAGTCACCCAGTTACGTTGTGGCGTTTGGTACACCCAAAGCATTCCTACCGTATCCGGGAGTTGCACAATCTCATGGTCTAAGGAAATGATACTTGACATTAGAAAAGCTTTAGCATACGAACTACCATCTTTGTGCTAGGCTTAGGATTGGGTCTTGTCCATCACATCATTCTACTAATGATGTGATCCCGTTATCAATGACATCCAATGTCCATGGTTAGGAAACCGTAACCATCTATTGATCAACGAGCTAGCCAATAGAGGCTTGCTAGGGACATGGTGTTGTCTATGCATCCACACATGTATTTGAGTTTCCTATCAATACAATTATAGCATGGATAATAAACGATTATCATGAACAAGGAAATATAATAATAATAACTAATTTATTATTGCCTCTAGGGCATATTTCCAACAGTCTCCCACTTGCACTAGAGTCAATAATCTAGTTCACATCGTCATGTGATTAACAGCGATAGGTCACATCGCCATGTGACCAACACCCAAAGAGTTTACTAGTGTCAGTAAACTAGTTCACATCATCATGTGATTTAGACTCAATGAGTTCCGAGGTTTGATCATGTTTCGCTTGTGAGAGAGGTTTTAGTCAACGGGTTTTAGTCAACGGTCCGAACCTTTCAGATCCGTGTGTGCTTTGCAATTCTCTATGTCATATTGTAAATGCTGCTTCCACGCTCCACTTGGATCTATTCCAAATTGTTGCTCCACTATACGTATCCGGTTTGCTACTCAGAGTCACTCGGATAGGTGTTAAAGCTTGCATCGACGTAACCCTTTACGCCAAACTCTTTATCACCTCCATAATCGAGAAACATGTCCTTATTTACTCCAAGGATAATTTTGACCGCTGTCCAATGATCTATTCCTGGATCATTCTTGTACCCCTTGATTGAGTCGTGTCAAGGCACAATTCGGTGCGGTACATAGCATAGCATACTATAGAGCCTATATACGAAGCATAGGGGACGACCTTCGTCCTTTCTCTCTTTTCTGCCGTGGTCGAGCTTTAACTCTTAACTTCATACCTTACATCTCGTGCAAGAACTCCTTCTTTGGTCGATCCATCTTGAACACCTTCAAGATCATGTCAAGGTATGTGCTCATTTGAAAGTACCATTAAGCGCTTTTGATCTATCCTTATAGATCTTGATGCTCAATGTTCAAGTAGCTTAATCCAGGTTTTCTATTTGAAAACACCTTTCAAATAACCCTATATGCTTTCTGAGAAAATTCTACATCATTTCCGATCATCAATATGTCAACAACATATACTCATCGAAATTCTATAGTGCTCCCACTTACTTCTTTGGAAATACAAGTTTCTCATAAACTTTGTATAAACCAAAAATCTTTGATCATCTCATCAAAGCGCACATTCCAACTCCGAGATGCTTACTCCAGTCCTTAGAAGGATCACCGGAGCCAAGATAACTTTTAGCATCCTTAGGATCGACAAAACTTTCTCGATTGTATCACATACAAACTTTCCTTACAAAACTGGTAAGGAAACTCGTTTTGACATCCATCTGCCAGATTTCATAAATGCAGCTAATGCTAACATGATTCCGACGGACTTAAGCATCGCTACGTATGAGAAAATCTCATCGTAGTCAACTCCTTGAACTTGTGAAAAACTCTTCGCCACAAGTCGAGCTTCATAGATGGTGACATTACCATCCACGTCCGTCTTCTTCTTAAAGATCCATTTATCTAAATGGCTTGCCGATCATTGGGCAAGTCCACCAAAGTCCATGCTTTGTTCTGATACATGGATCCTATCTCGGATTTCATGGCTTCTAACCATTTGTCGGAATTTGGGCCCACCATCGCTTCTCCATAGCTCGTGGGTTCATTGTTGTCTAGCAACATGACATTCAAGACAGGATCACCGTACCACTCAAGCAAAGACGCATCCTTGTCACCCTCGAGGTGCGGTAGTGACTTGATCCAAAACTTCATGATCACTATCATAAGCCTTGACTTCAATTGGTGTAGGTGCCACAGAACAACTTCACTGCCCTGCTACACACTTGTTGAAGTGACGGTTCATTAACCTCATCAAGTCTCCACCATCCTCCCACTCAACTTTTCGAGACAAACTTTTCCTCGAGAAAGAACCCGATTCAAGAAACAATCCCTATTGCTTTCGGATCTGAATTAGGAGGTATACCCAACCGTTTTGGGTGTCCTATGAAGATGCATTTTATCCGCTTTGGGTTCGAGCTTATCAACCTGAAACTTTTTCACATAAGCGTCGCAGCCCCAAACCTTTAAGAAATGACAGCTTAGGTTTCTCTAAACCATAGTTCATACGGTGTCATCTCAACGGAATTACGTGGTGCCCTATTAAAGTGAGTGCGGTTGTCTCTAATGCCTAACCCATGAACGATAGTGGTAATTCAATAAGAGACATCATGGTACACACCATATCCAATAGGGTGCAACTATGATGTTCGGACACACCATCACACTATGGTGTTCCAGGCGGTATTAATTGTGAAACAATTTCCACAATGTCTTAATTGTGTGCGAAAGCTCGTAACTCAGATACTCATCTCTATGATCATATCATAGACATTTTATCCTTTTGTCACAATGATCTTTAACTTCACTCTGAAATTACTTGAACCATTCAATAATTCAGACTTTGTGTTTCATCAAGTAAATATACTCAACATCTACTCGAATCATCCGTGAAGTCGAACATAACGATATTCACCGCATGCCTCGGCACTCATTGGACTGCACACATCAAAATGTGTTACTTCCAACAGGTTGCTACCTTGTTCCATCTTACCGAAACCGAGGCTTTTCAGGTCATCTTGCCCATGTGGTATGATTTTCATATCTCAAGTGATTCAAAATCAAGTGAGTCCAAACGATCCATCTGCATGGAGTTTCTTCATGCGTATACACCAATAGACATGGTTTGCATGTCTCAAACTTTTCAAAACGAGTGAGTCCAAAGATCCATCAACATGGAGCTTCTTCATGCGTTTTACACCAATATGACTTACATGGCAGTGCCATAAGTAAGTGGTACTATCATTACTATCTTATATCTTTTGGCATGAAGATGTGTATCACTACGATCGAGATTCAATAAACCATTCATTTTTAGGTGCAAGACCATCGAAGGTATTATTCAAATAAATTGAGTAACCATTATTCTCCTTAAATGAATAACCGTATTGCGATAGACATAATCCAATCATGTCTATGCTCAACGCAAACACCAAATAACAATTATTTAGGTTTAACACCAATCTCGAAGGTAGAGGGAGCGGGCGATGCTTGATCACATCAACCTTGGAAACACTTCCAACACATTTCGTCAGCTCACCTTTAGCTAGTCTCCGTTTATTCCGTAGCCTTTTATTTCGAGTTACTAACACTTAGCAACCGAACCGGTATCTTAATACCCTGGTGCTACTAGGAGTACTAGTAAAGTACACATTAACATAATGTATATCCAATATACTTCTTTCGACCTTGCCAGCCTTCTTATCTACCAAGTATCTAGGGTAATGCTGCTCCAAAGGGCTATTCCCTTATTACGTAAGCACTTAGTCTCGGGTTTGGGTTCAACCTTGGTTTCTTCACTAGAGCAGCAGCTGATTTGCCGTTTCATGAAGTATCCCTTCTTGCCCTTGCCCTTCTTGAAACTAGTGGTTTCACCAACCATCAACAATTGATGCTCCTTCTTGACTTCTACTTTCGTGATGTCAAACAACGCGAATACCTCAAGGATCATCTCTATCCTTGATATGTTATAGTTCATCACGAAGCTCTAGCAGCTTGGTGGTAATGACTTTGGAGAAACATCACTATCTGATCTGGAAGATCAACTCCCACTTGGTTCAAGTGATTGTTGTACTCAGACAATCTGAGCACCAGCTCAATGATTGAGCTTTTCTCCCTTAGTTTGCAGGCTAAGAAAATCGTCGGAGGTCTTATACCTCTTGACGTGGGCACGAGCTTGAAATCCCAATTTCAGCCCTCAAAACATCTCATATGTTCCGCGACGTTTCGAAAAATGTCTTCGGTGCCTCAACTCTAAACCGTTTAACTGAACTATCACGTAGTTATCAAAACGTGTATGTCCGATGTTCGCAACATCCACAAACGATGTTTGGGGTTCAGCACACTGAGCGGTGCATTAAGGACATAAGCTTTCTACTGTTCGCATAATCGCTACTTTCAACTTTCAACTATATTTTCTCTAGGAACATATCTAAACAGTGGAACTAAAGCGCGAGCTTACGACATAATTTGCAAAAGGTCTTTTGACTATGTTCAAGATAATCAAGTTCATCTTATGAACTCCCACTCGAATAGACATCCCTCTGGTCATCTAAGTGATTACATGATCCGAGTCAACTAGGCCGTGTCCGATCATCACGTGAGACGGACTAGTCATCATCGGTGAACATCTTCATGTTGATCGTATCTACTATACGACTCATGCTCGACCTTTCGGTCTCTGTGTTCCGAGGCCATGTCTGTACATGCTAGGCTCGTCTAGTTAACCCTAAGTGTATTGTGTGTGTTCCGAGGCCATGTCTGTACATGCTAGGATCGTCAACACCCGTTGTATGTGAACGTAAGAATCCATCACACCCGATCATCACGTGGTGCTTAGAAGCGACGAACTTTTGGCAACGGTGCACAGTTAGGGGAGAACACTTCTTGAAATTGTTGTAAGGGATCATCTTATTTACTACCGTCGTTCTAAGTAAATAAGATGCATAAACATAATAAACATCACATGCAATTATATAGTAGTGACATGATATGGCCAATATCATATAGCTCCATTGATCTCCATCTTCGGGGCTCCATGATCATCATCGTCACCGGCATGACACCATGATCTCCATCATCATGATCTCCATCATCGTGTCTTCATGAAGTTGTCTCGCCAACTATTACTTCTACTACTATGGCTACCGTTAGCAATAAAGTAAAGTAATTACATGGCGTTGTTTAATGACACGCAGGTCATACAATAAATAAAGACAACTCCTATGGCTCCTGCCGGTTGTCATACTCATCGACATGCAAGTCGTGAATCCTATTACAAGAACATGATCAATCTCATACATCACATATCATTCATCACATTCTTCTTGGCCATATCACATCACATAGCATACCCCGCAAAAACAAGTTAGACGTCCTCTAATTGTTGTTTGCATGTTTTACGTGGCTGCTATGGGTTTCTAGCAAGAACGTTTCTTACCTCGCAAAACCACAACGTGATATGCCAATTGCTATTCACCCTTCATAAGGACCCTTTTCATCGAATCCGTTCCGACTAAAGTGGGAGAGATCGGCACCCGCTAGCCACCTTATGCACCAAGTGCATGTCGGTCAGTGGAACCTGTCTCACGTAAGAGCACGCGTGTAAGGTCGGTCCGGCCGCTTCATCCCACAATACCGTCGAAACAAGATTGGACTAGTAACGGTAAGCATATTGAACATCATCAACGCCCACAACTACTTTGTGTTCTACTCGTGCAAAGAATCTACGCAATAGACCTAGCTCATGATGCCACTGTTGGGGAACGTAGCAGAAATTCAAAATTTTCCTACGTGTCACCAAGATCTATCTATGGAGAAACTAGCAACGAGGGAAGGAGAGTGCATCTACATACCCTTGTAGATCGCTAAGCGGAAGCGTTCAAGAGAACGGGGTTGAAGGAGTCGTGCATTCGTGATCCAAATCACCGGAGATCCTAGTGCCGAACGGACGGCACCTCCGCGTTCAACACACGTACAGCCCGGTGACGTCTCCCACACCTTGATCCAGCAAGGAGAGAGGGAGAGGTTGAGGAAGACTCCATCCAATAGCAGCACAACGGCGTGGTGGTGGTGGAGGAGCGTGGCAATCCCGCAGGGCTTCGCCAAGCACTGCAGAAGAGGAGAAGAACTTGGGAGAGAGGGAGGGGCTGCACCAAAGGCAAAAGGTGTGTTTGAGAGGCCCTCCTACCCCACTATATATAGGGATCCCAAGGGGGTGCGCCAGCCCCTAGGAGATCCAATCTCCAAGGGGCGGCCAGGAGGAGTCCTTCTCCCAAGGCACCTAGGAGGTGCCTTCCCTTATGGGAATCTTCCTTTAGGGTTTCCCCTTCACCCTAGGCGCATGGGCCCTAGGGGAAGTGGCGCCCAGCCCACTTTGGGCTGGATCCTTCTCATCTCAGCCCATGGGACCCTCCGGGATAGGTGGCCCCACCCGGTGCACCCTCGGACCCTTCCGGTGGTCCCGGTACAATACCGATGACCCCGAAACTTGTCCCGATGGCCGAAATAGGACTTCCTATATATAAATCTTTACCTCCGGACCATTCCGGAACTCCTCGCGACGTCTGGGATCTCATCCGGGACTCCGAACAACATTCGGTAACCACATACAAGCTTCCTATATAACCCTAGCGTCATCGAACCTTAAGTGTGTAGACCCTACGGGTTCGGGAGACAAGCAGACATGACCGAGACTTTCTCCGGTCAATAACCAACAGCGGGATCTGGATACCCATGTTGGCTCCCACATGTTCCACGATGATCTCATCGGATGAACCACGATGTCATGGACTCAATCGATCCCGTATACAATTCCCTTTGTCTAGCTGTTTTGTACTTGCCGAGATTCGATCGTCGGTATCCCGTACCTTGTTCAATCTCGTTACGGCAAGTCTCTTTACTCGTTCCGTAACACATCATCCCGTGATCAACCCCTTGGTCACATTGTGCACATTATGATGATGTCTTACCGAGTGGGCCCAGAGATACCTCTCCGTTTACACGGAGTGACAAATCGATCTCGATTCGTGCCAACCCAATGCACACTTTCGGAGATACCGTAATGCACCTTTATAGTCACCCAGATTACGTTGTGACGTTTGGTACACCCAAATCATTCCTACGGTATCCGGAGTTGCACAATCTCATGGTCTAAGGAAATGATACTTGACATTAGAAAAGCTTTAGCATACGAACTACGCATCTTTGTGCTAGGCTTAGGATTGGGTCTTGTCCATCACATCATTCTACTAATGATGTGATCCCGTTATCAATGACATCCAATGTCCATGGTTAGGAAACCGTAACCATCTATTGATCAACGAGCTAGCCAATAGAGGCTTGCTAGGGACATGGTGTTGTCTATGCATCCACACATGTATTTGAGTTTCCTATCAATACAATTATAGCATGGATAATAAACGATTATCATGAACAAGGAAATATAATAATAATAACTAATTTATTATTGTCTCTAGGGCATATTTCCAACAGTCTCCCACTTGCACTAGAGTCAATAATCTAGTTCACATCGTCATGTGATTAACAGCGATAGGTCACATCGCCATGTGACCAACACCCAAAGAGTTTACTAGTGTCTCAGAACTAGTTCACATCATCATGTGATTTAGACTCAATGAGTTACGAGGTTTGATCATGTTTACGCTTGTGAGAGAGGTTTTAGTCAACGGGTTTTAGTCAACGGGTCTGAACCTTTCAGATCCGTGTGTGCTTTGCAATTCTCTATGTCATATTGTAAATGCTGCTTCCACGCTCCACTTGGATCTATTCCAAATGGTTGCTCCACTATACGTATCCGGTTTGCTACTCAGAGTCACTCGGATAGGTGTTAAAGCTTGCATCGACGTAACCCTTTACGCCAAACTCTTTATCACCTCCATAATCGAGAAACATGTCCTTATTCGCGACGGAAGTTGTCGGGTGAACCAAACATAACTTCCAATGTTAGAGAGCCCGTAGAATGGGCATATGTGCCTGGCACTATTCCTTGGAAGGAAGTGTTGCTATGGCTAATTCTGTTTGGGTCTATCCCCAAACTGCGGATTGTGTCCTGATATAGCAGGTTTAAATCGCTACCGCCGTCCATCAGGACTTGTGCAAATTGGAGTCCGTCAATTATAGGATCTAATATCAAAGCAGTCCATCCTGCGTTCCGGATAATTTCTGGGTAGTCCTGATGGTCGAAGGTGATTGGTTTTGACAACCAGTGTTGGGACTCCACTGGGGTAGACTGTGTGGCGCGTAGTTCAATGGGCGCCGCTCTATTTTCCCTTTGGTTACTTGAAGTAAGTTTACTGTTTTGACCTCTTGTGGGAAATTCTTTTGTTTTCCGGGGCTCTGCTTGTGGTGCTCGTCATCATCCTCACTTGGTGTGTCGAGCCCCTTGTGTTCGGCGTTGAGTCTGCCGGACTGCTTGAAGACCCAACAAGCTCTGTGGCTATGGTTTGCAGGCTTTCCCGGGAGTGTTGTGGATTTGGCATATCTTGTCCAAGATTTTGTTTAAGTTGGATAGCTCGTCGCTATTATCCTTAAGGGGCAGTTTTTTATTGTTCTGCCGTGAGATTTTGAATCCGGCGTTGACTGCCGCGCTCTTTGGACTGTTCTCCTTAATCCGGCGATGGTCCTTGCTGCGTCGTGGTTTCCCATTCCCATCCCTGACTTCGGATGTACTTGAGTCGCTGGTACTGCATCTTGCTAGCCAACTATCCTCTCCCGGGCAAAAGCGGGTCATGAGGCTTGTCAATGTGGCCATTGTTCTTGGCTTTTCCTGGCCGAGGTGTCTGGCGAGCCATTCGTCTCGGACGTTGTGTTTGAAAGCTGCTAAGGCTTCGGCGTCCGGACAGTCGACTATTTGGTTCTTTTTGGTGAGGAACCTATTCCAGAATTTTCGGGCTGACTCTCCGGGCTGTTGGGTTATGTGACTTAAATCATCTCAAGGTCCGAGGTCGGACATATGTTCCTTGGAAATTGGCCCGAAAAGCATCCTCAAGCTCTTCCCAACTACCGAGTGTTTTCGGGGAGGCTTTTAAGCCAATGCCGGGCTGGCCCTTTGATCTTGAGGGGTAGGTATTTTATGGCGTGGAGATCATCTCCTCTGGCCATGTGTATGTGGAGGATATAATCCTCAATCCAGACTCCTGTGGTCCGTTCCGTCAGATGCCTCTATGTTTACGGGCTTGAATCACTGGAAATTCATGATCCAAAGACCTCATCGGTGAAACATAGGGGTGTCGCCCCTATATTTGGGTGTGCCGTGATGTTCGGATACTTGACGTGTTGTATTGCTCGCTAGAGCTTGTTTCCTTGGCCCATAGATAGATCTAACTGGGCCATCCTTTTGGTGCGAATCCTTATGCGGATCGCGTGCCGGCTTGTGTGCGGCGCCGCTTGCCGCTCTATGCTTGCCATGTGGTCGTCTATCCGACCGGGCGGCCTCTTTGTTCTTTGATCGTGGGGGCTCTAAGGCCTCCTCGTCGAATTCGGGTAGTAGCTTGCGCTTTGGGTAGCTCTTTGCTTGGCGGCTGTCGCCATATTTGTCTGCGGTGTTTAGCACTTTACTCCATCTCATTCGGAGTGCGTCTTCCGCTGTTCTGAGCCTCTGTTTCTACTTTTTCAAGCTACGTGCAGTAGCGAGGAGCTCTTTGTGGAGGTTCTTTTGCTCCGATGATGTGTCCGGCGTGAGATCGTCTGTACTGTTATCTTTGTCGGGGACGGGTTGTTTGTCCAAGTTAGCTTGTTCGGATGGTTGCTCAATGGCATGTTCGTCGTAGGCCGGCTGACCCTGCTCTATGGCTGGATCTGTGTGGGCGCTGTCTTTGTCAAGGTGGGGTTTTGAGCGGCGCTTACACCGCCGTTTTAACTGCTTTCCGAGGGAATTATCTTTCGCAGCGTCCCGTTGTTCCTCGCTATCGCTTCCCTTAGGTGTGTCCACCATATATAAGTCGTAGGTTGAGGTGGCTTTCCAGTGCCCTGTGGGCGCTGCTTCTTGGTTATCTTCGGCATCGTCGTCCATACCGTCGATGTCTTCGGAGTCGAAGTTGAGCACGTCGATTAAGTCATCGACAGTAGCTACGAAGTGGGTGGTGGGTGGGCGTTGAATTTCTTCGTCGTCCGAATCCCAACGTTCCTGGCCGTAGTTCGGCCAGGGCTCTCCTGACAAAGAGAGAGACTTTAATGAGTTCAGGATATCGCCGAAGGGCGAGTGCTGAAAGATGTCCGCGGCGGTATACTCCATAACCGGCACCCAGTCGGATTCGACTGGCAGGGGCGCGGGAGGTTCGGAGTCCGGAGAGGAGTCCGGCACCTAGGAGTCACGAGCTTCGCAAAGGACAGGGATGGTGTTCGGATCGATCGCCGTAGAGATCTAAGCCCCCGAGGTGGTGTCCAACCAACCGTCCTCGATCGGCGAAATCGGCTCCGAATTAATGGTCGGAGCGGACACTGATGCGGCCTCCAGGGCACTGTTCGGCGGCAAAGCTAGATCATACCCCTCGAGACAGTGCGGCGCGCTCGGTTGCGGCTCGAATCTGTCGAAGATCAAGTCTCCGCAGACGTCGGCCGTGTAGTTCAAGCTTCCAAATCTGACTGATGGCTGTGGGGCGTAGCTTTCGATCTGCTCCAGATGGCCTAGCGAATTGGCCCGCAGTGCAAAGCCGCCGAATACGAAGATCTGTCTGGGGAGAAAAGTCTCACCCTGGACCGCGTCGTTGTTGATGAGTGAAGGAGCCATTGGGCCTAGAGGTGACGACAGAGGAACTCTCAATGAAAGCACCAATGTCGTGTCAAAACCGCGGATCTCGGTAGGGGTCCCGAACTGTGCGTCTAGGCGTATGGTAACAGGAGACAAGGGACACGATGTTTTTACCCAGGTTCGGGCCCTCTCGATGGAGGTAATACCCTACTCCGCTTGATTAATATTGATGATATGGGTAGTACAAGAGTAGATCTACCACGAGATCGAGAGGCTAAACCCTAGAAGCTAGCCTATGGTATGATTGTTGTTCGTCCTATGGACTAAAACCCTTCGGTTTATATAGACACCAAATAGGGTTAGGGTTACACAGAGTCGGTTACAATGGTAGGAAATCTACATATCCGTATCGCCAAGCTTGCCTTCCACGCCAAGGAAAGTCCTATCCGGACACGGGACGGAGTCTTCAATCTTGTATCTTCATAGTCCAGGAGTCCGGCCAAAGATGATAGTTCGGCTATCCGGACACCCCCTAGTCCAGGACTCCCTCAATTGTCTTGGGGCACAAGATCTCCGAGAGAGGTATTGAAGTTGATAAAGCCAAAGTTGATGCTATTGAAAAGATGCCATGTCCCAAGGACATAAAACGTATAAGAAGTTTCCTTGGTCACGCCGGTTTTTATAGGAGGTTCATTAAGGACTTTTCTAAAATCTCTAGGCCTCTGACTAATTTATTGCAAAAATATATTCCTTTTGTCTTTGATGACGATTGCGTAGAAGCATTTGAAATAATTAAGAAAGCTTTGATCACTGCACCTATTGTCCAGCCACCTGATTGGAATTTACCTTTTGAAATTACATGCGATGCTAGTGATTATGCTGTAGGTGCTGTTCTAGGGCAAAGAGTTGATAAGAAATTGAATGTTATCCAGTATGCTAGTAAGACTCTTGATACTGCCCAAAGAAATTATGCTACTACTGAAAAAGAGGTTTTAGCAATTGTGTTTGCATGTGTAAGTTTAGACCTTATATTGTTGATTCCAAAGTTACTATTCACACTGATCACGCTACTATTAAATATCTTATGGAAAAGAAAGATGCTAAGCCTAGGCTCATTAGATGGGTTCCCTTGCTCCAAGAATTTGATTTACACATTATTGATAGAAAGGGAGCTGAGAACCCCGTTGCAGATAACTTGTCTAGCTTAGAGAATGTTCTTGATGACCCACTGCCTATTGATGATAGATTTCCTGATGAACAATTAGCGGTCATTAATGCTTCTCGTACTGCTCCTTAGTATGCTGATTATGCTAATTATATTGTTGCTAAATTTATACCGCCTAGTTTCACATACCAGCAAAAGAAAAAGTTCTTTTATGATTTAAGACATTACTTTTGGGATGACCCACACCTTTATAAAGAAGGAGTAGATGGTGTTATTAGACGTTGTGTGCCTGAGCATGAACAGGAACAGATTCTACGCAAGTGTCACTCTGAATCTTATGGAGGACACCATGTTGGAGATAGAACTGCACACAAGGTACTACAATCTGGTTATTATTGGCCTACTCTCTTCAAAGATGCTCGTAAGTTTGTCTTATCTTGTGATGAATGCCAAAGAGTAGGTAAAATTAGTAGACGTCAAGAAATGCCTATGAATTATCTCTTGTTATTGAACTGTTTGATGTTTGGGGCTTTGATTATACGGGACCTTTTCCTGCCTCCAATGGTTATACACATATTTTAGTTGATGTTGATTATGTTACTAAGTGGGTAGAAGTTATTCCAACTAGTAGTGCTGATCATAACACTTCTATTAAAATGCTTAAAGAAGTTATTTTTCTGAGGTTTGGAGTCCTTAGATATCTTATGACTGATGGTGGTTCACATTTTATTCATGGTGCTTTCCGTAAGATGCTTGCTAAGTATGATGTCAATCATAGAATCGCATCTCCTTATCATCCATGATCTAGTGGTCAAGTAGAGTTGAGCAATAGAGAGCTCAAATTAATTTTGCAAAAGATTGTGAATAGATCTAGAAAGAATTGGTCCAAAAAACTTGATGATGCACTATGGGCCTATAGAACTGCATACAAAAATCCTATGGGTATGTCTCCATATAAGATGGTTTATGGAAAAGCGTGTCATTTATCTCTTGAACTTGAACATAAAGCATATTGGGCTATTAAAGAGCTCAACTATGACTTCAAACTTCTTTGGTGAGAAGAGGTTGTTTGATATTAGCTCACTTGATGAATGGAGAACCCAAGCATATGAGAATGCCAAGCTATTCAAAGAAAAAGTCAAACGCTGGCATGATAAGAGGATACAAAAGCGTGAGTTTAATGTAGGAGACTATGTATTATTATTCAACTCTCGTTTAAGATTTTTTGCAGGAAAACTTCTCTCTAATGGGAAGGTCCCTACGTTATAGAGGAGGTCTATCGTTCTGGTGCCATAAAAATCAACAACTTCGAAGGCACAAGTCCAGGGGTGGTAAACGGTCAAAGAATTAAACACTATATTTCAGGTAATATTATCAATGTTGAAATTAATATTATTGAATTATTGAAACCGTAACCCCTGAGGAATACAAAAGGGACACTTTCCAGAATGTTCCAGACTCCAAAAAGGAATAGGTATGTAGTACGGTAAGTAAACCGACTCCAAAATAACTCCAATGGCAATTTTTATCAGTTCTGGAATAATTAAGAATTTTAGGAAGAAAGAAGTAGTCCGAAAGGGACACAAGGCCTCCACAAGAGTGGAGGGTGCCCCCCCCCTGCTGGGCGCGCCCCCCTGTCTCGTGGGCATCTTGTGTGCCTCCCGGACTCCATTTTCTTGCACGTTACGTAATTTGGTCGGTAAAAAATCATTATATATACTCCCGAAGGTTTTGACCACCGTATCACGCAAATATCCTATGTTTTTGTTTCGAGCTGTGTCGGGTGGTAGGTACGACATATGCCAATGGGTGGCTTATCATTGTGGGAGCCAATAAGACATCACCGGTGCCTCGAAACGGGATAAGGCGAAGACATGCACGCCGGTGAATCTT
Organism: Aegilops bicornis; assembly: GCA_021605145.1. Taxonomy (NCBI): domain Eukaryota; kingdom Viridiplantae; phylum Streptophyta; class Magnoliopsida; order Poales; family Poaceae; genus Aegilops; species Aegilops bicornis. Next base: position 677,093,785 of record CM038671.1, read on the forward strand.
ACCCAGGTTCGGGGCTCTCCGTGGAGATAACACCCTTAGTCCTGCTCTGCGGGGTCTCCGCATGATCAGTAGATCAACAAGTAGCTACAAGAGGCTCCTTGAGCTGTTTGGCGACAGGAGGAAGAAGGGGCAGGGCTAGCTCTCTTCTCCTCTCAAAGTTGTGTCTAAAACTATCAAAGTCCAACCCTTTGCATGGGTGCCCTGGGGGGTTTATATAGGCCTACCCCCTAGGGGTACAATGGTAATCCGGCTGGGCGCGGGCCCAGCCGTCAGCGTCTATGTTCGCTGGCTTCTCCGTCGACTGTTGGGGCCCGCCGACTGGTGGGTCCCACCGGCTGCCGGCCTCCTGGTAGACAGGTAGGTCCCACCGCTTGGGGGTCTTGTCGGGGGATGGTTACTGTCGCCTCACCCTTGATGACGAGGGCTTCGTTGAGGTAAGCATGGCTCTGATGCGCCGCCTTGGCGCTCACCGTAGCCTTACCTCGTCTTGTCTCCTTAATGGTGCACATTCTTCGAGGGAGGAAGCGAGCCGGCTGGGGAGAGCCGGCTACGTCCCCGGCCGACTAGGGGAAGCGTGGCCGCCTTCGGGTGTCTCTCTGACTGAAGGGGCCCGCCGCCTGCGGGCCGTACTGACAGCCTGCCATGGGTGATGTCATGGTCAGCATGGCAACAGTGCCACGCCGGACGGGTCATGGCTGCCCCGTACGGCGTACTGTAGCCATGCGTATTTCGGGATTCGGGGGCGGCATGTTTCACTGTTGCCACGCCCCGTCCCATCGCCATTATGTTGGTGCAAACTTTGAGGGCACGATCTGGGCCGCCTATTGGGGGGCCGGCTTCTTGGAGTCGGTCATGTTGCGGCCGGCTTTCTTGGAGTCGGCCATGTAGTGGCCGGCTTTCTGGAGTCGGCCCTCCTACGGCTTTCTTTATGAGGATTCTAGGGCCGGGCCGCCTTCCGGTAGTCGGCTGATGGGGTAGCCGGCCGGGGGAAGGCGGCCCCGTGTCTTGGGTGCTCGAAGGTTTGATCGGCCCATTATTTTTTGAAGAGCCAGGGGGATCCGGCTAGGCTACCCATGGTCTTTTACTCCGACAGTAGTCCCCGAAGCTGGTTGCGCTTCGTGGCTGAGAAGGGAACTAGAAGCTCAATCAGCTTCCTATCCCGAAGAGCCGGCAGTTAGGAGCTAGCTTCACTCATGCTTGCCTTCTCGGCGAAGACTCTTCGAAATCTGAACGCGGGAACCAACTGGCGCGCTAGCCAGGCTGCTGGCTGGCCGCCCGCCGCTTGCGCGCCATGTGGCACCCTTCGGCTGGAAGGGGCCTGCCAGCCCACGCGCGTGACGGGACGCTGCTACAGGCCGGGGGCAGCCACTATCACGCCTCGGCCCAAGCGCGGCTCCTTTGTGGCCCGAACTGGCTGCTGGCCTTCCAGCGGCGGTTTCCGCACGCCGTTAAGGCGGATAATCGCGGGACGTTGGGGAGTAGGCGCAATTAATCCCACGTCCCCCACACCTAGCCTCCTCGGCTTCGCCGCGCGAGGCTATAAGTAGGGGGAGGAGGGAGAGCGGCAGACGCTCGCACGCTCGCCCTCGCTCCACCACTCTATTCTTCTTCCTTCTCTCCATCACCGCAATAGCTCTTCACCGCGCCATCGCTCCGCCATTCTTCTTGGCGCGCCGCAGCCTTGCCGCTGCTGAATCGAGCGCTCTCTGCTACCTATTGAGCACTGCGTTGGATTTCCCCGAAGAGGAGAGGATGATGCAGTAAAGTAGCGTAAGTATTTCCCTCAGTTTTTGAGAACCAAGGTATCAATCCAGTAGGAGACCACGTACAGGTCCCTCGTACCTACACAAAACGATAGCAACTCGCAACCAACGCTTAGGGGTTGTCAATCCCTTCACGGTCACTTACGAGAGTGAGATCTGGTAGAGATAATATTTTTGGTATTTTGGATAGATAGATGCAAAGTAAAAAAGTAAAGGCAAAGTAAAAACAAAGCAAGTAAATAAAGTGATATAGATTGATATGATGAGAATAGACTCGGGGGCCATAGGTTTCACTAGTGGCTTCTCTCAAGAGCATAAGTATTCTACGGTGGGTGAACAAATTACTGTTGTGCAATTGACAGAATTGAGCATAGTTATGAGTATATATATGCAATGATCATGTATATAGGAATCACGTCCAAAACAAGTAGATCGAAACGATTCTGCATCTACTACTATTACTCCACTCATCGACCGCTATCTAGCATGCATCTAGAGTATTAAGTTAAAAACAGAGTAACGTCGTAAGCAAGATGACATGATGTAGAGGGATAAATTCATGCAATATGATAAAAACCCCATCTTGTTATCCTCGATGGCAACAATACAATACGTGCCTTGCAACTCTTTACATCCTTTGAGTAAGGTCACCTCAAGATTTAACCCAAAGCTAAGCACTAATCATATTTCAAGAACTACCAATCTAGATGGCATTACCAAAATGGATAATTCGATGAGACTTGCTAAGATAACTCAATCATACATAAAAGAATTCAGAGAAGAATCAAATATTTTCCATAGATAATCTTTGGATCATAAACCCACAAGTCATCGGTCTCAACAAACACACCGCAAAAAGAAGATTACATCGAATAGATCTCCACGAGAGAGGGGAGAACATTGTATTGAGATCCAAAAAGAGAGAAGAAGCCATCTAGCTACTAGCTATGGACCTGAAGGTCTAAAGTAAACTACTCACACTTCATCGGAGGGCTACGGTGATGATGTAGAAGCCCTCCCAGTGTATGCCCCTCCGTGAGCTCCTAACAGGCCCCAAGATGGGATCTCGTGGATCTGAGAAGGCTGCGGTGAAATTAGGTTTTGGCTCCTGTTACGATCGTTCGGGATCGTGAGGTATATATAGGAGGAAGGAGTGCGTCGGTGGAGCTCGAGGGGCCCACGAGGTAGGGGGCGCGCCTGTGGGGCGCCTCCACCTCGTGACCTCCTCGGAGACTTTTTGGAGTAGGGTCCAAGTCTCCTGGATCATGTTCGGTTGGAAAATCACGATCCCGAAGGTTTCATTCCGTTTGGACTCCGTTTGATATTATGTTTCTTCGAAATACTGAAAAAGGGAAAAAACAGCAATTCTAGGCTGGGCCTCCGGTTAATAGGTTAGTCCCAAAAGTAATATAAAAGTGGAAAATAAAGCCCAATATAGTCCAAAACAGTAGATAAAGTAGCATGGAGCAATCAAAAATTATAGATACGTTGGAGACGTATCAGGTATCCCCAAGCTTAATTCCTGCTCGTCCTCGAGTAGGTAAATGATAAATAAGAATTTTTGATGCGGAGTGATACTTTGGCATAATTTCAATGTAAATCTTCTTAATTGTGATATGAATATTCAGATCCGAAAGATTCAAGACAAAAGTTCATATTGACATAAAAATAATAATACTTCAAGCATACTAATCAAAGCAATCATGTCTTCTCAAAATAACATGGCAAAAGAAAGTTCATCCCTACAAAATCATATAGTAAGGCTATGCTTCATTTTCGTCACACAAAGATGTTCCCAACTTATATACCCCCGATGACAAGCCAAGCAATTGTTTCATACTTAAATAATCTCAAACTTTTTCAGCCTTCACGCAATACATGAGCGTGATCCATGGATATAGCACTATGGGTGGAATAGAATATGATGATGGGGATTGTGTGGAGAAGAATGACGACCCACAAGTATAGGGGATCTATCGTAGTCCTTTCGATAAGTAAGAGTGTTGAACCCAACGAGGAGCAGAAGGAAATGATAAGCGGTTTTCAGCAAGGTATTCTCTGCAAGTAACGAAATAAGTGGTAACAGATAGTTTTGTGATAAGGTAAATTGTAAAGAGCAACAAGTAACAAAAGTAAATAAGGTGCAGCAAGGTGGCCCAATCCTTTTTTTAGCAAAGGACAAGCCTGGACAAACTCTTATAATAGGAAAAGCGCTCCCGAGGACACATGGGAATATCGTCAATCTAGTTTTCATCACGCTCATATGATTCGCGTTCGGTACTTTGATAATTTGATATGTGGGTGGACCGGTGCTTGGGTGTTGTTCTTACTTTAGCAAGCATCCCACTTATGATTAACCTCTATTGCAAGCATCCGCAACTACAACAAAAGTATTAAGGTAAACCTAACCATAGCATGAAACATGTGGATCCAAATCAGCCCCTTACGAGCGGCGCATAAACTAGGGTTTAAGCTTCACACTCTAGCAACCCATCATCTACTTATTACTTCCCAATGCCTTCCTCTAGGCCCAAATAATGGTGAAGTGTTACGTGAGTCGACGTTCACATAACACCACTAGAGGTTAGACAACATACATCTCATCAAAATATCGAATCTAATACCAAATTCACATGACTACTAATAGCAAGACTTCTCCCGTGTCCTCAGGAACAAACGTAACTACTCACAAAGCATATTCATGTTCATAATCAGAGAGATAATAATATGCATAAAGGATCTGAACATATGATATTCCACCAAGTAAACCAACTAGCATCAACTACAAGGAGTAATCAACACTACTAGCAACCTACTAGCACCAATCCCGGACTTGGAGACAAGAATTGGATACAAGAGATGAACTAGGGTTTGGAGATGAGATGGTGTGGTGAAGACGTTGATGGAGATTGCCCTCTCCCGATGAGAGGAGCGTTGGTGATGATGATGACGATGATTTCCCCCTCCCAGGGAAGTGTCCCTCGACAGAACAGCTCATGGGAGCCCTAGATTAGTTCTCACTCGTGGCGGCGGAGTCTCGTCCCGAAAGGTTGCTTATGATTTTTTTTCTCATCGAAAGAGCTCATATAGGAGAAGATGGGCGTCGGAGAGCCACCAGGGGGCCCACGAGGTAGGGGCGCGCCCAAGGGGGAGGGGTGCGCCCCCCATCCTCGTGAGCAGGGTGTGGGCCCCCTGGCCTTCATCTTTGGCGATGATTTTTCTTTATTTATTTTAAGATTTTCGGTGGAGTTTCAGGACTTTTGGAGTTGTGCAGAATAGGTCTCCAATATTTGCTCCTTTTCGGCCTGTAATTCCAAATGCCTAAGCATTCCCCCTCTTCATGGTAAACCTTGTAAAATAAGAGAGAATAGCCATAAGTAATATGACATAACGTGAAATAACAGCCCATAATGCAATAAATATCGATATAAAAGCATGATGCAAAATGGACGTATCAACTCCCCCAAGCTTAGACCTCGCTTGTCCTCAAGCGAAAAGCCGATAACAATAAATATGTCCTCATGTTTAGAAGTAGAGGCGTCGATAAAAATAAAATACGGACATGAAAGCATCATGATTATTTCATAACAGCAACATAAATAGATTTTGTCATATGATTACTTATGTTCAAGTGATGATCTTTTCACAATGCAAAAGTATGAATCAAAAACTTTATTGGGCACCAACAAAGTATAAGCTCAGTCATTGAAACAATTGCAATTTATCATAACATCGGAAAGAGTCTATGTCAGAGCTTAAAAGCAAGTCCACATACTCAACTATCACTTAGTCATTCATAATTGCTAACACTCACGCAATACTTGTGGTTACGGAGTTTTAACCGGACACAGAGAAAGATAAGGGCTTGTAGTTTTGCCCCACAACCTTTTACCTCAAGGGTAATGTCAACAATAATAAATCATGCTCCCCCACATCCAATTAGATATATATATATATATATATATCATGTTCTTTCCAACATGCTGAGCTTGCCAAAGGATAAAATGAAAAAGGAAAGGTGAAGATCACCGTGACTCTTGCATAAGGTAGAGGATAATAATAAAAGATAGGCCCTTCGCAGAGGGAAGCAGAGGTTGCCATGCGCTTTTATGGTTGGATGCACAAAATATTAATGCAAAAGAACGTCACTTTATATTGCCCCTTGTATGTGAACCTTTATTATGCAGTCCGTCGCTTTTATTAAGCGCCCACAACAAGTTCGTACAAAGCTTATTTCTCTGCACTAATAAGTCATGCATATTTAAAGAGCAATTTTTATTGCTTGCACCGATGACAACTTACTTGAAGGATCTTACTCAATCCATAGGTAGATATGGTGGACTCTCATGGCTAAACTGGTTTCAGGGTATTTGGAAGCACAAGCAGTATCTCTACTTGGTGCTGAGAATTTGGCTAGCATGAGGGGGAAAGGCAAGCTCAACAGGTTAGGAGATCCATGACAATATACTTTATCTCAGATATAAGAAAACATAACTCATTATGTTGTATTCCTTGTCCAACATCAACTCCTTAGCATGTCATATTTTAATGAGTGTTCCCAATCATAAAAGGTGTCAATGATGATATATCTATATGTGAAACCTCTCTCTCCTTATTACTTCCTATTAATTGCAACGATGACCAAAGCTATATTTGCCAACTCCCAACAACTTTTTAATCATCATACTCTTTCTATGTGAAGTCATTACTCTCAATAAGATCAATATGAACTCTTTGTTTCTTTTTATTCTTTTCTTCTTCTTTCTATTCAAGATCACGGCAAAGTAATCAAGCCCTTGACTCGTCACTAATTATATATAGCTTGCGGACTCGATTACAAAGAGAAATCATGAAGCAAAACTCAAAACTAGATCATGCCATGACTTTTATTCTACTAAATCAAGATACTACTAATAGGATCGAACTAAGAAAAACGGTAAAGATAGGAGTTGTGTTGGTGATACGATACCGGGGCACCTCCCCCAAGCTTGGCAGTTGCCAAGGGGAGTGCCCATACCCATGTGATTATGTCTCCTTCTTTGTTGTTGGCGGTCGAGGTTTTGTTGATGATGCAAGCTTGTCGTCCACCTTCCATGGCATAAGCTCACCCTCATAGAAGGATGGTCAAGTCTCCTGAATCCTCAGATCTGCAACGGAAATAGCTCGAAACGAAAACAGAGGATATTTGCGTGATACGGGAGTCAAAACCTTCGGGAAAATATATAATGAAGTTTTACCGACCGAAATGCGTATCGTGCAAGAAAACGGAGTCCAGAGGGCACACGAGGTGCTCACGAGGTAGGGGGCGCGCCCATGGGGGTAGGGCGCGCCCTCCACCCTTGTGGAGGCCTCGTGTCCTCCCTGGACTGCTACTTATTTTTCTATTTTTCTAAATATTCCAAAACGGAGAAATATTGCCTTAAAAACTGTTTTGGAGTCGGTTTACTTACCGTACCACATACTTATTCCCTTTCGGAGTCTGAAACGTTCCAGAAAGTGTCCCTTATGTATTCCTCCGGCGGTTTCAATAACATTGGTTTCAACATTTATGGGATTACCTGAGATATAGTGTTTGATTCTTTGACCGTTTACCACCTTCGGATTTGTGCCTTCGAAGTTGTTGATTTTTATGGCACCGGAACGATAGACCTCCTCGATAACGTAGGGACCTTACCATTTGGAGAGAAGTTTTCCTGCAAAAAATCTTAAACGGGAGTTGTATAGCAATACATAATCACCTACATTAAACTCACGCTTTTGTATCCTTTTGTCATGCCATCTTTTAACTTTTCTTTAAACAACTTGGCATTTTCATAAGCTTGGGTTCTCCATTCATCAAGTGAGCTAATATCAAATAACCTCTTCTCAGTGACAAGTTTGAAATCATAGTTGAGCTCTTTAATAGCCCAATATGCCTTATGTTCTAGTTCGAGAGGTAAATGACATGCTTTTCCATAAACCATTTTATACGGAGACATACCCATAGGATTCTTATATGCAGTTCTATAGGCCCATAATGCATCATCAAGTTTCTTGGACCAATTCTTTCTAGACCTATTAACAGTCTTTTGCAAAATTAATTTGAGCTCTCTATTACTCAATTCTACTTGACCACTAGATCATGCGGGTGATATGGAGATGCAATTCTATGATTAACGTCATATTTAGCAAGCATCTTACGGAAAGCACCATGAATAAAGTGTGAACCACCATTAGTCATTAAATATCTAGGGACTCCAAACCTCAGAAAAATAATTTCCATAAGCATTTTAATAGAAGTGTTATGATCAGCACTACTAGTTGGAATAGCTTCTACCCACTTAGTAACGTAATCAACAAAGAACTAAAATATGTGTATATCCATTAGAGGCAGGAAAAGGTCCCATATAATCAAAGCCCCAAACATCAAATGGTTCAATAACAAGTGAATAATTCATGGGCATTTCTTGACGTCTACTAATATTACCAATTCTTTGACATTCATCACAAGACAAAACAAACTTACGGGCATCCTTGAAGAGAGTAGGCCAATAAAAACCAGATTGCAATACCTTATGTGCAGTTCTATCTCCAGTGTGGTGTCCTCCATAAGCTTCGGAGTGACACTTGCGTAGGATTTGTTCCTGTTCATGCTCAGGTACACAACGTCTAATAACACCATCTACTCCTTCTTTATAAAGATGTGGATCATCCCAAAAGTAATGTCTCAAATCATAAAAGAACTTTTTCTTTTGTTGGTATGTGAAGCTAGGTGGTATAAATTTAGCAACAATATAATTAGCATAATCAGCATACCATGGAGTGCTACGAGAAGTGCTTATGACATTTAATTGTTCATCAAGAAAGCTATCATCAATAGGTAGTGGGTCATCAAGAACATTCTCTAACCTAGATAAGTTGTCTGCAACGGGGTTCTCAGCTCCTTTTCTATCAACAATATGCAAATCAAATTCTTGCAGCAAGAGAGCCCATCTAATAAGTCTAGGTTTATGTCGGTGTACTAGAGTAGGGGTACCCTAGTACCACCGAACTCGTGCACGGACAGTCGCAGCACCCCGTGGCAGGGCTGGCCTGGTGACCGCCAAGATCCTCAGCGGCTCCTTTGGAGCCATTCAAGGATGAAGTAATCAAGGCCCCGGCAAGAGGAGCTTGTCGGGAAGGCCACCCAAGGCACGAAGGAAACAAGACCCTAGCAAGAGGAGCTTGCCGGGAAGGCTTGGCGGGCGATAAGCTCCCGAGCGCGACAAGGACCTTGCCGCAGCAAGGCGCTTGCCGTGGCAGGGAACCTATCTTCATCTCCGCTCCAGCTCACCCGCCAACGTGTCGCCATGGGGCTTTCCCAAGCACGCGTGTCAATGGGCTGTGCAGCCAGCTGGGAGCGGCGATAAGCGGTGCTGACAAGCTACCATCGTGGCAAACGGAGGCGCACTTGACGGTCCCTCGTTATAATCGTTTCAGCGATCAGGATTTTGCATTTATTACTCTTGTCCCTTGCCGTCGAGTTAGGTATAGATCATCGTACATCGCATAAAGCGGTGTACCAACCTATGTTTTTACTATTTTACCCTTTTATACTTGCCACCTGTGGTGACCCCTTGTGCCTATAAAAGGAGGCCCGAGTGCAAAGTAGAAAGGGTTCGGTTCGGCTCCGGTTCAGTTCATCCAAGACCATACTCAGGCTAGGTTTTGTAAGCTCCCATTGCTCCCTAGCAAGAACACAATACAATCCACCAAGCAGCAGTAGGAGTATTATCTCTCCGGAGAGCTCCGAAGCTGGGTAAATCTGCTCGTGTGCATCGCCTCGATCCGCTCTTCGTGCATTCTCCGCCCCCCTCCGAACCACAAGGGACCAGGTCCCATAGGTGTTCGTGGGGCCACGATCGCCTTCCCGACATCTTTGGCGCGCTGTAGAAGCGTCGAGGCTGTGTGAATCTGATCCGGCGTTCACACGAGCGGCTTCTTCATCATCTTCGTCAACATGCCACCGAAGAAGAAGGCTTCGGCGGTAGCAGAGCCGTCCGCGTCGAACCCACCACCACCGGAGCTGATGAGTGGTGGGGAAGACGCTGGCGGAGGAACGGGCGTCGTCGAGAGAGCCCACGGCGCCACCAGGTCCAAGGACAAGGCGGCGCAAGCTTCGGCGACCGAATCCGCACCGCGTCCATCTCAGGAGGCGCGGGACCGACAGCATCATGATGCTCGCAGCACCATACGCTCGTTGGATCAAGGCCAAGCTGGAGGTTCCCGAGGCCCTCGAGACCCGCATGCACGCCGCCAAGATGCCCGAAGCGGAGTACGGTCGCTATGGATGCTGCTCCTCCTAACTTGGTTAGGAGTCCGAGCACATCCCGTTCCTCTCTCCGTACGGCTTTGCCACCTACCACTCCGGCGGAAGCCTTGGCGAGAGCTCAGCTACTTCTAGACTACCCTCCAACGGCTGACAAGGTCGACGAATGGATGGCCACAATCCAGAGTCTCATCGGCTTTGCCAACGGCGACGTTCCGCGGCAACCAACTGCGTCCTTGCCGCGGCGAGGCGACAAGGCACGAGCCGGTGGCGACGAGACCTGCGGGGGTGACACCACCATGCACTCCCCTTCCCGAAGGCCAAGATCACCAGCTCGTCGGATCCACATGGACAACGACTCCACCGCGTTGTCGGATCCACGAGCTCGCCGTGATCAGCGCCAAGTTCTTAAGGAACGGCAGCAAGAAGACGCTCGAACCCGCATCGAGCGCCGAAGAGAAGCGCGGCGTCAATCCGACTAGCGCGCTGGGCCCACTGTCGATATGCATGCGCCAGGGGAACCAGGTGACTTGTCAGACGCGTAGGTTGCCCTGCGTTCACCCGTGAGCTGCGGCAAGTCCAAAGGGCCCGACAAGAAAAACTTCAAGCCGACGCGCTGTAGAAGTATGATGGCAGGACACACCCATCGGATTTCCTCAGCATCTACACCATTGCGGTGCAAGCTGCAGGGGGACGAGACGACAAGATCCTCGCCAACTACTTCCCTCTGGTGCTCAAACCAAACGTCAGATCTTGGCTCATGCACTTGCCGGACAGTTCAATATCTTCTTGGGCAGATCTGTGCCATCAGTTTGTTGGCGCCTTCACAGGCGGCCACAAGCCTCATGGCCAGGAGAGTGACCTTCACCTGCTTGCCCAGAAGGAAGGAGAGTCCCTGCGCAAGTTCATCCAGAGGTTCAGTCGTGTGCACTACAACATCCCAGACGTCCACCCTGCCGCGGTGATCAGCGCGTTCCATCAGAATGTGCGGAACCGCAGGATGAGGGAGGAAATGGCGATGTGCAAAGTAAAAGACGTCAGCGAGCTCTACGCCCTGGCTGACAAGTGTGCACGCGCTGAGGAGGGAAGAAGACTCCCAGGAGAGAATGTGGGAGCGGAATCTGACAGTGAAGAGACCGCCCCGGCAAGGAAGAACCGGCGGCGGAACAACAGAAGGAAGAAGAACAAAGAGGTACTAGTTGTCGAGCAGTCCGGCAACGGAGGTGGCGCCAGCAAGGCTAAGGCTGGTGGCTCCGGCAAGGAGGTTGCCGCTGACACCGACTGCCAAGCTGGCGGACCGACAAGCGGGACAGCTCCAACAAGCAAGATCTTGCCAAGATTCACCGCACCAAGGGCCACGACCTCCAGAGCTGCAAGAAAGTCGAGAAGCTTGTTGAGCTACAAAGAGCTGAGTACGAGCGGCGAGACAAGGAGAAGGCCCAGGAGGGTGCTGGTGCAGTAAACAAAAAGAGACCCGGCCGGGGGGGGACGCCGCGGCAAAGCCAAGCAGCGGCAAGGAGACAGACCTCCCCGCGGCCGCGACAAGGACGAGGAAGACGATGATGATGACGAAGATATGGAGGAAGATGAAGTTGACGAGCAAGAGTTTCAGAAGGCAACAGAGGTTCTCTGCGTTGACGGAGGTGCTTCTCTGCATTCCTCGCACCGACAACTCAAGCAGTGGATGCGAGAGGTCAATGCAGCAGAACCATCCGTGGAGTCGCGCAAACCTCTGAAGTGGTCCAGCACGCCCATCATCTTTGACATTTATGCGATCAGGGTGCTTGCCGATGTTGGTCTCACCAACTATCCGTAACCTCAAGGTCACCAAGATGTTGGTTGACAGCGGGGCCGGCCTAAATCTGATCTCCTCTGCAGTGCTCCAGAAGCTTCAAATCCTCGACAACAGCTCAAGAAACCGGCACTTTCCAAGGAATCAACCCGAGGAGGAGCAAGCGAAGGGAAGATCACACCGCCAAAGGACATTTGGCAGCGAGCTCAACTTCGTAACCGAGAGGGTCACATTTGACGTTGCCGATTTCCCATTGCCCTACAATGGCATACTTGGCCGCCCAAAGACTCGCCAAGTTCATGGAAGCCTCTCATTATGCTTACAACCTACTCAAGATGCCCGGCCCGATAAGCGTCATTTCTGTCCATGGCGACAAGAAGGATGTGCTTATCTGCGCCGACAAGATTTACCGGGATGCAGCAGCTGCGACAGATAGCAAACCACTTGCCGTTGAAGCTCCCGGGGGGGAAGAAGAAGACTACCAAGTCCGGCAAGAACTCTGATGCCCACTCCGGCAAGCGCACCTCTTCGGAGTGCTGCGCTACCGTCGAGGACGCACCATCGAGCTCCACCGGCAAGTACAAGAAGATGATGGCAGCTCTGCCGAAGACCAAGAAGGTGCCCGCCAAGGAGGACGGCACTGGTGGTACCTTCACCATCGCCACGCTTGACCCTAAATAGGAAGGCGAGCTCGTTGCTTTTCTGCGGGCGAATGTCGATGTGTTTGCATGGCAACCATCTGACATCCCCGGTGTTCCCAGGAAAGTAATTGAGCACCACCTAGCTGTCTGTCCTCATGCGCGGCCCGTCAAGCAAAAAGTTAGGAAACAGGCAGTGGAGCGCCAAGAATTCATAGCAGAAGAGATCAAGAAGTTGGAAGCAGCAGGCCTTGTCAGAGGAATGCTCCATCCCACGTGGTTGGCCAATCCAGTAGTTGTACGCAAGGCGAATGGGAAATGGAGACTTTGTATCGACTTCACAGATGTTAATAAAGCTTGTCCCAAAGACCCATTTCCCTTGCCGCGTATAGATCAGATTGTTGACTCCACAGCTGGATGCGATCTGCTTTCATTTCTTGACGCATATTCTGGATATCATCAGATCTTCATGGCAGAAGAAGATGAAGAGAAAACCGCATTCATTACACCATGTGGCACATACTGTTTCATACGGATGCCTTTCGGTTTGAAGAATGCTGGTTCAACGTTTGCGAGAGTAGTCCATGATGCCTTTGAGCCACAAATACACAGAAATGTAGAAGCCTACATGGATGATATAGTGGTCAAGAGCAAGGACAAAGCAACTCTGGTCCAAGACCTAGATGAGACCTTTGCAAATCTGCGCAAGATCAACCTCAAGCTCAACCCCGAGAAGTGCGTGTTTGGAGTCCCTTCCGGCAAGCTTCTCGGGTTCTTCGTGTCTCAGAGGGGAATTGAAGCCAACCCCGACAAGATCAAAGCCATTGAGCAGATTGAAGCACCAAAGCGCGTCAAGGATGTAAGAAGGCTTGCCGGTTGCGTAGCTGCTCTCAGCAGGTTTATCTCTAAGTCAGCTGAGCGCCTCGCCATTTTTCAAAATTTTGAAAAAGGCAGGTCCAATGAAATGGACTCCCGAAGCGGAGGCTGCGCTGCAAGACTTAAAGAGGTACATGTCCTCCACTCCAATACTTGTCGCACCTAGGCCACAAGAGAAGTTGCTGCTGTACATAGCGGCAACCAATCAAGTGGTTAGTGCTGCGTTAGTAGCGGAGAGGGAGGCGGATGATGAGCCGGCAACCGAGGCAGATGCATCCAGCGACAAGCAGGGGGCTTCGCCGTCAAGCTCTGGTCCCGACAAGATACAGAAAAGGATGGTGCAGCGCCCGGTCTACTTTTTCAGTTCTCTTCTGCAGGGGGCTAGGTCAAGGTACTCTGGTGTGCAGAAGTTGCTTTTCGGCCTCCTCATGGCCTCGAGAAAGCTGCGCCATTACTTCCAAGCACATGAGATAACAGTTGTCACTCGCTTTCCGTTGAAGAGGATATTGCAAAATCCGTAAGCAAGGCAGGATTGTTGAGTGGGCATCGAACTGTCAAGCTTTGGCCTCAAGTTTGAAAGCACTTCAACTATCCAAACAGAGCATTGGCAGAGTTTATAGCAGAATGGACGCCAACGCAAGATGAAGAAATTCCAGAGACGAGCATTCCCGTCAAAGAAGCAAATAAAGAGTGGCTGATGTACTTTGATGATGCCTTCTCGCTGCAAAGGCGCCCGGTCTTGCGTGCTTATCGCACCCACCGGAGAGCACCTCAAGTACATAGTCCAGATGCACTTTCCCAAGGAACAAGCAACAAATAATACTATAGAGTATGAAGGTCTGCTTGCCGGCCTTAGAATTGCGGTGGACCTTGGGATCAAGAAGCTTATCGTCAGGGGTGACTCGCGGCTTGTCGTCCATCAAGTAAACAAAGATTATCAGAGTCCGTTGATGGAAGCCTATGTTGATGAAGTGAGAAAGCTAGAAGAGCACTTTGAAGGTCTGCAAATGGAACATGTTCCAAGAGCTCAAAATGATATTGCTGATGGCCTGTCAAAGTGTGCTGCACTCAAGTTACCTGTGGAACCAGGAATTTTTGTGCTCAAGCTGACTCAACCAACTGTAACACCATCAACAGGACAGAGCAAGAAGAAGAAGTTGGTTTCTGGTGACTACTTTCCGGCAGAGCTTCCTGAAGCCGCCACCAAGAAGGTCCCCAAAATCAACGCAAGTATCGCTGAGGAGCAGTCTGCTCCGACAAGCCCTAGGGTTTGTTTCGTTGAAGCAGACACTCCCGACAAGTTGTGCTCCGGCAAGCTTGCCGGGGATCATCAAGCTCCGGCAGAACCGCAGGTTCTTGCCGTGGAAGCTGATGTTCCCGCAGCGGCAGATGTGCCTTTAGTCCTTGTTGTCGATCCACAGGCTCCAGCATGGGCACAGCAGATCGTCCATTTCCTTCAGACAGGAGAACTTCCCGAAGAGCAGGAAGAAGCGGAAAGAGTAGCCCGGCAGTCAGCTATGTACCAGTTTGTTGACAACATCCTGCATGTAAGAAGACTCAACGGTGTGAAATTGAAGTGTATTTGCCGGGAAGATGGATGTAAACTGCTTGGCGAGATACACGGAGGCATATGTGGACACCACATTGGCGCAAGAGCACTTGCCGCAAGGCTTTCCGGCAAGGTTTCTTCCGCCGAAGCCCTCCAGATGCAACTGCACAAGTAACCAAGTGTGAAGCGTGCCAGTTCCATTCAAAACAGATACACCAACCAGCTCAAGCTCTCCAGACGATCCCTTTATCCTGGCCATTTTCGGTCTGGGGGCTCGACATTCTCGGCCCCATCCCCGAAGTCAGTCGGGGCTTTGAGTACTTGTACGCCGTGAATCGACAAGTTCACAAAGTGGCCGGAAGTGGAAGCAGTGAGGAAGGTGACAAGACAACAAGTCAAGTTCTTCAGTTAATTGTTTGCCGTTTTGGGATACCTAACCGGATTATCACCGACAACGGCACCCAATTCACGAGTCGCACCTTCATGCAATACGTCCAAGATCTTGGCGCCAAGGTCTGCTTTGCTTCTGTTGCTCACCCGAGAAGCAACGGTCAAGCAGAAAGGGCAAATGCTGAAGTGCTGCGAGGACTCAAGACCAGAACTTTCGGCTGTGCCGCGCAAGTGCGTAAGAAACTGGATTGAGGAGCTGCCGGTGGTTCTTTGGTCGATCAGACGACGCCAAATCGAGCCACCGCCGGACACCTTTTGCTCTAGTCTATGGAGCAGGCAGTTCTCCCCACGGAACTCAGATACGGATCGCCTCGAGTGCTCGCTTATGATGAGTTTGAGCAAGAGCAGCTGCGACAAGATGACGCGCTGCTCCTTGAGGAGGATCGCCTTCAAAGGCCAGACGAGCTGCTCGTTATCAGCAAGCTTTGCGCCGCTACCATAGCCGCAAAGTTAACGCCAGAAGCTTCGAGGAAGGCGACCTTGTTCTTCGGCGCGTTCAATCCGCCAAGAATTCCAACAAGTTGATGCCGAAGTGGGAAGGCCCTTATCAGGTGAAACGAGTCACTAGGCCTGGCGTTGTCCGCCTTGAGACCGAAGATGGCGTTCCGGTGAGCAACTCCTGGAATATAGAGCATCTTCGTAAGTTTTACCCATAAGGGCGCGGTCGCCGGAACCCATTCCGACAACCACCCTTTTGTACAAGTCTTGCCGCTGTTGCATGTAATCCTTTGTACAAAGCCGGGCGCAGACCCCGTGCATCAGTAAAGCTCATGTGTTGCGCACAATTTGTCAATACATGCTTTCATAATCTTAAATGCATGTGTTATCTAACATTTTGTGCAGCATCCACACCCGGTAAGCGATAACGAGCCACTAGGCTCCATAACTTTATTTTCTCTTCTTTCTTCTCAAAAGAGGGCAAGGTTCATCCACCCACAAGTTAACCGGGGGGGAAGGAGAAGATAAACGTGTGGGCCACCAAGTGTCGCTTGAGGAAGTACTTGCCGGGAAGAAAACAACAGAAAAGCTACGTTGTTAAGTTTAAGCAATCAGTTTTTAAATTTTCAAGTTATCTTCCTCGAACGATAATACTTTGTATGGAAAACCTGTGCGCGGAGGAACCAACTCGCGGCTAACTTGCGCCCTTACTTTGTTTCGAGTCCGCTCAACAACTTAAGCGTGCGGCAACTAGTTGCGACAAGGTTGCTTGTCGGAGGCAGCATCGCCAGCAGGCTGCTGACGTTCCGCACTCAGCGCTCGCGGCAAAGGTGTTTTGCACCGACAAGTCCCCTAAAAGCGTAGGGCATAAACATACAAGGGAAGAAATCAAGTAGAGGAAATAACATTGCATTCGATTGCCTAAGATAGAGTATATTACAAAATAAACTTGTCGCAGATCTAATAAGTTGTTCTAACTATGGTCTGCAGCGACAAGGGAAAGATAAACTTGGCGGCCTAGTCCACGCGATCGCCATCAACCCTCTTCACTTTGCTCACCCTGTCCACGATGGGTGCGACAAGGGCTTTGAGCGCTTCAACGTCAGCGCTTGGCGGCAGCGACTTGAGGACATTGGTGAAGTTGACGCCTGGATTGCGGAAGGCCACCTTCATCAGCACCTTCTGGAGGGCCCCGGCGCAGACTTGGCGCGACTCCTCAGCTAGCTGCTTTGGGATATCCTCTCGGAGCCGCTGGAGACACGTCAACACGCCCTTGAAGAACAGGCTGAGCTTGACGCTGGGTTGGAGGTTCTCGTCGGTGGAGTACCCAAGATCCACCATCCCCAGCTCCATCAGCTCATTATGAATGGCGGCGGCAGTGTCCACAAGACCTTCTGTCCAGTGCATTATGCTGTCTCTGAGATCATTCTGGGCAGTCGCGGCATTCGCCAACAGCTTCTCATTGGCCTTAATCTTCTCCAGCAGGCCCGTTTCCCGCTCCTTGGCGCCGTTCAGCGTCTCTGTCAGGGTGGTTAGTTTCAGCTCCAGATCCGCCTTGGAATCCTTGGCGGCGTCAAGCTCTTTGATATTTTCAGCGAAACGACCTTGCAACTCGCCGAGGGTGTAGGCGTCCTTCTCGCGCTCGCGCTTCAGCCCGGCGACCTCCTCGGCACTCTTCTGGAGGGTGGACTCCAGCTGAGCCACCCTCGTCTCCAATTCCTTCTTGGCGGTCTCGGCAGCCGCAGCGGCGTCCTTTGCTTCCTGGAGTGCCCCGCCAATCGATTGCTCGCGCGCGGCAAGATCTTCGTCGAAGCTGTCGAGGTTGATCTTCCGCCACGCCACCACCTTCTTGCGCTGGAGAGCTTCTCACGCAAGCCTCTGCTGCTCCTCGACCTCGGCCTTCTCCAAGATGAAGGCCAGGCGCCTCAGCAAGCTGCTCCCGCGCCTCTGCTATATCCCGGAGAGTTTCTTTGTTGGCGCGCCGGAGCTCTTCCGCGCGTTTCTCCAAGTCAGCTCCCACCCTCGCGACAAGTGCCTCCCTGGACTCCAGCTTGGCTTGTCGGGCGCGGTAGAGCGACAACAACCTCTTTAGCAGCTGCTCCTCCTCAGGCTCTCCGCTGCTGCTGCTCGGAGCATCGACCAGCGACAGCCCGGCGGAGGTGAGCAGCTCCGCGTCGAAGGTCTCCCCTTCGGCCGGTGCCCTGGAGCTTGATGCCCATGGGAGCTTGATAAAAACACCTTCGCCGGTCTTCAGATAGGCGCCGGGCTGGGGCTCTTCGGAGTCTGGTGCGGCATCGGTAGCGGGGGGATCAGCGGTCGGTGCAGCGCCTGGCGCTCCTGCGGCCTCAGGGCCGTCAGTGCGATCGCCGGACCCCTCCCCAGCCTCTGTGCCAGCAGCCTTTGCGGCCTCCTCGCCGGCGGACCCATCGGCGCCGGCCTCCTCCTCCATGTTGGCGGCGTCGTCATTGTTGCCGCGAGCGTCCTCCTCGCCGGCAGCCTCAGTCTCCATCGGCTCTCCGGCAGATGGATCTGACGATCAGAGAAAGAAAGAACCAGTCAAGCAAATGTTCGAAGAGAAGAACAGAAGAAAAGAGAACCCAAGGGAGATTTTCAAACAAGAAGATTACCTGCAATGGGATCTGTTGCCGCGGTCTCCACCACCGGAGGGTCGTCGGCGCTGCCCCTTGTCGGAGAAGCTCCCCTTGTCGGAGAAGCTCCCCTTGTCGGAGAGGCCTCCCTTGCCGGAGAGCGCTCCCTTGGCGGAGATTTCTCCCTTGGTGGTGTAGTTGAAGCAGACAGGACTTCAGGAGTGACTTCTGGGACCTCCTGATGAGGCTGCTCTGCTCCTACACAAATCAACAAGCCAGAAATCAGTGAAGAAGGAGCACCCAAGCACACCTAACCGTAAGAAATGGATCAAATACTTAAGCTGGGGGCTGTGCTGGGGGCTGCTCTGTTGAAGGGTTGCCGGATCCGGCAAGGGAGTCTCAGACGTGCCTCCTGTCGCCACAGGGGAATCATCTGAGACGACAACCACCGGGGTCTTGGCCCTCTTCGACGCCCTCTGAGCCAGCGTCCTACAGAAGGAAAGAGATCAGAATGAAGCAAATCAAGTACAAGACAAAGCAGTAAATTTAAGAATTACAAGTAGCAGCGGCAAGAACTTACTCTTCCTCTTCTTCCTCGGAGCTGAGGGCGGAGAAGTCAAATTCCACTCCGGTGCGACGAGATGGAGGAGTAGGCTCCCTCGGACGCTTGACGGGTGCGGGGGCCGTGGCTCCAGAAGGCCCCGCTCCCGTTCTTTGTGGCGGCGGGGAGGCGCTCAGCAAGTGCTTGCCGCGGTGGAGCGCGTCGGGCGGTGAGGCGGCTGTTGGGCCGTCTGCCGCCCCGCCACTTCTCCGGTCTTGCGGAGGCGTCTTCTTGGCGGGGCCGCGGGCTCCTCCCGCGGAAAGCTACTTGACGGCGGAGGGGAGGCGACCCCGGCAGGCTCATCCGGATCGGCGTCGGGCTCGGCCTGCTCCTCCTCACCAGCGAGCTCTTCTCGGTCGGCAAGACTTGCCGCCTCGGCTGTTTCCGCCTCCTCGACGGTGAACCCAAACACGCCGACGGCGGCAACTTCTGCCGCCTCCTCCAACCTTGTGGCGATGCGCGCCATCTCTTGCTCGGTGGTGTCGCGGGTGAGCCGTTTCTGCTCGTCGGCACGGATTGGCACTTCTTCCAAGTCGTCGAAGAACTGCTGCACGACGTCGTCGGCGGGCTCCTGCCAGGTTGGAACGATTCCATGGGAATCGCACAATGGCATCATCGCGCGGATGCGGTCAAGCGACGAGTTGT
Source organism: Aegilops bicornis (assembly GCA_021605145.1). Classification (NCBI taxonomy): domain Eukaryota; kingdom Viridiplantae; phylum Streptophyta; class Magnoliopsida; order Poales; family Poaceae; genus Aegilops; species Aegilops bicornis. The sequence continues at coordinate 677,113,412 of CM038671.1, forward strand.
TGCACAAGGGCACGACTCCCCTCGACAACATAAACCACTCGGGGTGATCTGCATCAGGCTTGAACAGCTCCCGCAGCATGCCGTCAAGCTCCAAGACAGTAAAATTCCAGTTCAAACCCGGGCGCAACCTCATGATGTCCGCCGCGTTTTGGAACTCCCAAGCAGGCCTCCCCCTCTCCTGCAAGGGCGCAATGCAGCGGCGAAGGAAGTCCGCGCCAACTGCTCCTATGGTAAGCCCGGCGTGTCTGAGGCGCAAGATCCTAGTCACGGCAATCTTCAACTTGGCATCCTCCGGCGCCAAGTTGCTCCAATCATTGCCACGCACTATGGGAGTTTGGCGCAGGGCGGTAAAAGGTTGTGGCTCCTCCTCTAAGATCCAACACCAGTCAGCTCTCCACTCCTCCCACTTGCTGCACAGCTCTCCATCAAGATACACTTCCTTCTTGCCGATCCTAGAGGTCCATGCAATTCCTCCGGCAAGCGGCTCTCCTCTCTCTACACGGGGCGTGAAGTAATGGCGGAAGAGTGCGACATTTGGGTGGACCCCGACAAAGTTCTCGCAGAGGTGTGCGAAAACGGCCATGGTGAGGACGGCGTTGGGGGTGAAATCAAGGAGGCGGAGGCCATATGTGTTCATGGCATCACAGAAGAATTCAGAAAAGGGCGGGCAGAGCCCGCAGTGGAAGAAAAGCGCGAAGAAAGGGTACCCGATGGAAACTTTCTCGGATGTGGCGGCGGAGATGACCCTCGTCTGTGGGTGCGCCTGTCTCCGTCGACCGTAAAAGGTAATACAGCTCGCAGCTCCTTCCTGTCAAGCGAGGGATCAAGAGGGCCGCTCCTTCCGGCCATGAAGGCCGCTGCGCCTCGGCCGATTTCACCCCTTTGCCCTTGTCGGCTTTCGGAGCCATGGCGGAGGTGGTGGAGGAGGTCGACGGCGTTGGTGGTGCCGGTGGCAATGGGGAAGGGGCGGAGCGTCGCTCTCTTTGGGCTCGAGAAGAAGGGGAGGTGCGGCGGTGGTTTCTGATGTGACAGCAATGGGCAAGTGGGCGTTCTGCCCCTGTTCCCCCTGCTTATAAGGAGGGGGAGGAGGCAGGCGTTCCGATTTTCCCATTAAAGAAAGCCCCCATGATCTCTCCCACGACGCCACGTCCGGAACGTGCCGTTCATGGAGGACGTGGTGGGTCCGAAGCAAATAACTGCGTGATCCGGGCCGCGCATGCCCGTGCACTGTTTTGGGCCTGGCCCAACAGAGCTTGGCGCCGTGTGTGGCCCAGCCGGGCTCTGGGGTGTACTAGAGTAGGGGTACCCTAGTACCACCGAACTCGTGCACGGACAATGCAGCACCCGTGGCGAGGCTGGCACAGTGACCGCCAAGATCTCGGCCGCTCCTTTGGAGCCATTCAAGGACGAAGTAATCAAGGCCCCGGCAAGAGGAGCTTGTCGGGAAGGCCACCCAAGGCATGAAGGAAACAAGACCCCGGCAAGAGGAGCTTGCCGGGAAGGCTTGGCGGGCGATAAGCTCCCGAGCGCGACAAGGACCTTGCTGCGGCAAGGCGCTTGCCGTGGCAGGGAACCTCTCTTCATCTCTGCTCCAGCTCACCCGCCAACGTGTCGCCATGGGGCTTTCCCAAGCACGCGTGTCAATGGGATGTGCAGCCAGCTGGGAGCGGCGATAAGCGGTGCTGACAAGCTACCATCGTGGCAAACGGAGGCGCACTTGACGGTCCCTGTTACACTGTTCAGGCGACTGTGACGGGCATTTATGACTCTTGTCCCTTGCCGTCAGAGTTAGGTATAGATCACTGTACACTGTACAAAGCGGTGTACCAACCTATGTTTTTACTATTTTACCCTTTTATACTTGCCACCTGTGGTGACCCCTTGTGCCTATAAAAGGAGGCCCGTGTGCAACGTAGAAAGGGTTCGGTTCGGCTCCGGTTCAGTTCATCCAAGACCATACTCAGGCTAGGTTTTGTAAGCTCCCATTGCTCCCTAGCAAGAACACAATACAATCCACCAAGCAGCCGTAGGAGTATTATCTCTCCGGAGAGCTCCGAAGCTGGGTAAATCTGCTCGTGTGCATCGCCTCGATCCGCTCTTCGTGCATTCTCCGCCCCCCTCCGAACCACAAGGGACCAGGTCCCATAGGTGTTCGTGGGCCACGATCAGCTTCCCCGACAGTTTAGCATCTTTCTTTTCCATAAGATATTTAATAGCAGCATGATCGGTGTGAATAGTTACTTTAGAATCAACAATATAGGGTCTGAATTTATCACAAGCAAACACAAATCGCTAAAAGTTCCTTTTCGGTAGTAGCATAATTTCTTTGACCATTGTCTAGAGTCTTACTAGCATAATGGATAACATTTAACTTCTTATCAACTCTTTGCCCTAGAACAGCACCTACAAAGATAATCACTAGCATCACACATAATTTCAAAGGGTAAATTCCAATCGGTGGCTGAACAATAGGTGCGAGAGACTAATGCTTTCTTAAGTATTTCAAATGCTTCTACACAATCATCATCAAAGACAAATGGTACATCCTTTTGTAATAAATTAGTCGAGGTCGAGAAATTTTTGAGAAGTCCTTAATGAACCTCCTATAAAATCCGGCATGACCAAGGAAACTTCTTATACCTTTGACGTCCTTGGGACATGGCATCTTTTCAATAGCATCAACCTTGGCTTTATTAACTTCAATACCTCTTTCAGAAACTTTGTGCCCCAAGACAATACCTTCATTAACCATAAAGTGGCACTTTTCCCAATTCAAGACAAGATTAGTTTCTTCATATCTCTGCAAAACTCGATCAAGATTGCTCAAGCAATCATCAAAATAGGAACCATAGACGGAAAAGTCGTCCAAGAAAACCTCACAAATCTTTGAAAGGTAGCAGGTGCACTACATAAACCAAAAGGCATACGTCTATAAGCAAAAGTACCAAAAGGGCATGTAAAAGTAGTCTTTGATTGATCTTTAGCCGACACAGGTATTTGAGAGAAACCAGAATAACCATCTATAAAGCAATAATGTGTATGTTTGCATAATCTTTCTAGCATTTGATCAATAAAAGTTAAGGGATAATGATCTTTCTTAGTAGCTTTATTTAATTTGCGGAAATCAATTACCATCCTATAACCTGTGATAATTCTTTGCGGGATCAATTCATCTTTATCATTAGGGACAACAGTAATACCTCCCTTCTTAGGGACACAATGGACAGGACTTACCCACTGACTATCAGCAACGGGATAAATTATACCTGCCTCCAGAAGCTTGAGTATTTCCTTTCTTACCACTTCTTTCATTTTAGGATTCAAACGTCGTTGAGGATCACAAAGTGGTTTAGCATCAGCTTCCAAATTTATTTTATGTTGACATAGAGTGGGACTAATGCCCTTAAGATCATCAAGAGTGTATCCAATAGCGGCACGGTGCTTCTTCAGAGTTTTCAATAATCTTTCTTCTTCATGCTCTGAAAGGTTAGCACTAATAATAACAGGATATATTTTCTTTTCATCAAGATAAGCATACTTAAGATTATCGAACAACGGTTTAAGCTCAAACACGGGGTCACCCTTGGGTGGAGGAGGATCCCCTAGGATTTCAACAGGCAAATTGTGTTTCAGAATAGGTTCTTGTTTAAAGAATACTTCATCTATTTCCCTTCTTTCATAAACATATCATTTTCATGGTCTAGCAAATAGTGTTCTAAAGGATCACTAGGAGGTACAACAATAGAACCAAGACCAATAATTTCATCCTTACTAGGCAATTCTTCCTCACGATGTTGTTTACTAAATTTTGAGAAATTAAACTCATGAACCATTGCATCCAAGCAAATAGTAACAACATTCTTTTCGCAATCTATCTTAGCATTAATAGTGTTCAAGAAGGGTCTACCAAATATAATGGGACAAAAGCTATCTTGTGGAGAACAAAGAACAAGAAAATCAGCAGGATATTTAGTTTTCCCACACAAGACTTCAACATCTCTAACAATTCCCACTGGCGAAATAGTATCTCTATTGGCAAGTTTAATTGTAACATCAATATCTTCTAACTCAGAGGGTGCAATTTCATTCTTAATTTCTTTGTATAAAGTATGTGGTATAACACAAGCACTCGCACCCATATCACAGAAGCCATGATCACAATGATCTCCTATTTTAACAGAAATAACAGGCACGCCTACCACAGGTCTATGTTTATCTCTATCACAGGGTTTAGCATTCTAGCAGTTTCACCAGAGAATGCAATGACATGCCCATCAATATTATCAGACAAGAGATCTTTAACAATAGCAATATTAGGTTCTACTTTGACTTGCTCAGGAGGTGTATAAGTTCTAGTATTGCTTTTACGAACAACAGTTGAAGCTTTAGCATGATCCTTTACTCTAGCAGGGAAAGGTGGTTTCTCAACATAAGAGGTGGGAATAATAGGATCATTATAAGTGATGGTCTTTTCTTCAACTTTAATAGGTGCAGCTACTTTCACTTCTATGGGAGGATGATATTTAAACCACTTCTCCTTGGGGAGATCAACATAAGTAGCAAAAGATTCACAGAAAGAAGCTACTATCTCGTAGTCAAGTCCATATTTAGTGCTAAACTTACGGAAAATATCGGTATCCATAAAAGATTTAACACAATCAAACTTAGGTGTCATACGACTCCTTACCTTCATCGAGGTCCCAATCTTCAGAGTTGCGTTTAATTCTATCCAATAAATTCCATCTGAATTCAATAGTCTTCATCATAAAAGAGCCAGCACAAGAAGTATCGAGCATGGTTTGATTATTATGAGAAAGCCGAGCATAAAAAATCTGCAGAAATGTTTCTCTCGAGAGGTCATGATTGGGGCATGAATATAACATTGATTTAAGCCTCCCCCAAGCTTGAGCGATGCTTTCTCCTTCGCGAGGCCAAAAATTATATATATAATTGCGATCACGATGAACAAGATGCATAGGGTAATACTTTTGATGAAATTCCAATTTCATTCTTTTATAGTTCCATGATGTCGTATCATCACATAGCCTATACCATGTCGATCGTCTCCTCCAAAGATAAAGGGAAAGCCTTCTTCTTAACAACATCATCGGGTATACCGCAAGCTTAAATAATCCACAAATATCATCAAAATAGCGTAGATGCTCGTCGGGATGCTTTGTCCCATCTCCGTAAAAGTATTAGCCAGCCAGTTTTTCCATAATACCCAAGGAATTTCAAAAGGAGTTTCATTTTCAATAGGTTCAGTAGGTTGAGGAGCAACTCTTTGCTCTCTTTGACGGGGTGAAGATACCCCGAACAAGCCCCTCAGAGATTCAGTTTCCATAGTAACAAGTGACAGAAAATTTCAACACACTATATAAATTTTTCCTTACCAAATTCCACTTACCAAAGGCGCTACACTCCCCGGCAACGGCGCCAGAAAAGAGTCTTGATGACCCACAAGTATAAGGGATCTATCGTAGTCCTTTCGATAAGTAAGAGTGTCGAACACAACGAGGAGCAGAAGGAAATGATAAGCGGTTTTCAGCAAGGTATTCTCTGCAAGTACTGAAATAAGTGGTAACAGATAGTTTTGTGATAAGGTAAATTGTAAAGAGCAACAAGTAACAAAAGTAAATAAGGTGAAGCAAGGTGGCCCAATCCTTTTTGTAGCAAAGTACAAGCCTGGACAAACTCTTATAATAGGAAAAGCGCTCCCGAGGACACATGGGAATATCGTCAAGCTAGTTTTCATCACGCTCATATGATTCGCATTCGGTACTTTGATAATTTGATATGTGGGTGGACCGGTGCTTGGGTGCTGTTCTTACTTGAACAAGCATCCCACTTATGATTAACCTCTATTGCTAGCATCCGCAACTACAACAAAAGTATTAAGGTAAACCTAACCATAGCATGAAACATGTGGATCCAAATCAGCCCCTTACGGCAACGCATAAACTAGGGTTTAAGCTTCATCACTCTAGCAACCCATCATCTACTTATTACTTCCCAATGCCTTCCTCTAGGCCCAAATAATGGTGAAGTGTTATGTAGTCGACGTTCACATAACACCACTAGAGGTTAGACAACATACATCTCATCAAAATATCGAATCTAATACCAAATTCACATGACTACTAATAGCAAGACTTCTCCCGTGTCCTCGTGAACAAACGTAACTACTCACAAAGCATATTCATGTTCATAATCAGAGGGGTAATAATATGCATAAAGGATCTGAACATATGATCTTCCACCAAGTAAACCAACTAGCATCAACTACAAGGAGTAATCAACACTACTAGCAACCTACTAGCACCAATCCCGGACTTGGAGACAAGAATTGGATACAAGAGATGAACTAGGGTTTGGAGATGAGATGGTGCTGGTGAAGATGTTGATGGAGATTGCCCTCTCCCGATGAGAGGAGGCGTTGGTGATGATGATGATGATGATTTCCCCCTCCGGGAAGTGTCCCCAGAACAGCTCACGGAGCCCTAGATTGGTTCCATGAGGTTCCGCCTCGTGGCGCAAGTGAGTCTCGTCCTGAAAGGTTGCTTATGATTTTTTTCTCATCGAAAGAGCTCATATAGGAGAAGATGGGCGTCGGAGAGCCACCAGGGGGCCCACGAGGTAGGGGGCGCGCCTAGGGGGAGGGGTGCGCCCCACACCCTTGTGAGCAGGGTGTGGGCCCCCTGGCCTTCATCTTTGGCGACGATTTTTCTTTATTTATTTTGAGATATTTCGTGGAGTTTCAGGACTTTTGGAGTTGCGCAGAATAGGTCTCCAATATTTGCTCCTTTTCCACCAGAATTCAAGCCGCAGCATTCCCCCTCTTCATGGTAAACCTTGTAAAATAAGAGAGAATAGCCATAAGTAATGTGACATAACGTGAAATAACAGCCCATAATGCAATAAATATCGATATAAAAGCATGATGCAAAATGGACGTATCAAAGACAAAAAAAGGAGAGAGTCTCACATTGACGAGGCTAATCAACGGGCTATGGAGATGCCCATCAATTGATGTCAACATGCAGAGTAGGGATTGCCATGCAACGGATGCACTAGAGCTATGAATGCTCAACAAAAGAAAACTAGTGGGTGTGCATCCAACTTGCTTGCTCACGAAGACCTAGGGCATTTGAGGAAGCCCATCATAGGAATATACAAGCCAAGTTCTATAATGAAAAAAAGTCCCACTAGTATAACAAAGACATCTTATGAGACTCACTACATGAGGAACAAGGTGCTACTTTGATTCACAATATATGAGACTCACTACTTGAAGAACAAGGTGCTACTTTGAAGCACAGTTGTGGAAAAAGAGATAGTAGCATTGCCCTTTTTATTTATTTTTTTTATTTTTTTATTTTTTGGGCCTTTCTTTTTTTTTCTTTTTGGCCTTTCTCTTTTTTTTATTTGGGCAATGCTCTAATAATGATGATCATCACACTTCTATTGATTACAACACAAGGATTACAACTTGAAACTTAGAACAAGATATGACTCTATATGAATGCCTCCGACGGTGTACCGGGATGGTGCAATGAATCAAGAGTGACATGTATGGAAAATAATACATGGTGGCTTTGCCACAAATACGATGTCAACTACAAGATCATGCAATGGCAATATGACAAAAGTAATGTATGTCATGATGATGATGGTGGAAGTTGCATGGCAATATATCTCGGAATAGCTATGGAAATGCCATGATAGGTAGGTATGGTGGCTGTTTTGAGGAAGATATAAGGAGGTTTATGTGTGATAGAGCGTATCGTATCACAGGGTTTGGATGCACCGGCGAAGTTTGCGCCAACTCTCAAGGTCAGAAAGGGCAATGCACGGTACCGAAGAGGCTAGCAAAGGTGGAAAGGTGGCAGTGCGTATAATCCATGGACTCAACATTAGTCAAAAGAACTCATATACTTATTGCAAAAATTTAGAAGTCATCAAAAATTCAAGTACTACACGCATGCTCCTAGGGGGATAGATTGGTAGGAAAAAAGACCATCGCTCATCCCCGGCCGCCACTCATAAGGATGCACAAGCCAGGTACACTTCATGTTTCAAATTTGTTACACAACTTTAACCATACGTGCATGCTACGGGACTTGAAAACTTCAACACAAGTATTTATCAAATTCATAATCACCCAACTAGCACGACTTTAATATTATCACCTCCATATCTCAAAACAATTATCAAGCATCAAACTTATCTTAGTATTCAATTCACTCAAAAGAAAGTTTCACATATCTTGAACACCAAGTATATTAACATTAAGCAAATTACCATGCTATTAAAGACTCTCAAAATAATCTAAGTGAAGCATGAGAGATCAAATAGTTTATTTAAAACAAATCCACCACCGTGCTCTAAAAGATCTAAGTGAAGTACTAGAGCAAAAATTATCATGCTCAAAAGATATAAGTGAAGCACTATGAGCAAAACTATCAAGCTCAAAAGATATAAGTGAAGCACATAGAGTATTCTAACAAATTCCAATTCATGTATGGATCTCTCAAAAGGTGTGTACAGCAAGGATGATTGTGGTAGACTAACAAGCAAAGACACAAATAATACAAGACGCTCCAAGCAAAACACATATCATGTTGGTGAATAAAAATATAGCTTCAAGTAAATTACCGATGGAAGTGGACGAAAAAGGGGATGCCTTCCGGGGCATCCCCAAGCTTTGACTTTTTTGTGTCCTTGGATTATCTTGGGGGTGCCATGGGCATCCCCAAGCTTAGTCTCTTGCCACTCCTTGTTCCATAATCCATCAAAAGAATTCACCCAAAACTTGAAAACTTCACAACACAAAACTCAACAGAAATCTCGTGAGCTCCGTTAGAGAAAGAAAACAAAAGACTACTTCAAGGTACTGTAATGAAATCATTCTTTATTTATATTGGTGTTAAACCTACTGTATTCCAACTTCTCTATGGATTATAAACTAATTTACTAGCCATGGATTCATCAAAATAAGCAAACAACACACGAAAAACAGAATCTGTCAAAAACAGAACAGTCTGTAGCAATCTGTAACTAATGCAAACTTATGGAACTCTAAAAATTCTACCAAAATAGGAAGTCCTGGACAATTTGTGTATTGATCAGCATCAAAAAGAATCAACGCAAAATCACGTTCCTGTGATTTATCATAACTAAATTCGTGCAAGCAAAGTTTCTGTTTTTCAGCAGAATCAAATCAACTATCATCGTAGGTTATCCTATAGGTCCTACTTGGCACAAACACTAATTAAAACATAAAAACACATCCAAACAGAAGGTATATGGATTATTTATTCCTAAACAGAAGAAAAAACAAAAAACACAAAATAAAATTGGGTTGCCTCCCAACAAGCACTATCGTTTAACGCCCCTAGCTAGGCATTGAGAATTTTAATGATGCTCACAAGAAAGACAAGAATTGAAGCTCAAAGAGAGCATCATGAAACACGTGATAAAAACATCTAAGTCTAACATAATTCCTATGCATAGGCATATCATAAGCAAACAAATTTGCAAGGCAAACAAAAACTAGCCTATGCAAGGAAGAACAAAGAGATGATCGCAATCTCAACATGAAGAGAGGTAATTTAGTAACATGAAAATTTCTACAACCATATTTTCCTCTCTCATAATAATTACATGTAGGATCATAAGCAAATTCAACAAAATAGCTATCACATAACATATTCTCAACACGATCCACATGCATGTAAAGTTCACACTCTTCCAAAGTAGTGGGATTAACATTAACTAAAGTCATGACCTCTCCAAACCCACTTTCATCAAAAATTTCATAAGATTGAACATTCTCCAAATATGTGGGATCTAAAGTTGACACTCTTCCAGACCCACTTTCAATAATATTGAAAACACTATTATAATTCTCATATTCATCGTGGGGCTTAAATAAATTTTCAAGATCGTAAGAAACATTATCACCCCAATCATGCTCATTGCAACAAGTAGTAGACATAGCAAAACTAGCATCCCCAAGCTTAGGGTTTTGCATATTATTAGCGCAATTGACATCAAGAGAATTTATAGTAAAATCATTGCAATCATGCTTTTTATTCAAGGAGTTATCGTGAATCTCTTCATAAATTTCTTCATCACAATTTTCAGATTCACGAATTTCAAGCAAAACCTCATAAAGATAATTTAGTGCACTCAACTCACTAGCAATAGGTTCATCATAATTGGATCTCTTAAAGAGATTAGCAAGTGGATGAGGATCCATAAACTTTTAGCAAGCGAAGATGCAAGCAAAAAGAAGGCACATGGTAACAAGATCGGACGGAAGAAGGGCGAATAAAACGGCAAGGGTGAAGTGGGGGAGAGGAAAATGAGAGGCAAATGGCAAATAATGTAATGCGAGAGATAGGGATTGCGATGGATACTTGGTATGGTTGACTTGCTTGCGTGAGCCTCCCCGGCAACGGCGCAAGAAATTCTTCTTGCTACCTCTAGAGCACTGCGTTGGATTTCTCCGAAGAGGAGAGGATGATGCAGTAAAGTAGCGTAAGTATTTCCCTCAGTTTTTGAGAACAAAGGTATCAATCCAGTAGGAGACCACACACGAGTCCCTCGTACCTACACAAATCGATAGCAACTCGCAACCAACGCTTAGGGGTTGTCAAACCCTTCACGGTCACTTACGAGAGTGAGATCTGATAGAGATAATATTTTTGGTATTTTGGATAGATAGATGCAAAGTAAAGAGTAAAGGCAAAGTAAAAACAAAGCAAGTAAATAAAGTGATATAGATTGATATGATGAGAATAGACCCGGGGGCCACAGGTTTCACTAGTGGCTTCTCTCAAGAGCATAAGTATTCTACGGTGGGTAAACAAATTACTGTTGAGCAATTGATAGAATTGAGCATAGTTATGAGTATATCTAGGCAATGATCATGTATATAGGCATCACGTCCAAAACAAGTAGATCGAAACGATTCTGCATCTACTACTATTACTCCACTCATCGACCTCTATCCAGCATGCATCTAGATTATTAAGTTAAAAACAGAGTAACGCCGTAAGCAAGATGACATGATGTAGAGGGATAAATTCATGCAATATGATAAAAAAAACCATCTTGTTAACCTCGATGGCAACAATACAATACGTGCCTTGCAACTCTTTCTGTCACTGAGTAAGGACACCGCAAGATTGAACCCAAAGCTAAGGACTTCTCCCATTGCAAGAACTACCAATCTAGTTGGCCAAACCAAAAAGATAATTCAAGAGACTTGCAAAGATAACTCAATCATACATAAAAGAATTCAGAGAAGAATCAAATATTTTCCATAGATAATACTTTGGATCGTAAACCCACAATTCATCGGTCTCAACAAACACACCGCAAAAAAGAAGATTACATCGAATAGATCTCCACGAGAGAGGGGAGAACATTGTATTGAGATCCAAAAGAGAGAAGAAGCCATCTAGCTACTGGCTATGGACCCAAGGTCTGAAGTAAACTACTCACACTTCATCGGAGGGGCTATGGTGATGATGTAGAAGCCCTCTGTGGTGGATGCCCCTCCGACGGAGCTCCTAATGTGCCCCAAGATGGGATCTCGTGGATCTGGAAGGTTCTTGGCCGGTGGAATTAGGTTTTTGGCTCCTGTTACGATCGTTCGGGATACGTGAGTATATATAAGAGGAAGGAGTATGTCGGTGGAGCTCAGGGGCCCATGAGGTAGGGGGCGTGCCTGGGCGCGCCCTCCACCTCGTGACCTCCTCGGAGACTTCTTGAGTAGGGTCCAAGTCTCACGGATCACGCTCGGTTGGAAAATCACGATCCCGAAGGTTTCATTCTGTTTGGACTCCGTTTGATATTCTGCTTTCTTGAAATCTTGAAAATGGCAATAAAGCACAATTACAGGCTGGGCCTCCGGTTAATAGGTTAGTCCCAAAAGTAATATAAAAGTGGAAAATAAAGCCCAATATAGTCCAAAACAGTAGATAAAGAAGCATGGAGCAATCAAAAATTATAGATACGTTGGAGACGTATCACTCTCCGCCGCCGTGCTTTCCCCGTCGCCTTTCCGTCCTCATGGCTCCAACGTCGAGCAAATGGGACGGCTCCAACGTCCACGAGGACCACATCGACTTCCTCCGCAAGACGCGGCGGCTGCCGGGCAAGGACTACGTGTGGGTCCGGCTCAAGCCGGAGAGCGAGATCTCGCCGGCGCCGGAGGAGGGCGAGCGGGTAATCTTCCGCTCGCACTGCCTACGCGGCATCGGCCTTCCCGCGAGCGGCTTCTTCCGCTCGTTTCTCGAGTTCTACCATCTCCAGCCGCACCACCTCACTCCAAACATGGTGGTGCTGCTGTCAGCCTTCGTCACCCTGTGCGAAGGCTTCCTCGGCGTCCTCCCCATCCGCGAACTCTGGGGGGAGTTCTTCCAGTCCAAGCTCGGCACCGTCGTCGTGGGCGTGCCGGCTCCATGTGGCGCCTTCATCGCCATGCGGCGATCGACGGCCGACAACCCGTTCCCGGCCATCGCGCTGATCTAGTCGGTGAAGCTTTGGCAAAAAATACTACTTCTACGTGAAGAACGTCGCCCCGCGGGGCGACTACGTCAACCTTCCGGCTTACGTAGCCGGCCCGCCGGCTGGGAGGCAGCCTTCGTGGTCCTACCGGGCCAGGTCGCTGACGCCGGCTGGGGCGGGCGCCGTAGCCCGGCTTCGGGTGCTGATCCAGTCAGAGAGCCTGATCGGGCCTGATCTGATTGCCGCCTTCATGGGGCGCCGTGTGCTCCTGCTCCAAGGCCGCCCTCATCTGATTTGCCAGATGAGCGGCCGCTTCGATCCAAGCCGGCTAAGCACCAAGGAGATGCCTCACGACGAGGTGTCTTACATGGTGAACTACATCGCCAACTGCAAGCTCACCGAGGATTGGCGGTACGGCAAGGAGCCGTATTCTCGCGCCAATCCCCCGCCTGTGGTAAGCCTTCATTCTTTCCTTCTTCTCTTGTTGCCAAGTTCTCTCTGGCCGGTTTCCGACCAGTCGGCTTATTTTTTCTTTCAATCAGAACCCCCTCCTTCATCCGTCGGCCGGGACCGCGGGAGTGGAGCGCGAGTTCGCTCCCGACCGTGCGGCAGACGACTTTGACGACCCCGACTTGGGGGCGGCCGCCTTGGACGACGACGCCGTAGGGGGAGGCGGCGAGGCAGGCGGCTCCGGGCTCTCTGCCACCTTTGAGGATTGGCCAGACGACGACAAGGCCGAGCCGATTCCGCGCCGCCAGCCGGCATCCGACCATCAAGGCGCGGGCTCACATGCCGGGCCGGCTGCCCGGGGCGGCGCTCGGAAGCGTCGGGTAGCGCCGAGCCTCTTCGGCAATCGGCCGAAGAAGCCCAAGGGTACTGCGGCGGCGACCAAGAGTGACGAGGCGGCCGCGAAGGCAGCCCGCTTCCGCAAGATGGTGAAGCAACCGCAGGCGGTTTCGGCGTAAGTGTTAATTTTCGCACGCCTTTCTTTCTTCCCTTCAGCCGGCATCCTTCTAAACCTTTTCTTGATTTACTAAACAGGGCTCCGCTCTCTCTCGAGCGGAGTACAGCCGCCTCCATAGTCGGAGGGGCGGGAGGATCTTCAAGCTCCCGCCGCGTGGATCCCCGTGCCGAGCTCCAGGCGGCGATGGAGCAGAACGCGCGGGAGGCGCGGGAGGAGCAGGAGGCGGAGGAGCAGAGGGCGACCGCCGCCAGGGCGGCCCAGGAGATGACGGCGGAGTCGGTAGAGACGCAGGCCGACGGGGCGGCCAAGGCTCAGGCGGAGGCCGCGGCCGCAGAGAGGCGGCGAAGGCCCTGTGTAATCAGCCTCCGCAACTCATCATCCCCCTCCGCACCGTGGCCCCTGATATCCCGGTGCCCCCGCCAGAGGAAACCGGCCGCGACCAGCCGGCGATGGAGAGAGAGGGGGGTGATGTAGTCGTCCTAGAGGGCGAGGCGGTACTGCCGCCGTCAGCCGGGACGGGCCAAGGCGGCCAGCCTGAGGCGCCGCCTGTGCAGCCGGCTGGAGGCGAGCCGGCTGCGGGGGCGGATCTCGTGGTCCTCTCGCCGACTCGTCGGCGCGCAGGGAAGGTGACTTCCGAGCCGGAGCCGCAGAGGGCCACGGGCTCCAGCTCGTTGTCCCATGACCTAGAGACGGCCAGCGTCAGCTCGCCGAGATGGACGCCGGGCGGTGGGACAGCCGTACGAAATGTGGCAGCGCAGGACATCCGGAGCCGGCTTCAGTCCCAGGCCCGGCTCTAGCCGGCTTACCGCACCGGGTGCCAACCGGACACTTGAAGAGCAGCTTCTGGCGATTCAAGCCCGGCTCCAGCCGGCTTACCGCATGCTCCGCCATCTTTAGCGTGCCGGAGCGCAAGTGTTGGCCGCCCTCTGGTCCGGCGAGGCGATTCCCCACACCCCAGTCGGACTGCCGACTGGCTGGACATAGCAGTCAGCCGCTTCGAGGCCTGGAAGGCTTCTGTAGCTCGGTGCGGGGCTCAGCGGGCGCTGGAGTTCGTCTGGGCTTGGTATCCTGGGCTGAGCTTGGACCAGCTGCGCACCTGGTGGCAGGAGGCCGACGAGGAGCTGGAGGCGGTGCGGCCGGCTATCATCCAGCGCACCTCGGCGATCGCCGACTTCATAGACACCAGCGCCTTTGCCCCTGAGGTGAATGAAGACGGCGTTGCTCAGCCGGAGGAGTGGTTTGGGCTGAACCCGGCAGAAGGAGAAGACTCGGCGGAGGAGATCGACTCCAGCGATGAGGGCGAGGAGGAGGAGGATGGTGAGGACGCCGTGCCGGATGGTGGAGCGACCGGCCAGCTTCAGCCTGATCGTGCCTCCAGCAACGAGGTGCGTGCGAGCACGCCGCCTGCAGCAGGTGGTGATCAAGCCGAGACTCGGCAGCCGGCCACTCCTCCAGCCGATACTGCCGTCTCTGCCAACCTGCCCGACACGCCTGTTGCTCCCTTGGGCTGACTTGCCGTCCTTGCCCTCCTGCTCGTTATTCTTTGAACAATTTTCGTTAATTTTGCGCAGTTCCACCCACTAGGGGTGTATTCAAACTTTGTTGAATGCTGGCCTTTCAGAGGCCTTTTGTGTAAATATAATTATGCATGTGCTTGGCTTCCATTCCTACTTGCTTTTCATCTTTTGGCTGTTTTCCTTTGCCACCCTCCCTTGGTCGCCGCCTTCCCAGCCGGACAGCTGCTCTGCAGTCTGTGGCCGGGTAAGGACTTAGTCGTCTAGGAGGACAAGTACTCGAGCTTTCTTAGATTGTACCAAAGTAAGAAGGGAAGCCGGCCAGCCGGCTTCTCTGTCAGCCGGTTGGCGGGGGCAGCCTTGTGTTATATAAGTTCGTTAGTCCTAAGCCTTTTTTCGTGTGGGCATCCTTTCCTGCCTTTGACTCTTGTTAGTCGGACAGTCGATTCTTCGAGCTGCGACTTTCAACAAGAGAGGGCTTGGGTGCCGGCACACTACTTGTTTGACTGCGGGTAGAACTTAAATATAACCCAAGGCGGCGAATCCCCGGGCCGACTGATCGGACCCGGTGCCGGACGAGAAAATGAATGTAATAACATAACCATGGGCATGATACTCATCATTCATAGATAAAAGAGGGTAGTCCCCGAGTACTCCTCGGGGGGCCCGTTGTCTCATACTTAGTACAAAAGGTAGCGTGGTACATACTGCATTTTAACTGTAAAATCTTCGGAGGAGATTGGCGTTCCATGGTCGTTCTGACTCCTTGCCGGAATCATCCCTCTTGCGTTCCTTCGGCTTCTGCGCGTCGATCAGGTAGTAGGAGTCGTTGCCTAGAGCTCGGCTGATGATGAATGGGCCTTCCCAAGGGGCTGAGAGCTTGTGCTGGTCGGCTGTTCGCTGGATCAGCCGAAGCACAAGGTCGCCCTCTTGGAAGGATCTAGGTTTGACCTTCCGGCTGTGGTAACTCCGTAGACCTTGCTGGTAGATGGTGGACCGGCTGAGGGCTAACAGCCGGCCCTCTTCTAGCAGATCGACGCCGTCTTCTCGCGCTTCCTTGGCCTCCGCCTCCGTGTACACGGTGACCTGAGGTGAGTCGAACTCAATGTCAGTTGGGATGACGGCCTCAGCACCATATATAAGGAAGAAAGGGGTGAAGCCGGTTGATTTGTTTGGAGTAGTCGCATAAGCTCGGAGGACTGGCGGCAGCTCGCCGGAAACAAACGGTCGGCCGAAGCGCTCGATGCCCGCGACCAGTCGGGGCTTGATGCCGGAGAGGATGAGGCCGTTTGCTCGTTCGACTTGGCTGTTTGACTGCGGGTGGGCAACGGACGCTAAGTCCAGTCGGATGACCTGTGTCGCGCAGAAACGTGCAAGTGCTCCCTTGGCGAAATTCGTGCCGTTGTCGGTGATGATGTTGTGTGGTATGCCATACCGGGTTGTAATATCTGCAATGAATGTAACAGCAGTCGGCCCATTCAGCTTCTTGATCAGCTTCGCTTCAATCCACTTGGTAAATTTGTCCACGCCGACGAGCAGATGTGTCATGCCGCCGCGCCCCGTCTTGAATGGGCCCACCATGTCCAATCCCCAGACGGCAAAAGGCCAAGTGAGGGGAATGGTCTTGAGTGCAGAAGCCGGCAGGTGTTGCTTGGAGCTGAAGACTTGGCACCCTTTGAAGTGTTTGACTAATTCCTTGGCGTCATCCAAAGCAGTCGGCCAGAAGAATCCATGGCGGAAAGCTTTGGCGACGAGTGATCTTGAGGCTGCGTGGTGGCCGCATTCGCCTTGGTGTATGTCCTTGAGGATTGCTATGCCCTTCTCTGGCTCGACGCAGCGCTGGAAGACTCTAGTGACACTGCGCCTAACAAGCTCTCGGTTCACTATTGTCTATGCTCCGGCTCGGCGTTGGACTTGTCTTGCCGAGATCTCGTCAGTCGGCAGCTCTCCGTTAACCAGGAAATTGAGGATGGGCTGGGCCCATGATGGAGCTGTGACTTCTTCTGTTGTCAAAACAGCTACTGCGACCAGGGCGGGTGGGCTGGGTTGTGAAGAGCTAGAGTCGGCCACCGCCTGTTGTGCCGATGTAGTCCCCGGGCCGGCTGCAGTAGTCCCCGGGCCGGGTGCGACTACAGCAGTTCCCGAGCCGCCTGTCGAAGTCCCCGAGCCACCTGCTTGGCTCCCCAAGTCGGATCCGACTGCGTCGGGGTCAGGCGGCACGAAGATGGAATCAGACTCTGGAGACGGGTTGACAGACGGCTTGAGGAGGCGATGTAGTCCCCGGGCCGGCTGCAGTAGTCCCCGGGCCGGGTGCGACTACAGCAGTTCCCGAGCCGCCTGTCGAAGTCCCCGAGCCACCTGCTTGGCTCCCCAAGTCGGATCCGACTGCGTTGGGGTCAGGCGGCACGAAGATGGAATCAGACTCTGCAGACGGGTTGACAGACGGCTTGAGGAGGCGTTGGAGAGAGACGCCGGTTGGTATAGCTTGTCAGGTGGAGCCTATTCGTGCTGTGGCATCCGCTTGTTTCGTTGTCGGCCCGTGGCACGTGGAGGAACTCGCACCCTTCAAAATATCCGCTGACTTGCTGAACAAGGAAGCGGTAGCTCGCCATGTTTGCGTCCTTGGCGTCCCAGTCGCCGGATGATTGTTGGACTACCAAGTCCGAATCGCCATAGCACAGGATCCGGCGGATGCCAAGTTCTTTGGCTAGCCGGAGCCCATGTATGAGCGCCTCGTACTCGGCCACATTGTTGGAGGCGGCAAAATGAATTTGCAATGTGTATCTGAGCTTGTCGCCTTTCGGAGAGTTGAGGACGATGCCGGCTCCCAAGCCGGTGCGCATCTTGGATCCATCGGGCGCATCCGCCAATGATCGGAGTCGGGCGCAGCGGCAGTACTTGGGTCTCGCCCTGACGAGGAAGTCGGCCAATGCCTGGGACTTGATGGCGGTGCGGGGTTGGTAGAAGATCGTGTAGGGAGCCAGCGCAATGGCCCATTTTGCCACCCGGCCGGATGCATCCCGACTGCCTATGATCTCGGCCAGCGGGGCAGTACATACGACCGTGATGGGGTGTTCTTGAAAATAGGGCTTGAGCTTCTTGGCGGCGAAGTACACACCATAGCACATCGTCTGATAGTGTGGGTAGTTCTGCTTCGAGGTGGACAACACTTCACTCAGATAATACACCGGCCTCTGGACCAGCTGAACTCGGCCTTCTTCTGGGCATTGAACTACGATAACGGTGCTGACCACCCGGCTAGTGGCGGCAATGTAAAGGAGCATGGGCTCTTTCTCGGTCGGTGCCGCCAAGACGGGCGGTGTGGACAGCATCTTCTTTAGCTCGTGGAAAGCTTGGTCTGCTTGGTCTGCTTGGTCATTCCACTCAAAGTGAGTCGATTTCTTCATAAGTCGGTAGAGGGGGAGAGCCTTCTCTCCGAGCCGGCTGATGAAGCTGTTGAGGGAAGCCAAGCATCCGGTAAAATTTTGGACGTCTCTCAGCTTGGTAGGAATCTCCATTCTCTCTATGGCCTTGATCTTCACTAGGTTGCATTCGATGCCGCGTTCGGAGACCAGGAAGCCTATGAGCTGGCCGGCTGGTACTCCGAACACGCATTTCACGGGATTGAGCTTGATCTGAAATCGGCGTAGGTTTTCAAATGTCTCTTTGAGGTCTTCCAGCAAGGTGCCGCGCTTCTCCGTCTTCACCACAATATCGTCTACATAGACGTGGGCATTTCTGCCGAGTGGCTTGAGGAGGCATTTCTGCATGCAACGCTGAAAAGTGGCACCGCATTTCTCAGCCGAATGTCATAGTCGTGCAATGTAAAGCTCTGAATGGTGTGATGAAGGCGGTGTTCAGGCGGTCAGCTGGGTCCAACTTTATCTGGTGGTAACCCGAGTAAGCATCCAAGAAGCTCAACAGCTCGCATCCGGCTATGAAGTCTATCACATGATCAATCCTTGGCAGGGCAAAAGGATCATTGGGGCAGGCCTTGTTGAGGCTGGTGTAGTCAATGCACATGCGCCACTGTTTGTTCTTCTTCAACACCAGGACCGGGTTGGCAAGCCACTCAGGGAAGAAAACTTCCATAATGAAGCCGGCTGCCAGGAGCCGGGCTATTTCTTCTCCGACTACTATTCTCTTCTCTTCTGATAGGCGGCGCAAGGGCTGCTTGACCGGCTTGGCATCTGATCGGACATGTAGCTTGTGCTCGGCGAAATCCGTCGGAACACCCGGCATGTCTTTGGGAGACCATGCGAAGATGTCCCGATTCTCACGGAGGAAATCGATGAGCTCGCTTTCCTATTTGCTGTCAAGGCCGGTTCCCATGACAGCGTACCTCTCCGGGTGCTCCGGGTCCAGAGGTATCTTCTTCGTTTCTTTGGCCGGCTGGAAAGAACACTGAGCCTCATATTCCTTGGGGTCGGGGACAAGGCCGGCTGCTTGCCGCCATGGCCATGACTGGTCCAAAGCATCTTCTTCTCTTCACGATCACGAGGGACTCGCCAGCCGGTCGCTAGGCTGCTGCACACTCGGAGGACTTCTTGTAGTCTCCGGCTATGGTGATGATGCCCTTGGAACTCGCCATCTTCATCTTGAGGTAGGCTTAGTGGGGCACAGCCATGAACTTGGCCAGAGCAGGTCGGCCAAGCAGTGCGTGGTATGGGCTCTCCAGATCCACTACTTCAAACCATATTGCTTCTCGGCGGAACTGATCTTTGTCTCCAAAGAGAACATCTATCCTGATCTTGCCGATTGGTGCACAAGACAGGCCGGGTACGATGCCGTGGAACACAGTCCGACTCGGCATGAGCTGCTTTGTCTTGATATTCAGCTTCTCCATGGTGTCACGGTACAGTATGTTGATGCTGCTTCCGCCATCTATCAGCACGCGGGAAAATCGGGCAGCTCGACTGTCGGTCGCGAGGGTGGCATCCAAAACCAATGCATAAGAGCCGGGAGATGGCATCACCTCTAGGTGATCGGCCCGGCTCCAACTGATAGGCTTTTCCGACCAGTGCATGAACTCAAGGTTGTTGGAGGCGACCGCGTTGACTTCTTGGTATTTTCGGCGCCGGCTTCGTCGGTCTTCAGGCTGGCTTGTAAAGACGACGTAGGCGGCATGCTCATCAGGGAACTCGTCTTGAACAGCTCCGACTGCTGGCCGAGGGGCCGGCTGCTGAGGAGCCGGAGGCGGCACCAGCCCTTCGCCCTTGGATATTCGCGTGAGCCAATGGCATTTTCCAAGTAGTGTCGTTGGAGGCCTTCGCGCCGCTGTGGAACTTGCAGGGGGCATCAAGGGCTTGCTCGTAGGAGAAAGCCGGCTGCCAAGCCGGCCTGCCGCCCTTCTGCTTCTTGGGCGCGGGCCGCCCTTCGGGTTGTTCGTCTTCGACTGTGGCCACTTGCCGACTGGAAGAAGTCGGCATAGGAGCCTTGCGCTTGTTGTCGTTCTGGTACGGGCGTCGGTTGGAGTCTCCAGCCGGCGCGAGCACCTTCCCGGAGGCGTCTGCTCGGAGCTCGGTCTTCATGGAGGAGTCGGCCGTAGCGTACTTGTCTGCGTTGACCAGCAGCTCGTCGAGGGTAGTCGGCTCGTCGCAGAGGAGTCGGTGCTTGAGGAGGGTGCCTTCTCGGCACCCGGCCGTGAAGTACTCTATGGCTTGAACCTCGTGCACCCCTTCGCAGGAGTTTCGGAGCTCGGCCCAACGCGTGAGATAGTCGCGGGTTGACTCGTTGGGCCCTTGTACGCACAAGGAGAGCTGTCGGGGCTTGGGACCCCGTTTGTAGGTGCTGGTGAAGTTGCGGATGAAGGCTTCCGTGAAGTCTAGCCAGCTGTTGATGTTGTGAGGCTTGAGGCTGTTGAGCCAGGTGCGCGCCGTGCCTTGGAGTATCAGGGGAACATATTTCACGGCAACACGCCTGCTGCCGTTTGCTATGCGGACTGCGGTGGAGTAGTCGATCAACCTATCTTCCGGCTTCACGGAGCCGTTGTACTTGGGCGTGTCCCTTGGGAGCGAGAACCCTTTGGGGAAGGGCTCGTCGCGGATGCGGGGGCTGAAGCAAGGCAGGCCGACAACATCTTCTTCTTCTAACGCCAGGGATCGCGCAAGGCGGTCGTTCCGATGGCGGGCATCGTTTTCGCCGACTCCTTCGCGGCGACCTAGTTGGCCGCTGAGAGTCGGATGCGTGATAGGCGGCGGGGTGGGATATCTCTCCCCACGAGGCGGAGGAGGAGGCGGATCGCCTCGTCGCTCCACAGCTCGAGGGCGGCCTTCTGCATCGCGCTCGATGGTGACTCGAGTCCGACTGTGACTAGCAGCCGGCTCCTTTTCCTGCCTTGTGCGGGCTCCGCCCGCAGTCGGCGTTCGTGACGTTGCGCCATGCTCTCGGCGTGGGGGAGGGCTTTCAGCGCGGACGCCAGCTTCGTGCCGCTTTGCGGCCGCGTCGATCAGCTGCTGGATGCGCCTGGTCATGTAGGGGAGCTCGTCGGCCCCTACTCCACTCAGCTCGTCTACGACCGACTAGGCGGCGCGTAGGTCCTCGAGAGGCGTGTCGTAGACTGGGCGTTCTGCTCCCAGCATGTCGGCGATGGCCGCGCCGCGTTTTTCGACGATGCCGACCCAGCTCGGCCCGTCGGGAGGCAACATGCCAAAGGCGGCGCGGTCGACCTCGCGCTGGTGAGCCTCGGTGAGGCGTCTCATGGTGGCTAGCTTTTGGCCCTCCGCAATGAGGGCAAGGCGGCGTGCCTCCAGCGCCTCAGCGTCAGCGTCGGCCGGGATGGGGGCGGACAAATCGTGCAGCGCCTCTTGCAGGGCGTCGTGGGTGTTCTCGCCAGAGGCGACTCCGTGGCTGATGACCAACACCTCGGTGACGGTGCTGCCGCCACTGTCGGCTCGAGGGAGAGGATCGTCGTAGACCACCACGTTGGTGGGGAAAGCATCGAGTGATGCTGTGTCGGAGTCGACAAGCATCGGATCGGTGGAGCCAACCGACTCCAAATCCACAGCAGGCTCGCTGGAGATGTGGAGTTGGTCGAGGAGGCTGACGAGGCGGCTCTCGAGGCAGCCGGTGCCCGCGTCGGACGCGGGCTCATCGGAGATGCGAGCCTCGCCAAGAAGATCGGCGAGGCAGCTCGCCGCGTAGGCGTCGTCAACACCTTGCAGCGCAACGGGGCAAGCGCCATCGGGCGTGCCGGGCTGGCTACACTCGCGGGGGAGGAAGAGGGTTCCCGTCCAGAACAGGTCTCCGGACGACGGTGCACCTGGCCCCATGGTGGGCGCCAAATGTCGGGTGGTAGGTACGACATATGCCAACGGGTGGCTTATCATTGTGGGAGCTAATAAGACATCACCGGTGCCTGGAAACGGGATAAGGCGAAGACATGCACGCCGGCGAATCTTACCCAGGTTCGGGGCTCTCCGTGGATATAACACCCCTAGTCCTGCTCTGCGTGGTCTCCGCATGATCACTAGATCAACAAGTAGCTGCAAGAGGCTCCTTGAGCTATTTGGCGAGAGGAGGAAGAAGGGGCAGGGCTAGCTCTCTCCTCCTCTCAAAGTTGTGTCTAAAACTATCAAAGTCCAACCCTTTGCATGGGTGCCCTGGGGGGTTTATATAGTCCTACCCCCAGGGGTACAATGGTAATCCGGCTGGGCGCGGGCCCAGCCGTCAGCGTCTACATTCGCCGGCTTCTCCGCCGACTGCTGGGGCCCGCCGACTGCTGGGGCCCGCCGACTGCTGGGGCCCACCGACTGGTGGGTCCCGCCGGCTGCCGGCCTCCTGGTAGACAGGTAGGTCCCACCACTTGGGGGTCTTATCGGGGGCTGGTTATTGTCGCCTCACCCTTGATGACGAGGGCTTCGTTGAGGTAAGCATGGCTACAGTGCCGCCGCCTTGCGGGCGCTCACTGTAGCCTTACCTCGTCTTGTCTCCTTAATGGTGCACATTCTTTGAGGAAGGGAGCGAGCCGGCTGGGGAGAGCTAGCTACGTCCCTGGCCGACTAGGGGAAGCGTGGCCGCCTTCGGGTGTTTCTCTGACTGAAGGGGACCGCCGCTGGGTCTTGACAACTGCCGTGGGTGATGTCATGGTCAAGATGACAACAAGGTTGCCACGGACGGGTCATGGCTGCCCCTGACATGCATCAGAAGCTATCGTATTCCGGGATTCGGGGGCGGCATGTTTCACTATTGCCACGCCCCATCCCATCGCCATTACGTTGGTCCAAACTTTGAGGGCACGATTCGGGCCGCCTGTTGGGGGGCCGGCTTCTTGGAGTCGGTCATGTTGCGGCTGGCTTTCTTGGAGTCGGCCATGTAGTGGCCGGCTTTCTGGAGTCGGACCTCCTACGGCTTTCTTTATGAGGATTCTAGGGTCGGGCCGCCTTCCAGTAGTCGGCTGATGGGGTAGCCGGCCGGGGGAAGGCGGCCCCGTGTCTTGGGTGCTCGAAGGTTTGATCGGCCCATTATTTTTTGAAGAGCCAGCACCACAAAAAAAATACACTTAAGTGATGATACGTGTTTGTCACAGTAGGTCGCGCTTTTTGTCATGCATGTACATCCATGAAAAATTTATGACAGAATCAAGATAGTCATACCGTGTCAAGTCAGAGAAGTGTTCCATGACATTACGAAATTATCATCACGGAAGTGTCCACTTCCATGACGATAAATCGCGCGTCATAGAACTGCTTTCGTCAAGGGTGACCAAACGTGGCATCCACCGTAACGAACGCCGTTAAGCTATCGTGTCGGTTTTGGATCCGATAACCGTTAACAGCCCGACCAATGGGGATTTTCCACGTGTAAAATCATCATTGGCTGGAGCAAACACGTGTCGGCTCACCGTTGGGACAGATGTCAACCGCTCATTGGACCGAAGGCGCCTGTATGATATCTGACGACGTGGCACGGCCTAACAGAGGCCCATTCTCGTGAAAAGGCCGCCCGTTTGACTTGGTCAAAAGGTGGCGGGCGCCCACGTAAATCCTGCTAACGTCTGTTCGCATATAGCCCATTTACAACCCGCTAACCCAGGGCCCGTTACGCCCTATCCGAATTAGGCCCAGTAGCGTCATCTGGGCCGTCCAATATGATTCAGCCCGTTTTAACTTCCGGCCCATGTGTGGCCCATGACTTCTTTCGGCCCATATGAGGACCTTTGTAACTCTTGGCCCATTAACGGTCCGTGGTGAAACTGGCCCGTAATGAACAGTGTATCACTTTATACCCATTAACGGCCCGTTATTCCATTGGGCCGTTTCCAGCCCAAGTTATCTTTCGGCCTTCTCGGGCCCCATTGATGCTATTGTGGCCACTAGAAAAACACAGAAAATGAACTGCAGTGACTACAAGCAAACAACTAAACAAGACAATAAGGAAATAAATAAGAAAGCAATTAAGGCTAGCCTATTACCGTTATTACACATATTACATCCACTGGGCATCAAAGTTCGCCACCAGTGCAAATATAGGGAACAAAGCAGCATATTACATACACTTGGCCGTCAAAATTGGCCACCAGTGCAAATAAACGCGGCAGCAAAACAAGAGTATAACTGAAACAACTTTAGAAGAGCTCAAGAAACGTTATCTTGTGTATCCACCATGCTGGCAATAAGCTTAGCAAGCTGATTAGCTTTGTCCTGTTTGGCACTAAAATCCTCCAACGCTTGCTGTTGCACCAGAAAGTATGCATCTGAATGCTCCAGGGACTTCCGCAGTCCTTCCGCTTCTTGTCGCAGCATAGCTGATCAATGTCTTTCAGCTTGTAGTTGAGACTCAAGAAACCGAACTGATTCAGATAGTGAGTTTGAATAGCTTGTGCATGCGGTAGTGGGCAGTAACTCGAACACTAAACCAAGACAGGACTTTGGGGTTGTCTCGCTGTCTTTAAGATAGTCTTCCTTAGCTGTTTTATCAGCTTTGTTGGAGACCAACAAGGATGTGTCACTATCCTGAACCTTATCTGCATTACTTCCTTTACCATTGCTTAATAAGGCACTCTTCCCCAATATTCACGACATTCTAAAAGAAGAAACAAGCAGACACATAACAAGTTTAGCATGTACTAGTATATGAAACTCATATCGGTGAACCAGTTTATTAGTAAGGTGGACAGGATTAAGCTACCAAGTCTTCTATTGCCAAGTACTAGTACATAATAAAAGCATCAAACAAACATATATCTATGTCCTATGGTCCTTTGCATTGTCTTGCCAAATCAAAATAGAGACACGGTTCAAATCATATCAGTTCAAGACAAAGCAGCAGTGAAAGAATACAAAGTGTGGGAAACTACACGGCACAACAAGATTTTAGATGGGTACCACGGGTCTACATGTACAACAACACTATTGGCTTTGTTGTGATGCTAGTAATGTGCATGATATAAAAGTCAACTGTATACACAATTGAAATTGAGCAAACCTGTTAAAGAAACAGGCGTGAACATACCTGCTGTGCCATTGGAGTTTCGATTGGATCCTTCAATTTAAAAATAAGTTCGTATCAGTAAATACAGTGATACAAGAGCAAAGCAATCATAGTTAAAAAGGCGCGCCTAAGCGAGCGCTTAAGCGCGCCTAGGCTCTAGGCGTTGGCAAAACGCATTGCGCATAACTATGCATAATCTGTGCATAACTGCGCATAAGCATGTGCTTTGGTCAGTAAAGCGCAAGGTGATGGAAAAACGCACAATTAACGCATAGCGCTTTTTTGAACTATGATAGCAATGGAATCTTAAATTAGAACAGTTGTTCTTCAGGTTTAGGCACTTGTTCTACATGAACAGAGTACAGTAAGACGCAAGAATAAAATACTTAAAAATAGATAATGTGCTCATAGACCTTACCACATTCTTGGTTCGAGACCAGTACAGAACAAGGCGTTCCCAGTCATCGTCCAGTAAATGTGTCTCAGGAAAACGTAAGGGAATTTGATGAGTTTCTTTGCCGGTGAAGTACGTTTTCTTCAGGTAATTCCAATACTGCCACCAAGCATTCTTGAAGATAGCAGAGGTATTAGCACAGGTTACCTCATCCTGAGTTTCCAAATCGGTCCTTCTCTATAGAGAAAAATGGGAAAATTTGTTGTATTATAACCATCATGGAGGTAGGATGTATGGGACGAAGCAAAGTAATTGCCATGAATAACATTACTTACACATAACTCCTGGACAAACACCTGCAACTGGTATTTTCCTTCATCTTGAGATAATATTTCCAAGATGGGAAGATACGCACATACGATTTAACAACATCAAATGCGATATATGCTAAACTACGATCGGTGGTGGTGCTTCCTCCACAGGAATAGGCGTACTAACTGGTGGAGTTGGGGTTCGCCGTGATAGTACTGGCCCTTTGGGCACTGGAGCTGCCTTACTAACTGTTGTTATTTGGGAGCTCTGTGGTGGAGATGGTGTTGTGTCAACAGGAACTGGGTTACTATCGGCTGGGGTTGGGGTTAAATTGGGTGAAGCTGGTTCTCTGTCCATCGCAGTAGGGGTACAATCTGAGAGTTTGGGTTATGTGTGGTAGGGCTGGTTCTTGTGCATGTACAACCGGGGTGCTATCTCCACCAAGAGGTAGCACTGCTTATTTGAAGACCGTGTTTTTATTCCGCTAGATACTAGCATCACCCGCTCCAATTCAAATGGGCTGATAAACAGGAAACATAGTTGAATGTCTGAGACATTGTATGAGAGAGCAGATGCAATAGATAGTGTGGAAAAAAGAGGGCATGAAATAGTTGACATGTATATTGTTTAACTAAAGCGGATAGCATGACATAATTTCACATATATGATGT
This sequence comes from Aegilops bicornis, assembly GCA_021605145.1. Lineage (NCBI taxonomy): Eukaryota > Viridiplantae > Streptophyta > Magnoliopsida > Poales > Poaceae > Aegilops > Aegilops bicornis. The sequence continues at coordinate 677,140,217 of CM038671.1, forward strand.
CTATCTAAACTGGATAGCATAGCATAACATAATTCAAAGATATGATGAATAACTAAACAGGATCGCATGACATAATTCACCTACATGTTATCTAAGTAATCAGGATCGCATCATTTAATTCACATATGTGATTTATATGCTAAGCAGAGGGCATTCAATATGATGTCCGAACTAAGAACATGGTGTTGAATATTGTGTATATGATGTCTAAACTATGAAATGCAAGACACCGTATGCATGATATGAGCAATATAACCGTGCCAAGTTAGAGCATACACCTCGGTGGGGGAATAGGACTGGTCATCTGTCTCTGAATCCATCTCTGAGGAGCTATCGGGACCCAACAAGAGATCTGCTTCGACAGGTAGCACTGTCTGCTCTGAAGGCCTTGTTTTCACTCCAGATTTTTTCATCTCCCACCCAAATGGCTGATTCACAGGAAGAGTAGTTTAATGTACAAACATTGTCGACAAATGGAAATGTAATGAAGAAAAGGATGGGCAAGATATCATTCAAATATATGATGCCTGGTTAAACAGGATGGCATTACACATTTCACATATATTATGGCTGGCTAAAAGACATGAGACTGCATAATTCCCATATATGATATAGAAACTAAACAGGTGGCATTACAGAACATGTCTAAAATAAGTAGATGACATATATGATGTCAAAAGTAGGCACTGCAAGGCAACATATGCATGATATGACTAACATCATCATGCCAAGGTAGAGAAAACACCTTGGGGGGTAAATAGGAGTGGTCAGCGGCGTCTGAATACGCCTCAGAACAGATATCTTCCTTTGGATTACAATCTGGAGAGGGGTGGGGAGGGTTTGCCATTGAACCCACCATGGAGCGATGTCTGCATGACATTGTATTGCCGCGAAAAACTCTTCTCTTTTTCTCTACATGTTCAGCATGACTGTGTACAATATCTGACATGCATACAAAAAAATATGGTGAGATTATGTAAGGAGAGCATGCAGAAATTTAGAGTGATGGTAACAACTAGTCGATCGATGTTTTTCCGTTGAACCAAAATAGCCCTAATGGATCGACGTGAATGTATAGTAATAAGTGATGCAACAAGTGTACAACCTCTTTGCCGTAGCCGTGTCGACCTCAGCATCATTGGGTTGGTCATTTGAAGCGATTGAGGCGTAGGTGGCTGTCGGAGATGTGGAGGAAGATCTCGAGGAATCAGAGGCGGCGTCGAGGCACTGCTCTGTTGTGATGGATTGTTACGTCGTTGGAGCAGCTCCGGTGAGCCGTAAGACGTCAAGGCTGAAGCAAAGACAAAGGCGTACATCGTCAATCTCAAGTGGGATTCTAATAGCATCTCCAATAGATGATGAAAAATGGATATAAAATTAACATCACCAAAAACCACCTGACTACAACAGATGAGGTAAAAACTGTTGACTCTGAACTTAACTGTCGAAACTGAAATTTACTGTGGAATCTGAATGCTACTATCGAAACTGAACGCAGTGGTAGCAGAGAGGCACTTGACATGTAGTTTAGGGAGGGCCTGCAGTTCATCTTCAACCTGCACACCCCTGAGCCGCCAGCCACCACGAACCGCCCGGCCCAGGCCTCCGCCGCCTCCCAAACAACACGCCACCGCCGCCCCGGGCAGCCCTCACTCCCCCCCCCCCAACCTGAACCCTAAGATAGATAGTGGGGTACCTCTCCGTGAGCCCCGTCCCAGCTAGTGGTCCTTCCTTAACTCGGCGAGCCCCCCAACCCCGAAAATAGATCGACCAAAAGTCGATTCTACCGATCAAGTGTGGCTTAATCGAGCAGAGCTGCGACGAGCGAGGGGGGAGCAGCAGCAGCTGGGCGAGTGAGCAATCGAGCGAGCCGAGCAGCAGCAACGCGAGCGAAGCGAGAGCCGGAGCAAAGCAGAAGCAGCGCGAAGCGAAGGAAGCGAGAGCCGAGCAAAGCAGCAGATCCGGCCGGTATGGACGCCACCGCCGAAGGGGCCTCGTGACCGGGGAGACCGCCGTGGAGATGTTGCCATGCGCCGCTTCAAGGTAGCCGCTCCATGGGGGTGCGGGATGGAGCACCGTCGGCGCCGGGAGGTAGAGTTAAGGAGAAGGTGCGATGCGATGGGTGTACAACCTCTTTGGTGGCGCCGAGTAGGCCTCAGCTTCGTCCGAGGAGTCGGTGAGGATGCTGCGGTTCCGGTGGAGCAGGTTAAGGCGGCGCTGTGGGGATGGAGCAGCTGCGATAGACGAGGCGATCGTCGGAGTAGCTCCTTGGAGGTGGAGGACGGGGCGGCTGAACCGGCGGGACGGCGAGATGGACGACGGATCCTCATCCGGGGAGGTGGACGAGGGACGTCGAGCTATTGCGGTGGACGACGTCGTCGGGGAAGAGGCTCCGGCTGGGCAGCGGTGACGTGGCGGACGGAGGAGGGTGGGGTTTCGGGGCTGGAGCGGAGAGGTTATGGCGCCCTGGGATTTCGAATGGCGAAAAGGGGGCGATGGGAGGGGTGTAGCATGACTTAGGGACGCACTTATCCAAAATTTAGGGTGTATTACAAAAGTACACCCCCCACCGATTTGAACTAGCGGCCCTTTCGGCTCAGGGTTAGAAGGGGGATTTCGCGTGCCGGGATTTGGCAGCTGGAGGGAGTTTTCGCGCGCGTTGTAATTTCGGGATAGCAAGTAGCGGGTTGTGAAGGCGCCAGTTTTGGGAGCACGATATCTGAATTTTCGATATAACAAGACGCGGGTTGAATTTTAGGGACAAGCCTAACGTGTAGTAATATTATACTTGTAATGCGTACCAAATCAATTCGCACTTCCCTCAACCAAAAAGAAAACGAAAAAATAAAACTATTCACACCACACAAAGAGAGAGTCTTGCCCGTTTTACTATACAAATGCTATTCAAGCTACTCCTCCTTCCATCTATATCCGCCTAATGCGTTTTTCGATGCTAACTTTGACCAAATATTAGAGCAATGATATATGACATGCAACTTACACAAAGCACACCGTTACCGTCGGATGTGAAAGGTTCTTTCAATGATATAATTTTCACATTGTGCATGTCATGTACTATTAATCTTGTCAATAGTCAAAGGCGGTCTTAAAAATCTCATTACGCCCTATATAGATGGAAGGAGGGAGTATGAATCCATGTTATGTCCAATTAATTTTTTTCGCTTTGCTGTATAATGCATGTAACCTACTCATCCCAACATTTTAGTGCATTCCAAATGTCTATACTACCGCTGCAATTCGAACTAAATTTGAATTCGTTTCTCTATTTCAATTAGAATCTACAATCATGATTGTTGCCAACTTCAACCATCATAGTTTCCTTGCTATCCGCCAGATATAAATCGGACGGCCTATAATGCAGGATGGCAGGCACAATATCATCAACAACTCCGTTTTTTATAAGAGTAGAGATAAAATATATTAAATGTAGTATAACATGTTCATAAACACACCATGTGTATCACCGTTATATATATTCACACATACGTCGGTTTAAAACACTATGATAAATTCTTCAAATATCCGAATTCGCTTTTTATAATGAAGTATATATGATCTCTATTCATCTTTTACACCCACACAACCCTCTTATCTTTGTAGCTAGCGCTAACTTTCTCTTGTGCATGCACACGCCCGCATCCCTCTCACCCTCCCTCGGCATTCTCTAGCTCCATCAGCGCCAAATTCGTCTTTTCACTTTAGGTCGTTCACCCACGGTGTGTGTAGGCCCCCAGCTCCTTCTTTACGGCACACATCGATCGATATGCCTCTCTAGCCAGGTGTGCCTAGCACAAACACAAGCTTCCCCTCTTCTCTTGTCACCGTCCATGCCTCACTCCCACCACTCTTTTCATCGTTCTCGTGCTACACTCCTCCCCGCCGATATAGTATGCCTCTCGTACCACCTCCTACATGCATCCCTCTATCTCTATCCTTCTCCTCATGCCTCGTTTGCTGCTAACACACACATGCATGTATACCGATCTATCTCCCAACATATACCTGGATCGACTTTAACTACCCCCCCCCCATCGATCGACGTACCTCACAAGTTATGTCTCTTCTTTCTCTAACAAAGGGCGATTGATCTTCCTATGTAGTTATCTCTGCTTACCGCAGCCACATCGTCCCCCCTCATCATTCATGCATGCCTCCTGACCCGTCTCTCACACGCACGTGCACAGATAACAAGCAGCCATCTCCTCTCTTATTGATATTCCGGGCGTGCCCTCCGTTTGTCTAGCAAGCCTATCCCACCATTTGTTAGAAGCAACTCCACTACCACAACCTCCAACACTCTAGCTTTGTCTCTCTCCCAACCTTATTCCTCTCATGCACATATGCATGGATGCCGATCGATCTCCCTTAATACATGAGGTAGATAGATCTCCTTAATACATGAGGTAGGCCTCTCTCCTCCTCCACACATATACCAGCCATTGTACCTCTATAGTTAATTGGGCCTCCCTCTTCCCCCACCACACACCGATAGTCGAAGGCCTGCAGTAGGTATCCATGCCACAGAGACAAACTGCACATGTCCCCTCTCACGTTCCAGTAGCCCAGCCACTCTATATCTTTGACGTGAGCACACACAAATTCGATGGCACTCTTTACCGATCGCGCGTGCACACACACACACATCATCCCTCTATTCGATTGCATATGTTATATCCAGGACTCTATTTCACACATATTGCATATGCTACATTTTTTATTGAACCCCCCCCCAAAAAAACTCTCAAGAACCCACACACTATATCTCTCTAGGTTTGTTTCTCTCACACACAACCCCACGTAGGTGCTGTACGTATACAAGAAGAGAATAGGTGCACCGTGCATGTACTCACGCTTCGTGCCCAGCCACACCAGCTGGTACACGGTGGAGCTCATTTCTTTCTGAAATGGCAGCCCACGTGCTAATTTGAACGCTTATGGCGGTTGTTTACCTAGGGAGGTCGTGTACCACGCGTGCAAAAAACAAAGTTCGACTTGACGCGTTGCCGCGTTATTTTTAAATAAAGTTATAGCGCTCAATGGCACGTACACAGAATATAAAACGATTTTTATGGAGAAAAAGGTAGTCCGCTCACTATATACAATGGAGCCTTGCGTGCATGGGTTGTCTCTCTTCAGAGTATCTCACACAAGGCTGCGGTGGCCTCTCTCTCTCATCGTTGGTCACTAATCCGGCCGCATCCCGTCCTCCGGGGGAAAGGGAGTGCGGTGGCCTCTCTCTCTCTCTCACCGTTGGTCACTGATCCGGCTACATCCCGTCCGCCGGGGGAAAGGGAGTGCGGTGGCCTCTCTCTCTCCAACCATTGGTCACTGATCCGGCCGCATCCCGTCCGCTGGGGGAAAGGGAGGAAATGCATCGTTTCTCCGTTCGACGGCGCCGAGGTAGCACGTCCCGATCTGCGGTACACGCCGTTCTCTCTGACCAAGCTCCGGCGCTGCAGGGTTTACGCCACCGCCGCAGATTCTGCCTCCGCCGCTGCTCACCTAGTTACATCCCGACGACCTCCGTGTATCCTCCGGCCTTCCTCCACTGCCCGTCTTCCCACGTCGCTGCATGTGGATCTTCCATAGTTCTTTGCCCAAAACGTAGCTCGTCCAGCGTACTTTCCATATTGCATTCTCGTCCTCACACCATTTTAGACAAACACAACCGTGTTGTTATCTTCCCTTAGGGCAAGGAATATGCTTCTTTTTTGTCGTCGCATGTGTCATCAACTGTTATTGGCCAATAATTGTTTCCTTTCTACCTCTTTTTTGCAAACAGGGCTATCCATTTCACCTCGTTGCTATTGCGACCTTTTGGTGAACTGCACAAATCACTTTTTTCTTAAGAGTGTTTTGTGCAGTTGTACAAAATGTCACATGGGCAACGTCTCTACATTTCAGTCTTGTTGCACAAAGGGAGATTGGTTTTGCTCTATCCTCCTCATCCAACTCCGAGCCTAATCTTCTCCAACTAGTTAGTCTTAAAAGAGACTGCAAAGTGCAAAGGTGACCGGCTTCTATTTATGTGTTTGTTGTTTCATCAGCAGTCCTCTATTATCGTAATCACACTTAATATCTTTGGAACAGGGACGCTCAGCTCTATTTTAGTGGAACTGCACAAAATGATCGGAATGTTGCATGCTCCAGACAGCTACTTTTTCCCCAACATGCCTTGTTGATTTAGACAGAGCTGGGGGCGTTCTTTGCCAATGAAAGCATGGATCAATTTTAATTTAACACCTTCTCACAACTCTCGTCTTCGGTTGTGATGTAATTATTAGCTCGATCTACTAATAATTGACATGCATTAGCAAGGAAGTTAGTTTTTTATTGTTTCCGAAGAGCATCGATGGCAAGACACGCCAAATGTAGTGAAAGCTCACACAATGTACAATTTCATGTCTTGCTGGAAAATTATTTGTATAATGCGTCAATTATGTAAACAAATGATGGAAGCTTGATAGCATTGCCGTAAGCCTCTTCATCATCCGGCCCATGTGCCATGCACAAAATTATACTCCTTCGTTCCTAAATATTTGTCTTTTACAAATTTCAAATGGGCATATTTTAGAGTGTAGATTCACTCATTTTGCTTCAGATGTGTACTCCCTCCGCTCCTAAATATTCTATTCGTCTTTCTAGAGATTTCAACAAGTGACTACATACGGAGCAAAATGAGAGAATCTAAACTCTAAAATATGTATATACATCCGTATGTGCCACCATTTGAAATCTCTAAAAAGACAAATATTTGAGTAGTCACTCGTTGAAATCTCTAGAAAGACAAATATACTTCGGAGTATATTTAAGAACCGAGGGCGTAGTGCACAACCGCATGGGAGACTCAGCCCGGTCGTTGCGCCGCATTAATAGTGAGTAATGAGCAGTCAAATCGTAAGCCCCACCTTTCCCCTTTGTAAGTTGCTCAAGAAGCAACCATCAATACGCTCTTCTTTGAATCCGCTCATACTACTCCATCCGTCACTGTTTATACAAGCGCTTGAGAAAAAAGAAAAAGATCATGGGACCAAAGGCGACTAGCGATCGGCCTGAAAAATAGCATTGGTAGTTATAGCACGGCGTCTATTACTAGTCGAGGGAATAATGCGTACACACATGCATGCAGTGCTTCCACCCCGGGTACACACATGCATGCACTTACTCCACTCCGTAGTTACATGGAGAGAAAATTGTGGACTTGATTGCGGTTACCACGCCCTAATTAATTGAGCATTAAACCAAACGCGTCTAAAGTCTCTCTGGTGGTGGAAATGCATTGAGAGAAATGCATCATAATGAAGCGCGCCCTGTAAACTGTGACAGAGGGAGGAGTAGTATGAAGGTTCAAAACCAAGTACGCGTATGGCCAGTCGGTCAACGCACCTCCTCTTGGCATATCACTGACATGTGGGACAGGAGTGTGAGCAAACCGATCTCAATTGACGGCAAAGAGCCAACCCGCCGTTCCTTGAGAGAGACGAGGAGCGAGAACACACACAGACGGGTTCGCATGGAGGCCAAGATATATTCGAGCATGGTTGGTTGATCGATATCATTCATTACATGTTGGGCTGCCGTTTTCTTCCCTTCTCCGGAATGAACGTGTACTTTATCAGAGATAAAAAGAAATAAGAGTACAAACGCTCCATCATGCGGTTCTAGTAGTAGTCCTACTCGAGTACTCGTACTACTGCGCTTGGCTCTTCGCCTCTTTGTGAAGTCGAACAATGATGGTACTCCGCATGTTGGGTACTACAGTGTATGCCTCTGACAATCTGACACCAAATGGACTGATGCATGTCCACTGAGGGTAGGTTGCATTAGTCAAAAGGCGTAAGCGAGCTTCACCTTGTCCTGCAAGCTTCTCCACGTTCTGCGAGTTGATGGGACACACCAAAAAGTAGTGCTAGTCCATACTCCCTCCTTTCCGGTTAATATGGCTCAATCTTTTTTGCGGGTAAATGAGAGAGATTTATTCATATATAAGCATTCTTAGGAAGCGAGGTGTTTCATCAAGCCAGCTCTCGGCCACATTCAAAATGCAGCAAGCACGGTTCGCACGAAGATGCGCCGCAAGGTTTGCTGACCTGTTTACATGCTAAATAACAAAAAAAGAGGAAATATTACCGAGCACTACTATTTGTAACAGGATATGAGCCAGAATTAAGCGAGAATTGTGGTGAGTGTTCCATGCAATCAACTTCCATTATCACATGCGAGAACCCTCGAAAAGAACCAAATGTGTTGAAGATTGCTTTATCACATTTTAAAATTATAATAAGAGTGCAGACGCTCCTCCATCCGGTTCCTAGTACTAGTATAGTACGCACCTTTATAGACTACATTAGTAAACTTTGCACTTGATTGTTCGCCTATTCGGGAAGTCAAAAAATAGTAGCACTAGTAGTATAGTGTATGCTTCTGGCAATCTGACACCAAATTAACTGTTGCACGTCCACCTCATGAGCGAGGGAGAGCTTGCATTAGTCAAAAGTTTCTCCTTGTCCTGCGAGCCACCGCCACAAGAAGTAATGCTAGTCCATACTGACTCCTCTCCGGTTAATATGGATTAATTTCAAACGAGATAAATACACTGTCGGTCACTATATATTTGTAAAAATACGGTCAGTGGACTTCATAATACGCATTGCGCTCAATATATATATTTTCCGGTGTTTATACGGTCACTAGCTCACCCTCACTGAGTATGTGTGTGCATGCACGTGTAGGTTGAGCACTTAGCGTGACCGTGTGTGTTCCGTCGTGTGCTCGGACATGCATGCATTAGGGCATCGCGCGCGTTTTTGCGTCCATGTGTACGTGTGACTGTTGCATACACGTAGGGGGAGTACGTGTAGGGGCCACTAAGGAGCGATCAAATCACACAAGAAGTTAGTCGGAAGAAGCAACCATCATTTCACTCTTGAATGACACGTACACAATATAAAAATGGTTGATATGGAGAGAAAAGAAAACCACTATATATACACTAGCAGAGCCTAAGCTACAAGCACATTGCTAAGGTTGCTCTCTTCACAAGCATAGAACGACGGGCCTGAGCCCTTGGTAGGAAGGGAACAATGTTCTGCGTAGACGCGGTCGACATCGGCGAGGGAGAAAACCCACAGTCGGTGCATCCCAATCGGGGGTCACCGCGGTTTGGGCCGATGTCGCGTCCCAACCGCCCTTCTAGCTACAGCCCGACGTCCCAGGTAGTCCATCTTCCTTTTGGAGCCGGCTTGCTCCACTGTTGTAGCTCCATCTCCATGTTGATCTTTCTCTACTTCTACCGGCTTCTACTTGTGATGAGTTTATGTCTCATGAACTAGTGCCGAGATTATTATTCTAATCACACTTCTTCAATATCTTTGCCATCGTGGATGCTCAGTCGATTTTAGTGGAACTGCACAAAAGCATCGTATGATCCGAGGGTGCCACCGTCTTTCCTTCGACGGTGTTCTACCTGGCCAGGAATTAAATCATGTTTAGGGTTTAGGGTTTAAGTCGTAGTGACCCCATCACCGCTTTTCTTTCAGACACGCTCTCACAACTTTTTTCTTTAGTTGTGAAGTAAATATTGGCTATGATCTGTGAATCATTGAGATGCATCAGCATGCGTGTTAGTTTTCCTTTGTATTTGATGGAATGTTGTAACGGGGCAACCTTGGAATAGGAATGAAAATGGAGTGGAATGTTTCCGTTTTTCCGTAGAAAAAATGGAAACGGAGAGAAACCAACGTTTCGTTTCGTTGGATCGCGCCATCGAGCAAAACCAACGTTTAAATCACGTCTATCATGTTCGTGTCTCACCCTCCTCCACGGCTCGACCCCACACGGTCGCTCGGCATGCCACTCACCGCAAACTGAGTATACGATAACTTTCCCGCCTGCTTGTCGATGGACCGCGCCATGGAGTACTACTAGCACTACTGGAAGAGATTGACGAGTTGGAGGAGGACAGCTAGCTGTATCACGGACTCCCAAAAACTTTTTACATGCATGTTGTAGCCGGCTATAGCGACCTTTGAAGGCGGAGCAGCCGCGTGCACCCGAAAGCGGCGCGGGCGACACTCTCGACAAGGCCGCTTCAATGCCGGTGCCGGTGAGAGGTCGCGTCCGCTACGGCGGGCATGAATGCGGCACTGACCATTTCGGGCGGGAAGCACGCGCGGGTGATGAAGAGGGTTCAGGTTGGTCAGGACCGGCCGTGGCAGCGGTCCGGACGTACGCAAACAAGAGATATTGTATGTTAATATTGCTGCATATATACTTAACAACGTAAATAATGTGCCAGTTGGACAAATATGATTGGAGATGGAGATGGAAATGGAATTTTACGTAAACACGGATATGCATGTCTATGTCTATGTGTGTGTGCGATGACTCTCGCGACACGGAAGTGGGGCGTGTTTTTGATCGAAGTTTTCTTTCTTGATGCGTTAGAAAATCAGTTTGTCCAATTCACATCTAGATGTTATTTAAGGATATCACATCTAAGCTCCCACAAGTATATAATGTAGCAACAAGAAACAAAAAAAACTAGGACAAAAAATAGACCACAAACAGAGTGGACATCAACTTAGATGTGACATAACTATGTCACATCTAGATGTGTCCTAGACAGACCCTTAAAAAATTGTCCGCTAGTTTTCGTTTCTTTTTTCGGGAACGCGCGTATTCTATTTAAAACCACAGCTATGGAGAGATTTTTTTACTCCATTATAGCCTCTTGTTTGATAGAGTTTCTCGCATCTTGCTCTCTCACCCTCTCCATATCAAAACAAGATGACAGTGTCCAGTCTATCTCTCTCCTCACCGGTGGTCACAGATCCGGCCAAATCCCGTCCGCTGCGGGAGGTGAGGAGGTGTAGCGTTGACGTTGTCGCCGTCGGTGACGGGGAGCCGAGCTTGCACCGTCCTCTCGGAGCCGAGCTGGCCTTGACGAAGATCCTCTGTGCCCTTGTTCATTGCCGTCGTGTGGCGAGATCCCGCCCGCCCGCCTAAACGACATCTCGCCCATCCGAGGTATAACTTCTTGTCTTGGTCCAGCTCCCAGTGTCGCTGCGTGCGGGTTTTCTTCTATGCGACTACTCCCCAGCTCCCCATGCATAGTAGCTAGGGTTCGTTGGCTGGTCCAACATCACCAACTAGTACTATTATAGAGGAAATGCCACTCGAAAAGTTGTCCTGATTTATGCCTCGGTGGAGCTATACATGTTGTTTCGACAAAAAGTACATGGTGGTTGTGCGGTCATTGTCCATATGGTGGTAGTACTATCACTGGTTAAATGAAGAAATGCTTTTTTTCTCGGGTATCTTGGTTTAGTTCCCATCAAGATATAATTATGATGCTTCTGTTTGTTGGTGTACTTTTCATTAACCTTTTTTTATATTTTTGGAAACAGTGATGCGTGTCTCCATACCCGGGCATGTCTTCCTCAATTTTAGTGGAACTGCACAAAATTGGATGGTCATTGTTGTTCCGCCTCATTGTCCTCTGCCACGTGGTTCTTCCTTCCTCGAGCTTGATTCTTTGAAGAAACAGACCACGGTGAGGATTTGTCGAACTTCATAGGTGCCTCACCCAAACTTGATGCCAAATGGATGATGCATCACCACGATGACCTATCGATGCTCATGGTCAGCCTCATGGTTGCGTCGGTGGTGAAGCTGATCGATTTTCAATAAAAAACAAGCTGTCTTCCATCGCGCTCTTTGCTTGTTACGCACAAAGATGATATCCTTCGTCGATTCACCTTGGTTGCGTTGGAGACGCAATGCGTCTTTCACGTTGGTGCAATTTTATCACACAATTGGCTATGAACCAAATGTTTCCTCGAAGAAGGATCGACGTTGGTACTAAGAGCATTAGTTTTGTATTGATTTCTAAGCCTTCTCACAACTTTGTCTCTAGCTCCCCTGTAATTTTATTTGTCCAGCTATTAACTTTGATTTAAAAATGGTGTGGACTATAAACCCGGATGGACGTAGTAGCCCTCGATTTTTATTTACTCCACATATTAGTTTTGACTGAAGTCAAACTTTGTAATACTCTCAAACCTTTCCGATAATTGAAATTAAAATTCTTTATTTGTACACACTCTCACACGTTTCCGATAATTTGGCGCATGTGTGGTTGTTCAGTTAAGGGAGGGTAGTGTACCACACGTGAAGGATAGGAAGTGCGACCGGGGCGCGTGGGCGTGGATCGTTAGTTCATCGAGTAGTACTCCCTCGTACATTAAATAAAGAGTTTCGTTTCAGACTTACACAATTTAAAAGCGATTGTTATGGAGAGAATAAGAAAACCACTCCACTATATATTAGTCATTATACACGAGAGTACTATATGGACGTAGCTTCATTGACTTAGTGCACCTGCCTTTGGGTTTATGACAGTGGGCCCAAAATGTGGCTGGCTCACCTGTCATACAGCCAAAAGCGAGATGGAGCGAAGGCACCGGAGCTCAGTCAATTACTACATTAGTATATATATAAGCGGGAGCCTCGGTAACTTGTTCGCTAGGGTTTGCACTCTCCACACGCTCGCCGCAATACATATATGTTACACGCTGGAGGCTCAGCGTTCATTTGCTAGGGTTTACTATATTCACAGTCTCTCAACTTCTCTTCACCAGATCTAAACAAGACTGTGTTGGCCTCTTGTCTCTCTCCCCCCTCACAGCTGGTGAAGGAGGCGTCTGTATCCCGTCGCACCGGGAAGGGAAGGAGGTGCAGCGTTAACTCTATCGCCTTCGGCGAGGGAGGCAATCCACTGCCGGCTGCGTTGTTCTCTTTCACCCAGCGCTTTGTCTTGGGAGGGCCACCGACCCCTTCTTCCTCGCTGCCGTACGTAGTGTGGGCAGATCCGGCCTCCCGCCGCACACCTTGCCACATCCCGACGACCCTATGGTATAAGTTTCTTTGAAACCGTCGTTGCTCTAGCTGCATGTGGATCTTTTTCAATCTGTAGTCGAATCTAGGTCTTAGTTCAAGGAGGAAATAAAGGTGTGGTGGGATGGAGCATGAATCTAGGACGTGGTTCAATGAGGAAAGGAGGGAGGAAAAGTAGTATAGACTGGCTATCCAGCCGCTTTGTTGGTCGAAAAGGGAAAAAAGGGGTAACCCAAAGACACACATCTGTAAGGAACCGATCTCTTTGTTGAAAAGGGAAAGAAACTGGGGGGGGGGGTCGGGTAGTTTGTGCAGGACTAGATTTTCTGCCCTCACATAGGAAAAAAATTCAAAGAGAACAAATATGGGACCAACACAGATATGTTGCTTGGCTACATCCTCTGCATCACCCATTTATACGTGTGGACGCACATGGTGCTAGCATGTCCCATACAGCTATTTTGCTGTTGTTAATCTAAGAATGCCGTCGGAAAATTGAAGCAATGCCACTGTTAAAAGTAAATTGCATTTTTTAACGAATGTTGTTTCAAGAGAGTGTCTCTGTTAATATGAATCAATGCTACCTTTTTAGAAATGCTACTATCCTACTTTATTTTCCATCCAAGATAAGTTAGATGCTTCTTTTACATCACCGTTTGTTTCATCCTCCTTTATCGGCAAGTAATTGTTTCCTTTTTGCCTCTGTTAAAAACAGGGTATCGATTCAACTTGTTGCTACTGCGACATTTTGCTTCGCTACTCGAAACACTTATGTTTTAAGAGTGTTTTGTGCAGTTCAACTTGAATGTCACACGGTGACTTTGCTTAATTTTGGTGGAACTGCACAAAAGGAGATCGAGATTTGTTTCCAGTGTTCCTGTCGAGTTGTTTCAAATCTTGGTCTCAACCACATGATATCTATTCAACTTGTTGCTATTGCGACATTTTGCTTCGCTACACGAAACACTTTGCTTGATTTCAGTGCAACTACACAAAATGAGATTGGATTTCCTATTCGTGTTAGCAGATTCGTATTTTATCCTGGTGTTCTCATGAAAGGTCAGTACAGGCCTTCATCCACATGATTGTGCAATGTGCTTTGAGATGTTGTGCTACTTGTATTGGTACTGTTTTAAATAAATGTTGAATTGAAGCTATTGTATTGTTGTCTTTTCCCATTAAGTACAGAACAAAAATGGGACCAACCTGCATATGATGCTTGTTGCTTTGTTACAACAAACTCTGCATCACCCCTTTATAAGTAGATGGAAGCACATATTGTTGTTAAGCCACTCTCCCCTCGAACTGTTTATGCTTTTTGTTAATCTAATGCATTTGGTAAAATTAAGCAATGCCACTCTCATAATTAATTAACTCTTGAATCTTAGTTCAAAAGCGCAACACTTGTTACGAATGGTACTATCACTTTGTAGTTCTTTCTACATGTTTAACCAAGGTATTGTTAAGATAATGTCTCTTTAAAAATGAATCGGTTGCATTGTTTTAGGAATGGTACTTTTACGCTTTGTCGTTCTTTATACATGTTGAACCAAGGCATTGTTAAGATAATGTCTCGATCGATATGAATGAATCACACTGATGGAGAATTGCTCCTCTCCTGCTTTGTTTCCCATTAAGACAAGTAATCAACCGTTATTTCTTAGTAATTGTTTCCCTTATACCTACTGTTGCTTACAGGGATATCAAAATTAAAGCTCGGTTTTATTCCGACTTCGATTTTAGTTGAACTGCACAAAAGGAGCCAATGTGTCCAAGGCAAACTGTTGTGTTACTGGGTCCAGTTGGTCGTTCCACTTTGCAGAAAGAAGCAGTCACTGGATGCGGTACATTACAGAAGGAATGGCCGAGAAGCTTTAAAGAGTATTATTAGACACCGGTGACATGACTAGTCTACACAGACCATTGGCAATTTAACGACACGTGGAGTGCCCTAGGCAAAAAGTGCCCAAACAAGTACAAGAAGCTAAGACGGGACACGATCATAGGCATTACATATTTTGAATGGGAAAAGCTTGTCAAAGTTTAATCATTGATGTTAGCAAGAAGATGTTAGTTTAATATATTCGAATTGGAAAACCTTGTCAAAATTTGCTCATTGATGTTAGCAAGAAGATGTTAGTTTAATATATTGGAATTGGAAAACCTTGTCAAAATTTGCTCATTGATGTTAGCCAGAAGACATGCATTTGATATTTTTGAGTGGGACGCCCTTGCTGTGAGCAGCGTCGAGTGTTTTTCCTATTTACGTGTTCGGTTTAGAAGTAAATAGTTACTCTGCTGAGATATTCCTATGTTAAGAGTTTGTTCGAATATTGTCTATGTAATGCCAGGCCTTGTGTTTGATTGCAAAGTTGAGCTTGGAATGTTGTGGCATGCGGCATCACGAGCTGTTCACCGTGCCTCCTGAGAATAATGCTTCGTATTGTTTTGCATGTAGATCTAATGCAAGTGATTTGCTTGTTAAGAAGATCATCCTCTTCTGTTGTTTCCGTGTGTAAGAAGTTCATCGTCTGATGTTTCATTCATAGCCTATACGACATGTCGGGTAGGTTAGACGTGAAACCATATGATCTTCCGACCAACTCATGATATTAGGCCATGATTGGATCGTCGTTTTCCAACCAAAACCGCTTGTAAAACTCACGCTTGTAAATTAGAGCAGATGGTCTCGGGCGAAGGCGCTTGGTTGGTCGATTTCGACTAGTAAAATATCGGAAGTACTTCACACACGATTAAAACGCTGAACGACACTCGGATGATTGCTAATCCAGCCGTTAGCTGTTGTTTCAGCCTTGCCCATGGATGGCATGATACGCACGTCGTGCATGTATCGTCTGGTAATGTCGTCCATATAGCAATGCTCGTAAAATATACACTGGTCTCTCAAATTACACGCGTAACCCGCCGGTTTTACTTACAGACCTCGGGCCTTCCAATGACGAGTAAATTACACTTGTATGTTAATACAGGTTTGAAATAAACCAGAGCTCCCAAGCGCGGCCTTACCGTTTCATGCCGTCTCAGTTTCTCGAAGGTGCTCATAGGTGTCCGATGATCCTGGCTTCCTGAATGAGCAGCGGGCGCCAGATCGGCACCTCCATAGGGCCCAAGGCCCTCTCCGTTGTCCTTCGAGTTGTTGCGCCGCCGTGGCGTCGAGCATTGTTAACATGGTCAACGAACATGAGGATTCGAGATGACTTTATTTTGACTGGATGACACTAGGGACCCACTAGGGCCATAGCCGTCGTCACGCAAGTGCCTCCTTATTATGTACAACTATATTTTTTGCTTTCTCCTGGTTTCCGACATCACGGTCCCACACCATTATCAACCTATGTAGTCAATATAAGCGAGAGAATTGCACAAGGTGCGGCCGATACCGGGACCAAGCAGCTCGGCGATATTTGTGTTTTTGAGGCGTGAAACCTGCAGAGTTTTTCTTGGCGATGATTTCATTGTTGTTCGTGAGGAGAGCAGGGTATTAATCAAGGGCTGTGGTCTGCCGTCTAGCCCAAACTAGATATCCAGCCAGATACTACTTTTTTCAAGATGAAAATGGCTAGCCCAGCTATACGTCTTTTTGAGGAATACCCAGGCAAGGTCAACTTGTTATTCTCCGCCCGCTGTGCTGCAAATCTTTCCTAGAAGGGATGCATTAGGCTTAACAGGAAAATGAGCTTTAAAAATAATAAATGGGATGTAATTACAAAAACTGGGCAGTAACTATAAAAAATGCACCAAACACGAAATTAGTTTATAAAATATTATTTATGGATTTTGAAAATCTTAATTTTTCATTGTTGCGCGCACAATGTTTCGTTAGATTTTTACGTAATACAAATTTATATTTAATCTGAATAGAAATTTTGGGATAAAAATATTTCAGATCCCATCAAAATGCGGGAAACTTTATTGAATTCTGTCTTCAATGGTTGGTTGAAATTATTAATCGTTGTCCTAGCTAGAAAATGGGCTGTACTTTTAACAAACTGTAAATGGGTTGTTGTAAATTCCATTAGAATTCAAAAATGGGCTGTACATTCTTACAAAAGCATAAATGGGCTATAAGTTCTCTGCCACACACTTGTGGGCCTACTAAGTGGCGCGTCCCCTAAAAAAATAAGTTCACGCGTATGCAAGGCTTTGTCAACTTATTATAGTCAACACACGGTTCTAGCAGCAGTGGCCCTTGGATATCTATCCAATGGATGTCATGCTTCTTCTTCAATCTCGGATATTCTTAGCTTCGGACGCCCAAAAAATGATTCCTCCCCCTGACATCTGGGGCGCACCGTTTCGGAGGCTAACCTGTGGGCCTACTAAGTTGGAGAGTACCAAGGACTTTGTCAACTTAGTCAATATAAACGATTCTAGCCTTAGTGACCGTACGATGTCCATCCAACGGCCGTAGTGCTTCTTCAACCTCTGGTCTTCTTGGTCCAGCCGCCCAAGCAGCGCCGGTCGTGCCGCTTCTCCTGCCTCCCGTGGTCGGTCAGGCCGCGAGGCCTCACCGCCCCATACTACTCCCACTGGCAGGCCATCCCTCCACTCACCCACACCCCTGTTATTACTGCGGCGGCAGCCTCACACCGCAGCCGAACCAGTGAACCCTCAGACTCCTCTCCGCGCGGGCTTCCGCGGCTGCGTCTTCCCCGGCTCCGCGTCGTCCCCTTCCTAGGCGTCGCCGTCGTCCACCGCCCTGGTGCTCTGGCGCGGCGTGGTCAACGTGGTCAATGACCGACTTCCATCGGAAGAGTACTGTACGTGGAGAGGCTGACAATTTGGGTCCACGGCGGCCGCAAGGAAGTGCCTCCTTATTTACGCCATAAAATAATTATTCCTCCACCTGACAGCAGGGACCCACCGGACGGGCCACCTAATTTCGCAAAAAAACGTTTCCCCCCTGACTGCTGATACCCACCGGATGGGCCACCGTATTTCGCGAAAAAAAGTTCCCCCCGCTGTCAGCTCGGACCCACCGGAAGTGCCTCTTTATTACGCACAAAAAAATGAATACTCCCCCTGCTAGCTGGGACTCACCTTGGTGGGAAGCTGACTTGTGGGCCTACTAAGTTGACAGGGACGGAGGGCTTTGTCAAGTTAGTCAATATGAACGATTCTAGCTCCAGTGACCGTTCGATGTCCATCCAACGGACGTGGTTCTTCTTCAACCTCTGGTATTCTTGGTCCAGCCGCCCAAAGCTGCGTCGGTCGTGCCGCCTGCTCCTGCCTCTCGTGGCGGGTGTCTTTGCCATGGAGGCCTCACCGCCTCCATACTACTCCCACCGGCCAGCCATCCCTCGACTCCACTCACCCACACCCCTATTATTCTCAAGGGCGGCGGCCAGCGAACAAGTGAACCCTCGTACTCCTCTCCGGCGTGGGCATCCACAGCGTCTTCCCGGCTCCGTCGTCCCCTTCCTAGGCCTCGCCGTCAGTCCACCGCCGTGGTGCTCTCGGCGCGGCGTGGTCAATGTGGTCAACGACCGAATTCCATCGGAAGAATCTTGTCGTGAAGAGGTGACAATTTGGGTCCACGGCAGCCGCAAGGAAGTGCCTCCATATTATGTAGAAAATAATTATTCCTCCACCTGACAACAGGGACCCACCGGACGGGCCACCAGTATTTCGCGAAAAAAACGTTTGCCCCTGACTGCTGGGACCCACCCGACAGGCCACCGTATTTCGAGAAAAAAATGTTCCCCCTGTTGTCAGCTCGGACCCACCGGAAGTGCCTCCTTATTACGCACAAAAAAATGAATACCCCCCTGCTAGTTGGGACCCACCTTGGTGGGAGGCTGACTTGTGGGCCTACTAAGTAGACGGGGACGAAGGGCTTTGTCAACTTAGTCAATATAAACGATTCTAGCTCCAGTGACCGTACGATGTCCATCCAACGGACGTAGTGCTTCTTCAACCTCTGGTCTTCTTGCTCCAGCCGCCCAAAGCAGCGCCGGTCGTGCCGCATGCTCCTGCTTCCCGTGGCGGATGTCTCCGCGGAGGCCTCACCGACCCCACTATTCCCACCGCTGGCCAGCCGCGACGGCAGCCTCACACTGCGGCAACGAACCGGTGAACCCTCATTACACCTCTCGCGCGGGCTTCCACTGCCGCGTCTTCCCCGGCTCCCCGTCGTCCCCTTCCTAGGCCTTGCCGTCGTCCACCGCCCTGGTGCTCTCGGCGCGGCGTGGTCAACGTGGTCAAGGAACGACTTCCATCGGACGTGGACTGTACGTGGAGAGGTCGATACCGGTCCACGGCCGCAGCAAGGAAGTGCCTCCTTATTACGCGGAAAATAATTATTCCTCCACCTAACAGCGGGGACCCACCGGACGGGCCATAGTATTTTGCGAAAAAAACGTTTCCCCCCTGACTACTGTGACCCACCAGCTGCACCTTCGCACGCAAGGAAGTGCGTCCGGGCAAAAAAATGATTCGCCCCCCTGACTGCTAGGACCCACCAGCTACATCTTCGCACGCAAGGAAGTGCGTCCGGCAAAAACAAAGCGATTCGCCCCACATTGCTGGGACCCACCAGCTACATCTTCGCAGGCAAGGAAGTGCACTGGCGCCGGGACCCACTGGTCGAGCGTGCACGTACCGTTGTCATTCTGGTAGCGAACGTGTACGTACATATATACTGGTGGATGTAGAGGCGCGCACGTGTCGTAGTAGAGGCGCGCATGTAGCATGTACACGTACGTACATCAGCGAGGGTGCAAGAAAGAAAATACAGCCACGTACATACATATGGGCAGGGTCTCTAACGCCTATCGCGCATACGTACATGGTTGGGTCGGAACGGAGAAACAGCATCGTCGTCGTGTTCATGGGGAGCCAACCGGCTGGGTCGGAACGGAATGCGTGGTCGTGTTCATCGGGAGGGCTTGGACGGAACAGGCGATGGAAATATGGCCTGGCGTACCGCTGTGAGAGGAAACGACCTTGTGTTCGACCGCCACGTTCAAACGGGGTCTGTTGATCGGGAGGGCCTGGCGTGCCGCAAAAGCGGAGAAAGCGGACCTCCCTACGGTCGAAACGGGGTCCTGTTGATCGGGAGGGTGTGGCGTGCCGCCAAAACGGACGAAACGGACTTATGTTGGAGTGCTACGGTCGAAAGCAGGGGGAGGGTGTGGCGTGCGCAAAGCAGGACTCCACGGAATCTTGTTCATCTCCACCGTCGATCTCCTCCAGCCTCCACGGGCTACCGTCGACCTCCTCCGGCCTCCACGGGCTGCACGACCTCCTCCAGCCTCCACGGGCTCTGTTCATCCAGCCTCCACCGTGCGCTTACTCCACCGCTACTGTTCAACCACCCCTCCATGAGAACCCCTCCACCGCCCACTGCTCATCCAGCCCTCCACACCACGAGGTCTGTTCAACCACCCCTCCACGGCCACCCTCCACCGTCTCATCGCTCATCCAGCCCTCCACACCACGGGTTCCTGTTCATCCAGAGGCAACGCCACCGCCATCGCTCATCCAACCCCCCGCAAAACGCTCACTGTTCATCCAATCGATCGGCTTGATTAGCAGCAGAGCGGCGAATCGCTCCATCGGGTTCGATTAACAGCCATCGATCGATCGCTCGGGTTCGATAACACGTAGCACTGCGGTCTGTCGCTCGGGTTCAGATTAGAGCCCAACGCCTCGCTTCGGGTTCGATTAGAGCCAACGCCTCGCACCTGCAGCAGCGTACCTATCTGAGAAAGCAGCGCGCCGCTCTCCCACCGTAAAGCAACTCCCCTCGCTTCTACCACGGTTTTTCCGTCATGGACGGCCCAAAGAATGTCATGCAACAAGGCGTCTCCGCCCGCCGTGACGAAAAGCCCATTTTCTGTCATGATTTTTTGTCATAGAAGTAGGAGCCCACCACATCTATGATGATACCGGGTTTTGTCACAATTATCGTCATAGAAGTGTCATATGTATGACAGGAAAAAAAATTGTTCGGCCCAAAATGTCACGGATGTGTGTTTTTTTGTAGTGCAGGGGGGAGCCGGCTAGGCTACCCGTGGTCATTTACTCCGACAAGCTGTTTCTGTTTTAGATCTAGAGCATCATAACGACACCCTCCTCCAACAAAGAAGACAAGGATGCTTGGTTACTGAAGATAGAGCTGAAAAGAGAAGAACCTTAAGAGATCAACAAGGATGAAGGGATCAAGAAGGCCGTGGAGGTTCAAGCTTCGGCGGTGAAAGAAGAAGATATCCCTCAACCTTTACCTAACCTCTTTACTCCAACAGAGATTGAAGCTTTCAAGATGATTGAGTTAGCCCGCATTCAGAACAAGTATCTCACGCAGGAGAATATTTTGTTGAAGGATCATATCGCCGGACTCAAGGAAATTATCCGCAAGTTGGAGGAGATTTTACGCTCAATATGCGATTAACCACCGTCATCATCACCTCCGAGGACATAATCACATGGGTATGGGCACTCCCCTTGGCAACTGCCAAGCTTGGGGGAGGTGCCCCGGTATCGTATCACCATCACACTCATATCTTTACCGTTTTATTTAGCTCGATCCTTTTAGTAGTATCTTGATCTGGTAGATTGAAGTTTTGATATCAAGTAGTTTTGAGTTTTGCTTTGTGATCTCTTTTTGTATTCGAGTCCGTGAGCTAACTATAATAAAGATTAGTGTTGAGTCAAGGGCTTTGCTATCTTGCTATGATCTTGAGGAAGTAGAAAGAATAAAAGAGTTTATATTGATCTTATGGTTAGTGGTGACTTCACATATAGAAAGTATGAGGCATAAAAATTGTTGAGAGTTGATAAACGTAGTTTTGCTCATTGTTGCAATTAATAGGAAGTGATAAGGAAAGAGGGGTTCACATATAAATATATTATCTTGGACACCTTTCATAATTGGGAGCACTCATTAGGTATGACATGCTAAAAGAATTGATGTTGGACAAGGAAGACAACGTAATGGTTTATGTTTTCTCACATCTCAGTTAAAGTATATTGTTATTGACCTTCCAAACATGCTGAGCTTGCCTTTCCCCCTCATGCTAGCCAATTTCCTGGCACCAAGTAGAGATACTACTTGTGCTTCCAAATATCCTTAAACCCAGTTTTTGCCATGAGAGTCCACCATACCTACCTATGGATTGAGTAAGATCCTTCAAGTAAGTTGTCGTCGGTGCAAGCAATAAAAATTGCTCTCTAAATATGCATGATTTATTAGTGCGGAGAAAATAAGCTTTGTAAGATCTTGTTGTGAAAGTAATAGAAGCGACGGACTGCATAATAAAGGTCCACATACAAGGGGCAATATAAAGTGACGTTCTTTTGCATTAAGATTTTGTGCATCAACCCTGAACTCACATGACAACCTCTGCTTCCCTCTGCGAAGGGCCTATCTTTTACTTTATGTTTTTACTTTATGCTTGAGTCAAGGTGATTCTCACCTTTCCCTTTTTCATTTTATCCTTTGGCAAGCTCCTCGTGTTTGAAAGATCATGATATATATATATATATATATATATATATATATATATATCCAATTGGATGTTAGTTAGCATGGGCTATTATTGTTGACATCACCTAAAGGTGAATACGCAGGGAGGCAACACAATAAGCCCCTATCTTTCTCAGTGTCCGGTTGAAACTCCATAACCACAAGTATTGCGTGAGTGTGAGCAATTATAGAGGACTACAAGATAGTTGAGTATGTGAACTTGCTGAAAAGCTCTATTGTTGACTCTTTCTGATGTTATGATAAATTGCAATTGCTTCAATGACTGAGATTATAGTTTGTTACTTCCCAATGAAGTTTTTGAACCATACTCGACATTGTGAATTGATTGTTACTTGAGCATAAGAATTCATATGATAAAATCTATATATGTTGCTGTTATAAGAATGATCATGATGCCCTCATGTCCGTATTTTATTTTTTTATCGACACCTCTATCTCTAAACATGTGGACATATTTTTCGATATCGGCTTCCGCTTGAGGACAAGCGAGGTCTAAGCTTGGGGGAGTTGATACGTCCATTTTGCATCATGCTTTTATATTAATATTTATTGCATTATGGGCTGTTATTACACATTATATCTCAATACTTATGGCTATTCTCTCTTATTTTACAAGGTTTATCATGAAGAGGGGGAATGCCAGCAGCTAGAATTCTGGCTGGAAAAGGAGCAAACATTAGAAACCTATTTTGCACTGCTCCAAAAGTCCTGAAACTCCACGAAACATCTTTTTGGAATTAATAAGAATTATTGGGCGAAAGAAATACACCAGGGGGCCCACACCTCATCCAGGAGAGTGGGGGCGCCCCCCCCCCCCTACTGGGCGCGCCCCCTGTCTCCTGGACCCCCTGGTGGGCCCCCGGTGTCCATCTTCTGCTATATTAGAGCTTTTACCCTGGAAAAAATCATGGGCAAGCTTACAGGACGAAACTCCGCCGCCACGAGGCGGAACCTTGGCGGAACCAATCTAGGGCTCTGGCGAAGCTGTTCTGCCGGGGACACTTCCCTCCGGGAGGGGGAAATCATCACCAACATCATCACCAACGATCCTCTCATCGGGAGGGGGTCAATCTCCATCAACATCTTCACTAGCACCATCTCCTCTCAAAACCCTAGTTCATCTCTTGTATCCAATCTTGTATCCAAACCACAAATTGGTACTTGTGGGTTGCTAGTAGTGTTGATTACTCCTTGTAGTTGATGCTAGTTGGTTTACTTGGTGGAAGATCATATGTTCAGATCCTTAATGCATATTATTACCCCTCTGGTTATGAACATGAATATGCTTTGTGAGTAGTTACGTTTGTTCCTGAGGACATGGGTGAAGTCTTGCTATTAGTAGTCATGTGAATTTGGTATTCGTTCGATATTTTGATGAGATGTATGTTGTCTTTTCCTCTACACTACAAGAAATATGTCAACTAATGACCTTCTGTCAGTGACCCTGGAAGAATTGGTCATAAATTTATGACCATTTTAGACCAATAGGTCAAAAGCTGTTGGGGGGGCTCCAGACCCTAACCTATAACGACCATTCTCGGGTCGAAGGTCATAAGGTCATTGCAGGAAATGGTCATAAAGCGGGAAGCACTGTCCACTGCCCCACGCCTAGCTGATAACGACCAATATAACATGGTCACTACACTTGATTTTGAATGAATTAGGATGATTAGGCAGCCACCTCAGCAACCTCGCTTATGTGTCACTATCTAGGTGTTATTTTTGGTTAAATATTAATATTCAACAATGACGGGCACACATCGACATGCAGGACCCATTTGACAGAGGGGCCGAGTGCTTAATTCGCCCAAAAATGTGCGCTAAGCGAGGACTCGAACCCACGACCTCGCCGCTTCGCCTGCTCGGTATCACCGGGGATAGAGAGGTATTGTTGCTCTGGTATGGGAACTAATCTATACATTATATAAAACCATGGCTCTCTCCTATCAGTGACAAGTGGGGCCTTCCGACCAGGTGGCATCGAACAGAGGAACACTGACAGGCGGGAACCATTTGACAGGTGGGTGAGCCACTGACAGGTGGGTAAGCGAGCATTTAATTCCCTAAAAAATGTGCGCTTTAATTCCTAAAAAATATGCGCTAGCGGGGACTAGAACCTACGACCTCGCGATGTTTAACTTGTTCGCTACCACTGGGCTAGAGAGGGATTGCTGCCCATCTAGCGGAATGGCTCTATATATTATATTATAGCACCAAATCTAAGTCATTGACAAGTGGGACCAGGTGGCGGCAGGATGCGAGCAGAGCCAACACTTAGCCAAAAATTTCTAGGTCTTCCACCGTGTGGCGGCAGGCTGACGGACGAGGCGGGCCCGGCGGTCAAGCGACCGGGACAGGCGACCGGCGGTGGTGGGGCGGGGCAGGAACGGCTCGCCGCCGCCTTTGTCCCGGCTGGGCAAGCAAGCGGGGCAGCGGAAGCAACCGGCGGAGTGTGGAGGCGGGCGCTGGCGACCAGCGTGGGCCACCTGCAGTGGTGGGGGCGGGCGCAGGAACGACGGCCACGCAAGGAGAGGCTCGCCGAGCATGGGGGACTCGCCCCCGCCGCAAGCACACCTCCCGATATGCACCCCTCTCCTCTTCCCCCCTCTCCTCTCTCATTATCTGCACCTCGTCGCCGAGCATGGATGAATTTTGTTGATGAATTTTGTCGGATGTTCTTGACATAGATGAATTTTGTTGATGCAATCGTTAGGAATTAGGAGATATTGCATAGATGAATTTTCTTGATGTCTTGTTGGGAGTTCTTGACTTGTTTGTTAAGAATTGTTCAGGCCTTGTTCGATTAAGATTTGGGGAATTTCAGCTAGATGGGATTTATTCCCCGCCAATATCTGTTAACCCCTCTCATTTATCAAGGCCGTAAACAAGGCCTTGGTCTTCAATTGTTTGTCTACTGATTGTTAGGATAATTGTAATTGTAATTGATAGAAACAAGATAGTATTTGTTAGGAGCTAGCTAGCTAGTTTGGTTTAATTTGAATTAGCCTTCTCTCGCAACATAAATTCATGCCAATTTCAAAGTGTTGGTTTGATTTATAGTTTGGTTTGTTTCAATATTGTGGTTAGGCAATTAGCATATAAAATTTTCTGGAATTTTAGCTTCCATTACTTCCATCCATTTTCATTAATTAATGTTGATGCACTTAGATTGATTTGCTAAGTTGCAACAATTTGTTGTCTTTGGCGGATGGACGTAAGCTGGATTAGAAAAGGAGTTAGAAAGTTTTGAAAGAACATATGAAAGGAGTTGATGATTTCATGGCATTTGTTCGGGCAAATTTTGCCAACGATGCTCACATTCTTTGCCCATGCTGCGAATGCCTCAACCGGCCCAAGAATGGCTCAAGGAAGAGTGGA
Organism: Aegilops bicornis; assembly: GCA_021605145.1. Lineage (NCBI taxonomy): Eukaryota > Viridiplantae > Streptophyta > Magnoliopsida > Poales > Poaceae > Aegilops > Aegilops bicornis. The sequence continues at coordinate 677,166,021 of CM038671.1, forward strand.
AGATCATCTCGCTTCTTAATGGGATGTCCAAGACATATGATAGATGGATATATCATGGAGAACCTTTGGACAGTCAACCTCAACATTTTGAAGTTGATACAGAGGCCCCTCATATGATGGGTGGTGGTGATGCTGGCATTGATTTCATGGAAAAGGTTTTGCGAGATAATGGTGTTTTGGAGGAAGAGGATGGGCATGAAGATGATAGGATTCCTGACCTATTGAAGGATTTGTATGATGTCAAGATCGTCTTTGATGGACGTAAGTCGTTGTTTGGTCGAAATGTTAGAGGAGGCGAAGCGCAGCTCATGAAGGGGTAAATTTTCAAGATTTACCTTCACCGTGAAGTTACTCCACATCAAGTCTTTCTACCGGATTAGCAATGCCGCATTCAACGCAATACTCCATCATTTGAGCTTGCAATTCCCTGATAGTTGTGTTCCCAGATCATATGATGAAGCATTGAGCATAATTCGCAGGCTGGGGTTAGTTATGTGTCAATACATGTGTGCCCAAATAATTGTGTTTTGTTTCGGAAGGATTTATCAAAGCATGACAATTGTCCAAAATGTAATGCATCTAGGTGGAAAGATGCTGATGGGAAGAAGTCAATACCGGAGAAGGTACTGAGGCACTTTCCCTTGATACCAAGGCTGCAGGGGATGTTCATCTCGAAGGAATCATCACGTGAGGTACAGTGGCACAAGCTGAAGAGGCAACCTGTGGACAATGAGTTGAGTCATCCAGCGGATGGAGAGGCATGGAAAGAGTTTGACAGTATACATTTAGATTTTTCTGCAGATCCACGGAACATAAAACTTGGCATTGCCACAGATGGGTTTAGTCTATTTGGGAACATGAGCACGTCTTATAGCATGTGGCCAGTTTTTGTGGTGCCATACAACCTGCCACCATGAGCATGCATGGATCAGTCCAACTTCATGATGTCATTGCTTATCCCGGGTCCAGAGTCTCCAGGAAAGGATTTTGATGTCTTTATGGAGCCCCTCGTAGAAGAAGCTGCTCCGGCTACGGGTGGTGTACCTACATACGATGCCTTGAGTCCGTAAGAAAAGTTCAATCTACGTGCTGCAATCATATGGTCCATCCATGATTTCCGGCTCTGCACACTACATGCAGGAGGATCACAAAGGGTTATCGATCTTATGTCCATTGTGACAAAGGCCCTTGCTCAAAGAGAATAAGGAGCAAGATCTCGCTATATTGGGCACCGCCGCTTTCTTCCCGAAACCATTGTCAAGCGAAGAAGCAAAGATTTTAATGGTGAGAATGAAACCCGTGACAAGCCATTGAATTCACTAAAGAAGAGCTGGAGCAACAACTTGAAAAGGTGAAAGATGTGAGACCAGAAAGTGGCGAAGAAAAGAAAGCGTGAGGAAGGTCAATGATGGGACCGGAGGTCTTGTTTGTGGGACCTGCCATATTGGGCTGATATGAAATTAAGGCATAATCTCGATGTAATGCACATTGAGAAAAACATATGCGAGAATCTGCTAGGGACGTTTCTGAACATTGAAGGGAAGACAAAGGACACGATTAGTTCTAGGCTTGATTTGGAGGACATGGGCATAAGAGAAGATTTGCATCTACAAAGACAATGAAGATGAAGATTCATTTGAAATGCCACTAGCATGGTATACAATGAGTAAAGAACAAAAGCTTGCATTACGTGAATTCCTAAGAGCGGTGAAATTTCCGGATGGTTATGCCGCTAACCTAGCAAAGTGTGTTACTTGATGGATTCAAGCTTTCGATCGAAAACCCATGATTGTCACATCCTCCTCCAAAGGATTTTACCGGTGGGCCTCCGAGGAATCATGGACAAGGATATATATGAAGCGGTTCTTGAGCTGGGAAATTTCTTTAGAGAACTGTCTGCAAAACACTCAAGTTAACTGGCCCTGGAAAGACTTGAAAAAGAAATCCCAATTATTCTTTGCAAGCTCGAGAAGATTTTACCTCCAGCTTTCTTCACCGTGATGGTCCATTTGGCGGTGCACTTACCAAAAGAGGCAATGCTTAGAGGCCCTGTGCAATACGGTTGGATGTACCCAATCGAAAGAAGGCTGCTTACTTGTAAGCGTTATGTCTGGCTCTGGCAAGACACAGAAGGTTCTATTGTTGAAGCATATGTCGTTGACGAGTGCTTGACTTTTTGCTCTAGATAATTTGGCGATGTGGAAACAAGATGGAACCGGCCGGGCATAAATAGAGAGCGGTCTGATTCGCAAAGTGGTGATGTCTCTATTTTCAACCATGGTGTGAACTTTCTTGGAGCCTCACAATACTTGGAGGCTGGTGATGAATATGACAAGATGGTTTGGTTTGTGCTCAACAATTGCGCCGAGGTTCTACCATATATCGAGTACGTTATATCTTGTGCACTCATTATATATATATTTTTTGCTTGGGTTGGCACCAGCCTAATGTTTTAATTCACATGTTTTGTTGGCATTGCAGGAAATGCAAGGAAGAGTTAAATCAGGAAGAAAGCAATATCCATGTTGATAAAAGGGTTGCCAAGGGGTTTGCTAAGTGGTTTAAGAATCATGTGAGATATTTAGCCACATGTTTTATGTTTTCTGTGTTATTCACCAATTGTTAAATACCATTGTTTGCTAAATGGTTTATTGGTGCAGATTGGAAAGTTGCATGAGGAGAAGAAGGTCAGTGATGGTCTATTTGCGTTGGCATGTTTACCGGATAAGCGAGTGAGAGTGTATTCAGCATGCATTGCTGACGGTGTCCGGTACCACACCGTTGACCGCGAGGAAAAAAGGAAGACATAGAATAGTGGAATCGTCACTGAGGGGTCAGATGATGGTGAGATCATTGACTTCTATGGTCAGTTGAGAAGCATCGTAGAGTTGCGATTACTACTCTAGTGGAGGCATCCATCGCTCGGTAGTCTTATTTCATTTATTCTTGGTTTGAGCTTGGTAGCAAGAAGAAGAGAGACTCTTTTGTCAAATATGATGGCCACTTCAAAAGCATCAACACTGCAAGGTGCTTTGGTATAAGAGTGATCCCTTTATTCTAACAACACAAGCAACAATGGTGTTTTATCTCGCGGACACTCTTTTGCACGGAAAATGGCGAGTTGTGCAAAACTTTCAAAGACACTTGTGGAGTGTGGACCTGAAACTGAAGTGGAAAAGGGTCCCGTGATGGTGGACTAACATACCAAGATGATGACTCTACGGAAGTTCTATTTGCAAGCTAATGATGACTCTATGGAAGTTCCGTGCAAAGCAGAGTGCGAAGGGACCGAACGTGTGATCGTTGGTGCTGCAACAGTTGAAGGCATCAAGAAAAGAAGAGAGGTGGTAGCGGATGGACATGAGAGCGAGGATGAGGAAGACCGGACTGATCATACTATGTTGCAATATTGTAGTGATGATGAGGAAAACAGGAGTGGGCATAGAGTTCCTTGTTTTTGTATCGACGACGATGAGTAGCGAATGGACATGAAGGTTATACTATTACTGCATGTTCCTTGTTTTGATTGGTGATCAACCTTCTCTGTAGTTTTTGTTGATGTGATCCTGATGTAGTTTTTCTACTACAATTCTCTCCAGGTAGCAAAATGCATGAGACTTTGGTGATGAAGAGGCTGATGGTGAAGATACAATGAATTAAAACTTTGGTGCCATTTTGGCTGATACTTTGGTGCCATTTTGGTGGCATTTTTTGTTGTTTTGGCTGATGTTGTTTTGGTGTTGTTTTGGTGCCATACTTTGGTGCTGTTTTGATCTCTTATATGGTTGCAGTGATCATTAATTTTAGAGCAAAATATGGCTGTTATTTTTTTGTTTTGTTTCAGAAACAGGAGAAACCACGTCTCCCCTCCTGGACGTTTCAGAAACGGGAGGGCCCACGTCTCCCCTCCAGAGTTTTCGAGGGCCCACGTCTCCCCTCCTAGACGTTTGAGTTTTCGAGGCAACTCCCCACGTCTCCCCTCCACTGGCAACTCCCCACGACACAGAGGGGGTTTTCTTCCCACGTCCAGGTAACTCCCCTCCTATTCCATTGCCGCTCCATCTTCCTCCCTCTGCCTCCCTCCTCATTCCATTGCCGATCCATCTTCCTCCCTCTACCTCCCTCTCGCCTCAAAGATCAAGCAACTCCCCTCCGCCTCCACCATCGCCGCCAGGAGGGCAATGGCGGAGGAATCGTGGAGCAACTCCTCTGCTCGCCAAGAGAATGGCGGAGGCATCGTGGAGCAACTCCCCTCCGTCTGCCAAGCATCACCGTGGTGAGGTGTCTGGCAAGGAGCCGCTGGTGGTCGACGACGATGTTTCGCTCCCTGGGCAGAAGCTGGACTACACCGTGCCGCTCAAGGTTGATATCCACCTGAAGGAGCCGTTGGATGTCGTATGCACCAAAGAATCCGCATTTAAGCCGACAAGAGGATCCGCCAGATGAGGAGGAGGCTCGGCGGCGTGCTTTCTCGGTCGATCGGCGTAGATGTCGAGTATACCAGGGAAGACGAACCTCCGCAAATTGCTGCAGTTCTGCAGTTATGCGTGGAGGATCTCGTCCTGGTATACCACATCACCGCGGCAACCAAATGGTAAAAACATCCGATTCAAGTTTACGCCTAATTAGTAGTTTCAAGTTTCAAGTAGATGCAATAGTTATGAAGTTCAAGTAGATGCAATACTAGTTGAAGTTACGAAGTTTCAAGTTCAAGTTTCGTTTTAATTAGTAGTTTCAAGTTTACGAAGTTTCAAGTAGATGCAATAGTTACGAAGTTCAAGTAGATGCAATACTAGTTACGAAGTTCGAAGTTTCGCCTAATTAGTAGTTTCAAGTTTTTGAAGTAGATGAATTTGATGCACCAGTTAATTTGATGCAGGCCCAAGGAACTCCGTTCGCTCCTGCAGGAGAAGAAGTCATACACCTTTGTTGGCTTCTCGCATTGGAGGCGACAAGGAGAAGCTAAAGTTGTCTCGGTTTGGAGATCAACCCGACAAGTACGCCGATTTGCGCAAGAAATGGAGAGTTCAAACAATGGAAAGAAGTGGCAGTCTTTGGCTGAGTTTGCAGCCAGCCTCATCCACCCATCCTACAAGGAAATGAAGCGTAAGATCGACAGAAATCGGACCACCTACTATGGGGGACAGCCCACCGCCAAACAAGCTCATCGAGTACGCCATGAAGATGCGTCGTCACCTACGAGGCATGGAAGAAAATTGAAATCACCAAAGAAGGTTTGGAGCTCGCAAGAGGCGGAGGATCATTGGGATGACCCCTACTCATCGGGGATATTGAGTTGTTTGTGGTATTGGGATGACCCCTACCATCGTGTCTCGGTTTGTAGTTATGTGGTTGAACAAGTTTGCTTTTGTTATGTTGAACAAGTTTGCTTTTCTTATGTTGAACAAGTTTGCTTTTGTAATGATGAACAAGTTTGCTTTTGTTATGTAGTTATGTGATTGTTATGATGTCAAAAGCGTAACACTTGTTGTGATTGTTATGGTTGTGATGTGATGCAAAATCCTTCAAGTTTTGGTCAGATCATACAGAATGTTGTCAAGAAGTTTTTGTGATCATTTAGTAGCTGTTATGAATGTTGTCTTGTAATGCAAAAGATTGCAAAAAGTACAGAATTGAGATGTTATGCTTGTTGTTTTGATCATACAGAATGTTGTCTTGTAGTTGTTGTAATCATTTAGTAGTTGTTGTGATCATACTGTTTTAACTGAATTTTGGTCAGAACTGAAGATGTTATTTTAACTGAATTTTGCTTCAACTGAACCCATTTTCATTGTGAGCAAAAAAATTATGCGCCAGCGGGGACTCGAACCCACGACCATGCGCTTGTTTCACTATGTTTCAACCACTGGGCTAGGACGAGGCTATTAGTCTTCCACTCTATGTCAACCTTTTTGAATATATCAAACTAGTCAAGTATCAAGCACACACCTCACTGACAAGTGGGCCACTTGAACCACTTGCTGAGAAGTGGGCCATTTTGCTATTGTACCCATTTGCTACCAAAAATATGCGCGTGGCCAAAAAATATGCGCGTGCGGGGGCTCGAACCCACGACCGTGCGCTTATTTCACTGTGTTTCGACCACTGGGCTAGGAAGAGGTTATTGGTTTGGTACTCTATGCCACACTTTTTAATATATCAAATACAGAACTCGCTGACAAGTGGACCCACTCCTCCACTTGACCCACTCCTCCTCTCCATTATCCACTCGACCCACTCCTCCTCTCCGCCGCCGGCATCCCCTTCTCCTCCATCGACGGCGACAACCTCCATCGACGGCGACCCACTCCTCCATCGACGGCGACGGCCTCCTAAGGTATGAATCGGCCGACTCCTTCCTATTCCTCTTCCTATTGATTAGATTAGGGTTCCGTGGCACTGATTAGGGTTCCTCTTCCTAAAGAACCACGAGATCCACGACACCCTTTGCAGTCGCCCTCCCCCCCTCTGCAGATTAGGGTTCTTTTAGTACGAGCTGGAGTGGCTAATTTTGGGCGCCTAGCTTGGTTTCCATGTAGTACTGTACTAGTGGAGTGTAGGTTTGACTTGCCATGAGGAATTTTTGTTATTTTTGGTTGGGGTTAGATGCACTAGGTTGTGTTTAATTAAAGTATCAGGAATGCTCAAAGGATGATTTGATGATGCTCAAAGGATGATTTGATGAGTGGGGCTACATTATGTTGATCAGTGGGGTTACATTTTGATATACCATCATGGTTTAGGTTGTGTAAGATTTGTTGGTGTCTGTCTTGATAAGTTTCATTCTTAGTTTGATTCTGAAACTTGGGCCTGTTCTGTTTCATTTTTAGTCAAGATAAGTTTCCTTGTTGGCTGTTTGAAAGCATTAGCTGCTTATTTGAGCAGGGTATATGTTGGGGCTACATTTTTGGTTGGGTTTAGATAGGGATATTTTCATCATTTATGTCGTTGTTCAGATATGTTCATTTATAGATATGCAACAATGTCCATTTATAGTAGATATGCTTCTAGTTGTGTTACGGTCCTTTTATAGTAGATTTTAGTGATGTTCTTTATTCTTTGTTGATGTTTTTGCCACATGTAGTAATTATTCTACTATTTTGAAGTGCTTGTTTCCTATTTCTGTCCAGTCCTGTTGTTTAATTTACAATGCTGCTTTTCAGAGAAGTGAGATGGCTGGCTTGGAAGGTTTCGAGTTCTTCGAGATCGTAATTGAGAAATCTTGCGAGGCGTGTATGTTTATCATCACTCATTTATTTATCATCACTCATTGTCTAGTGCTTGATTGCCACAATTAACCACCGCTTGACCCTCGCCGGAGGCTGCACGACACGTTTATAAGATGCTCATGGCCGTGAGCCCCACAAAGTGAAGCTGCGAGAGGCGGCCGGGCTTCACAGCTGTGGGGCGTGTCGGTGGTGTTCGATGGTGAAGGCCACATGTACCTAGGGCCCGGTGGGAGCATTTCGCCCGCCCATGAGCTACAGCTCGGGTACTTCCTTGTCTTCGCTTTCTGACGGCGACGCCATGTTCACCGTGAAGATGTTTGACAACACCATGTGCCGCATGTACTACCAAAGACGAAGACGATGCCAAGAGCTCTCTCTCGCCTCTCTTCTTCCTGTCCTTTTGGCTTCCTCTACCAAAGACGACGACAACACCATGTTCACACTTTGTTGCATTTGGCCAGCAAAGGAGCAGCAGAAGGATGACGAGGAGCAGAGCGGGGATGACGAGGAGCAGAGTGGGCAAGAAGACGGCAGAGCGGGGATGACGACCTTGCTATGGTGGTGGGCGGCGACCTTGCTATGGTGGTGGTGACGGCGACCTGCTATGGTGGTGGTGACGGCGACCCTGCTATGGTGGTGGTGACGGCGACCTCGCGATTGTGGTGCCCGACGCCGACCTCGTGATGGTGGTGCCTAACGATGACCTCGCGATGGTAGTGGCGTCGGCGATTCCACAAGGTGGCTGACAGGACCATGCCAATTGTGGTAGAGGAGTACATCCGCGTTGGGATTCGCCACTGGCGCATCAAAGTTGATGAAGGAGAAGAAGGAGGAGTGAAGATGTTAAGAAAATGAAGTGGCAATGTTAAGCATGTTGGGTTTAAGCTTGTCAATGTTAAGTATGTCAGTTTAATTTTGTGCATGCTCATGGATCTTTGTATGATGGTGTCATCTAAACATGTCAATTTCTTAACAATGAATATTTAGTTTGGTAATTGATGGGAATTAAAATTTTTTGCATGCTCATGGATGAAAGATAAAATTATGGGTTTTTGTGCATGCTCATGTATGAAACAATATAAGTTTCATTTTTTGAATGCTAAAAACATGACTCAAACCCTAGCCACGGACGACCGACGTGACGAAATCCGACGGTTTTTGAAAACACCGTAAAAATTCAAAACCGTTTTCATTTTTGAATGCTAAAGACATGCATTTTTTCATGAAGCGGCTACAAGGTAGGCATTTCATCACAGAATCGACAACAGATTGGCACGGATCAAACCCTAGCGACGGACTGACCGCGATTTAAATCGGCCGGTTTTTGAAAACACCGTAAAAATTCAAAAAATCAAAAAATGGGAGACCTCTGCGTCACATCATCAAATGTGGCCTACCAACTAGCAAAATACTAAACTTGCAATACGGATGTTTTCTTGAAAAAGTGTTCTAAAACGACCTACCATGAACGAAGATTCATGGCTTTCAAGCCAAACTAGCAATGATATGGCCGCATCCGATGAATAGTTTCGATAATATGCCCAAATTTGGTGCATGCCTCCGTCTTGTGGTGGCAAACAATGTTGCCAAAGCAAGGTTCCAACTTGTTTAACAAGAAAAACCGTTTTCATTTTTGAATGCTAAAGACATGCGTTTCGTGAAGCGGCTACAAGGAGGGTCACCCCTAACGGCGGCATTCCATGTCTATCTCAAAGTAGACCCTATTTTACGGACGGTCGCCAAAAAGCATGCGTTTCCGACCCTCGTAGCTACTCCCGCAATTCAGACCACCTTGGCCGATTCAATTTGGGCAATTTGGAATTTGAATCATGGGTCCTCCATAGCTTGCCCGTTATTTTTGCCAAAATGCTTTTTAGCTTCACGGTAGGCATTTCATCACAGAATCGACAACAGATTGGCATGGATCAAACCCTAGCTAATGACGGCCAGCGACAAAATCGGCCGGTTTTGAAAACAACCGTAAAAAATTCAAAAAAATCAAAAAATGGGAGACCTCACACACATCATCAAATGTGGCCTACCAACTAGCAAAAATACTAAACTTGCAATACAAATGTTTTCTTGAGCTACTCGGTATGATTTTAACCATGATTTCTACAAAGTTTACAAAAAACCCTATTTTTCTGCCTCAAAACCTCTAAAAACTGGTGAAAATTTCCCTCCTAGCACCAAATTTTCCGTCCCACCCCACAAAAATTTCCCACCACTTCTCTCCCACTACCATTCGGGACCCCCCACCCCTCTCCCCCGAAACACGCGGGGTCCTCCCCGCCCACGCCCCCAAAATTCCCCATTCCATTCCCTCCCTGCTCCACGCCTCGCCGCCCACTCCCTCCCTCGCTCCGCCTACCGCCCCACTCCCTCCCTTCCTCCGCCACTTGCCGCCCCCACTCCCTCCCTTGTTCAGGTCACACGCCACGCCGTCAACCGCCCTCCCCGACGACGAATCCCCTTCCCTCGGCTACATCGACTACATCGACGACGACGGCGGCTACATCGACGACGACGGCGGCTACATCGACTACATCGACGACGGCGGCGGCTACATCGACGACGACCACCGCTGCATCATCAACATCATCCGCCCCTAGGTACTTCTCCATCTCCCCTCGATATTCGGTGGATCCATCTCCCTTCCTCTGCTGGATCCATCTCCCCTCTGGTTCGGGGGATCTTCTAGGGTTAGGATCTTCTAGGGTTAGGATCTCCGTCTGGTTCATGGGGTTAGGGTTAGGGTTCATGGGGTCAGGGTTAGGTTTCATGGGGTTCGTGGGTATGATCTCCCTCTGGTTCATGGCTAGAACATGATGGGGTTAGGGTTCTTGTTGCACGCCCATCCTGATTGTTCATGGGGTTTGTAGCGTTGTTCTTCTTTTATGATATGTGCATGAAGCTTGTGTTCTTCTTTCAAGTGAAAAAGAGAATGCTTAGTACTTACTGTGGTATTGGAATTCTGGTGTGTTAAGGCAGTATGACTAGTTTTAATATATACCATATTGGTGCTAGATAATTTTTGGTGTTTTAATATACTCTTCTAAATTGCCTGCATAAGCATGATTTCAAGGCCTACTATTATTGTTAACACTGCTTGATTCTTTATTCATCAACTGTTGGGCAATTAGTTGCTCTGAATGCATAAGCTTGCCTCCATTAGGGAAAACAATTGAGTAATTCATTTGCTTATAGATGATTGCAGGTACATGGATAAAATTGCAAGTTAAAACATAAAAGTAATTGTTGTAAATAGTTCTAATCCACATTACTAAAGTATAATTCGTGTGCACTGTATTTGTATCCAACTATATATAATTGTAATACATGTGAGTTCTGTTCTTGTCTCTGGTACCACAACCTTAATTCACTTAGCTTGATGTAGTTTGCTTCACATATACTACTGCTAATGCATTGCTTCACATATATAGTTTGCTTCAATTCAGTTGCTTGCTAGCATACATATGGTTAGGGTTTGCATCGGCAGTACTACTAGCACTTTGCTTGCTTGTTGTGTACTTTATATGAGGCACTAGGAAGATTTCTTGATGTACATTACTACCTCCGCTTGATGTAGTGAAGATATTAGGAGATGCTTCATATCTTTCCGGTGTACATGCATGCTTGTTTAGTGCACTTACATGTTTGTAATTAATAACACTAGATCACCGTATTGTTGATCCATCAAGTTTGTTTCACATGTATTACATGTATGTGCATGATGGTCCAAATGATTTCCTTTATTGATACAAGTGCATCATTTTACTTTATCCTGTTGTATCTCGATTGTTGTTTATTCTATTTTGCAAGCACCACCTCAAGATCATCCATGGCAAGGATGACAAGGTCAAACGTGAGGCCAACCGTTGGTATGCAACTTGCTCCCTGTGATTATACTGTCAGTTTCATAAAAATTTGTGTCTTAATACGCTAAGTGAAATGTATTGCTGCAATCTGAATAAAATTTGGCTTAATTGTGCACTGTGTCGTTAGTCTTCCTTACCTAAATAACTAGGATTAAATGATAATAAAATTTCATAAGATATGTATTCCAAACATTCATGCATTCCAAACATTCCAAACATTCACCTAATAGTTACGTTTCCTTTATCATGCAAAGAAGAGCCTCTCACCGAGTACGAGAAGGTTAGAGCTAGAAATATCTTGAGGAACAATCGGATGTTCCAGACCCTTGGCATCGGTGCAATAGCGTCGATGATTCGGAAAACAAATGATGTACGAGAAGGTAGAAGTGATGAGGTTCAAGAAGGTAGTGGAGTTATCAATGATGACCTAGAGTACAATCCTAAGGAGGATGAAGTTATTGATGGAGAGGAAGTGGATGATGTTGTAGTGAGAAAGACTGTTAAGGTGCAAACTCTGTCTTGCTTGGAGGGCTGGGGTTCTTTTATGCTATGTTATTCCTTGTGCTCACATATTTCTCTTGTGATCTAATGCTTTTTTCCGTGCTGTTTATACGAGGCACTGAAGGAATCTAGGACGAAGACGCCTGGTGTTAATAAGACAGTCAACAAGAAGAAGAGCTCAGAAACATCTGTTGCAATGCCTCCAGGAAGGGTGATGGCCCCAGCTCCAGGACAAAAAAAGAGGATCCTGGAACCTGATGAACCTGCCCTTGATAGAGTCACAAGGCAGAAAGCAAAGATGGCGATCGCGACGGACCATCAGTAAAGTTTTCTGCGCATGGACTCTGAGACCTCGGTGTAAATGGGTGATGAGTTGCCGCCCATGGATGAAGGAACCACTCTCAGCATGGATGGAAGTGGCACTGTCTTCCTAGATGAAGGAGGAACCATCTACATTGATGAAGCGAGCCTTTGTCCACACTGAGCTCAAATTGCACCTTCTATTGATGTGAATCTTGTCATCAATGAAGAAGAACAAAGACTTGTGCTTCAATCAGGCAAGTTGACCTTTGCAATGCTATCTTTTACTAGTGCATTTTCCAAATGGAATGATCATGTATGCTTTTGTTGATTCCTGCATTTGTCGATTTCTATTCTAATTTATGAGTTCAATTTCATTTTCATATGCAATGACTACCAAGACTAGACATAGAAAGGGCGAAGGGCTAGAGAGGATCACCAAGTCGCTTGGTAGCAAGGTGCATATCCAAATTGCCGAAGGGATAAAGCGTCCAGAGAAGCCTCTGCAGTCAGCAAAGCTTGCTTCTGAGTGTGGACTCGTTGCAAGAAGCCATCTTCTGGTTCTTCCTCACTTCAAGCTATTCAAAAAAATGCTAGTCTATTGGAGAACTACATTGGGAAAGTTGTTGTAAGATACTTGTTTCATAGTTAATGTGCTATCTATTTTACATTACACCTATGCATGATCACTAATATTGTTCCTACCTTGTTTGCTGTCTTGGTAGGCAAATTTTGAGATGAACACGGACTCGAGACCATCAAGACCAAGGCAAAGATATTCTGCAGAAAAGTTCAAAGAATGCACGCCATCGGATCAAGAAGAAGTATTTTGATACCGTAGTCAGCAAATAAAGTCAGCATCAAGTCTCCTGCACTGATCCGCGGATGGTGAATGGCAAGCTCTGGTGGAGATGTGGTCTACCCCAAGACACAAGGTTTGTCTCTGCTTTGTTTGATGCTTTATGTTCTACACATGATATGCTAGTGCTAGATAATGATGACAGTATGCTTTTTTGTAGGCAACCTGTGTGTCGAACAAGATGAATCGAGGAAAAGTCGTGTACAATCAGAGAACTGGTTCCGGGCACTACACAAAGACACAATTTTGCCATCGTGAGAACTTTTCTCTAGAGACCTTACCGCTTGATCCTCATTGGATAACATTTACGATTCTTGCTGAATAACATTTTGATTTTTGTTGAAAAACATTTCGTAAAGAAGAGCGTAAGGGTGAGGAGCTTTCACGATTGACTTGTTTAAGGCCACCCACAATAGCAAGAAGCACGGGTTTTCGGAGCCAGTCAGGGCTGCTATAGTAAGTCACTCCATGCTTTGTCCATGCCCTGTTTGATTCCAAGCCAACTTTGATGCTGTTTGATGCTTTGATGATTTGATGTTGTTTGATTCGGAGCCAGTTCCATGCTTTGATGCTGTTTGATAGTTCCATGCTTATAGTTCCATGCTAGGCTTAATGAAGATATTAGAACAGCTTAATGAAGATAGTTCCATGTTGTTTGATTCACACACGCCGTGTTCCATGCTTTGATGCTATTTGTTGCATTTTTATGACATGATGAAATTTGATCTGAATGTTAGTCGTGAAGCCATCTTAAATAGAACCACCATTCTAGGCTTAATGAAGCGATCATATTGTTCCAATTGCATGTCTCTGTGTCACTAGTCATCATCTTGTATAGATTTTGTGTCTTTGGTTTGGTTACTTCAAATAATCCATTTGTGTGTGGTTTGGTTTCTCCACTAATGCCTATCATTTTCCTCCATATGCTAGCTTGAGATGGAAGAAATGAAGGACGCCACGGTACCGTAAGGTGAAGAGCCAAAGTCTCTTTGCTCAAATTGTCGAAGAAGTCTTTGTTGAAATCTGTCAAGCAAAGCACATTCCTCACGAATGTTGGGCTCCAGTCATCTAGGAACAACTCCATAAAGCAAGCTTCTGAAGTGTTTGCTCATGTTAAGTGACCTTGAGCGGAAAATTTGGAGAGGTCCGAGCTTCAAGCTGAACTGGTGCAAGAAGAATTGACGACAATCAAGATGAAGGCGGAAGAATCAGTCGCACGCGACAAGGAACTTGAGTTGCTGCGCAAGAAGTCTCAAGAACAGGAAGAGAAGTTAGCCCACTTGATGGCTCTCTTTGGAGCTAAGGCGGTTTGATGGTCGTGCAGTTTGAGCGTGTAGTTGCATTGCTTTGCCTAGTTTGATGGCTGTTTGATGGCTGTGAACCTCTTGTGCAGTTTGTCTTTGAGCATTTTGTTGCATTGCTGCCTAGTTTGAACCTGTGAAGTTATGTGAACCTGTGAAGTTATGTGATCTTATGAACCTGTGAAGTTATGTGAACCTGTGAAGTTATGATCTTGTGAACCTGTGTTTATTTTCTGTGAAGTTATGTGGATCACTTGTGCACAGGCCTTCTTTGTTTGAACCTGGGCTTGTGGATCACTTGTGCACCTGGGCCTTTCTGTTTATAGTTATGCAAAATGAGAACTTGGGCTCTAAAAAGGCCAAGGCCCAAACAAGAATTAGACCAAAAAGGCTTGGGCCTAAGAAAAAAAATTATAAAAGGCTGCATAGCAGAAAATAAAAAGGCCAAGGCCCAAATTCGAACTAGACCAAAAAGGCTGTGGCCCAAAACAATAGTGGACTATAAAAAAAATTCATCAGAAAAAGGCTCCATTCCCAGAAAATAAAAGGCCAAATCATTGGGCCAGGCCCATACACATAAGCAAAATAAAGAGGAAAAAATAAATTAAACGGGCCGAATTATTGGGCTTGGCCCATGTAGACGGGTGAAATGGACCGGGCTGATTCTATTTTACGACCTTTTCATTTGGTCGTAATTCTGCCACGTCAGCTTGCCACGGTGGATCTGACGTGGTGTGGTCGGATTGCTAGTGACCAAAATAATTGGTCGTAAAATCTACGACCTTTTTTTGGTCATAAACGTCTACGACCATTCCAGAAGAAAGGTCGCTATAGTCAGTTAACGACCCCCAGCTTTTGACCTTATGTTTTTGGTCACAAAAAGGTCACAAATTGAAAACAGTGACCATTTAGTGACCAATAGTGGTGGTCACTAGTTGACATATTTCTTGTAGTGCTAGTGGTGTTATGTGAACTTCGACTACATGACACTTCACCATTATTTGGGCCTAGAGGAAGGCATTGGGAAGTAATAAGTAGATGATGGGTTGCTAGAGTGACAGAAGCTTAAACCCTAGTTTATGCGTTGCTTCGTTAGGGGCTGATTTGGATCCATACGTTTAATGTTGTGGTTAGGTTTACCTTAATACTTCTTTTCTAGTTGCGGACGCTTGCAATAGGGGTTAATCATAAGTGGGATGCTTGTCCAAGTAAGGGCAGTACCCAAGCACCGGTCCACCCACATATCAAATTATCAAAGTACCGAACGCGAATCATATGAACGTGATGAAAACTAGCTTGACGATAATTCCCATGTGTCCTCGGGAGCTCCTTTATTATTATTAGAAATTGTCCAGGCTTATCCTTTGCTACATAAAGGATTGGGCCATTTTTCTGCACTTTATTTACTTTATTTACTTGTTACTCGTTACTATTTATCTTATCACAAAACTATCTATCACCTACAATTTCAGTGCTTGCAGAGAAAACCTTACTGAAAACCGCTTATCAATTCCTTCTGCTCCTCGTTGGGTTCGACACTCTTACTTATTGTAAGGACTACGATAGATCCCCTACACTTGTGGGTCATCAAGCAGTATTCAAAACTGCATGTAGGCACTAACACGTTCTCTTCTTTTGCAGATAATAATAGGCCCGGAGGTGGATAATGTTTATAACGACAATCACATCAAATGCCTGGATCTGCATCTCTCAAATATTACTTTGAGCTCCTACCGAGGGACCTTACCGGAGATTACACTCGCCAGGTTCTTTCTTGCCAGAGCAAAGGTGCTGAGGGTACTGAGGTTGAACACGCATTTAATTAGGAAAGATGAATGGTATGATTATCAGAGCCGACAGGTGCTGTGGAATGGAAGAGCCTCCAAAAATGCTAAACTTCGTATTGGAAGAGCATATGGCAAAGCAATTGGAAGTCATTGTGTCAAACCCATACATGACTTGTCAGCGGCTGATCCCTTTTCAGAAATGAAGCAGCTTGCAATGTTTGAATTTGAGCGTTGTAATCTTTGAATTTGAACCTTGCAATATTTATGGTATTTGTTATATTGAACCGTTTCTGTTCTCTTGTCTCAACGCAAACAGTTCATCCGAGTGAACCGCATGTCGTATATCGCACACACGTTGATCTGGCTGACTGTTTCTTTTGTGTTTCCTAATCACAAACAGTTCATCTGAGTGAATTGTATGTTGTACATTGCACACACCTTGATCTGGCTGACCGTTTCTTTTGTGTTGGCTAATCACAAACAGTTCATCCGAATGAACCATATGCTGCACATCGCACACACCTTCATCCGGCTGCCCATTTCTTTTGTTCCTCCTCATAGAAAATGGTTAATTGAACTGAACCGTATGCCCCGAATCGCACATGCAACTAAAATCTGAACCGTGTTTGATGCATCCGTCATCGCAAACGTTTTGCACCTTTTTGATGGTTTTTTACACCACCGTTTGCGATTATGGCATTGCACACAGTTTCGTCGAAGGGTCTATGATCATAGTGTCGCGTTAGCAGCATCCTGCAGTAGTGTGGGTTATCAAGATCAACAGCGGGTTTAATCTCAACATCATTATCTGGTTCTTTATCATTGTCTGATTGGGTGTCTTCATGAGTATCATCATTATCTTTTTCATGATCACTAGGTGAATGTTCATTACTAGATTGAGTTTCAGCATCTGAGATAGAGACATCATTATTATCTTTAGGAAGTTTTTCTATTTCAGGTTCACTAGAGGTATGCAAAGTCCTGTCATTTTTCTTTTTCTTCCTCCTTTTACAAGGACTAGGTGCATTAGTATTAATGCTTTGAGAGTCTTGTTCAATTCTATTAGGATGACCCTTAGGATAAAGTGGTTCCTGAGTCATTCTACCTCCTCTAGTCATTACTCCAACAGCAAGATCATTCATATTATTATTCATTCATTAAGCAATTCTCTTTGAGATTTAGCAACTTGTTTTAATTGGGTTTGAACCATAGAAGCATGTTTTCTGACACCTCTAACATCATTAGTGATTCTAAATAACAAGTTACTCAAGCGAGCAATCATATCAGAATTGTATTTCAATTGCTTCATCACATTTGCATTGAAGTATTCTTGTTTTCTAATGTAGTTATAAAATTCATAAAGGCATTGACTAGGATGTTTATTATAAAGGATATCACCTTCATCAAACTTTAATAAAGAATTTACATCTACCACCGGTGGTGGTGGTGTGTCAAGTCCATGTATTTCTTCAATAGGAGGTAAATTTTTAACATCTTCAGCCTTAATACCTTTTTCCTTCATACATTTTTTTGCCTCTTGCATATCTTCAGGACTGAGAAATAAGATACCCCTCTTCTTCAGAGTGGGTTTAGGCGGTGGTTCAGGAAGAGTCCAATCATCATAATTCTTCAATATATTATTCAATAATTCCTCAGCTTGTTCAACAGTTCGTTCCCTGAAAACACAACCAACACAACTTTCTAGGAAGTCCCTAGAAGCATCGGTTAGTTCATTATAGAAGATCTCAAGTATTTTATTTTTCTTAAGTGGATGATCCGGCAAAGCATTAAGCAATTGGAGAAGCCTCCCCTAAGCTTGTGGGAGACTCTCTTCTTCAATTTGCACAAAGTTAAATATTTCCTGTAAGGCAGCTTGTTTCTTATGAGCAGAAAAAAATTCAGAGAAGTAATAAATCATATCCTCGGGACTACGCACACAACCAGGAGTAAGAGCATTGTACCATATCTTAGCATCACCCTTTAACGAGAATGGAAATAACTTGAGAATATAATAGTAGCAAATTTTCTCATCATGAGCAAAAAGGGTGGCTATATCATTCAACTTAGTAAGATGTGCCACAACAGTTTCATTTTCATAGCCATGGAAAGGATCAGATTCAACCAGAGTAATTAACTCTGGGTCAATAGAGAATTCATAATACTTATCGGTAACAAAGATAGGTGAAGTAGCAAACTTAGGATCACATTTCATTCTAGCATTCAAGGATTTCTCCTTCAGTTTGCATAATAATTTCTTAAGATCATCTCTATCATTGCAAGCAAGAAACTCTCTAGCTATCTCCCCATCCATAACATAACTTTCAGGTATCTTAGGCATTTCAAATCTAGGAGAGCAAAGTCTAATAGGTGTTTCAAGAATTTCAGTTTCAGGAGCTTCATCAGTTTCAGCATTCTCAATATCTTTAGTTCTAGCAAGTTGTTCATCAAGAAATTCACCTAGTGGCAAATTATCATCAAGCAAGGTACTAGCATCATCATGACTATCATTTATAGCAGAAGTAGCATCATCAATAACTTCTGACATATCAGGATTAATAGCATGTGGTGGTGTTGCAAGTCTACTCAAAACAGAGGGTGAATCAAGTGCAGAGTGTGATGGCAGTTCCTAACCTCCCCTCGTCCTAGAGGGAACGATCTTGGTTTTGGCATCCTTCAGATTCTTCATAGTGATAAATAGATAATAATTCCAAGTGACTCAAAAAATATAGCTATGCTCCCCGGCAACGGCGCCAGAAAAAGGTCTTGATAACCCACAAGTATAGGGGATCGCAACAGTTTTCGAGGGTAGAGTATTCAACCCAAATTTATAGATTCGACACAAGGGGAGCCAAAGAATATTTGTAAGTATTAGCAGTTGAGTTGTCAATTGAACCACACTTGGAGATTAAATATCTGCAGCAAGATGATCAGTAGCATAGTAATATGATAGTGCTGATAGCAGTGGTAACAGTAGCAATAGTAACAGTAACAGTAGTGATGATTTTGTAGCAAGTGTAACAGTAACAACAATAGTAGTAACTTAGCAAGAGCAATATGTGGAAAATTCGTAGGCATTGGATCGTTGCATTTGTTGGATTATATTCATCATATAATAGTCATAACCTAGGGCGATACGGCACTAGCTCCATTTCATAAATATATTTGGGATAGAGAACCGGAACAAAGCATTAACACATAGTGAATACATGAACTCCTCAAACTACGGTCATCACTAGAAAGTATCCCGATTTCTGTCACCCCGGGTTTTACGGATCATAACACGTAACAAGTGAATATGACTTGCAAGATTGGATCTATAACATAGATATAATGGTGAAAACATAAATGGTTCAGATCGGAAATCATGGCACTCGGGCCCTAAGTGACAAGCATTAAGCATGGCAAAGTCATAACAACATTGATCTTAGAACATAGTGGATACTAGGGATCAAGCCCTAACAAAACTAACTCAATTACACGATAAATCTCATCCAACTCCTCACCAGCCAGTGAGCCTACGAAGGAATTACTCACACCCGGTGGGGAGCATCATGAAATTGGTGATGAAGGAGGGTTGGTGATGACGAATACCGAAGATTCCCCTCTCCGGAGCCCCGAACGGGCTCCAGATCTGGCCTCCCGACGAAGAACGGGAGGTGGCGGCGGCTCCCTATCACAAAACAAGATAAAACTTTCTTCCTGATTTTTTCTCCAAATATAATATTTTATAGTGTTGAAATTAGGGTCAGTGGGCCACCAGGTTGGCACGACCCACCAGGGCACGCCTAGGGTGGTGCGCCCTGCTGTATCGTGCTCACCCAGGGCACCCCGTCCGGTGGTTCTTGGTCCCGGTATTTTTTATTTATTCTGAAATAAATCTTCAAAAAGTTTCGTTCCAATGCAAGAACTTTTATTTCTGCACAAAACAACACTATGATAGTTCTGCTGAAAACAACGTCAGTCCGGGTTAGTTTCATTCAAATCATGCAAATTAGAGTCCAAAACAAAAGCAAAAGCGTTAGGAAAAGTAGATATGAGGAGACGTATAGAGGGACCCAAACCACCTGCCACCCTGCACGCCACCATGGCCACAACGAGCCACCGGAGCTCCATCTCCGTGGAAGGGCTGCGTGGCCGCTTGCAGGCTCCATAGCCATGGCCCTCGAGACCACACCTGATGCGGACGATGAGGTTCGTGCAGTCTCACCGGAAGTGACCCTCACGCAAGAACCAGAAGCAATGCCTCTCTATATCCGGGGAAACCTCGCGCCTCGAAGAGGATGGGGATGGGGAGGGGGAGGGGGAAGGCAGGCGCGGCCTCAACGCCTACAGATCCCGGTCGTGATGGCGCCTCCATAGTGTCCTCTTCGAAGGGGAGGACGGGACCCAGGACACCCCTTGGCGGCGGCTGCACTCCGGCCGAGCGGCACCAGCGACCTTCACCGCAGCGCCGTGACCGCCCATTGGCCGACGTGCGCCCGACGAAACCTCCTCAGCACCACGGCCGCCGGACAACTCGGAACATGAGAAGGTCCCCAGCCCCGAGACCGTTGGCCGGTCTCCTGCTCTGCGGGAAGGAGCTGCAACGGAGTTCGGGCTGGAGCTCATGGCTGGAGGGGAGAGGGACGACGTCGCCGGAGTGGCCGACGGCGGAGAAAGGTGGACATCAGCGTCAGAGTGAAGCACAACGCGCGCGGTCTCGAAAGGCGAAAGCTCAGCGCGAGAAGTGACCCTCCAACATGGAGAACCAAATTCAGATACAAGAGCCTGTGCAACAACCATCAGACCATGCCAACAAGCAACCAAACAACAGGAGAAAAAAAGCAACCAAGGCAAATCCCCAAGCACATATAACATTGAATCGGATGACCATATACGGTTCTGCCGTTGCGCTGTTAACTTATAGTATATATCTCCTACAAAGTGAGAAATAAAGCGTACGAATAAAACTGCAAACAGTGCACACTGGCGACATATCCTGATCGTCACGTGGCCAGATCACTACAAAACTTCGGGACAAACTGCAAACAGTGCACACCGGCGACATAGCTGATCGTCAGGTGGCCATATCATTACAAAACTTTGTTTCAAGGGACAGTTTTGGTTTTCGCCGGCAAAGCAGTTCTCCGAAACTCTCTCGATCCATTCAGTCGTTCCTGCCGTGGCGACCAAAGCTGATAATGAAACTGATGAGCCGAAAGAAGCCGCCGCAGCTTGCGGCGCATGACTGACACCAGTTCTTGACCTTCCGTAGTCCCTTCCGCAGTGCAGGCACAGTCAACAGGAGAAGCAGTCCCACCCCACCCAAAGCATTCAGAAGACTGACCACCTACGTAAAAATAAGAAAAAACTAGGAGTTAGACCAGATCAATATATAGATAGGTAAATTGTCAATTTGTCATGGAACCCCTGCTGCCGCGCGTACAATTAGCAAAAAAGGATCCTCCTAATACTACTACTTCTCTTTCCTTGTCCTTCGCATCCAAACCCCTCTCGCTCATCTCCCTCTCCCTTGCCGACGATGGCGGCGGTCCAGATCTGCATCCTCTACAGCAGCTCGCGTACGGCAAGCCGGTGGTGGGCTCCTCACCTACTCCCCTCTCAGGATTCAGGAGTACTGGCCGACGTGCTCCCTGCCTCGTCCCCCTCTCAGGATCCAGCAGTGGCTCGCCGGGAGCGCAAGCCGGTGGTGGGCATCTTGCCTCCTCCCCCTCTCAGGCTCAGAATCAAGGTATGATCTGGTGTTCCCACTCCCCTTGCCTCTCTTTCTTCTATGGATTTCTACGTAGTGGCACTTTCCATGTTGGTGTCCGTCTAATCTACACCTTGATAGTGTGCCCTTCAGAACTCCTTCTCCATGCATTAAATCCATCACAACTACTCCCTCGCTTTTCCTCAAAGTTATGGATATTGCTAAAGGGCAGATAGATCCCTTTTATATTAGAAAAAAAATACTGGTTTTTTTAGAGACTGCAGTTTTTTTTTTGGATGTCAATTGCTATTTCGTTGTCTATAATACATCATTAACACAGTTTGAACCTTGATGTAGTAGGATACATGGTACTATGTTATATCACCAGAATACCCACCAATATTGGACGAATCTTAGAATTTGTTGAAGACATCCAAACATGATCTGTTATGACACATGTGTTATCAAGGATGTGTGCACGAAAACATCAGCTGATATACAGTTTTCTTTACATGCTAACGCCATTTCGATTGACATTGGTACATAAGTTACCGTGGGTTCATGGTTTATATTACAGCGAATGCTAATGTTAGGGCAACGCCGTGCATCAAACCACCCGTAAATGCGGTCCGGGCACTTTGTGCCATCCAACGCCGTGCATCAAACGTCCACGGGCCGGCCCGCACGTCCGAAATCCCGCAAACCAGACGCAAAGTTTGGTGAGGTTTGCGGTCGTCAGGACACTTGCCACGCAGATGTCCGACACCCACGGCCCACACAGAACTCTCTCTCGTTCCGCTTCTACCGCTATTTCACTCTCCGCGCCGCATTCATGCCGGTCCAGATTGGACTTTGACCGGACATTGGCGCATGCCTGGCCAAACAACACGGCATTCACACTGGTGTAATGGTCAAGGCGCCTGCTCCAGCCCGCCGCTCACGCCGCGTGTGCTTGCTCTCGGCGCCGCGGTAATGCCAGTTCGAAGCATACATGACCGGACAGGGCGGCTTCCTACCGAATTCAAGCGGACTGACCGTCCGTCCGCCTGGCACTCACGCAGTCGCGATGAATTAGGTATGGCCAATGCATAGCCCCAGGGTGATGCCCCATGTGCCATGTAGGATCGGATGTCAGGAAAAGTAGGTTTGGATGGGGAAGCGGGATCCTCTGCAAGAGGCGGATGCTTGAGGAGAAAAAAGTGTGGTCCGGTGTAAAAAGCTAAAAAGTTGAAGTGGAGAGTAGAGATGCATGTGTACTAAAGTCTCTATTTCTTTTCGTTGATGAGGCCCACTAGTAGTAGCTTGCGTTTGGGAGAAAAATTCAACGTAGTTGCCTCAACCTACTTTTTTTCTCATGGGGCATATGCATCCATATGCCACCATTGTACATGCCCTTAGAAGTCGTCGCTATGCCTGCCCGACGCATTCAAGTCGTCGTCGCCTGCCTAGACGCCCGCTATTTAAAGAGCGCCGACCACGACACAAACCCGCACCACCTCCGAGTCCCATCACACTTCATCTTACCTCAGCTGGCGCACCACCTCTTCCCTCTGAGCCTCATCTCCTTCTTCGACCTCCGGACCAATGGCTGAGCCCAGTCGTGGGTGGTTGAAGACCCTTTCGCCGCGACGCCGCCACGATGTCGGCGCCCGCATTATGACGGGAGAGCCACTGAGCTTCTTCGGAGGAGGAGAGCTCGGACGATGTGGCCATGGAGGACGCGGAGTAGCGGCGGCTGCCAGGTTCACCTTGCAGCAGGTGGAGGCACAATACAACTCTGTCATGGTGGAGGCGGAGCTGGAGGAGCAGGCGATGCTGGTCTCCGTGGTTTGGATGTTGCAGGAGCGGTACAACCTGCAAATCCTTGAGCACCACCAGCTCGTGGAGGGCTAGATCGCCGACGAGCAGGCGAGCGAGGAGGCCATCGCGATCATGCTCGTAGAGAATCCGGGGACCATGGATGAGCAGTGAGCATTGTACGAGTCCATGCGCGGCGCATGTGCCATTTTGCAGTTTGAGGAGATTGCGGCGGAGGCGGAGCGCGTCCGCCTGTTTGAGGAGATTGTGGTGGAGGCGGATGCGAACACCGCAAACGTTGGTAGCTCCGCGTCGTTCGTGCCGGGTCGCAATGACCACGAGGCCGGACCGTCCACGGCCAGGCGGTAAACTCCGACTAGTAGGACGTGGAGACGGACGTGCCCTCATCTGGCACGAAGTAGGACGTGGAACACAGACATGCCCACGGCCAGCAAAGAGTAGGCTAGGGTCGGTTAACTTTTGCCATGTTATAAAAAATCCTAAATACTAATGAAAATTCCGTGTCCGCTTTTGTTTGGTGCACCGGGTTGGATGGTCGGCTCCCCTAAAGCTTTCCGTGGTCCACGCCCGGGCGTGTCCACGTACATTTGGTGTGTACATTTTGATTTTTTTTTATGTATGGCATTGGGGATGCCCTTATATTTAACATAATGGTAAGTTTTGTATTTTTGTCAAAATCAGTAACAGAAGAGTCTAGATAAATTTGCTGTTCATAGCTAGCTAAAAGTAAATGTTGTATCTTATTTTCTGTTTTCTCAGTGTCCTTGTTCTTCCCCCTTCTGAACACAGGCTCTACGCCCTCCTCTCACTGCACCAAATCCAAAGATATGAATGATCTTCCACCAGCTTGTGGCTTGGCTTATGATATGACTTACAATGGAGTGGAGGCACTCGTTTCTCTTTTGAAGTGTGTATGCAACTTTAATTTAGTACTCCCTCTGTTCCAATTATTTTACAATGGAGTATATTATTTTATTTTATTTCATCTGTTTGAATAGGCACCAACTGTGAAGGTCATGTACAAATATAGTTTTCATGTATTATCTTAGATAAATAGTCATCTACACCTCCAACAACCAATCAATAGCAGAACATACTGGTATGCACAAAAATTCAACATAATTTTTTAGTTTTATGCATGTTAAGATGATATCATACCGCCATGTATAAGCACTAACTGTGTTTGTTTGTATTACTACCTCTGTAAACTAATATAAGATCGTTTAGATAGTGCGTGTTTCGAATGTCAGTTGCTAAATAGTATATTTTCTTCCACATTGAGCCCACAGGATTTGGACGCCAAGATACTTATATAAAGCTGACTGCTTGATGTAGTGCCCTTTTCTATTATAAATGACTAGTTGAGCAATGCATGCAAATGATTACATGATATATCGGTTAGTTAAGCAATGCGTGCAAATGATTACATGATATATTGATAATAAGTTTAGCAACATCTATTTTACCATGTGCATGTGTAGGCTTACTGCAAATGAAATCATACTATGCATCTGACATTCTATCTTGTTGATAGATCGGAGGAGGCAGTTTGAGGATCTACAAAACTGATGTTCAACAGATGATTTTTTAGATAATCAGTATCTCACCTGAACAGGTTTGACTATATTTTTCAGACTCGCGCTTTGATTTTAATTTACTCTCGTCGTGTTGTCGAGCATGCATATTCCAATCTCCTGTTTCTTGCGTAGACTAGTCCACCAGATTTTTATTTTCAGATAAAAAAATGTTTGTTTTAGGCAGCTCCAGATAACTAATTTAATGCCACACCAATGAAGTTCATCAACCGAGTCTTTAAAATTAGCATAGAGATATACAGAGACTTTCAGGTTCTGGAATGGATAGTTAGACAGCTAGTGGCACTATCACCAATGATTCACAAGCTTATAAGATGAGCAAATATTATATGTGACATCAGTGTAGGGAGTTACCATATGTGACCTTCAACCACGTGGCTTTCCATGTATTATGGTGCTTTAGCTTAAATTTGTTGCTGTACACTCCGCTTTAACGTGCTTCTATGTTTCATTACGCTGTTTTTTCTCTAGAAAAGAGCAACCATCTGAAGCAATCTACTTTTCTCAAAAAGTGGTGGAATCCCTTGATATTTCTGCATTCTAAGGTGTTTTAAACTTTTAATAGAGTAACGCTCACATGATACTATGCATTACCTTGATATTTTTTTAATTTTTCTTTTACTTATTAGAACTAGAATATAAAATAGAAATGTCACATTCGTCGTTGTCATATTGCAGGAGGTGTTGCCTATGGGTTAAGATCAGATTGTGAATGTGATAACTTTCCCAAAGACCCGCTCAATGTTGGATCACCAAAGCACCGTCCATATGGAACCCGAGCAACTGAAAGCTCACTTTCTGTTGTAATCGTGCCCAAAAACTACCCATATGAATACAGTTTTCTAAGTACTACCCCCTCCGCCCGAAAATACTTGTCATCAAAATGGATAAAAAGAGATGTATCTAGAACTAAATATGTCTAGATGCATCCCCTTTTATCCATTTTGATGACAAGTATTTTCAGACGGAGGGAGTAGCATTTTGGAGTACATGAGAATGAGGACTTACCGATAGAAATGAGCCAAACGATCCAAGAAAATGGGCATACATCACAAAAAACATGGAATCGAAGGTGTTCAGCATGGACATAGACACTGTATATGCCAGGGTATCATCGTCAGGGAATCCCTTACCAGTCAGCTGCAAAAAGGAAATTTTTTGGATTTGTAAGCGTTGAGTTAATTTGCATAGAAATATAGGAGTAGTTATTTGGATAATAACTTACAATAGGAATCACAGTGAGTGCATTCAGGACAACAACCACAGAAATCCCTAACCCATTTATGATGGGCCCAGTGCCTTGATAGTCAACAAAGATACCACCCAATACCGCCAGTGAACCGCCAAGAAAGAAAAGTAAGATAAGACACATCTGCAAATTAAGTCTCTTAGCAATTCTTAACTAGAACTCAATGGAGAAAATCTATTAATTAGCTAACCGAAATGTGTGCGAAAATTATTTCTTACCAACTCGCGGCCAAAATGGCTCTTTTTCATTACCACACGGTGGGTTAGGAGCATGAGAGAATAAACAGTAGCGGTAACCAATCCAACCACACTCACAAACATAACATCTTGGTGTTGATCTTCATTTTTGTTCACAAAAAGAACATGAGAAAGCACCAAGAAATTCATAACAGCACTAATCGTGAAGGATTTAATACTGAAGAATTTATCCACTTGTTTCCATTCGTTTGAAAGGATCACCACAAAACTTCAATGAGAACAAATACTTGAAATCAGAATTTTTTCCCAAGTCACTTTCGAATGAAAGACAGGGCTCACACTCTCTGATGTACAGTTTATATATATCTCACATTGGGGCAATATCAGCCAGGATGGATCCAAAATTGATTATCACTCCGACGCGGCTCAGCTCAGTCAGCGCTGGAGGAGCCAACTGCACACCATGGCCTCTCGCCATCTGCATTTGAGCAAGAAAAGGTAACATGAGAACAGTTACAGATAGACTACTGCATCCAAACGCACTCGCAAGCAGGCCGGCGCGCTGACCAAGGGCGCTCCCGGTTGCAAATCCTACATGCGCAGTTGCAAAGGCCACTGCTTCATGCGGAGATGCTGCGCGCGGGGCCGCCCATGACGCCACGGCGTTCCAGCGCGTGGCCGTGCAGGGCCTGGCAGGGCCGGACCAGCCGGCGAGCCGTCGCTACACCATCTTGCGCGGGGCGCGACCTCGGGCTCGACCTGGGGCGCCTCGACCCCGGCCATCGGCGTACCGCACGCCCTTTACATGCATCGGAGGCAATGCCGCGCGCGCGTGTATCACCGGCGTCGCCACCCGCGGATCCCCTCCCTTCTCCCTCTAGTAGTCCTAGCGCAATACTCTCTAGCTACTCGACCCCGACAATCGCCGACCGGCGACGACCTCACCGACGAGGGTCGTCGTGCTCAACAACCCCGTGAACGGGAGTGAAGGTCGCGCCCATCTCCTCGACCCCCTCGCGCTGTACTCTCGCTCGAACCCCTCGCTAGGTGTGCCATGTACGTGCGAGGGGCGTGTGCTCCCGCCGCCACCTCGCCGCCTCCTCGTAGCGGTGGGGAACAGGACATACCTGCTCCGGTGAAGCCGCTGCCTCCGGTGGTGGGCGGTGCCGCCGGCCGCTGCTCCAAGAAATACAAGACTAGAGGTTTAGGGGGGAAGTGGATCCTCTAACATCAATGAGGGAAGTCACCTGTGCTACAGTGCAATCTTGTGCAAAATAAAGAAGGAAAGTCAGGGGCACTGTAGCAAATATTGTATTTAGAGCAACTTTAGCAGACCCTGCATCCGTCCGACCCGCAACACGTGTTTGCAGTTTGCGGAAAAGCGTCTTTGCGGGCCGGCACGCACGGCCGCGGGTGAAGACCCCGCAAACCAACCCATAAAAAAGCATATTCCGCGAATATGTTTTTTTACGGGTCGGCTTTGGAGGGTCTGCTCTGGCGCAGCTCCTCCCGGCCCGAAAAACTTAAATCTGCATTTTGATTTGATCTAACATAATGCATTTATTTGCTTTTTCAATAACAATGGATACGGTGGACAAGCGCCGGAGGTGGATTCGGTGGTGCATGTACCCCGTCGTTTTCGCATTTGAAAAACACCCATCCGGGGTGCTTCGGCGTGGCCGAAGTAAGCCGCGGTACTGTCTGCGTGCAGTTGTCTCACTTTATGAGCGGCAACGGCGAGCCACAAAGCCGCTGCGCGAGCGCCGAGCCCGGTGGGCGGCCGAATGGATCCATGGCCGCAAATCGGCGGCGGCGCCGGGAGGGCGAACCCGTCTGCATGCGGCGGTGCGCCCTTGCTGGGGCTGCGGGAGATGCTCCCGAACCACTCCATCACTTGGCGCAGCCACTGGCAAAGCCAAATCCGGCGGCCGCGCGATGAAGGCCCGCAGATCCGCAAATTCGGCGGCCCACCGGCGCAGTGGAAGGGAGGGGAAGCCTCGTGCGTGTGGCGGCCTTTCGGCGAGCTCCTGCCGGCTGCTGTCGCCGGAATCTTGGGCGGCGGGGCGGCGGCGGCGCGAGGGAGAGAGGAAAGGTGGTTGGTGGGGGAAATGGCGGGCTGAAATACCCCCCCCCCCCCACCAACCGCTTCTGCTTATATGCAGGGCACCATAGCCGCGCCCCCCAAACTTTTATGCGGGCCGGGGCAAGATGCGGGGTCTGGTCGGGCAGGTTTTCCTGCCCCGACCCGCATTTTGGCGGTTATTTTGCGGGTCGGGACGGGATGCGCGGTCTGCTAGAGTTGCTCTTAGCTATTGTAGCAGGTTATGTGCGTGGTTACTGTTCATGTAAATAAATTTAAAAATAATTTTATTACATCATAAATTTGTTTGTATGTAATTTTCTTAAATGTATATAATATATTTTTAATTTGTAAATTAAATTAAGTCATTTTAGTCTTAATCATATGGATGCGAAGGGAGAAAAGTTAAAGAATTATAGCTTAGGTGACTTCTTTTCTTCATGTTAGAGGATCCACTTTCGTTCAAGATGGGGTTTCTTCTTCTTCATATGCGTGGGTTGCTAGCAATTAAGCTTGGCTTAACAGAAAGAAAATTTAATGACATGTACACGCAGCCAGCGGTTCGAAACAAACTATCCGCTTTCTCATTCCCGTGCTGCTTTTTTACTTGTGATTTTTTTTACCGCCGCGCACTCTATATACTTGTCACATGCAAACACCCACACGCGCGAAAATTCAATTCGGCTCATCGGAGTTTATGCTCCGTGCATTTTTTTTTCTTCCAAATAACAAAAAAGTAAAGGAAAAAATTAAATTGGTTCATTGCCACACTTAAATGCTACCTGCAATTTTGTGGAGGAAAGCTTAAGCATTTTGACTTGTGTAAAAAAAACAAGTCAAACGACAAATGTACCTTCAAATATTATATTTTTTTTCACCGATGAAACATTGTCATCCCGTTTCGCATGGAAATTGTCAAATACCCTTGTTAGGGCATCTTCAAGGCGGACCCGCAAACCGCCCGCATCCGCCCGGACCGCGGAAGCCATCCTACGCGGGCCTATATCGGTCCGCGGGACGGTCCAGACGTGATTTCTCCCGTAATGGAGACAAAAGTGGAGGAGGTTTGCAGGAGTCCAGATACCCGAAACGTCGCTTTCCGACAGCCCCGGCCACCCAAAACCCTTCCCGAACCCCGCGACTCCATTCTCCTCATTTTCTCTCCTTCCTTTCTTTCTCTCTTGCCTTCGCCCTCGCTCCACCACCCCGACCACCACGCACACCCCTGCCGAAAATTTGCGTCTTCGTCACCTCCGGCGCTCCAGCAGGGCTCCCTGCAGCTTCTCCTCCGTCTTCGTTCAACCCCTGTCCTCTGACCGCCCTGCCACGTACCATTTGCTACTGCTCTGCTCACCATGCACGACAACTGTTCGATGAATTGCCGGAGCTGAAAATAGTTGCCCCTTCTTCTTTGTAGCAATGGATTCCGATTTGAAGTACATATATGAGCAGTATGTTGAGTCGTCCGACAACTCGTCGGACGAGGAGGAGTACTCCAATGAGATGGCGATTATGCAGGAGGTCCTTGAAGACGCGGAGCGTGCGGAGGAGCATGTTCTCAATTTCAAGGGTTCGATCAAGGGTCACTGAGTGCTCAATCGCAACAGGGCGCGCGGGCATTTGACACTGATGGTCAACTTCTTTGCCCCCGATGCACTATCGTTGACCATTTTCGCTGGCGTTTTCGGATGCGCAAGACTATTTTTGATCGTTTGTACCATGGCATCCGGTCCTACGATGACTATTTCATCCTGAAGAAGGATGCCGTGGGAACGATTGGTTTCTCTGGTTACAGAAGTGCACGACCGCACTCCGGATGCTTGCATCAAGCACAACCATTGATCTGTGGGACGAGTACCTACGGATGTCTGAGAGCACATGTGCAGATGCCATGGTCAGGTTTGCAACTGCCGTGGTCGAGGTGTCCGGACCTCAGTACCTAAGAGAACCAACTGGCATATACCGAGAGGCTCTTGGCAATCTCAGAAGCAAGAGGTTGGCCGGGTTTGCTTGGATCACTTGAGTGCATGCATTAGAAATGGAAGAACTGTCTGAAGGCTTTACAAGGGAAATATCAGGGTCATGTTAAGAAGCCCACCATCATTCTTCAAACAGTTGCATCACGAGATCTTTGGATTTAGCATGCTTTCTTTGGCATGTCCAGGTCTCACAATGACATCAATGTGCTGCAACAATCGCCATTATTTTGCGAGGCTGACTGAAGGAAAAGCTCCTCCTTGCTACTATACTGTCATTGGACATGAGTACAACATGGGCTACTATCTGGTTGACGGTATCTATCTTGCATGTGCTACCTTTGTGAGCATCATCTCAAGCCTAGTTGGCCAGAAAAAGGCTCACTTTTCCCCAAGACAAGAAGCAGCTAGAAAGGATATGGAGAGGGCATTTGAAATTCTACAAGCCCGTTTTGCAGTTGTTCGTGGACCTGCTAAACAATGGGATCCGAAAACCTTGTGGGAGGTGATGACACGTTGTGTAATCATGCACAACATCATCATCGAGGATGAGGGTGATGATGTTGCCGGCCGCAGCTCTGGAATTTGAGAACATGGGTGATCCTATCCAACTTTCGAACCAGAATCCGGCCACATTTAAGAGTTTCTTCAAATGCATCAACAAATTCGGCATCGACCAACTCACGAGCAGCTAAGGGAAGATCTGATTGAGTATCAGTGGGCGGTGAAGGGGACAACAATGTTGGGAATATTTGAACTTTTTTAAAATTTGAACTAGTGTTGCATGCGGCTATTTGATCGTGCGGACTTGAAAAAATAATAAGGAAGCCCAGATGTATGCATCTAGCGTTGGATGGCTACCTCCCGCATCCGTGGACTAGTCACCCCCCCCCCCCCCCCCTCCCCTGGTCCACAGACGGATGCAGGAGGATTTTTGCGGGTTGCTGTTGGAGATGCCCTTAAACTAACAAGAACATCTACACAACAAGAACATAATTTTAAAATTTTATTTATTATTTATTTAGAATTTACTATTCACCCAAGAGCACATGCACCCCAGAGCTAAAACGGCCATCCCACATTCGTGCTTTTTTTCTACTACCTTCATTCTCAAATAGAGGACAAATAAATTTAGTCAAAAAGTCAATGATCTTTAAGTTTGACCAAGTATATATACAAAAATATTAAAATAACATTATCAAATCAATATTAATTCGTCCACCATTAGATATATTTTCATAATCTATTTATTCAATATTATAGTTGTTGATACTTTCTTCTACATATTTGGTCAAACTAAAAAAAATGACTTTTTGACTAGATTTATATGCCATGTATTTGGAGACGGAAGGAGTAGTTGATGTGATGTGATGTGCATGTACTTTAGGTTTGTCCTTCTTTCCTACTCCCTCCATTTTTAAATATTTGTCTTACTAGACATTTTAAATAGACTACAATATACAGGTATGTAGATATATTTTAGAGTGTGGATACACTTATTTTGTTTCGTATGTAGTCATTTATTGAAATCTTCAAAAAGACAAATATTTAAGAATAGAAGGAGTAGTTCGTTGGAAAATGCCCGCGGACTAGTACGGCTGTCCAAAATCCCCAAACCGAAAGCAAATAAGGGGGTTGTACGAGCGTCCGGACATCTCCGTGACAAATATCTTCTCTCCGTCCAGATGGCAGAATGCTGCTGCTAAAAAATGGTGGAAGGTGCTAGTTTTTTCAAGTGCACTACGGCGGGACGCTCCAAGGCTCCAAGCAGTTGGCCGAAGCACTATTGTTTCAAAACGAAAATTCTCAAGTGCTACACTCAAGTGCCTACACTAGTTCGAGCGATAATTTTTTTTTAATACATATACGCATGTTGGGCGGAAGGCGCTAGTGACCGAGTGCCAACTACTTGGCAAAAAGTTGTTGTTGTTGGCATGGAAATTTAAGGTATAGGGTTGGATGACTGACTCCAGTATTGTATCCGCGGACAAGTCCGAACAGTAATGGACGGATAGTGTCTCCGTTTTAAGGATAGCTGAAAATGCAAGTTATCAACTAGAGAGGGGTGAATGAGAGATTTTAATAAATTCTTTTTGAAGTGAATTCTTAAAAGAATAATAGTTCGAGAAATTACTCAGTGGAAGGTAAACTAGGCTAAGTATGCAAGCTAGAATGACGACAAAGTCACTAGAATAGAACTAAGCATGCATACAAGATAGCGGAATATGTAAATAATCCTACATATAAACAGACGCACTTGAGAACAGTGAAACAGACGCACTTGGGAACAGTGAAACAGAAGATACAACAAAGCATTGACGAAATATGAAAGTATTCGGAGAGAGGGAGACAAAGTCTTCAACATGGTGTTACAGAAAGTAAAGGGTTGAATAACTGAACCGAGACTGCTCGGTGAAGACAGTGAATTCGTTCGACCAGTTCAGTTGTTGTGACAACTATACGTCTGATTGGAGAGGCTTGAGCTTTAACTCAGAAGACACATAGTCTTCACCTTATTCCCCTTGAGCTAAGATCACTTAGATCTCACCCAATCACTCATGATAAGTCTTCGAGGTAAACTTCTAAAACCTTCCAAAACCTTCGAGGCAGTCTTAGATCACTTAGTTGTCACTCCTAATATGCTTGATCTTGACATCATAGTTGTTCAAGGACCAATTGGCGAAGCATCTGAAGACATGATGGACTCCAAATTTGTATAAGATGATATTGCACACCAGGTGTAACATGAGAAATCATCAAACAATGGCAAAGCCATATAATGAATTTATTGTCAGTGTGGAATAAGTTGGACCAAAAAGATTCATGTGAAGCAGCTCAAAGGGATGAGTAGTAGTCATGATTGTCTTTGAGGGGTGCTTTGATATCATCATCTTCCCAGTTCACATGCACCGCAAAGATGATCCTTGTTGAACTTGACGCCCTCAATACCAAGGATATTCGTATTCTTCACGAGGATGTTCAAATTCCTCATGCCAGCATGTCCAAGTCGTCAATGCAACATTCTAATGATTTTAGTATAAGACATGTGGCAAGCCGTGGTCCTGCAGATAAATCTACAGTATACAAGTCAACCTCTTCGGAAACCTTTGAAGACTTTGGATTTTTCAAAAACCATCAGCACAATGCAATGATATTTGCCAAAGATGACAATCATATCAAAATCATAAAGCACTGATACTGACATGAGGTTGTATCCAAGGGATTCGAAAAGCGTTACTTTGTCCATGTGTCGATCCTTTGAGATATCAACCCTACCTAGACCCAATACTATGCTTTTCCCTTTGTTAACAAATGTGATATCCTCCAGAGTAGAAGGACTTATAGTTGAGACCATAAGTAAGCTCCTACCACCAGTCATATGGTTTGTGCAGCCATGATCCATAACCCATTCGGTGGCTTGAGGCAATTCTTCCTTAACACCTTTTTCCATGAAGCAATAAGGGGAGCAGAGTCGTAGTCGCAGGCTTCAGCATCGGTGACGTAGCCATTCATTCATGGTTGAAGATGCACTTGACTATGAATGCAGTAGTGATTGCAAGGTTCGCCACACCAGGGCTAGACCCCTCCTCAGATTCTTCCTCAACCTCCTCAGGATCAGATTCTTTCTCAAATTCATTTTCTTCCCAATGAAAGCATGAGCTCTGCTAGAATTGATCTTCTTACATGATGAAGACTTCGATGATTTCATCATCTTATTCTTCTTCTTCTTCTTCTTCTTCTTCTTCTTCTTCTTCTTCTTCTTCTTCTTCTTCTTCTTCTTCTTTGTTTCCTTTTCCCAGAAAGAGCAATCAGCAATATAGTGGCCTGGCTTCTTGCATTTGTGGCAGGTTCTCTTCCTGTAGTCCCCCAAAGAAGTTTCTCCAGTTTTCTTCGGGTCATACTTTGAAGACATCTCAAAGCGGTTTTTCTTCGAGAACTTTTGGAATTTCATCACTAGCAGTGCAAGCACTCTGCCAGTTTCCTCGGGGCCACCAGAACTACATTCAGATTTTTCGTCAGATGAAGAACCAATTTTTTCTTCAAGGCACGGGATCTTCCATAGATTGGATCACACAGACATCTCTTCTCAGCTTGCTGAAATTCATGAGTATTAAGCCTTGCTACCTCTTGATCTTGCCTTGGGTTTTCCTTTGAAGAGGAAAGGGTGATGCAGCAAAGTAGCGTAAGTATTTCCCTCAGTTTGAGAACCAAGGTATCAATCCTGTAGGACACAACGCACAAGTCACTGAATACCTGCACAAACAATCAACAACTTGCACCCAACGCGATAAAAAGGTTGTCAATCCCTTCACGATCACTTGCAAAAGTGAGATCTGGTAAAGATAGATAAACGGTAAAGTAAATATTTTTTGGTATTTTTGGTTTATAGATCGGAAAGTAAAAGATTGCAAAATAGTAGATCGGAAACTACTAAGATGTAAAAGAGATTCAATATAATGGAAAAGAGACACGGGGGCCATAGGTTTCACTAGTGGCTTCTCTCAAGATAGGAAATATTACGGTGGGAGGACAAATTATTGCAGAGCAATTGATAGAAAAGCGCAAAGTTATGACGATATCTAAGGAAATGATCATGAACATAGGCATCACATCCGTGTCAAGTAGACCGAAACGATTCTGCATCTACTACTATTACTCCACACATCGATTGACTCCTGCCTGCATCTAGAGTATTAAGTTCATAAAGAATAGAGTAACGCATTAAGTAAGATGACATGATATAGAGGAATTAACTCAAGCAATATGATGAATACCTCATCTTTTTATCCTCGATGGCAACAATACAATACATGCCTTACTGCCCCTACTGTCACTGGGAAAGGACACCGCAAGATTGAACCCAATGCTAAGCACTTCTCATATTACAAGAAAGATCAGTCTAGTAGGCCAAACTAAACCGATAATTCGAAGTGACTTGCAAAGATATCAAATCATGCATATAAGCATTCAAAGAAGAACCAAATAATATTCATAGATAATCTGATCATAAATCCACAATTCATCGGATCTCGGCAAACACACCGCAAAAGAATATTACATCGAATAGATCTCCAAGAACATTGAGGAGAACATGGTATTGCGAATCAAAGAGAGAGAAGAAGCCATCTAGCTACTAGCTATGGACCCATAGGTCTGTGGTAAACTACTCACGCATCATCGGAGAGGCAATGGTGTTGATGAAAATGCCCTCCGTGATCGAATCCCCCTCCGACAGGATGCCGGAAAAGGCCCCTAGATGGTATCTCACAGGTATGGAAGGTTGCGACGGTGAAAAAGTGGTTTCGTGGCTCTCCTGGATGTTTTTAGGGTATAAGGGTATATATAGGCGAAGGAGCTAGGTCAGGAGTGTGACGCCCTCGATTCGATCGTACACTAATCATGCACGCAAATGTGTACGATCAAGATCAGGGACTCACGGGAAGATATCACAACACAACTCTACAAATAAAATAAGTCATACAAGCATCATAATACAAGCCAGCAGCCTCGAGGGCTCGAATACAAGTGCTCGATCATAGGCAAGTCAGCGGAAGCAACAATATCTGAGTACAGACATAAGTTAAACAAGTTTGCCTTAAGAAGGCTAGCACAAACTGGATACAGATCGAAAGAGGAGCAGGCCTCCTGCCTGGGATCCTCCTAGCTACTCCTGGTCGTCGTCAGCGGGCTGCACGTAGTAGTAGGCACCTCCAGAGTAGTAGTCGTCATCGGCGGTGGCGTCTGGCTCCTGGGCTCCATAGTCTGGTTGCAGCAATCGAGTAGAGGTAGGGGGGAAAAGGGGAACAAGGCAACCGTGAGTACTCATCCAAAGTACTCGCAAGCAAGGAGCTACACCACATATGCATGGATATATGTGTAAAGGGCCATATCGATGGACTGAATCGCAGAATGCCGTAATAAGAGGGGGATAGCTAGTCTTAACGAAGACTACGCTCAGTCACCTGTCTTGCAACAGGTAGAAGAGGGAAGGTTGTAGTCCTCCAAGTAACATCACATAGCAATAATCCTACCCGCGATCCCTCCTCATATCCACGAGAGAGAGTGACCACCGGTTGTATCCGCACTTGAAAGGGTGTGTTTTATCAAGTATCCGGTTCTAGTTGTCATAAGCTCAAGGTACAACTCCAAGTCGATCACATTCGAAGATCACGGCTATCCGAATAGATTAACTTCCCTGCAGGGTGCACCATCTTACCCAAAGACGCTTGATCCCATTTGGCCGGACACACTTTCACGGGTCATGCCCGCCGCGGAAGATCAACACGTCGCAGCCCCACCTAGGCACAACAGAGGCCAAGACGCCGGTCTAAACCTAAGCGCACAGGGTCCGGGCCCATCGCCCAATGCACACCACGCGTTGACGCGCCGGAAGCGTAACTAGCCCCCTTAATACAAGAGCAGGCTTACGTTCCAATCCGGCGCGCCACTCGATTCGACATCACGAAGTGTTTTGGCCGATACCACGACGCGGGATACCCATAACTACTCCCGCGTAGATGGTTAGTGCGTATAAGCTCGTAGCCAACTCAGATCAAATACCAAGACCTCGTTAAGCGTGTTAAGTATCCGCGAACGCCGATCAGGGCCTGGCCCACCTCTCTCCTAGGCGGCCTCAACCTGCCTGTCGCTCCGCCTCCAAGATCCACTCGCGGGTGCTCCATCAGCCGACCCGACTTTAGTCTCCACATGTATCATGTATAAAGTATATAGTATATACCTGTGATCACCTACCGAGAGATCACGGCCCGATAGTAAATCACGGCCTGCGGACAAGAATGTAGGGCCACAGATGAATGTACTAGCATCCTATACTAAGCAGATAGGATTGCGGGTAAGGTAACAATGTAGTAACAAGGACAAAGCTATGCGGCGGTATAGGAGTATCTGAAAGCGATAACATGTCGCACTACTCTAATGCAAGCAGATAGAGAAGAGTAGGCGATATCTGGTGATCAAGGGGGCTTGCCTGGTTGCTCGGCAAGAGAGAGGGTCGTCAACACCGTAGTCGAATCGCCAAAGCAGCGTCGGTCTCGTAGTCTTCCGGAGAGAAGAGGGGAAAGAAACAATGAATACCAAGTAAACAGATGCATATCGATGCATGACATGACAAGTAGCGATGCTAGGCGTGCCCTAACGTGGTATGAGGTGGTACTGGTTAAGGGGGGAAACATCCGGGAAAGTATTCCCGGTGTTTCGTGTTTTCGGGCAGAGGAGCCGGAGGGGGAAAGTTGCAGGTTCGATAGGATAGGGGTGTGTGGCGGACGAACGGGCTGCGTATCCGGATTCGTCTCGTCGTTCTGAGCAACTTTCATGTTGAAAATATTTTAATCCGAGTTACGGATTAAAAGATATGATTTTCTAAAGATTGTATTAATTTAAAATTTAATTAATTAATTAATTAATTCGAAAAAATGTATTTATGACGTCGGCATGATGTCATCTTTGACGTCGGCGATCAATGTGGTTGACTAGGTCAACCACGACATGTGGGTCCCGTTCGTCATACTCTGTTAACTAATTACCTTAGTTAAGTTTAATTAATGATGAGTTAATTAGGTTAATTAGTCATTAGGTTTAATTAATCGTGATTAATTAAATTAATTATTTACTTAATTAATTAATTAATTAATTTTATTCATTTTATTTTTATTAATTATATTTATTTAATTTCCTTTCTCTTTTATCCAAAAAGCGTTACGGGGTGGGGCCCCATGTCATAAACCTTTAGGTGCCCGGTCAACAAAGTGGATCGGTCAATCACAGCCGGGCCCTTGGGGCCACCAGGCAGTGACCCAAAGGGTGGGGCTAGGACGGCCACGTCGGCGCCACGCCGCACCGCCGGAGACGCTACGGTGCCTCCATGAGCCAAACGCGGGCGCGCTCGGGAGGGGTGCGGATTTGCGCCCGTGGGTCTGGGCGTGGCGGGCATGTTCGACGCTCGGCGTCGCCCAACCATGGAAGCGGCAGTGGCTGTGGACGGCCGGAAGCGGCGCCAAGGCCGAGGTCGCGTTCACGGAGTTGGGCGAGGACGGGTCGGCGGGGAGGAATCGAGTCGAGGGGGGGTCGCGATCGCTCGGTCGGCCTTGGCCGAGTGGCGGAGTAAGCGACGCCAGGGAGGCCGGAGTTGGCCGAGCAGCGACGGGAGCGGTGGCGCTCGGGCCCGTTCGAGTCATGGCGAGGAAGAGAGGGGCAGGCGGAGCGGCCCGGCTGTGGGAGGGGCCTCGCCCGAGCGGCGGAGGCACGAGGGGAGGGGAGGGTCGCGGGGCGCGGCCGGAGCCGGCGACGGGGGCGCGGTGGTGGCGCTCGGGAGGGGGGACGAGGGGAGCACGTGGGGATCGAGGGGGGGAAGGGGGGAGCTCACGGTGGGGGCCAGGTCTCGGGAAAGCTGCTCGGGCGGTCGGGGTCGACCGGCGAGAGAGGAAGGCGGGGCGGCCGTCCGTGACAGGATCCGGCGAGGTGGGGTGGAGGTCGTCGGGGCGGCTCGAGGCGAAGAGCTCAGGCGCCTGTGCCGATCGGGAGGAGAGGAGGAGGTGACGGGCGGGGGGGCGACGCGGTGGCGTCTGGTGGCGGCAGGGACAGGCGGCGCCGGCGACGGAAGGGAGGCGGGGTGGTTTGGTCCCGATCCGATCTGGATCGGGAGGGGGAGCGAGTGGGGGGCGAGTGGGGTGCGTGGGGGAGGGATTAGGGTTTCCACCGACGGGGGGAGGTGGATAAGGGAGTGGGGGTTGGGCCGGGCCAGGGGGGCTGGCCGGCTGGGCCAGGTGGGCTTGGCCCAGTTGGCCAGGGGGGGTTTTTCTCTTTCTCTCCCCCCTTTTGTTTTCTTTACCTTTTTTTATTTTTTTCTTTACTGTTTTAACTTATTTAATATATTTAGACCCTTTATAAAAATGTGTGCACCCCACCATAATTAACTTTGTAATTTTTTACAACCCCCGAACATTTTAGTTTTAATTTTTGAAAACTTTTATTGTTTGCCTTTGTTTTAAATTTGAATTTGAACCGGGTTCGAATCAACGTGAGTTTAATCACAGTAACCGAGGTGACGTGGCTTCATTAGCAGGGATTACTGTAGCTTAATTATCCGGGTGTTACAAGGAGACCCCCGAGGGGCCCATGAGGTAGGGGCGCGCCATCTTGCCTCGTGGCCGCCTCGCTGCGTCTCCGACTTCATATCCAAGTTTTCTGGTTGCCTTCTGGTCCAAGAAAGATCATCCCGAAAGTTTCATTCCGTTTGGACTCCGTTTGGTATTCCTTTTTTGGAAACTCTAAAATAGGAAAAATCAACATAAACTGGCACTGGGCTCTCGGTTAATAGGTTAGTCCCAAAAATAATATAAAATAGCATATAAATGCCTATTAAACATCCAAAACAAATAATATAATAGCATGGAACAATAAAAAATTATAGATACGTTGGAGACGTATCAAGCATCCCCAAGCTTAATTCCTGCTCGTCCTCGAGTAGGTATAGAAATTTTTGATGTGGAATGCTACCTAACATATTTATTCATGTAATTTTCTTTATTGTGGCATGAATGTTTAGATCCGAAAGATTCAAAACAAAAGTTTAATATTGACATAAAAACAATAATAGTTCAAGCACACTGACAAAGCAATTATGACTTCTCAAAATAACATGGCCAAAGAAAGCTGTTGGGGAACGTAGTAATTTCTAAATTTTCCTACGCACACACAAGACCATGGTGATGGCATAGCAACGAGAGGGGAGAGTGTCTGTCCACGCACTCGTGAGACCGAAGCCGGAAGGCGTTATAACAACGCGGTTGATGTAGTCGTAACGTCTTCACGATCCGACCGATCCAAGCACCGAGCGTCACGGCACCTCCGAGTTCTCGCACGTTCAGCTCGATGGCGATCCCCGGACTCCGATCCGGCAAAGTGTCGGGATGAGTTCCACGTCGACGACGGCGTGGTGACGATGATGATGCTCTACCGGCGCAGGGCTTCGCTTAAACTCTGCGACGATATGACCGAGGTGGAATATGGTGGAAGGGGGCACCGCACACGGCTAAGAGATCCAAGGGATCAATTGTTGTGTCCTTTGTGCTAGCCCTGCCCTCTATTTATATGTTGAGCCCGGGTCGAAACTTGGAGCAAAAGCCTCCTCAAAGTCGGTTTTGCCCGAAAAGCAAGAGTCCCACTCGGACTCCGGGACCAAACGCCACAATCCTTGGCGTCGGCCCAGACGCCATGGGCCTCGGCGTCGGCCCGAGGCGAACGCCAGGTCTCCGGCGTTTGGCCCCCAACCTCCATAAAACTCCTTTTGCACCGACCTAAAGCCTCATGGGCTTGACCCCTTAGCCTAAACATATCATCCAATATATGA
This sequence comes from Aegilops bicornis, assembly GCA_021605145.1. NCBI lineage: Eukaryota > Viridiplantae > Streptophyta > Magnoliopsida > Poales > Poaceae > Aegilops > Aegilops bicornis. Next base: position 677,206,852 of record CM038671.1, read on the forward strand.
ATCTTTACGTCTCGACCATTTCGAGACTCCTCGTCATGTCCCCGATCTCATCCGGACTCCAACTCCTTCGGTACATCAAAACATGCAAACTCATAATATAAGCATCATCGAAACCTTAAGCGTGCGGACCCTACGGGTTCGAGAACTATGTAGACATGACCTAGAACTATTCTCGGTCAATAACCAATAGCGGAACCTGGATGCCCATATTGGTTCCTACATATTCTCTGAAGATCTTTATCGGTCAAACCGCATAACGACATCGTTGTTCCTTTTGTCATCGGTATGTTACTTGCCCGAGATTCGATCGTCGGTATCCAATACCTAGTTCAATCTCGTTGCGGTAAGTCTCTTTACTCGTTCGTAATACATCATCTCACAACTAACTCATTAGTTGCAATGCTTGCAAGGCTTATGTGATGTGTATTACCGAGAAGGCCTAGAGATACCTCTCCGACAATCGGAGTGACAAAACCTAATCTCGATTCATGCCAACTCAACATATACTTTTGGAGACACATGTAGAGTACATTTAAAATCACCCGATTACGTTGTGACGTTTGGTAGCACACAAAGTGTTCCTCCGTAAACGGAGTTGCATAATCTCATAGTTTCGTGAACTTTGTATAAGTCATGAAGAAAGCATAAGCAACATACTAAACGATCAAGTGCTAAGCTAACGAAATGGGTCATGTCAATCACATCATTCTCCTAATGATGTGATCCCATTAATCAAATGACAACACATGTCTATGGTTAGGAAACATAACCATCTTCGATTAATGAGCTAGTCTTGTAGAGGCATACTAGTGACTATCTGTTTGTCTATGTATTCACACATGTATTATGTTTCCGGTTAATACAATTCTAGCATGAATAATAAACATTTATCATGATATAAGGAAATAAATAATAACTTTATTATTGCCTCTAGGGCATATTTCCTTCAGTCTCCCACTTGCACTAGAGTCAATAATCTAGATTACACGATAATGATTCTAACACCCATGGAGTCTTGGTGCTGATCATGTTTTGCTCGTGGAAGAGGCTTAGTCAACGGGTCTGCAACATTCAGATCTGTATGTATTTTGCAAATCTCTATGTCTCCCACTTGGACTTGGTCCCGAATGGAATTGAAGCGTCTCTTGATATGCTTGGTCCTCTTGTGAAATCTGGATTCCCTTGCCAAGGCAATTGCACCAGATTGTCACGGAAGATCTTCATTGGTCCCGGCCTTTTAGGTATGACACCTAGATCGGAAATGAACTGTTTCATCCAGACTCCTTCATTTGCTTTGCTTCAAGCAGCTATGTACTCCGCTTCACATGTAGATCCCGCCACGACGCTTTGTTTAGAACTGCACCAACCGACAGCTCCACCGTTTAATAAAAATACGTATCCGGTTTGCGATTTAGAATCGTCCGGATCGATGTCAAAGCTTAACGTCGACGTAACCATTTACGACTAGCTCTTTGTCACCTCCATATACGAGAAACATATCCTTAGTCCTTTTCGTGTATTTCAGGATGTTCTTGACCGCTGTCCGATGATCCACTCCTGGATTTACTTTGGTACCTACCTGCCAAGCTTATAGCTAAGCATACGTCGTGTCTGGTACACGACATTGCATACATGATAGAGCCTATGGCTGAAGCATAGGAACATTCTTCATTTTCTCTCTATCTTCTGCGTGGTGGGCATTGAGTCCGACTCAATCTCACACCTTTATGTCTGGTGTAATAAACCTTTCTTTGCACGATCCATTTTGAACTTCTTCAAAACTTTATCAAGGTATGTGCTTTGTGAAAGTCCAATTAAAGCGTCTTGATCTATCTCTATAGATCTTGATGCCCAATATGTAAGCAGCTTCACCGAGGTCTTTCATTGAAAAACTTTTATTCAAGTATCCTTTTATGCTATCCAGAAATTCTATATCATTTCCAATCAACAATATGTCGTCCACATATAATATCGTAAATGCTACTGAGCTCCCACTCACTTTCTTGTAAATACAGGCTTCTCCAAAAGTCTCAGATAAAACCATATGCTTTGATCACACTATCAAAACGTTTATTCCAACTCCGAGAGGCTTGCACCAGACCATAAATTGATCGTTGGAGCTTGCACACTTTGTTAGCACCCTTTGGATCAACAAAACCTTCTGGTTGCATCATATACAACTCTTCTTCTAGAAATCCATTCAAGAATGCAGTTTTACATCCATTTGCCAAATTTCATAATCATAAAATGCGGCAATTGCTAACATGATTCGGACAGACTTAAGCATCGCTTCTGGTGAGAAAGTCTCATCGTAGTCAACCCCTTGAACTTGTCGAAAACCTTTTGCAACAAGTCGAGCTTTGTAGACAGTTACATTACCATCGGCGTCAGTCTTCTTCTTAAAGATCCATTTATTCTCAATAGCTTGCCGATCATCGGGAAGTCTACCAAAGTCCATACTTTGTTCTCATACATGGATCCCATCTCAGATTTCATGGCTTCAAGCCATTTTGCGAATCTGGGCTCACCATCGCTTCTTCATAGTTCGTAGGTTCACCATGATCTAGTAGCATGACTTCCGTAATAGGATTACCGTACCACTGCAGTGCGGATTTTATTCTGGTTGATCTCTGATTCGGTGACAACTTGATCTGAAGTTTCATGATCATTATCATTATCTTCCTCGCTAATCGGTGTAGTTGTTACGTAAACTGATTTACATGATGAACTACTTTCCAATAAGGAGCTGGTACTATTACCTCATCAAGTAGCACTTTCCTCCCACTCACTTCTTTCGAGAGAAACTCCTTCTCTAGAAAGGATCCATTCTTAGCAACGAATGTCTTGCCTTGAATGCAGTGATAGAAGGTATACCTAATTGTCTCCTTTGGGTATCCTATGAAGACACATTTTTCCGATTTGGGTTCAAGCTTATCGGGTTGAAGTTTTTTCACATAAGCATCGCAACCCCAAACTTTCGTAAGCGACAACTTTGGTTTCTTGCTAAACCATAGTTCATAAGGCGTCGTCTCAACGGATTTTGACGGTGTCCTATTTAACGTGAATGCGGCCGTCTCTAAAGCATAACCCCAAAAGCGATAGCGGTAAATCGGAAATAGACATTATAGATCGCACCATATCTAGTAAAGTACGATTACGACGTTCGGACACACCATTACTGTTGTGGTGTTCCGGTGGCGTGAGTTGCAAAACTATTCCGCATTGCTTCAAATGTAGACCAAACTCGTAACTCAAATATTCTCCTCCACGATCAGATCGTAGAAACTTTATTTTCTTGTTACGATGATTTTCAACTTCACTCTGAAATTCTTTGAACTTTTCAAATGTTTGATTTATGCTTCATCAAGTAGATATACCCGTATCTGCTTAAATCATCTGTGAAGGTGAGAAAATAACGATATCCGCCACGAGCTTCAACATTCATCGGACCACATACATACAGATGTATGATTTCCAACAAGTCTCTGTTGCTCTCTCCATACAACCGGAGAACGGTGTTTTAGTCATCTTGCCCATGAGGCACGGTTCGCAAGTACCAAGTGATTCATAATCAAGTGATTCCAAAAGTCCATCTGTATGGAGTTTCTTCATGCGTTTTACACCGATATGACCTAAACGGCGGTGCCACAAATAAGTTGCACTATCATTATCAACTCTGCATCTTTTGGCTTCGACATTATGAATATGTGTATCACTACCGCCGAGATTCAACAAGAATAGACCATTCTTCAAGGGTGCATGACCATAAAAGATATTACTCATATAAATAGAACAACCATTATTCTACGATTTAAATGAATAACCGTCTCGCATCAAACAAGATCCAGATATAATGTTCATGCTCAACGCTGGCACCAAATAACAATTATTTAGGTCTAAAACTAATCCGAAGGTAGATGTAGAGGTAGCGTGCCGACCGCGATCACATTGACTTTGGAACCATTTCCCACGCATCGTCACCTCGTCCTTTGCCGGTGCTCGTCTATTCCGTAGTCCCTGCTTTGAGTTGCAAATATTAGCAACAGAACCCGATTATCAAATACCAGTGCTACTACGAGCTCTTGTAAGGTACACATCAATAACATGTATATCACATATACCTTTGTTCACCTTGCCATCCTTCTTATCCGCCAAATACTTGGGGCAGTTCCGCTTCCGGTGTCGATGCGCTTGCGGTAAAAACACTCGATTTGGGCTTAGGTCCAGACTTGGGTTTCTTCTCTTGATCAGCAACTTTCTTGCTGTTCTTTTTGAAGTTTCCTTCTTCTTCCCTTTGCCCTTTTCTCGAAACTAGTGGTCTTGTTGACCATCAACACTTGATGTTCTTTCTTGATTTCTACCTCCATGGCTTTTAGCATTGCGAAGAGCTCGGGAATTGTCTTAGTCATTCCTTGCATATTATAGTTCATCACGAAGCTCTTGTAGCTTGGTGGCGGTGATTGGAGAATTACATCAATGACACTATCATCCGGAAGATTAACTCCCAGCTGAATTAAGTGATTATTATACCCGGACATTTTGAGTATGTGCTCCTTGTGAACTATTCTCCTCCATCTTGCAGCTATAGAACTTATTGGAGACTTGATATCTCTCAATCCGGCATTTGCTTGAAATATTAACTTCAACTCCTGGAACATCTCATATGCTCCATGACATTCAAAAGCGTCGTTGAAGACCCGGTTCTAAGCCGTAAAGCATGGCACACTTGAACTATAGAGTAGTCATCAGCTTTTGCTCTGCCAGACGTTCACAACTTCCGGGCGTTGCTCCTGCGGCAGTTCGCACCCAGCGGTGCTTCCAGGCGTAATTCTTACGTGCAGCAATGAGGATAATCCTCAAATTACGGACCCGATCCGTGTAATTGCTACCATCATCTTTCAACTTTGCTTTCTCAAGGAACGCATTAAAATTGAACGGAACAACATGCACGAGCCATCTATCTACAGTAAACATAGACAAGCTAAATACTATCATGTACTAAGTTCATGATAAATTTAAGTTTAATTAATCATATTAAAAACCTCCCACTTAGACAGACATCTCTCTAGTCATCTAAGTGATTACGTGATCCAAATCAACTAAACCATGTCCGATCATCACGTGAGATGGAGTAGTTTCAATGGTGAACATCACTATGTTGATCATATCTACTATATGATTCACGCTCGACCTTTCGGTCTCCGTGTTCGAGGCCATATCTGCATATGCTAGGCTCGTCAAGTTTAACTGAGTATTCTGCGTGTGCAAAACTGGCTTGCACCCGTTGTAGATGGACGTAGAACTTATCACACCCGATCATCACGTGGTGTGCGGGTACTCTGAACTTTTAGCAACGGTGCATACTGTGGAGAACACTTCTTGATAATTTTAGTGAGAGATCATCTTATAATGCTACCGTCAATCAAAGCAAGATAAGATGCATAAAGGATAAACATCACATGCAATCAATATAAGTGATATGATATGGTCATCATCATCTTGTGCTTGTGATCTCCATCTCGAAGCTTGCGTCATGATCACCATCATCACCGGTAGCGACACCTTGATCTCCATCGTAGCATCGTTGTCGTCTCGCCAACTATTGCTTCTACGACTATCGCTCTTGCTTAGTGATAAAGTAAAGCAATTACATGGCTTTTGCATTTCATACAATAAAGCGACAACCATATGGCTCCTGCCAGATTGCGATAACTCGGTTACAAAACATGATCATCTCATACAATAAAATATAGCATCACGTCTTGACCACATCACATCACAACATGCCCTGCAAAACAAGTTAGACGTCCTCTACTTTGTTGTTGCAAGTTTTACGTGGCTGCTACGGGCTGAGCAAGAACCGTTCTTACCTACGCATCAAAACCACAACGATAGTTTGTCAAGTTGGTGCTGTTTTAACCTTCGCAAGGACCGGGCGTAGCCACTCGGTTCAACTAAAGTGAGAGAGACAGACACCCGCCGGTCACCTTTAAGCAACTAGTGCTCGCAGCGGTGAAACCAGTCTCGCGTAAGCGTACGCGTAATGTCGGTCCGGGCCGCTTCATCTCACAATACCGCTGAACCAAAGTATGACATCTTGGTAAGCGGTATGACTTATATCGCCCACAACTCACTTGTGTTCTACTCGTGCATATGACATCAACGCATAAAACCAGGCTGGGATGCCACTTTGTTGGGGAACGTAGTAATTTCAAAATTTTCCTCGCACACACAAGACCATGGTGATGGCATAGCAACGAGAGGGAGTGTCCGTCCACGTGCCCTCGTGGGCCGAAAGCGGGCGTTATAACAACGTGGTTGATGTAGTCGACGTCTTCACGATCCGACCGATCCAAGCACCGAACGTCGGCACCTCCGAGTTACGCACACGTTCAGCTCGATGGCGATCCCGGACTCGATCCGGCAAAGTGTCGGGATGAGTTCCGTCGACGACGGCGTGGTGACGATGATGATGCTCTACCGGCGAGGCTTCGCTTAAACTCTGACGATATGACCGAGGTGGAATATGGTGGAAGGGGCACCGCTGACACGGCTAAGAGATCCAAGGGATCAATTGTTGTGTCCTTTGTGCTAGCCCCTGCCTCTATTTATATGTTGAGCCCCGGGGTCGAAACTTGGAGCAAAAGCCTCCTCAAAGTCGGTTTTGCCGAAAGGCAAGAGTCCCACTCGGACTCCGGGACCAAACGCCACAATCCTTGGCGTCGCCCGAACGCCATGGGCCTCGGCGTCGGCCCAGGCGACGCCAGGTCTCCGACGTTTGGCCCCTGGCCTCCGCAAAACTCCTTTTGCACCGACCTAAAGCCTCATGGGCTTGACCCCTTGGCCTAAACATATCATCCAATATATGAATCTTTACGTCTCGACCATTTCGAGACTCCTCGTCATGTCCCCGATCTCATCCGGGACACTGAACTCCTTCGGTACATCAAAACATGCAAACTCATGATATAACTGTCATCGAAACCTTAAGCGTGCGGACCCTACGGGTTCGAGAACTATGTAGACATGACCTAGAACTAGTCTCGGTCAATAACCAATAAGCGGAACACGGATGCCCATATTGGTTCCTACATATTCTACGAAGATCTTTATCGGTCAAACCGCATAACGACATACGTTGTTCCTTTTGTCATCGGTATGTTACTTGCTGAGATTCGATCGTCGGTATCCAATACCTAGTTCAATCTCGTTACCGGTAAGTCTCTTTACTCGTTCCGTAATACATCATCTCACAACTAACTCATTAGTTGCAATGCTTGCAAGGCTTATGTGATGTGTATTACCGAGAAGGCCTAGAGATACCTCTCCGACAATCGGAGTGACAAGACCTAATCTCGATTCATGCCAACTCAACATATACTTTTGGAGACACCTGTAGAGTACCTTTATAATCACCCAGATTCGTTGTGGCGTTTGGTAGCACACAAAGTGTTCCTCAGTAGCAGGAGTTGCATAATCTCATAGTTTCGTGAACTTTGTATAAGTCATGAAGAAAGCATAAGCAACATACTAAGCGATCAAGTGCTAAGCTAACGAAATGGGTCATGTCAATCACATCATTCTCCTAATGATGTGATCCCATTAATCAAATGACAACACATGTCTATGGTTAGGAAACATAACCATCTTCGATTAACGAGCTAGTCTTGTAGAGGCATACTAGTGACTATCTGTTTGTCTATGTATTCACACATGTATTATGTTTCCGGTTAATACAATTCTAGCATGAATAATAAACATTTATCATGATATAAGGAAATAAATAATAACTTTATTATTGCCTCTAGGGCATATTTCCTTGATCTCCCACTTGCACTAGAGTCAATAATCTAGTTCACTCAGAATGATTCTAACACCCATGGAGTCTTGGTGCTGATCATGTTTTGCTCGTGGAAGAGGCTTAGTCAGCGGGTCTGCAACGTTCAGATCCGTATGTATTTTGCAAATCTCTATGTCTCCCACTTGGACTTGGTCCCGAATGGAATTGAAGCGTCTCTTGATATGCTTGGTCCTCTTGTGAAATCTGGATTCCTTTGCCAAGGCAATTGCACCAAAGTATTGTCACGAAGATCTTCATTGGTCCCGATGCACTAGGTACAACACCTAGATCGGAAATGAACTGTTTCATCCAGACTCCTTCATTTGCTGCTTCGAAGCAGCTATGTACTCCGCTTCACATGTAGATCCCGCCACGACGCTTTGTTTAGAACTGCACCAACCGACTCCACCGTTTAACAAAAACACGTATCCGGTTTGCGATTTAGAATCGTCCGGATCGAGTGTCAAAGCTTACATCGGCGTAACCATTTACGACTAGCTCTTTGTCACCTCCATATCTGAGAAACATATCCTTAGTCCTTTTCGTATTTCGGGATGTTCTTGACGCTGTCGATGATCCACTCTGGATTACTTTGGTACCTTCTGCCAAGCTTACAGCTAAGCATCGTCGGTCTGGTACACAGCATTGCATACATGATAGAGCCTATGGCTGAAGCATAGGGAACATCTTTCATTTTCTCTCTATCTTCTGCTTTGTGGTGGGGCATTGAGTCCGACTCAACTTCACACCTTGTAATATAGGTAAAAACCTTTCTTTGCACGATCCATTTTGAACTTCTTCAAAACTTTATCAAGGTATGTGCTTTGTGAAAGTCCAATTAAGCGTCTTGATCTATCTCTATAGATCTTGATGCCCAATATGTAAGTAGCTTCACCAAGGTCTTTCATCGAAAAACTCTTGTTCAAGTATCCCTTTATGCTATCCAGAAATTCTATATCATTTCCGATCAATAATATGTCATCTACATATAATATCGAAATGCTACTGAGCTCCCACTCACTTTCTTGTAAATCTGTGCTTCTCCATAAGTGCATATAAACCCAAATACTTTGATCACACTATCAAAGCGTTTATTCCAACTCCGAGATGCTTGCACCAGTCCATAAATGGATCATTTGGAGCTTGCACACTTTGTTAGCTCCCTTTGGATCGATAAAACCTTCTGGTTGCATCATATACAACTCTTCTTCCGAAACCCATTCAGGAATGCGGTCTTTACATCCATTTGCCAAATTTCATAATCATAAAATGCGGCAATTGCTAACATGATTCGGACAGACTTAAGCATCGCTACGGGTGAGAATGTCTCATCGTAGTCAACCCCTTGAACTTGTCGAAAACCCTTTGCGACAAGTCGAGCTTTAATGAACAACAATATTACCGTCGGCGTCGGTCTTCTTCTTGAAGATCCACTTGTTTTCTATTGCTTGCCGACCCTCGGGCAAGTCAACCAAAGTCCACACTTTGTTTTCATACATGGATCCCATCTCGGATTTCATGGCCTCAAGCCATTTTATGGAATCTGGGCTCACCATCGCTTCTTCATAGTTCGTGAGGTTCATCATGATCTAGTAGCATGACTTCCGAGAACAGGATTGCCGTACCACTCAGTGCGGATTTTATTCTGGTTGATCTCTGAGGTTACGTAGTAACTTGATCTGAAGTTTCATGATCAACATCATCAACTTCCTCACTATTTGGTGTAGATATCGCAGAAACTGGTTTACGTGATAAACTACTTTCAAATAAGGGAGAAGGTACAGATTACCTCATCAAGTTCTACTTTCCTCCCACTCACTTCTTTCGAGAGAAACTCCTTCTCTAGAAAGGATCCATTTTAGCAACAAATGTCTTGCCTTCGGATCTGTGATAGAAGGTGTACCCAACTGTCTCCTTTGGGTATCCTATGAAGATACATTTCTCCGATTTAGGTTCGAGCTTATCAGGTTGAAGCTTTTTCACATAAGCATCGCATCCCCAAACTTTAAGAAAGCGACAACTTTGGTTTCTTGCTAAACCACAGTTCATAAGGTGTCGTCTCAACGGATTTTGACGGTGTTCTATTCAGCGTGAATGCGGCCGTCTCAAGAGCATAACCCCAAAGCGATAGCGGTAAATCTGTAAGAGACATCATAGATCGCACCATATCTAGTAAAGTGCGATTCTGACGTTCGGACACACCATTGCGCTGTGGTGTTCCGGGTGGCGTGAGTTCTTGAAACTATTCCGCATTGTTTCAAATGTAGACCAAACTCGTAACTCAAATATTCGCCTCCACGATCAGATCGTAGAAACTTTATTTTCTTATTACGATGATTTTCAACTTCACTCTGAAATTCTTTGAACTTTTCAAATGTTTCAGACTTATGTTTCATTAAGAAGATATACCCATATCTGCTTAAATCATCTGTGAAGGTGAGAAAATAACGATATCCGCCACGAGCCTCAACATTCATAGGACCACATACATCTCAGTATGTATGATTTCCAACAAATCTGTTGCTCTCTCCATAGTACCGAGAACGGGTTTTAGTCATCTTGCCCATGAGGCACGGTTCGCAAGTGCCAAGTGATTCATAATCAAGTGACTCCAAAAGTCCATAAGTATGGAGTTTCTTCATGCGCTTTATACCGATATGACCTAAACGGCAATGCCACAAATAAGTCGCACTATCATTATCAACTCTGCATCTTTTGGTTTCAACATTATGAATATGTGTATTACTACTATCGAGATTCATTAAAAATAGACCACTCTTCAAGGGTGCATGACCATAAAAGATATTATTCATATAAATAGAACAACCTTTATTCTCTGATTTAAATGAATAACCGTCTCGCATCAAACAAGATCCAGATATAATGTTCATGCTCAACGCTGGCACCAAATAACAATTATTTAGGTATAATACTAATCCCGAAGGTAGATGTAGAGGTAGCGTGCCGACCGCGATCACGTCGACTTTGGAACCATTTCCCACGCGCATCGTCACCTCGTCCTTCGCCAGTGTTAAGCAATCAGTAGTCCTGTTTGAGTTGCAAATATTAGCAATGTAACCAGTATCAAATACCCAGTGCTACTGCGAGCTCTAGTAAGGTACACATCAATAACATGTATATCACATATACCTTTGTTCACCTTGCCATCCTTCTTGTCCGCCAAATACTTGGGGCAGTTCCGCTTCGATGACCGATGCGCTTGCGATAGAAGCACTTAGTTTCAGGTTTAGGTCCAGACTTGGGTTTCTTCCCTTGAGCGACAACTTGTTTGCTGTTCTTCTTGAAGTTCCCCTTCTTCTTCCCTTTGCCTTTCTTCTTGAAACTAGTGGTCTTATTGACCATCAACACTTGATGCTCCTTCTTGATTTCTACCTCCATGACTTTCAAAGCATTGCGAAGAGCTCGAGCATAGTCTTTACTAACCCTTGCATATTATAGTTCATCACGAAGCCTTTGTAGCTTGGTGGCGTTGATTGAAGAATTCATCAATGACACAATCATCCGGAAGATCAACTCCCGGTTGAGTCAAGTGATTGTAATACCCGGACATTACGAGTATGTGCTCACCGATGCACTCCATTCTCCTCCATTTTGCAGCTATAGAACTTATTGGAGACTTCATATCTCTCAATCCGGGCATTCTGCTGAAATATCAACTTCAACTCTTGGAACATCTCATATGATCCACGACTTTCAAAAGCGTCGTTGAAGACCCGGTTCTAAGCCGTAAATCATGGCACATCGAACTATAGAGTAGTCATCGGCTTTGCTCGCCAGACGTTCTTAACGTCGTCGGTTGCATCGGCCAGGCAGGCAGCACCTAGCGGTGCATCCAGACGTAACTCTTCCGTGCAGCAATGAGGATAATCCTCGAATTACGGACCCGATCCGTGTAATTGCTACCATCATCTTTCAACTTTGCTTTCTCAAGGAACGCATTAAAATTCAACGGAACAACAAAGACGAGCCATCTATCTACAAATGCAGACATAGACAAGCAAGATACTATCGGTACTAAGTTCATGATAAATTTAAGTTCAATTAATCATATTACTTAAGAACTCCCACTTAGACAGACATCTCTCTAGTCATCTAAGTGATCACGTGATCCAAATCAACTAAACCATAACCGATCATCACGTGAGATGGAGTAGTTTTCAATGGTGAACATCTTATGTTGATCATATCTACTATATGATTCACGCCGACCTTTCGGTCTCCGTGTTCGAGGCCATATCTGCATATGCTAGGCTCGTCAAGTATAACTCGAGTATTCAGCGTGTGCAAAACTGGCTTGCACCCGTTGTAGATGGACGTAGAGCTTATCACACCCGATCATCACGTGGTGTCTCAAGACGATTTAACTTTGGCAACAAAGGTGCATACTCGGGGAGAACACTACTTGATAATTTTAGTGAGAGATCATCTTAAAATGCTACCGTCAATCAAAGCAAAATAAGATGCATAAAGGATAAACATCACATGCAATCAATATAAGTGATATGATATGGCCATCATCATCTTGTGCTTGTGATCTCCATCTCAAGCACCGTCATGATCACCATCATCACCGGGCGCGACACCTTGATCTCCATCGTAGCATCGTTGTCGCTTACGCCATCTATTGCTTCTCGACTATCGCTACCGCTTAGTGATAAAGTAAAGCAATTACAGGCGTTGCATTTCATACAATAAAGCGACAACCATATGGCTCTCGCCAGTTGCCGATAACTCGGTTACAAAACATGATCATCTCATACAATAAAATATAGCATCACGTCTTGACCATATCACATCACAACATGCCCTGCAAAAACAAGTTAGACGTCCTCTACTTTGTTGTTGCAAGTTTTACGTGGCTGCTACGGGCTGAGCAAGAACCGTTCTTACCTACGCATCAAAACCACAACGATACTTCGTCAAATAGACTCCGTTTTAACCTTCTCAAGGACCGGGCGTAGACTATCTCGGTTCAACTAAAGTGAGAGAGACAGACAACCGCCAGCCAACTTTAAGCTCGAGTGCTCGTAGAACGGTGAAACCAGTCTCGCGTAAGCGTCTGGCGTAATGTCGGTCCGGGCCGCTTCATCTCACAATACCGCTGAACCAAAGTATGACATGCTGGTAGGAAGTATGACTTGTATCGCCCACAACTCACTTGTGTTCTACTCGTGCATATGACATCAACGCATAAAACCAGGCTCGGATGCCACTTTGTTGGGGAACGCAGTAATTTCAAAAATTTCCTCGCACACACAGGACCATGGTGATGGCATAGCAACGAGAGGGAGAGTGTTGTCTACGTACCCTCGTAGACCGTGGCGGAAGCGATCACAACGTAGAGGAAGTAGTCGTACGTTCTCCTCGCGATCCTGCCGATCCCAGCGCCGTTACTCCGGCACCTCCGAGTCGATGATGACGTAGAGGAAGTAGTCGGACGTTCTCCTCACGATCCAGCCGATCCCAGCGCCGTTACTCCGGCGCCTCCGAGTTCTTGGCACACGTTCAGCTCGATGACGCTCCACGGGCTCCGATCCAGCAAAGCTCCGGGGAGAAGGAGTTTTGTCAGCACGACGGTGTGGTGACGATCTTGATGTTTCACCGACGCAGGGCTTCGCCTAAGCACTGCTACGATATGACCGAGGTGGAATATGGTGGAGGGGGTACCGCACACGGCTAAGGAACGATCTCAAGGATCAACTTGTGTGTCCTAGGTGCCCCCTCCCCGTATATAAAGGAGGGAGGGAGGAGGTGGCCGGCCCAAGGGGGGGGGCGCCCCATAGGAGGGGGAAACCTACTCCAAGTAGGTTTCCCTCGATTTTCCGTATCGTATTTGGAGGGGAAAGGTAGGAGTACTAGTATTAGGAAGTAGTACTAGTAGTAGGAATAGGACGAAGGGGAAGGAGAAAGGAAAGGGGCGCCCCTCCCCAATTCGGATTGGGCTTGGGGGCGCGCCTCCCTTGTTCCTTCTCCCTTCCTCCTACATGGGCCCAATAAGGCCCATATACCTCCCGGGGTTCCGGTAACCTCCCGAGCTCCAAACTTCTCCGGAACCTTTCCGGTGTCCAAATATATCCGTCCAATATATTAATCTTTATGTCTCGACCATTTCGAGACTCCTCGTCATGTCCGTGATCATATCCGGACTCGAACAACCTTCGTACATCAAAATACACAAACTCATAATATTACCGTCCTTGAAACCTTAAGCGTCACGGACCCTACGGTTCGAGAACAATGTAGACATGACCGAGACACATCTCCGGTCAATAACCAATAGCGGGACCTGGATGCCCATATTGGCTCCTACATTTTCTTCGAAGATCTTTATCGGTCAGACCGCATAACAACATACGTTGTTCCCTTTGTCATCGGTATGTTACTTACCCGAGATTCGATCGTCGGTATCCAATACCTAGTTCAATCTCACATCGCAAGTCTCTTTACTCGTTCCGTAATACATCATCTCACAACTAACTCATTAGTTGTAATGCTTGCAAGGCTTATGTGATGTGTATTACCGAGAAGGCCCAGAGATACCTCTCCGACAATCGGAGTGACAAAACCTAATCTCGAAATCCGCCAACCCAACAAGTACCTTTGGAGACACCTGCAGTACTCCTTTATGATCACCCGATTACGTTGTGACGTTTGGTAGTACCCAAAGTGTTCCTCCGTAAACGGAGTTGCATAATCTCATAGTTACAGGAATATGTATAAGTCATGAAGAAAGCAATAGCAACATACTAAACGATCAAGTGCTAGGCTAACTGAATGGGTCATGTCAATCAGATCATTCTCCTAATGATGTGATCCCGTTAATCAAATGACAACTCATGTCTATGGTTAGGAAACATAACCATCTTTGATTAACGAGCTAGTCAAGTAGAGGCATACTAGTGACACTCTGTTTGTCTATGTATTCACACATGTATTATGTTTCCGGTTAATACAATTCTAGCATGAATAATAAACATTTATCATGATATAAGGAAATAAATAATAACTTTATTATTGCCTCTAGGGCATATTTCCTTCAAGTCTCACATCAACTAGGCGTATCAATGGGCTATGGAGATGCCCATCAATAAATATCAATGTGAGTGAATAGGGATTGCCATGAAACAGATGCACTAGAGCTATAAGTGTATGAAAGCTCAAAAAGAAATTAAGTGGATGTGCATCCAACTTGCTTGCTCATGAAGACCTAGTGCATTTGAGGAAGCCCGTCGTTGGAATATACAAGCCAATTTCTATAATGAAAAATTCCCAGTAGTATATGAAAGTGACAAAATAAGAGACTCTCAATCATGAAGATCATGGTGCTATTTTGAAGCACAAGTGTGGAAAAAGGATAGTAACATTGTCCCTTCTTTCTTTTTCTCTCATTGTTTTGATTGGCTTCTTTGGCCTCTTTTTTTATTTCCTCACATGGGACAATGCTCTAATAATGATGATCACCACACTTCTATTTACTTACAACTCAAAAAATTACAACTCGATATTTAGAACAAAATATGACTCTATGTGAATGCCTCCTGCGGTGTACCAGGATGTGCAATGAATCAAGAGTGACATGTATGAAAAATTATGAAAGGTGGCTTCGCCACAAATACGATGTCAACTACATGATCATGCAAAGCAATATGACGATGATGAAGCGTGTCCTAATAAACGGAACGGTGGAAAGTTGCATGGCAATATATCTCGGAATGGCTATGGAAGTGCCATAATAGGTACGTATGGTGGCTGCTTTAAGGAAGGTAAATGGTGGGTGTATG
Organism: Aegilops bicornis; assembly: GCA_021605145.1. Classification (NCBI taxonomy): domain Eukaryota; kingdom Viridiplantae; phylum Streptophyta; class Magnoliopsida; order Poales; family Poaceae; genus Aegilops; species Aegilops bicornis. The sequence goes on from CM038671.1 coordinate 677,222,494, forward strand.
GTACCGGCGAAAGTTGCGCGGTACAAGAGGCTAGCAATGGTGGAAGGGCGAGAGTGCGTATAATCCATGGACTCAACATTAGTCATAAAGAACTCACATACTTATTGCAAAAATATACAAGTCATCAAAACCAAGCACTACACGCATGCTCCTAGGGTAAGGGTTGGTAGGAGTTAACCATCACGCCATCCTGACCTCCACACAAAGGATGACAATCAAAGAGATACCTCATGCTTCAAATTTGTTACACAACGGTCACCATACGTGCATGCTACGGGACTCACAAACCTCAACACAAGTATTTCTCAAATTCACAATTACTCCACTAGCATGACTTTAATATCACCATCTTCATATCTCAAAACAATCATAAAGAATCAAACTTCTCATAGTATTCAATGCACTTCATATGAAAGTTCCTATTATATCCCCCTTGGATGCCCATCATATTAGGACTAGTTTTATAACAAAAGAAAATTACCATGCTGTTCTAAAAGACTCTCAAAATAATATAAGTGAAGCATGAGAGTTCAACAATTTCTATAAAATAAAGCCATCGCCATGCTCTAAAAAGATATAAGTGAAGTACTAGAGCAATATTGCCTAGCTCAAAAGATATAAGTGAAGCACATAGAGAATTCTAATAAATTATGATTCATGCGTGTCTCTCCCAAAAGGTGTGTACAATGATGACCCACAAGTATAGGGGATCCATCGTAGTCCTTTCGATAAGTAAGAGTGTCGAACCCAACGAGGAGCAGAAGGAAATGATAAGCGGTTTTCAGTAAGGTTTTCTCTACAAGCACTGAAATAGTAGGTGATAGATAGTTTTGTGATAAGATAAAATAGCAACGAGCAAAAAGTAAATAAAGTAAGTAAAGTGCAGCAAGGTGGCCCAATCCTTTATGTAGCAAAGGATAAGCCTGGACAAATTCTAATAATGAAGAAGGAGCTCCCAAGGACACATTGGGAATTATCGTCAAGCTAGTTTCATCACGTTCATAAGATTCACATTCGGTACTTTGATAATTTGATATGTGGGTGGACCGACACTTGGGTACTGTCCTAACTTGAACAAGCATCCCACTTATGATTAACCCCTATTGCAAGCATCCGCAACTACAAAAAGGAGTATTAAGGTAAACCTAACCACAACATTAAACATATGGGTCCATATCATTCTTGAAGCAACGCATAAACTAGGGTTTAAGCTTCATCACTCTAGCAACCCATCATCTACTTATTACTTCCCTATGCCTTACTCTAGGCCCAAATAATGGTGAAGTGTCATGTAGTCGACATTCACATAACACCACTAGAGGAAAGACAACATACATCTCATCAAAATATCGAACGAATACCAAATTCACATGACTACTAATAGCAAGACTTCACCCATGTCCTCGGGAACAAAGCGTAACTACTCACAAAGCATATTCATGTTCATAATCAGAGGAGTAATAATATGCATAAAGGATCTGAACATATGATCTTCCACCAAGTAAACCAACTAGCATCAACTACAAGGAGTAATCAACACTACTAGCAACCCACGGTACCAATTTGTGGTTTTGATACAAGATTGGATACAAGAGATGAACTAGGGTTTTGAGAGGAGATGGTGCTGGTGAAGATGTTGATGGAGATTGACCCCCTCTCGATGAGAGGATCGTTGGTGATGACGTTGGTGATGATTTCCCCCTCCCAGAGGGAAGTGTCCCCGGTAGAACAGCTCCGCCAGAGCCCTAGATTGATTCCACCAAGGTTCCGCCTCGTGGCGGCGGAGTTTCGTCCCGTAAGCTTGCCCATGATTTTTTTCCAGGGTAAAAGTGATGATATAGTAGAAGATGGACGCCGGAAGCCCAGGAGATAGGGGGCGCGCCCGCGCCCCCTGTCTCCTGGACAGGGTATGGGCCCCCTGGCCTATTTCTTCTGCTCATAATTTTTTATAAAATCCAAAAAGTTGTTTCGTGGAGTTTCAGGACTTTTGGAGCTGTGCAGAATAGGTTTCCAACGTTTGCTCCTTTTCCAGCCAAAATTCCACCTGCCGGCATTCCCCCTCTTCATGGTAAACCTTGTAAGATAAGAGAGAATAGCCATAAGTATTGAAATATAATGTGTAATAACAGCCCATAATGCAATAAATATTGATATAAAAGCATGATGCAAAATGGACGTATCAACTCCCCCAAGCTTAGACCTCGCTTGTCCTCAAGCGGAGGCCAAAATCGAAAAATATGTCCACATGTTTAGAGATAGAGGTGTCGATAAAAATAAAATACGGACATGAGGGCATCATGATCATTCTAATAACAGCAACATATATGGATTATGTCATATGATTTCCTATGCTCAAGTAATAAGCAATCCACAATATCAAGTATGGTTCAAAAACTTCATTGGGAACTAACAAACTATAATCTCAGTCATTGAAGCAATTGCAATTTATCGTAACATCGGAAAGAGTCAATAAACGAGCTTTTCAGCAAGATCACATACTCAACTATCTCGTAGTCCCCTATGATTATTAACACTCATGCAATACTTGTGGTTATAGAGTTTCAGCCGGACACTGAGAAAGATAGGGGCTTATTGTGTTGCCTCCCAACGTATTCACCTTTAGGTGATGTCAACAATAATAGCCTATGCCAACTTACATCCAATTGGATATATGTATCATGATCTTTCAAACACGAGGAGCTTGCCAAAGGATAAAAATAAAAAGGGAAAGGTGAGCATCACCTTGACTCAACGCATAAAGTAAAGCATAAAGTAAAAGATAGGCCCTTCGCAGAGGGAAGCAGAGGTTGTCATGCGCATTTAGGGTTGATGCATAAAGTATTAGTGCAAAAGAACGTCACTTTATATTGCCCCTTGTATGTGGACCTTTATTATGCGATCTGTCGCTTTTATTACTTCCACAACAAGTTACATAAAGCTTATTTTCTCTGCACTAATAAGTCATACATATTTAGAGAGCAATTTTTATTGCTTGCACCGATGACAACTTACTTGAAGGATCTTATTCAATCCAGAGGTAGGTATGGTGGACTCTCATGGCAAAATTGGGTTTAAGGATAATTGGAAGCACAAGTAGTATCTCTACTTGGTGCAAGGAATTTGGCTAGCATGAGGGGGAAAGGCAAGCTCAACATGTTTGGAAGGTCAATGACAATATACTTTAATTGAGATGTCAGAAAACATAAACCATTACGTTGTCTTCCTTGTCCAACATCAACTCTTTTAGCATGTCATACTTAATGAGTGCTTCACAATCATAAAAGATGTCCAAGATAATATATTTATATGTGAACCCCTCTTACCTTATCACTTCCTATTAATTGCAACGATGACCAAGGCTACGTTCATCAACTCTCAACAATTTTTATGCCTCATACTTTCTATGTGTGAAGTTATCACTATCCATAAGATCAATATGAACTCTTTTGTTCTTTCTACTTTCTCAAGATCATAGCAACATAGCAAAGCCCTTGACTCAACACTAATCTTTATTATAGATAGCACACGGACTCGCTTACATAAAGAGATCACTGATACGTCTCCAACGTATCTATAATTTTTGATTGCTCCATGCTACTTTATCTACTGTTTGGACTATATTGGGCTTTATTTTCCACTTTTATATTACTTTTGGGACTAACCTATTAACCGGAGGCCCAGCCCAGAATTGCTGTTTTTTGCCTTTTTCAGTGTTTCGAAGAAACATAATATCAAACGGAGTCCAAACGAAATGAAACCTTGGGGCGTGATCTTCTCACCGAACGTGATCCAGGAGACTTGGACCCTACTCCAAGAAGTGCCAGAGGCGGTCACGAGGGTGGAGGGCGCGCCCCCCTACCTCGTGGGCCCCGTGACGCTCCACTGATGTACTCCTTCCTCCTATATATACCTACGTATCCCCAAACGATCAGAATAGGAGCCAAAAACCTAATTCCATCGTCGTACCTTCCTGTATCCACGAGATCCCATCTTGGGGCCTGTTCCGGAGCTCCGCCGGAGGGGGCATCCACCACAGAGGGCTTCTACATCAACACCAATGCCCCTCAATGAAGTGTCAGTAGTTTACTTCAGACCTTTGGGTCCATAGCTAGTAGCTAGATGGCTTCTTCTCTCTTTTTGGATCTCAACACAATGTTCTCCCCCTCTCTCGTGGAGATCTATTCGATGTAACCTTCTTTTTGCGGTGTGTTTGTTGAGACCGATGAATTATGGGTTTATGATCCAGCTTATCTATGAATAATATTTGAATCTTCTGTGAATTCTTTTATGTATGATTGAGTTATCTTTGCAAGTCTCTTCGAATTATCCATTTGGTTTGGCCAACTAGATTGGTAGTTCTTGCAATGGGAGAAGTGCTTAGCTTTGGGTTCAATCTTGCGGTATCCTTACCTAGTGATAGAAAGGGTTGCAAGGCACGTATTGTATTGTTGCCATCGAGGATAACAAGATGGGGTATTTATCATATTGCATGAATTTATTCCTCTACATCATGTCATCTTGCTTAAGGCGTTACTCTGTTTTTAACTTAATACTCTAGATGCATGCTGGATAGCGGTCGATGAGTGGAGTAATAGTAGTAGATGCAAAATTGTTTCGATCTACTTGTCTCGGACATGATGCCTATATACATGATAATACCTAGATAACCTCATAACTATGCTCAATTCTGTCAATTGCTCAACAGTAATTTGTTCACCCACCGTAGAATATCTATGCTCTTGAGAGAAGCCACTAGTGAAACCTATGGCCCCTGGGTCTATTCTCATCATATCAATCTCTATCACTTTATTTACTAGCTTTGTTTTTACTTTGCTTTTACTTTTCACTTTGCATCTTTATACCAAAAATACCAAAAATATTATCTCTATCAGATCTCACTCTCGTAAGTGACCGTGAAGGGATTGACAACCCCTAATCGCGTTGGTTGCGAGTAGCTATCGGTTAGTGCAGGTCACGAGGGACTTGCGCGTGGCCTCCTCTTGGATTGATACCTTGGTTCTCAAAAACTGAGGGAAATACTTACGCTCTTGTGCTGCATCATCCTATCCTCTTCGGGGAAAACCAACACAAGCTCAAGATGTAGCAAGAAGGATTTCTGGCGCCATTGCCGGGGAGTCTACGCAAAAGTCAACATACCAAGTACCCATCACAATCCCTATCTCTCGCATTACATTATTTGCTATTTTCCTCTCGTTTTCCTCTCCCCCACTTCACTCTTGCCGTTTTATTCGCCCTTCCTCCGTTCAATCTTGTGTTACCATGTGCCTTCTTTTTGCTTGCATCTTCGCTTGCTAAGAGTTTATGGATCCTCATCCACTTGCTAATCTCTTTAAGAGATCCAATTATGATGAACCTATTGCTAGTGAGTTGAGTGCACTAGATTATCTTTATGAGGTTTTGCCTGAATTTCGTGAATCTAAAAATTGTGATAAAGTACTTTATGAAACGATTCACGATAGGTCTTTGAATAAAAAGCATGATTGCAATGATTTTATTATAAATTCTCTTGATGTCAATTGTGTTAATAATATGCAAAACCCTAAGCTTGGGGATGCTAGTTTTGCTATGTCTACTATTTGTTGCAATGATCATGATTGGGGTGATTCGTCTTATGATCTTGAAAATTTATTTAATCCCCATGATGAATATGAGATTGATAATAGTTTTTGCAATAATATTGAAAGTGGGTTTGGAAGAGTGTCAACTTTAGATCCCACATATTTGGATAATGTTCAATCTTATGAAGTTTTTGATAAAAGTGGGTTTGGAGAGGTCATGACTTTAGTTAATATTAATCCCACTATTTCGGAAGAGTGTCAACTTCGCATGCATGTGGATCGTGTTGAGAATATGTTATGTGATAGCTATATTGTTGAATTTTCTTATGATCCTACATGTAATTATTATGAGAGAGGAAAATATGGTTATAGAAATTTTCATGTTACTAAATTACCTCCCGTCATGTTGAGATTGCTATCGTCTCTTTCTTATTCCTTGCATATGCTAGTTTTTGTTTGCCTTGCAAATTTGTTTGCTTATAATATGCCTATGCATAGGAAGTATGTTATACTTAGATATGTTTATCACGTGTTTCATCATGCTCTTTTTGTGCTTCAATTCTTGTCTTTCATGTGAGCATCATTGAAATCTCAATGCCTAGCTAGGGGCGTTAAACGATAGTGCTTGTTGGGAGGCAACCCAATTTTATTTTTAATTTTTTGTTTTTGCTTCTGTTTAGGGATAAATAATCCATCTAGCCTCTGTTTAGATGTGGTTTTATCTTTTAACTAGTGTTTGTGCCAAGTTAAACCTATTAGATCTTCTTGGGAGATAGTTATTTGATCTTGCTGTAATTTCCAGAATCTTTGCGCTCAGTGCCCGAATTGTTAAAAATCACCAGAACGTGATAAAATAGTGATTCCAATTGCTGCTGATCAATAAACAAATTTTCCAGGTCCTGTAATTTTGGTAGAAATTTTTGGGTTCCAGAAGTTTGCGTTAGTTACAGATTACTATAGACTGTTCTGTTTTTAACAGATTCTGTTTTGCGTGTGTTGTTTGCTTATTTTGATGAATCTATGGCTAGTAAAATAGTTTATAATCCATAGAGAAATTGGAATACATTAGGTTTAACACCAATATAAATAAATAATGAGTTCATTACAGTAACTTGAAGTAGTCTTTTGTTTTCTTTCTCTAATGGAGCTCACGAGATTTCTATTGAGTTTTGTGTTGAGAAGTTTTCAAGTTTTGGGCGAATTCTTTTGATGGATTATGGAACAAGGAGTGGCAAGAGCCTAAGCTTGGGGATGCCCATGGCACCCCCAAGATAATCCAAGGACACAAAAAAGTCAAAGCTTGGGGATGCCCCGGAAGGCATCCCCTCTTTCGTCCACTTCCATCGGTAATTTACTTGGAGCTATATTTTTATTCACCAACATGATATGTGTTTTGCTTGGAGCGTCTTGTATTATTTGAGTCTTTTCTTGTTAGTTTAACACAATCATCCTTGCTGTACACACCTTTTGAGAGAGCCATACATGATTTGGAATTTGTTAGAATACTCTATGTGCTTCACTTATATCTTTTGAGCGTGATAATTTTTGCTCTAGTACTTCACTTAGATCTTTTAGAACACGGTGGTGGATTTGTTTTAAAGAAACTATTTGATCTCTCATGCTTCACTTAGATTATTTTGGGAGTCTTTAATAACATGGTAATTTGCTTAATGTTAATATACTTGGTGTTCAAGATATGTGAAACTTTCTTTTGAGTGAATTGAATACTAAGATAAGTTTGATGCTTGATAATTGTTTTGAGATATGGAGGTGATAATATTAAAGTCGTGCTAGTTGGGTGATTATGAATTTGATAAATAATTGTGTTGAAGTTTGCAAGTCCCGTAGCATGCACGTATGGTTAAAGTTGTGTAACAAATTTGAAACATGAAGTGTACCTGGCTTGTGCATCCTTATGAGTGGCGGTCGGGGATGAGCGATGGTCTTTTCCTACCAATCTATCCCCCTAGGAGCATGCGCGTAGTACTTGAATTTTTGATGACTTCTAAATTTTTGCAATAAGTATATGAGTTCTTTTGACTAATGTTGAGTCCGTGGGTTATACGCACTTTTACCTTTCCGCATTTGCTAGCCTCTTCGGTACCGTGCATTGCCCTTTCTCACCTCGAGAGTTGGTGCAAACTTCGCCGGTGCATTCAAACCCCGTGATATGATACGCTCTTTCACACATAAAACTCCTTATATCTTCCTCAAAACAGCCACCATACCTACCTATCATGGCATTTCCATAGCCATTCCGAGATATATTGCCATGCAACTTCCATCATCATTATTATGACATACATTACTTTTGTCATATTGCCATTGCATGATCATGTAGTTGACATCGTATTTGTGGCAAAGCCACCATGCATTATTTTCCATACATGTCACTCTTGATTCATTGCACCATCCCGCATCATCGCCGGAGGCATTCATATAGAGTCATATTTTTTTCTAAGTTTCGAGTTTTAATTGTTGAGTTGTAATAGAAATAAAAGTGTGATGATCATCATTATTAGAGCATTGTACCAAGTGAGGAAAGGATGATGGAGACTATGATTCCCCCATAAGTCGGGATGAGACTCCGGACGAAAAAAAAGAGGCCATAAAAAAAGAGAAAAGGCCCAAATAAAAAAATAAAAAAATATGAGAGAAAAAGAGAGAAGGGACAATGCTACTATCCTTTTACCACACTTGTGCTTCAAAGTAGCACCTTGTTCTTCATGTAGTGAGTCTCATATATTGTTCTTCAAAGTAGCACCTTGTTCTTCATGTAGTGAGTCTCATATATTGTGCTTCAAAGTAGCACTAAGATCTTCATGATAGAGAGTCTCTCATTTTGTCACTTTCATATACTAGTGGGAATTTTTCATTATAGAACTTGGCTTGTATATTCCAATGATGGGCTTCCTCAAAGTGCCCTAGGTCTTCGTGAGCAAGCAAGTTGGATGCACACCCACTTAGTTTCTTTTGTAGAGCTTTCATATACTTATAGCTCTAGTGCATCCGTTGCATGGCAATCCCTACTCCTCATGTTGACATCAATTGATGGGCATTTCCATAGCCCGTTGATTATCCTCGTCGATATGAGACTTTCTCTTTTTTGTCTTCTCCACACAATCCCATCATCATATTCTATTCCACCCATAGTGCTATATCCATGGCTCGCGCTCATGTATTGCGTAAAGGTTGAAAGAGTTTGAGATTATTTGAGTATGAAACAATTGCTTGGCTTGTCATCGGGGTATAGAAGTTGGGAACATCTTTGTGTGACGAAAATGAAGCATAGCCTAACTATATGATTTTGTAGGGATGAACTTTCTTTGGCCATGTGATTTTGAGAGGACATGATTGTTTTGATTAGTATGCCTGAAGTGTTATTATTTTTATGTCAATATGAACTTTTGTCTTAAATCTTTCGGATCTGAATATTCATATCACAAGTAAGAAGATTTATATTGAAATTATGCCAAAGTATCACTCCACATCAAAAATTCTCTTTTTATCATTTACCTACTAGGGACGGCAGGAATTAAGCTTAGGGATGCCCGATACGTCTCCAACGTATCTATAATTTTTGATTGCTCCATGCTACTTTATCTACTATTTTGGACTATATTGGGCTTTATTTTCCACTTTTATATTACTTTTGGGACTAACCTATTAACCGGAGGCCCAGCCCAGATTTGCTGTTTTTGCCTATTTCGGTGTTTGAAGAAAGCAGAATATCAAACGGAGTCCAAACGAAATGAAACCTTCGGGAACGTGATCTTCTCACCGAGCGTGATCCAGGAGACTTGGACCCTACTCCAAGAAGTGCGAGGCGGTCACGAGGGTGGAGGCGCGCCCCCTACCTCGTGGGCCCCGTGGCGCTCAGCGATGTACTCCTTCCTCCTATATATACCTCGTATCCCCAAGCGATCGTAATAGGAGCCAAAACCTAATTCCATCGTCGTGCCTTCCTGTATCCACGAGATCCCATCTTGGGGCCTGTTAGGAGCTCCATGGGAAGGCATCCACCACCACAGAGGCTTCTACATCAACACCAATGCCCCTCAATGAAGTGTCGAAGTTTACTTGCACCTTTGGGTCCATAGCTAGTAGCTAGATGGCTTCTTCTCTCTTTTTGGATCTCAACACAATGTTCTCCCCCTCTCTCGTGGAGATCTATTCGATGTAACCTTCTTTTTGCGGTGTGTTTGTTGAGACCGATGAATTATGGGTTTATGATCCAGCTTATCTATGAATAATATTTGAATCTTCATGAATTCTTTTATGTATGATTGAGTTATCTTTGCAAGTCTCTTCGAATTATCCATTTGGTTTGGCCAACTAGATTGGTAGTTCTTGCAATGGGAGAAGTGCTTAGCTTTGGGTTCAATCTTGCGGTATCCTTACCTAGTGATAGAAAGGGTTGCAAGGCACGTATTGTATTGTTGCCATCGAGGATAACAAGATGGGGTATTTATCATATTGTATGAATTTATTCCTCTACATCATGTCATCTTGCTTAAGGCGTTACTCTGTTTTTAACTTAATACTCTAGATGCATGCTGGATAGCGGTCGATGAGTGGAGTAATAGTAGTAGGTGCAGATATACATGATCATACCTAGATAACCTCATAACTATGCTCAATTCTGTCAATTGCTCAACAGTAATTTGTTCACCCACCGTAGAATATCTATGCTCTTGAGAGAAGCCACTAGTGAAACCTATGGCCCCCGGGTCTATTCTCATCATATCAATCTCTATCACTTTATTTACATGCTTTGTTTTTACTTTGATTTTACTTTTCACTTTGCATCTTTATACCAAAAATACCAAAAATATTATCTCTATCAGATCTCACTCTCGTAAGTGACCGTGAAGGGATTGACAACCCCTAATCGCGTTGGTTGCGAGTAGCTATCGTTTTGTGCAGGTACGAGGGACTTGCGCGTGGCCTCCTACTGGATTGATACCTTGGTTCTCAAAAACTGCGGGAAATACTTACGCTATTGTGATGCATCATCCTCTCCTCTTCGGGGAAAACCAACGCAAGCTCAAGACGTAGCAATCACAAAGCAAAACTCAAAACTACTTGATATCAAAACTTCAATCTACTAGATCAAGATACTACTAAAAGTATCGAACTAAATAAAGCGATAAAGATAATGGTGTGATGGTGATATGATACTGGGGCACCTCCCCCAAGCTTGGCAGTTGCCAAGGGGAGTGCCCATACCCATGTGATTATTTCTTCGGAGGTGATGGAGGTGGTGATGATGACGGTAGATAATCGCACATCGAGCGTAAAAGCTCCTCCAACTTGCGGATAATGCCCTTGAGCCCAGCAATATGATCCTTCAACAAAATATTCTCTGTGTGAGATACTTGTTACGTATCTTGGGCTAACTCAATCGTCTTGAAAGCTTCAATCTCTGTTGGAGTGAAAAGGTTAGGGAAAGGTCGAGGGATGTCTTCTTCTTTCACCACCGGAGCTTGAACCTCCATGGCCTTCTTGATCCCTTCATCCTTGTTGATCTCTTTTGGTTCCTCTCTTTTCAACTCTATCTTCAATAGCCAAGCATCCTTGTCTTCGTTGTTGGAGGAGGGAGAAGTCATGGTGCTCTAAATCTGCAACAGAGATAGCTCGAAATGAAAACAGAGGATATTTGCGTGATACGGTGGTCAAAACCTTCGGGAGTATATATAATGAATTTTTACCGACCAAAATACGTAATATACAAGAAAAGCAGTGCAGGAGGCACACGAGGTGCCCATGAGACGAGGCGCGCCCTCTGAGGCGCGCCCTGACGCGCCCTCCTCTCGTGGGAGCCTCGTGTCCCTTCCGGACTACTTCTTTCTTCCTAAAATTCTTAAATAATCCAAAACTGATAAAATTGCCATTAGAGTTGTTTTGGAGTCGGTTTACTTCTTGTACCACGTACCTATGCCTTTTCGAGTCTGGGCGTTACGGAAAGTGTCTCTTATGTATTCCTCAGGAGTTATGGTTTCAATAATATTAGTTTCAACATTAATAGGATTACCTGAAATATAATGTTTAATTCTTTGACCGTTTACCACCCTCGGATTTGTGCCTTCGAAGTTGTTGATTTTTATAGCACCAAAACGATAGACCTCCTTGATAACGTAGGGACCTTCCCATTTTGAGAGAAGTTTTCCTGCAAAAAATCTTAAATGAGAGTTGAACAATAACACATAATCTCCTACGTTAAACTCACGCTTTTGTATCCTCTTGTCATGCGAGCGTTTGACTTTTTCTTTGAAAAGCTTGGCATTCTCATATGCTTGGGTTCTCCATTCATCAAGTGAGCTAATATCAAACAGCCTCTTCTCACCGGCAAGTTTGAAGTCATAATTTAGCTCTTTAATAGCCCAATATGCTTTATGTTCAAGTTCAAGAGGTAAATGACATGCTTTTCCATAAACCATCTTATATGGAGACATACCCATAGGATTTTGTATGCAGTTCTATAGGCCCATAATGCATCATCAAGTTTTTGGACCAATTCTTTCTAGATCTATTCACAGTCTTTTGCAAAATTAATTTGAGCTCTCTATTGCTCAACTCTACTTGACCACTTTGGACTGCGGGTGATAAGGAGATGTGATTCTATGATTGACATCATACTTAGCAAGCATCTTCTGAAAGCACCATGAATAAAGTGTGAACCACCATCTGTCATAAGATATCTAGGGACTCCAAACCTCGAAAAAATAACTTCTTTAAGCATTTTAATAGAAGTGTTATGATCAGCACTACTAGTTGGAATAGCTTCTACCCACTTAGTAACGTAATCAACAACTAAAATATGTGTATAACCATTGGAGGCGTGAAAAGGTCCCATATAATCAAAGCCCCAAACATCAAACGGTTCAATAACAAGAGAATAATTCATAGGCATTTCTTGACGTATACTAATGTTACCTATTCTTTGACATTCATCACAAGATAAGACAAACTTGCGAGCATCTTTGAAAAGAGTAGGCCAATAAAAACCATATTTTAGTACCTTGTGTGCAGTTCTATCTCCAGCGTGGTGTCCTCCATAGGATTTAGAGTGACACTTGCGTAGGATTTGTTCCTGTTCATGCTCAGGCACACAACGTCTAATAATACCGTCTACTCCTTCTTTATAAAGGTGTGGATCATCCCAGAAGTAATGTCTTAAATCATAAAAGAACTTTTTCTTTTGCTGGTATGTGAAACTAGGCGGTATATATTTAGCAACAATGTAATTAGCATAATCAGCATACCAAGGAGTAGTATGAGAAGCATTAACAATCGCTAATTGTTCATCAGGAAAACTATCATTAATAGGCAGTGGGTCATCAAGAACATTCTCTAACCTAGACAAGTTATGCATAGCAGGTTCTCGGCTCCCTTTCTATCAATAATATGCAAATCAAATTCTTGGAGCAAGAGGACCCATCTAATGAGTCTAGGCTTAGCATCTTTCTTTTCCATAAGATATTTAATAGCGGCATGATCGGTGTGAATAGTAACTTTGGAATAAACAATATAAGGTCTAAACTTATCACATGCAAACACAACTGCAAAGAAAACTTTTACAGTAGTAGCATAATAAATCTGGGCATTAACAATATTCTAACTAGCATACTGGATAAAATTCAATTTCTTATCGACTCTTTGCCCTAAAACAGCACCTACAGGATAATCACTAGCATCGCACATAATTTCAAAAGGTAAATTCCAATCAGGTGGCTGAACAATAGGTGCAGTGATCAAAGCTTTCTTAAGTGTTTCAAATGCTTCTACATAATCATCATCAAAGATAAAAGGAATATCTTTTGCAATAAATTAGTCGAGGCCTAGAGATTTTAGAAAAGTCCTTAATGAACCTCCTATAAAATCCGGCATGACCAAGGAAACTTCTTATACCTTTTATGTCCTTGGGACATGGCATCTTTTCAATAGCATCAACTTTGGCCTTATCAACTTCAATACCTCTCTCGGAGACCTTCTGCCCCAAGACAATGCCTTCATTAACCACAAAGTGACACTTTTCCCAATTCAGGACGAGACTAGTGTCTTCGCATCTCTGCAAAACTCAATCAAGGTTGCTGAAACAATCATCAAAAGAGGATCCATAGACGGAGAAGTCATCCATGAATACCTCACAAATCTTTTCACAAAAACCAGAGAATATAGTCATCATGCATCTTTGAAAGGTAGCAGGTGCATTACATAAACCAAAAGGCATACGTCTATAAGCAAAAGTACCAAAAGGGCAAGTAAAAGTAGTTTTAGATTGATCCTTTGCCGACACAAGTATTTGAGAGAAACCAGAATAACCATCTAGAAAGCAAAAATGTGTGTGTTTGGATAGTCTCTCTAGCATTTGATCAATAAAAGGTAAAGGGTAATGATCTTTCTTATTAGCTTTATTTAACTTACGAAAATCAATTACCATCCTATAACCTGTAATAATTCTTTGCGGGATCAATTCATCTTTATCATTAGGAACAACGGTAATACCTCCCTTTTTAGGGACACAATGGACATGGCTTACCCATTCACTACTCGACCAGGATAAATAATACCTGCCTCAAGGAGTTTTAGTATCTCCTTTCTTACCACTTCCTTCATCTTGGGATTTAATCGTCTTTGAGGATCTCTAAATGGTTTGGCATCTTTCTCCACTGAAATTTTGTGTTGACATAATGTGGGACTAATGCCCTTAAGATCATCCAGAGTATATCCAATAGCAGCTCGGTGCTTCTTCAGAGTTTTCAATAATCTTTTTTCTTCTTTCTCTGAAAGGTTAGCACTAATAATAACAGGATATATTTCTTTTCATCAATATAAGCATACTTAAGATTATCGGGTAAAGGTTTGAGTTAAAACACGTGATCACCCTTGGGTGGAGGGGGATCCCCAAGAATTTCAACGAGAAGGTTATGTTTCAGCATAGGTTCTTGTTTAAGGAACACTTCATCTATTTCTTCCCTTTCCTTCATAAACATATCGTTTTCATGGTCTAACAAATAATGTTCTAACGGATCAGTTGGAGGAACAACAATGGAAGCAAGACCAATAATCTCATCCTTACTAGGTGGTTCCCTTTCACGAGGTTGTCTACTGAACTTAGCAAAATTGAACTCATGAGACATACCATCTATGCCAACAGTGACTACCTTCCTTTTGCAATTAATCTTAGCACTAGCAGTATTCAAGAAAGGTCTATAAAAAATAATGGGACAAAAATCATCTTGTGGGGAAGCAAGAACAAGAAAATTAGCAGGGTATTTAATCTTCCCACACAAGACTTCAACATCTCTAACAATCCCAATAGGTTTAATGGTGTCCCTATTAGCAAGCTTAATAGTAACATCAATGTCTTCTAATTCAACTGGTGCAATATCATGCATAATTTCTTTATAAAGATCATAAGGTATCGCACTAGCACTAGCACCCATATCACATAAGCCATGATAACAATGATCTCCTATTTTAACAGAAATAACATGCATGCCTACGACATGTCTACGTGTCTTAGTATCGGGTCTAGCAATATTAGCAGTCTCACCCAAGAAAGAAATAACATGCCCATCTAAGTCCTCCTCCAAGAGATCTTTAACCATAGCAATACTAGGTTCAACATTAATTTGCTCGGAGGTGTATAAGTCCTAGTATTACTCTTACGAACAACGATTGAAGCTTTAGCATGATCTTTTATCCTAACAGGAAAAGGAGGTTTTCAACATAAGCGGTAGGAACAATGGGATCACTATAGGTAATAGTCTTTTCTTCGGTTGTAATATGTGCAAATACTTTCACTTCAACAGGAGGATTATATTTAAACCACTTCTCTTTAGGGAGATCAACATGAGTAGCAAAAGATTCACAAAAGGTAGCTACTATCTCAGAGTCAAGTCCATACTTAGCGCTAAATCCACGGAAAGCATCGGTATCCATAAAATATTTAACACAATCGAACTTAGGTGTCATACCTGACTCCTTACCATCGTCGGAACCCCAATCTTCAGAGTTGCGTTTAACACTTTCCAATAAGTCCCATTTGAAATCAATAGTCTTCAGCATATAAGAACCAACACAGGAAGTATCGAGAAGGTTGCGATTATTAAGAGAAAGCCGAGCATAAAAATTCTGAATAATCATTTCCCGAGAGAGCTCATGATTGGGGCATGAATATAACATTGACTTAAGCCTCCCCCAAGCATGAGCGATGCTTTCTCCTTCGTGAGGCCAGAAATTATATATGTAATTACGATCACGATGAACAAGATGCATAGGATAGAACTTCTGGTGAAATTCCAACTCCAATTGCTTATAATTCCAAGATCCCGTATCATCACATAGCCTATACCATGTCAATGCATCTCCCTTCAAAGATAAAGGGAAGACCTTCCTTTTGACAACATCATCGGGAATACATGCAAGCTTAAATAATCCACAAACTTCATCCACAAAGATAAGGTGTAAATCGGGATGCAATGTTCCGTCTCCTGCAAAAGGATTAGCTAGCAGTTTTTCTATCATTCTCGAAGGAATCTCAAAGTGAATATTTTCATAAAGTTCAGTAGGTTGAGGAGCATCTCTTTGCTCTTCTGGTTGGGGTTAATATACCCCAAACAAGCCCTTCAAAGGATTAGTTTCCATAGTGACAAGTAACAGAAAATTTCAGCACACTATATAAATGTTTCCTTACCAAGTTCCACTCACCAAAAGCGCTACACTCCCGACAGCGGCGCCAAAAAGAGTCTTGATGACCCACAAGTATAGGGGATCTATCGTAGTCCTTTCGATAAGTAAGAGTGTCGAACCCAACGAGGAAGCGTAAGGTAATGATAAGCGGTTTTCGATGAGGTTTTCTCTTGCAAGCAACCTTTGAAATAGTAGGTGATAGATAGTTTTGTGATAAGATAAATAGCAACGAGCAAAAAGTAAATAAAGTAAGTAAAGTGCAGCAAGGTGGCCCAATCCTTTATGTAGCAAAGGATAAGCCTGGACAAATTCTAATAATGAAGAAGGAGCTCCAGGGACACATTGGGAATTATCGTCAAGCTAGTTTCATCACGTTCATAAGATTCGCGTTAAATTGCTTTGATAATTTGATATGTGGGTGGACCGACACTTGGGTACTGTCCTAACTTGGACAAGCATCCCACTTATGATTAACCCCTATTGCAAGCATCCGCAACTACAAAAAGGAGTATTAAGGTAAACCTAACCACAACATTAAACATATGGGTCCATATCAGCCCCTAACGAAGCAACGCATAAACTAGGGTTTAAGATTCTGTCACTCTACCAACCCATCATCTACTTATTACTTCCCTATGCCTTCCTCTAGGCCCAAATAATGGTGAAGTGTCATGTAGTCGACGTTCACATAACACCACTAGAGGAAAGACAACATATATCTCATCAAAATATCGAACGAATACCAGATTCACATGACTACTAATAGCAAGACTTCACCCATGTCCTCGAGGAACAAACGTAACTACTCACAAAGCATATTCATGTTCATAATCAGAGGAGTAATAATATGCATAAAGGATCTGAACATATGATCTTCCACCAAGTAAACCAACTAGCATCAACTACAAGGAGTAATCAACACTACTAGCAACCCACGGTACCAATTTGTGGTTTTGATACAAGATTGGATACAAGAGATGAACTAGGGTTTTGAGAGGAGATGGTGCTGGTGAAGATGTTGATGGAGATAGACCCCTCTCGATGAGAGGATCGTTGGTGATGACGTTGGTGATGATTTCCCCTCCGGAGGAAGTGTCCCCGGCAGAACAACTCCGCCAGAGCCCTAGATTGATTCCGCCAAGGTTCCGCCTCGTGGCGGTGGAGTTTCGTCCCGTAAGCTTGCCCACGATTGTTTCCAGGGTAAAAGTGATGACATAGCAGAAGATGGACGCCGGAAGCCCACCAGGGGGCCTAGGAGATAGGGGGCGCCCTATAGGGGGGGCGCCCCCTGTATCCTGGACAGGGTGTGGGCCCCCTGGCCTATTTCTTTTGCTCATAATTTTTTATAAAATCCAAAAAGTTGTTTCGTGGAGTTTCAGGACTTTTGGAGTTGTGCAGAATAGGTTTCCAACGTTTGCTCCTTTTCGGCCGAATTCCATTCTTGGCATTCCCCTCTTCATGGTAAAGCTTGTAAAATAAGAGAGAATAGCCATAAGTATTGAGATATAATGTGTAATAACAGCCCATAATGCAATAAATATTGATATAAAAGCATGATGCAAAATGGACGTATCATACATCAAGGATGATTGTGGTAAACTAAAAAGCAAAAACTCAAATCATACAACGCTCCAAGCAAAACACATATCATGTGGTGAATAAAATTATAGCCTCAAGTGAAGTTACCGATAGACGAAGACGAAAGAGGGGATGCCTTCCGGGGCATCCCAAAGCTTAGTCTTTTGGTTGTCCTTGAATATTAACTTGGGGTGCCTTGGGAATCCCCAAGCTTAGGCTCTTTACACTCCTTATTCCATAATCCATCAAATCCTTACCCAAAACTTGAAAACTTCACAACACAAAACTTGACAGAAAATCTCATGAGCTCCGTTAGTATAATAAAATAAATTACCACTTTAAGATACTATTGCAAACTCATTCTTTATTTTTATTGGTGTAATATCTACTTTATTCCAACTTTTCCATGGTTCATACCCCCCCCCCCCGATACTACCCATAGATTCATCAAAATAAGCAAACAACACGCGAAAAAATAGAATCTGACAAAAACAGAATAGTCTGTAGTAATCTGTAACTCTCGAATACTTCTGTAACTCCAAAAATCCATCCACATTAGGAAAACCTAAGCAATTTGTGTACCAATCCAAATCAAAAATAATCAGGTCAAAAAGCATGTTTCTGGGAATTGCCAAAACTAATTTACTAAGCGCAAAAGTTCCTGATTTTCAGCAGGAGCAACACAACTATCACTGTAAGCTATCCTAAAGGTTCAACTTGGCACAAACACTAATTAAAACATAAAACCACATCTAACCAGAGGCTAGATGAATTATATATTACTAAACAGGAACAAAAAGCAAAGAACAAAAATACAACTGGGTTGCCTCCCAACAAGCACTATCATTTAATGCCCTTAGCTAGGCATAAAAACACGAATAGATCTAAGTATTGTCATCTTTGGTTTTATTCTTTTGAGGGAATTTTGTTCAAATCCGGGAGTTTCTTTATGTCTCCCCTCATATTCAGAGATTTTCATATCTAAAGTATCCAACCATTTATTGCAGAGAGTGATCAACATGTTCATATGGTGGATATTCCCAGTGACATTTTTGAGAGGCTCAAGGGATTTTTGCAAAATTTTAACTACTTCACAAAGTTTTTCAAAAGTTTGAGCTCCCTCTTGGGCTTGAGGTAAACCCGAATGTGGAGGTGTTATACCGACTACTCCTTCTATAATTTCATAAGCAATGTTGGGATCAATTTCGATAAAATTTCCTTTGGCAGCAAAATCCAAGAGCTGCCTATGGGGCATGGTCAATCCAACATAAAAATTACGGAGTAGAATTTTAAAGTCCCCTTTTATGGTGCAATTACGATAGGATTCTGACATCCTATACCAAACATCCTTCAAATTTTCTCCTTGTTTCTGCTTGAAGTGAACAACTTCAAGGTCAGGAGACAATGGAGGGAAAGAAGAGCTAGTCATGGGTAGAAGATAAGAAAGGAGAAAGCGAACGGGAGAAGGGCAAAGAAAAGGCAAAGGTTTTCGAAAATCATTTTAGAAGTGGGGGAGAGGAAAACGAGAGGCGAATGGCGAATAATGTAATGGAAGAGAGAAGAGTTTATGATGGGTACTTGGTATGGCTTGACTTGACGTAGATCTCCCCGGCAACGGCGCCAGAAATCCTTCTTGCTACCTCTTGAGCTTGCGTTGGGTTTTCCCTTGAAGAGGAAAGGGTGATGCAGCAAATTAGTGTAAGTATTTCCCTCAGTTTGATAACCAAGGTATCAATCCAGTAGGAGACAACGCACAAGTCACCGAATACCTTCACAAATAATCAAAAACTTGCACCCAATGCGATAAAGGGGTTATCAATCCCTTCATGGTCACTTGCAAAAGTGAGATCTAATAAAGATATATAAACGGTAAAGTAAATATTTTTTGGTATTTTTGGTTTATAGATCGGAAAGTAAAAGATTGCAAAATAGTAGATCGGAAACTAGTAAGATGTAAAAGAGATTCAATATAATGGAAAAGAGACCCGGGGGCCATAGGTTCCACTAGTGGCTTCTGTCAAGATAGCAAATATTACGGTGGGTGATGATACGTCTCCAACGTATCTATAATTTTTTATTGCTCCATGCTACTTTATCTACTGTTTTGGACCATATTAGGCTTTATTTTCCACTTTTATATCATTTTGGGACTAACCTACTAACCGGAGGCCCAAATTGTAATTGCTGTTTTTTGCCTATTTCAGTATTTCGAAGAAAAGGAATATCAAACGGAGTCCAAATGGAACGAAACCTTCGGGAACGTGATTTTCCCACCGAACGTGATCCAGAGAACTTGGAGTGCAAATCAAGAAGCAACCGGAGCCTCCACGAGATAGGAGGGCGCGCCCCCCTATAGGGCGCGCCCCCTGTCTTGTGGGCCCCTCGGGCGGCCACCGACGTACTTCTTCTTCCTATATATACCTCGCATTGCCCGAAAACATCCAGGGCACCACGAAACAAAATTTCCACCATCGTAACCTTCAGATCCGCGAGATCCCATCTTGGGGGCTTCACGCATTCTCTTGGGAGGGAATCAAGCACGGGGCCTCTACATCAACATCTTTGCCCCTCCGATGAGTTGTGAGTAGTTTACCACAGACCTCACGGGTCCATAGTTATTAGCTAGATGGCTTCTTCTCTCTTTTGGATCTCAATACAATGTTCTCCCCCTCTCTCGTGGAGATCTATTCGATGTAATCTCTTTTTGCGTTGTGTTTGTCAAGATCCGATGAATTGTGGGTTTATGATCAAGTTTATCTATGAATAATATTTAAATCTTCTCTGAATTCTTTTATGTATGATTAAGTTATCTTTGCAAGTCTCTTCGAATTATCGATTTAGTTTGGCCTACTAGATTGATCTTTCTTGCCATGGGAGAAGTGCTTAGATTTGGGTTCAATCTTGCGGTGTCCTAACCCAGTGATAGAAAGGGTTGCAAGGCACGTATTGTATTGTTGCCATCGAGGATAACAAGATGGGGTTTATATCATATTGCATGAGTTTATCCCTCTACATCATGTCATCTTGCTTAATGCGTTACTCTGTTCTTATGAACTTAATACTCTAGATGCATGCTGGATAGCGGTCGATGTGTGGAGTAATAGTAGTAGATGCAGGTGAGTCGGTCTACTTGTTATGGACGTGATGCCTATATACATGATCATGCCTAGATAATCTCATAACTATGCGCTTTTCTATCAATTGCTCGACAGTAATTTGTTCACCCACCGTAATACTTATGCTATCTTGAGAGAAGCCACTAGTGAAACCTATGGCCCCCGGGTCTATCTATTATAATACTTGTTTCCAATCTACTTTTATTTGCATCTTTACTTTTTGCAACTATATTATAAAATACCAAAAATATATTTATCTTATCATACTATGTTTATTAGATCTCACTTTCGCAAGTGGCCGTGAAGGGATTGACAACCCCTTTATTGCGTTGGTTGCGAGTTCTCGGTTGTTTGTGTAGGTGCGTGGGACTTTTGAGGAGCCTCCTACTTTGGATTGATACCTTGGTTCTCAAAACTGAGGGAAATACTTACGCTACACTTTGCTGCATCACCCTCTCCTCTTCGAGGAAAACCAACGCAAGCTCAAGACGTAGCAGGTGAACAAATTACTGCCGAGCAATTGATATAAAAGCGCAAAGTTATGACGATAGCTAAGGCAATGATCATGAACATAGGCATCACATCCATGTCAAGTAGACCGAAACGATTCTGCATCTACTACTATTACTCCACGCATCGACCGACTCCTGCCTGCATCTAGAGTATTAAGTTCATAAAGAACAGAGTAGCGCATTAAGTAAGATGATGAAAACCCCATCTTTTTATCCTTGATGGCAACAATACAATACGTGCCTTGCTGCCCCTACTGTCACTGGGAAAGGACACCGCAAGATTGAACCCAAAGCTAAGCACTTCTCCCATTGCAAGAAAGATCAATCTAGTAGGCCAAACTAAACCGATAACTCGAAGAGACTTGCAAAGATATCAAATCATGTATGTAAAGAATTCAGAGAAGAACCAAATGATACTCATAGATAATCTGATCATAAATCCACAATTCATCGGATCTCGGCGAACACACCGCAAAAGAATATTACATTGAATAGATATCCAAGAACATCGAGGAGAACATGGTTTTGAGAATCAAAGAGAGAGAAGAAGCCATCTAGAAACTAGCTATGGACCTGTAGGTATGTGGTAAACTACTCACGCATCATCGGAGAGGCAATGGTGTTTATGAAGAAGCCCTCCGTGATCGAATCCCCCTCCGGCGGGACGCTGAAAAAGGCCCCTAGATGGGATCTCATGGGTACAGAAGGTTGCGATAGTGGAAAAGTGATTTCGTGGCTCTCGTAGATGTTTTTAGGGTATAAGGGTATATATAGGCAAAGGAGCTAGGTCAGGAGACCCCCAAGGGGCCCACGAGGTAGGGGCGCGCCCTCCTGCCTCGTGGCCGCCTCGCTGCGTCTCCGACTTCACCTCCAAGTCTTCTGGTTTCCTTCTGGTCCAAGAAAGATCATCGCGGAAGTTTCATTCCGTTTGGACTCCGTTTGGTATTCCTTTTCCACAAAACTCTAAAATAGGCCAAAAAAAATAGAAACTGACACTGGGCTCTCGGTTAATAGGTTAGTCCCAAAATTAATATAAAATAGCATATAAATGCCTATTAAACATCCAAAACAGATAATATAATAGCACGGAACAATAAAAAAATTATAGATACGTTGGAGACGTATCAAGCCTCTCAAGAATGTCAGCAGGGTCTAATCTCTTGAGGACAGGACACTCTCGAATAATTGAGAGACAAGTTCTGAAAGGAAGGATCAAGTGACCTCAACAATTTCTTCATCACTTCATGATCGTAGTTGCCAAAGCACAGACGCGGTCATACTGCCCTTTGGTCATATGACCATAGATGGTGTTCTTTGCCTGAGAGCCAAGTTGAGCATATCTTCTTCGATCAACAGGAGTGAATCCTTCACAAATAGACAGAATACTAGACTTGATGACAAACCACATATCATTGTCAATAGCTTCGAGATGCATGCACATCTTATTCTTCCAATAAGGGTAGTTGGTGTCATCGATGACCGAACACTTGGCGGGGACCTTGAAATTCCCTGTAGTTTACATAGCTAAAACTCTGGGTAGTTTAACCAAATCACACAAAATAAGGGAGCACCTTGGTATGATACCAATTGAAAGTGCAAGTTATCAACCATAGGGGGTGAATGTGAGATTTTAAAAATTCTTCTTTGACGCGAATTCTTAGAAGAATAACAGTTCGAAGAATTACTCAGTGGAAGGTAAACTAGGCTAGTATGCAAGCTAGAATGAAGCCAAAGTCATAGAATAGAACTGAGCATGCATAAAAAGTAGCAGGATATGTAAAATAATCGCACATATAATAGACGCACTTGAGAACAGTGAAACAGAAGACACAACATAGCATTGAAAAAATATGAAAGTATTCAGAGAAAGTCTTTAGAGAGAGGGAGACAAAGTCTTTAACACAGTGTTACAGAAAGTAAAGGGTTGAAGAATTGGAACCATGATTGCTTGGTGATGACAATTGATTTGTTTGACCAGTTCCAGTTGTTGTGAAAAATGCAAGTCTGGTTGGAGAGGCTTGAGATTTAACTCAGAATACACTTAGTATTCACCTTGTTCTTCTTGAGCTAAGATCACTTAGACCTCGCCCAACCACTCGTGGTAAGTCTGCAAGGTAGACTTCCAAAACCTTCACAAACTCATTCCTTGGCACTCCATAACTTTTTCTTGGATGCTCAGAACATGATGCCTAACCATCTGGAAGATCACAGTCTTCAATGATAACAAGCATCGGATCATGCTTGACAATCTCTTCAGTGATGATCAATCACTTTGGCTCTGGGTGTTTGGGTTTTTCCTCACTTGAGATTCTCTCAGAATCTTCACGGTATGGGTTGCTCTAGATGACACTTGTCATGCATTCACTTGGAGCAACCGACCAACGAATGGCGGAGGGAGGCAGCTAATTATAGCCAAGGCAACCCAACATGAATTGACTATCATGCCCCTCGAAGAAGACCGTTGTCAGGATAAGGATCCAGTTGACAATTGGCGCTAGCTCAACAATGCTCAGAAATATGAACTCACAAAATCCTCACGGTAGGAGAATCGCACGGGCAATTTCCTAACTTTTTAGTCGGACCAATTTTAGAGATTTCCAAATGCTTCACTTGAAGAATTAGGTAGGTTGAGCATCACTTCAGAAATACCCTATGTATCACCTAGACCCCCTTTAACAGTATGGTGTTCCCTGTGACTCAATATAAAAGAAAAGAAACTACGAAAGACAAAGTCTTCCCGCTTCAATTCTTCACTTCAATTTCTTGAAAGGGGCGCACTAATTTCTTCTATGTAAATATACATTTTTAGGGTCGTCTTTGACAGTTAAACGAAATCTTCAAGGGCCTTTATCATGTGTACACTCACAAACACATTAGTCCCTTCACTCATTTGTCTTCGATACTTCAAAACCACAAAGGGGGCACTAGATGCACTTACAATAGCGTTGGAGATGCCCTTGTATTTGTTACCTGTGAATTCTAGCCCCTCTAGCTCCATACATTAGGGGGCTTGCATTATCGACGTGAGGCTGCATGTGCCCCCTTCGCGTCCTTAGCTATAGTATTATCATTGTGAGGCGATCGACATGTGATGGTCTCACTGTCTCGGAGGCTACTATGTTGGCACTCGATGTGCCGGCAGTGTCCCTCGTCGCGCTGCCCATGGCAATGGTGAAGTGGTGGCTCCAAGCGCCGACATGTGCCATCGTTGCCACCGGTGTGATGCATGAAGCCGTGCCGCGGAGGGCGGCATCTCGACGATGCCTACCCAAGCGCGGTCGCTTTGTGTTGATCACTGCATTGTGAGGTTCGTGTCCATCCGTAGGGATGGCATGTGGGCGTGTAGCCGCCGTTGTGGGGTGGTGATAGTTTGCAACGCGCCGGCACTTCGGCATGCTATTTATTGGGGTTGGGGGTGTCATAGTTCAGCAATGGTTTCCTTATTTTCAAATTGTGCGTGGTTTCATTTGGTCATGCTTTTTCATGAACATTGCTATGCATATGATATTACGTCTACTATTTGTGTACGATAGTTGAAATCAAACCGATCATACATAGCCCCAAACCGCAGCACACCACAAGATTGATTGTTACAGATTGTACAACAACTATCGTACACATAATACTTTCGCTTTTCTATTGCAGTTAGCATCGGCACTGACTAGTGTCGCGTCATCGCTCATCAGTACATGATGTCAGCACTAATTGTCAGCTATTCCATGCCTTTCAATGGTGATAATTACAAATGCTAGCTTGTCATGGAAGGATCTTCTGTGACGGGTCTACATTGCTCGTGTGTGTTATCCCTTCTCCACCCGTCGGGCCAGCTGCCCAGCAAATGTCACTGACAACCACTAACAGTAAGGTAGTGCCCACCGCCTTACCCGTCAAGGAAGAGGTTTAAAATTTTAACAATAATTAGCTTTTCTAGAGTTATGTAAGTATTTTGTATTTTCAAAAGGAGTAATAGCTAGAAAAAAGTGTGGAAAGTGATATTACAGTCACTTCTTATCTAGTACTTCCTCCGTTCCATAATGTAAGACGTTTCTCACACTAGTATAGTGTCAAAAAAAGTTACATTATGGAACGAAGGGAGTAGAAAATAAGACTGGGGTTCACAGATTAACTAGTACCATCTCTCAAGAGTGATGTGAGGAAAGATGTCATGGGTATAGATGTCAAGGGTTTCTCTCATGAGAAGACACGAGTGAGCGTATTAGAGGACGGCGTTTTGGTGCCCAGCATTACCTTCACCCGTCATGAACAGTAAATTCAACAAAATATTGAAACAAATGAAAGATGTTCTTTTTTTGCACGGAATATGCTATAGTGTGCTAGAAACTTGCAAATTTTCATGGTCAAATGACATCCCGGGAACTGCAGTTAAAAAAACCGGCTCTTAAAACTTTGAAAAAAGCATTTTGGAGACTTGGTTTCCTAAATGGGGTAAAATGAAGTCCAAAGTTTCTTAAATGGGGGTCATCCCAAGATTTTTTATTTACTAAATGGTGAAACTGCTTTCATAAATACGCAACTATGGAGTAAAAAGGTGGAATTCGTTCGTAATTCTTTTACTATGCCATTTTGCTTCCTCCATGTTGAGTATGTTATTTGTGCATGTATATTGACTAGACCCACCTCTCTAGTTTGTTGTATAGATTGAGGTAGAGGCCCCACCTTGTATATCATATATACGTGTCTATGCACGAAAGCAATATATCGATGCACCAAATCATTCTTCTACATGGTATCTATCGCAAGTCGATCCCCTACCGCTTCCGCCTAACCCTAGCCGCCGCCGCCGCCGCCGCCCCCCTGCGCCGCCGGCTCTCCTTCCTGCCGTGCCGCATCCTACCCGCCGCTTCTGATCGCTAGCACCTCCCGATCCCGCGTAGTGCTCCCCATCCCGGCTGCTGTGCCCGTGTCGCTAGCGCCTCCCAATCCCACATCGCTGGCTTGCTTGATCGATTTTGCATGCACGTACTGCTCCTGGTAAATTGATCTAGCTTTATAAATTCAACATCCCAATTCCGCGTCGCTAGCTTCTTCTGATATGCGCTGCTGCCGCCCGCGTTTGCACGCTCCACCACGTGCCAGCCCGCTTCGGTACACGCGGCAGCCGCCATCTCGCGCCGCGCCACACCGCCTCGCCGCCATGACTTCCTCCGGCTCCTCCTCCTACAACCCCTTCGCCGGACTGGACCCGCCGACATCCGCGACATCAACAACCACGACCGCGTCCCCGTCGTCCTCGAAGCCACCGACGCCACGTATTTCGCGTGGAAGACGTACTTCTCGCTGCTCTTCCGCGAAAACAATCTCGTGGATCACGTTGATGGCTCCGTCGACTCTCGCGCCATGGTGGGCGACTCCGAGTGGACCGCGATCGACGCCACACTCATCCGGTAGTTCTTCACCACCATCTTGAAGGACCTGTTTCACACGGTCGTGAGCGATGGCGATGACACCCGCGCCGTGTGGGTCAAGCTCAACGGCCTCTTCACCGACAACAAGCTTCAACGCCGTGTTTTTTTGCAACAGGAATTTTTTGACTGTCATCAGGATGATCAGTCTATCGATGACTACTGCCGTCGCCTGAAGACGTTGGCGGACGAGCTCCGTGACATTGGCGCCAAGGTTGATGATGACCTCCTCCTCAGCACGCTCACCGCCGGCCTCAACTAGGACTTCAGTAACGCCGCCTCCAACCTCTCCCTCATCACGGAGCCCTCCTTTCCCAAGTTTGTGGCGCACTTGCGGCTGGAGGAGCGCCGGATGAAGGGGGTCAAGAAGCGCGTGCAGCACCACGCCCTCGCCGCCGGCACCTCGTGTGGCGCCCCACCACCGGCCGCCCCGCCCGCGCCTGCGCCCCGCCACCAGCAGGTGCCCCCCGCGCCTTCGGGATTCTACCCTCCCACCGCGCCCCTGCTGCCCCCAGCCGGCAGAGTGGCGGCGCCAGGGCAACCGCCCTTGGCGGTCATAAGCAGCGCAAGGGCTCCTCGTCGGCAGCAGCAGGCCACCCCACCCTGGACTTACGGCACTAACCCGTGGACGGGCGTCGTACACGCGTACTCGATGCAGGTTACGCGGGCTCCCGCTCCGGGCATCCTCGAGCCTCGACCGGCGAGCCATCAGGCGCTCTTCATCGCGCAGAACACCGCCCCCTACAGCGGCTACGGCATCGCGCCCGTGCCTGCCTACGGTGCCGCACCGGCCTACGGAGGGTTTCTCCCTCCCCAGCTGCCGCTACCGTGGGATCCGGCCCTCCTCGCTGCTCTGCACTCGGCTCCGTCACCAAGCAACTACGATGGCGGAGGTGACTGGTACATGGACTCGGGCGCCACCGCTCACATGACTGCTCATCCCGGTAACCTCACCTCTTCCACTCCCGTTCATACTCCCACTCGCATCACCGTTGGTAACGGTTCCTCCCTACCCATTACACATGTCGGTCATATGTCATTTCCCTCTACTTCTACTCCCGTCAATATGTCTAATGTTCTTGTGTCTCCTGACTTAGTCACTAATCTTGTTTCTGTTCGTCGCCTTGCTCGTGAGAATCCTATCACTGTTGAATTTGACGATATCGGTTTTTCTGTGAAGGATGCCCGTACACGGATGGTACTCCACCGATGTGACAACCCGGACGACCTTTACCCGGTGCATCCCTCCGGCGCCGCCACCACCCGTCGTCCCACCGCCTTCGCCGCTAGTGTCGATCTTTGGCATGCCCGCATCGGTCATCCCAACTCCACCGTTATGCGTCAGATTCTTTAGAGTTTTTCTTTCTCATGTAATAAGGTCGAGGACCACACTTGTGAGGCTTGCCGTCTTGGCAAGCTGCGTTAAATCTTCCCTTTAGCGAGTCTACAAACATTTCCACCTTTCCATTTCAGTTATTGCATAGTGATGTTTGGACATCCCCGGTTGCGAGCAACATGGGCTACTTATACTATTTGGTGATATTGGATGATTTTTCTCATTATGCGTGGACATTCCCTCTCCGTCACAAGTCCGACGCTTTTGCCACACTCACAGCCTTTTATTCATATGTCACCACACAGTTCGGTCGTCCTATTCTCGCCTTGCAAACTGACAATGGCAAGGAGTTTGACAACGTCGCCGTCCGCAATCTTCTTGCGTCCCACGACACCATCTTTCGCCTCACCTGTCCCTACACGTCCCAACAGAATGGTCGCGCCGAGTGCGTCATTCGCACTCTTAATGACTGTGTCCGCACGTTGCTCTTCCACTCCTACGTGCCTCCTCGCTTCTGGCCGGACGCGCTCGCGACCGCCAGCCTCCTTATTAACATTCGCCCGTGTCGTTCCCGCTGGAACTACACTCTTCACTAGCTCCTCTTCGGTGCGTTTCCATCTTATGATGGTCTTCGCATCTTCGGGTGTCTCTGTTATCCCTAGCACCGCGTCCCATCGCTCCTCACAAACTCGCTCCCCGGTCGCTTCCTTGCATCTTCCTTGGTTATCCTCGCAACACCAAAGGTTACCGGTGCTATGATCCAGTGTCCCACCGCGTTTTCACTTTGCGGCATGTGTACTTTGATGAGCTGGTGTTCCCGTTTCAGCAGGTACCGTCACCTTCGGCGTCTCCCGTGGCGCGGTTCGCCCCTGCCTCCACCTCTGGCGGACCGCCCAGCCGCGCACCGGACTAGGCCCTGCCCGCGCTCCCGCGTCGGCGACCCCTGTTGCTGCGGCCCCTGCTGCGGCCCCTACCCATGACCCCTGGCGGCCCCGTCGCCCGCGGTCCCTCGGCCGCCCCGCCACGGCCCCCTCGGCTGCTCCCGATGTGGCCCCCGTCGCTACGGCCGCCCCCGACACTGGTGTGGTCACTCGGGCTCGGACCGGGACACTTCGTCCCAACACGCGCTACCCGTCGGATGAGTACGCGTGTGCCGCATCTACCTCGGCGCCGTCTCCGCTCCCCACCTCCGCTCGCGCAGCTCTTCGGGATCCGAACTGGCTAGCTGCGATGCGCGAGGAGTTTGACGCCCTGCAGCGCAACCGTACGTGGCAGCTTGTTCCGTGGCCTCCCCGTGCCAATGTCATCACTGGCAAGTGGGTCTTCCGCCACAAGACTCGCCCCGATGGTTCTCTCAAGCGATACAAGGCGCGTTGGGTTGTGCGCGGCTTCCGCCACCGCGCCGGCGTGGACTTCACCGACACCTTCGCCCCGGTTGTCAAACCGGGCACGATTCACGCGGTTCTCCAGCTTGCTGTTTCTCGCGCCTGGCCAGTCCACCAGCTCGATGTGTCCAATGCTTTCTTGCATGGCCATCTCAACGAGCAGGAGTTTTGTCAGCAGCCTACTGGTTTCGTCGACAACGACTATCCGGACCATGTGTGCTTGCTCTCCCGTTCTCTCTACGGATTGAAGCAGGCACCTCGGGCCTGGTACCAGCGGATCGCAGCCTTCCTTCAGTAGCAGGGGTTCCGGTCCACACGGTCCGATGCCTCCCTGTTTGTCTATCACCAGGGCCCCGCCACCGCGTACCTCCTACTGTATGTCGACGACATCATCCTGACTGCATCCTCGCCGGCGCTACTTCAGCAGATCACAGCTCGCCTCGGCACTGAGTTCGCCCTCAAGGACTTGGGGGCTCTCCACTACTTCCTCGGCATCGAGGTCGTGCGCCGGGCCACTGGCTTCTTCTTGCACCAGTAGAAGTACGCCTACGAGCTTCTGGAGCGAGCGGGCATGCTTAACTGCAAGCCTGCTCCCACGCCTGTCGACACGAAGGCTAAGGTGTCCGCCGTCGAGGGTTCTCCGGTGTCCGACGCCCCCTTCTACCGCTCCATCGTCGGTGCGCTTTAGTACCTCACACTGACGCGTCCGGACATTCAGTATGTTGTCCAGCAGGTGTGCCTTCATATGCATGCTCCTCGTGACACCCATTGGGCTCTCGTGAAACGTATACTTCGGTACATACGTGGCACCACAGCCATGGGTCTCACCCTGATGGCATCACCTGACACCAGCCTTATCGCCTACTCCGACGCCGACTGGGCTGGGTGTCCCGACACTCGACGCTCCACTTCCGGCTACTGCGTCTACCTCGGGCCCTCTCTGATTTCGTGGTCGTCTAAACGACAACCCACGGTCTCACGATCGAGCGCCGAGGCTGAGTACCGGGCCGTGGCCAACGCCGTCGCGGAGTGCTCTTGGCTACGACAGCTACTTCAGGAGTTGCTATGTGAGGTTACCAAGGCGACGCTCGTCTACTGTGATAACGTCTCCGCGGTGTACCTTGCTGCCAACCCTGTCCACCGACGGACGAAGCATATTGAGCTCGACATCCACTTCGTCAGGGAGCACGTCGCCCTTGGTCGTGTTCGTGTTCTACACGTGCCCACCGATCAGCAGTTCGCCGATGTCATGACGAAGGGACTACCCACCTCGACCTTCGAGGGCTTTGGTCCGATCTTTGCGTCACCGGCGGCCTTCGACTGCGGTGGGGGTGTGTTGAGTATGTTATTTGTGCATGTATATTGACTAGGCCCACCTCTCTAGTTTGTTGTATAGATTGAGGTAGAGGCCCCACCTTGTACATCATATATATGTGCCTATGCACGAGAGCAATATATCGATGCACCAAATCATTCTTCTACACTCCACTGAGATTAACAATTGGATGAGTATAACAAATGCATACTAGATATCTTTTGCAATAAAGAGGGAGAGGGGAGGAGTGGGAGGACTACGTCAGCCAGTCAAATTCGAAGTGCAAAGCTACTTTGGCAGCGGCTGTTTCGAACAAAGGGGCTGCAGACCGTCAAGCGAACGAGCGCGGCAGGGCCAGAGGGGTGGAGCCACTCACAAACGGCGTGGGACAGATGGAGAACGTGATCGTCCCAAGGGAATCTTCGAATTTTTTTAACTGGTTCTTTTTTTTAAAATGGTTGCATTCAAATCACGAAATACAAGTTCTTGACCCATACAAACACGGGGGCATTCACACCCTAACACACGCACAAAGAACCAGAAAAACAGAAAGCGCCCTAGAACAACTAGTAAAGTCATCATTCTTGAACCTTGCAAGAGGACGCCTGCAATACAAAAATCTGCAACCAGACCCAACCAGATCATCATCTTCAACCATGGCATAATCACCGCTGCGCTGCTCCCCTTTTCTTCGCACGACATCGGGAAGAAAAGGACACACGTGTGCATCTAGCATGCCTGCACCAGCCTTCGCCATGTGTACGGCCTTGAGTACCGCTATATGTGTCCCTTCCAAATGGAAGAGAACTAAGATCCTGGTTCCAACGCCGCGGCCGGGCTAACTGCTCGGGCAAAGGACATCCCTTTAGCAGCAACACAAAGTAAGAGGAGGAACAACAGCGGAAAATCATACCGGTGAGGAGGAAGAAGAATCTCCGTCTCAACACAACCACCTCCCATCCGAGGATCCAACCGACCAGTACCGGTCGACCTCCAGACACCCGTAGCCCGCGACCTCGACGAGATCCGGGGATCCTCCACCCCACTGGCCCCTAGACGAAGGCAAGAGCTTCGCCTGGCCATGAACAGAGCCTGGGGAAACTTATTCAGACGCGACGCCGCCGCAACAGCCTCTACAGCGTCTCCCTCAACCCTAACCCTACTGTGATCCCACCCCACACACAGATTTGAGGCTCCCCCTCCCTCCCGTTGCTGGAGCGGCCGGCGGAGAGAGAGGGAACCAGCGGCAGCGCAACATTTTTTAATTGGTTTGATATTTAAATTTTAAGTTCTCCTCAGCTTACATCACCTTACTATATGTCTATATCTATATGGAAAACTATAAACTATGTATCATGCACCAAGGGAAAAATCTGCACGGTGAGAAAAAAAATTACCAACATACCACAAATAGAATATAAAATGTTTTGTACATGCGTAAAAAGGTGGAATTAACTATGTATGTGTTTTATTTGCAAAAAAAAATATGTATGTGTTTGATCTAAAAAAACTATGTATATGTGTCTGGTTGTCTCACATGTTATACTTCGTAATAATAAAATTGTGAACCGCCTACAATATTTGAGAGTCCAAATCATGCATGGTTTCTTCTTTCCTACTTACTTTCTTTTTGAAAAGTTTGCATATAATGTGTTCCATTATCTATTAACGCCATAGATACTCGACAACTCCGACGCACATCACCAAACCTCCCTCAAATGTTTGGATAGGACAGTTCAGACATTTTTGGCCATCCAATGGCGATCACCAAATTTGTCCACACCAAACCAGATGTAGAAATCCCCCAAACAAAGGGGAGGTTTGCAGGGGTCCACCACGCAGGACTTCAACAATGTGGACCCGCCAAAAATCGAGGCAGAGCCCGCACGTTTGGACAATCTCATCATTATTTGTGAAATCCTGCCCCTTCCCACTACTTCGATGGAACAGCCATACGAGCCCATGACGATGTTCGTCGTACCGCCTGACCTGGCGGCGGCATGAAAGATCCAGTTCGTAGAACGCAATGGTCGGTGCGTCAAGGAGAAGAAGAGGGCGGAAGATGCGGCGATGACCGATTAGGGCGAGCCTTAAATCTTAGTGCATCGCTAGGACAGTGTCACCCGAGCAATCGCAGCGTTGGCCCTCCCAGCTAAAGGCTTCCTACTACTACTACGCCGAGCAGGTCGGTCCACCCGTCATGCAGTCGCCGCAGCAGCCTCCATCCCCTCCAGCCATCGACCCAAGAAGAGGGGACAACTTTGTCCAACAGGGAGCATGAGTTGATCTGTGAGGCATGGTTGGCATCTAGTATTTATCTGTTTCATGGCACGTATTAAAAGGGTCGGGTGTTTTGGCAAAGTGTGCATGACCGGTGTCATAAGCGAAAGTGCTACGATCTTTGCCACACATTAGTGGGCCATAATTGCAATGTAAAGTTGCTCAGCCATCGATGATACGACATTCAAGAGGTCGTCAACAAGTATTGTGATGTCTACAAACAAGTTCATAACCGGTGGCCAAGTGGGGTAACACTTCAAGAGCTCGTAAGTTTTGTGGCTCATTGCTCTTTGTGTTCGTCATTTGATCAGATTTGCTCAATGTTACAACTTGTTGACCATGCCATTCCTTTGCTAGCTCACATACGCATGCACATTGTACCACAAGATGGAGAAGAAGCATTTCATTTTAAAGCATTGCTGGATGAAGTTGAATGGACAAGGTAAGTGGCAAGCCTTTGTTGCCAATTCCCTCAAGACTGCCATGGCCAATAAAGATGAAGGTGGTGATCCAACAGTATGCGTGGTCGACCATGATGGCGTAGCTCCTCCTCTCGGAGTGCGACATCTACCAGATGGCACGGAGACTCTAAACAAGCTTGATGTCTCCTACTACATCGCCGACGCTTAGGTGGAGAACCCATATGATGTGCCATGGCGGTGGTCGACCTCACGGTTCATGACGAGCCCCCGTTCTCAAACCCGTTGGCCTATGTGTCCATGTCGTCAAGCTGTGCGGAAGGAGGCGGCGCCAGCCAGACCTGCAACTGCACCGACCGCACGCCCATGATGCTCCGTCAATATGTATTGGTCCATGTTGACGTCGTCACCTTCCATCCTCCTTGTTTGACTGGTGATGGTCGCTGGGATGGACCGCGCGGCGACCACGTCAACGACTTTGACGAACCCCCTCCTGAAGAGCGCAGACATCCCTAGAATTTGGGTGTACAAGTGTAAATCCATTATTTCACAAACATTTTGAATACCACATATCTTACATAGAACAATATACATCAAATAAACAAGGGAATGTGAGTAAAACTATGAATTTTAGGAGACTCTGTACACCCATTCTTTGGATGTTAGATCCGCCATTGGCCTCGCCGACCACGTGTGGCAATGCAGTCTTAATGCGGCCTCCACAACTCTCTCTTAGAGGCGGTGCGCCGCTGCGGACTGTCGAGCTGGTAGGCATTACCGCACCTAATGCCGTGAGCGTCGAAGAGGGATCCCCGGGTTCTACCGCTATTGTTGCTTCACCAAAAATGCTAGACCCTTTATTTGTTCGGCAACAAAAATGCTATACCTACATAATGCATCTTCCGCACTACTCCCTCCTGCCGGAAAAGTTTGTCCCTCAAATGAATGTATCTAGCATCAAGTTAGTGCTAGATACATCCATTTGAGGTATAAGCTTGGGACAAGTTTTTTCGGACTTAGGGAGTACCACTTAACTTCCTTCTACAGTATACTAATCAAATATCCCCCGAATTTCAGGGTGGGCCCCACGCCCCCACTAATGACCAATTAGAAAATGACAAATCATTACATAAACCCCCTCATCAAGTAAGCCTTCCTAGGTGTAGCAAAGCCCGTTGGTTCGCAGGGCCGCAGGGGTGTTCGCTCTCTTGCTGCAGCGCACGCAGTCGCTCAGTAACGGCGTCAGGGAGCCGTTAGCTGTCCCGGGGCCACTGGCCGCGGGCCCGGTCTGCATGGCTGCTGCTGAGCCTGCCTGCCCTCTTTGGTGCCATGCGGCCTGGCCCCTCCTGTTGGACGCGCTTGCCGTTTCGGTGAAAGGCGATCGCCCCGAGGCTTGAGCGCTTTTGATCGACGCCCTGCTGCTTGCCCCTTCCGCAAGCTGCGCGCATACCCTGCAGCCAAAGCGTGAGCTGCCCGACCAAGACCGAGAGGACCAAACCGTTGACCGTACCCTGGCCTGGCACTCTGCACACGGCAAAGCTCCCGCACCCCACAGCGACACGCTGGCTCTCTGTGTGGAGGGCGATGCCTCTCGCACCCTGCTGCCCCAACCCGTGCTGCCCGACCAAGCAAAGCCGAAGCCGTCCATGGTATGGTACCCTGGTAGGCTGGTACTGCTGGCGCCATGCAGGTGGATCCCACCGCTGATGATAGCTGCACAGGGCAGGCGTCAACACTGAACACCCACGCCGAAAGAAAAAAAAAATCTGTGCAGGCCGACGTCCCTGCGTACCGGATACGATTCGCTGAGACCTGTCCGCGCTCGGCATCCGACGGAGGACGCGCGGCCGCTTCTGGTTTAGTCCGCTTGGCTCAATCGTCGACGCTCGATCGGCTCCAAGCAGTTGATGGGAAGGCGGCGGCATCCTGCTCGTGCTGCAACTGTGTCCATTGATCGTGTCCACTGTTCAACGGCTCCTCGGCAATTGACAGGACATGAGACGTGACGGGGCCGGCCGTGCGACATGCCCAGGGATTGCGGGTCGTGGGCTGGGTCGTGCGCCATGCCCGTGTGCTTGCTTGGGGAAGACAGGATGGGATCGCACGCTCGGTCGAGTTGGCGTTACGGCCTGTGTCGCTCCGTGTCGCTCCGTGGAGAAAATTTGGCCGAGATAATAAAGGACCTGTGGAGAAATGGCATTTCCTATTTGGCGCATAGGTTGCTCGATAGCCACCTAGCGCGCACCATGTGATCGCTACGCGAAGATACTAGCCGACTCTCAAAAAAAAAAAAGATACCGTCCGGACCAAGTAAACTATTTGGGAGACTCCCCATCCGGTTACCTTTTCTTTCTCTCTGTTTTTCATTTTATATTGTTCTCTTGTTTTTTTTCCTTTATTTTCTTATATTTCAGTTTTACCCTATGATCGTTACTATTCACCCGAGTTCATATGAGCTAAGAAACTCCATGTCCACAAATGTGGCACAACTTTTAAACGAGGGGAAAAAAATCTGTCATGGGTCTCAAAAGGGATAAGTGAAATTTGGACTAACTTCACTTCCATCAACATTATCCTCTTTTCTTCTTATGTGAGTAGCTTTCAACGTAAAATCATGTCTAATGCTCCCTCCGTCCTAAAATAAAGGGAATGTCGCTGATTTAATATAAACTTATCTGGAATCTCATAAATCAGAAGCAAACAGGGGGTTTTGTGAAGTCCACACATCCGCATAATAACGAATGAAAAGTCATCACGTATCCTATCTCTCCGGCCTGATGGCAGAAGGCCGCTGCTACTCTTTTTTTGCTGTTTGGCTTAAGGCATTTGGCGGAAGCACTATTGTCTCAATATTTTTCTTCAAGTGCCACACTTTCTATTTTTTAAACTGCTCAAAATGGTGGAAGGCATTTTAGCCTAGTGCTCACAATGGCGGAAGGTGCTAGTTTTTCAAGTGCACAACGGTGGGACCCTCCTAGCATTTGGTAGAAGCACTATTGTTTCATTTTATTTTTTCTTCAAGTGCTACACTCAAGGGAAAATACACAGGAGCTCCTGGGTGCCCCACACTCCTATGCAAACATTAAAATTAGAAAGTACCAAAAAATATTGGGGATGTCAAACCTGGGTTCCCAATCTACTCCCATATGAAGTTTCGTGAAAAAATAGCAGGAAACGTATCGGCAGTGAAGAAAATACCATCTGAACAAAAATCCATCCAAACAAATTTTCTTATACATAGGAATTTCTTGTCTTTTTTGTCACGAATACATTTCCTGCTATTTTTTCATGACATTTCACACGAAAGTAGATCGGACACCCAAGTTTGATATCCCAAAATCTCAGTTTATTTTTCAAATTTATCGGTATTTTTTTGAACTTAATGTTCATTAGGGGGTGGAGCACTCAGGTGCTACAAATCCGTTTCCTACACTCCAGTGCCTACACTAGTCAGAACGATAAATAAAATTAATACATACACCGAGTCATTGACGCGTGATTTTTCTTTGGGCTCTCGATTTTCTATTTTTCATATTTTTGAATAAAAAGTTCAATTAATTTTCGTTTTCATAGTCATATTTCTCGTGGCGTGGGCTTTGAAATAAGATCCATTTGAAATATATTTTGGCGAATTTTAAGACAGGTATTAAGTTCCAACTTTTGAGACTTCGTACAAAATTGTAAGTTTCACGATTAAAACAAAAGCTTATTGTGCCCGCGTGCGGGATTCAACTACTTTGTGAATCGCAAGGCAATCGAGTGATCAGGCAGGGCTTGGCAGATGCGTGCCCGGCGAGTTCCCGGTTGTTGGATGAAATTAAATGGACACAGTAATGATGGGGAACGTAGTAATTTTAAAAAATTTCCTACGCACACGCAAGATCATGGTGATGCATAGCAACGAGAGGGGGAGTGTATCTTCATACCCTTGAAGATCGCTAAGCGGAAGCGTTTATCAACGTGGTTGATGTAGTCGTACATCTTCACGATCCGACCGATCCAAGTACCGAACGCACGGCACCTCCGAGTTCTGCACACGTTCAGCTCGATGACGTCCTCGCCTTCTCGATCCGGCAAGACGGACGAAGTAGTAGGTGAGTTTCGGCAGCCTGACGGCGTGGTAGCGGTGTTGGTGAAGAACAATCTGCAGGGTTTCGCCTAAGCACTACGGAAACTATGACGGAGGATAAACTAGAAGGGACGGGGTTGCCGGCACATGGCTTGGTATTTCTTGATGTGTCTTTGGTGCTAGCCCTGCCCCTCTATTTATATGTTGAGCCTTGGGGTCGAAACTTGAAGTAAAAGCCTCCACAAAGTCGGTTTCACCCGAAAGGCAAGAGTCCTTCTCGGACTCGGGGCGAACGCCGGGGTTCGGCGTGCGGACCCAGACGCC
The DNA here is from genome assembly GCA_021605145.1 of Aegilops bicornis. NCBI lineage: Eukaryota > Viridiplantae > Streptophyta > Magnoliopsida > Poales > Poaceae > Aegilops > Aegilops bicornis. The sequence goes on from CM038671.1 coordinate 677,260,528, forward strand.
GAGGACCTGGCGTCGACCCTGAACTCCATAAAACTTCCTTTTGCGCTTTCCAAAAACCTTGTGGGCTTTCCCCTTTGGCCCAAATAACGTGTTCTCGTGCCCAAACATTTCGAAACATCCGAAACCCCTTCCGTTGAATTCGGAACCCTTAGGAGACCAAACAACATTATCCCATATATTAAACTTCATCTCCGGACCATTCCGGAGTTCCTCGTCATGTTCGTGATCTCATTCGGGACTCCGAAAAACATTCAGTTACCAACATACATAACTCATATAATACTATATCGTCAACGAACGTTAAGCGTGCGGACCCTACGGGTTCGAGAACTATCTGAACATGATCGAGACATCTCTCTCGTCAATAACCAATAGCGGAACACGGATGCCCATATTGGCTCCTACATATTCTACGAAGATCTTTATCGGCCAAACCGCATAACAACATCGTTGTTCCCTTTGTCATCGGTATGTTACTTGCCCGCGATTCGATCGTCGGTATCTCAATACCTAGTTCAATCTCGTTACCGGCAAGTCTCTTTACTCGTTACGTAATGCATCATTCCGTAACTAACTCATTAGCTACATTGCTTGCAAGGCTTATAGTGATGTGCATTACCGAGAGGGCCCAAAGATACCTCTCCGACAATCGGAGTGACAAAACCTAATCCCGAAATACGCCAACTCAACATGTACCTTTGGAGACACCTGTAGAGCTCCTTTATAATCACCCAGTTATGTTGTGACGTTTGGTAGCACACAAAGTGTTCCTCCAGTAAACGGGAGTTGCATAATCTTATATTTGTACAAACATGTATAAGTCATGAAGAAAGCAATAGCAACATACTAAACGATCAAGTGCTAAGCTAACGGAATGGGTCATGTCAATCACATCATTCTCCTAATGATGTGATCCCGTTAATCAAATGACAACTCATGTCTATGGTTAGGAAACATAACCATCTTTGATTAATGAGCTAGTCAAGTAGAGGCATACTAGTGACATTAAGTTTGTCTATGTATTCACACATGTATCATGTTTCCGGTTAATACAATTCTAGCATGAATAATAAACATTTATCATGATATGAGGAAATAAATAATAACTTTATTATTGCCTCTAGGGCATATTTCCTTCAGTCTCCCACTTGCACTAGAGTCAATAATCTAGATTACACAGTAATGAATCTAACACCCATGAAATCTTGGTGCTGATCATGTTTTGCTCGTGGAAGAGGCTTAGTCAACGGGTCTGCAACATTCAGATCCGTATGTATCTTGAAAATCTCTATATCTCCCACCTGGACTTGGTCCCGGATGGAATTGAAGCGTCTCTTGATATGCTTGGTCCTCTTGTGAAATCTGGATTCCTTTGCCAAGGCAATTGCACCAAAGATTGTCACAGAAGATCTTCATTGGTCCCGATGCACTAGGTATGACACCTAGATCGGAAATGAACTCTTTCATCTAGACTCCTTCATTTGCTGCTTCCGAAGCAGCTATGTACTCCGCTTCGCATGTAGATCCCGCCACGACGCTTTGTTTAGAACTGCACCAACTGACAGCTCCACCATTCAATATAAACATGTATCCGGTTTGTGATTTAGAAACGTCCGGATCAGTGTCAAAGCTTGCATAAACGTAACCATTTACGACTAGCTCTTTGTCACCTCCATAAAAGAGAAACATATCCTTAGTCCTTTTCAGGTATTTCAGGATATTCTTGACTGATGTCCAGTGATCCACTCCTGGATTACTTTGGTACCTTCCTGCTAAACTTATTGCTAAGCATACATCAGGTCTGGTACACAACATTGCATACATGATAGAGCCTATGGCAGAAGCATAGGGAACATCTTTCATTTTCTCTCTATCTTCTGCTATGGTCGGGCATTGTGTCTGACTCAACTTCACACCTTGTAATATAGGCAAGAACCCTTTCTTTGCCTGATCCATTTTGAACCTTTTCAAAACTTTATCAAGGTATGTGCTTTGTGGAAGTCCAATTAAGCGTCATGATCTATCTCTATAGATCTTGATGCCCAATATGTAAGCAGCTTCACCGAGGTCTTTCATCGAAAAACTTTTTATTCAAGTATCTCTTTATGCTATCCAGAAATTCTATATCATTTCCAATTAACAATATGTCATCTTCATATAATATCAGAAATGCTACAGAGCTCCCACTCACTTTCTTGTAAATACAGGCTTCTCCAAAAGTCATGAAAAACCATATGCTTTGATCACACTATCAAAGCATTTATTCCAACTCCGAGAGGCTTGCACCAGTCCATAAATGGATCATTGGAGCTTGCACACTTTGTTAGCACCTTTTGGATCGACAAAACCTTCCGGTTGCATCATATACAACTCTTCTTCCGTAAATCCATTCAGAATGCAGTTTTGACATCCATTTGCCATATTTCATAATCATAAAATGCGGCAATTGCTAACATGATTCGGACAGAACTTAAGCATCGCTACGGGTGAGAAAGTCTCATCGTAGTCAACCCCTTGAACTTGTCGAAAACCTTTTGCAACAAGTCGAGCTTTGTAGACGATTACATTACCATCGGCGTCGGTCTTCTTCTTGAAGATCCATTTATTCTCGATGGCTTGCCGATCATCGGGCAAGTCAACAAAAGTCCATACTTTGTTCTCATACATGGATCCTATCTCAGATTTCATGGCCTCAAGCCATTTTGCGGAATCTGGGCTCATCATAGCTTCCTCATAGTTCGTAGGTTCGCCATGGTCAAGTAACATGACTTCCAGAATAGGATTACCGTACCACTCTGGTGCGGATCTTACTCTGGATTACCTACGAGGTTCGGTAGTAACTTGATCTGAAGTTTCATGATCATTATCATTAGCTTCCTCACTAATTGGTGTAGTTGTCACAGGAACCGGTTCCTGTGATGAACTACTTTCCAATAAGGGAGCAGGTACAGTTACCTCATCAAGTTCTACTTTCCTCCCACTTACTTCTTTCGAGAGAAACTCCTTCTCTAGAAAGGATCCGAATTTAGCAACAAAAATCTTGCCCTCAGATCTGTGATAGAAGGTGTACCCAATAATCTCTTTTGGGTATCCTATGAAGACACATTTCTCCGATTTGGGTTGGAGCTTATCTGGTTGAAGTTTCTTCACATAAGCATCGCTGCCCCAAACTTTCAAAAACGACAACTTTGGTTTCTTGCCAAACCACAGTTCATAAGGCGTCCTCTCAACGGATTTTGATGGTGCCCTATTTAACGTGAATGCGTCCGTCACTAAAGCATAACCCCAAAACGATAGCGGTAAATCAGTAAGAGACATCATAGATCGCACCATATCTAGTAAAGTACAATTACGACGTTCGGACACACCATTTCATTGTGGTGTTCCGGGTGGCGTGAGTTGCGAAACTATTCCGCATTGCTTCAAATGTAAACCAAACTCGTAACTAAAATATTCTCCTCCACGATCAGATCGTAGAAATTTTATTTTCTTGTTGCGATGATTTTCCACTTCACTCTGAAATTCTTTGAACTTTTCAAATGTTTCAGACTTGTGTTTCATCAAGTAGATATACCCATATCTGCTCAAATCATCTGTGAAGGTGAGAAAATAACGATACCCGCCGCAAGCCTCAATATTCTTGGACCACATACATCAGTATGTATGATTTCCAACAAACCAGTTGCTCGCTCCATAGTTCCGGAGAACGGCATTTTAGTCATCTTGCCCATGAGGCATGGTACGCAAGTACCAAGTGATTCATAATCAAGTGATTCCAGAAGTCCATCAGTATGGAGTTTCTTCATGCGCTTTACACCAATATGACCCAAACGGCAGTGCCAAAAATAAGTTGCACTATCATTATCAACTCTACATCTTTTGGCTTCAACATTATGAATATGTGAATCACTACTATCAAGATTTAATAAAAATAGACCACTCTTCAAGGGTGCATGACCATAAAAGATATTACTCAGATAAATAGAACAACCATTATTCTCTGATTTAAATGAATAACCATCTCGCATCAAACAAGATCCAGATATAATGTTCATGCTCAACGTTGGCACCAAATAACAATTATTCAGGTCTAAAGCTAATCCCGATGGTAGATGTAGAGGTAGCGTGCCGACCGCAATCACATCGACTTTGGAACCATTTCCTACGCGCATCGTCACCTCTTCCTTAGCCAATCTTCGCTTAATCCGTAGTCCCTGTTTCGAGTTGCAAATATTAGCAACAGAACCAGTATCAAATACCCAAGTGCTATTGCGAGCATTAGTAAGGTACACATCAATAACATGTATATCACATATACCTTTTTTCACCTTGCCATCCTTCTTATCCGAGTTCCGCTTCCAGTGTCCAGTCTGCTTGAAGTAGAAGCACTCAGTCTCGGGCTTAGGTCCAGATTTGGGTTTCTTCTCTTGAGCAGCAACTTGCTTGCTGTTCTTCTTGAAGTTCCCCTTCTTCTTCCCTTTACCCTTTTTCTTGAAACTGGTGGTCTTATTGACCATCAACACTTGATGCTCCTTCTTGATTTCTACCTCCACAGCCTTTAGCATTGCGAAGAGCTCGGGAATAGTCTTGTCCATCCCTTGCATATTATAGTTCATCACGAAGCTCTTGTAGCTTGGTGGCGATGATTGAAGAATTACATCAATGACACTATCGTCGGGAAAGATTAACTCCAGTTGAATCAAGTGATTATTATACCCAGACATTTTGTGCATATGTTCATTGACAGAACTATTCTCCTCCATCTTACAGCTATAGAACTTATTGGAGACTTCATATCTCTCAACCGGGCATTTGCTTGAACTATTAACTTCAACTCCTGGAACATCTCATATGCTCCATGAAGTTCAAAACGTCGTTGAAGTCCCGGTTCTAAGCCGTAAAGCATGGCACACTGAACTATCGAGTAGTCATCGACTTTGCTCGCCAGACGTTCTTAACGTCGTCGGTTGCATCTGCAGCAGGCACGACACTCGGTGGTGCTTCGGGGCGTAATTCTTACGTGCAACAATGAGGATAATACTCAAGTTACGGACCCAATCCGTGTAATTGCTACCATCATCTTCCAACTTAGCTTTCTCAAGGAACGCATTATAATTCAACGGAACAACAACACGAGCCATCTATCTACAACAAACATAGACAAGCAAAATACTATCAGGTACTAAGTTCATGATAAATTTAAGTTCAATTAATCATATTACTTAAGAACTCCCACTTAGACAGACATCTCTCTAGACATCTAAGTGATCACGTGATCCAAATCAACTAGACCATGTCCGATCATCACGTGAGATGGAGTAGTTTTCAATGGTGAACATCACTATGTTGATCATATCTACTATATGATTCACGTTCGACCTTTCGGTCTCCGTGTTCCGAGGCCATATCTGTATATGCTATGCTCATGAAGTTTAACCTGAGTATTCCGCGTGTGCAACTGTTTTGCACCCGTTGTATTTGAACGTAGAGCCTATCACACCCGATCGTCACATGGTGTCTCTGCACGAAGAACTTTCGCAACGGTGCATACTCAGGGAGAACACTTCTTGATAATTAGTGAGAGATCATCTTAAAATGCTACCGTGAATCAAAGCAAGATAAGATGCTTAAAGGATAAACATCACATGCAATCAATATAAGTGATATGATATGGCCATCATCATCTTGTGCTTGTGATCTCCATCTCCGAAGCACCGCCGTGATCACCATCGTCACCGGCGCGACACCTTGATCTCCATCGTAGCATCGTTGTCGTTTACGCCATCTATTGCTTCTATGACTATCGCTACCACTTAGTGATAAAGTAAAGCAACTACAGGGCGTTTGCATTTCATACAATAAAGCGACAACCATATGGCTCCTGCCAGTTGCCGATAACTTCGGTTACAAAACATGATCATCTCATACAATAAAATATAGCATCACGTCTTGACCATATCACATCACAACATGCCCTGCAAAAACAAGTTAGGCGTCCTCTACTTTGTTGTTGCAAATTTTACGTGGCTGCTACGGGCCGAGCAAGAACCGTTCTTACCTCGCATCAAAACCACAACGATAGTTCGTCAAGTTAGTGCTGTTTTAACCTTCGCAAGGACCGGGCGTAGCTGCACTAGGTTCAAGCGAAGTAGGAGAAACAGACACCGCCAGCCACATGTGCAAAGCACGTCGGTAGAACCAGTCTCGTGTAAGCGTACGCGTAATGTCGGTCCGGGCCGCTTCATCCAACAATACCACCGAACCAAAGTATGACATGCTGGTAAGCATTATGACTTGTATCGCCCACAACTCACTTGTGTTCTACTCGTGCGTATAACATCTACGCATAAAACATGGCTCGGATGCCACTGATGGGGAACAGAGTAATTTCAAAAAAAATCCTACGCACACGCAAGATCATGGTGATGCATAGCAACGAGAGGGGGAGTGTATCTTCATACCCTTCAAGATCGCTAAGTGGAAGCGTTTATCAACGCGGTTGATGTAGTCGTACGTTGATACGTCCACTTTGCATCGTGCTTTTATATCGATATTTATCGCATTATGGGCTGTTATTTCACGTTATGTCACAATACTTATGTCTATTCTCTCTTATTTTACAAGGTTTACCATGAAGAGGGGAATGCTTGCGGTGGAATTCGGCCGGAAAAGGAGCAAATATTGGAGACCTATTCTGCAACTCCGTAAGTCCCTAAACTCCACGGAATACCTTAAAATAAATAAAGAAAATAAATCGCCAAAGATGAAGGCCAGGGGGCCCACACCCTGCTCACGAGGGTGGGGGCGCGCCCTCCCCCCTGGGCGCACCCCCTACCTCGTGGGCCCCCTGGTGGCTCTCCGATGCCCATCTTCTCCTATATGAGCTCTTTCGATGATAAAAAAATCAGAAGCAACCTTTCGGGACGAGACTCCGCTGCCATGAGGCGGAACCTTGGCGGAACCAATCTAGGGCTCCGGCAGAGCTGTTCTGCAGGGGACACTTCCCTCCGGGAGGGGGAAATCACCGCCATAATCATCACCAACGCTCCTCTCATCGGGAAAGGGCAATCTCCATCAACATCTTCACCAGCACCATCTCATCTCCAAACCCTAGTTCATCTCTTGTATCCAATTCTTGTCTCCAAGTCCGGGATTGGTGCTAGTAGGTTGCTAGTAGTGTTGATTACTCCTTGTAGTTGATGCTAGTTGGTTTACTTGGTGGAAGATCATATGTTCAGATCCTTTATGCATATTATTACCCCTCTGATTATGAACATGAATATGCTTTGTGAGTAGTTACGTTTGTTCCCGAGGACAAGGGAGAAGTCTTGCTATTAGTAGTCATGTGAATTTGGTATTCGATTCGATATTTTGATGAGATGTATGTTGTCTAACCTCTAGTGGTGTTATGTGAGCGTCGACTACATAACACTTCACCATTATTTGGGCCTAGAGGAAGGCATTGGGAAGTAATAAGTAGATGATGGGTTGCTAGAGTGACAGAAGCTTAAACCCTAGTTTATGCGTTGCTTCATAAGGGGCTGATTTAGATCCATATGTTTCATGCTATGGTTAGGTTTACCTTAATACTTTTGTTGTAGTTGCGGATGCTTGCAATAGAGCTTAATCATAAGTGGGATGTTTGTTCAAGTAAGAACAGCACCCAAGCACCGGTCCACCCACATATCAAATTATCAAAGTACCGAACACGAATCATATGAAATTGATGAAAACTAGCTTGACGATAATCCCATGTGTCCTCAGGAGCGCTTTTCCTATTATAAGAGTTTGTCCAGGCTTGTCCTTTGCTACAAAAAGGATTGGGCCACCTTGCCGCACCGTGTTTACTTTTGTTACTTGTTGCTCGTTACAATTTACCTCATCACAAAACTATCTGTTACCATTTATTTCAAGATTATGCAGAGAATACCTTGCTGAAAACCGCTTATCATTTCCTTCGCTCCTCGTTGGGTTCGACACTCTTACTTATCGAAAGGACTACGATAGATCCCCTATACTTGTGGGTCATCAAGACTCTTTTCTGGCGCCGTTGTCGGGGAGTGTAGCGCCTTTGGTAAGTCGAATTTGGTAAGGAAAAATTTATATAGTGTGCTGAAATTTTTTGTCACTTGTTACTATGGAAAGTGATTCTCTGAGGGGCTTGTTCGGGGTATCTTCACCCCGTCCAGTAGAGCAAAGAGTTGCTCCTCAACCTTCCGAACCTATTGAAAATGAAACTCCTTTTGAATTTCCGTTGGGTATGATGGAAAAACTGCTGGCTAACACTTTTGCAGGAGATGGAACAAAGCATCCTGACGAGCATCTACGCTATGTGGATGATATTTGTGGACTATTTAAGTTTGCAGGTATACCCGATGATGTTGTTAAGAAGAAGGCTTTCCTTTATCTTTGGAGGGAGACGCATTGACATGGTATAGGCTATGTGATGATACGAGATCATGGAACTATAAAAGAGTGAAATTGGAATTTCATCAAAAGTATTACCCTATGCATCTTGTTCATCGTGATCGCAATTATATATATATAATTTTTGGCCTCGCGAAGGAGAAAGCATCGCTCAAGCTTGTGGGAGGCTTAAATCAATGTTATATTCATGCCCCAATCATGACCTCTCAAGAGAAACAATTCTTTAGAATTTGTATGCTCGGCTTTCTGATAACAATCGCACCATGCTCGATACTTCTTGTGCTGGCTCTTTTATGATGAAGAATATTGAATTAAGATGGAATTTATTGGATAGAATTAAACGCAACTCTGAAGATTGGGACCTCGGCGAAGGTAAGGAGTCGTGTATGACACCTAAGTTTGATTGTGTTAAATCTTTTATGGATACCGATATTTTCCGTAAGTTTAGCACTAAATATGGACTTGACTCTGAGATAGTAGCTTCTTTCTGTGAATCTTTTGCTACCTATGTTGATCTCCCTAAGGAGAAGTGGTTTAAATATCATCCTCCCATATAAGTAAAAGTAGCTGCACCTATTAAAGTTGAGAAAAGACTTTCACTTATAATGATCATATCGTTCCCACCTCTTATGTTGAGAAACCACCTTTCCCTGTTAGAGTAAAGGATCATGCTAAAGCTTCAACTGTTGTTCGTAAAAGCAATACTAGAACTTATACACCTCCTGAGCAAGTCAAAGTAGAACCTAATATTGCTATTGTTAAATATCTCTTGTCTGATAATATTGATGGGCATGTTATTCAATTCTTTGGTGAAACTGCTAGAATTGCTAAACCTTGTGCTAAAGATAAACATAGACATGTGGTAGGCGTGCCTGTTATTTCTGTTAAAATAGGAGATCATTGTTATCATGGCTTATGTGATATGGGTGCTAGTGCTAGTGTTATACCCATTGACTTATATAAAGAAATTATGCATGATATTGCACCGCCGAGTTAGAAGATATTGATGTTACAATTAAACTTGCCAATAGAGATACTATATACGCAATGGGAATTGTTAGAGATGTTGAAGTCTTGTGTGGGAAAAACAAATATCCCGCTGATTTTCTTGTTCTTGGTTCTCCACAAGATAGCTTTTGTCTCATTATATTTGTTAGACCCTTATTGAAAACTGTTAATGCTACGATAGACCAAAAAGAATGTTGTTACTGTTGGCTTGGATGATATGGTTCATGAGTTTAATTTCTCTAAATTTAGTAAACAACATCGTGAGGAAGAATTGCCTAGTAAGGATGAAATTATTGGTCTTGCTTCTATTGCCGTACCTCCTAGTGATCCTTTAGAACACTATTTGCTAGACCATGAAAATGAGATGTTCATGAATGAAAGAAGGGAAATAGATGAAGTATTCTTTAAACAGGAACCTATTCTGCAACACAATTTGCCTGTTGAAATCTTAGAGGATCCTCCTCCACCCAAGGGTGATCCCGTGTTTGAGCTTAAACCGTTGCCTGATAATCTTAAATATGCTTATCTTGATGAAAAGAAAATATATACTGTTATTATTAGTGCTAACCTTTTAGAGCATGAAGAAGAAAGATTATTGAAAACTCTGAAGAAGCACCGTGCCGCTATTGGATATACTCTCGATGATCTTAAGGGCATTAGTCCCACTCTATATCAACATAAAATAAATTTGGAAGCGGACGCCAAACCAGTTCGTGATCCTCAATGACGTTTGAATCCTAAAATGAAAGAAGTGGTAAGAAAAGAAATACTCAAGCTTCTGGAGGCAGGTATAATTTATCCCGTTCTTTGATAGTCGGTGGGTAAGTCCTGTCCATTGTGTCCCTAAGAAGGAGGTATTACTGTTGTCCCTAATGATAAAGATGAATTGATCCCGCAAAGAATTATCACGGGTTATACGATGGTAATTGATTTCCATAAATTAAATAAAGCTACTAAGAAAGATCATTACCCTTACCTTTTATTGATCAAATGCTAGAAATATTATGCAAACATACACATTATTGCTTTCTAGATGGTTATTCCGGTTTCTCTCAAATACCTGTGTCGGCTAAAGATCAATCAAAGACTACTTTTACATGCCCTTTTGGTACTTTTGCTTATAGACGTTATATTCTCTGACTTATGTGAAAATATTTGTGAGGTTTTCATGGATGACTTTTCCGTCTATGGATCCTATTTTGGTGATTGCTTGAGCAATCTTGATCGAGTTTTGCAGAGATGTGAAGAAACTAATCTTGTCTTGAATTGGGAAAAGTGCCACTTTATGGTTAATGAAGGTATTGTCTTGGGGCACAAAGTTTCTGAAATAGGTATTGAAGTTGATAAAGCCAAGGTTGATGCTATTGAAAAGATGCCATGTCCCAAGGACATCAAAGGAAAGGAGCTGAGAACCCCGTTGCAGACAACTTATCTAGGTTAGAGAATGTTCGTGATGACCCACTACCTATTGATGATAGCTTTCCTGATGAACAATTAAATGTCATAAGCACTTCTCGTTGCACTCTATGGTATGCTGATTATGCTAATTATATTGTTGCTAAATTTATACCACCTAGTTTCACATACCAACAAAAGAAAAAGTTCTTTTAGTATTTGAGACATTACTTTTGGGATGATCCACATCTTTATAAAGAAGGAGTAGATGGTGTTACTAGACGTTGTGTACCTGAGCATGAACAGGAACAGATCCTACGCAAGTGTCACTCCGAAGCTTATGGAGGACACCACGCTGGAGATAGAACTGCACATAAGGTGTTGCAGTCTGGTTTTTATTGGCCTACTCTCTTCAAGGATGCCCGTAAGTTTGTTTTGTCTTGTGATGAATGCCAAAGAATTGGTAATATTAGTAGACGTCAAGAAATGCCTATGAATTATTCACTTGTTATTGAACCATTTGATGTTTGGGGCTTTGATTATATGGGACCTTTTCACGCCTCTAATGGATACACTCATATTTTAGTTGCTGTTCATTACGTTACTAAGTGGGTAGAAGCTATTCCAACAAGTAGTGCTGATCATAACACTTCTATTAAAATGCTTAAGGAAGTTATTTTTCCGAGGTTTGGAGTCCCTAGATATTTAATGACTGATGGTGGTTCACATTTTATTCATGGTGCTTTCCGTAAAATGCTTGCTAAATATGACGTTAATCATAGAATTGCATCTCCTTATCACCCACAGTCTAGTAAAATGCTTGCTAAATATGACGTTAATCATAGAATTACATCTCCTTATCACCCACAGTCTAGTGGTCAAGTAGAATTGAGAAATAGAGAGCTCAAATTAATTTTGCAAAAGACTGTTAATAGGTCTAGAAAGAATTGGTCCAAGAAACTTGATGATGCATTATGGGCATATAGAACTGCATATAAGAATCCTATGGGTATGTCTCCGTATAAAATGGTTTATGAAAAAGCATGTCACTTACCTCTCAAATTAGAACATAAGGCATATTGGGCTATTAAAGAGCTCAACTACGATTTCAAACTTGCCGGTGAGAAGAGGTTATTTGATATTAGCTCACTTGATGAATGGAGAACCCAAGCTTATGAAAATGCCAAGTTGTTTAAAGAAAAGTTAAAAGATGGCATGACAAAAGGATACAAAAGCGTGAGTTTAATGTAGGTGATTATGTATTGCTATACAACTCTCGTTTAAGGTTTTTGCAGGAAAACTTCTCTCTAAATGGGAAGGCCCCTCGTTATCGAGGAGGTCTATCGTTAGGTGCCATAAAAATCAACAACTTCGAAGGGACAAATCCGAAGGTGGTAAACGGTCAAAGAATCAAACATTGTATCTCAGGTAATCCCATAAATGTTGAAACCAATATTATTGAAACCGTAACGCCGGAGGAACACATAAAGGACACTTTCCAGACCGTTTCAGACTCCGAAAAGGAATAGGTATGTGTTACGGTAAGTAAACCGACTCCAAAACAAATTCTAAGGCAATATTTCTCCGTTTTGGAATATTTAAAAAAATAGAAAAATAAGTAGCAGTCCGGGGAGGACACGAGGCCTCCACGAGGTTGGAGGGCGCGCCCTACCCCCTGGGCGCGCCCCCCTACCTCGTGAGCACCTCGTGTGCCCTCCGGATTCTGTTTTCTTGTACGATACGTATTTTGGTCGGTAAAAATTCATTATATATTCTCCCGAAGGTTTTGACGACCGTATCACACAAATATCCTCTGTTTTTGTTTCGAGCTGTTTGCCGTTGCAGATTTGAGGATTCCGGAGACTCGATCATCCTTCTATGAGGGTGAGTCTATGCCATGGAAGGTGGACGTCAAGCTTGCATCATCACCAACACCTCCACCGCCAACAACAAAGAAGGAGACATAATCACATGGGTATGGGCACTCCCCTTGGCAACTGCCAAGCTTGGGGGAGGTGCCCCGGTATCGTATCACCATCACAACTCCTATCTTTACTGTTTTTCTTAGTTCCATCCTATTAGTAGTATCTTGATTTAGTAGAATAAAGTCATGGCATGATCTAGTTTTAAGTTTTGCTTTATGGTCCCTCTATGTAATCGAGTCCGCGAGTTATATATAATAAAGATTAGTGTTGAGTCAAGGGCTTGATTATTTTGCCATGATCTGTGGTGAATAACAGAAAAGAATAAAAAGAATCAAAGAGTTTATATTGATCTTAGTGAAAGTAATAACTCCACATAGAAAGAGTATGATGATTAAAAGTTGTTGGGAGTTGGCAAATATAGCTTTGGTCATCGTTGCAATATAATAGGAAGTAATAAGGAGAGAGAGGTTTCACATATAGATATATTATCATTGACATCTTTTCTGATTGGGAGCACTCATTAAAATATAACATGCTAAAGAGTTGATGTTGGACAAGGAAGACAACATAATGAGTTATGTTTTCTTACATCTGAGATACAGTATGTTGTCATGGTTCCTCTAACATGTTGAGCTTGCCTTTCCCCCTCATGCTAGCTAAATTCTCAGCACCAAGTAGAGATACTACTTGTGCTTCCAAATACCCTTAAACCAGTTTAGCCATGAGAGTCCACCATATCTACCTATGGATTGAGTAAGATCCTTCAAGTAAGTTGTCATCGGTGCAAGCAATAAAATTGCTCTCTAAATATGCATGACTTATTAGTGCAGAGAAATAAGCTTTGTACGAACTTGTTGTGGAAGTAATAAAAGCGACGTACTGCATAATAAAGTTCCACATACAAGGGGCAATATAAAGTGACGTTCTTTTGCATTAAGATTTTTTGCATCCAACCATAAAAGCGCATGGCAACCTCTGCTTCCCTCTGCGAAGGGCCTATCTTTTATTATTACCTTCTACCTTATGCAAGAGTCACGGTGATCTTCACCTTTCCTTTTTCATTTTATCCTTTGGCAAGCCCAGCATGTTGGAAAGAACATGATATATATATATCTAATTGGATGTATGGGAGCATGAATTATTATTGTTGACATTACCTTTGAGGTAAAAGGTTGTGGGGCAAAACTACAAGCCCCTATCTTTCTCTGTGTCCGGTTAAAACTCCGTAACCACAAGTATTGCGTGAGTGTTAGCAATTATGAAAGACTAAGTGATAGTTGAGTATGTGGACTTGCTTTTAAGCTCTGACATAGACTCTTTCCGATGTTATGATAAATTGAAATTGTTTCAATGACTGAGGGTATAATTTGTTGGTGCTCAATAAGGTTTATGATTCATACTTTGGCTTTGTGAAAAGATCATCATTTGAACATGAGTAATCATATGAAAAATCAATATATGTTGCTGTTATGAGAATAATCATGATGCCTTCATGTCCGTATTTTATTTTTATCGACGCCTCTACCTCTAAACATGAGGAAATATTTATTGTTATCGGCTTTTCGCTTGAGGACAAGCGAGGTCTAAGCTTGGGGGAGTTGATACGTCCACTTTGCATCATGCTTTTATATCGATATTTATCGCATTATGGGCTGTTATTTCACGTTATGTCACAATACTTATGGCTATTCTCTCTTATTTTACAAGGTTTACCATGAAGAGGGGGAATGCCGACAGCTAGAATTCTGGCTGGAAAAGGAGCAAATATTGGAGACCTATTCTGCGCAACTCCAAAAGTCCTGAAACTCCACGGAATACCTTAAAATAAATAAAGAAAAATCGTCGCCAAAGATGAAGGCCAGGGGGCCCACACCCTGCTCACGAGGGTGGGGGGCGCCCCCCTGGGCGCGCCCCCCTACCTCATGGGCCCCCTGGTGGCTCTCCGATGCCCATCTTCTCCTATATGAGCTCTTTCAATGAGAAAAAAAATCAGAAGCAACCTTTCGGGACGAGACTCCGCCGCCACGAGGCGGAACCTTGGCGGAACCAATCTAGGGCTCCGGCAGAGCTGTTCTGCCGGGGACACTTCCCTCCGGGAGGGGGAAATCACCGCCATCATCATCACCAACGATCCTCTCATCAGGAGAGGACAATCTCCATCAACATCTTCACCAGCACCATCTCATCTCCAAATCCTAGTTCATCTCTTGTATCCAATTCTTGTCTCCAAGTCCGGGATTGGTGCTAGTAGGTTGCTAGTAGTGTTGATTACTCCTTGTAGTTGATGCTAGTTGGTTTACTTGGTGGAAGATCATATGTTCAGATCCTTTATGCATATTATTACCCCTCTGATTATGAACATGAATATGCTTTGTGAGTAGTTACGTTTGTTCCTGAGGACAAGGGAGAAGTCTTGCTATAAATCATGTGAATTTGGTATTCGTTCGATATTTTGATGAGATGTATGTTGTCTAACCTCTAGTGGTGTTATGTGAACGTCGACTACATAACACTTCACCATTATTTGGGCCTAGAGGAAGGCATTGGGAAGTAATAAGTAGATGATGGGTTGCTAGAGTGATGTGCTTAAACCCTAGTTTATGCGTTGCTTCGTAAGGGGCTGATTTGGATCCATATGTTTCATGCTATGGTTAGGTTTACCTTAATACTTTTGTTGTAGTTGCGGATGCTTGCAATAGAGGTTAATCATAAGTGGGATGTTTGTTCAAGTAATAACAGCACCCAAGCACCGGTCCACCCACATATCAAATTATCAAAGTACCGAACGCGAATCATATGAACGTGATGAAAACTAGCTTGACGATAATCCCATGTGTCCTCGGGAGCGCTTTTCTTGTTATAAGAGTTTTTCCAGGATTGTCCTTTGCTACAAAAAGGATTGGGCCACCTTGCTGCACCGTGTTTACTTTTGTTACTTGTTCCTCGTTACAATTTACCTCATCACAAAACTATTTGTTACCATTTATTTCAATACTTGCAGAGAATACCTTGCTGAAAACCGCTTATCATTTCCTTTTGCTCCTCGTTGGGTTCGACACTCTTACTTATCGAAAGGACTACGGTAGATCCCCTATACTTGTGGGTCATCATACGTCTTCACGATCCGACCGATCCAAGTACCGAACGCACGACACCTCCGAGTTCTGCACACGTTCAGCTCGATGACGTCCTCGCCTTCTCGATCCGGCAAGACGGGTGAAGTAGTAGGTGAGTTTCGGCTGACCTGACGGCGTGGTGAGCGGTGTTGGTGAAGAACAATCTCCAGGGTTTCGCCTAAGCACTACGGAAACTATGACGGAGGATAAACTAGAGGGGACGGGTTGCGGCACATGGCTTGGTATTTCTTGATGTGTCTTTGGTGCTAGCCCTGCCCCTCTATTTATATGTTGAGCCACAGGGTCGAAACTTGAAGTAAAAGCCTCCACAAAGTCGGTTTCACCCGAAAGGCAAGAGTCCTTCTCGGACTCGGGGCGACGCCAGGTTCCCGGCGTCTGGACCCAGACGCCAGGGACCCTGGCGTCTGGCCCCTGGACTCTGCAAAACTTCCTTTTTGCGCTTTCCAAAAACCTTGTGGGCTTTCCCCTTTGGCCCAAATAACATGTTCTCGTACCCAAACATTTCGGGAAACATCCGAAACCCCTTCCGTTGAATTCCGGAACCCTTCCGGAGACCAAACAACATTATCCCATATATTAAACTTCATCTCCGGACCATTCCGGAGTTTCTCGTCATGTTCGTGATCTCATTCGGGACTCGAACAACATTCGTTACCAACATACATAACTCATATAATACTATATCGTCAGCGAGCGTTAAGCGTCGGACCCTACGGGTTCGAGAACTATGCGAACATGACCGAGACATCTCTCTGGTCAATAACCAATAGCGGAACCTGGATGCCCATATTGGCTCCTACATATTCTATGAAGATCTTTATCGGTCAAACCGCATAACAACATACGTTGTTCCCTTTGTCATCGGTATGTTACTTGCCCGAGATTCGATCGTCGGTATCTCAATACCTAGTTCAATCTCGTTACCGGCAAGTCTCTTTACTCGTTACGTAATGCATCATTCCGTAACTAACTCATTAGCTACATTGCTTGCAAGGCTTATAGTGATGTGCATTATCGATAGGGCCCAAAGATACCTCTCCGACAATCGGAGTGACAAAACCTAATCCCGAAATACGCCAACTCAACATGAACCTTTGGAGACACCTGTAGAGCTCCTTTATAATCACCCAGTTATGTTGTGACGTTTGGTAGCACACAAAGTGTTCCTTCGGTATTCGGGAGTTGCATAATCTCATAGTCATAGGAACATGTATAAGTCATGAAGAAAGCAATAGCAACATACTAAATGATCAAGTGCTAAGCTAACGGAATGGGTCTAGTCAATCACATCATTCTCTAATGTTGCCTGTGGAGAAAATTTGGCCGAGATAATAAAGGACCTGTGGAGAAATGGCATTTCCTATTTGGCGCATAGGTTGCTCGATAGCCACCTAGCGCGCACCATGTGATCGCTACGCGAAGATACTAGCCGACTCTCAAAAAAAAAAAAAGATACCGTCCGGACCAAGTAAACTATTTGGGAGACTCCCCATCCGGTTACCTTTTCTTTCTCTCTGTTTTTCATTTTATATTGTTCTCTTGTTTTTTTTCCTTTATTTTCTTATATTTCAGTTTTACCCTATGATCGTTACTATTCACCCGAGTTCATATGAGCTAAGAAACTCCATGTCCACAAATGTGGCACAACTTTTAAACGAGGGGAAAAAAATCTGTCATGGGTCTCAAAAGGGATAAGTGAAATTTGGACTAACTTCACTTCCATCAACATTATCCTCTTTTCTTCTTATGTGAGTAGCTTTCAACGTAAAATCATGTCTAATGCTCCCTCCGTCCTAAAATAAAGGGAATGTCGCTGATTTAATATAAACTTATCTGGAATCTCATAAATCAGAAGCAAACAGGGGGTTTTGTGAAGTCCACACATCCGCATAATAACGAATGAAAAGTCATCACGTATCCTATCTCTCCGGCCTGATGGCAGAAGGCCGCTGCTACTCTTTTTTTGCTGTTTGGCTTAAGGCATTTGGCGGAAGCACTATTGTCTCAATATTTTTCTTCAAGTGCCACACTTTCTATTTTTTAAACTGCTCAAAATGGTGGAAGGCATTTTAGCCTAGTGCTCACAATGGCGGAAGGTGCTAGTTTTTCAAGTGCACAACGGTGGGACCCTCCTAGCATTTGGTAGAAGCACTATTGTTTCATTTTATTTTTTCTTCAAGTGCTACACTCAAGGGAAAATACACAGGAGCTCCTGGGTGCCCCACACTCCTATGCAAACATTAAAATTAGAAAGTACCAAAAAATATTGGGGATGTCAAACCTGGGTTCCCAATCTACTCCCATATGAAGTTTCGTGAAAAAATAGCAGGAAAGCGATCGGCAGTGAAGAAAATACCATCTGAACAAAAATCCATCCAAACAAATTTTCTTATACATAGGAATTTCTTGTCTTTTTGTCACGAATACATTTCCTGCTATTTTTTCATGACATTTCACACGAAAGTAGATCGGACACCCAAGTTTGATATCCCAAAATCTCAGTTTATTTTTCAAATTTATCGGTATTTTTTTGAACTTAATGTTCATTAGGGGGTGGAGCACTCAGGTGCTACAAATCCGTTTCCTACACTCCAGTGCCTACACTAGTCAGAACGATAAATAAAATTAATACATACACCGAGTCATTGACGCGTGATTTTTCTTTGGGCTCTCGATTTTCTATTTTTCATATTTTTGAATAAAAAGTTCAATTAATTTTCGTTTTCATAGTCATATTTCTCGTGACGTGGGCTTTGAAATAAGATCCATTTGAAATATATTTTGACGAATTTTAAGACAGGTATTAAGTTCCAACTTTTGAGACTTCGTACAAAATTGTAAGTTTCGACGATTAAAACAAAAAGCTTATTGTGCCCGCGTGCGGGATTCAACTACTTTGTGAATCGCAAGGCAATCGAGTGATCAGGCAGGGCTTGGCAGATGCGTGCCCGGCGAGTTCCCGGTTGTTGGATGAAATTAAATGGACACAGTAATGATGGGGAACGTAGTAATTTCAAAAATTTCCTACGCACACGCAAGATCATGGTGATGCATAGCAACGAGAGGGGGAGTGTATCTTCATACCCTTGAAGATCGCTAAGCGGAAGCGTTTATCAACGCGGTTGATGTAGTCGTACGTCTTCACGATCCGACCGATCCAAGTACCGAACGCACGGCACCTCCGAGTTCTGCACACGTTCAGCTCGATGACGTCCTCGCCTTCTCGATCCGGCAAGACGGACGAAGTAGTAGGTGAGTTTCGGCAGCACGACGGCGTGGTGACGGTGTTGGTGAAGAACAATCTCTGCAGGGCTTCGCCTAAGCACTACGGAAACTATGACGGAGGATAAACTAGAAGGGACGGGGTTGCCGGCACATGGCTTGGTATTTCTTGATGTGTCTTTGGTGCTAGCCCTGCCCCTCTATTTATATGTTGAGCCTTGGGGTCGAAACTTGAAGTAAAAGCCTCCACAAAGTCGGTTTCACCCGAAGGCAAGAGTCCTTCTCGGACTCCAGGGCGAACGCCAGGTTCCCGGCGTCAGACCCGACGCCGAGGACCTCTGGCGTCGACCCCTGAACTCCATAAAACTTCCTTTTGCGCTTTCCAAAGCCTCGTGGGCTTTCCCCTTTGGCCCAAATAACGTGTTCTCGTACCCAAACATTTCGGGAAACATCCGAAACCCCTTCCGTTGAATTCCGGAACCCTTCCGGAGACCAAACAACATTATCCCATATATTAAACTTCATCTCCGGACCATTCCGGAGTTCCTCGTCATGTTCGTGATCTCATTCGGGACTCCGAACAACATTCGGTTACCAACATACATAACTCATATAATACTATATCGTCAACGAACGTTAAGCGTGTGGACCCTACGGGTTCGAGAACTATGCAGACATGATCGAGACATCTCTCTGGTCAATAACCAATAGCGGAACCTGGATGCCCATATTGGCTCCTACATATTCTACGAAGATCTTTATCGGCCAAACCGCATAACAACATACGTTGTTCCCTTTGCCATCGGTATGTTACTTGCCCGCGATTCGATCGTCGGTATCTCAATACCTAGTTCAATCTCGTTACCGGCAAGTCTCTTTACTCGTTACGTAATGCATCATTCCGTAACTAACTCATTAGCTACATTGCTTGCAAGGCTTATAGTGATGTGCATTACCGAGAGGGCCCAAAGATACCTCTCCGACAATCGGAGTGACAAAACCTAATCCCGAAATACGCCAACTCAACATGTACCTTTGGAGACACCTGTAGAGCTCCTTTATAATCACCCAGTTATGTTGTGACGTTTGGTAGCACACAAAGTGTTCCTCCGATGGCGGGAGTTGCATAATCTTATATTTGTACAAACATGTATAAGTCATGAAGAAAGCAATAGCAACATACTAAACGATCAAGTGCTAAGCTAACGGAATGGGTCATGTCAATCACATCATTCTCCTAATGATGTGATCCCGTTAATCAAATGACAACTCATGTCTATGGTTAGGAAACATAACCATCTTTGATTAATGAGCTAGTCAAGTAGAGGCATACTAGTGACATTAAGTTTGTCTATGTATTCACACATGTATCATGTTTCCGGTTAATACAATTCTAGCATGAATAATAAACATTTATCATGATATGAGGAAATAAATAATAACTTTATTATTGCCTCTAGGGCATATTTCCTTCAAGTAAGTGGTAAGCCTTCGTTCTCAATTCCCTCAAGACTGCAATGGGTCTGCCGCTGATGTTTTTTTTTGAATGTTGGCATGAGAACTGCCAAATTCATTGATCAGAAGAAGCGTTACAAGAGATCCCCAGAGGGGAAAGCACCGCAAAAAGGCAGCGCAAAAAGAAAAGAAAGGAAAAAGGCCCCGTCGGTAGAACCACAAACACAAATTCTACCATCAATCATGAACACCATCAGAATTCATCGTCGGGATCTCCAAGGTGACGCCTCCAAGGAGGATAACGATGTTGAGGCACCGCCGTCACCCGATCTGGCACTACCAAATCTTAGGTTTTCACCCGGAGATCTCATACCATTGGGGTAGGAAGAGCAATGGCTCCACAACGGTACCTCCAATGAGGAAGACGACATCCTTGCATGCCGTTATCGCCGGCAACGACAGGGTCGATGCAAGATTTTCATCCAGAGTTGTGCCCTCCACCAACAACCCCGGATCCGAGGCCACCAGCACCATGAAGCAGCACGAGTCCAGGCATACACTACCAGAAACAAATTGGTCAATGCCGCACGCAGGAACTCAGCGAGCACACATCAATCTGACTGGTCCGCACCGCCGCACGCAAGCCTGGGCGAGCCAAGCCGGATCTAGCCACCCTCTACCTCCGAGCGCGGAACTAGGCGATCCTCCGCACCGCAGCGCACCGGCAAGGCCGAGGGGGAGCCGGACATAGCTGGTCAGCACCGCCGCGCGCAAGAACAGGATGAAAACCAAGCCAAACTGTGCAGCCCGCACCGCCGCGCGCAAGAGCAAGACTACTTGTACTGGATCTGGTCTGCCTGAGCCTCCTGTAGCTAGACAAACTGAACGGCGCCACCGCTCAAATGAGCCGGACGTGGACACGCTTGAAGGAGAGAAACCACCAGCCACCCCCGACACCACCACTACATCCTCCACGCGGCAAATGCAGCCGTAACAGGCGCGTAACGCAGCCATACAGGCGCGAACCGCGGCCACCCGACGCGCCGGCCCTGCGGTGGCAAACTTCCGCCGCCAGCAGGCAGATGGCCAGCGCGAGCACCCCGCGTCCGGCCGCGCGTCCCTCCGCTCCCCGCCGTGACCTCTCGCGCCAGATGTTGCGCCGGATCCACGCAGTTCCTCACCTCCACCTCGCGCGCCGGCGGCCGCGCCAGATCTGCGCCGGCGGCCGCGTCGCGCCCTGCCTTCCCCGCGCACCTGGCCGCGCCCACACGCGTGCTGCAGCGACCGACGCTGCGCGCGCCCCCTCCGCACGCACCACGCCGCGCGCCCGCCGAGCCCACCACGCCCGCCGGCGCTTGCTCGCCGTGCCGGCCGCGCCCCCACGCCTCTCCTCAGTCGGGCGACCCCGTAGCGCCCAGACCTCACGAGAGGGAAAATTTGAAGACCCCGCCGCCGCCGACGCCACGCGGGCTTTGCCCGGTGGTGCTTGCCGGCGGCGGCGAGGGGAGGGGGCGATCGGGGAGGGGGAGTTTCTCTGGCGGCTAGGGTTTCGCCCGGGCCGCCCGCGGGGAGTCACCAGGGCGATATGCCGTCTGCCGCTGATGTTGCTTCGCAGGAGTGCGAGCTCTCTTGCTGCAGCGGGCGCCGTCGCTCTGTAACGGCGTCTCTGAGCCGTTAGCTGCCCCGGGGCCACTGGCCGGGGGCCCGGTCTGCATGGCTGCTGCCGAGCCTACCCGCCCTCTTTGGTGCCATGCGGCCTGGCCCGTCATGTGGACGCGCTTGCCGTTTTGGTGAAAGGCGATCGGCCCCAGGCTTGAGCACTTGTGATCGATGCCCTGCTCCTTGCCCCTTCCGCAAGCTGCCCGCGTACCCTGCAGTCAAAAGCGTGAGCTGCCCGACCAAGACCGAGTGGACCAAACCGTGGATGGTACCCTGGCATGGCATCCCGGACGCCAGGCCCAGGCAGGTGGGTCCCACCGATGAAGATAGACACGGCAAAGCTCCCACAGCCCACATCGACACGCTGGGGTCGCTGGCTCTCTGTGTGGAAAGCGATGCCTCTCACACCCCCTGGGCGAGACCGTTTCCGCAGCCCCAGCCTGAGCTGCCCGACCAAGCAAACCTGTGCTTGTGCATGGTACCCTGGGACCTGGGTACTCCCTGGCTGGCGCCATGCAGGTGGATCCCACCGCTGATGATAGCTGCAGAGGGCAAGCGTCAACACCCACGCCGAAAGAAAAAAAATATCTGTGCAGGCCGACGTCCCTGCGTACCGATACGATTTGCTGAGACCTGTCCGTGCTCGGCATCCGACGGACGACGCGCGGCCGCTTTCTGGTTTCGTTCCCTTGGCTCAGTGGTGCAGTTCCACGACTGGCCGTTGTTCTCCACAACCGAGAATTTTCTTGGTCTCTCTCATCTCGTTGGCCATCTTGTGCAGTCGTTTTTCCTACTGGACATGTGCCGTTCGGTAACGCGGGTCCATTTCACATGTCAGGTATAGCTGGTGTATTCGGCAGTTCCCTATTCAATCAGTGGCGACGGAGCCCTAGGATTGATGGGAACTGGGAAGGCGGCGGCATCCTGCTGGTGCTGCAACGTGTCCATTTATGTACATGCTTGGGTCCTTGCCTCCTCGGCAACTTGACAGATCAAAAGACAGGAAGGGAGACGAGATGGGGGCGGCCGTGCCGCGGCCGAATTTCGTGTTTTGACCCTTTTATGGAAAGAATTTCAGGATTTGACCTCTGTTTAAATTTTTTTTCGTGATTTGACCTTTTTTCCTACCTCCAGGGCCTCTGGCGGTAGGGTTAGATAGCCTACCGCCACGGCCCATGGCGGTAGGAAACTTATCCACGTCAGCGCTAAGGATGCCAATTTTACCCATGGGTACGGGTACCCGCGGATACCGTACACGCATGGGCAGGGTATGGGCACAATTTTATACCCATGGATAGTACCCATGCGCTACCCGCTAAGTCGTGGGTAGGGCACGGGTAAAGCCTTGTACCCATGGATATACCCATACCCTACCCGTTTAGGCTGACATGTGGACCTTATCCGTGATGTGTGTCATGAACTTGTGAACATAAAGTTATCACCCATTGTCAATTTGAATTGAGATAATTTGCATGTACTCATCTATCAGTTATTGTGTTGAGATAATTTTTATGTCAAATGTGCTATCAATGAATGTATAATTGTGAATAACTTGTGTACTGTGTGATCTACCCAATGGGTATGGGTACCCGTCGGGTATGGGTACGGGTAAAGTTTCATATCCATGGGTACAGGTATGGGTTGAAATTTATACCCATTAACTACACGGGTATGGGTATGGTATTGCTCTACCCGCTCCATACCCTACCCATTGCCATCCTTAGTCAGCGCGCGGAGACGGCGCCGTCCCCCTCCATCGCACCCTACCGCCAGGCCCCAGCGGTAGGCTGTCTGTTTCTACAGGGCCACAGCGGTAGGGTCCGGGCAGTTATTTGCCCCGAAACCCCCGCGCCCCTGTCCATCTCCCAGTTGGGGAACGTTGCAGAAAATTAAAATTTTTCCTACGGTTTCACTAAGATCCATCTATGAGTTCATCTAGCAACGAGTCATGGGAGAGTGATTACATCTACATACCACTTGTAGATCGCGTGCGGAAGCGTTCAATGGAACGGGGATGATGGAGCCGTACTCGCCGTGATTCAGATCACCGATGACCTAGTCTTTGAGCAGACGGCACCTCCGCGTTCAACACACGTGCGGAGCGGATGACGTCTCCTCCTTCTTGATCCAGCAAAGGGAAGGAGAGGTTGATGATGATCCAAAGACGACGGCGTGGTGGTGGATGCAAGAACTCGGCGGGGCTTCGCTAAGCAACTACGGGAGGAGGAGGAGGTGTTGCGAGGAGGAGGGCGCCGGGGCTTATGGGTGCGGCCACCCTCCCTCCCTCCCTTTATATAGGTGCAAGAGAGGGGGAGGGCAGCCTGCCCCTTCCTCCAAGGAAGGGGTGCGGCCAAGAGGGGAGGAGTCCATCCTCCCAAGGCACCTGAGGTGCCTTCCCCTTTAGGACTCTCCCTTTTCTTATATCTTGGCGCATGGGCCTCTTGGGGCTGGTGCCCTTGGCCCATATAGGCCAAGGCGCACCCCCACAGCCCATGTGGCCCCCGAGCAGGTGGACCCCGGACCCCTTCGGCACTCCCGATACAATACCGATAACGCCGAAACTATTCCGGCGACCAAAATAAGACTTCCTATATAAATATTTACCTCCGGACCATTCCTAACTCCTCGTGACGTCCGGGATCTCATCCGGACTCGAACAACATTCGGTTTGCTGCATACTCATATTCATACAACCCTAAGCGTCACCGAACCTTAAGTGTGTAGACCCTACGGGTTCGGAGACATCTGAACATGACCGAGACGGCTCTCGGGCAATAACCAACAGCGGGATATGGATACCCATGTTGGCTCCCACATGCTCCTCGATGGTATCATCGGATGAACCACGATGTCGAGGATTTAATCAACCCCGTATACTATTCCCTTTGTCAAACGGTATTTTACTTGCCCGAGATTCGATCGTCGGTATCCCAATACCTCGTTCAATCTCGTTGCCGGCAAGTAACTTTACTCGCATCGTAATGCATGATCCCGTGACCAAACACTTGGTCACTTTGAGCTCATTATGATGATGCACTACCGAGTGGGCCCGGTGATACCTCTCCGTCATACGGAGTGACAAATCCAGTCTCGATCCGTGTCAACCCAATGCAGACACTTTTGGAGATACCGTAATGCACCTTTATAGTCACCCGATTACGTTGTGATGTTTGGTACACCCAAAGCACTCCTACGGTATCCGGGAGTTACACGATCTCATGGTCTAAGGAAGAGATACTTGACATTGGAAAAGCTCTAGCAAAAGCGAACTACACGATCTTGTGCTATGCTTAGGATTGGGTCTTGTCCATCACATCATTCTCCTAATGATGTGATCCCGTTATCAATGACATCCAATGTCCATAGTCAGAAACCATGACTATCTGTTGATCAACGAGCTAGTCAACTAGAGGCTCACTAGGGACATATTATGGTCTATGTATTCACACGTGTATTACGATTTCCGGATAATACAATTATAGCATGAATAAAAGACAATTATCATGAACAAGAAAATATAATAATAATACTTTTATTATTGCCTCTAGGGCATATTTCCAACAGTCTCCCACTTGCACTAGAGTCAATAATATAGTTACATTGTGATGAATCGAACACCCATAGAGTTCTGGTGTTGATCATGTTTTGCTTGTGGAAGAGGTTTAGTCAATGGATCTGCGACATTCAGATCCGTATGCACTTTACAAATTTCTATGTCTCCATCTTGAACATTTTCACGGATGGAGTTGAAGCGGCAACTTGATGTGCTCGGGTCTTCTTGTGAAACCTGGGCTCCTTGGCAAGTGCAATAGCTCCAGTGTTGTCACGGAAGAGTTTGATCGGTTACGGCGCATTGGGTATGACTCCTAGGTCGGTGATGAACTCCTTCACCAAATTGCTTCATGTGCTGCCTCCGAGGCTGCCATGTACTCCGCTTCACATGTAGATCCCGCCACGACGCTCTACTTGCAAATGCACCGACTTCTCGCTTCCACCATTTAACATATACACGTATCCGGTTTGTGACTTTGAGTCATCCAGATCTGTGTCGAAGCTAGCATCGACGTGACCCTTTACGACGAGCTCTTCGTCACCTCCATAAACGAGAAACATGTCATTTGTCCTTTTCAGGTACTTCAGGATATTCTTGACCGCTGTCCAGTGTTCCTTGCCGGGATTACTTTGGTACCTTCCTACCAAACTTACGGCAAGGTTTACATCAGTCTGGTACACAAAGACATGGCATACATAATAGATCCTATGGCGGAGGCATAGGGGATGACACTCATCTCTTCTTTGTCTTTTGCCGTGGTCGGGCATTGAGCTGAGCTCAATTTCACACCTTGCAAAACAGGCAAGAACCCTTTCTTGGAGTGATCCATTTTGAACTTCTTCAAAATCTTATCAAGGTATGTGCTTTGTGAAAGACCTATGAGGCGTCTCGATCTATCCCTATAGATTTTGATGCCTAATATGTAAGCAGCTTCTCCAAGGTCCTTCATTGAAAAACTCTTATTCAAGTAGGCCTTAATGCTGTCCAAAAGTTCTATATCATTTCCCATCAAAAGTATGTCATCTACATATAATATGAGAAATGCTACAGAGCTCCCACTCACTTTCTTATGTAAACGCAGGCTTCTCCATAAGTCTGCATAAACTAACGCTTTGATCATCTCATCAAAGCGAATGTTCCAACTCGAGATGCTTGCACCAGCCCATAAATGGATCATTGGAGCTTGCATACCTTGTTAGCATTCTTAGGATCGACAAAACCTTCCGGCTGCATCATATACAGCTCTTCCTTAAGATAACCGTTAAGGAATGCCGTTTTGACGTCCATCTGCCATATCTCATAATCATAGTATGCGGCAATTGCTAACATGATTCGGACAGACTTAAGCTTCGCTACGGGAGAGAAAGTCTCATCGTAGTCAATCCCTTGAACTTGTCGATAACCCTTAGCGACAAGTCGAGCTTTATAGATGGTAACATTACCATCCGCGTCCGTCTTGTTCTTAAAGATCCATTTGTTTTCTATCGTTCGCCGATCATCGGGCAAGTCTGTCAAAGTCCATACTTTGTATTCATACATGGATCCTATCTCGGATTGCATGGCTTCAAGCCATTTGTTGGAATCTGGGCCCGCCATCGCTTCTTCATAGTTCAAGGTTCACCGTTGTCTAACAACATGATTTCCGGGACAGGGTTGCCGTACCACTCGATGCGGAACGTGTCCTAGTGGACCCTCTGAAGTTCAGTAGCAACTTGATCCGAAGTACCTTGATCATCATCATTAATTTCCTCTCCGATCGGTGTAGGCACCACAGAACATTTTCTGAGCTGCACTACTTTCCGGTTCAAGAGGTAGTACTTCATCGAGTTCTACTTTCCTCCCACTTACTCCTTTCGAGAGAAACTCTTTTTCGTAAAGGATCCGTTCTTGGCAACAAAGATCTTGCCTTTGGATCTAAGGTAGAAGGTATACCCAATGGTTTCCTTAGGGTATCCTATGAAGACGCATTTTTCCGACTTGGGTTCGAGCTTTTCAGGTTGAAGTTTCTTGACATAAGCATCGCATCCCCAAACTTTTAGAAACGACAGCTTAGGTTTCTTCCCAAACCATAATTCATACGGTGTCGTCTCAACGGATTTAGACGATTGCCCTATTTAAAGTGAATGTAGTCGTCTCTAGAGCGTATCCCCAAAATGATAGCGGTAGATCAGTAAGAGACATCATAGATCGCACCATATCCAATAGAGTGCGATTACGACGTTCGGACACACCGTTATGCTGAGGTGTTCCAGGCGACGTGAGTTGTGAAACGATTCCACATTTCCTTAAGTGTGTACCAAATTCGTGACTTAAATATTCTCCTCCACGATCTGATCGCAAGAATTTTATGTTTCGGTCACGTTGATTCTCTACTTCATTCTGAAATTCCTTGAACTTTTCAAAGGTCTCAGACTTGTGTTTCATCAAGTAGACATACCCATATCTACTCAAGTCATCAGTGAGAGTGAGAACATAACGATATCCTCCATGAGCCTCAACACTCATTGGACCGCACACATCGGTATGTATGATTTCCAATAAGTTGGTTGCTCGCTCCATTGTTGCGGAGAACGGAGTCTTGGTCATCTTGCCCATGAGGCATGGTTCGCATGTGTCAAATGATTCATAATCGAGAGACTCTAAAAGTCCATCAAGATGGAGCTTCTTCATGCGCTTGACACCAATGTGACCAAAGGCGGCGGTGCCACAAGTATGTGGGACTATCGTTATCAACTTTACATCTTTTGGTATTCACACTATGAACATGTGTAACATTACGTTCGAGATTCATTAAGAATAAACCATTGACCATCGGAGCATGACCATAAAACATTTCTCTCATATAAATAGAACAACCATTATTCTCGGATTTAAATGAGTAGCCATCTCGTATTAAACGAGATCCTGATACAATGTTCATGCTCAAACTTGGCACTAAATAACAATTATTGAGGTTTAAAACTAATCCCGTAGGTAAATGTAGAGGTAGCGTGCCGACGGGCGATCACATCGACCTTGGAACCATTCCCGACGCGCATCGTCACCTCGCCCTTCGCCAGCCTCCGTTTATTCCGCAGCTCCTGTGTGAGTTACATATATGAGCAACGACACCGGTATCAAATACCGGGGAGTTACTACAATCTTGGTAAGGTACACATCAATTACATGTATATCAAATATACCTTTAGTGTTGCCGGCCTTCTTATGCGCTAAGTATTTGGGGCAGTTCCGCTTCGGTGACCCTTCCCTTTGCAATAAAAGCACTCGATCTCGTGCTTGGGTCCATTCTTTGACTTCTTCCCGGCAAGTGGCTTACCGGGCGCGGCAACATCCTTGCCGTCCTTCTTGAAGTTCTTCTTTCCCTTGCCCTTCTTGAACTTAGTGGTTTTATTGACCATCAACACTTGATGCTCCTTCTTGATTTCTACCTCTGCTGACTTGACATTGAAAATACTTCAGAATAGTTTTCACCATCCCCTGCATATTGTAGTTCATCACAAAGCTCTTGTAGCTTGGTGGGAGCGATCAAGGATTCTGTCAATGACCGCCTTGTCCGGGAGGTTAATGTCCAGTGGGACAGGCGGTTGTGCAACCTGCACATTTTGAGTATGTGCTCACCGACAGTAACTATTTTCCTCCATCTCACAATCAGAGAACTTGTCGGAGACTTCATATCTCTCGACCGGGCATGAGCTTGGAAAACTAGTTTCAGCTCCTCGAACATCTCATATGCTCCGTGTTGCTCAAAAGCGCTTTTGGAGCCCGGTTCTAAGCTTTAAAGCATGCCGCACTGAGCGAGGGAGTAATCATCAAGACGAGACTGCCAAGCATTCATAATGTCTTGGTTCTTCGATGGGTGCATCACCTAGCGGTGCTTCTAGGACATATTGTTTCTTGGACTGCTATGAGGATGATCCTCGTGTTCCGGACCCAGTCCGAATAGTTGCTTTGCCATCGTCTTTCGACTTGGTTTTCTCTAGGAACGTTGAAGTTCATGGTGACATGAGCGTTGGCCATTTGATCTACAAGACATTTTGCAAAGATTTTAGACTAATGTTCATGATAATTAAGTTCATCTAATCAAATTATTTAATGAACTCCCACTCAGATTTGACATCCCTCTAGTCATCTAAGTGTTACATGATCCGAGTCGACTAGGTCGTGTCCGATCATCACGTGAGACGGACTAGTCATCGTCGGTGAACATCTCCATGTTGATCGTATCTTCCATACGACTCATGTTCGACCTTTCGGTCTCTTGTGTTCGAGGCCATGTCTGTACATGCTAGGCTCGTCAAGTTAACCCTAAGTGTTTATGCATGTGTAAAACTGTCTTACACCCGTTGTATGTGAACGTAAGGATCTATCACACCCGATCATCACGTGGTGCTTCGAAACAACGAACTTTAGCAACGGTGCACAGTTAGGGGGAACATTTTCTTGAAATTATTATAAGGGATCATCTTATTTACTACCGTCGTTCTAAGTAAACAAGATGCATAAAACATAATAAACATCACATGCAATTATATAAAGTAGTGACATGATATGGCCAATATCATATAGCTCCTTTGATCTTCATCTTCGGCTCCATGATCATCTTGTCACCGCATGACACCATGATCTCCATCATCATGATCTCCATCATCGTGTCTCCATGAAGTTGCTCGCCAACTATTACTTCTACTACTATGGCTAACGCGTTTAGCAATAAAGTAAAGTAATTTACATGGCGTTCTTCAATGACACGCAGTCATACAAAAATAAAGACAACTCCTATGGCTCCTGCCGGTTGTCATACTCATCGACATGCAAGTCGTGATTCCTATTACAAGAACATGATCTCATACATCACAATATATCATTCATCATTCATCACAACTTCTCGCCATATCACATCACATGACAATTGCCGCAAAAACAAGTTAGACGTCCTCTAATTGTTGTTGCATCTTTTACGTGGCTGCAATTGGGTTCTAGCAAGAACGTTTTCTTACCTACGAATAACCACAACGTGATTTTGTCAACTTCTATTTACCCTTCATAAGGACCCTTTTCATCGAATCCGCTCCAACTAAAGTGGGAGAGACAGACACCCGCCAGCCACCTTATGCAACTAGTGCATGTCAGTCGGTGGAACCGGTCTCACGTAAGCGTACGTGTAAGGTTGGTCTGGGCCGCTTCATCCCACAATACCGCTGAAGCAAGATAAGACTAGTAGCGGCAAGCAAGTTGACAAGATCTACGCCCACAACAAGATTGTGTTCTACTCGTGCAATAGAGAACTACGCATAGACCTAGCTCATGATGCCACTGTTGGGGAACGTTGCAGAAAATTAAAATTTTTCCTACGGTTTCACCAAGATCCATCTATGAGTTCATCTAGCAACGAGTCATGGGAGAGTGATTACATCTACATACCACTTGTAGATCGCGTGCGGAAGCGTTCAATGGAACGGGGATGATGGAGTCGTACTCGTCGTGATTCAGATCACCGATGACCTAGTGCTGAACGGACAGCACCTTCGCGTTCAACACACGTACGGAGCGGATGATGTCTCCTCCTTCTTGATCCAGCAAGGGGGAAGGAGAGGTTGATGATGATCCAGCAGCACGACGGCGTGGTGGTGGATGCAGCAGAACTCCGGCGGGGCTTCGCTAAGCAACTACGGGAGGAGGAGGAGGTGTTGCAGGGAGGAGGGAGGCGCCAGGGCTTATGGGTGCGGCCACCCCTCCCTCCCCTCCCTTTATCTCGGTGCAAGAGAGGGGGGGAGGGCGCAGCCTTGCCCCTTCCTCCAAGGAAGGGGTGCGGTTAAGAGGGGGAGGAGTCCATCCTCCCAAGGCACCTCAGGTGCCTTCCCCTTTAGGACTCTCCTTTTTCTTATATCTTGGCGCATGGGCCTCTTGGGGCTGGTGCCCTTGGACCATATAGGCCAAGGCACACCCCCTACAGCCCATGTGGCCCCCCGGGGCAGGTGGACCCCCTCGGTGGACCCCCGGACCCCTTTCGGCACTCCCGGTACAATACCGATAACACGCGAAACTATTCCGGCGACCAAAATAAGACTTCCTATATATAAATCTTTACCTCCGGACCATTCCGGAACTCCTCGTGACGTCTGGGATCTCATCCGGGACTCCGAACAACATTCGGTTTGCTGCATACTCATATTCATACAACCCTAGCGTCACCGAACCTTAAGTGTGTGGACCCTACGGGTTTGGGAGACATGCAGACATGACCGAGACGGCTCTCAAGCAATAACCAACAGCGGGATCTGGATACCCATGTTGGCTCCCACATGCTCCTCGATGATATCATCGGATGAACCCACGATGTCGAGGATTCAATCAACCCCGTATACTATTCCCTTTGTCAATCGGTATTTTACTTGCCCGAGATTCGATTGCCGGTATCCCAATACCTCGTTCAATCTCGTTGTCGGCAAGTCACTTTACTCGTGCATAATGCATGATCCCATGACCAAACACTTTGTCACTTTGAGCTCATTATGATGATGCACTACCGAGTGGGCCCGATGATACCTCTCCGTCATACGGAGTGACAAATCCGATCTCGATCCGTGTCAACCCAATGAGACACTTTTGGAGATACCTATAATGCACCTTTATAGTCACCCGATTCACGTTGTGACGTTTGGTACACCCAAAGCACTCCTACGGTATCCGGGAGTTACACGATCTCATGGTCTAAGGAAGAGATACTTGACATTGGAAAAGCTCTAGCAAAACGAACTACACGATCTTGTGCTATGCTTAGGATTGGGTCTTGTCCATCACATCATTCTCCTAATGATGTGATCCCGTTATCAATGACATCCAATATCCATAGTCAGGAAACCATGACTATCTGTTGATCAACGAGCTGGTCAACTAGAGGCTCACTAGGGACATATTGTGGTCTATGTATTCACACGTGTATTACGATTTACGGATAATACAGTTATAGCATGAATAAAAGACAATTATCATGAACAAGGAAATATAATAATAATACTTTTATTATTGCCTCTAGGGCATATTTCCAACACTCCCCACCCCTCCCCTCCCCCCCCCCCCCGTCGGCAGTTCATCCTTTTCTCCCCCAAGTCGCCCCTCTCTCCCTCTCTCATCT
The DNA here is from genome assembly GCA_021605145.1 of Aegilops bicornis. NCBI lineage: Eukaryota > Viridiplantae > Streptophyta > Magnoliopsida > Poales > Poaceae > Aegilops > Aegilops bicornis. The sequence continues at coordinate 677,293,444 of CM038671.1, forward strand.
CCTCCACTCCCCCCCTTGGATGTTCACCGATTCTTTACCGTTTTGGCGGATCGAGATGGCCCCGAGGAGAGAACCGTAAGCTCCTCCGATCCCTCCAATTAGTTTTTGCAAACTTGCTTCCGATTCGACGCATTATTTGCTTGAAATCCCTCATGTTTTTGAACTTAGATTATTTTTTTCACCTAAGATTGATTGTAGTTGTAGTTCTTAGTTCTTTAGTAAGTAGTGGTATTGGATATCTACTCTAATCAATAGTTCATATGTTAGTGTGAAGATGAACCCTAGTTCATAAATTTTTTTGTTAAAAAATTATGATGTAATGTTGATAAAGGGATGAACCCTAGTTTGATGATGCATGTGATATGATGATATGATCTAGTGTGAAGATGAACCCTAGTTTGATGATGCATGTTGATATGATGATATGAAGATGTTTTTTGGAAAATTTTGTTTAAAATATGAAGCTATGATGTATGTTGGAGGTTTTTTTTGATATGATGCATGTTGATATAATTTGATCCATCATGTGTAGTAGATGTTGTTGGAGGAATATGCTTAAAATTTTATTTTGATATGATTTGAGTTCATTGTTTGTTTATGTATGCTTATGGTTATGGTGCTTTTGTTTATGAAACTCTATTAAGGCGGCCACCTCTTGCGGACAACATCGGCCCACGGTACTGCATCCTGGACTGGGCATTCGACAAGGGTCATCGTGGCCGCTTCATAGAGAACGGAGAGGTAAGTGATATGAAAGAAATTTTGATCAAAGTTCTCGGATTGATGAAAATGATTTCCTAACTTTTTGGCGTTCACTTTTTAACAGACGCCCAGCCCATCAAGCGCATGAGGGGTCACGGGGTTCATGGGCATATGGACTACGACGAGCGCTACACGCCGTTCTTCAAGAAAGCCCGTCTGTTGGGTTTCGTCTTTGCAAAGATAAGCGTCGGCCGCCGACGAATGTCCACGCGTCACTCACACCTCTGATTGACCGTTGGAGACCGGAGACCCATTCTTTCCATCTGCCATGCGGGGAGATGACGGTGACCCTAGAGGACTGGGGGATGATTACTGCAATGCCGATCGAGGGTCATGCACTCACCGGTCGAGTGGAGAGGGCCAACTGGCAGGAGAGGGTCACCACCCTCATCGGCGATCGCCGGTGCCAAGAGTAACCGTACATCCGTGTCCTGCTGATCTGGCTCTTGAGCGCCGGAAGACATGCCCCCAAAGGCGCAGATGAGGCGATCGTGGAGTTGTACGCGAGGGCCTATCTGTGGTATATTCTCTCGGAGGTCGTGTTTCGCATAGCTCAGGAACTCGCCAATTGGGTGTATCTGTTCTTCCTAGCGGATCGGGATGCGAGAATGCAGTTGGGGGACGGCATCTCTCGCCTACCTATACCGTTCGGTAAGGGAGTGTCTAATTGTGTACCTACCTAGGGAAGTGTGTCCATGACATTTTCTTATATCTGATCCTCATTTGATGTTTTGCAACTTGACGACGCAACGCAGAGGACGGGAGACAAGTCCAATATGGGTGGCTTTGTCTGGGCCTTCTCCATTTGGATGTGGAGGCGGCTGCCGGTGGGCGTCCGGAGAAGGCGAAGACGCCCATGGGAAGACTATGGCGAAGAAGGCGACGAGACCCGAAACCCCACCGTAGCTTACGAGTGGGACGTTGTCAAACTCTACACGGGCCTAAACAAGACTTCGTACAAGACTTACACCAACGAGTTGGATGCTTTGACGCATACACAGGTATATGAACTCGCTCAACACCTTTCTCTTTGGTTCCACTTTTGACCGAGAGTGCGAACTTACCAAGGTATATGTAATAGGTAAACTGGTGGCCGTATTGACAAGACCGAGAGTGGGACTTTGATTTGAACGTGATGTGCGATGAGGACCGTGGTCTCTGGTGGTGCATCATGCCCATGATCTGTGTGTACGCCGTCGAGTGGCACTTGCCACAACACGTGGCCACGCAGTTTGAGATTTATCAGCATACCCACCGGGCCAGCCCACCGATACCGGCGGCCATGCGCTCCACCTGTGAGCTCTTTGTTCTCCGTGAGATTATCATGTTTCTTGTTGCTTATGATGATCTCATTTCGCTTATGATGATTCTTGTTGCTTATGCCTTGCGGGATGAGCGGCGTAAGAATCGATCGATCCTGACCGGGAGAGGAGCATAAGACTCATGTGACAGAGTGGAACCGACAGAGGTACCGTAAAGATGGGGAGAGGAGAGTGACTGACTGGGATGCTTACCTGGACCGACACATGAGGTGGTACGATGATGGCCAGAAGCACCGTCTTCGTCTCAGGCCTCGGTGGACGGCGGAAGACATCGCGGAGCTGGAGAGGGATGACCCCGATGAACAGGCATACCAGACCGGCATCAGAGACATGCACAGTGGATTTAGGGAGTTTGCACCGCTCATCAACAGAGTGGTAAGTTTTAACCGACGGTTGTATTTAAAATATTTTATTCGTCATCGTGGATCGACTTATGCCGTTGCGGTCCGGTGAGCTGAACAGATGCATCTTTGAAGCCTCGGATGCACTAGGTGATCTTCCCAGAGCGTATAATCGGAGACCCGAGTCGGGGGACGATGAAGGTACAATTTTAGCCTCCTCGGAACAGATGCATCTTGTTCACTTGCGGTCGATCGATCTGATACTTATTATGACCTTGCTTCATTGTGAGTGCGAAGTTAAATGCAGCATTATGCAAGCTGGTAGGGCTGCTTGGGTGTCTTTGAGCTGGGTCGATTGAAGCTTATCATCCTCAGAGCCACCACGAGGTCTCATCGGCTCATCGAGCCATGCTCCCTCGTCATATAGGTTGGTTGGGGAGGAGGAGGAGGAGGATGAGGAGGAGGAGGCCACATATGAAGAAGGGGAGGAGGAGGATGAGAGCAACGGGGAGGAGGAGTACGATGAAGATTATGGACCTCCAGCAACTCAAACGTCTCAAGCATCTCAGCTGCCGAAGAGGAATCCGAAGAAGAAGGATTTGCTGAGTCCGGACCCTTTCCAGAGACCGGTTCCTCGGCGGCCCAAGAAGAAGACCGGAGACTCGTTCAAAGAGTAACGAGGACCGTACCTCCAAGAGGGGAAGGAGCAACTGATTATGCTCTTCGATAGTTGGCTCTTTTAGTTTGGTTGAACTTCGTTTGGTTGAACTTTTCTAGTGGTTATGAAACTACGTGGAACTATGTGTTTGCTATTTGTGGATCTATGTGTTTGCTATTTGTGAAACTATGTGGAACTCCGTTTACTAATTAGTTGAAGTTCGTTTGAAATGTTCTATGCACTTCAAATTTGTTAATGTGTATGTGATGCCCAAGTTTAATTGTTTGAGATCTGTGATATTGTTGTCATATTTGTGAAACTTGCTATAATATTACTGTCATATTGAATTTGAAAAGAAGCAAGCAAATGAACTTAAATTCATAAAACACAGGACCCTACATAAGGACCTCAAGCGGTAGGGTCGCACCTACCGCCAGGCCCTTCAATTCTTCGTTACACAAACATTACATCGAAAACACAGGACCCTACCGCCATGGGCTCAAGCGGTAGGTCGCATGTGACTCCGCCAGGCCCTTCAATTCTTCGTTACAGAAACATTACACTGAAAACACAGGACCCTACCGCCATGGGCTCTGGCGGTAGGGTCGCACAGCCTACCGCCAAGGCTCCTGGCGGTAGGTACTTAACCACGTCAGTGCAGTCAAACGACCGTCGTCCCCCTCCGTCGCACCCCTACCGCCATGGGCCGTGGCGGTAAGCTATCTAACCCTACCGCCAGAGGCCCTGGCGGTAGCAAAAGGGTCAAATCTCTAAATTTTTAGCAACAGGGGTCAGATCCTGAAATTCTTTCCAAAAAGGGTCAAAACACGAAATTCGGCCCCGTGCCGCATGCCGAGGAGCTCGGCGCACGAGGGGTTGCGGCGGCGCCTTGTGCGCGGCAGGCTACTCGTGGCGGGATCGTGGGCCGGGTCGTGCGCCATGCCCGTGTGCGTGGGGAAGACAGATGGAATCGCACGCTCCTGGAGCCGATCGAGGGAAAACCCTATTGGACGCTCGCTGCGTCGAGTTGTCGAGTCTTCGCACAGAGAGGCGAGCGACTAGCGATCAAGATGGGCCGGCCCAGTTAGGAGATAAGCAGGCGCTTCTGACGTCGGTTTTGGGAACCTTCTGGAGGGTTCCTGAACGGTTTTGGGAACCTTCTAGAAGGTTCTTGAACCGGGTTTTCACTGGTTTTTTCAGTTTGCTTTTTCTTTATCAATTTTTCTTTTTTTCTTTTCTTTCTTTGTTTTTCTGTTTCTTTATTTCACCTTTCAATTCCTTTTTCTTCTCTTTTTATTTTCTTTTTGTTCATGTTTCAAATTATGTTTGGGAGTTTCAAAAAATCATCAAATTTCAAAATTTGTTCACCAAATTCAAAAAATGTTCATGTTTTCAAATTTTGTTGCGAGTTTTCATAAATATTTCCACTTAAAGAATTGTTCGCAAATTGCAAAAAATGTTCATGCTTCAATTTTTGTTCGGGAGTTTCAAAAAAATGCGCAAGTTTTAAAAACTGTTCACGTGTTCAAGTTTTGTTCGGGAGTTTCAAAAAATGTTCCCAGTTTTAAAAAATGTTCGTGTATCCAAAATTTGTTTTCGAATTTGAAAAATGTTCGGGTTTTGGGAGATTTTACAAAAATGTTCCCACTTCGAAAAATTGTTTGCATTTTCGAACTGTTGAGTTTTTACGAATTTTGTTCACAATGTCTAAAAGTGTTCGCTGTTTCATACAACCTTCACGATTCTTTTTCCTCAAAAATAGCGTTTCTAAAAAATGTCCGCACTTCCAAATTTGTTCGGAATTTTTCAAAATTGTTCTCCATTTCAAAATATGTTCTCAAGAAACAAAAAACGTTCGTGCTTTACAAAATTGTTCGCGCTTCCAAATTTGTTCAGGATTTTTCAAAATTGTTCTTCGTTTCAAAATTTGTTCTCAAGATTCAAAAAATGTTCGTGCTTCAAAAAATAGTCCGCGCTTCCAAATTTGTTCTCAAGATTCAAAAATTGTTCATGCTTCAAAAAACTGATCACAAATTCCAAAAATGTTCAATTTCCAAAAACAGTTTGGGAAATTCAAACTTTTTGGTTTTCATAAAATTTGTTCACGTGTTCGAAAAATGTTCATGTTTCAAAATTTGTTCACAAATTCAAAAAATTGTCTACATGTTTAATATTTTTACTAATTCAAAAAATTGTTCCTGTTTCCGAAATTTGTTCACATATTCCAAAAAATACTGCAGTTTTAGAAATTTGTTCACAATTTTTTTAAAAACTCATGATTTGGAACTCCATTTCCCAAATTCAAAAAATGCGCAATTCTTGTAAAATTAGTTTAATTTTTAAAAATGTTCAGTTTTCCAATTTTGTTATTGTTTTCAAAATACGTTTTGCGTTTATGAAAAGTAGTTCATAATTTATATATATATTCACGTATTCAATTTTTTGTTCCTGTTTTGTTTTAAAAAAAATTGAGTCCCCTAATAATGTTTGCGTTTCAAGAAGAGTTTTTTTTTATAAAATTATGCTTCAAATTTTAATGTGCCGCGGATTATAGTTTATATACTCCTGGCTGCCATTGTACATACTAAACCTCAGTTACTACAGTGGTTACATACTTGCTTCTCTGGCGGAAGGACTTGAGTAGGATCCCTTTCCCGCAAGTTTTATTTTTTGGTATTTGGCGGACTGGTTTTTTATTTTTCGCCGCTGCTGTTTGTTTCTTTAAGTGTGGTGCTGCCAGTGCTTCAGAGCAACTCGCCTGACGAGGTGGCTAGCACATAACGCGTATATATAGCAGGTTGCGGGTTGGAGTCCTGTCGGTAGCACCATCTTTTTTTTGCGAATTTTACATTTCGTGAAAAGACAGCGGATGGGCCAGCCCAGTCGCGCGCCTCCTGTGCGTCGCATGTGCTGTTCGCCGCAAAATGCGGCGTATAAGAGCTCTCTCGATCGAGTTGGCATTGCGGGCCGAGCGGAACTGTGATCGAGCCGAGGGGACGAAACCCCAGGAGCAGCCGAGCGCACACAGTCGTATCCGGCACGCCAGGACTTAAATCATGATGGGCTGAGGATACCACAGTCCCTCTAACCATCCAACCACATGTTGCTTTACAATGGGGCGTTCTTTTAGGGGTCTTTTGACGGGGCGTGAGTTTGCAACTTTGCACTCGCTCTGCTCATGATATTTTTCCCAACACGCTGGCTCTTTATTTTTTTGGACGGCACACGCTGGCTCTCTCTATGGAGAGCGATGCCTCTCGCGCCCCTGGGTTTTTTTCTTTAGGAATGTGTCCACTTTATTGAATAATAGCAATGTTCATAGGTACACGGCGTTGGTTATGAGGTGATCCCAACCAAACATGCCAACCTACCTCTAAATTACATGCAAACTTAACGAGATTATGAGCCTTGAAATTGTGATTTCTACGTTCATGAACAAAAGAGACCGAAGTAAATGTATCTTTCCGGCCCATTATTTCATGTATAATAGTCGAGTGCGGACCTTCTGTCCCTTGATTTATGTCGATCACCACTTCTTGGCAGTCCGAAGCAACTATCAAATTTGTTTCGTGTAGATCATCTGCAAGTGCTAACGCCTCCCTGCATGCAAATGTTTTCAGGTTGTGGGACCAGTGATGCCTCGATAAATCACCGCCGAGGAGCCCAAATATAATCCTGTGTGGTCTCGACACACAGCCGAAACAGCCCCACCCCGTCTATGGCGCGCCACATCTCCATCAACATTGATTTTGGCCACCCCAACAGCTGAAGCTAGCCAGCTCCTTGGTCCTTCAGTTCGCCCCTGTTGTGTTATGAGGCTCCTCCGGTTCAGTTAGCTGCTCCAGCTCGTTTATATAATGGGTCACAAAAAATGAAGTATACATCAAGGATTGAAAAATACCCTCGTGGATAGCCTGCCTCCTTTTTTTAAGAAGACATCCACTTTATTAATTGAAAATAATGGTTAAGAAGAGGTCAATATTCTCTATGGGCTCCTCAAACCAATCTCTAGTTACAGAAACTTTCGTTAGCCTAGCAAGTTCATGAGGAACCTTATTAGCTACCCTATTACAATGTTCAAATCTAGTTAACGGAAAATCATATGTCATGAAGTAGCAATCCTCGAAGACTGCCGCCGCAACTCCCACCGATTGTCCTTCATTCTTCATTATGTCAATGACTTCCATATTATTAGAGTTAATAATAAGATGATTGCATCTCACCTTTTGTGCAAGAATTAAACCAAACCTAAGAGCCATAGCTTCTGTTGTTAGTACATCAACACATCAATCGATCTTCCAATTTCCGCCAACAATAAATTTTCCTCTATCATCTCTGAGTACAGCACATGCCGTGCCCCTGAGCAGATCATGGTCAAAAGCAGCATCAACATTCAGTTTAACAAAACCCAAGGAGGTCGGCTCCATCCTTCTTTTCTACTAGTCGCACTAGGGGAGTTTGTAACATCCCCAGCATCACACTACAGTAATCTCCCCCTAATAAAGGTCATGTCATCATGATCATCATGCCAAAATGCAACTTGTCCAAAATCTACTTCAAATTCAAATTGCATGTCAAATATTTGCTTCTTCTTTCATGCAAATAAAATAGTTCATCCTATGGCAATAACCCCTAGATATTTGTCATGTTGATGCCAACATTTTTGGAATTCCCAATTTGCCCCTGGGAATTTATTATCTGGTCCAGCAGTATTTAAGATGTCCTTATCATTTTCTAAAATGCTTGGACAACTCCTGATGGCCCCAAACTTTTTCTGGCAGTGCCCAATAATTGATTAAAATTGTTTTGGCCAGTGGCATATTTTTGCAAAGTCAATTGTGGCTAAAAGAAAATGCAAAAGCTACTAAAAAATGAAAAGGCAAAACAATAATAATAAAAAGAAACGTTCCCCCTCCCTGCTAGGCCTTGACCCAGATATTGGCCGCCCAATCGGCCAGAGGCCACCAGCCAGCCCACCCCAAAGATACACCTAACCTCCTCCCCGACCTAATCTGCACTCACATCCCCCACGATCCCCACTCTCCCTCGTTCCCTCCCTGCGACGTCGCCCACTCACCTAGAGGAGGGGCGCCCCCTGTCCGATCCCCTCCACCCGGCACCCCGTCGTCGGCGCCCACCCTGACGCCGTCCTCCTCGCCTCCTCCCCCTCCCGATCTGGGAGCCCCAACGCCGCGCCCGACCCGCCATTCGCCGCCCAGAGACCCCCTCGCCGGACGCCTCGCAGCTCATCCGTCGAGCCCCGCGCGTCCTTCTCAGAGCCGGCCTTTCTTGTGCTTTGCTCGTCGACGGCCAGCGCCGCCCTCACTGCCGGAATGCAACCGTCCCCGTCCTCCTCCCCAACGACGCCCCGACGCCAACGCCGTTCGCCGTCGCTGCCACCTTGCCCCGCCTTCGCTTTCCCCCTGCATCGGGCCTTCCCTTCAACGCGGGTGAGCAACCCCCGGTCCTCCTCCTCTCTCCCTGAAGCAGCCACCGCATCCCGCGGCTCCCCCCACCATGGCCACGGCCTGGCTGCGCTCGTGCCGCGCGGAAGCGCCCGGCAGCAGCGCCTGACGCCTCCCTCCCGGCGCTCACGGCGCCTGTCACTCCACCAGGCGCTCTCACGCGCGTCGTGCGCCCGACGCGCCCTCGCTCCCGCCCAGCGCCCTTCTATGCCCACGCGCGTTTGTGGCTCCGGCCGTCCCTCACCTCGCACGCGCCACCCACTGCCGTTGACGGGCACGGCTCCGGCCGGCCGGCCTCGCCCGCCCCGCTTTCGCTCATACGATCCGGCGCCCTCGTCGTGCTCTTTGGGCGTGGGGCACGCCCCAAACCTTTGAGATCGTTAAACGAAAAGAAAAATGTATTTGTAAAAATAAATAAATAATAATAATTAAATTAATTAATTGATTAACCTAATTAATCATGTTAATTAACCTGTTAACTACTTAATTAGTTTAAACTAATCTTGTTAGTCAAATAGACAGACAATGACAGGGGGCCCCACCCCCTGTTGACTAGTCAAGCATTGACTAGTCAACTAGGACCCCCTGGACCCACAAGTCATCCTCTGGTACACTTTTGTGTGCACAGATCTGGGTGCACCTAGCTTTTAACCTGTTTTTTGAATTAAAAGTAATTCCAGAAATTGTTTAAATCTTTGAAAATTAATATCAAATAATCCGTAACTCGGATGGAAAAACTTTGTACATGAAAGTTGCTCAGAACGACGAGACGAATCTGAATGCACGGTCCGTTTACCTGTCAGATGCCTGTAACTATCTGAACATGGAACTTTTCCTCTCTGGTCATCTGTCTCGACATGTGTCCTAACCGGAAAACATTCGGTTGACTTCCCCTTCACGGTATCGTGTAGCACCGTGTTAGAACACGTCTAGCTCTGCCTGTTGTCCTGTTATGCACTTGCTTGCTATGTATTTACTGTTTCTCCCCCCTCTTCTCTTCGGTAGACCCCGTGACAATGTTGATGCCCCTGTGATCGACTACGTCACCGATGACCCCTCCTTCTCGTCTGAGCAACCAGGCAAGCCCCCCCCTTTTGATCATCCCGATATCGCCCATTCCATTCTCTTATGCTTGCATTAGATTTTGCTACTGTTATTGATTGCTCCTAGTCTGATGCATAGCCTTTTTGTATTTGTTGTACCTTACACCTTATCCTAAACCGCTTAGTATAGGTTGGTTAGTGATCCATCAGTGACCCCCACCTTGTCCCTGTTGCCCCTGCTTCATCATCGAAGACCCGATCAACGGGATCGAAGACCAGGCCCCGACACCGCACATCACTTTCCCCTTTTGTTGCTCTACTCTGCAGAATTACCATCGAGTGTCGAGGGTGGAACCTATACATCACTCCTGATGAGATCTATGTAGTGTAGCTATTCGGTCGTGGTCATCGAGGGCGATTTCCTCCTTAACCACTTCCGATACGACTCTGTCGTGCAACCCCATAAGTGTGAACCTCGAGGGTGGATCCTCTTACGTTCACCTTGATGATTACATCGAGTGGAATTCATCGGGGGTGATTCCTCGGGTTTTCCCCTTGATGTTTGGACACCCGGATACTTGGACTTTACCCATGTTACTTGGAAAGACGGGTCGACCTTGAGGGGTACCCGCGCGAGCTTAATTGCGAGTGATGTGGAGACGGTTTGACCTGGAGGGTGCCTGTGAGATAATTACGAGGTGTGGCCGGGCATTCCTAGCCCTTGCCACAACTCCTCGAGACGGGGCAACGGGGTCACATCTTTCGTGAGTCTTTGCTTGTTACCGCGCGTTCCTAATCCACTACTATTTGGATATTTGATCCAAGGGGCCTCTGGCCTGATAGCACTAACCATCACGTGGGCATAGTATGGGCGTTCTGCGTCGTATACATCAGCCGAAGCTTAATAGACGTCGGCCGAAGCGGCGCCCGGGTTGGACTGCGTAGTTACCGCCTTTGTTGAAGGTGGTAGCTAGGTCTGCTCACCGGCCGCCCACGCAACGTGCAGGAGTTCCCGGGGTGATGGCCCATGACCCCTGGGGGCATAGGTTTAGTCTGGCGTGTTGACCTCTCTATTAAGCCTAGGTCGGGTTGCGGCGTATTGTTTGGCCGAGGCCGGGCATGACCCAGGAAAGTGTGTCCGTCCGGAGTTAATCGAGCGTGGTGGGTAAGTTGGTGCACCCCTGCAGGGAAGAAAACATCTATCGATAGCATGTCCTACGATAACGGACACTTGGAGTTGTATCCCGATCGATACAACTAGAACTGGATACTTGTGATGAGAACTAGTTGGTGATGAGAAATGGATTGTGATGATAACTGGATAGCATGGCTCTGGGATTGCTTTCTCGCAGGGAGTCGAGAAAGGATCTCTAGCTGAGGTTGATAACACTTCTACTACTTTACTTTATGCTACTCTACTCCCTCCTGTTGCTTCAAGAGGGTGGGTTCGAGAAGATGCTAGTCTTCGATAGGCTAGGCTTTCCCCCTTCTCTTCTGGCATTCTTCAGCCCAGTCCACATTTACAGCCTTCCTTTGATAATGTTGCATATGTAATGTAGATCCTTGCTTGCGAGGACTTTGGATGAGTACTCACGGTTGCTTTGCTCCCCCTTTTCCCCCTTTCTTCTTCTTTCCGGTTGATGCAACCAGATGTCGGAGCCCATGAGCCAGATGTCACCGCCGATGCCTTCTACTACATGGAGACCGTCGATGACCAGGAGTAGTTAGGAGGCTCCCAGGCAGGAGGCCTTGCCTTTTCGATCGTTGTTGCTTTCGTGCTAGCCTTCTTAAGGCATACTTGTCTAACTCATGTCTGTACTCAGATATTCTTGCTTCCGCTGACTCTTGTGTAATCGAGCTTATGTATTTGAGCCCTCGAGGCCCCTGGCTTGTAATATAAAGCTTGTATTATTTTAATTTGTGTCTAGAGTTGTGTTGTGATATCTTCCCGTGAGTCCTTGATCTTGATCGTACACATTTGCGTGCATGATTAGTGTACGATTGAATCGAAGCGTCTGAGATTGGTATCGAGCCCATTTGCTGTAGGTAGCCCCCTTTCCAACTCTTTGTCCGAAGTTGAGTCTAGAAATCGAAAACCGTTTTACTAACTTGGCTGTGTGGCTTACGGGCCCACGTCGCCAATTGGGTGGTATTAGGATCTTTTATTCCTCGCCTATACTCTGGGATTCTGATCTCTCTTCTATTCAGGTTAAACATTTTACTAACTCCGACAGTAGGTTCTCGTACCCACTTCCTCCCGGAGAGCCCCGACGTTACCGATGACCGCCTGCTTCGCCAGAAGATTATGCGGGTGCTCCTCGATGTTTCTCGAGACTCTGTGCCCACTGCCTTACAATTCCTGACCACCGGCAATCCTCGTGAATAACCTCCTTGCCGCTTGTACCTTCATCCCCAGTTGCTCATATTGTTACAAGATACCCCTAGGACTCTCCGTTGTTCCGAGAATCCTTGTGCCTTCGGCTTTGCAGTTCTTTTTGCACTAAGGATAAGTCACTTAACTGGGGTCCGCTCATCCCCAGTTTTTCATATGCTTTCCTAAATACTTGGAAATATTATTTGGTCTTCCGAAAATCCTCTGCAGCCTATTACTCTTGATTCTCCTTGCCTGCTTGCATTAGGATTAATTCCATATGTCTAGCAATATTCTTTAAAATTCTTGGTGATTGTCATTATGTTCCTATGGATTCAGCCTGTGTGCGAATACTCGCAATCATCAATTAATCCTTGGAAAATTTCTTTCCAGCTCAGACATCCTTCCAGATATGAGATGGTTCTTGCCCAATCCAGATTTGATCGGGTGCACCTCTAAGTCTATTCAACTTACTCATCTTTTGATTAGAGCCTCTACTTCCGATCCTTCGTTTTGAAATCATAATTCCTTTGTACCCAAGCATCGAATTATTCAGACTTTTCTGTAAGCCGATGCCTTTGCATCCCCTTCTTCATCTGATTGATTACCGATACTCACATCAACTCTGTCGTGAATCGCCAGATCCATTGCTGGGTTGTTATCCGACAGTGTCCTTCACAACCAAAATCTTGTCAGTTTTTCCCTGATACATAATACCTTCGGTAAAATGTATTATCTGCTTTGACTTTGATACTCTGCTTTCGGACTCGTATCTTTTGCTTGGTTGATGGTTGTATAGATTTGTAAAAAATGCCCCGATGGGTTGAACTTATGCCTTCCATAATCCGTGTGAACTTGAGAGTTCTCACCAGTCTAACTCTTCTGGCGTTCTGCCAGATATAATTTCAACACCACGACTTCATCGAAAACAAGAAGTGAATGAAAGGTTATGCATTGAAGAAGTGGGAGTCGACCTTGAACTTTGTGTTCATGCCCATGGACCCGATGTGGAACTTATCATGTAAGCTTCTTGTAATAATAACTATTTCCTTGATATAATATCATCTGGTATCGGTGAATTGATCCTTCGCAACCATGGTTCCGACCATTGTTTCTCCTTAATTCCATTTCCCGGACAAGTTAAAATACTTGTCTCCTGCAAGTCATTTCACCTGTCCAACCTCTAATTTGATCTACCTTCAAGTATTGCCTCATGTTATCTCGATGATATTGTGTCACTACACTACCTCTTGTAAATTCTTAATTGGAGTGATACTCCGTCACATCATTCCTAGCCTGAACGACTATATCATTATCATGCTAATTTAACTGTGCTACCTGGTCCTTATTCCCGGAGCACAACTTTTCGACGATGAGCGAAGCTTACGTCGATCTTCCTCATTTTATCAATTCACCTCGAACAACAAGCTTGATTTCGAGCTTGTGTCGTATCCGTGGTTCCAATAGCCTTTCGCTTCATCCTTCCTGTTGCTTGATGTCGTCGCTCCTCGATGGCATCTTCATAGAGCCTCTTGACAAATGTGTCGTGATCAGCATCACCATTTTGACTTCTGTTGAGATGACAATTGAATTCATGGTGAGAAATACCATCCTTGACCTTCGATGATTTAAGTTATCATCGACAACCCCTTGTCTTTTTTCCAACACATGTTTGATCGTATGTCTTGGTTATACCTTGGACTCCTTGCTATTCCTGCAATTGTTCCTTGAGTATTTCTTGTGATCTTCAACTCAAACGCCTACTTGGAACACCATGTTAATGCTACCTAGAAGCATGACTGAGGTATTTCCGAATATTAATAAGAACATTGGAAGCACATTGCCGAATATTTCTTGATCTATTATCCAAACACCGTTGTATGGGTAATATCATGATCCTTCACTCGCCCTTTTATCTAAATGCTTTTGAACTTGCTGTCATATCATGTGTATCCTGCTCCGCTTCCCCTGGGAAGGATATACTCCCAATTCTTGTGTGCAAACACATTTTCCTTTACATTGGTCTGATTAATCCAATAATTTCATTTTCCTTTCCATTGGTTTGTTTAACCTTCTTGTGATCTATATGATATAAGCACAAATAATTTCCTGCTTATAAAACACCCCGATGTACAACCTTGTCAGTGACAACCTGTTACTATTGTTGATGACATTCTGGTAACCATCGATGGACGCGAACCTTGCCGATTGGTCCGCCTCGTTCAACGAGCAGGAATATGGTTCTCCTCGTCCCTCGCCCTTGGTACCAACGTGGTTGCCAACATAACTGACAGACAATCCGACAAAGCTTGCTATCATAACCGTGTAAAATGTCACCGCTCTTTCTATTTTTAACCCACATGGTGGGCCCATAACCCACAGTTCCATAGGATCGGAGCCTGACTCTCCTTTACAACCTTGATGCCGAAATATCTTATGCTCTTGGCTTTGTGTGTTATCACGAGCCACCCTCCGAGAGATGATCTATTCCCGATGCTCTGAACCCCTTCTCACACTCTGTTCAGGTATCGATCGTTTGTCCATTCGCTTGAAACTTCTTATTGTACCTGCATATTTTGCTCTCGACATTTTCTTAAATTTCAACTCGAGAGATACTTCTGTCACATTCCATCCATTGTTCACCATACAATTAACCCAATAAGGGTCAGTTCACCCGAAGTTACTCTTTACTTCCCCACTTAAATCTCGGGACGAGATTTCTTGTAGTGGAGGAGATTTGTAACATCCCCAGCATCACACTATAGTAATCTCCCCCTAATGAAGGTCATGTCATCATGATCATCATGCCAAAATGCAACTTGTCCAAAATCTACTTCAAATTCAAATTGCATGTCAAATATTTGCTTCTTCTTTCATGCAAATAAAATAGTTCATCCTATGGCAATAACCCCTAGATATTTGTCATGTTGATGCCAACATTTTTGGAATTCCCAATTTGCCCCTGGGAATTTATTATCTGGTCTAGCAGTATTTAAGATGTCCTTATCATTTTATAAAATGCTTGGACAACTCCTGATGGCCCCAAACTTTTTTAGCGGTGCCCAATAATTGATTAAAATTGTTTTGGCCAAGGCATATTTTTGCAAAGTCAATTGTGGCTAAAAGAAAATGCAAAAGCTACTAAAAAATGAAAAGGCAAAACAATAATAATAAAAAGAAACGTTCCCCCTCCCTGCTAGGCCTTGACCCAGATGGCCAACCGGCCCAACTGGCCAAGAGGCCACCAGGCTGGCCCACCCCCAGCATACACCTAACCCCTCCCCCCGTGACCTAACTGCTGCACCCACATCCCCCACGATCCCCACTCTCCCTCGTTCCCTCCCTGCGTCGTCGCCCACTCACCCAGAGGAGGGGCGCCCCCTGTTCGATCCCCTCCACCCAGCACCCCGTCGCCGGCGCCCACCCTGACGCCGTCCTCCTCGCCTCCTCCCCCTCCCGATCTGGGAGCCCCAACGCCGCGCCCAACCCGCCATTCGCCGCCCGGAGACCCCTCCCCTCGCCGGACACCTCGCAGCTCATCCGTCAAGCCCCCGCCGTGTCCTCCTCATAGGCCGACGCCTGCTGACGCTGTGCCCGTCGCTCGTTGACCGCGCTGACGCCGCCTCACCGCCGGAATGCAACCGTCCCTGTCCTCCTCCCCAACGACGCCCCGACGCCAAAGCCGTTCGCCGTCGCTGCCACCTCGCCCCGCCGTCGGTTCCCCTGCATCAGGCCTTCCCTTCAACGCGGGTGAGCAACCCTGTGTCGTCCCTCTCTCCACAAGCAGCCACCGCATCCCAGCTCCCCCACCATGGCCATGGCTCTGCGCTAAATGTCGCGCCCGCCACGCCCGGCAGCATACGCATCGCCTCCCTCCCCGGCGCGCTCACCGCGCCCTGTCACTCCACCCAGGCGCTCTCACGCGCGCGTCGTGCGCCCCTGACCGCGCCCTCGCTCCCGCCCGACGCGCCCTTCTCTGCCCACGCGCGTTTGCGGCTCCGATCGTCCCTCACCTTGCATGCGCCACCCACTGCTGACGGAACAGCTCGGCCACGGCCTCGCCCCCGCTTTACTTCGCCATACGATCCGGCGCCCTCGTCGTACTCTTTGGGCGTGGGGCCTGCCCCCAAAACTTTGAGAAAGTTAAACGAAACGAAAAATGTATTTGTAAAAATAAATAAATAATAATTATTAAATTAATTAATTTATTAACCTAATTAATCATGTTAATTAACCTGTTAACTACTTAATTAGTTTAAACTAATCCTGTTAGTCAAATAGGCAGACAATGACAGGGGGCCCCACCCCCTGTTGACTAGTCAAGCATTGACTAGTCAACTGGGACCCCCTGGACCCACAAGTCATCCTCTGGTACACTTTTGTGTGCACAGATCTGGGTGCACCTAGCTTTTAACCTGTTTTTTTGAATTAATATCAAATAATCCGTAACTCGGATGGAAAAACTTTGTACATGAAAGTTGCTCACAACGACGAGACGAATCCGAACGCGTGGTCCGTTTACCTGTCAGATGCCTGTAACTATCTGAACATGGAACTTTTCCTCTCCGGTCATCTGTTTGACACAGGTCCGAAACCGGGAAAACATTCCCGGTTGACTTCCCCCTTCACCGGTATCGTGTAGCACCGTGATAGAACACGTCTAGCTCTGCCTGTTGTCCTGTTATGCACTTGCTTGCTATGTATTTACTATTTTTCTCCCCCCCTCTTCTCTTCGGTAGACCCCGTGACGATGTTGATGCCCCTGTGATCGACTACGTCACCGACGACCTCCTTCTCGTCGAGCAACCGTGCAAGCCCCCTTTGATCATCCCGATATCGCCCATTCCATTCTCTTATGCTTGCATTAGATTTTGCTATTGTTATTGATTGCTCCTATTCTGATGCATAGCCTGCTTTTGTATCTGCTGTTGTACCTTACCTGCTTATCCTAAACTGCTTAGTATAGGTTGGTTAGTGATCCATCAGTGACCCCCACCTTGTCCCTGTTGCCCCTGCTTCATCATCGAAGACCCGATCAACGGGATCGAAGACCAGGCCCCGACACCGCACATCACTTTGCCCTTTTGTTGCTCGACTCCGCAGAGTTACCATCGAGCGTCGAGGGTGGAACCTATACATCACTCCTGATGAGATCTCTGTAGTGTAGCTATTCGGTCGTGGTCATCGAGGGTGATTTCCTCCTTAACCACTTCCGATACGACTCTGTCGTGCAACCCCTTAAGTGTGAACCTCGAGGGTGGAGCCTCTTACGTTCACCTTGATGATTACATCGAGTGGAATTCACCGGGGGTGATTCCTCGGGTTTTCCCCTTGATGTTTGGACACCCGGATACTTGGACTTTACCCATGTTACTTGGAAAGACGGGTCGACCTTGAGGGGTACCCGCGCGAGCTTAATTGCGAGTGATGTGGAGACGGGTTGACCTGGAGGGTGCCCGTGAGATAATTACGAGGCGTGGCCGGGCATTCCTAGCCCTTGCCACAAGTCCTCGAGACGGGGCAACGGGGTCACATCTTTCGTGAGTCTCTTGCTTATTCTTTGCTGCGTTCCTAATCCACTACGATTTGGATATTTGATCCAAGGGGCCTCGCCCGATAGCACTAACCATCACGTGGGCATAGTATGGGCGTTCTCGTCAGATACATCAGCCGAAGCTTAATAGGCGTCGGCGACGGCGCTGGCCGGGTTGGACTGCGTGGCGCCTGCCTTGTTGAAGGAGGTAGCTAGGTCTGCTCACCGGCCGCCACGCATAGCGTCAGGAGTTCCGGGAGATGGCCCATGACCCTTGGGGGCATAGGTTTAGTCCGTCTTGACCTCTCTATTAAGCCTAGGTCGGGTTGCGGCGTATTGTTTGGCGAGGCGGGCATGACCGTGAAAGTGTGTCCGGCGGAGTTAATCGAGCGTGGTGGGTAAGTTGGTGCACCCCTGCAGGGAAGAAAACATCTATCGATAGCCTGTCCTACGGTAACGAACACTTGGAGTTGTATCCCGATCGATACAACTAGAACTGGATACTTGTGATGAGAACTGGTTGGTGATGAGAAATGGATTGTGATGATAACTGGATAGCATGGCTCTGGGATTGCTTTCTCGCAGGGAGTCGAGAAAGGATCTCTGGCCGAGGTTGATAACACTTCTACTACTTTACTTTATGCTACTCTACTCCCTCCTGTTGCTTCAAGACGGTGGGTTCGAGAAGATGCTAGTCTTCGATAGGCTAGGCTTTCCCCCTTCTCTTCTGGCATTCTGCAGCCCAGTCCACATATACAGCCTTCCTTTGATAATGTTGCATATGTAGTGTAGATCCTTGCTTGCGAGTACTTTGGATGAGTACTCACGGTTGCTTTGCTCCCCCTTTTCCCCCTTTCTTCTTCTTTCCGGTTGATGCAACCAGATGTCGGAGCCCAGAAGCCAGATGTCACCGCCGATGCCTTCTACTACGTGGAGACCGCCGATGACCAGGAGTAGTTAGGAGGCTCCCAGGCAGGAGGCCTTGCCTTTTCGATCGTTGTTGCTTTTGTGCTAGCCTTCTTAAGGCATACTTGTCTAACTCATGTCTGTACTCAGATATTCTTGCTTCCGCTGACTCTTGTGTAATCGAGCTTATGTATTCGAGCCCTCGAGGCCCCTGGCTTGTAATATAAAGCTTGTATTATTTTAATTTGTGTCTAGAGTTGTGTTGTGATATCTTCCCGTGAGTCCTTGATCTTGATCGTACACATTTGCGTGCATGATTAGTGTACGATTGAATCGAGGGCGTCACAAGTGGGCATTCACATAGTTTGCCATTATAGCACGAACCCCCATCGAAATTGGGTTCACATCTTGAGACTTCCCTTCATGAACCGACATGCGCCTCTCCCACCATAAATACCAAGCGGTTATCGCGATTAATTCACTTGCATTCTGGCAACCTAATATAAATTGTTCTTGGTGCGGCATAAGAAGTAAGAATTCAAGAACCGCCTCACCCGCACGATCAATAACACAAGCTTTCTTAATTACCTCGTACATCCCCAGCTTACCCCAAACCTCTTTTGCCTTCTGACACAGAAACAAGATGTGTTCTGTATCTTCTTGCCCATTCGAGCATGATGGACAAAGGGGCGAAACTTTCATATGTATATTGGCAAGTGTAACACGACACGGTAGAGTTCCATGTAACGTTCGCCAAATAAATATTTTTACCTTTGCCGGACACGATAATTTCCAAATCTTATCCCAAATAGGATTGACATTGATACGACCCATACCATTAGTATATTGCAATTTCCTCCCATGTTGTTGGTTCCATTCCTTCAAATAAGCTGATCGAACAATGAATACACCATTTTTATATAGCTCCAGGCAATGCAATCTGACATACTATGCATAGAGAGGGGAATCGCGAGGACCCTTTGCACATCAATTGGCCACAAAGTTTGTCTCATCAAATCTTCATCCCAAAAATTCGTGATTGGATCAATAAGCTCAGCCACCTTTGACAGAAGTTGCCCACCTCTAGGAGTAATAATTTTCCTATTCGCACAATTCGGAATCCATGCATCTCTCCAAATATCAATGTTTTGTCCATTTCCAACTCGCCAGATATAACCATTTCTCAAAGAGTTCACTCCCGCCATAATGCTTTGTCAAGTAAAAGAGGATCCCTTCTTTAAACTTGCGTTGATCAAATCTCCCTCAGGGAAATATTTAGCTCTCAAAATGGTTGCACATAGCGATTCACGATTATCAAGAAGACGCCACGCTTGTTTAGCTAATAGTGCCAGGTTGAAACAGTGTATATCTCGGAAGCCCATACCTCCTTGATCTTTTGGAACACACATTTTCCACCATGCCATCCAATGCATCCTCTTCTAATTGTCCTCGTCACTCCATAAAAATTGCGACATCGTGTCAATAATTCCTTTGCAATTTTTTTAGAAATTTTAAAGACGAACATGGCATAGGTAGGGATGGCTTGTACAGCAGATTTGAGCAAAAATTCCTTCCCTCCAGAGGATAATTTTTTTCCCTTCCAACCACTAATTTTCATAATAATTCGATCGATCAGGAACTGGAAACAATCACTTTTGTCCATGCCCACGTTTGCCGGCAAACCCAGGTATTTGTCATTGAGGGCTTCAGTCATAATATTTAGAATTGTACATATGTGTGCCTTGTCTTCCACTTTAGTATTGGGACTAAAGAATATACTAGATTTTTTAACACTAACCATTTGTCCTGAGGCGGCACAATACGAATCCAAAAGTAATTTCAACGCCTCCGCACTCATGGGATTGGCTCGCATAAGGATCAAAGAGTCATCAGCAAAGAGAAGATTAGAATTGATGGGGCATCTCTGCAAACCTCATTGTAATGGATAGCCTGCCTCCCCGCATATCATATTGCCCAGAGAGTCAACAACATTGTTGTGTACGACTTGTGATCGAGAGCATCATTCAACTGAAAAAGCCAGTTTCTCGCGCCCCTGGGTGACTTTGGATCATGGCCTCGCTGCTCGGCCCTTTCCCAAGTTTGATTTGACTTATGGGTCGGCCTCGTCTAGGCATGGGCCTTATGGAGATGAGCTTCCTGATGACCATGTTGTAGAAATCACTAATTAGAGAGTACTCTTTGCAAAGGTTACTTACTCATTCTCAGATTATGACAAGTGGCACAATGCATGTGCGCCATTTGTCGTAAGCTGGGAGTTTTCCTTTTTTCGTAGATTAGTTTATTTAAAATGTTTTACCTCTTAAACCGTGTGTCAAAATCTCGAACCGTTTTCGAGTTGGATTCCTCGCGTAGAGATCTTTAAAACCAGATCATATGTTGATAGGTTTTGACAAAAAAAATTCAAGGAAAACCGAACGAGAAAACCCGAACTAGGAGCATGTTTTTTTCCTTTCCGAAGAAACAAATCCGTGACTCCACGAGAAGTAAATATGTGCCTCTCGTTGAAGAAAATAAAAATAAAATATATTTTTCCTTTTCCAGGAGGCACGACTCCGCCTCTCGTGGAAGAAATAAAAATAAAATGTATTTTTTTCTTTTCCGGGAGGCACGACTGTGCCTCTCGCGGAAGCAAATCCGTACATCCACGAGAAGTAAGTCCGTGCCTCCCGTGAAAGGAAAAAAAAGTGAAAAGTGTTTTTTCCAAGAGGCACGACTGTGTCCCCTCGCGAGCAAATATGTGCCTCCACGAGAAGTAAATATGTACCTCTCACGATAGGAAAAAAAAAAGAAAACACGTTTATTTTCTTTTCCGAAAGGCACGACCGAAGCAATCCATTCCTCCGCGAGAAATAAATATGTGCCTCTCGCAGGGAAAAAATCACGTTTTTTCACACAATTATTTTTTCAATTTTTTTGCCCAAAACCTAAAAACCGGGGGGAAACGGAAAAAAGCAAAAAATTCATCTAAAAGCCAAAAACACGTACAGAAAAAAATCCGGAGCGAGTGCCAAGAAAGCGAAACGTGACGCACTTCCAGCACACCAAAAATGACCGTTTCGGGTACTCACGAAGGAGTACTCGCTGATTAGTTGCTCTGCCACGCCATTCCAGTGGAGAAAATTTGGTCGAGATAACAAAGGATGTGTGGAGAAATGGCGTATCCTATTTGGCGCATAAGTCGCTCTATCGCGACCTAGCGCGTACCCTATGATCGCCACGCAAAGATAACAGGCCGGCCTACATAAACTGTTCACCTCTTCCAGTTTTTCTTTTTATTGTTTTCTTGTTTTTATATTTTCTTTTTTGCTTTTGTTTTTAACTTTATTTTCTTATATTTCATTTTTACCCTGTGATCATTACTGTTCATCCAAGCTCATATGAGCTTGTGCTAAGAAACTCCATGTCCGCAAATGTGGCATAACTTTTAAACGAGGTAAAATAATCTGTCATGGGGTCTCAAAAGGGATAAGTGAAACCTGGTGAAATCTGCACTAACTTCACTTCCATCAACATTATCCTCTTTTCTTTATGTGAGTAGCTTTCAGCATAAAATCATGTCTAGTACTCCCTCCAACCCAAAATAAGCTTCGCCGATTTGATACAAAGTTATACTAAATTAACGATACTTATTTTGGGACGGAGGGAGTAGATGCTAACAGAACCTATTCACTTTCTAATAAAATCCCAAACCTACTTAACCAAACAAGAGAAGTCCAAATTAAATTATACACTTTCTCTTATTTCTTTCCTTCTTTAAAAGTACATGTTTCTTGTCATATTATATATAATTTGTGATCAAAGACAAACAAATAATCAGTATCAAATAATCCCGCACTACAACCTCGTAAAAAGGGAAAAAATGCCTTTTGGTTACTGCCAGTTTGTTACAAAATGATTTACATATCCGTTCTTTGGCTGTTGTCATCTCTACTTTCCTAAAACAACCTTCTAAGGAAACTTCTTCTTGGTCTTCTTGATTTTATATCTGAACAAGAACACAAATATTTCAAGTTAGTCAACCTGAAAGACACTACGAATATAAAGAGCTGCAGCAAGCAGCACAATGGAAACCATGATACTTGCTGATTAGATTTGACTCGTTGACAGATGTACCAATATGCTGAAAGTACTACCTTTTATTCTCCCAGCCTTTAACAAAGCTTCCTCGGCAATTGGTTTCCATTGCTGAGCACAAGAGAAACGGAGGCCCATCCCTACAGTCAGACCGCGCAACAACTGTATCGTTCGAAGCACCGAAAATAACTCCTCTGGGAAGCTCTTCAAGTAGCAAAGCAAATAGAAAGAAGACATTTTAGAAGGAAGTTAAACTGCACCAATACACAAATCATTTGTATGCCTGTAAGAGTTTTCAAGTAAATGGAGGGACGACAACATATGCCAATTGTCTTTAATGTTTGAACTATGGGAGTGCAGATAATACAGTCGCATACCTCTACTCCAACTTTATTCAGTGAAGAATCATCAGCAAAGGGCGAGAGCACGGTTACTCCAGGCGGTAATCTTGTATCAAACATTCTAAGAGATAACTGAAACAGTTCTTCTAGCTCATTGTCTGCTATACTCCATGTTTTGAAACCAAATTCACTGAAACATTTGATAAATCCATAAGAAAAACAAGTAATATGCCAACAGTTACTCACCAACAAATCATGAATCCATTAAAAATATTTATTATGCTGACCCATTGGCCCAAGATTGTTCTCTTACAAACTAGCACATTAAAAATTGAAATTTCTGTTTTAACTGAAAACTCTGAGGCCCTGATAGTAAACAGTTTAGAGACATTTTACAACAGAGGGGGCGGCGGGGGGGATGATGTTTAATCAAGGGAGTATGAGCATAATATGAAGAGGATATGCAACACTCTCTTTCATTTTAAATAAAAGGGCAAGGAGATATTTTTTAAGGAGCCTAAGCTAGGGATGATGCTGTTGATAATTTCAGTGTTCCTTTGTTCATAAATGGTCTGTTCCATGCTGCAATGATGAAAGCCTCCAATGAGAAAGGCTCGCTGAAGGCGATTTTGGCCATGCTGATCATGTGATTGCAATCCGAGGTGACGTCTAGCTGAATGCCGATAGCTTGCCAGCAGGAGGTGCTGAAGGGGCACCTCCAAAATAGACGATCCCTGGTTTTTAGGCTGCCAGCAGTACAAAGGACGCAGTTGGAATCTTCACCTACTTGACAGTTTCGGTGAACGAGCATATCCCTGTCGCTGAGAAGAAGCCACGGGAAATCTTCAGTTTGGAAGTGCATTTGGATATCCAAACACGAGATAAGCTGGTGTCTGACTGTGCTGGAAAGCAAGATTGTAGAATTTCTTGGAATAGTAGAAGGTCTTCGCCCAGGAGTAACTTCAGGTATCAGATGCATGAACTCATGTAGTTCATATAAAGCTTGAATGAAGAGAGTAAGGTAGAAAAAGGTCTAGCGGCTCAGGGAGGGAGGGGAGAATTAGATTTAAAATGAGGAGCCGCCTTAACTCTTGAAGTTCATCAAAAGCTTCAACAGATAGAAAAGTGGAAAAGGTCTAGCGACTCAGACACAGAGATAAAGCGAGATGGAAGGGGGACCTAAGAGGGTTGTGTTGTCAGTACTGTCAGTCAATACACTTAAGCTTGACGAGCCCATTGTCCAAAATATTCGACACTTGTGGGTTCAGTTAACGACGGCCAAGATCTCGTGAGAGTGAATGAAGGGAGATCCGATACAGACTGTTACTACTTACTAAAGCACTTATTCACTGTTTACTTTTACATTCCAATTAAAAGAGCCCAGCTACAGGGAACCATTGTAACGAACTCTATATATGCTGTTTTGGCTTGTCAAGAAAGTAAGAGAAGAGATACAACTTTAGAGTAAAGTAGTTAGTGTATCTCGTCTCCTTCCCTGGCGATTTTCCTTTTCCACTGTCGAACTTGACAAACACAAATTTAATACAAAAAAGGCTTAGAGACCTAGGGGAGTGTGATCTTGTGACCTAGGCGACTTTCGGCAATCTTGTGAAAGCTTCATTATGAGCTGTTTTATAGGTGGCCTTCAAGCAGACATTAGGCATGACGTGAGTGGTCAGAGACCTAGGAGAGTGCTGGAAGCTTATTGGTATGCAAAGGTGTATGAAAATGCTGCTAATGCAAAGAAGGCTTATTATTAATCCACTATGCAGAAACCAAGAGCAACATTTGCCCCTACTCCTCACAGACCACACTTTAACAGAAACCATGCTGAGCGAGTTCATCCAGCTGGGAATCAGACTGAGTAAGACAATGTTGGTATTGTAAAGAACCTTGGAACAGAGAGCATAGATGTAGACGAGGCAAAACTCTCCATATCATGCAGGAGATTGATGATGATACAGTTGAATTAGAGGAACAAGACACTTCACCTACACCAGATCAAGCTTATCACACAGCTCCTAATACTCCAGAACACCCAGAGCAAAAATCTGAAGTTATGTTGATATCTTGTCATGCGGTAGCTGGCACAGGAGGCCCTGCTACATTTTCACTGCTGATTAACATGGGGGAACATCAAGCAGTGGCGCTTGCGGATAGTGGCAGTTCACACACTTTTATTAACTACGACTTTGCTCTTACTGCTGACTGTCATTTACACAGTACACCAGTTAAGAGGGTCAGTGCGGCTGGTGGGGAACGATTACAGTCTACTGCCATTGTCCCTCTCACTACCTATTTCATTCAGGGAAAGAAGTTTTCTTCTGTCTTTAAAACCCTGCCCCTCCACAGTTATGATATCATTTTGGGATGTGATTGGATGTGTAAAGTCAGTCCTATTACTATTGGTCTTCCTATTGTTTTCACTGATCACAATACAGCTCCTGCTAAGTCCCTGGTTACACCTACTGCTATGGGCAAGCTGTTGACTAAACCTGTGATGGGATATATTATACAGATGTATGCACTAGAAACAGAGGAACCAGTGACTTCAAACATTCAGAACCCCCTTGTTCAGAATATACTGGATAACTTCCCTTTGGTCTTTTCTGAACCTACATCACTGCCTCCAAACAGGGATTGCAACCACAAAATCCCTTTGACTGCTGGAGCTCAACCACCTAACCTCAGACCTTATAGAGTTCCACACATGCAAAAAGGCGCGATGCAGGAGATAATCAAGAAAATGATTAAATCCATGGAAACATACAACCGAGCTTGAGTCCTTATTCTTCTCCTGCTGTTATGGTTAGAAAAGAAAGATGGCAGTTGGAGACTGTGTTGACTAGAGAATTGAACTCGAGGATCTTCTGGATGAACTACATGGAGCAAAAATCTTCTGCAAGCTGGATCTAATATCAGGGTACCATCAAATCAGAATGGCAACTGAAGGTACACCCAAAACAGATACATTCAGTCCAGCAGTTCAGTTAACAGTTACTGCACAAGCTGAAAGAAAATCTCCAAGTTGCTCAAGAATGCATGAAAATGCAAGCTGACAAGTTAAGGACAGAAAGACAATTGAAGGAAGGAGCAATGGTACATATCAGAATCCAACCTTATCGCCAGAATGCATTTGGGTTAAGGGGATCGTTGAAACTGCGATCTAAGTATTATGGACCTTTTAAAGTGCTACAGAGAATTGGTCAGGTGTCCTATAAACTGCAGCTACCAGATACAGCAGCAATTCATCTTGTGTTCCAATCAGCTAGCTCAAAGAACATGTTGGCAAACATGCTGTTCCACTCCCTCATGTTCCATTAGTTACTGAAGATGGCAAGATCAAGACGACGCCATTTTCTCGGCTGGACACCAGAACTATTATCACTCGCAAGAAAATTCCAATGGCTAATCCACTGGGAAAGCATGGATCCTGACGACATTACTTGGGAAGATGTCGGTTTCATCGAGACGACTTTTCCATCGTTCAAGCCATGAGGATAAGGCTGATCTCAAGTGGATGGCATTGTCAGTGCCGTCAGTCAATACACTTAAGCCTGACGAGCCCAGTGTCCAAAATATTTGACACTTGTGGGTTCAGTTAATGGACGGCCAAGATCTTGTGAGAGTGAATGAAGGGAGATTTGATACAGACTGTTACTATATTACATCACTTATTCACTGTTTACTTTTTACATTCCAATTAAAAGCACCTAGCTACAGGGAACCATTGTAATGAACTCTATATATGCCGTTTCGGCTTGGAAAGAAAGCAAGAGAAGAGATACAACTTTAGAGTAAAGTAGTTAGTGTATCTCGTCTCCTTCCCTGGTGATTTTCCTCTTCCCCTGATGAACTCGATGAACCCTAGCCATTTCCACCCCTATCCACCTCAAATCCCTGGCTGGGGCGTGACATGTGTCCCCCCAAGTGATGCTACAGCTTGCATTGTTAAGGAGTTTGTCAGAAAGAATGATGATGTCCTTCCACAAGAATGAACCTGTAGAGCTGAAGGCGTGCAGACCAACCTCACGTAGTGTTTCTAGACAAGTTGTACCAAGGGGATGTCGAGCTTGTTGTACAATTTATTACGGAATTTCAGGAGAGGAGCTCATTCTGGACTGAGAAATCAGGATACCCACCACCATTCAGCTTCGGCTTGCAGACCTTGTTCCAGGTAGCCATCAATTTAGATCTAATCGTGATTTCCGAATTTCCCACAGGTATATACAGCAAGCGTGGTCAATAGTTTCTTTAACCCCCTCCAGCAACCTCAAGGAGCAATTTGGGTGGGCAGCAGGCTAAGGACAGATCTAGCGACAAGGATGCGTTGCCCAAGGAAAACGAAGGAAGAGTTCGATGTACGCCTTCGTTCAATACGCTCCATGACGGGGCATAATCACAGATTTTGGATCTTGACAGGTCAAGAGGGAGCCTTACATACGTCGAAGGAAAGGTGCCAGTGTTCAAGAAAGAGAAAATACAGTGAAAAAGGCCAGCCAGGTATTGAGTTCTGCCTTCTGGAACATTGATGGATAGCACATATAAACCAGCAGATTTGCCAAAAGTCTCAAGAAGCCCTTCGAGGTAAAGAAGCTGGCGAGGACAGGCCTGCATGACCAAGGGCATGTCGTGTGTGTACAGGATAATGGGAAATTCACCTCAGCAATGAGAAGAAGTTACTTGAGCAGATCTGACAGGCCTTGTTGATGATGGCTTGCAGGAGATCCACAGCCAGAATATGGAGAGGGGACAGAGGGTCCCTTAAGGAATATCAGGCCAGCAGTCGATTTTTTTTGAACTAGGACTATTGATTTGAATTTACGGTCCTTGTATAGATCTAATTATCACATGAAAAATGACCTAACATAAAAAGAGATTGAGTTTACCTGAGACTTTCTTTAGTTCTCAAAAGGTCATCATCGGCCATGGCAATGACAAGATTTGCATAAGCCAGTCGTAAATCCTCTGGCATTTCTTTCACTTGTCCATAGTCAAGCAAAGCTACCTAATAGAGGGTCACCATTAAAGAATATTCATCTAAAAATAGGAAATATCTTGACATTTTTGTAATAAGCATCACTTGCCTCTGTGTTGTTGCAGATAAGGATGTTTCCTGGGTGTGGATCTGCATGGAAAAAGCCATCCTTCAAGATCATTTGGCCATAAGCAAGTGTAAGATCCGTCAGAATCTTCCTGCATTAAAGGAGAATATATCTTTTGAGATGGCTAGAGCACTCAAAGGAATTCAAGAAAGGACATGTTTGACATAAAAATTTAATACAAATATAAGGAGGGCAATAGCTATGGATTTTTATTCGGTCTACTAGTGTAGCCTGATCAAAATGGTGTGGAATTTCCATATGTTCATTCTAGTAGTACTGAGGCATTAAGAGGATACTTCAGAGAGAGAGAGAGAGAGAGAGAGAGAGAGAGAGAAAGAGAGAGAGAGAGAGAGAGTATGCCTCATAAAATAAGGAAATGAGAACCATACTCTTTTGGGATGAAGGGGCTTACTGCTTTGCCATTGCTGCAAGCTTACCAGCAGGATCAATTCCTCTTTTAGACATTTCACTGCTGAGATTCATTATTGGGGTACCTTGTATGAATTCCATGACCAAGACCTCCCTATCAAAGAAAAAAAATGTCTCAACAAAACATTTTGCAAAGAAACAGAAGACAGAGTCGTGGCTCAACAAAATGAAGTCACTATTGCCAGAGATCTGCCCAACATCAAAGGGCAAAATATTCAGAGAAAAAGCAATTCTGTGGTCCATGGCCTTGCCCAGTACTGTAGGAGGGTGTTGTGTGTTGGGACAAACCCGGTCCGGCGACGAACGCCAAGTAGACTCCGGCGACACCAACACCGGACAAACCTCTCTCTCTCTTTGCACTGACGCTCAGACAGAGGTAGGAGGAAGAAGAGGAGGACACAATGGACACAAGAATTTCCGGCGACAAACGCCTCGCCGCACAAACGGCATTTCTTTACTCAACCTGGGCACATACCCACATGGCTCGGCAACTCACCGCGCACCACAAGCAGTACATAGGGGGGGTTTTATACCCAGTACACACACACGCACGCGTCATCAGGCCACGGCCACACACCGGCCACTAACACACGCATGAATGGATCACCAGGCCACTACGCTGGCTATTAACGACACGACCGACATGCACGTTCACGATCCAGCGCTCACGTAGCTTTCTACTACCAGCCACGAAGACCCAGCCGTTCCTAAGAAGCAGCTAACAACCTCATGCCTAGCTAACTACCTGGAGTCTATCCGTGACTAATTAATTTCCTAGTCTGCTGTATGCACCACAAACACACGCTGGTCACCACACCTAGACGTGGTTTACTCCTAACATTGTGTACCGCCCTGCATGTCGAAGCAGGTCTTGCGCGATTGTAAGAACTCTATTACTCATTGACTAATACAGTAATGAGCTTTTCATTTATATAAAAGGAAATAAGTTCATAAAAATGACACATTTCCTACATTTGTAGTACAAGAAGAATAACAAGGCATGCTATAAAATGAGCAACACACTTTTGATGTGATGAAGTGGCAAAAATAAATAAATTCATGATGGATAATGATTCGCTCATGAACTATAAAAATCCTAACCAGACTACACATTAGAATTCAGCCGGAGGAAAGCAGATAGAGGGGCAGCTAGATCAATAAAATTATAGATTAAAGGACAGATAAAGGGTAAATCAATTACATAACATATTTAATGCCTGTCTGACCAGTACAGACTAATGCAAGTATTCATTATATGTAAGGAAGCCTCACAGAGGATATCGTTTTTGGAACAGAGGCAAAGCCTGCAACTACCAGATGACCCATTATAACTTCTCTAATGAATCCTTCCGAATGACGCAAGCTTTTTATTTACTTGTAACTGTGGTGCAGAAGTAGGATTCAGTAAAACCTGAAAAACAGGTTTTGCTGATTAAGAAGATATGACAATGTACCTGCTAATCATTCCAGGAATCACACGAGGCACCATAACCGGAGGTTTCTTATTGCTGACACGCAAGAATTCTCGTATTCTTTCCATTGCTCTCGCTTCTCGCACAAAATCAAACTCATAGCATATCTATGGAAACAATGAAGCCAAAAGATCAATAATTCACAGAAAATGGTTAAATTATTAGTTTTGATCTCAGAAAAGGTGCACATTCTTATGAAAACAAATTATACTTTCTCGTATCTCTTGGCGCATAAGAACCAAACTGGCACTCACATAACATATACTCGTATAGGAGACGCATCATGCAACTTTATGCTTCACAGTATACAGATATCTGGCCTGCTACAATCGAATACTAATAGTAAAAAAAAACACTAATAATGTCCCAGTAAATGGTTATCTTATCTTGTTTCTAATGGTCCAGATGTTGAATACTGAGATTGCACTTATTTATTTTTCCAGTAAGTAAATAGCCTTGGTGGCCCAGTTTAGTCCACTTGTGGATGTGTGGATATGATCCATCATTTTATAACAAAATCTCCATTCACTTTAAATGACACCCCATTTTTATCACAGAGTAAATGATTACATTTGAACATACAGGCCAGTCTGCCTTAATTTACAAAAAAAGAGAATAATAAAAACCGCAAGAGGCTCAATATTTCTAGATGGTTTAGAGCAGGTGCAGAGAAGTATACTAGGAGAATCAATAACAACAAATGTACTAGTGAAGTGAACAAAAACCTGCTTTTCCATCTCTTTTGTGGCGGAGAACAGATCAAAGTTGATGTCATATTTCTGTAAGAACAAGGCAAATGCTTGCATGTTCCGGATATCAACCATCATCAATTGTTCAGCTCCTGGATGTTGAACCTGGATAGAACCAGATCCACTAGGGCACATCAGAGCATATCAGATAAGGAAACAACTGCTTATGGGACGCATATATGCAGTCCTAAGTCGTACCTTGACAGCAACATCTGTCTTGGATGATTTAAGCCTCGCTCGATGCACCTAACGATACATGAAACAGCAATGCTAATAAGTGAGAGGCTATCCGAATTATCTTCACAGTAAAATGTAGTGGCACAAAGAAACGAATGGTACATGCATAGGCCCAAGACTGAAAAGAAAAATCATGCAGAGCCCCAATGCTATCATTCACCGGATCTTACAGTCAAGAGAAGTACCTAAACACGAACCTGTGCAATAGAAGCAGACCCAACAGGCTCAACCTCAAAGAAATCGAATATCTCATCAAAGCTCTTGCAGAACTGTTTCTCCACAACATCCCTGACAACTTCGATCGGCGTGGACGGAGCCTTGTCGCACAATGTAACAAGCCTCTTCACCCAGGCCGTCGGCGCCAAATCAGGCTTTCCCAGAATTTGAGCAGCCTGTACGAAATAAAAGGTGAAAGAATGTGAGTACAGCTAGGCTGTGGCATCTGTTGGATTAAGCGAAGCCTCACAAAGTCACCCTCCGATTCATCAAGGTATAAGACAAGTAAGCAAGACGGCCGATCAGAGGGCAAAAGAGAAAGCAGCAGGCAGGGAGGGACCTTGAGGAAGAGGCCGCCGAGCTCGGAGCAGAGCGAGTACATCTTCTGGGCGCCGATCTCGTGCTGCTGCTCCCACATGGCCTCCCGCTCGTCCTCATCCTTGACGAACCCCGTGCGCAGCTGGCACACCTGGACAGCGCAAACCAGCCAACAAAACACCACGGTGAGATCACACGCATATCACCGAACACCTGGGGCGCGCGCGGGGGCGGAGCCGCCGATGGAACAGGGGAAGGCCCCTCCTCCCCGTGCGCACCTTGTAGCTGCCGTAGATGTCGACGGCGCGGACCCAGAACTGCGCGGAGCGGCTCCACGGCCGGAACCGATCGGAGAGGCGATCCCGCAGCTCCTGCACCTGCGCCAGCGGCAGCGGCATTGCGGCCGCCGGAGAGGAGGGAATGGATGTAGTCTAGAATCTAGATGCCCCCCTGCCTTAATGACGCGCGCCGCAACATCCGACTCGTGGCTCCAAGCGGCTGGGCGCTGCGCGTGCGTGGGCGGCGGCTGGGGCGAAGGCGGAAAGTGGGAAAGGCGTGGGCCTTTGCCGGCCACAGAAAAGAGAAAACGCTTCCACCACGTGGTCGGGGACGGACGGCTGTGATCGCGTCGCTCCTCTTGCCGGCTCTGCTTCTGTGTGAGCTAGTCAGTAGTTCTCCATGGCGGCGGCGAGGGCGGGCGCGGCGGCCCGGCGGCTGTGCCACGCGGCGGCGGCGCAGCCCCCGCGCCTGAAGAAGCTCGCGCTGCACCCGCCCAAATCCGTGAGTCGCTTGCATCCCCCCTTCTCCTCCCCCTGCAGCGACGTTTTCCTCCTCCGCAGATCCCCTCCGATTTACCCGATTCCTGTGCTACTGTGGGCTGGTGGTAACTGCTCTGATTGCTGCGGTCTAGCCGTCTAGCCGTTCGGTGCTTCCAGATTCAGCTGAAATGTAAAAGTTCACGCTTCCACGGCAGCTCAGGAAAAAAAGACATTCCGTGTGATGGTAATGCGCCACTTGTGAGCGCTGAAACTGACGTGAAATCCTGCTGTGCGGTCCATGGCGAGCCCCTCCCAATCTGGTAGAGGAAAGCGACATTTGCCTCGCATTCTCCTTGCTGAGAGCTCTGGAATCTGGCATCTGATTGGTTATCCATTCCTGACCAGTCGTACCGTATTTTCAGTACCATGTGCGGTTATCCATTCCTGACCAGTCGTACCGTATTTTCAGTACCATATGCATTTCAGTGAGCTTATCCGGAATTTAGAAATTCATCCAGTTATCTCCACTGGCTGGATATTGCTAGTAAATACTCTTCATTCTAATTATTGTCAAGAAATGGATGTATCTGTAGCGTATTTTAGTTACATACATTTCCGGTTTAAACAATAATTAGAAACGAAGAAGATCTGGCTACTATCTGCTACTCAACTGCTTGACGGATCAATCCTTGACAGTACATTGTGTGATATTATTATCCGGCGATGAATTGGAATGTGACCTAGCACTAGAGGATCTTGATATTCAATCTTATTTCTGTCTGCAACCCTAAAGCACCAGGCGTCTGCTATGACTGAAACAAACTTACACGACAATTTGTTACAGAGAAAGACTCGCATTGTCTGAATGTGATGACCATTAGCACATAAAGTCGGTTGCAAAAATTGCTAGGAAATTATTTCTCCCTGATACTAACTTGCTGCAAATGTCCTATCTCATGTCAGTGAGCTGAACTATGTTTCTGGTTGTTCTCAGTTAGAGGTTCAATTTGCAGATGGCAGTACATTCCATCTGTCAGCTGAGTTTCTCAGAGTCTACAGCCCAGCAGCTGACAGCAAGATCAGATCAATAGCTGGCGAGAAGGTGAACTTTTACTGTATTTTCTGTATTCCTTTTCAGCACTTGAAATGGGGAAACCATTTTTCTTTAAGTTGGTGAGGGCCTGATGCTTCTACGGCAAGTTTAGAGCTGTTTGCTAACCCTGGAATGTTGACCTGTCCTACAAAAACTTGAACAATACCCCTTTATAATATTACTAGCATATTTTGGTGGTGTGTATTTAGTTGTTTGCTAAGTATTTAACCCTTTAAATTATGCCAGGTTATATTTGGGCGCCGACATGTTGGAATAATGTCAGCTGAATCAATAGGAAACTATGGAGTCCGGTGAGGGTCCTATTCTTTGTAGAATAGATTTCATGGAGATTTATCTACTTCGGACAATAGTATGCCTCCTGCAGAAAATAGTTGGTTGTGCCATCTCTATCTCTCAGAAACTATTAATTTGCTTTTGTCTGCAAGTCTCATCTATAGCGACTCTTTTGGACCACAGGATACTGTTTGATGATTTGCACAACACTGGGATCTTCACTTGGGACTACTTGCACCATCTGGGTTCTAACAAATTCAGTCTATCACGAAATTATATCAGAACTTTGAGGAAACATGGTCTTAGTCGGGATCCTCAGAGAAGGAAATGATGATAAGTATTTGCGTGTGTTAAACATGTAGATACGACGGAACTCAAATAGGCTTTGCCTACCATGTCCTGGAATTCAGAAAAACTGTTGCCTTGATGGAGATGGATGGAGCTTCTGCATGTGTACACGGATTCTCTTATTTAGATAACTTGTTACATAGTGACTGAAACTGTGTTTACGTTGAAAATATGGTAAAATTCTTTACACCGAGTTTATATATGTGCTGGATGGGATTGTATGTCTTTCTTGAGTTGTGCTGGTAGAATTTGTTTCCTTGTCCATTATGAATTGTGCATGAAATCGTTTGTACTCTATATTTGCGATCGAACAGGAGGGGAGGGAAAGATCATCATGGCAGCATGCTACATGTACCTCTGCTCGTGTAAACAATACTGTCCTCCATGAAAGTAGTAGCCCGGTAAACAACCTCGGCATGGAGTCAATGAGCTTGCCATGGCAGATACCCATGAATACCTTGCCGCATTTGTTGTCGACGTACTACCCACGATTAGATCATGGATCTTAGTTTTGCGTTCCTCCATGGCCATGCATGCCACTTCAATCTCCGATGGCAGCACCGATCCTAGCTCCTCCATCAGCTTGCTGATCTTTGACAGCACCAGCTCAGCCACGGTGTCCCTACCCCTTCTCGTGAGAGCATGCTCGGGACCGACAAAATTTGCACTTGGTTTACTCCAGTATCTCACTTCACAAGGACCAGTAGTAAGGTAGACACCCAAAAAGGTTAAGATACATCTTGCTTGCTTCGAAAAAGGCCTCCCGGCAACACTCTTGTCTAACCATACAGTGATACAGATGATTGAGGCGCTTATAAAAGTGTGTACTGAAGGGGTTGGTTCACTCGACTATCTCACATTAACACCTTATTATATATAAAGTTCAAAACTTCAAATACATCTCAATTAGCTCAGCTGACCAGAGCTTTTTTTTTTTGAAAATGGAGGTATACCTCCGCCTCTCAGATCATGATGATGCGTACTCTCTTATTAAAGATCCGTAAAGTATCATCAGTAAATGTCTTACAAATTTAAAACGGAGCAAAACAAAGTACATAAACCGGAAAATTACAAGCGGACAAAGACAACCGATACGGTAATGATAAGGATATAAGCTCTCTAGACTCCTATCCTGTTATGCGAACGCCATCCGAACCGGTTGAATATAACCCAAGTCACCATCTCCCATTGGTTGCACCCAGTAACCAAAGGCTCCCTGGAGTTCATAGGAGTGAGTAAGGACCATGTATGGATCCAAGCTATAGCTCTGAAGATAACCTGCAAAAAGTTAAGTTGTGTTGTCTGTTAAAAATCATATCATTTCTGCAGTTCCATATAGCCCATAATAACACACATATTCCAATCCGAATACGAGCTGCCGTGATCTGTTCAACCCCAGCTAACCACGTCCTAAACAAAGACGCAATATCTACTGGAGGATTGATATTAAAAGCTATATGAATCGTTCTCCAAAGTAACTTGGCAAGTGGGCATTCAAGGAATAAATATTGTATTGTCTCATCCTGAGCACAAAAACAGCACCACGAATTGCCTACCCATCGCCTCTTAAGTAAGTTGTCCTTTGTGAGTATTACTTGCTTGTGGACAAACCACATAAAAATTTTAATCTGCAAAGGAACCTTAACCTTCCATATATGTAGTGACCTTGAGAGGGGGCCAGAATTAATCAAATCCGTATAAAAAGATTTCACCGTAAATATCCCATTTTTAGTTAACTTCCATTGTATTGAGTCCGGCATGTCGGAGAGTCGAACTTCAATCAATCTCCGAACCAAGTGCATCCAGGCTGTCCATCTCTCACCCACTAACGTACGTCTGAACTGGATGCTCAAGGGAATAGTTTGAAGGACGATACCTACGTAATCCTCCTTACGTTACACAATATTGTAGAGGGTGGGATATTGTAAGGCCAGGGGCGTCTCTCCTAACCATGTATCCTCCCAAAATCTTGTTGACATCCCGTTGCCAACCAAGAATTTGACCCTACGAAAGAACATATCCTTCATTCTCATAAGTCCCTTCCAGAACGGCGAATCAGTCGGTCTGATGGTAAACTGGGCTAGCATTTTGGAGTGCAAATACTTATTGCGCAGGATTTGAGACCACATGCCCTCCTGCTCTGTCTCTAACCTGTACAACCATTTGCTCATAAGACATTTATTCTTAATTTCCAAGTTCTCAATACCGAGGCCCCCTTGGTCTTTAGGTCGACAAAGGATATCCCATCGCGCGAGACGGTATTTCCTCTTGGCCTCATCAGACTGCCAAAAGAAACGAGATCTAAAGAAATCAAGTCGCTTTCGGACCCCTTTCGGAATTTCGAAGAACGAAAGTAAAAACATTGGCATGCTAGTCAGTACCGAGTTAATCAAAACTAGCCGACCTCCATATGACATCAGCTTGCCCTTCCAAAGAATCGAAGTTTTTTTCAATTCGTTCTTCAATACATTTCCATTCTTTATTGGATAGCTTACGGTGATGAATCGGAATACCCAAGTAACTGAACGGCAAGGCACCTAATTCGCATCCAAACAATTGTCTGTATGTATGTTCTTCGTCTTTGGCCTTCCCAAAATAGAACACCTCACTCTTATGAAAATTGATTTTTAAGCCAGACAATTGTTCGAATAGACACAAGATCAGTTTCATGTTACGTGCCTTAGCCATGTCATGTTCCATGAATGTAATAGTGTCATCAAGATATTGTAGAATGGACACCTCCATCAACTAGATGAGGAACTAGACCCTCCATGCTGCTTGGCCCTGCCAATAATGACGGCCAACATATCTGCCACAATATTGAACAGAAGAGGTGACATGGAATCCCCTTGTCTCAACCCCTTATGCGTCAGGAAGTAGTGACCGATGTCATCGTTCGCCTTA
Source organism: Aegilops bicornis (assembly GCA_021605145.1). Lineage (NCBI taxonomy): Eukaryota > Viridiplantae > Streptophyta > Magnoliopsida > Poales > Poaceae > Aegilops > Aegilops bicornis. The sequence goes on from CM038671.1 coordinate 677,330,204, forward strand.
ATTCCGACACTACCTTTCTGGACTTGAGTATCAACTTGGTTCCTCCAGGTTTCACTAAAACCCTTCATGTGCATTGCCTGCTGAAGAAAAGGTCATTGTACTTTATCATAAGCCTTCTCGAAATCCACTTTGAAGATAACCCCGTCTAGTTTCTTCGAGTGAATCTCATGGAGTGTTTCATGTAAGACGACCACTCCTTCTAGTATGTGTCGTCCCGGCATGAAAGCTGTCTGACTAGGTTGAACCACTGAGTGAGCAATTTATGTCAATCTATTGGTTCCTACCTTGTGAAAAATTTAAAACTCACATTCAGCAGGCAAATGGGTCGGAATTGTTCGATCCGAACCGCCTCATTCTTCTTAGGTAACAACGTTATCGTACCAAAGTTGAGGTGAAACAACTCCAAATGGCCATCAAAAAAATCTTGAAACATAGGCATCAGATCATCTTTAATGATATGCCAACATTTCTTATAGAATTCAGCTGGAAACCCATCTGGTCCCGGTGCTTATTCGGCTTCGGTTATGGCCAGATGAACTTCTTTTTCAGTAAACGGTGCAGAGAGAACATCGTTCTCTGTTGCCTGTAATTGAGGTATATCATCAATAACAGAGGCATCAAGAGACACCGTGGATGTATTCGAGGGTCCAAATAGGCTTTTATAATAGTTGGAAATATACGCTTTCAGATTTTCATGCCCCACTATTGTCCCCTCATCCTGTTCAAGTTGTATGATCTTCTTCTTCCTATGTTTACCATTTGCAACCATATGAAAGAACTGTGTGTTGCCGTCCCCTTGGACCACCTTAAGCCTTTTCGCACGCAACGCCCACTTGAGCTCCTCCTCTCTCAGGAGAGCACATAGGCCTTGCTCAGCCTCAAACTTGGTTCGATGCTCATTAACAGAAAGGAGAGTGGTTTCAGCCTTTGCATCTAGTGCCTCAATGAGTTGAGTTAGACGTTCTTTTTTCTGTTTATAAATCCCACTCTCATTTCTGGCCCATCCTCTCAGAAATTGTCGGAGGTGTCTAATCTTATTCTGCCATCTCTCGACATGTGTCCTTCCCAGAACTGCCTTAGCCCATTCGCGTGCAATCATCTCCATAAATCCTTCTCGCTCAAACCAGCTTTGTTCGAAGGAGAAGATATTTTTATTTGCAACATGGGTAGCCTCGCCTGAATCTAAAAAGAGTGGTGTATTATCCGAGATCGCTCTCTGCATCGCATGAACCGACACCAACGGATATTTTTGTTCCCACTCCACACTAGCAAGTACCCTATCCAGCTTTTCATAAGTCGGAACAGGTAACGAGTTGGCCCATGTAAACTGTCTGCGGTGAGCTCAATTTCTCTCAAATTGAGGCCCTCGATAATCATGTTAAACATCATAGACCAACGCCCATCGAAATTGTCATTATTCTTTTCTTCTCTCCTCCGAATGATATTAAAATCCCCGACTAGTAGTGGCAGATTTTCATCTCCACAAATCCATTACTAGATCGGCTAGAAAATCAGGTTTAAATTCAGGTTGTGCTGCCCCATATACCGCAACTACGACCATCGGAACCCATCCAATTTAGATCTTACCCTGAATTTAACCGAAAAGTCTCCCTGAACCACATTAAGCACCTCTAACGTCTCACACCGTACTCCTAGTAAAATCCCGCCGGATCTTCCTCTAGGAGGTAGAATGTGCCAGTCAAAATCGATACCACTGGAGAGGGTTTGAAGGAATTGGGATGTGAAATTATCTCGTCCAGTTTCCAAAAGTGCAATGAAATCTAAGTGATGCTCTAACATTGTCTCTGCTAAGAATCTTTGTTTAGCCAAGTCTGCTAGACCTCTGCTATTCCGAAAGAGTCCTTTCATAAGTCATCATGGAATTTTTTCTTAAGCTTAACTCTAGCACTTATGCGCATCGTCAAGTAGGATAATTTTTCCGCCTGTGGTCGTTTGGGCTTCTTCTCAACACCCTGCGGGACGATAGTATTATCTATGCCAGACACTGCATCCTCCATCAAGAGAGGCTCTAGCGTATCTGTATTCTCAACATTCTCCTCATCCTCAGCCTCGACACTAGGCAACAAATTATTACATATATTTGCAAGATCATTAATTTCTAAATTATTCATGTCATTGTCATTCATAGGTTGGATAGAGGCAAGATTAGGAATGATCTCAGAAGCCCTCTCCGCTTCCAAGTCTAAAAGATCATTAACGGATTTGACGACCTCGGTTTCATTTGATCCCAAAGAAATTCCTAAGTCGTTTGCCTTATCAACTATTTCATTCTCAGAGAAGTGTAAAATTGAACAACTTTTATCAAAAGACGTACCTGTAGTAGTCTCGGCATGACGAAGCATGGCGGCCCTCTTGGCACGCTCGCTAGTCGCAGGTCGCCCACATCCGGCTGTCCTCGGATCCTCGTTGTCGACACGCTGCCACCGACACCGGATCCGCTATCCCGCCAAAAGCGATGAGCTCCTCCGTCGTCCTCTCGCGAGGGGTACGGTCAGGACTCCCACGCCCCTCCCTTATCGTCGGTGAAGTAGGGTAGGGCGTAGTGGAGCGGACCTCCACTGCAGATGTCAAGGGGGAGTAGGATCGTGGAGACGCCTGCTCACTGGTCCCGTCCCCCCTATCTCCCCCGGAAACCGTCGTCCCCCGGTGAACCTGCTCGGCGCAATCCTGCGGAGGGGTTACGATACGGGACTCCTTCCCGCATCTCACCCTCGGCTCGTCACTCTGGATGGTGCGGTCCTGTGGAGGGGTTATAGCACGGGACTCCTTCCCACACCTCACCCCCAGCTCGGTCGGAGACGTCGAAGTGGGAAGAACGCCATAGACCTCCTGTCCAGGCGCCCCTCCCACCGAAGAAAAGCCGGGCTCTGGTATCTGGGTATTATGGGCTTCCTGCCCACGGCCCCCCAAACCCGCGGCCAACCCATCAGGGTCCACCCTTGCACCGGGTGTAGACTCCGCGGTCGTCACCTCACCAGCTAGACTCAGCACTGGTGGCAGCTCAAGCTCCGCCGGGTCGCCTCGACCACAGTGCTCCGTGAATCGACTAGGAGCGGACCCCGGTGCAAAAGAACCAAAGTGAAGTGTGTTCATCGGAGTAGTGGATGGGGGCGCCTCTTTGGTAGAACTAGCTACCTTATCTGGCTGTGTAGTAGGCCCCTTATCCGACTCCGGCAGTGCATCATCGGCCCCCTTATCCTGATTCTCGGGCGCGTCGCCTCCCTCAATCGCATCCATGTCCTGTGTCCCATCCCCATCATCGGAAACTGCAGTATCCTCGATCTCAAGCTCTAAGACATAAGTGACTCCAGCATGTGTCCATCTGACCACATCTGGTATATGCTCAACACTCACAACACTGACCAACAACCTCGCAGCGTTTTGTGCGCGAGTGAATGGCATGTCAACCTTTTCTGTCTTACCAATCATACCACCCAAACTCCAAGCAATCAGAAAATGCTTTACAAATTTAGGTGGCACGCCATTCTCCAAAGGTGTACCCTCAGGTTCTTCCTGCTTCCACTCGTCGAAACCGATCACAATGTTTGTGCTTGTAACTCTGCATAAACCCCACTTAAGAAAATGCATCTGATCCTCTTTAGTGGGAAAGTCCACCTTATAAGTCCGACCTTCTAACTGCTCCAGATGCCACTGATAATTACCTGGCACTAAGTCACGTAGCTGTCTCACCATTTGAGCCTCGGTCAACTGTCCATTAGAACTCTGATTACTGCCGGGAAGGAACTCACAACCATCTGCGGTAGAGGGTCCACCTCCGGTGTCTCAAAGAACATCAACTCCTTACAGCAGACCCAAAAAATGTTAATACCAGGCTTAGGACCGGAGAAGAGAGGGCAGTCCCCAGTCACATGCTGGGAGCTGGGAGCGGAGGCAATAGTCACAAAGCTCATTTGTACACTCTGCCACGAAATGACCCGGTTCATCACATCTATAGCAAGGCAACTTTTTCTTCTTAATCGCCCACTTAGAGAGTTTTTCTCCCTCCGCTTTCTCCGACCCTTTGTCAGACGTGCCCTCCCTAGATTTGGTCCCTCCAGAAGTCACCGGAACCTGCACTGTTGCCAAAGCCCTAACCGCGTCAACTGCCGCCGCAGGTAGCGTGGATGGGTCTCCCACCTCAGCTGGGCCGTGCTCGAGCTCCTCTCCCGAAGCCATATCCATAGCAGGCGGTGGTGGCGGTGGGTAGTGCCGGGGCGGTGGTGGGCGTCTCCCTCTTCCACCGCGACGATATCCACCTCGGAAGCGATCCCTGGGTCCGGCAACACCTTCAACAAAATTACCGGGCGGACCTTGAAAATGTCCGGTGTCTTCATCATTATATCGGTTATATCTGGAAAACTATATAACCTGGACTCGTGGAGACAAGAACTACGTCCCACTCGTATGACATGTTTGCGACTCATTTGATTACCACACCCCCGGCTCATGTAGATTTGACCCAATGATCATTATCACACCCCATCTCATGCAGATTAGTACGGATAAACTGCACACATCACATCATCTTCCTGGAGCATACACCCATTGATCAAATTGGGGATGGGCAGGTGCCCTTCTCCACCGGCATACATGCCTTTTCCATCTCCCATGGCAGCGCCGACACTAACTCCACCAACACCTTGCTGATCTTGGGCAGCACAAGCTGAACAAAGGCCCCGTTGCTCCTTCGAGTGAGAGTGTGTTCGAGAAGAACGCTGCGCAGCTTGTGCATCATGGGGTAGTTGATGCTGAGCAGGTCATCGTTGTAAGTGAAGGTGGCTACACGGTCCAAGCACCCAACTTCGAAATACAATCGGGTAGAACGAAGGAGGACGATCTTCTTCAAGTAGGTTTGTGAATTTGGATATGTTGGGCGGGCGCTTCACAAAATTTCCACTTGGTTTACCCCAGTATCTCACCTCAGAAAGACCAGTAGTAAGGTACGCACCCAAAAAGCTTAAGATACATCTCATTCGCTTCGAAAAAGGGCTGCGACTCTTTTCTAATCATACAGTGACACAGATGATTGATCAGGGGTTGGAAGTTGGCCCCATTTATATGTCCCGAGCATGCAACTTACTTGGATATCACACCTAGCTCATGCACGTTTGGAGGACCAGTCATGCAGGAGGCAACATTGGGACGAGACGATGGGCACCAATTCATACGACACGTACTACATCCGTGAATTTTCAGTACATGGTTGGCACGCGTACATACAGTATGATAGCAAAGGCCGGTAGGCTTCCTTTTTTGTTTATTATTATTGCCTCCTTGTGCATCGAAATAAGATGGTGCATCCCCCGCAAAAAATAAAGACTCTAGTTTTTTTTTTCTTTTGAAAAGAAGGTTGAAGCCCCTGATCTCTGCATAAAAAATACACACAACTACTTTATTCAATAAATGTCATGCAAAAACATACATGAAATAATCTGAAGCCACAACGCTACACCTACAAAATCGACAATGTAAAAGGTCGTGCCATCACACAACAACACCCCCACTAGCTGATTCCTGCACGGGCGTGGCATACCGGGAGCACACATTCGATTCTACAGACCCTAAGCGCACACCGCTTGCACACTGTCTAGAAGCCGCCACCACTGAGATGTCGACCCATCTTCAGGGTAGAGATTCACATGATCCTTGTCAGCCAATCGTTGACGCCGCCTCAGCGCCAAACAACACCACCACCCTGCGCTCGTCCATCATCAAGCGTCCGTTGCCAAGACCATGCCGTGCCATGCCACCGAGACCCGTCGTTGTCGACGCAGTAGATGCCACACCACTCCACCTACTTGAACACCACCATCTACCAGTGGTACCAAAAGCCAGGTCCAACTAACACACGTTGCCCCCAAGGGGGAAATGACACTAGACGCCGCCAGCGGCCGAACCAGAACAAAATTGATGTAACTCATTTCAAGAAACTTGTTTCACTTTATTTAAAAACTGATTTCACAATTAAAAAAATACAGATTTAACTCATTTTAGAAAACTAATTTTATTCATTTCAAAACACTGATTTCACTCGTGTCAAAACACATATTTAAGTCATTTCAAAGAATTGGTTTTGCTCATTCCGAAAAGGTGATTTCACTCATTTCGAAAAACTAAATTCACTCATTTTGAAACACTGATCTCATTTATTCTGAAACACATATTTCACTCATTTATAGAAACAATTTTACTCATTTAGAAAACATATTACGGTCGTGTAAAAAATTAAATTTACTAAATTTAAACACTGATTTCACATATTTGAAAATATATATTTCATTTGTTTCAAAGAACTGGCTACACTAATTTTGTAAAACTGATTTCACTCATTTCAAAAAACTCATTTCACTATGTTAAAAAATGATTTCACTCATATGAAAAAACTGATGTCACTCATTTCAGAAAAATAAATTTCACTTAATTGAGAAAACAGATTTCACTCATTTTCATATTTCAGTTCGAAATGGATTTTAGTCAGTGTGAAAAACTGATTTCACTCGTTTAGAAATTCTGAAATAACAAGTTTCACGTATTTCACACCCAAAAATGTGTCATGTGTATGAAAAACATGTTTCACTCATTTTTTAAAATTGCTCTCATCCAATTCAAAGATCGTATTTCACTATTTTTATAAAGCTGATTTCACTCAAAGCAAATAACTGATTTCAAATATTTCAAAAAACTTATTTGATTCAATTAAAAAAATATCAATTCGAAAAACAATTTCACTTGTTTCGTAAAACATATTTCACTCATTTAAAAAAAGTTTGAAATAATTAGTTTGACATATTTTACATGACTAGTTTCAAAATTCTGAAATAACAAGTTTCATGTATTTCACACCCAAAATGTGTCATGTGTATGAAAACATATTTCACTCATCTTAAAAAATTGGTCTCACTCAATTCAAAGCTCATATTTCACTATTTTTGGAAGTCGATTTCACTCAAAGCAAATAACTGATTTCAAATATTTCAAAAAACCTTATTAGACTCAATTCAGAAAACAATTTCACTTGTTTCGTAAGACATATTCCACTCATTTAAAAAAAGATTGACATAATTAGTTTTACATAACTAGTTTCAAAATTCTGAAATAACATGTTTCACGTATTTCACACCCATAAAATGTGTGACGTGTATGAAAAGCATATTTCACTAAAAATGGTCTCACCCAATTCAAAGATCATATTTCACTATTTTTAAATAGCTGATTTCACTCATTTCAAACGTTAAAATTCAAACTTGTTTGAATGTATTCAAGATTGATCTTGTTCTAAAGGTCTTGGCTCCAGGAGTTCAAATATATACAAAGTTTTGAAAAAAATGTTTTGAAGATATGACCTATCTAGATAGTGAAAAAGGAATTTAAAGTGATGGATTTAGAGATGGAGAGAGGAGAGATAATGTCAGAGACATGCATGTTATACTATGTACCATGAGCGGTAAAAAGAGAAAAGAAGGACCACGCATGCGTCCTTTTGCATGTGCATGGTGGGCCCGATCTGATGAAAAACGATTGAAAGATCGAGGATGTCGCCTAGAGGGGAGGGGGTGAATAGGCGCTTTAAAATAATTACGGTTTAGGCTTGAACAAATGCGGAATAAACCTAGCGGTTAATTTGTCAAGCACAAAACCTACAACAACTAGGCTCACCTATGTGCACCAACAACTTATGCTAAGCAAGATAAGCAACTATGTGATAGCAAGATATATGACAAAGAACAATATGACTATCACAAAGTAAAGTGCATAAGTAAAGGGGCTCGGGTAAGAGATAACCGAGGCACGCGGAGACGACGATGTATCCCGGTTCACACCCTTGCGGATGCTAATCTCCGTTTGGAGCGGTGTGGAGGCACAATGCTCCCAAGAAGCCACTAGGGCCACCGTAATCTCCTCACGCCTCGCACAATGCAAGATGCCGTGATTCCACTAAAGGACCCTTGAGGGCGGTCACCGAACCCGTACAAATGGCAACCCTTGGGGGCGGTCACCGAACCCGTACACTTTGGCAACCCTTGGGGCGGTCACCGGAACCCGTCAAGTTGCTCGGGGCGATCTCCACAACCTAATTGGAGACCCCGACGCTTGCCCGGAGCTTTACACCACAATGATTGAGCTCCGAACACCACCAACCGTCTAGGGCGCCCAAGCACCCAAGAGGAACAAGCTCAAGGGCACCAAGCACCCAAGAGTAATAAGCTTCTCAACTTGTAACTTCCACGTATCACCGTGGAGAACTCAAACCGATGCACCAAATGCAATGGCAAGGGCACACGGAGTGCCCAAGTCCTTCTCTCTCAAATCCCACCAAAGCAACTAATGCTAGGGAAGAAAATGAGAGGAAGAACAAGAAGGAGAACACCAAGAACTCCAAGATCTAGATCCAAGGGGTTCCCTCACTTAGAGGAGAAAGTGATTGGTGGAAACGTGGATCTAGATCTCCTCTCTCTTTTCCCTCAAGAACTAGCAAGAATCATTGGAGGGATTGAGAGTTAGCAAGCTCAAGAAGGTCAACAATGGGGGAAGAACACGAGCTCAAAGGATAAGGTTCAATGGGGAAGAAGACCCCTTTTATAGGAGGGGAAAATCCAACCGTTACTCCACCGAACATCCCTCAAGACAGAGCGGTACTACCGCTTAGGTGGCGGCATTACTACCGAGGGCGGTACTACCGCTCTCACCCAGGTATCTTGCCGCCACGACGAGGAGGTCAAGGCCCTGGCCCAGAGCGGTACTACCGTGGGAGTAGGCACGGTACTATCGCTTGGAGCGGTACTACCGCCACTACTACCGCACTTAGTACCGTGAAACCCGACCACGAAAACAACGGTCTCGAATCGAGGCGGTAGTAGCCGGAACCATCAAGCGGTACTACGGCCGAAACTCCCAAGCGGTACTACCGCTCAGCGGTACTACCACTTGAGTGCTTTGGTACTATCACTGTGGACAGCGGTACTATCATCAAGCGCCAAATTTTAAGCCACTACCGCGAAAACAAAGAATACTCCAAGGAAAACCAGAACTGCCATAACTTCTGCAAATGAGCTCCGAATTGAGCAAAGTCAAGCTTGTTTGAAACAAGACAACGAGTAGCATCAAAACAGCGACCGAGAAGAGGCAGGGGAGGTATGCTTAGCAAACAAAGGAGTGAAACCTCCAACCGAGAAGAACCGGCATACCCTCCAACATCGAAAACATCATAGAAGATGCATGAGAACTCCGTTTTCGATGAACTCGAGCTTGTCATAAAAATGACCATAAGCTCCAAATCTCACAAGGATAAGAACCAAACAAGAACCAAAAAAGATGATGCAAGGATTCAATGGTTTGAGCTCTCTCTGAACGATACGATCAAGCAACTCATCGAGAGCCCCCCTTGATAGTACGGCAAGCGATCCTATAACCCGGTCTTCCACAACTACCATGAGACCGGTAAAATAGAAAACCTATCAAGGGCAAACCTTTGCCTTGCACATGGTCCACTTGAGCTAGATGATGACGATCTTGACTCCTCAAGTTGGACCATCTTTCTTGATTGCATTGGCGGGATGAAGACTAGTTGATTGCTCCCCATACTCTCGTGGGTGAGCCTCTCTTCCGCTCATCTTCACAAGTCCATTGTCACCACAATGGACGGCAAGCTTCAAGCACTTGATCTCTTCGTGATGCATTACTTGAACTTGCACACCGCAACCTAACCCAACAAAGAACTCTCAAGAAGACCATGGGTTAGTACACAAAGCGTAATGGACAATGCTTACCATACCATGGGATCACTTGATCCCTCTGTACATCTTGTACGCTTTTTGTGTTGAATCTTTCCAACTCTCTTCATTTGGATGATGTCTTGAAGGTGGACATGAATGATCACACAATCTTATTCTTCAAGACATGCTTGCAATAAGCTCAACACTCACATGACCAATCTTTGGATAATTCCTTGAATAGCACCTTGGTCGACACAAAACTCTCCTTGAAACCAACACATGTACTCCAAGAAAAGCCTATGGACAAAACCTTCAAATAAACTCAAGGCAACCATTAGTCCATAGAGAATGTCATCAATTACCAAAACCACACATGGGGGCACCGCATGTCCTTTCACCCTCCAACTTTGGATTGGTTTTGGGGCCAGTACAATCTTTGTCTGTGGAAGTCGCTGCCGCCGGCTGAGAAGGCCAGGCAAGTGGCGTTCAAGAAGGAGATGGCGGAGGAGGAAGCCAGGTACCAGGCGGCCTATGAAGCCCATGATACCGCCTGGAAAAAGGAGGCGGCGGAGCTTTGGGGGCAGGTGCGTCGTCGTGCCGAGGAGGTGTATGAAGACGGGTACTTCGCGAGGAAGGTCATAGGCGCTGGGCGCCTCGTCGGTGCATGGAGGTGGGCCGATAAGCTCCAGTGTGCCACCGACGAGGAGCTCCAGTGGGCGCCCAATGAAATGGCAAGATCGTTCGCGCGCGTCCGCCAGCAAGAGGCAGATTGGTACGTCAAGCGCTACGAGGCGGATGAGGCGGAGTACTGCCTCCACACTGGGAAGACGCCGCGCACCAGGGAGCTGCTGGCGAGGGGCTGTCGGAATACTGGCCCCAGGAGGGATTATTAGTTTTAGTATTGTTCGGTTTCAATTTTATGCATTGTACCTACTAGTTAAGTATCATCACGTATTGGTGTTGATATTATATATATATATATATATATATATATATATAATGTGATGAACTAATGAACAATTAATATATATATATATATATTATGAATTCCATTTTATATCTACTTTTTATACTAATTTGAATCTAGTTGTTATCATCCACATATACAGAATGAAAAGCGTATATACACACAATGAAACAAAACATATAAGAACAGAATAAACAGAGTAATACTATGATTGTTGTGAATACATAGCTATCCACGTCGAAACGATTCAACAAAATAAAACGCGTCCATGAGACATGACGCAAGCCCATGAACACGTACCTAACCCCACAAAGAACTCTCACGAAGACCATGGGTTAGTACACAAAGCGTAATGGACAATGCTTACCATACCATAGGATCACTTGATCCCTCTGTACATCTTGTACGCTTTGTGTGTTGAATCTTTCCAACTCTCTTCATTTGGATGATGTCTTGAAGGTGGACATGAATGATCACACAATCTTATTCTTCAAGACATGCTTGCAATAAGCTCAACACTCACATGACCAATCTTTGGATAATTCCTTGAATAGCACCTTGGTCGACACAAAAACTCTCCTTGAAACCAACACATGTACTCCAAGAAAAGCCTATGGACAAAACCTTCAAATAAACTCAAGGCAACCATTAGTCCATAGAGAATGTCATCAATTACCAAAACCACACATGGGGGCACCGCATGTCCTTTCAACGATGACTTAAATAGAGAGAAGAGGGGAATACAAATGTACACCTTTTGAGCTGGCAACATGCTATTGGCGAGAGAACCACTGGTACATCCGGGTACCAGTAAAAAACACTTTGCGAAAATACATATTTAACTCATTTTAAAAATCTAATGTTGTTCATTTTAAAACACTGGTTTCACTCGTATCAAAACACATATTTAAATAATGATTTCACTCATGAAAAAACTGATGTCACTCATTTCAGAAAAATAATTTCACTTAATTGAGAAAACAGATTTGACTCATTTTCATATTTCAGTTTGAAATGGATTTTAGTCAATGTGAAAAACTGATTTCGCTCGTTTAGAAATTCTGAAATAACAAGTTTCACGTATTTCACACCCAAAAATGTGTCATGTGTATGAAAAACATATTTCACTCATTTTAAAAAATTGCTCGCACCCAATTCAAAGATCGTATTTCACTACTTTTAGAAAGCTGATTTCACTCAAAGCAAATAACTGATTTCAAATATTTCAAAAAACTTATTTGACTCAATTCAAAAATTAAGCTCAAACATTCTTCAAAAATCTTGGGCGTTTCTTGAAAACCCAAACTACTTTTGAAAACCTAGGAGTTACTGTAGCCATGTAGCAAACATTTTTTTGTACACAAACATTTTTTTAACTGGGAGGTATCTTAGCGAGCAATTTTGTAAAACGCGGCCTTGTTTTGAATTTATGAGCATTTCTTTAAAACTCGGTTTTTTCGAATTTAAAGTTTTATTGGAAGTCTCAAACAATTTTTTAAAATAAATTTTTTTTTGAAAAATGGGAACATTTTTTATAATTTTGGAAAAATATTGGAACGAGAAAGAAAATTAAACTTCTAACAATTTTTTCAAAACGTGAATAAAATTTTGTAATCCTGAACGTTTTTTTGAAGAAACGAACATTGCGAAAAAGGAAAAAGAAAAAACTGGAGAAAATTGTGAAAGAAAAGAACAAACTATAACTGAAAAAGCCCAAAGAAAACCAGTGAAGAACTTAAAAAAAGAAGAAATAACCAAAGGAAAGAAAAAAAGAAAAAAGAAACTTGAAACAAGCAGCGATCATAACGAATAGAGGAACGCACGACTTTGTCAAAGATCCTACTGTTTGACTTGCCACGTCAGCGAATACCAGCTAAACACTCTCAAGGCGGGTTTAGAGAGTTCAATGTGCTGATTTCAAGGATTGGTAGTTCAAATTGGGAGTTCAGGGTTCGATTTAGCATTCATCAACAAGTTTAAGGTTTGTTTTCAACTTATTCTAATTGAAAAATGGGCCGGAGGAGCGCTTGGTTAGTAACTGTATGTGGGCGGCGGCGGAGGAGCGCTAGGTGTGCCTCGGGCCAGGTCAGGGGTTGTGCCCCCGCATGGTCTAGCCGCAGCCAGCCCACCAGATCTGATGGCGGCAAGGACCTCATCGCTGCTAGCAGTGGCGGAGCCACCGCCCAGCGACCACAGGCACTTGCCCGGCTCGCTGGTTCCTAGTAGCAGCGATAGACAGATTAAATAAAGGGCTAAACTTTTTTTGAGAAATAAATAAAGGGCTAACCTGATCGGTAACTAAGTTACCCAGGCGAAAAAAGGTACTGGCCTTCGCTTTCTCTCACGTTCACAGCCCAACAATCAACAAACGGATTAGTACGTGGCTACATGCCTACATGCAATCAGCCTAGGCACCAAACAAAGACAAAGGCGCTGGCTTCCTTGGTCGCTCAACTCTCTCTCTCTCTCTCTCTCTCTCTCTCTCTCTCTCTCTCTCTCGTGTCTCCTCGTTTCTCACGCATGACTAAGCGCAGGATCGGGCGACAGAGGCGGCGGCGGCCCAGAACCCTAGACGGCTCCGGCACCGGCGGCAAGCGACACCAGGCTACCACGCAGTCTATTCATCCAGTCGTTCCTCAACCTCTCCTTCCTCTCATCTGGCTTCGGCTTCGGCTCGGCTTCCTTCGGTAAGAAATCTTCATCGAATTTAGGTCCAAGGATCTCTCATCTCTGAAGTCTGAATAGTTGGTCTGGGAAGTAGGACTGATGTGAAGTCCGGATCGAGATCGATTATACATGGTCTGAGATTTCAAGGTCGGACTTAGGGGTCGGTCTTAAATTTAGGGGGAAATCATTGGGGGTGATCATGAATTCATTACTAGAGAGAAATTGTATTTGTTTGTTGGCTATTCGAACTACAAAATCAAAGTATGTAAGAAGATGGCAACTTGCAGACTGGTATTCATGCAAATTTTTCTTACCTTCAAACTGAATACAAAGAATTCTGTACTATGAACTTGTTGTAGCTCGTCTAGCAACTAACTTCAAACTTGATCATTAAATTTCAAAGATGAGGAGATTTTTGGTTAATAGAGCAAGCACTGAAAATGTGAATGGTGTGCAACCGGAAATAGAAGTGGAGGCACAAACCACCTCCTAACATTGCCAATGAATTTAATCCAAATGATATTGAGCGTGATCCAGGAAGAGGAAACAAATTTGTGAGTATCCTTCTAATATTCAAGATCAAGTGAGAAGAGCATATGTATTGAAGGGTGCGATGCAACCAGATTTGAATAAATTTCCTCGTACTGAATTTGGAAGTTCACGTTCATCAAGAGCATTTTCTAAATCTTGGTACAAAACTCATCCATGGATTGAATACAGTGAGTGGAAGAAGGCAGCTTATTGTTTTTATTGCTTTCTCGTTAAGCAACCTGGAAGGGCTGAGCACTTTGGTTATGAAGTATTCACTAAAGAAGGATTTACAGATTGGAAGCATGCATCTAAAGCCTCCAAAGATCATATTGGTGGTCCTGGTAGTAAGCACAACTCTTGCGTCAAGCATTATGATGATTATTGTAATCAAAGAAAAAGTGTGGCAAGCAATTTTGCTAGAACTAGCAAGGAATTGGAAGAAATGTATAAGATCCGCTTGACTTGTTCTGTAAGTTGTTCAAGATATCTCATCGCACAAGGCTTGGCTTTTCGTGGACATGACGAATCTTCTACTTCTCTGAACAAAGGAAACTTTAGAGAGATGATAGATTTGGAAAAAAACTAAAAATGAACAAGTGAGAGATGCTTTTGACCATGGTGGAAGAAATTGCACAATGACATCCGGTGACATTCAAAAGGAGCTTGCAATGTGTTGTGCACATGAAGTTACCAAGAGGATCATGGCAGAGCTTGGTGATAAACAATTCTCTGTGCTTATTTTGATGAATCACGTGATATATCTATGAAGGAGCAAATGGCGGTGATGTTGAGGTTAGTAATTTCACTTTCTTTCGTTATTTGTTTGTCATTTATTCTCTATGTTGCGCACTAACCTTCTTTTTTATATAGGTTTTTGAATGACAAAGGAAAGGTTGTGGAAAGATTTATTGCTCTTCACCATGTCAAAGATACTACATCCGAGTCACTAAAGAATGCTCTGTTGCTAGTAGTTGCTCATCTATTCATGATTTCTTTGAGTACATCTCCTTAATTGTGACCACAACAACTACATCTTGCAAGAGAAGGGATGCATTGACAGAGGCACAACACCAAGATATTCTGGATAGACTTGAGAGTGGTGAGATATCTATAGGAAGGGGCTTGCACCAATCATCAACTCTTGCAAGGCCAGGTGACACTAGATGGGGTTCCCATGATACTACTTTGCTTCGTTTGAATCAATATGCGTGGAGATGGACCACCGCTTCAGTGAAGGAGCTAATGGTGTGCTTGATTGCTTCTCATGTCTTGACCCCAATAATTCTTTCTCAAAGTTTAATGTTGATAAGCTTATGATCTTGCTGAAATTTGTCATGATGACTTTTCCAATGAAGATCGTGGAACAATAAGAGAGCAGCTTCTCACTTATATAAGTCAAGTGAAAAGGCATGCTTCTTTTTCTACTTGTGATGATGTTCAAAGTTTGGCCATGAAGATGGTTGAAACTGAGAAACATTTGGTATTTCCATTGGTATACAAACTTATTGAGTTGGCTTTGATATTACCGGTGTCAACAGCATCTGTTGAGAGAGCTTTTTCAGCAATGAAGATTATCAAGACTAAACTGCGTAGCAAGATCAATAATGAATGGTTCAATGACTTGATGATATGTTACACCGAGCGGGAGTTATTCAAGTCAGTTGATGATAAGGATATTATTCGAACATTTACTGCAATGCGGTCTTGGAACGGGCATTTGCCTCGTAATTTTCTTTAGTGCACTGTCGGTATGTTCCTTCTAACCATCTCTATTCTTGCAAGCTTTCGACTTCTCATCTCACAACTTAATTTATTTAATTACAAATTCATTTTTGTATTGCAGTTCTTCTAGGCTGATTGTATGTCTTTCTATTGGCAAATAATGAACAAGTGAGAGATGCTTTTGACCGTGCTGGAAGAAATTGCACGGTCACATGTAGTGACATATGTATGTATATATAGCTTTACTTTTGTTGGCAACATGGCGAGTTGCTATCTATGCATGGATGGCTATGTATCTTTTGTTGTCATGTACCAACTTTATTTGGTCTATGAAGCGGATATTGAATATTAGCTCACTTTAAATGAAATTTTGTGTGACTATTATGGTTATGTTTTCACTTCATTGTTAGAGCGGATTTCTGAATCCAAGCTTGGTGATATATTACATGTTGTGTATTCGAATACCTGACTTGATCTCTAAATTATACGCTTAGACTTAAACTTGCCCAGGCTCCACGAAAGTTCTGGCTCCGCCACTGGCTGCTAGCATCCGGACCGGACCGGGAGATGTCCGCTACGGAACGCGCCGTTAACGGTCGATCATGTTTCGAGCCGCACGCAACCGATCCACACGCAAGTGAGAGAAAGGAGGTCATGTTCCGATCCCATCCTCCAACAGCGCCGTAAATGGCCATTTTCGATGCGCAGTCACCTGTTTCCGCAAGTGGGGTGATTTGCCATGTATAACGCAATCAAAAATTTCTCAATATTTTTTGCCACTTTCAATTATTCCGTGCGATGACTTTTGTCACGTTTTATAAAATGATGATTTTCATTAATAAGGTATGTATTATGGTGATTCTGTGCATTTTACTCAATGAAAAGATACGCGGCGGCCTTACGACTGTTGCGCTGGAACCAGACAACAGTTTTTAGAATCATGATAATAAAATTTGGTTTAAAGAAATGGTACCCCGGTCTGACACTCAGACTCAGTACTGTACTGTAAGGCGTAAGCATGCATGACTGTAAGTTTGTAAGATGGCACGGCCGCCGATGCTTCTCACAGGCTCAACCTCACCGTTGCGGTTGACGTTGTCCAGCCGAAAAGCTTTCACGTGTTTCTTCAGCTTAATGATAGCAAAAATTTCTCCAGCAGATTCCACAAGGAAAAACTGGGTGGGTGAAGAACGGTGGCGCTGTGAATAACCGTGCTCGGGGAAACGATAGCTCATAGATAACTTTCCCGTGGAAAGACCGCAGAGAGCGGCACCAGAAACATCGACAAAGGAGGGCACGGGCGCCTTGAAGCCGATCATGTGACCGGTGAAAGGGTTGGTGACGGCCGCTGCATGAGGGGCTCCTTGTCGGCGAGGACGAAGAAGCCACCGTGGGTAGTAGCGACGACAAAGTAGTTGCCGAGCAGAGGCAGGTCCTTGCGGACGACACGGCCGCTCACGGTGTTCACCATGAGACGTGAGTGGCTCTCGACGACCTCGTCGATGATGATCCACCGGCGTGGACGGAAGCCCGGAGCTCGGAGGAGTTCGTGGGGTCGTCGGTGGCGGAGCGCCACCTGGGGCAGACGGCGCGGAAGTCCATGTAGCAGTCGAGGTCGTTGGTGTCCAGCAGGGAGTCACCGATGCGTCTGACGATCACGGGCGGGAGCGAGGACCAGTCGGCCATGGCCGTCATGGTTGGGAGGTTTTGGAGTGGGAGAAGATGGGTTTTCGTTGTTTCTTCCTCGTTAAGTAGGGGTTTAAGTGTGAAGACAGATCGGCAGACGCATGCCCGAATTTAAGGTTGTTGGAAGTTGATTCGACGGGGGCACGGGGCGTGCTTAAGACGGCCATTAAGCTCTGATGATCATGGACATGACAAACAAGAAACAGCACAGCGGCGCCGCTTCGTTCAGGATTGAATGGCCTTGCTAGAAACAGGTTTAGCTGCTCCAAAATCCAACGTAGGCATTTTTGTGTACACTTGCATCTACAATGGCCAATCCAGGGTTAAAAATTTCAATGAAATTTCCAAAAAATCATATATTTCGGTGGAATACAAAATATTTTTAGCCCTGAAATTTCAAGCCAGATTCAAACTAATTTTAAAATAAATTTAAATTAGGTTAAAATTCTTTACATTTAAAACTAAATTGAAATATGAAAATCCGAAATTATTTCCAAATTATGCAAAATTTCCAAAACTTTGCGTATTTCGATGAGGTCCAAAATTGTTTTGGTTTTGACAAAAAAACCTTGGTCCAATGAACTCATGTGGTGGGGTTGTGTGTATGTCGTTATGAAATCAAATGATGTCGCCGACAAGATATGAAGGCCCTCTATGAGGGCGGTCATGTTGATGTATCGGATCCTGAAAAATGCATGCCACGTCAGGATTTACTACGAATAATACTAGCGAATATGAAATACCAATAAAATACAAAACCAGTGTGTTAGTTTGTCCATAGAACCGCTTTAAATCTCGTTGGTTTCACTTAATGTTACATGATTATTACATTCTGATAACTTAAACACAAGCTAGTAGTATAAGAAAATCAACTGTTTCCGGTACTATGAGGTGAAAACGACCACATGCTCTGGACATGCAGGAGAGTTCATGATTTTTTAAAAATACATGATGAACATTTTATAAATACATGGTGATCATTTTATAAATACGCTGATGAATTTTTTTAAACGTGGAGAACATTTTTAAAATACACAAAGTCGCGTGGTAGAGGAAAAAATCGAAACTAATAATAATCAAATTAGCATGTCGAGGATGGACAAATGGACATACAGCTGGGTCAGGACGAGTTGCGTGTCGAGGATGGAGATGCAACTGAGTCGGTTAAGTTTCGTTCAAGGGTAGACATTCAACTAGGTCGGGGCAGTTGCGTGTCGAGGGTCTTCGATCTTCATCCATAATTGCATACATACTATGTGCGAAACCACCACATTAAGTTGAATCAAACCAATGTTCTCTATCCCAGCATGCACCATTTGTTAGTTTCACAAGGTTGTGTGGCAACGAACATTTCACATCCTCATTTTATCTGTAGAAGGTGTATCCGCTTCATCCAACTTCAGGAGGCTGTTTGTTTACAGATGGAATTTGCTTGGTGATTGGTGATCTTAAAACTGTGTAGCATGAACAGGGGAGGCATGTGGAACGGCTAGCTTCTTCAAGTAGGTATATGAACTTCGTTATGTTGGGTGGGGGCTCGACAAAATTCGCACTTGGTTTACTCCAATATCTCAGTTCACATGCACTAAGTTACACACTCAAGAAAATTAAAATACATCTCACTTGCTTCAAAATAAACCTGGGCAACACTCTTGTCTAATCATACATTGATGCAAATGATTGATCAAGGCTGGAGATTGGCCCCATTTATATGTCTTGAGCATCAACTTATTTTGGTATCACACCGTAGCTCATGCAGAGTTGGATAGTCAGTCATGCAGGAGGCAACATTAGGCCAATAGGCACCAAACATCCGTGAACTTTCAGTGCATGGTTGGTACGTGTATGTATATATAGTACTCCCTCCGTCCCGATATACTTGTCGAAGAAATGCATAAAAACGAATGTATCTAAAACTAAAATACATCTAGATACATCTATTTCTTCGACGAGTATTTCTGAACGGAGGGAGTATGATATAGGGAATACCCGTCGGCTTGCCCTTCTGTAGTCTGTATATTATCTCAATGACCACCCAATGGCAAGGTGAACTCACATGCAGTCCTCCTGCATGTTTCCGAAAAGAACTCATCACTTATTTGCTTCTCCTTTGGAGGCCGTGGCCCGTGGCATCTCAGTAACGGCACAATATGGGATAAGCAATCGTTCAAATTCAGACTGTTTCTTTGCTGTTTTTGCTAAGCGATTATTGGTTCGACAACCTGTTGGACTGGTTTGACAAGGGTACACGCTCCGACTTGTGATGTTTAACTTGGTGGTAGGTTCAAAAGTATATCTCTCATAAAATTTGAAGGTAGGTCTTCATACAATTAGGCGCCTCATTTCTGTTGCGAACCGAATTCAGAAGGTATTACTCTCAATAAAGAAAAGAAATCAAGAATATTTTTTACCAGATAAATAAATCATGATGTCTTTCTACAAAAAGAATTGCCGAGCTAGCACACCACATGGTCTTCTACAAAAAGAATTGCTGAGCTAGCACGCCACATCTTTACTACTTTAGGTGTTGGTTGTAAAATGCACCGAATGCAATATTAATCATTGACAAAAAAAGTAAACGCTAACTAACAATCGTTAAAATGGATGTGGCAACTCAAAAAAAAAAGATGAAAGTGGTGGGGATTGGAGAGGGGGGGGGGGAGTTGACGGGTGGGACCTACATCCTATTTTTCCATTTTTGAGTTGCAACATCCATACTAACGTCTCTTAGTCAATGATGTCTACAATTTGCCATGTTAATTAACCCTTTGCCAGGTAAAAACATGATCAACACATGTTTAGAGTTTTTGTTCAATGATTAACGTTGCATTTGGTGCGTTTTGCGACCAGCACCTAAAGTGGTGGTTTTTGCTAACGATGACGCAATTTGCGGTGGTTTTATGGATTTGACTCCATATACAAATTAACATGAACATGCAATTTTAATGACTATCCCCACCCAATCCCTATAAAGCTATCCCTAAAATCTGGAACATTGGAGGATTGCTTCTAATCGACGCTCAAATCTTAAGCTGCAAAATCACATTTTGAAAAGCAATTCTCCCACTTCATGCATTCGTATGAATATGTTTTTTCATAATTAACATACGAACACAGTTTTTTTCCTGTGCATATGAACATAGTTTATAAGTATACTTCATACATTATATAGTTAAACATCACTTCTCGTTTCATAATTCGAGCTACATAACTAACTCAAATAATTTGAACCTACCATAAACTTAAATAAACAGAATTAAACATCACAAAAGCCTCTTGCCTAACATAAACATAAATCATAAAGCTAAAAAACCTAAATCTAAGCTTTGTCGGGAGAGGGCAAATGGCAGTGGCGTCTTCGGTCACCGGCCTTGCGATTGCCGCCTCCTACTCCTCTGCCTCTTCCGCGTTGATGTCCTCCTTCAGCTCGTCCCATGCCTTGTTTTGGGCTCTAGTCGCACCCCGTAGGCAGCACGGTTGTCAAGGTATTGGAGCTAATTGACACGATACGAGGCCTGAGAGGCCTTGATTATGTGGTGCTCCTTGGCAACGCATTGTTCGTGGTGGTCGATTTCCCCGAGCTTGGCGCAATACGAGGTTTCGGAGGTCTTCATAGTGTGGCACCCCTGGGCGACACGTTGCTCACGAGCAGCAACTTCCATCTGTTACGACCCGGCAAAGGCAAAGATGATGTGCTTCTCCTCCATGACCTTGTCATCCTCTGCTCATAGTAAGTGAGCCGGGGTTGAACTCAGAGATCGTAATTTTAGTTTTGTAGAACATGGTTGCATTTAAGCAAATAGTGCTAGGCAGTTGGTGGGGACTCTCCAAAAATTAACTAGAGGACATTGATTTACTCCACTATCTCAGTCCACAGCAGGATGCCGCTGTATACAAAGCTGAAATACGTACATTCAATAATAGTTATTCTAAATAATAGAGTTGTTTCTTTTTCTTCCCTTGGGGGTGGGGCGGGGGGTGTTGTTAATAGTATTGTTTCGAGGCACGGGCATACACCTAAATTTGCCATGTTCAGAGTAGATAAAACAACCAAACATTTAAACTACCCCTGCTCACATCATCATCATCAAAGAGCTTGCACATTTCACAGAAATATTAGTACCATATTTTAAAAATTATTCCAAAACAGAAACTAAGTACTTAAACAGTCATAAAAAGTATAAATCGCCTGTGTGTAATCTTGTATGCAATATAAAAGAAGTGCATGGATATGGATCAAGAAAATAATTAAGAAACAGAACAATTTATATTAATTATCGATCCTAAATGTTAATAGTGTTTGACATGTAAATCATATTATAGCTCCCAGCATACCTTTGAATATAATGTCCTTGTATCAGCACATATGAGGTACTAATACAAATTTATTTTCAATGTGAGCTAAATATCAGCATAAAAATAGTCAAAGCTCTAAGCTTAACCCTGTCTAAACCTATCATTGATTCTGAGTTATTAGCATTAAAATCACTGAGAATATGAATGAAAATAAAAATTCAGATATTGCTTTTTTCTGAAATCGTACCTATCATTCATTGTAGGGGTGCTGGCTTTCATTGCAATATGATGCTCATATTGCAACATCTACTTCAACAATATGCACATCTCTAACAACATATATTTGTTAAGTTCACAGAACAATAATTCACCAAAAACGTTGTTGTGATAACACCTCAAGAAAGATAACAGAAGAAAATGCCCATACTACAGTAATTCTTCATCAAATCTTTAGGACTCCCTCCGTCCGGGTTTATTAGGCCCTCTTATTTTGGGCAAAAGTTTGATCTAAAAATTTAACTAACAAAATGTAAACTATATGTCACAAAAATTATATTGTCGGAAAGCTCTTTCAAATACAAATCCAACAGTACAACTTTTATAGCATATGCTTTATATTTTAGTTGTCTATAGATGGTCAAAGTCTGACCCAAAATACGAAGGGGCCCAATAAACCCGGACGGAGTTAGTAATCATCATAGGAGGCAAAGCGGATCCCATCTATACACAACTTGATTTGTATTTGCTGAAAAGGTGTTCATGAATTGTAATGTTCGATCTTTGGCCCTAAATGAATGCCCAACAACTTGATATTTGATGGCGCTTAGAACACAAATTCGCCAAATTCAGGTTCAACCTTACAGCCTTACAGCCACTCTTATGGTGCATCTAGTTGCTGCATACTTGCATAGCATACAGAAAGGGCAAAAAAGCACTTCCCGCTGAGAAACAAGACAGTCCTGACTTATCGAAAAAAGGCTTTCGCCCCGCTTTATAAATAAAGCAACCGACAGTCCTGACTTCAAAACATCGGTTTCTCACTTGTGGCCTTAATGGTCAGGAACCAAAAACAGAGAGACATTCATTATATCAGGTTACTAACCGGATGTCACTGACTCTGAATAATCACTTACACTCCGTATGTCATTTGCTATAGCTGTGTTGAGTGTAAGCAAATCACAATGTCATTTAAGATTTCATTCTGCAAACTGAATTGGCATGTGTTTACAAGTAAAAATCGCTGATGTGTGAAGACATTGTTTAAAAGCTGCCACCAACACAGAGAAATAGTTAGTACATATCAGAATTTTGAGTCCATCACTGGATTGCTGAAATAAGAAAAAGAACGGGCTTGCTTTGAAGTGTGTTGCTTGGATAATGTCATAACTTGGGCATACAATGTGCTGAGGTATATAAGCCGCAATGGTCTTTCTCAAAGAAAAAGCAGAGCAATGTGATCAGCATAAGAAATAATGAATGCAAGATTGAAATATCCAGCGTATGATCAAGCCAAGAAGGAGATGGCTGCACCAAGGTGAAGACGGCAGCGGCGACGCCGACGGCTGCCGTCCGAGACGGAGGCAAGGAGGAAATGTGAGATGGCAGGGCATAATCGGGGAGGTCGCGGACCGCAGCCGCCACCGCAGATTGGGCGAGGTCGAGGTCAAAAATTCGCGTGGACCATGCCGGCGGGCTCGCGCTCTTCAAGGGGCGGCCGAGGCGCAGCAGCTGTCGCGGCAGCCGCCGGTTAAGCTGCTCCGCCGCATATTTGGTAGGATGACGAACAACTGGCGCCGCGCGCCGCCACCACTCGCCAACAGCTTCAGCTCCGCGGCGCGGTATTCGCCGCTCATGTCCATGGGGTCCGACGTTGACCGTTGCGACATCGCCGACCGACCTCGCGGAGCTCCTCGGCGGACAGCGGCCGCACTACGGTGCGTCGCTTATCGCCGTCCCCTTGACACGCCCGGGCGCCAGATCGACCATGGCTGCGCGGTTGCTCACGATCCAAGCTCAGATCAGCGAGGCCACCGCATCGACGTCTCCTGAAATGAAGAACAACAAGGGATCCGGCGTCGTGCACGCCACGTCACGGACTCGGAAGCCGCGTTGACGATGACGGCTGCGCGGGCGCTCGCGCTGCAGGCCCGGCTAGGCTCGGCCGCGGTATTCACATCGCCAATGAAGCCTACTAGAGGTTGGGGCGCCTCCTGAGACGGACCTGTGCGCACTTATTTGTCTCAGCACATTCGACGGTCATGTTTGACCCTCAATCTCCCTCATGTACATCAATATGGGATATGCTATAACATTAGGATCTTTTAAATGTAGCCATATAAAATATTCATTACAGTCATGCTTGATGGATTAATAAGAAAGAAAAACTGTGAAAGCTCACGATAGAATCAATTTCAGTGTATATGTATGATAGGTTCTGTCATCTACAAAACAAAGAAATGGAAAAGGGGGAGAGAGCTGCCATAAGATGGAAACCTATATCAGAGAGGGAGGGAGGGAGGGAGGAAGAGGAGGGAAAAGTATCATACAGGAGACATCATATTTTGATCAAATGTAATAGTATACTGAGATGTATTGTATATTCCTCCGTGTCGAAGAATTGAAAAGGAATCTCAGCTTAATATTTTGATCAAATGTAATAGTATACTGAGATGTATTGTATAGAAGTCCTGTGAGAAACTGTATGACCTATGTGAATAATATATGCAATGCTTATTATGATAGAATCGGATATATAAGATTTCACCAGAATATGTATTCCACACATTTCCAATAACTTATACCAAGCAGGTCTTAACAAAGTGGAGAGTACTGATATTAATACTGCTCATGTATAAGTACACAGTGCATGTAAACAACAAGAGAGAAGACATTGTCTTCCTAAAAGAATGGTACAATCCTGGCCTTGCAGAAAGCAAAACAGAATATGGTTGAAATCTGAATCAACTAAAGTGATACAACATACTATTACCATTTGTTAAAAATGATCAAGATTCGTGTCTCAGAACTCCATTGCGACTACCAAGTTTGCACAATTCCAGAAAACAACAGAACCAAGTAGCTGTAATCATAAAAGACAGTGACTTCTTATTAAAAGTGCAGCTTAAAAGTACTTTCTTACAAAACAGTGACTTCTTATTAAAAGTGCAGCTTAAAAATTCGTAGGTATTTGAAACTAATCATAAAAGAGCTGTAATCACTCTTGAATATATACAATGGATTTACCTTTAGTTTTTAGTACTCAAAGGTTCTAAACCTGACTCATCTTCTACAAAAACATTTACCCGTTATGATCCACAAAGTGCTGCTGCAAATATAAATACTCCTCTGTTTGGGTAACACTTAAAACTAAAATTAGATCTTATGCATAAGAAGCCAAAAAGAAAACCATGGTGATTACCATAGCTGAAAAAGCACTTCGATCCTACCTTCCTACATCAGGCAATGAATCAAACTCTACTCTCTATAACCACAATTTATCTGCTAACAACTTTGAAAGAGTGTACTGAGCAGGCAACTGACATTTAGTTATATTAGGTTCTGAACATTGTTCCATGCAAACCGATCCTTTTAAGCTCAGCAATCGAGAAACTTTTGTGCAAAACTCACAAAAGAGGTAAAGAACACAACATGAACAATGCATAAAGCAGCTACTACCTTCAGCCAGACCGGACACTGCCGTTTGCGACAAGGAGGACTTTAAACTCTGATTGTTGTCGATTTAGTTAATCGACACCTAGAGCGAGAAAATAACAATTTTTAGTACGAACAGGGCTCAATGGCATCATCAATGGGTGAGTTGTTGTATTTAAATTAGCATTCGCTGGCAGGGACTTTACTAAGCATATGATAGCAGCAATTGATAACTCAACTAATATGACAATATGTACCAGTAGAAGCAACACTAATTATGCACTTGCCATTCTTAATGCATGATTATAGAATTACATAATTAATCTGTCAAACATGGTGGATATGGAGGAGTACAAATCAGTTACAAACATAATCGAGAAAAACATATCAAGCCATCTACCATAAAGTAGAAGGCAACATAGATGCCAAAATCAAGCACCAAGATCCAGATTCTCTCGATTATTTGGTAACCGCTGAAGATTAGCGGTAATTCTGAACAGTCGAGTATATCAATAAGGGATAATAATATTAACCTGTATGACTATCGGTAATTCGGAACAGTCAAGTATATCAATAAGGGATAAAAATATTAACCTGTATGACTATGGAATGTGCTGGTGTGTCAACGTATCTCTATACTTTAACATGATTGATCTAACAAAAACAAAGCTGGACTAAAGTAATGAAGCCAAGGGAATATTAAGTTTTAATCGATAACATACCATTTGATCAGCAACCAAGAAAAATAGTTTTAGAGATAACTTCCTGTTACAAAACCTGAAAAATCCTCAATGCCTGGCCACGTTGTAATCACTATCTACATCAAAGAACTTGAAATTTCAATTCGCTGCCAAAGAAAAGAGAATATCAGTTGATTCCTTTGTGAAAATAGACTGGACTAAGTAAGAGCAAGGAAGCGAAAAGAAAACACATATTGCTTCCTCCTTAGAAGTATTTTGTATAGCTTTTACTCATACAACAACCGTGGATGTTTTGTCTTAGATGTGATTGCCTAGCTAAATAGTCGATGTTCCTCCTCGCTTGACTCAATCAAGAACACGAAGCAAATCAAATATATAGATGTCAAAACAGAAATTACTTCTAAATTCAGTATGGTTCAATCAAACTATGGCTCCAATAAATGAAAAATAGTAGACCTTACTATGTATTTAGGCAAATCAAAGAAATAGATAATTTCTTGGCTAATAAAGTGGACCTCAACCAAGACTATAAAATAAACCAGAATTGCAGATGATAAAATAAAAATTATGCATGTGTATTTATTTTGCAGAGAAAAAATTATAGACGAGCAGTTGGCTAATGCAAGAATAACATCTGCAGAAGAAACAGGTACATATGAAAATTGTTGGACGACTTTTAGCCATAGAAGAAATGCAAAAGAATAGTGAGCATTGGCAGCAAACCAGGCAATGGAAGGGAGAACGTTATATCACCTCCAGCAGTTTACTCTCAAAGTTGCCGAAGGATGCAATAGAAGCGGCAAGCAAGAGAACTTTGGAAGCACATACAAAGTATTTGCTGCAGTAAACTATGTTAAGCAAGAACATCCTACTTATTCAAACATTTAATGTACATGATTGTGCATGATATTTCAGAGTTAATACACCATAGGGCAATTTGTAGTTCAGATCTCCATATCTGTAGTTGATGTGTATAGTATAGTAACCATTGCTTAGGTAAATGCTGGGAGGTCCATGAGAAGCCAGGTTCCACTTGATAAAATAATCAAACAACAAACAACTCAATGCAGACAAAACTAAAATTAAATTCAGTGAAACCTACACGGATAGATATGATTAATTGAAGAGAAGAAGACGGTTGCCCATCCTGCTGGACGAAGCTAAAATATATCAAACAAAGGAGCTTACCTATGCCTTGGGACTGCTTGCTGCTGCCATCGACGAACTCTCTAGCAGGACCATCGCCAAGGCCGCATCGAGTCATTTGAAACAGAGATCCCAGAAGCTAAATGTTGTTTGTTCCTCCTAGCTCATCCCAATTAAGAACACATATCAAATAATCAAGAACGCAAAGCAAATAATTATAACAAGAAATATTTATGGCGGATATAAAAGGCTTGGTAAGAACAACCAAAGCTATATATACGCAAAACTGGGCAATCAAGCAAAATAGGTTGTGGTTGTTTTCTTGAGACAGAACGTTGGAACAGTAGTACCAGCAGCACAACCGGGAGACACTAACGGAGAGAAATTTACATCCGTCTGGCAATAATTTGCAGCATACCCTAGAAGCTGCTGGAATTTTATCTATTTATGGGCCAGCCCAATAACAGTTTCAGAAATTCCTAATAAGTCCTAGAGGCCCACTTAGCCCATTTGTGCAAGGCAAGGGATACTACTAAAGTTTAGTCTCACATTGCTAGTTTAGTGGGAGTTGGACCTCCTTATAAGGGAGGTTCTTTCCCCACTTGTATGAGGATGAGAACAAGAGGGACATCCACGCGCGCTCCTCCTCCGCCGCCCGCCTCGGCGCGCCACGCCGCGGGTTGCGGAAATGAGCCGAGCCGATGTCTAAATTTTTGCCACACACTACGGGTATATGAAAGGCCACTCGAGCTGGACAGTTTTTGCTATAGTGGATATTGAATAAGAACGCTTTACCCTTCGGCTGATGCCCGTTCGTTTCGTCTCCCGTGTTCCCTTCAGCTTCCGGCGCAGCCTCTCGCCTCTTTCTCTTGCGCCTATAAAAGGGAGGTTGCTCCTCTCAGAGAGACGCACCAGAACCTCTTCCTCCTCTCGCCACAAGTTCCTAAGAACTGCGCTGCTACTACGATCTTCCCCATCCCGGCTTGCGGCATGCACCGTAGGTCGGGACAGTAGGCCTCCGAAATCGCACCTCTTTGAGTCCTGTAGGGGAGAAGGGTGATAAGGTTTTTGAGGAGCGCTCCGCGCGACTACTGACTTCTTCATCACGGACTCCGACGACTACTTCCCGACGTCGACAACCTCCTCGACGACATGGCCGGCGAGGATATCGACCCCAAGTCCAAAGGCAACAGCCGCTGCTGTCCGTATGTGTCCTTCTCCTTTACATTCGAGGTTCCGCCTCGGTTCCTTGTTCATTGTTTGCCCTACATATGTTAGGTTCTGCTACATATATGAAACTTGTCCCACTGTCTACTCTAGATAAACTTGGCTACAGTTCATATATGCAGATGTTATTTACTTTCTCTCTGTCAGATCGCATGACTAGATTTATCACTGTTATATTAGTCATGCTTTATCTAATATTTCTGTTAAAAAAATCATTTGGTAAATTGCTCATATTTTCAACAGAAGCCTATGAAGTTTACATGCCAACTCGTACCTGATGATTGATGTTCATTGAGCAGCCACAGTTGTCCAACCGGCCGCTAGCGCAAATTAGCAAATCTACAACAATAAACCCCAATTGGAAGCTAGGAGTCAAAACCTTCGATGCCAACAATCTTGCATATCCACTCAAAACATTTGTTATGAAAATGAATATTCAGACAAATGTACCTCCCAGATTTTTACAATTAGATGGATGGTATTTTACTGTGTAATAAAGACAATCTTTTTTATGAGCCCATTCCTAAAAAAAACATTGATTATTCATGTCACTAGCAAAACATCAGGACCAACTGTACTCCAAGGAAGAGCTAATTGATTGAAAACACACTTCAATGAAATTATTTTCTAGTTGATGACATATAAAGGTAAATACCTCACGAAGTGCATCTGCATATGAACTCATATATGTCAAGATGACAAGAACATGCTTCCCACATTCATATGCCAAATATTCCATGTTGTTAGGGAAATTCAAGGGTGATGATATCGCTCGATCGTGGGATCATTTGCCTAAAAGACAAACATGAGCAGGGTGTTAAATTATATTCTCTTTGACATTGACCAAGTCAAATCTTGTTTAGGAGACGGCTAAAACATTATTACATAAATTGTAGCAGCATAAGCAACTATTTGAGCAGTAACACTTCTTGTCTTGTCAGGAAAAGTTCTGCTTAACAAATGTAATGTAAATACTAAGTTCGTGAAGAGGGTGACCCTCTCCATGGAACCATTCTCTTCAAAATCAAGTTTGAAGAATTGGGTTGTTTCCATGTTCACTCCCATAGCAGCAAACATAATAGCAAAATTTTCATCTTCACAACCACCCTGGCACCTCAAAGAAATCAGATCAATCAACAAGCAATGATTTGGTTATGATTGAAAAAAATGGTCTCTTTCAAAGAGATGGTTACCTCTGCGTGCTTTCCTTTCTCCAACCTCTTGACAAGACCAGCCTGACGACAAATGTGAGCAGCAATTTCATTATGAGGAGGCCCAACAATGTAAAAGAGAGGAATCTTTTGCCCTCGAGCAGTGGAGTTCATGACATCAATTATGGATCTGGGACATGGGCACCTCATATCCAACAAAATCAAATCCATTTTAGATCTGCCTAATCAAATAAATCCTACAAAAATCATGAACACTTCAGAGTGGTAGAGGGTGGTCACGATGGCGAGCTACAACGCCGTCAGCCGAGCCAAGCCGAACCACGATGCCATCGACTGGCCCGCCATCTCCCTTGGCATGGTCGTCGCCCCTCAGCCATAAGGCAGCTGATGGCCCCCATGGCGGCCACGTCCACGGACCTGGACTTGGAGGTCCGCCGCTTAGCTCAGGCCACGAGGCAAGAGAGGGGATAGGGGGTGGCGTGCCCGCCTAGGAGCCTAGGAGAGGAAAGAGGAGATGGGATAGCGGCGGCCGGCGAGCCAGTGGCGCCTCCGACGGCGGCAACCCTAGCCGCCACTCGTGGGTGGAAAGAACGAGGGAGAGGGGAAGTTGCGTCGGATGAGAAGCAAGAGGTCTTTTCTTTCTCTTTTTTAATCCCACACCAGAAACTGCTCCGAGGGGAGAACGCTCCTTTGCGGGCGAGCGCTGAAACGCTCGATCCATAACCTCTCCTCCAGTTAATTCTATTAATTAGTGGACCCAGTCTTTACTTACCCGCGTTCCGGTCGGAAATCGAGCGCTGGAACGCTCGCGCGCGAAATAGCATCGCCCGCTCCGAGGATCTCCCGATTGGCCTCCCAGAATAGTACTCCGTGATGACGTGTCTAATGCCAGGGATGGCCATTTGTGCGACTCTTATTGGGTTTAATTACCACCAATGTTTATTGTCTCAGCGACGTTGCCGCCGCCTGTGGTGACGCCGACGTGAAGAAGGCATACAGAGGCTTCGAGAGGCACCTGATGAAGATGCATGCTGGTGGAGGAGTCCAAGGTGGGAGACCTCATGGACGTCGAGGAGCTGCCCGGCTGCCGGGAGAAGCTCAGGTCACGACGGGAACAAAAATGCTACACTTACGGCATTCTAGTACGGATTGGTTTTACGGACCGCTCTCTCGCCAACCAACCCCCCTTGATTTTCGCTGGTGGGACCTCTCCTCCCTAATCTTCTCCAACCACAACTCTTCCGTGCGTCCGTAACAGAAATCCTGCGGGAATACGTCCGTAAGTCTAGCAGGAATACCACGCCGTCATGCCTGATTTATGTCGCCGGCGCTCCTCGTTCATGGCCTTCACACGTGGCTCCTAATGGGGGGCGGCGCCAGCGAAGATGGGAGGCCGAGGTGACCTATGGCGAGCACATGCCGGCGACGAAGATGGGCGTCAGCGCTGTGGGATTGGGAGCTGGAGATGCAAATTGTTAGCTAAAATTCCAAAAAAACCAGAGAAAAGAATCACTTACCGGCCTTGTATTCTTAGTATTTGGTAGCTAGAAATTACACAGGATTTGGAAGAAATTGTTTTCCTCCAAGTCTTATCGGACGATCCTAAAAAAAGTCTTATCGAACGCATGGCACCACGTGCTAGCATGGGTTCCGTCGACCACATCTTCGTCTTCGTCTTGCACAAGTTTATCTTCAGCATCGTTTCTTCCCTGACCACTTCGTCTACTCCGCAACTATGAGCAATACCAACACCTTCTACTCATATGTTGTTTTGCACCACCGCTCTCCTAGAGGCCTCCTCTCCTGGTCCCTCCGACATGGCATAGTCTTCATGCGGGTCCTCGTCGACGTAAGTTCGGTGCTGGCAATACGTGCATTCGTCCCAGACACGTCCCGAGGCTTGGCAAACACGGTGTTGCGCCTCGTCAACAACGGCTTCGACAACATTGTCTTCGGCATCAACCCTCCTTGACGACTGACTCGATCACATCACCATTTTCTTCATGGTGCACCATTGTGTCCCTAACTTCACAGCGCTTCCTTGCACCGGGGCTCCACGTGCGGCTACCTAGACACTGGCAACCCTGACTCGACATTGACCACGGCTTCCCCGCACGGCTACCTCAACCACGGCTACACCGTCCTACGCTCTCAGCTACCTCGACATCGGCACAAAGGGCTATCACTTCACTTGAGCAACTCGTGGCCTTCCTCTACAGCCAACGCGTCCACAATACTCCCACTATGGCTGCGGGAGGATGTCAGCCCATCGGCTTCTACCTTCGGTCCTTCTCCAGTTTGACCGTCCACGACGCTTCTATCGTTTCGCAACGCTACCACTACGATCGTGGGGATGTTAGAGATATATTTGATAACCAGATATTGCACGACATTAAATGTAAATTGTTTTCATCTTATCTTTAAAAGGACTCTTAGCCTCTAAGTTTTTGTACCTATCTATATATATACTCGCGCTCAAGGCTCAATGAAACACGTGTCACATATTACACCAACTCTCTCCCCTCTGATCCCCTCACAGGCATTAATATCATACAATTAAACAAATGTTTAATTGGAAGGAATCTCCCTTGCTAACTGCGGCCTGTTGTGACCGACGCTACTCGCGCCCCTTACGTGCCATGGCGTCCGTTTGTGACCTATTTTAATTGTATAATTTATATATTATCATGAATTAATCTATATATAAGTCAGTTGAATAATTCTGTTTGTGGTTCATTGTCTATCTATTTCTTCTATCACGTTATCAGCCACGTTGCTCTCCATCGAGCGAATGGGCGCCGAAGAACCTCCCCTCAGTGGTGATGACGCAGCCTAGGCCTCGTCCTTCCGTTCGCGACCTCGTTGCCGGCGTGGGGTCCTCAAGGCATCCTGCGCCACGAGTGCAGAGGAGACATCGGCCCCGACGCTACTCCTCTCGAGATGGCACCGCGCCTGTCGTCGCGGTTGCCGCACTGCGCCGCCCCGCGCCCGGCCGTGCGTTGCGCCCCGTGCGGTTCGCCCGGCCGCGCTCCGCTCGGCCGCCCATCGTCGAGCCCCTGCACTACGCGGTGGCCGCGCCCGCCTGTGCCATGGCTAGCAGCGCCAGGCCGTCGCCGCCCTCGCGCGCGCCCGCCCTGCGCACCCGGCCGTGGCCGCGCCCGCCCGCGCCAAGCCGTGGCCGGAACCGCCCGTCCGATCCCGCGCCATGCCGTGGCTGCGCTCGCCCTAGCCCGCCCGAGCCGTAGTCGGCAGCGCCGTGCTGTGGTCGCGCTCCCGCGGGCACTCGCGCCGCCGCCATGCTACTGGGCGCCCTGCGTGCCCGTAGCCGTAGCGCCCGTGGCCGTCCGGCCTCGACGGGCCGCCGCTCGGCCGCACCCATGGCTTCTCGCGGCTCTGAGAACCAGCAGTAGCTGCTGCCCATGGCGGAGCAGCCAACGGTGCCGTCCGCGGGTTCCGGCTCCAAGTGCAGCGAGGCGGCGAGGTCCCCAGCCTGGGCAGAGGCTGCCCCGACGACGCACGCAGAACTTTTTCCCTCGTACGGGGAAAATCCCCACAGGGGAATGGATTGATGATTGAATTCCTATCCCCCGTACGGGAGAAAGGAAGAGCAATCTTATCTCTTCGCAGTTTGCACTTTAGCCCTTGCGGCTTTACCTATTTTTGAATAGGCCAAAACTTGTATTAATTGTGATTTTGCGGTTAATTCTAGCAGTGATTTTATTCCTGTTTTAGACCGTTAAATCTGGTACATATATTTTTGTACCATTTTCTGTTGAATACCAATGTATTCCAGATACTAAATTGATGTTATATATTTCCACGTTTATCACGTGTTGAGATTAATTACGTTCATTTGCAATTGAGATTTTTCATCTCTTGCAAACATAAATTCAGCACTTCCACGGTACTGTTTCTCCGTTGAGGACAAAATATTTCTGTGATGTATATATTTCCATGTTAAATACATGTCAAGATTAATACATCAATTTGCAATTGAGGTTTTCAATTTCTTTCAAATACAGTATGTTTATCCGTTAAGTATGAGGTATTCTGGAATATTTCTTTGATGTATCTATTTTCATGTTAAACACATGACAATATTAATACATCTATTTACAATTGAGATTTTCAATTACTTGCAAATACATATGCAAAATTCAAAGTGGTTTCTTCAAATTGATGTTTGGGATCACAAGATAGTCATATAGATCTATTGCGTACGCAGATTATCGATGACTACTGTTAAAGCCTATATTTTATCATTTTGACATTATGATTGCTTTACAAAGTGCTCTCCCACACATTTTACTAAGTCATGACATAAGGCATTACGAGCGAGTATC
The DNA here is from genome assembly GCA_021605145.1 of Aegilops bicornis. Lineage (NCBI taxonomy): Eukaryota > Viridiplantae > Streptophyta > Magnoliopsida > Poales > Poaceae > Aegilops > Aegilops bicornis. The sequence goes on from CM038671.1 coordinate 677,364,047, forward strand.
TACTGATTTCATCATATTATACTCTCTAGTGCTGCAAGATCTACTCCATTTTGGAGATTATCTTCAAGGTGTCATATTTAGCAATTTGAGATTCACACATATGGTTTCAAGATAACCTCTTGAAATACCCATTGATTTTGCTAAGTTCATTACAACATCAACCATGATGGTCTTTAATTTATTGGTTATAAATTAATTATCTCTAATTTACCCATAGAGGTAACATATGGCTATAAAGTTTGAGGCATTCGCCTCAATGGCCACCACCGCCTCTACCGGGCCATGGACATCATGATCGCTCTTGTGTCTCGTGAGATAATGTGTGCAATTCTGGATTCACCTCTGGCCAGGATCACACCGCTAACAGAAAAATGGTGTCTTATATATATATCATAAGGCATTAGATTCAGATCTCAAAGATCTGCTTATTCTCAGATTAGCAATTCCCGGATACAATGAACCTCAAGGGCAAAGGTTTGAATCTTACTTCAACCTTCAATCCGACATCACCAGTTGTGATGGGACCCTATGGGCACGGAGAATGTGATGGTTGAATATGCGTCAACCGACATGTTTGGAGACTATGAATAGTCTTTCAATCTCCTGAGTGGTCAATATAATTAATTCCATTTACGATGTTGTAACAACTACATAAGTATTGTTGTCATCATATATTATATATCACAATATATTGTATCAGCATTTTGGTACAAATACATATGTATGTATTCTATATATCTGACAGTGATTTTCATATTGAGAATCTTCATGTTTGTATATAGATTTCTACGGGAGTCAATCTGATAAAAAATGATATGTGCCTTGTGGACATATGCACCACAAACACTATACTCAGAGAAGTCCAATGTTTCCACTCTCATTGAGAGAAAGGAGATATTTTAAAATCGCTAGACGCTATGAGGTATTTGTTGGCTCAACTCGAGTCATATTTACTATCCCTGTGGGTACTCGAGTAATATTAGGATGCTTTATTGCTTCCCAGGTTTAACTCGTACCCTACTAAACTGTGAAGGTATCCGTCAAAATAGTTTCAATAGTGAAACTTATGATGACAACAAAGAGAAATAACTTCTCTTTACCATATGCAACAGATATGGCAAGCACATTCTCTGTGTATCATCTGGATTGTACTACACATACGACACAACCCGTAGCACATGTTGCGTACGAGATAGTTTTCCAGAGTGTCTTGTACATGACAAACTTGACATAATCGCATTGGTCATCGAGACATTGGGTTGAAACCGAAACTATCAGCAATTCCAATAGTTTATGATTATGATGATGCTAGATTATAATAACATTTGGATTTTATGCGCACTGCAAGTGACACAGGGAAGCTAATTTTAAGGCTCGCACACCTTAAAGTCTACGCTGAACCACTCAGACTCCTTGAATGCATCAAGTTGAGTTAAGTGGCTCTTCCCATTGACTAGACTATTCGGGTATTTCATGATTCTAAAAGACATATCTACATGATGGTATTAAGTGTGTGCTTTATTCACACAAAACCATTGGCTCATTATCCCGACATCGATTTCAAGCAAATCGAATGGATAACATTGCGTAATTCTCCTTGAGTGCCTTCTATGGCCTTTGGATTGAAGTTTAGCAATTTGTCCAAATGTCTAGACTCAAATTGGTTTGGTAGAATTCTATCCAAAGAGTTAAGCTCATTGCATTATCTTTACTTTAGAATTGCAACTTACCAACTTTACGTTGGAGTCATGCGGTTTTACACGCTCACGACCAAACTGCATAATATTATTCTCCTCTATCTTTGATACGTGGAAACCTATCAAGTATTTCCCATCTGCGGTAATTCGGTTGCATACCCATATCACCACCCGACATATACATCATTGGCCCCTCAACATATAGTTGGGATCTATGTGAGAAATAACTGTATTTTCGTCAAAACCTCAAGCCCCTCGCATGGGGAGTTATTCAAGGCCAGTATGCTGATTCAATGAGGAATATTTCCAGGCATTAGGGGAAGAACTCAAGTACCATGAAGAATGCCAGGAAATTAGTGGAATGTTCAACACATTTCTGCCTCAAACCCACGTACTCAAAGATCTGAACCATATGTTTCAAAGCAGATTTGCAACACATTGCAAATAACCTGCCAGATTCATTTACTCAACATAAATGTGTCACACATTCCTACAATCCTGCAAAAATATGTCGGAAAGAGTGGAGGTACCAACTAAAACCACTCAACTCCCCGTTCAAAGCAACATGGGGAGAAGTACGACAATGGTACATCAGGATTCAGCTTCTTACAAGCAAGGATATCAAGGCCAATCAGTAAAAGCAAGTCAACTTCACGTTGACAGACACCTGATGGGTAGTATACCCAGTGAATGGGAAACCTCCACCAACCCTGGTCATAGTGCACACAATGACCGGGTCATCGGAATACCCGACTCAGCCACATTGGGAAATCGCGAGCAGTCACCATGGGTAACGATATTTCCATCAACTCTATATTGATATATAGATTCTGGAGAAACATATAACCAAAAGTCTACACTTGTCGACATACATTTCTCAACCAGATTGCAAAACCTTTCGAATGATTCAGATCTAAAGACCATGGTCATGGCAAAGTGTGAACAACACTCGCACTGAACTCAAGCAAAGGGTATAATCTAGGTAGAATAACCTTGCTCAATAATGAGAAGGTATTCATAAGCAATATAATACCTAAAACAGTTTTCTTCTGGCAACAGAATTGAAAACAACTAGGTGGTGAAACAAAGAGTAAGTATTATATCACAAGGGTTCACGCAGATACCCAACTATTCTTCAGAGGTGAAATCTCTTTCTGATAATTTATATCACTGGCAGTACAAAATCATCTATCTATGCAGTTGATAGATGTAGTGATTACATACCCATGTAGATCACTAGATTCAGATATAGATGGTTCCCAAGTAACCTCAATTCTGTATCAAGTACAAAATACAACATAAATCAGTAAAATCAATAAGTCACCATATGACTTATTATTACCATCTGTGCATTTGGTAAACCGACGTAGTGAGTTCCTTATACACAAGGATTACTCCTACAATGATGTTTATCCATGTTTGTGTGTCTGCAATGACGACACATGTAATCATCTAAATGACGGAGTTTAAAATGAAGGATTTGGGTAAACCAAAATACCGCTCGTTACTACAACTTGAGCACCTTTATTCATACATTATGATATACTACCTTGTCTATATCCAAAATATATTGGAAAAATTCATTGTGGACAAATCTTATCCATCCATAACTCTCATGGTAGTTCATTTTCTAGACGTAGAGAAAGATCTATTTTGATCAAGAGATGATGAAATGAGATATTGAGACTCAATGTTCCATAATGCCATTGGATCCACCAAACACAATTGGTTGGTACTCAAGAATATCTTTCGATATCTCCAAGGCATCAAACATCTTGTCCTGGTTTTTCAGTTTCACAGAAATGTGAACACCGATATCATTGGATACATCGATCAGATCCCCACTATCTCAGATCGTAGACAAGCTTAGTGTTCCTACTAGGTGTGGTAGCCCTCTCAGGAAGAGTCTTCGAAACAGACCTCATGGCTACATCCACCAACCATAACGATAATGTTGCTTGTGTTGCCCGGATGCCAACAGAAACATGTTCAGCGACGAGTTCCAGATCTGGGAGGCTCGAGGGGAACACCAAAAACCGGGTAATTTAGCCGCGGACGACGGCCGGCAAGGCCAGGAAGAGGGCATGCGGCCTGAGCGACGCACTCGCCTTCGTTGTCTCCGTCGGGTGACCCGCCCAAATTCTGTAGATTCGAGGGTAACACAAAAGGCATGGCAACTCGCCGCTGCCGACGGCTAGCTATGACGCGACGAGCGATGGCGACGGTGCGGGCTGGCAATGGCGACGGCAAATGAATGAGCGTGGGATGAAGAATTAGTGCGCAAAGTTTTTGTGGAATGGATACATTTGAACTACCCAAAACGCCCTTGATTACTTAATATACTACCCAAAATCTAGTGTAGTATTAGCTTATCCGGGCCGTTGAACTGCAGAAATAAACAGTCTCAATTAAGCTGATGTACTGTAAAAGGTCTCTATAAATAGGAAAATTTCTCTATAAATAAAGCAATCACCAAGCACAGAGTAACAGGTCACAACGGAACACACAACACACCAACACAACGCCACCGCATACAAGGTCTGGCACTCACACACAAACCAACCCAAAGAGACCCAAGTTCTGTTGTAGGCACAGCATAACAAACCTAACACAGACACACACGAAACACCCCTAGACGGTGGTGGCGGCGGCGAGAAGAAGCAGGTCATCAGGAGATTGATTGCTTTGATGGATAGGCAGCTCGACATCCGATGCTTACGCAGCCGAACGTAACCGTGGCACATTCACTAGCCCGCCCGGAAGGCAAAAAACCCTGCAGTGGGCGCCATTTTGTAGTGCCTTTTTTTTTTTCTTGTAACAAGTTTGTGCATATGCTGAAAATCTGGGTTGCCCATAATATTTGCTAGGAGTTACGTCCATCGCTCATATATATTCCATTATTTGAACCAGTTTTCAAGCGCATCCAATGGTAAGTTGGTAACTAACGATATGTGATGCACACTTAACTGAACCATCCGCTTTAGAATTATGAAACATCGACGTGAGCTCGTAGATGTAAGCCATTAATTATGTAAGACATCGACGTGAGGTGGTCATTGAACAACGCCAACTACTGCTTCAGGCTCAACTTGCTTTATTTGTCAGCAGCCACATCAAACTCGATGCGCTCTTCATTTGATACAATGCATGTACCGATGTACCCATGAGGAAGATTGTCAACAAACCGAGCTCTACTACTCTTCTTTTTATAACTTCTTACGGAGATAGATAACAAATCGTATGATATGAACCGCCAAATATGTTGACCGGCTTCTAGACATAAAGCCCAATGAGCTAAGTTGTGAGCTTCTTCATTGGATTTTCTTCCCCATGGACAAATGTGACTTCATCCAAACTAAATCTTCAGGCTTCAATCTCTTGGATAACATATGCATAGACACCACTAGAGCCTCTATTAATATCATTCACAACCAGCTCACAATCTGAAGCAATTTAAAGACGACGGAGGGACGAGTCTTCAACACAAGAGCCAATGCTCCCCGACAAGCTAAAGCTTCCAGAGTTGCAGGTTTAGTGAGAACAGACCTAGCTCTACTACTACTGCTTCCACGAAGGTTCACGCGGCAACAAGCTCAACTACTAGACCTTGACGTACAAGCAAGCCCAACCCACGCTTCACAGGAGCAGGCTAGGCAGACTAAGCGGACACAGTCATTGCAAGGACGCAACTACTTAATCACAAGGAGCGAGTCACTGTGTGGTATCTGTTTAGATCACTGGCTTGGCATTGGTGTTGTTCCAGCCTCTCTAGCATCCTTGTATGCACTAGTCCCCTTCCTCCAAGCAGTTACTAGAATTCGTGTGCAACTGGCCTCGTAATAAACCCTACAGAGAGCAAGATCCTTGAAAAGATGGATAGCAGAAAGAGTTCACATGAACTCAACAATATTGTACATGAGGGGGCTTGGTTTACTCCAGTATCTCAACCTGCAGACATTAGTATGATGTACAGGCACATCTGACTTGTCTCAAAAGATGGCTCGGCTGACCAGATTTTATATAACCTGGACTCCTTGAGAGGGCATCCACACCTCATGCATATGATGAACTGAGCATATGGTTCATTTGATCGTATCACACTCACACCTGTTAAACTGTGGTTTGGTGGAAACTGGCTCAACGCATCTGGTGCGTGGTCTATCACTTTATATAAGGTACCAAGAGGTACAATACAGATACAAATACAGTTGTCGTACAATATACAGTCTAACAACACCAAACTATGCATTTTTGACTCATTTCTTTTTCACCTCAGCTCATGCAGATTTATATTCATCATTCACAAGCGATGGAGCATGGGGCAGAGGGCGGTTATCATACTACATACTGCACCCGTCACGTACGTTACTCATGTGGAGTCACTCTAAGGACATGGTTTTTGTCACACGAAGCTGCGGACATGCACCGATCCTTGGTTCTAACTTTCTTCAATCTTTGCTAAGATGGACATACGGTTGGTAGTTTGTAGTAGAAGATAATGTCACTTGCTCTAGTTAACCAAATTTCAGGACATGCCAAAACACCAGAAACACTTGTAAAAAGAATTAATAGTACAACTGGTAGCAGTAGCGCGGGCACCACTTGATTTATTGTCTCTTTCTTTTCCTTTCAATTTAGACAATCAATTTCTTGCTAAGTTGTTTTATTTCAGTTGTAGCCATGTGAGTTAGGAGGCTGGGAGATTTGTACATGAATCTCACTATCTCAGTTATCGTGTGGTACTTGGTTGTTACTGACATCTTCAACTTAGAAGGAATTAAACAGAGATATATAGCAGTCGGCAACATCAGCGTGGACATCACTTGATTAACAACAATGTTTTTTATTTTGCATGTGGATGGAATAGGTGCTTATGTATTGACAATGAGCGTGTTTATACTGTCATTTACAAGCCCCACGCACGGTAACAGATACCAGGCATACTTCCTAGAATCAGATTGACACAAGACCGTTAGAGTTTAACAATTTAATCTCAAACTCCAGCGTGCCTCCTTAGCCTCCATTGCCAACCCCAATCCTCTATAACACTAAGCTCTCTAGTTTTAAAGGCCTCACAATCAATTGAGGTCTCCAATTTAGAATCGGTCATTTAATTTTGACCGAGACAACAATTTCACGAGGAGCTCTTATTCAAATTTTTTTAATACACTATGCACCTTAATTTTAGAGCTCTCCCATTCGATTGAGGTATACAATTTTAATCCTTGACTTGACACGGACAATCCTTAGTTGTGGCCCAATCAAATCTCTAACTTCATTAAGCTTCCTAATTTTCAAGCCCCTCATTCAACTAAGGTCTTCAATTTGGATTGATACACAATTGATTGTGTCATTGGCCTGGTCTTTATGTGGGATATCTTGATGAATGGCTCCCTTGGTAAGTGCTTAGGTGATGTGGACCTTCGTTGACAAAAAAAAAATGTCGACTATGACACATTTAGCATCAGCACAACACATACGGCCAACAACATAAGTAATTTTCTAATGTTTTTATTAATTAAAAGACGCCCTCCAGTCATACGGTCAAAAAGACACATCCAAACACCACAATACAAGAAAATGAAAATGATACACCCACGGACGATTCACTATGGATTGGTCATAGCAAATACTCTCCCACCAATCACTTCCCAGATTTTCATCATTGGGTCAGTCTTTCCCTAATTTTCAACCATAAATTGACACATTCATCTGTATCCATTATTCCGTAAAGTATGTCCATAAATGTAGCATCTCTGACAAAACACACACACACACACACACACACACACACTTCATTGTTTTCCCCACACGCCAAACCAACTAGCACTTAAATAATTTTCACAACTTAAAAAATTATCATGTAAAAGAAAACATGTACAACCCTAAAAGCATAAGCTGCCGCAGCAAAGCGCCGCCTGCCCTTCTAGTAAATACTATCCTCAAGCGACGGTCACCCCAAGAGAAGAATAGTGTTCTGGCCTCGTTAAATTGTGAGGTTTGTGCAAAAATTGGTTGCATTGAACAAACATAGTTGTGCTAGTCAGTGGATGGGAACTCCAAAAAGTTCTTACGAAAGCGTATGGTTTACTCCAGTATCTCAGATTCTCATTAACCAGTAATATATAAGAAGTTCAGACGCATCTCAGTTCCCTCAAAAGAACTAAGACCTGCATTCCCTGGGAGAGCAATTAGCGTCCAATTTATATGACATGAGCATGCAACTCATATGGTTATCATAGCCGAGATCATGCATATTTGATAGACCATGCTACATGCGTGCTACAGCCGTGAGAGACTGCAGTGGACTTCACGTCATCTTAGGACAGGACGTGTTTGTTCATTGCTTGCAACGGCCCCTAAAGCCGTTTCCACGCCTAGGAAATAGTACCACCGTCCACACGACGCGGTCTGGACTTGATCCTTGCGGTTCTCAGCGGCCGCTATCCTAACGAGCTCGTATTGTATGCGCTCAGGATCACCTTTTTTTGCGAATAACTCGGGATCACATTTGTCCGGAGCACATGTAGACCATGATGGATAGACCAGCCTCGGCCCTCAGGCGAGCGTACATCTAGTGGGGGAGGCAGGAATAAATTTGGGGTGTGGCGGGTTGATAAAGCAGAAAAATGTAAATTACATCGGTCCATTAAATTAATACTTATTATTTTGTGTTCATTAAGTACTCCTCAGAATTAATATAAGAGCGTTTAGATTACTACTTTAGTGATCTGAACGCCTTATATTAGTTTATAGAGGGAGTACAATATAATTGGATAATGTTAAAAGTAAAAAGTAGCCATTCAAAATACCTCACTAAATGAAGATTATATGGATAATTGATCAACAATTTATGTAATACGATTAAAAATCATGAGAGTTGAGAGGAAACTTTGGAATCCTCGCAAAAAGAAAGAAAGATGAAACTTTGGAGAGAAAAAAGTTGAGCTTGAGCTGCTAGTGGCTCACACTTTCATGAAAATGCTGCATATTTAAATTTGTTTTTCTTTTGAGACAAAACATATTGAAATTTGTAACAAAAACAGTGCAGCCAAGAGAAAACTAATAAATTATCCAACTGACCAGGCCCGGTAGGAACTCAACTCCTTTTTTTTGTATCGAAATCAGGCATCAAGCCCACCAATCCAGCACTAACATGCAGGCCCAACATGGTACCCACAATCACCGACCAGGTAGGGTCTCCCGTTCTCGTGGTGCCACCGCCACCATCGTTATCTGAGAAATTTAGGTCCCTTGCCTTCGGCTGCCATCTTGCCGCCGAGAGTGGGGGACCTTGGATCTTCAAAAACTCTATGTTTGTCGTCAACATCTAATGATCATCATAGTTTTACGAGAATAAATTTGCTCTCATTCCTTTTGCGGTGCCATGAAGTTAGAGAGTTTTCTGTCCTCGCAGATCCGATTATTCAAATTTGATGAGTTTATGTTATTGTGTCAAGCTTTTTTGTTAGTCTAATTCCTTGTGGAGGTGAAATCTTTCATCGACACCATGGTGAAAATATAGTGATTCGACGGCCTGTACTTCTAGGGGATCATCCCTGCCCAAAGTACATTCATCGATCAAGGCTTCCTATTTTCTTGGTTGGGCGACTCAAGGCGCTTTAAAAACCCATTATTGGCAATGTTCGTGTGGGTGAAAGAGTGACAACATCGTTGCTCCAGTACAATTGCAGCCTTTTTACCGAAGTCTTTGAAGTATTTCTTCGAGCAGAGATTGATACTGGGAAGAAGGTTTCAAGAGATTTCATTGCAATTCTTAGTCATATGAGTTACTTTATATTTTCTTGAATCTTATGTCAAAATCAATATACATGTATTTGTTATGAGTATGAATAAAGTTACAGGTGTTTCTCAACAAAATCACCGACCAGGTTTGCCTAAAAAAATCATCGACCAGGTTAGCTTCTTTCCCCGTCCGATTATTTCTATTTCTTCAACTGCAGCGAAGTCTCAGCGGAGCAACTCAAGATATAAAACAATGAATTGTATATTACAAATACCTAGTATTTGAGCAAAACTTTAGGTCTGGCGGCTGCCAAACCTTGCCAAATACCTGGATCCGCCCCTGCATACATTCCATTGCATCACGCGCTAGCCTGAGGCACAACAGCGAAAAGCCCACCAACACAACCTCACCTCCCTCGCGCGCACGACACAGAGTGAATTACGGTGGGTCAAAAATGTGAACAATACACCAATGGAATACATACATGAATCCCGTGTTGCTTGAAACCAACTAACAACAACGAAAAAGTGATGGCGACAACACATGACTGACGTCGATGGAGGTGCCACTCGAGCTCCGGGGTGAAAACCTAAGTCAGACCCAAGTTGGTTATACCTAGAAATGGCGATGGTACATCCTTACCTTGTTAAAGGCATTGCTCGGATATGTTTGAACTGGTTCTTCAGAGTGAAAACCTAGATTCTGACTGGATGCTATGACGATGGCGCTTGAGCGTCACTCCCTTCCTGAAGGAGTTATTGTCGAAAAACCTCGACATTTGTGTGGTGTCATGAGATGGTTGGTGCGGATATGGTCACTGTTGTGGTTTGCCGATCATGGATCTGGTTGTTGGGAAACGAGTATGCAATTTCAAAAAAATCTACGCCACACAAGATCTATCTAGGAGATGCATACCAACGAGGGGGAGAGTGTGTCTACGTACCCTCGTAGACTGTAAGCGGAAGCGTTTGACAACGCGGTTGATGTAGTCAAACTTCTTCTAACTCCGACCGATAAAGTACCGAATGTACGGCACCTACGAGTTCTGCACACGTTCAGCTCGATGACATCCCTCGTCCTCTTGATCCAGCAAGATGTCGAGAAAGTAGATTAGTTCCGTTGGCATGACGGCGTGGTGATGGTGATGGTGAAGTGATCCGCATAGGGCTTCGCCTAAGCACCGCGAGAATATGACCGGGGGTGTAAACTGTGGAGGGGGGCGTCGCACACGTCTAACAATTCATGTTGTGTGTTCTAGGTGCCCCCCTCCTCATACATATAGGTGGGAGGGAGAGGGGAGACGCCAAGGGCGCCTAAGTGGGCCGGATCCCACTTGGGCTCCTACCTCATTCGCCCCTCCATGTATAGGCGCCCACGGGAAGGAAGGGGAGGTGGCCCCTTTCCTTTCTCCCTTGAGGAGGGAAGGAAGGAGGACTTGCCCACCCCCTTTCCTTTCCCTAGGGCTGGCCGGCCTAGTGGAGGGGCGCACTGCTACCTCTTGAGCATGTGTTGGTTTTCCCTTGAAGAGGAAAGGGTGATGCAGCAAAGTAGTGTAAGTATTTTCCTCGATTTTTGAGAACCAAAGTATCAATCTAGTAGGAGGTTACACGCAAGTCGCCTTGTACCTGCACAAACAAATAAGAATCTTGCAACCAACGCGATAAAGGGGTTGTCAATCCCTACACTACCACTTGAAAAAGTGAGATAATAGAAAGAGATAAAAAGATAAATATTTTTGGTATTTTTATGATATAGATTGGAAAGTAAAGATTGCAAAATAAAATAGATCGGAAACTTATATGATGGAAAATAGACCCGGGGCCATAGGTTTCACTAGTGGCTTCTCTCAAGATAGCATAATCTACTTGGGTGAACAAATTATTGTCGAGCAATTGATAGAAAAGCGCATAGTTATGACAATATCTAGGCATGATCATGTATATAGGCATCACGTCCGCAACAAGTAGACCGAAACGATTCTGCATCTACTACTATTATTCCACACATCGACCGCTATCCAAAGATGCATCTAGAGTATTAAGTTCATAAGAACAGAGTAACGATTAGGCAAGATGACATGATGTAGAGGGATAAACTCAAGCAATATGATATAAACCCCATCTTTTATCCTCGATGGCAACAATACAATACGTGTTTTGCTGCCCTCATCCACCGGGAAAGGACACCGCAAGATTGAACCCAAAGCTAAGCACTTCTTCCATTGCAAGAAAGATTAATCTAGTAGGCCAAACCAAACTGATAATTCGAAGAGACTTGCAAAGATATCAAATCATACATATAAGAATCCAGAGAAGAACCAAATATTCTTCATAGATAATCTTGATCATAAACCCACAATTCATCGGATCTCGACAAACACACCGCAAAAAGAATTACATCGAATAGATCTCTGATACGTCTCCAACGTATCAATAATTTTTGATTGCCCCATGCTATTATATATTTTGTTTTGGATGTTTAATGGGCTTTATTATACACTTTTATATTATTTTTGGGACTAACCAATTAACCCAAGGCCCAGTGCAAATTGTTGTTTTTTTGCCTATTTCAGTGTTTCGCAGAAAAAGAATATCAAACGGAGTCCAAACGGAATGAAACCTTCAGGAGCGTGATTTTTGGAACAAACGTGATCCAGAGGACTTGGAGTGGACGTCAAGCAATCAACGAGGAGGCCACGAGGCAGGGGGCGCGCCCTCCACCCTCGTGGGCCCCTCGTGGCTCCGACCTACTTCTTCCTCCTATATATATACCTACGCACTCGAAACCATCCAGAGCACCACGAAAACCTATTTCCACCGCCGCAACCTTCTGCATCTGTGAGATCCCATCTTGGGGCCTTTTTCCGTGCTCACCGGAGGGGGCATCGATCACGGAGGGCTTCTACATCAACACCATAGCCTCTCCAATGATGTGTGAGTAGTTTACCATAGACCTTCGGGTCCATAGTTATTATCTAGATGGCTTCTTCTCTCTCTTTGGATCTCAATACAAAGTTCTCCTCGATCTTCTTGGAGATCTATTTGATGTAACTCTTTTTGCGGTGTGTCTGTCGAGATCCGATGAATTGTGGGTTTATGATCAAGATTATCTATGAACAATATTTGAATCTTCTCTGAATTCTTTTTATGTATGATTGATTATCTTTGCAAGTCTCTTCAATTATCAGTTTGGTTTGGCCTACTAGATTGATCTATATTGCAATGGGAGAAGTGCTTAGCTTTGGGTTCAATCTTATGTGTGCTCGATCCCAAAGGATGTAAGGGGAAACGACATGTATTGTATCACTAGTAGAAAAAGGGTCGAATGTGAAGCACATTAGTGCCGGTTTGATTTTGAGCCGGCACTAATGTGTCCATTTGTGCCGGTTCCAATGGCTAGCCGGCCGCTCTCATTAGTACTGGTTCGTGGCGGACCTTTAGCACCGGTTCATGCCACGAACCGGTACTAAAGAGAGTGGTGGCAGGATGTTGTCAGTCTGGGGCCCCTCTAGCACCTTTAGTACCGGTTTGTGGCACGAACCGGTGCTAAAGGTCGCCCTACATAATCCCTTCGCCCACCCGAGCTCGCTTCTGTTTCTTTCCCTTTCCCTCTCCTCTCTCGTTTCTTCCCTCTTCCTCTCGAGCTCATCACACATTTTACCCAAAATTTGTCAAGATTTGAAGGCCCCCATCCATTCAAATGAGCACAAAGGTTAGCAACTTTGTCCTTTCACCTCTCATTGCTAGATTAGCTCTTGCAATGCTTTGTATAGTGATTAATTTGTGAGTTTAGTAATTTGGGAGGAATTATATGTGTAGTATTTGATTTATATGCAATTTAAGGTCAAAAATAACACTTAGTTTGCATATGTAGGTGTGGTTTACTTAGTGCCTTCTAAATCTCCGTCAGAACCACCGCCGATCGCCCACACCGTCTCCGTCACCGGGCACCACCTAGCTTGTGGTGAGCCTCTTGTTCATGAATGTTTTACATTATGAAATTGATGTTTGTGTGATTTGGATATATAGTTACTCGTATAATTATCTTACCCGTACGTTGTTTGTTATACATAGTGCCATGGTTTTGATATCCGTCCCCGTCGGCCCTCATCCTTGTTATGATTCGGATGTAGTATATTCTCTTTTAAAACTAGTTGTTGCATCGTGTTTATTACAAATTATGCCCATCAAGTTGACATAGATATTTTTATCTAGGAGGTTTGTGAATCGGAAATTCCAACCGACCTTATTGTCGAGAGGTTAAATTTAGTTGAAAGAGAAAACGAGTATTTGAAAGAAAAATTGAAAAGAATTGAGGGGAGAAGATGGAATTGAGTTGCATGTTGCCGATGTCGCCGATGATCACAAGATCAAGATGGAGAAAATACGCTTAAAGATTAGAAAGATTAGAAAATATGCCATTGATAGTGAGGCTTGGTATCATTATGCTGTTGGATCAATTGTTACCTTAGTTGCAATCTTGATCGCATTTGTTGTTGCATTTAAATGCTTTAGCTAGAGAGTTATTAATTTGTTTGTTGCATTTAAGTGTTGTATGAACTATATATATGTATGAACTTTATGTATGAACTTGTATTAATTTGGTCTTTTCGTGTTGTGTAATGAAGATGAGACGACAATGGATGTATGATGACCGATGCTCTCCCGAGTTCATTAATGGCGCATATACTTTTCTCGCTTGTCACGAGGCAAACAAGCGGGCAGATGGTTTAATGCCTTGTCCATGTGTTGTCTCAGAAGAATGATCACAATTACTCTACGCCAAGAACCATTCACGCCCACTGTTTAAGTCCGGTTTCATGCCCAACTATAATGTTTGGACCAAGCACGGAGAAAGAGGGGTTATGATGGAAGACAATGAAGAAGAAGAGGATGACGACAGCTATCCTGGCCATGGGTTCCCTGAATACGATGATACAACAATGGGGAAGAAGTCGAGCCAAGAATGCGGGAAGAAGCTGAAGAAGAGGCATCAGATGAGCCCGCTGATGATTGATACGTCCATTTTGCATCATACCTTTATATCAATATTTATTGCATTATGGGCTGTTATTACACATTATATCTCAATACTTATGGCTATTCTCTCTTATTTTACAAGGTTTACCATCAAGAGGGGGAATGCCAAAGCCGGAATTTCGGCCGAAAAGGAGCAAATGTTGGAAACCTATTCGCACAACTCCAAAAGTCCCAAACTCCACAAAACAACTTTTTTGGAATTTATAAGAATTTCTCGAGCTAAAGAAATAGGCTGGGGCCCACACCGCCCAGAGACAGGGGCACGCCCCTATAGGGCGCCTCTATCTCCTCGGGCTCCTCGTGGCCTCCGCGCCCATCTTCCTGCTATATCATCACTTTTACCTCGAAAATCGTAAGCAAGCTTACGGACGAAACTCCGCCGCCACGAGGCGAAACCTTGGCGGAATCAATCTAGGGCTCGCGGAGCTGTTCGCGGGGACACTTCTCCCGGAGGGGGAAATCATCACCAACGCTATCACTAACGATCCTCTCATCGAGAGGGGTCAATCTCCATCAACACCTTCACCAGCACCATCTCCTCTCAAAACCCTAGTTCATCTCTTTGTATCCAATCTTGTATCAAAACCACAAATTAGTACCGTGGGTTGCTAGTAGTGTTGATTACTCCTTGTAGTTGATGCTAGTTGGTTTACTTGGTGGAAGATCATATGTTCAGATCCTTTATGCATATTATTACTCCTCCGATTATGAACATGAATATGCTTTGTGAGTAGTTACGCTTTGTTCCCGAGGACATGGGTAAGTCTTGCTATTAGTAGTCATGTGAATTTGGTATTCGCTCGATATTTTGATGAGATGTATGTTGTCTTTCCTCTAGTGGTGTTATGTGAACGCCGACTACATGACACTTCACCATTATTTGGGCCTAGAGGAAGGCATAGGGAAGTAATAAGTATATGATGGGTTGCTAGAGTGATAGAAGCTTAAACCCTAGTTTATGCTTTCTTCAAGAATGATATGGACCCATATGTTTAATGTTGTGGTTCGGTTTACCTTAATACTCCTTTTGTAGTTGCGGATGCTTGCAATAGGGTTAATCATAAGTGGGATGCTTGTCCAAGTTAGGACAGTACCCAAGTGTCGGTCCACCCACATATCAAATTATCAAAGTACCGAACGCAAATCTTATGAACGTGATGAAAACTAGCTTGACGATAATTCCCAATGTGTCCTCGGGAGCTCCTTCTTCATTATTAGAATTTGTCCAGGCTTATCCTTTGCTACATAAAGGATTGGGCCACCTTGCTGCACTTTATTTACTTTATTTACTTTTTTCTCGTTACTATTTATCTTATCAGAAAACTATCTATCACCTACTATTTCAAAGGCTTGCAAGAGAAAACCTTATCGAAAACCGCTTATCATTTCCTTCGCTTCCTCGTTGGGTTCGACACTCTTACTTATCGAAAGGACTACGATAGATCCCCTATACTTGTGGGTCATCAAGACTCTTTTCTGGCGCCGTTGCCGGGGAGTGTAGCGCTTTTGGTGAGTGGAACTTGGTAAGGAAACATTTATATAGTGTGCTGAAATTTTCTGTTACTTGTCACTATGGAAACTAATCCTTTGAAGGGCTTGTTTGGGGTATCTTCACCCCAAACAGAAGAACAAAGAGATGCTCCTCAACCTACTGAACTTTATGAAAATATTCACTTTGAGATTCCTTCGGGTATGATAGAGAAACTGCTAGCTAATCCTTTTGCAGGAGATGGAACATTGCATCCCGATTTACATCTTATCTTTGTGGATGAAATTTGTGGATTATTTAAGCTTGCGTGTATTCCCGATGATGTTGTCAAAAGGAAGGTCTTTCCTTTATCTTTGAAGGAGATGCATTGACATGGTATAGGCTATGTGATGATACGGATCTTGGAATTATAAGCGATTGAAGTTGGAATTTCACCGTAAGTTCTATCCTATGCATCTTGTTCATCGTGATCGTAATTACATATATAATTTCTGGCTTCGCGAAGGAGAAAGCATCGCTCAAGCTTGGGGGAGGCTTAAGTCAATGTTATATTCATGCCCCAACCATGAGCTCTCTCGGGAATTGATTATTCAGAATTTTTATGCTCGGCTTTCTCTTAATAATCGCAACCTCGCCGATACTTCCTGTCTGGTTCTTATATGCTAAAGACTATTGATTTCAAATGGGACTTATTGGAAAGAATTAAACGCAACTCAAGATTGGGGTTCCAACGATGGTAAGGAGTCGTATGACACCTAAGTTCGATTGTGTTAAATCTTTTATGGATACCGATGCTTTTCGTGGATTTAGCGCGAAGTATGAACTTGACTCTGAGATAGTAGCTACTTTTTGTGAATCTTTTGCTGCTCACGTTGATCTCCCTAAAGAGAAGTGGTTTAGATATAATCCTCCTGTTGAAGTGAAAGTAGTTGCACCTATTACAGTTGAAGAAAAGACTATTACATATAGTGATCCTATTATTCCTACTGCTTATGTCGAAAAACCTCCTTTTCCTGTTAGGATAAAAGATCATGCTAAAGCTTCGACTGTTGTTCGTAAGAGCAATATTAGAACTTATACACCTCCTGAGAAAATCAAAGTTGAACCTAATGTTGCTATTGTTAAAGATCTCTTGTCTGATAATATTGATGGGCATGTTATTTATTTCTGTGATGAAACTGCTAGAATTGCCAAACCTTGTGCTAAAGATAAACATAGACCTATGGTAGGCATGCCTGTTATTTCGTTAAAATAGGAGATCATTGTTATCATGGCTTATGTGATATGGGGCTAGTGCTAGTGCAATACCTATTGACTTATACAAAGAAATTAAGCACGATATTGCACCTACTGAGTTAGAAGACATTGATGTCACAATTAAACTTGCCAATAGAGATACTTCACCAATGGGAATTGTTAGAGATGTTGAAGTCTTGTGTGGGAAAACTAAATATCCTACTAATTTTCTTGTTCTTGGCTCCCCACAAGATTGCTTTTGTCCCATTATATTTGGTAGACCCTTCTTGAACACCGTTAATGCTAAGATAGATTGCGAAAAGGATGTTGTTACTATTGGTCTAGGTGATATGTCTCATGAGTTCAACTTTTCTAAATTTCATAGACAACACCGTGAAGAGGAATTACCTAGTAGGGATGAGATTATTGGTCTTGCTTCCATTGTTGTTCCTCCAACTGATCCGTTAGAATATTATTTGTTAGACCATGAAAACGATATGTTTATGAAGGAAAGGGAAGAAATAGATGAAGTGTTCCTTAAACAAGAACCTATGTCAAACATAACCTTCCTGTTGAAATTCTTGGGATCTCCTCCACCCAAGGGTGATCCTGGTTTGAACTCAAACCTTTACCGATAATCTTAAGTATGCTTATCTTGATGAAAAGAAATATATCCTGTTATTATTAGTGCTAACCTTTCAGAGAAAGAAGAAGAAAGATTATTGAAAATTTTGAAGAAGCACCGAGCTGCTATTGGATATACTCGATGACCTTAAGGGCATTAGTCCCACATTATGTCAACACAAAATTTCAGTGGAGAAAGATGCTGCATCAGTTAGAGATCCTCAAAGACGATTAAATCCCAAAATGAAGGAAGTGGTAAGAAAGGAAATACTAAAACTCCTTGAGGCAGGTATTATTTATCCCGTTGATAGTGAATGGGTAAGCCCTATCCATTGTGTCCCTAAAAAGGGAGGTATTACCGTTGTTCCTAATGATAAAGATGAATTGATCCCGCAAAGAATTATTACAGGTTATAGGATGGTAATTGATTTTCGTAAGTTAAATAAAGCTACTAAGAAAGATCATTACCCTTTACCTTTTATTGATCAAATGCTAGAAAGGCTATCCAAACACACACATTTTTGCTTTCTAGATGGTTATTCTGGCTTCTCTCGAATACTTGTGTCAGCAAAGGATCAATCTAAAACTACTTTTACTTGCCCTTTTGGTACTTTTGCTTATAGACGTATGCCTTTTGGTTTATGTAATGCACCTGCTACCTCTCAAAGATGCATGGTGGCTATATTATCTGATTTTTGTGAAAAGATTTGTGAGGTATTCATGGATGACTTCTCCGTCTATGGTTCCTCTTTTGATGATTGTTTGAGCAACCTTGATCGAGTTTTGCGTAGATGAAGACACTAGTCTCGGCCCCTGAATTGGGAAAAGTGTCACTTTATGGTTAATGAAGGCATTGTCTTGGGGCACAAGATCTCCGAGAGAGGTATTGAAGTTGATAAAGCCAAAGTTGATGCTATTGAAAAGATGCAATGTCCCAAGGACATAAAAGGTATAAGAAGTTTCCTTGGTCATGCCGGCTTTTATAGGAGGTTCATTAAGGACTTTTCTAAAATCTCTAGGCCTCGATTAACTTATTGCAAAAAGATATTCTTTTGTCTTTGATGATGATTGTTTGGAAGCATTTGAAACACTTAAGAAAGCCTTGATCATCGCACCTATTGTTCAGCCACCTGATTGAATTTACCTTTTGAAATTATGTGCGATGCTAGTGATTATGTCAGAGGTGTTGTTTTAGGGCAAAGAGTCGATAAGAAATTGAATGTTATCCAGTACGCTAGTAAGACTCTTGATACTGCCTAGAGAAATTATGCTACTACTGAAAAAGAGTTCTTAGCAGTTGTGTTTGCATGTGATAAGTTTAGACCTTATATTGTTGACTCCAAAGTTACTATTCACACTGATCATGCTGCTATTAAATATCTTATGGAAAAGAAAGATGCTAAGCCTAGACTCATTAGATGGGTCCTCTTGCTCCAAGAATTTGATTTACATATTATTGATAGAAAAGGAGCTGAGAACCCCATTGCGCATAACTTGTCTAGGTTAGAGAATGTTCTTGATGACCCACCGCCTATTAATGATAGTTCTCCGATGAATAATTAGCGGTTGTCAATGCTTCTCGCATCAGCCCTTGGTATGCTGATTATGCTAATTACATTGTTGCTAAATATATACCGCCTAGTTTCACATACCAAAGAAAAGAAAAGTTCTTTTATGATTGACATTACTTCGGGATGATCCACACCTTTATAAAGAAGGAGTAGATGGTATTATTAGACGTTGTGTGCCCGAGTATGAACAGAACAAATCCTACGCAAGTGTCACTCAATCCTATGGAGGACACCACGCCGAGATAGAACCGCACACAAGGTACTACAATCTGGTTTTTATTGGCCTACTCTTTTCAAAGATGCTCGTAAGTTTGTCTTATCTTGTGATGATTGTCAAAGAATAGGTAACATTAGTAGACGTCAAGAAATGCCTATGAATTATTCTCTTGTTATTGAACCATTTGATGTTTGGGGCTTTGATTATATGGGACCTTTTCCTGCCTCCAATGGCTATACACATATTTTAGTTGTCATGATTACGTTACTAAGTGGGTAGAAGCTATTCCAACTAGTAGTGCTGATCATAACACTTCTATTAAAATGCTTAAAGAAGTTATTTTTCCGAGGTTTGGAGTCCCTAGATATCTTATGACTGATGGTGGTTCACACTTTATTCATGGTGCTTTCCGTAAGATGCTTTCTAAGTATGATGTCAATCATAGAATCGCATCTCCTTATCACCCACAGTCCAGTGGTCAGGTAGAGTTGAGCAATAAAGAGCTCAAATTAATTTTGCAAAAGACCGTGAATAGATCTAGAAAGAATTGGTCCAAAAAACTTGATGATGCATTATGGGCCTATAGAACTGCATACAAAATCCTATGGGTATGTCTCCATATAAGATGGTTTATGGAAAAGCATGTCATTTACCTCTTGAACTTGAACATAAAGCATATTGGGCTATTAAAGAGCTCAATTATGACTTCAAACTTGTCGGTGAGAAGAGGTTGTTTGATATTAGCTCACTTGATGAATGGAGAACCTAAGCATATGAGAATGCCAAGCTTTTCAAAGAAAAGTCAAACGCCGCATGATAAGAGGATACAAAAGCGTAAGTTTAACGTAGGAGATTATGTGTTATTGTTCAACTCTCGCTTAAGATTTTTGCAGGAAAACTTCTCTCAAAATGGGAAGGTCCCTACGTTATCGAGGAGGTCTATCGCTCGTGCTATAAAAATCAACAACTTCGAAGGCACAAATCCGAGGGTGGTAAACGGTCAAAGAATTAAACATTATATTTCAGGTAATCCTATCAATGTTGAAACTAATATTATTGAAACCGTAACCTATGAGGAATACATAAGAGACATTTTCCAGAACGTTCCAGACTCCGAAAAGGCATAGGTACGTGGTACGGTAAGTAAACCGACTCCAAAACAACTCTAATGGCAATTTTTATCAGTTTTGGATTATTTAAGAATTTTAGGAAGAAAGAAGTAGTCCGAAGGGACACGAGGCTCCCACGAGAGAGGAGGGCGCGCCTGCCCTCGTGGGCACCTCGTGTGCCTGTGACTCCATTTTCTTGTATGTTACGATTTTGGTCGGTAAAATTCATTATATATGCATACTCCCGAAGGTTTTGACCACCGTATCACGCAAATATCCTCTGCTTTCGCTTTCGAAGTTGTTCCTCATGGCAGATTTGGAACAAGATGTCGTCCCAAGATTCGGAGGGAGAGAGCTACATGGCTGATTATATTGCAAACCCAAAAGTATATGGGGATGTGGAACATTATGGCTGGACCACAGAGGAAGAGGAAGACTGATCCAAAGAGGAAGGAGGAGACAAGCTCTGATGAAGAGGACGATCCACTACGCCAACTCCGTGATATGCATGTGGAGTTCAAGAAGTCAAGCCTCCCTAAGGTCCAATCTATCCCACCATGTTTTTTGCAGGACAACAAGGCAACACTATGCAAAAAGATAATGAAACTTGAGCTCGAGAATGAGGATCTGAGGGAGGAAAATTTTAGCCTCAGACGCAAGCTAGAGAAGAAAAATGCAACAACTCCTACTCCACCACCTCCGAAGAAATAATCACATGGGTATGGGCACTCCCTTGGCAACCGCTGCTTGGGGAGGTGCCCTGCATCGTATCACCATCACACTCCTATCTTTACCGCTTTATTTAGTTCGATCCTTTTAGTAGTATCTTGATCTAGTAGATTGAAGTTTTGATATCAAGTAGTTTTGAGTTTTGCTTTGTGATCTCTTTATGTAAGCAAGTCCGTGTTCTATCTATAATAAAGATTAGTGTTGAGTCAAGGGCTTTGCTATGTTGCTATGATCTTAAGAAAGTAGAAAGAACAAAAGAGTTCATATTGATCTTATGGATAGTGATAACTTCACATATAGAAAGTATGAGGCATCAAAATTGTTGAGAGTTGATGAACGTAGCCTTGGTCATCGCTGCAATTAATAGGAAGTGATAAGGAAAGAGGGGTTCACATATAAATATATTATCTTGGACATCTTTTAAGATTGTGAAGCACTCATTAAGTATGACATGCTAAAAGAGTTGATGTTGGACAAGGAAGACAACGTAATTGTTTATGTTTTCCGACATCTCAGTTAAAGTATATTGTCATTGACCTTCCAAACATGTTGAGCTTGCCTTTCCCCTCATGCTAGCTAAATTCCTTACACCAAGTAGAGATACTACTTGTACTTCCAAATATCCTTAAACCCAGTTTTGCCATGAGAGTCCACCATACCTACCTATGGATTGAATAAGATCCTTCAAGTAAGTTGTCATTGGTGCAAGCAATAAAAATTGCTCTCTAAATATGTATGACTTATTAGTGCAGAGAAAATACTTTGTACGAAGTTGTTGTGGAAGTAATAAAAGCAACAGACTGCATAATAAAGGTCCACATACAAGGGGCAATATAAAGTGACGTTCTTTTGCACTAAGACTTTATGCATCAACCCTAAGCGCCAGCATGACAACCTCTCGCTTCCCTTTATGTAAGGGCCTATCTTTTACTTTATGTTTCACCTTATGCTTGATTCAAGGTGATGCTCACCTTTCCCTTTTTATTTTTATCCTTTGGCAAGCTCCTCATGTTTGAAAGATCATGATACATATATCCAATTGGATGTAAGTTGGTATAGGCTATTATTGTTGACATCACCTAAAGGTGAATACGCTGGGAGGCAAACACAATAAGCCCCTATCTTTCTCAAAGGTCCTTTGAAACTCTATAACCACAAGTATTGCGTGAGTGTTAACAATTATAGGGGACTACGAGATAGTTGAGTATGTGAGCTTGCTGAAAAGCTCTATTATTGACTCTTTCCGATGTTACGATAAATTGCAATTGCTTCAATGACTGAGATTATAGTTTGTTAGTTCCCAATGAAGTTTTTGAACCATACTTGACATTGTGAATTGCTTATTACTTGAGCAGAGGAAATCATATGACAAAATCCATATATATTGCTGTTATTAGAATGATCATGATGCCCTCATGTCCGTATTTTATTTTTATCGACACCTCTATCTCTAAACATGTGGACATATTTCTCGATTTCGGCTTCCGCTTGAGGACAAGCGAGGTCTAAGCTTGGGGGAGTTGATACGCCCATTTTGCATCATGCTTTTATATCAATATTTATTGCATTATGGGCTGTTATTACACATTATATCTCAATACTTATGGCTATTCTCTTATTTTACAAGGTTTACTATGAAGAGGGGAATGCCGCAAATGAACTCTGGCCGAAAAGGAGCAAACGTTGGAAACCTATTCGCACAACTCCAAAAGTCCTGAAACTCCACGAAGCAAATTTTTGAATTTATAAGAATTTCTGAAGCTAAAGAAATAGGCCAGGGGCTCACACTGCCCAGAGACAGGGGCGCCCTATAGGGCGCGCCTCTATCTCCCGGCCTCCGCGCCCATCTTCTGCTATATCATCACTTTTACCGGAAAAAATCTTGGGCAATCTTACGGATTTAAACTCCGCCGCCACGATCCTAACCTTGGCGGAATCAATCTAGGCTCATGAGCTGTTCGCCGGGGACACTTCTCCCGGAGGGGGAAATCATCACCAACGCTATCACCAACGCATCCTCTCATCGAGAGGGGTCAATCTCCATCAACACCTTCACCAGCACCATCTCCTCTCAAAACCCTAGTTCATCTCTTTGTATCCAATCTTGTATCGAAACCACAAATTGGTACCGTGGGTTGCTAGTAGTGTTGATTACTCCTTGTAGTTGATGCTAGTTGGTTTACTTGGTGGAAGATCATATGTTCAGATCCTTTATGCATATTATTACTCCTCCGATTATGAACATGAATATGCTTTGTGAGTAGTTACGCTTGTTCCCGAGGACATGGGTGAAGTCTTGCTATTAGTAGTCATGTGAATTTGGTATTCGCTCGATCTTTTGATGAGATGTATGTTGTCTTTCCTCTAGTGGTGTTATGTGAACGTCGACTACATGACACTTCACCATTATTTGGGCCTAGAGGAAGGCATAGGGAAGTAATAAGTAGATGATGGGTTGCTAGAGTGATAGAAGCTTAAACCCTAGCTTATGCGTTGCTTCGTTAGGGGCTGTTATGGACCCATATGTTTAATGTTGTGGTTAGGTTTACCTTAATACTCCTTTTTGTAGTTGCGGATGCTTGCAATAGGGGTTAATCATAAGTGGGATGCTTGTCCAAGTTAGGACAGTACCCAAGTGTCGGTCCACCCACATATCAAATTATCAAAGTACCGAACGCGAATCTTATGAACGTGATGAAAACTAGCTTGACGATAATTCCCAATGTGTCCTCGGGAGCTCCTTCTTCATTATTAGAATTTGTCCAGGCTTATCCTTTGCTACATAAAGGATTAGGCCACCTTGCTGCACTTTATTTATTTTATTTACTTTTTGCTCGTTACTATTTATCTTATCACAAAACTATCTATCACCTACTATTTCAAAGGCTTGCAGAGAAAACCTTATCGAAAACCGCTTATCATTTCCTTCGCTTCCTCGTTGGGTTCGACACTCTTACTTATCGAAAGGACTACGATAGATCCCCTATACTTGTGGGTCATCAATGATCTAGGTCGGGCCATTGCTGATGCAAAGGGAAACTGCGCAAGTGATTTGGAGAAGAAGAAGTTGCAGCTCATGTTAGAGGATCACAAGAAATTGTTGTACCCGAATTGCAAAGCTGACAAGAAAAAGTTGGGCACTGATACGTCTCCGTCGTATCTACTTTTCCAAACACTTTTGCCCTTGTTTTGGACTCTAACTTGCATGATATGATGGAACTAACCTGGACTGACGTTGTTTTCAGCAGAATTGCCATGATGTTGTTTTATGTGCAGAAAACAAAAGTTCTCGGAATGACCTGCAACTCCACGGAACATCTAGTTAAAAACAATAAAAAAATCATTGCCAAAGATGAAGACCAGGGGGCCCACACCCTGTCCACGAGGGTGGGAAGCGTGTTCTCTAGGGCGCGCCTCTACCTCGTGGCCCTCGAGCTCCTCCGACGCCAACTCCAACTCTATATATTTGCTTTCGGAGAGAAAAATCAAGGAGAAGTAATCATCGCTTTACGACACGGAGCCACCGCCAAGCCCTAAAACCTCTCGAGGGCTGATCTCGAGTCCGCTCGGGGCTCCGGAGAGGGATTCGTCATTGCCGTCATCATCAACCATCATCCATAACCAATTTCATGATGCTCACCGCCGTGCGTGAGTAATTCCATCGTAGGCTTGCTGGACGGTGATGGGTTGGATGAGATCTATCATGTAATCGAGTTAGTTTTGTTAGGGTTTGATCCCTAGTATCCACTATGTTCTGAGATTGATGTTGGTATGACTTTTCTATGCTTAATGCTTGTCACTAGGGCCCGAAGTGCCATGATTTCAGATCTGAACCTATTATGTTTTCATGAATATATGTGAGTTCTTGATCCTATCTTGCAAGTCTATAGTCACCTACTATGTGTTATGATCCGCAACCTCAAGTGACAATAATCGAGACCACTCCGGTGATGACCATAGTTTGAGGAGTTCATGTATTCACTATGTGCTAATGCTTTGTTCCGGTTCTCTATTAAAAGGAGGCCTTAATATCCCTTAGTTTCCATTAGGACCTCGCTGCCACGGAGGGTAGGACAAAAGATGTCATGCAAGTTCTTTTCCATAAGCACGTATGACTATATTCGAATACATGCCTACATTACATTGATGAATAGGAGCTAGTTCTCGTGTCACCCTATGTTATGATGTTACATGATGAACCACATCCGCATAATTATCCATCACCGATCCAATGCCTACGAGCTTTCCATATACTGGTTTACGCTTATTTACTTTCCCGTTGCTACTGTTACAATCATTACAAAATACCAAAAATATTACTTTTGCTTTCATTACTCTTTTTTTACCATTACCACTAATATCATATTACTTTGCTACTAAATACTTTGCTGCAGTTATTAAGTTATTCAGGTGTGGTTGAATTGACAACTCAACTGCTAATACTTGAGAATATTCTTTGGCTCCTTGTGTCGAATCGATAAATTTGGGTTGAATACTCTACCCTCGAAAGCTGTTGCGATCCCCTACACTTGTGGGTTATCAAGACTAATTTCTGGCGCCATGTCGGGAGCATAGCTCTATTCTTTGAGTCACTTGGGATTTATATCTGCTGGTCACTATGAAGAACTTGAAAGACGCTTAAGACAACAATTTATCCCTCAACTACGAGGGGAGGTAAGGAACTGTCATCTAGCTCAGCACTTGATTCACCTTCTATTTTGAGTAAGCTTGCGACACCTAAACCTGCTTCTGCTATTCGTTCTGATATGTCGCATGTTATTGATGATGCCACTTCTGCTATGCATGATACTTATGATGAAACTACTTCTATGCTCGATACTACTGTGCCCCTTAGTGAATTTCTTGATGAACAAATTGCTAGGGCTAGAATGAAGGAAATTATTGAAACTGATCATGTTGATGAAATCGATGATGAAAACATGCATGTTATTCCTGAGGGTTATATTTTTTATAAGGAAGCTTCTGCTGCTATTTTTGCTTGCAAAGATAACGATGAGCTTAGAAGGTTATTGGCTAAATGGAATAAGCAATCTCTTAATGATAGAATGAGGCCCGACCCTGCTTTTTCTACTTCACCTATTTGTGTTGCCGATAAGGATTATGCTCACGATCCCGATATAATTACTTTGGTTGAATCTGATCCTTTTCATGGCTATGAATCAAAACTGTTGTGGCACATCTTACTAAATTAAATGATATAGCCACCCTGTTCACTAATGATGAGAGATCTCATTACTTTTATATCCTTAAAATATTTATGTTCTCATTAAAGGGTGATGCTAAGATATGGTTTAATTCTCTTGGTCCTGGTTGTGCGTAGTCCCTGTGATATGATTTATTACTTCTCTGCTAAATATTTCCGTGCTCATAAGAAACAAGCTGCCTTGAGGGAAATATACAACTTTGTGCAAATTGAAGAAGAGAGTCTCCCACAAGCTTGGGGGAGGCTTCTCAAGCTACTTAATGCTTTGCCTGATCATCCTCTTAAGAAAAATGAAATACTTGATATCTTTTATAATGGACTAACCGATGCTTCCAGAGATTACCTGGATAGTTGTGCTGGTTCTCTTTTCAGGGAAAGAACACCGGATGAGGCTGAAATTCTATTGAATAATATGTTGACAAATGAAAATAATTGGACACCTCCTGAGCCAGCTCCCGAGCCAATTACTGAGCCTATTCCTGAACCCACTCCGAAGAAGAGAGGTGTTCTATTTCTCAGTCCTGAAGATATGCAAGAGGCAAAAAGATCTATGAAAGAAAAAGGTATTAAAGCTGAAGATGTTAAGAATTTACCTCCTATTGAAGAAATACATGGTCTTAATTTCATCACTGCTGAAGAAACATATGATCTTAATCCATTACCTATTGAAGAACCTCCGGTCTTGATAACCCGGCTACGTAGTAAAGGTAAATTCTCTCTATAGATTTGATGAAGGTGATATTCTCACTATAAGTCTGCTAGACAAAGGCTTAGAAGAGTTTGATAATTTTATTGTCAAAAAGAAAATTTCAATGCTTACTTTGGTAGACAATTAAAACAAAATACCTATATGATTAAACACTTGGGTGATTATATGGCTAATGTTAGATGTGAACTTAAACTCATTAGCAAACATGCTTCTATGGTTACCACTCAAGTAGAACAAGTACTTAAAGCTCAAAATGATTTGCTCAATGAAATGAATAGTAAGAAAATGATCATGTTGTTAGAGTGGCTACTAGAACTGGTAGAATGACTCAGAACCTTTGTATCCTCAAGGCCACCCTAAGAGAATTGAGCAAGATTCTCGTGAGAAATAATATTGTTGCACCTAGTTCTTCTAAAAGGAAGAAAAAGAAAAATGATAGGACTTTGCAAACTTCTAGTGAACCTATTGCCGAAACACCTGAGAATCCAAATGATATATCTATTTTTGATGCTGAAACACAATCTGGTAATGAACATGAACCTAGTGAAAATGCTAATGATGATGTTCATAATGATGCTCAACCTAATAATGATAATGATGTAGAAATTGAACTTGCTGTTGATCTTGATAACCCACAATCAAAGAATCAACGTTATGATAAAAGAGACTTTGTAGCTAGAAAACATGGTAAAGAAAGAGAACCATGGGTTCAGAAACCCATGCCTTTTCCTCCCAAACCATCCAAGAAAAAGGACGATGAGGATTTTGAGCGCTTTGCTGAAATGATTAGACCTATCTTTTTGCGCATGCGTTAACTCGATATGCTCAAAATGAATCCTTATGCTAAGTATATGAAAGATATTGTTACAAATAAGAGAAAGATACCGAAGCTGAAATTTCCACCATGCTTGCTAATTATACTTTTAAGGGTGGAATACCAAAGAAACTTGGAGATCCAGAGTACCTACTATACCATGCTCCATTAAAAGAAACTATGTTAAAACTGCTTTATGTGATCTTGAAGCCGGGGTTAGTGTTATGCCTCTCTTTATATCGTAGACTTGATTTGAATAAGTTGACACCTACTGAAATATCTTTGCAAATGGCTGATAAATCAACTGCTATACCTGTCGGTATTTGTGAGGATGTGCCTGTTGTGGTTCCAAACGTTACTATTTTAATAGACTTTGTTATTCTTGATATTCCCGAGGACGATAGTATGTCTATTATTCTTGGATGACCTTTTTTGAATACTGTAGGGGCTGTTATTGATTGCAACAAAGGCAATATCTCTTTTCATGTTAATGGTAATGAGCACATGGTACACTTTCCGAGGAAACAACCTCAAGTTCATAGTATCAATTCTATTGGAAAAGTTCCATCGATTATTTTTGGAGGTTTTGAATTTCCCCTTCCTACCACAAGAAGAAATGTGATATACTTATTATTGGGGATGTGGATATCCCCGCTGAGGTAACATAGTGTTATTCAAATTTCTCCTGCTCCATGTTAGTTGGAATGAGTTTGTTAACAAGACCGATCAACCTTGTTAGTGGATTCCTTTGATGAGCATGAGACGGATGAAACTAGAAGGCACAACCTTTTGTACCCTCTTTATACTTTTTGTTATTTAGTTGAAATAAAGTAAAAATAGTATTTTTCTGTCTGTTTTCTGATTTATCTGCGGAATATAAAAATACCCCGAAAATGAAAGTCCTCCAAATGCCATGCCAATTTAATATGATTTTTTCAGGAATATTTGAGGATTTATGGAATCGAAAACATCATGGAGGGAGTTGCCACCTAGCCACGAGGGTGGAGGGCGCGCCTACCCCCTGTATGCGCCCTACCTCGTGGGCCCATGGTGGCCCTCCTCCACTTATTCCTGCACTCCATCCTCTTCTTCTTCCTCCCACAAACACGAATATCCTGCTCAAGCACGAGTTCCAAATTTCACCTTGCTGTGATTTTCGATCTCCTTGCTCAAAGCACCCTCACAAAACTGCTTGGGGAGATTGTTCTTTGGTATGTGACTCCTCCATTGGTCCAATTAGTTTTTGTTCTAGTGCTTTATTCTTTGCAAATTTGTGCTGCATAGGTGACCATGTTCTTGAGCTTGCATGTCAAATTTATATGGTTCCAAGTAGTTCTAATGCTTGATAGAGGCTCTAGGCACTTGTAGGAGTAGTTGCTATCAATTTTATTGAAGTTGGTTCACTTTTGTTTGAAGTTACTAAAAAATTCAGAAATTTTTCAGAGGAAGAAATATGCTTAGGAAAATGTTCCAGGGTGGTTCTTCAAGAAAGCAAGGACCCAGGCTTGCAATACATGATGCTGACGAGGAACCACCAAGAGACGCCCCAGTGCGGCCTTGTGAGTGGCCTTCAGAAAATTTTATGGATCAAGCGGGAATCAAAGAAGAATTTAACGCATATTTGTGTAACGCCGATCTTGTGAGCTTTGAGGCCGACAAATGCCCCCAATACCATCAACTCACAAGCTCATTTGTGAGGAGGTTTGAATTTTCATCTTCACATAATTCTCCAACAAGAATGTTTGATCTTTATGAAAAATCTTATACCATGGACTTAGAGGATTTTACTTCTGCTTGCAAACTCCCACAATGGGGTAGTATTAATGATCCCCATAAATCTGAATTTAGAAACTTTCTTGCTGATATAACCGTGGGGGAATCTAGAGATATAACACAAGCTACTATAGGGAGCATCCATTTTCCTACAATACATTATTTCGCTCTCTTCATAGGCAGATGCATAAATGGTAAAGATGAAGCATGTCACATGTGTGTCCCTGATCTCAGTATCCTTAGGAGTGCGGTGTTGGGAGACCAATCTTATAATTTGGGGAGCCATTGTTGCATGTAGGTTGCATCATAATAGATATAATGGAGATTTCTTTGGAGGAATTTATGCAACCCGCTTAGCTAATTTTCTTGAGGTGGACGTCAGGAGGATGATATGGAGTTGCCTCCTACTTATTTAGATTTTAATTCTATGGTCTCTCACCAGTTTGTTGAGAGGAATGAATCACCTCTCCTATATCGACTAATCTTTGATAAACGGCGTATATCCAGACATTACTCTCCTCCCCGCCTTCTTTGATTATCAGGCAAAAGGAAGATATGTTATTACCAGAGAGGAGGCAGATGAGTACGAGAGGAGAGCGGAGGCAGCTCGATGCCACGCTGCAGATTAGGAGGCGATAGCCGCTGCATCTCAGTACGACCCCAGCTACACCTACGGATATCCGCCAGGCCATCCCTGGCAATGAACCAACTTAGGCCAAAAGCCTAAGCTTGGGGGAGTATGTATTTCCCACCGACATTACATTTATGTTCACACACACTCATTACTAGATGTCGGTGCTCATACTCTTTCACTGTAATATCCATGTTAGTTTATTTTCTTTTTCCTGCTTTCTTCTTGTGTGTTTGTTAAACTTTAAGAAAACAACAAAAAAAAATAGTGTAGCTTCTAGTTAGTTTACTTTTCTTGCTATAGTAGTAATAATTAAAAAGAAAACCCAAAAATATTTCCCGTTCTTCTTTTGCTTGTTGGGAGCTTTCCCGTGTAAATAGTTTTTATTTCCTTTCTTTTCTTTGGGGGTCGATAGGAGAAGACCGTGATTAAATTGTTGAAGTGGCTCTTATATGCATTATTGTTGATTTAACCAAGAGCCCATATTGCCTTGTCTTCTCCTACTTATTGAATGCTCGCAGATTCCAGCTTAGTCTAATGCACGTACACTCTTATTATTATTCACATCGCTCGTCGTGCAAGTGAAAGGCAATAATGACGATATATGATGAATTGATTGGGATAAGCGAAGCTGGTATGAACTCGACCTCTCTTGTTTTTGTAAATATGATGAGTTCATCGTTCTTGATTCAGCTTATTATGAATAAACATGTTTGCAATGACAATTAGAGATCATAATTGCTTATTCCATGTTTGATTAGCTATGAGTTATAATGGTTTACCTTGCATGCCAACATGCTATTAAAATGTTTGTGATGTGGTATGATGGGGTGGTATCCTCCTTTGAATGATTTAAGTGAATTGACTTGGCACATGTTCACACATGTAGTTGAAACAAATCAACATAGCCTTCACGATATTTATGTTCATGGTGGATTATATCCTACTCATGCTTGCATCCAATGTTTATTAATTTTAATGCATGTTCATGGCTGTTGTCGCTCTCTAGTTGGTCGCTTCCCAGTCTTCTGCTAGCCTACACTTGTATTAAGCGGGAATACTGCTTGTGCATCCAATCCCTTAAACCCCAAAGTTATTCCAGATGAGTCCACTATACCTTTCTATATGCGGTATTTACCTGCCGTTCCAAGTAAATTGGTATGTGCCAAACTCTAAACCTTCAAATAAACATTCTGTTTTGTATGCTCGAATAGCTCATGTATCAACTAGGGTTGTCCTTATCTTCCATGTTAGGCGGGTTATTCTCACGAGGAGTGGACTCCGCTCCTCATTCACGAAAATGGCTGGTCTCCTGGATGCCCAAATTCCCATGCTTTATGCAAACTAAATCAAAATTAATTGCAAACAAAACTCCCCCGGGACTATTGCTAGTTGGAGACACTCGTTGTTTCGAGCAAGTCATGGATTGATGCTTGTTGATGGAGGGGAGTATAAACTTTACCATTCTGTTCGGGAACTGCCTATAATGTGTGTAGCATGGAAGATATCACCATCTCTTGGTTGTTATTTTGACAATGAAAGTATGCCGCTCAAAATATTATTTATCTCTATTTCAAAACCGAGCTCGCACCTCTACAAATCCTCGCTTCCTCTGCGAAGGGCCTATCTATTTACTTTCATGTTGAGTCATCACCCTCTTATTAAAAGCACTAGTCGGAGAGCACAAATGTCATTTTCATCCATTACCGTTAATCTATATTGGGTATGACTATGATTGAATCTCTCATACCATGAATTACAATGTCTAGTCAGTCCTTGATCTTTAAAGGTGCTTTGCATTTATGTTTTATGGTCTCGTAAAGGGCTAGCGAGATACCATCTTGTTATATCATATTATGATTGTTTTGAGAAAGTGTTGTCATCCGAGATTTATTATTATGACTAGCTAGTTGGTTATGCCATTGATATGAGTAAACATGAGACCTGAGAATTATTGCGAATGTGGTTAGTTATAATCTTTGCTGAAAACCTGAATGCTGGCTTTACATATTTACAACAACAAGAGCAAACAGAGTTTGTAAAAGTTTTTCTTTTTCTCTTTCAGTTTATCAACTGAATTGCTTGAGGACAAGCAAAGGTTTAAGCTTGGGGAGTCGATAAGTCTCCGTCTTATCTACTTTTCCAAACACTTCTGCCCGTGTTTTGGACTCTAACTTGCATGATTTGAATGGAACTAACTCGACTGACGCTGTTTTCAGCAGAATTGCCATGATGTTGTTTTACGTGCAGAAAACAAAAGTTCTCAGAATGACCTGAAACTCGACGGAACATCTAGTTAAAAACAATAAAAAATCATTGCCAAAGATGAAGACCAGGGGGCCCACACCCTGTCCACGAGGGTGGGACGCGTGCCCCCCTAGGGCGCGCCCCCCTACCTCGTGGGCCCCCTGGAGCTCCTCCGACGCCAACTCCAACTCTATATATTTGCTTTCGGAGATAAAAAAATCAAGGAGAAGAAATCATCGCGTTTTACGATACGGAGTCGCCGCCAAGCCCTAAAACCTCTCGGGAGGGCTGATCTGGAGTCCGTTCGGGGCTCCGGAGAGGGGAATCCGTCGCTGTCATCATCATCAACCATCCTCCATCACCAATTTAATGATGCTCACCGCCGTGTGTGAGTAATTCCATCGTAGGCTTGCTGGACGGTGATGGGTTGGATGTGATCTATCATGTAATCGAGTTAGTTTTGTTAGGGTTTGATCCCTAGTATCCACTATGTTCCGAGATTGATGTTGCTATGACTTTGCTATGCTTAATGCTTGTCACTAGGGCCCGAGTGCCATGATTTCAGATCTGAACCTATTATGTTTTCATGAATATATGTGAGTTCTTGATCCTATCTTGCAAGTCTATAGTCACCTACTATGTGTTATGATCCGCAACCCAAGTGACAATAATCGGGACCACTCGGTGATGACCATAGTTTGATGAGTTCATGTATTCACTATGTGCTAATGCTTTGTTCCGGTTCTCTATTAAAAGGAGGCCTTAATATCCCTTAGTTTCCATTAGGACCCGCTGGCACGGGAGGGTAGGACAAAAGATGTCATGCAAGTTCTTTTCCATAAGCACGTATTACTATATTCGAATACATGCCTACATTACATTGATGAATTGGAGCTAGTTCTGTGTCACCCTATGTTATGATCATACATGATGAACCGCATCCGCATAATTATCCATCACCGATCCAATGCCTACGAGCTTTCCATATACTGGTTTATGCTTATTTACTTTCCCGTTGCTAATGTTACAATCATTACAAAATACCAAAAATATTACTTTTTCTTTCATTACTCTTTTGTTACCATTACCACTACTATCATATTACTTTGCTACTAAATACTTTGCTGCAGATATTAAGTTATCCAGGTGTGGTTGAATTGACAACTCAACTGCTAATACTTGAGAATATTCTTTGGCTCCCCTTGTGTCGAATCAATAAATTTGGGTTGAATACTCTACCCTCGAAAGCTGCTATGCGATCCCCTACACTTGTGGGTTATCAGGCATCACACTAGAATTGCTGCAATGGAAGGCAGAGAATGGTGTATCTGACAAGGCATTTGGAAAGTTGCTGGTAATGATAAAGAATATGCTTCCAAAGGACAACGAATTGCCCGAGTGTACGTATGAAGCAAAGAAGGCTGTCTGCCCTCTAGGGTTAGAGGTGCAGAAGATACATGCATGCCCTAATGATTGCGTCCTCTACCGTGGTGAGTACGAGGATTTGAACGCTTGCCCGGTATGCGGTGTATTGCGCTATAAGATCAGTCGCGATGACCCTGGTGATGTCGAGGGCGAGCGCCCCAGGAAGAAGATTCCTGCCAAGGTGATGTGGTATGCTCCTATAATACCACGGTTGAAACGTTTGTTCCAAAACAAAGAGCATGCCAAGGCGATGCGATGGCACAGAGAAGACCGTAAGAAAGACGGAAAGTTGAGAATACACGCTGACGGGTCGCAGTGGAGAAAAATCGAGAGAACGTATGGGAAGGAGTTTGCAGATGACGCAAGGAACGTATGGTTTGGTCTAAGCGCAGATGGCATTAATCCTTTTGGGGAGCAGAGCAGCAACCATAGCACCTGGCCTGTGACTCTATGTTTGTATAACCTTCCTCCTTGGTTGTGCATGAAGCGGAAGTTCATTATGATGCCAGTGCTCATCCAAGGCCCTAAGCAACCCGGCAACGACATTGATGTGTACCTAAGGCCATTAGTTGAAGAACTCTTACAACCGTGGAATGGAACAGGTGTACGGCGTGGGATGAGCACATGGGGAAGAATTTGACCTAAAGGCGTTGCTGTTCGTGACCATCAATGATTGGCCTGCTCTCAAGAACCTTTCGTGATGCATAAACAAGGGATACCGCGCATGCACGCACTGTTTGGACGATACCGACAGTATATATTTGGCTAATTGTAAGAAAGGCAAGCATTTCAAAGGTGAGGCGGATCATCGGACGAAGCCTCTCCACCGTACTGGTGCTGATGTACATGATATGGTCAAGGATTTGAAGGTGGTCTTTGGAAAGGGTCCTGGCGGACAACCTGTTCCGAATGACGCTGACGGACGCGCACCCATGTGGAAGAAGAAATCTATATTTTGGGACCTGCCCTATTGGAAAGACCTAGAGGTCCGCTCCGCAATCGACGTGATGCACGTGACGAAGAATCTTT
The DNA here is from genome assembly GCA_021605145.1 of Aegilops bicornis. Taxonomy (NCBI): domain Eukaryota; kingdom Viridiplantae; phylum Streptophyta; class Magnoliopsida; order Poales; family Poaceae; genus Aegilops; species Aegilops bicornis. The sequence goes on from CM038671.1 coordinate 677,399,357, forward strand.
GTGTGACCCTGCTTGGCTTCTTGGGCATGTTTGGGAAGACAAAAGATACACCTGAGGCACGGGAGGACCAGCAACGTATGCACGGAAAATACGGCATACATCAGGGTCATGCCAGCTATACTCTTACCAAAGATGAGAAGGAAGTCTTCTTTGAATGCCTGCTCAATATTAAGGTACCGTATGGCTTCTCATCGAACATAAAGGGAATAATAAACATGGCAGAGAAAAAGTTCCGTAACCTAAGGTCTCATGATCGCCACGTGATTATGACGCAATCGCTTCCTTCATTGAGGGGCTTCTACCGAAAAACGCTTGATTAGCCATTGTGAAGCTATGTGCATTCCTTAATGCAATCTCTCGTAAGGTAATCGATCCAGAAATCATACCAAGGTTAGAGAATGATTTGGTGCAATGTCTTGTCACTTTTGAGTTGGTGTTCCCACCATCCTTCTTCAACATCATGACGCACGTCCTAGTTCACCTATGCGAAGAGATTAACATTTTGGGTCCTGTATTTCTACACAATATGTTCCCTTTGAGAGGTTCATGGAGTCTTAAAGAAATATGTTCATAACCGTGCTAGGCCGTAAGGAAGCATCTCCAAGGGCCATGAAAATGAAGAGGTCATTGAGTTTTGTATTGACTTTATTCCTGACCTTAAGCCGATTGGTGTTCCTGAATCGCGGCATAAGGGTAGACTGGATGGAAAAGGCACACTAGGAGGGGATCAAATAATATGTATGTCCGGACATTCTCTCACTGAAGCACACTACACAGTTCTACAGAATTCCACCTTGGTGGCTCCGTATATGGACGAACACAAGAATTTTCTACGCTCCAAACACCCGGAGCGGTCTGATGACTGGATTACACGTGAACAAACCAGGAGTTTCGCCGGCTGGTTGCGCATACGCACCATGCATGCATGACGCCTCTATTGAAGATGACATGTACTCGCTGTCCCAGTTACCATCTTCGAATATAATGACTTACAAAGGGTACGAGATAAATAGTAATACATTTTACACGATCGCCCAAGAAGAGCACCAACCAAAACAGTGGTGTCCGCTTTGATGCACAAACCAAGACAGGAAAGGAAACATATTATGGTTACATAGAGGACATATGGGAACTTGGCTATGGAAGTGGTTTGAAGGTCCCTTTGTTTCGGTGCAAATGGGTCAATATGACACGAGGCGGGGTAACGGAAGACCCGCAGTACGGAATGACAACAGTGGATCTCAACAATCTTGCTTATGCAGACGAACCATTCGTCCTAGCCAATGATGTGGCACATGTTTTTCTATGTGAAGGACATGTCTACCAAGCTGAGAGAAAGAAAAGATAAGGAAGCGAATGCATCATACGATGAGCCAAAGCACCACATAGTTCTTTCTGGGAAGAGAAACATCGTGGGAGTGGATGACAAGATAGACATGTCAGAAGATTATGAAAAGTTTGATGAAATTGCTCCATTCACAGTGAATATTGACCCGAGCATCTGGTTAAATGATGAAGATTTTCCATGGCTACGGCGCAAAGGGACACACGTGAAGAAAAAGTTTCACACCCAAAGATCTCGATGTGATCGGCTTCACTATCATCACTTTCTTCTGTGTTTCACACCCAGGAGGGAATCTGTGTAATAGTTAGGGTAGTTATGTGTTTTGGCATTTGAAACGCGAAGAAATTTTATGTGCAAACAAATTCTTTCATGCATTTTGTACCTAAAGCAAAAATATTCACAAAGAAACTCTAAATACAACAAAAAACAACTCAAAAATAAATAAACCAAAAATAAAAAAGCCCACCACACCCAGGAGGGAATCATGTAATAGTTAGGGTAGTTATGTGTTTTGGCATTTGAAAGGCGAAGAAATATGTGCAAACAAATTCTTTCATGCATTTTGTACCTACAGCAAAAATATTCACAAAGAAACTCTAAATACAGCAAAAAACAACTCAAAAATAAATAAACCAAAAATAAAAAAGCCCACCTACAGGGACAAAGCGACCTGCATACGACTAGCAACCCAACCTGTAGTTGGGCCAGGATGCAGGCCCGCAAGCCCTGCAGGCCCACAGGCAGAGTAGGAGAGGTAGGCCCAGAAGGCCTGCTTTTGAAAGGAGCTCAATGCAGTGCCGGCGCCGAGGCTTATAAACTGGTCTTGGCGCTCCTCAACTAGCGAGGTGGGACTAAACTTCTGCGCCCCTCGCCTGGCAGCGCACACCCTTTAGTACCGGGTCGTGGCTCCAACCGGTACTAAAGGGGTGTCTTTAGTACCGGTTGGTGCCACAACCCAAGATTAAAGGGGCGCTTCCGCCGCTTGGCTGGCCAAACAGACCTTTAGTACAGATTGGTGGCTCCAACCGGTACTAAAGGGTGTTCTATATAAGAAAGCACTTCAAAAAATTCAGTTTCTTCATCTCCTCTCGCTTCTTTCTCCTTGCCTGCTGCCGCCGCCTGCCGCCTCCCTCCTCCCCGTCGTCGTCCCGTGCCGCCGTCTGTCGCCTTCTCCATCACTGCCGCCGCCTGCCCCCTGCCGTCTGCCCCTGCTGCCGCGCCTGCCCCTCTCCCCATCGCCAAGACTCGCCTATCGTCGCCAGCCATGTCGTTCTGTCGCCCCGCCTGCCCGTCCCGCCCCGCTGCCGCTGCCCATCCCCATCCCCGCTGCCACCGCCCATCTCCGCCTTGTCGCAACCCCCGTCACACCACGGGTGAGCTCCTGCCCCGGCCGCCATGTCCACACACACACATTAGTTTTTTAGTTATAGAATTTTTTCTGTTTTTTAGTTATAGAAATGTTAGAAATTTTTCTGTTTTTAGTTATAGAAATATTAGAAATGTTAGTTATATACAAATGTTATAAATTTTTCTGTTTTTAGTTATAGAAATATTTATAGAAATGTTAGCAATTTTCCTGTTTTTAGTTATAGAAATATTAGAAATGTTATAGAAATGTTAGTTATATATATAGAAATGTTAGAAATTTTAGAATTAGTTTTAGTTAGATGAATTAGATTAATGTCAAATTGTTAGAATTTGCATATAGAATTTTAGTTATTACAATCCAATCATTTAAAAAATGTTACTTTTTATGGCATATAGTATTTGTTCTCGACGATGCCCGCCCGCATCCTCGCCGTTGACCTGCTTCAAGCGACGACGTCCGGCTGACCCATGTCCGGACTGGCTCCGCTGGCTGGCACCGGAGGTGCTACTCGAGGGCGCCGCTTGGTGAGGAACTCGGCCTCGGTCCCATCGTCGACCCCGATCTCCTTTGGTGGCGTTCGCGTGGGCCACATTCGGTGCAGAGGAGCCGGCCCCGCCGGAGGTGGTGCATCGCCCGTGTCGGGGAGGAGGATTTGCACGCCCATCGCTACATGGCTGCTATGGACGCCGTGTTCTCCAATACACCGCAGGTTCTTTGGGCGTATGACCGGAGATATGATCCTGTGATGGTTCCTTCTCTTTGGTGTCCACCGCATGCCCAGGAACCGCGAGTGACCTAGATTCTTCTGTAGTATTCGATCTTTATTAGGTACCTAGCCAGTGATGTATTTGATATATAATATTCGAGACAATGTATTCGAGATTATATATATTATTCGAGACGATGTATTCGAGATTATATATTATTCGAGAAGATGCATATTATGTACTATATGATTCAGTTTTTGCTTATTGATTGCATCCATGCATTGTAATTTGAATACTAAATTGTTTTATATTTATTCTGTATTAGTTAAAAGCTATGGCGGACAATACCGACAGAGAGGGAGAAGAGGCCATGTTCGAGATCATACGCAGCCCTAACAGGCCAGATGATCTGAATGAAGCAGAAGACGGCTCCCAATATCTAAACAATACTGGGGAGGGTGATGATAAGATATTTGATCTCGACGACCGAGCTAATGAAGTCATGAACTATGATTATGATTATGATGACGCAGACAATGATTATGATGATGCAGACAATGTTGATCTTGAAATAACAAAGAGTACCGACGAGGTATATTTATATAAGCGTGCATCCGTGATCATCACATGTTTTTTTATTTGAAGATATATTAATGAATCGACCTTTCTTCTTTCAGCCCTCCGGATCGAGCAAATCTGCTTGTACAGACAGCAGGACAAAGTGAGGCCCGGTCAAAAAGTTGAAGGAGGGTGTAAAGTACAACATCGATTCCATCAAAGCTAGTGGCGAACCCCTCACGCCTAAGAACATTGCGAACAAGTTCGTTCGTCAGTGTGGAGTTCTTGTGAAGGACCAACTCCCGATGTCCATTCAAGAATGGAAAGAGCCAAAAACTAAATGTCCGGATGTTACTTGGGTCGACGACAGAGCAAAACAAAAGCTTTGGGAATCTCTGATGGAACATTTCACCCTACCAGATTATTTCACTGATGCAGATGTGCAGAAAGTCTAGGACGCTGCTCTTAAGAAGATGGCAATTGCATTTAACACCCACAAGAAAACTGTATGGGCCAACTACCTCGCTGCAGAAAGGAAGACTCCAGAATTCAAGGGAACACTGGAGAAGCAAAGAGAACACTGGCCCGCTTTCATGAAATTCAAGGAATCAGAATTATCTAAGGAACGGTCGAGAAAAAACAAGGCCAATGCCGCAAAAAAGACGCAGCTACATTGGCTGGGGCAGTGGCTACCCGTGGCAATTCCTAAGTGGGATAAGTCTGAGAAAGAGATGGAGGATGCAGGGGTCACTCCGGTTACAAGGAGCTGGCCCTTCAGGTGCAGAACTTGGTTCTATGCGCATGGGGGGCGTTGGACCCAAGATGTGCCTGGTTTCAAGAAGGCAAGTCTACAAGGAGCCGAACAAAAGTTACTTGACGCAATAGAAGATGCTCGAAAGGGGTGTTCACGCCAACAGAGAGAACGACGAGCTTATCGCCGCCTCGAAATCATGAACACCCGGGAAGAACACGAGGCAAGGGCGTTATTCCCTGGTATGAGGGCTTTTCGGAATGGAACGACGACTACAGGACCCGTGCAAGAAAGAAGATGGAGGAGGAGAAGAAGAGGAAGCTGGAGGAGGAGCAGAGGAAGCAGGACGCAGAACGCCTTAAAGGCCTAGAAGCAAGGCACGCGGACTTGGCACTCAAATTCCAGCAGCAGCAGCAGCAGATCGACTCACTTAGCCAGGAAAGGGGGTCTCAGCAGCGGCAACAGCAAGCGGATGATCGTCCAGCATTGGATAGCACCGTCCCATCCATGCCGAGAAGCAGCGTTGGTTCCGCCCCGGGCGACGCACTGTTGGATACATACCCTGTGGATGACATCATAGAGAACACTAACTGTGAGCTACACTTCAAAATGAAGAACATATCCATGAAGGTGGCGGACGCCGTTGCTTTTACAATTACCCTCGAAGCAACCTTCCATTGCGCCTCGATTCCAGCGGGCTATACTCGTGTCTTGGTTGATGAGGTGGTGGACCCATATTCGAGGCAACAACTTGACATTCCTGGAGGTGACGACGAGCACACACTGGGAGAGGCCATACATCGTATCATCCTATGGAGAAAGGATTGCATCGTCTTTCGAAGTCCACCGACACCTCGTCTGCCGACTCCTCCTCGAAGTCCGCCACCGAGTCAGCAGACTCCCGCTCCTCCAAGTTCACGAACGCGTGAGCCGACTCCTCCTCAAAGTCCGCCACTATGTCAGACTCCCGCTCCTCCAAGTCCACGAACGCGTGAGCAGACTCCTGCTTCAAGTCCGGCACAACATCAGGTCACTCCTCCCATTTCAAATCCGACACCGTGTCAGGCCACACCTCCTTCTTCAAGTTCGGCATAGTGTCAGGCCACTCCTCCTGCTCCAACTCAGCCACGTCAGCCGTCTCCGCCGCCTCAGCAATTGCAAAAGAGACACGCCGCAGCTATGGTGCGTAGCGGTACGAGTCGAGGTAGTATAGGAAGTACAGGCGGACACAAGCGATATAAATATGGTCCAAGCCTCGCTCCTCTTCCTAAGAGGCCTTACGACATGACCGAGGAGCAAAACATAGCCATAGTGAGGGCCGAAGTGGACTCCCACTTTGGACCGAAACCGGCACCGCCGCCGAGGGAGAAAGTGCCTGAGAAAGTTATGGACCACTTTATTCATATGGCAAGAAAACCAGCTCCCAAGCCTGTTGACTCAGACTATGAGCGCCAAATCAGGAAGGCACATCGAGAACGACTACAGAAAGAAGTGAGCTCGAGCTCGAGCCAACAAGAAGCTGTCAAAAAATGCGGGAAAACCGTTCCCCAGCTGGGAGAACAGGCGGCGCAATCGATCCGCCCACTTGTTGTGCCAACAACACATGAGAGTACGCGCGCCCACTATTATTGTCAGCAAACCGTTTACGTTCTCGAGGTGGGCAATGTGGTAATAACCGAGGATCATATAATGCAGGCTCAAATGCTCAAGATCACTGTTGGACAACTCCTCTATATCGAGCCCATGTCTCCGCTTAGAGAGGAGGAAATAAAACGGAAATATGTACGGGCCAACCTTTGGTCGAGCCAAACGAGGTCAAGAACCTCCCAACGAGAATGTATGATTGCATGATTGGTACATGAAAATTACCAAGATTTCCAATCGAGAGTCCCTCATGGTGAAAGTCGAGGAAGATCATTACTTCCCTAAGCTAGCTGTGTCCATTGAGTATTCGTAACTATTTCGCTTATTCAATCAAGATGCACTCGACAAATCTCTCGCCGGGCCATTGCTATTGTCTCAGAAGTGATTTCTTTCTATAATTTAAGTCTCAAGCTAGTTTTAGTGCTCATTGATCGATCATTACCTGTAATTATCCTCACTATATTCTTTTCTGTGGTATTATGCAGGATGAAGATCTATGAAATGAAAAAAGCTGGACGTTATGGCATTGGGTTCATTGACCCAAATACCGTTAATGAATACACATGGAAATTGGAATGGTATAGACAAGATGTAGAGAAGAAAATGCTAGAGTTCTTGAAGCGCCTCAATAGCAATGAAGATATACTACTTCCTTACAACTTCGAGTGAGTCACACTGTCTTGTACTACAAATTCTGTTTTTGCTTACTAGCTAGATGTTAATAAGTGTATAGGGTTTAGGGTTATAGTTGATTAGTGTTATGCACATGCCCGCTTAATTTATACATGCAAACGTATGCGCATGCAGGTTCCACTGGATCATGTTAGACATTAAAATTGACGAAGGAAAAGTTGAAGTACTGGACTCACTACTTAAAAATGATAGTGACTACAACATCGTGAAGGGGATAGTCAACAGGTAATTTCAATCATATTAACTATATCTCGGCCTATTTAGTTCGTCATTTCCTGATATGAACTATTTAATAACCCCTTTATTAATTTTCTTTGCGGCGGACGGGGCTTGGGCAAAGTTCATCAAGGTGACTCCAGGAAAATGGCCAGAAAAGCTGCTTTGGTATCGACCCAAGGTTAGTAATTAAGTAGTACTAGCTAGCTAGCTACCATCTCTTTAATTCTTGTTTCAATACCATTAATTATATCATGCTTGATTAATTATTACCTGATTAAATTCAATTCTCATAAAGGCCCTGAAGCAGGCGCCAGGGACTAATCTGTGTGCATACTACATTTGCGAGAACATTCGCATGATGGCATCCGAAAGGAGCAGATCTGATAGATGTGATCTGCACGCTTGCCGAACACTATTCACAAATCTTACATGATTGTCGATATCTAGTCACACAACTAATACACATGCATATTGATCTCCTTCTTAACAGTTCAGAGAGGTGCGGTATAAGCTCCTAACAACGGAGCGCATACTAGCACTTCAAGAGGAAATAGCGGGATTTTTGCTCGACCAGGTCATAGATCCCAAAGGAGAATATTATTACCCGCTACTGCCCCCGCGAACCACTTGTCATCGTGCTCCGAAGGCACCAAGGCAACATGTAGGAGAAATTGTATATATATACATGTGTATGTGTGAATAATTAATGGTGGTTGTGAGACATTTGATTATATATATATATATATATATATATATATATATATATATATATATATATATATATATATATGATCGGTTCTAGGAGAAAATCTATTTATATATATGCATAACGTGTACAATATGTAGTATCGTAAAATACCAGCAAACAAAAAAGAATTAAATGGAAAACACAAAAATAATGGAAAAATAAAAATTAAAACCAAAACCCCCCAAACATTTAGTACCGGTTGGTTCTACAAACCGGTACTAATGGTCTACCTGCACTGGGCACTGCTCGTGCCACGTGGTGGCACTTTAGCACCGGTTCGTGCGAACCGTAGTAAGGGGGCTTTAGTCTCCACTCTTTAGTGCCGGTTGTAGAATCGGCACTAAAGGTTTTATGAACCGGCGCTAAAGCCCGGTTCTGCACTAGTGTATTGTTGCCATCGAGGATAAAAAGATGGGGTTTATATCATATTGCTTGAGTTTATCCCTCTACATCATGCCATCTTGCCTAATGCGTTACTCTGTTCTTATGAACTTAATACTCTCGATGCATGCTGGATAGCGGCCGATGTGTGGAGTAATAGTAGTAGATGCAGGCAGGAGTCGGTCTACTTGTCACGGACGTGATGCCTATATACATGATCATGCCTAGATATTCTCATAACTATGCTCAATTCTATCAATTGATCGACAGTAATTTGTTCACCCACCGTAATACTTATGCTATCTTGAGAGAAGCCACTAGTGAAACCTATGGCCCCCGGGTCTATTCTCCATCATATAAGTTTACATCTATTTTATTTTACGTTCTTTACTTTTAATCTTTATCATAAAAATACCAAAAATATTATCTTATCATCTCTATCAGATCTCACTTTTGCAAGTGGCCGTGAAGGGATTGACAACCCCTTTATCGCGTTGGTTGCAAGGTTCTTATTTGTTTGTGTAGGTACGAGGGACTTGCGTGTGGCCTCCTACTGGATTGATACCTTGGTTCTGAAAAACTGAGGGAAATACTTACGCTACTTTGCTATATCACCGTTTCCTCTTCAAGGGAAAAACCAACGCAGTGCTCAAGAGGTAGCAAGAAGGATTTCTGACGCCGTTGCCGGGGAGTCTACGCACAAGTCAAGACATACCAAGTACCCATCACAAACTCTTATCCCTCGCATTACATTATTTGCCATTTGCCTCTCGTTTTCCTCTCCCCCACTTCACCTTTGCCTTTTCTTCGCCTTCTTCCCGTATGTCTTTTTGCTTGTGTTTCCATGTGCCTTTTATTTGCTTGCATCTTTGCCTGCTAAAAATCTATTGATATGGATCCACTTAAAGTGTTCTACTTCGATCATCTTCGATCCTTATGCGCTCGTGCTGAAACCCCAACTAGCCTAGTTGATGGGAAATCTTTAGATGAGCATGCTCATTTTGTGCGTCACCATTTGTCTGAAAAAGGGAGATTCTTATGGGATCAAATAAACCGATTGCTGTGTTATGTTTGAAATCTTTGTGTAATTTATGATTTTACTTGTTGCTCTAACAACCCTAAAAAAGACCTTCCTTACCTATGTGAGTTTAATGAAAATGAAATCCTATCTTCTTATGCAAAGGGTGTTTATAGTTACTATGATATCGAACAAATTGAAGAATTTGTTGCTTTTAAGGGTGCTTATGAAGTTGCTTATTTGATTTAAAAGTATGATATTACTCTCATTTAATCTGAAAATTTTGACATACTTAAATATTGCTATGAAAACTATGCTCATAATGTCTATGTCAAAGAATTTATTGAGAGAATGACCGTTGCTTTGGAAAAAAATAATGATATGCATGAATCTATAGATAATGATGATTCCGATGATTTGATTGAAATTTCCCTTGATGAACATGATGCTTGCTATTCTTGTGGCCATGATGCCAATATTTTTGAAGACGAATTTGCTATAGTTCCTTATGTTAAACATGAGATACTTGCTATTGCGCCCATACTTGATAGTTCCTTTGATGAAAAGCAAGATTGCAATGATGTTACTATAAATTATCTTGATGTCAATTGTGCTAATAATATGCAAAACCCTAAGCTTGGGGATGCTAGTTTCGCTATGTCTACTACTTGTTGCAATGATCATGATTGGGGTGATTCTTCTTATGATCTTGAAAATCTATTTAAGCCACATGATGAATATGAGATTGATAATAGTGTTTGCAATAATATTGAAAGTGGGTTTGGAAGAGTGTCAACTTTAGATCCCACATATTTGCAGAATGTTCAATCTTATGGTATTTTTGATAAAAGTGGGTTTGGAGAGGTCATAACTTTAGTTAATGATAATCCCACTATTTTGGAAGAGTTTCAACTTCGCATGCATGTGGATCATGTTGAGAATATATTATGTGATAGCTATTTTGTTGAATTTTCTATGATCCTACATGTAATTATTATGAGAGAGGAAAATATGATTATAGAAATTTTCATGCTACTAAATTACCTCTCGTTATGTTGAGATTGCTATTGTTTCTTTCCGCTTCCTTGCATATGCTAGTTTCTGCTTGCCTTGATAATTTGTTTGCCTATAAGATGCCTATGCATAGGAAGTATGTTAGACTTATATGTGTTTGTCACGTTTTTTATGATGCTCTCTTTGTGCTTCAATTCTTGTCTTTCATGTGAGCATCATTGAAATCTCAATGCCTAGCTAGGGGCGTTAAACGATAGCGCTTGTTGGGAGGCAACCCAATTTTATTTTTATTTCTTGATTTTTGGTTATGTTTAGCAATAAATATTTGATCTAGCCTCTGGTTATATTTGTTTTTGTGTTTTAATTAGTGTTTGTGCCAAGTTAAACCTATAGGATCTTCTTGGTTAATAGTTATTTGATCTTGCTGAAAATTCCAGAAACTTTCTGTTCACGAAAACAATTGTTAAAAATCACCAAAACGTGATAAAATACTTATTCTAATTGAAGTAGATCAATAAACAAATTATCTAGGTCTACCTATTTTGGTAGAATTTTCTGAGTTACAGAAGTTTGCGTTAGATACAGATTTCTACATAATGTTCTGTTTTTGACAGATTCTGTTTTTCGTGTATTGTTTGCTTATTTTGATGAATCTATGGCTAGTAATAGAGTTTATGAACCATAGAGAAGTTGGAATATAGTAGGTTTAACACCAATATAAATAAAGCATGAGTTCATTACATTACCTTGAAGTGGTGTTTTGTTTTCTTTCGCTAACGGAGCTCATGAGATTTTCTGTTGAGTTTTGTGTTGTGAAGTTTTCAAGTTTTGAGTAAAGATTTGATGGATCATGGAACAAGGAGTGGAAAGAGCCTAAGCTTGGGGATGCCCAAGGCACCCCAAGGTAAATCCAAGGATACCAAAAAGCCAAATCTTGGGGATGCCCAGGAAGGCATCCCCTCTTTTGTCTTCGTCCATCGGTAACTTTACTTTGAGCGATATTTTTATTCACCACATGCTATGTGTTTTGCTTGGAGCGTCTTGTATGATTTGATTCTTTGTTTTTTAGTTCACCACAATCATCCTTGCTGTACACACCTTTTGGGAGAGGCACACATTAGTCAGAATTTATTAGAATACTCTTTGTGCTTCACTTATATCTTTTGAGCTATATAGCTTTTGCTCTAGTGCTTCACTTATATCTTTTAGAGCACGGCGGTGGTTCTATTTTTATAGAAATATTTGTTCTCTCATGCTTCACTTATATTATTTTGAGAGTCCTTTAGAACAGCATCGTTGTTTGCTTTGGTTATAAAATTAGTCCTAATATGATAGGCATCCAAGATTAGTATAATAAAAACTTTCATATAAGTGCGTTGAATACTAAGAGAAGTTTGATACTTGATGATTGTTTTGAGATATGGAGATAGTGATATTAAAGTTGTGCTAGCTGAGTAGTTGTGAATTTGAGAAATACTTGTGTTGAAGTTTTCAAGTCCCGTAGCATGCACGTATGGTAAACGTTGTGTAACAAATTTGAAACATGAGGTGTTCTTTGATTGTCATCCTTATGAGTGGTGGTCGGGGACGGCGATGGTCTTTTCCTACCAATCTATCCCCCTAGGAGCATGTGTGTAGTGCTTGGTTTTAGATGACTTGTAAATTTTTGCAATAAGTATGTGAGTTCTTTATGACTAATGTTGATTCCATGGATTATACGCACTCTCAACCTTCCATCATTGCTAGCCTCTTTGGTACCGTGCATTGCCCTTTCTCACCTTGAGAGTTGGTGCAAACTTCGCCGGTGCATCCAAACCCCGTGATACGATATGCTCTATCACACATAAACCTCCTTATATTTTCCTCAAAATAGCCACCATACCTACCTATTATGGAATTTCCATAGCCATTCCGAGATATATTGCCATGCAACTTTCCACCGTTCCATTTATTATGACACGCATCATCATTGTCATATTGCCTTGCATGATCATGTAGTTGACATCATATTTGTGGCAAAGCCACCATGCATATTTTTATACATGTCACTCATGAGTCACTATCCATCTCGGTACACCACCGTAGGCATTCATATAGAGTCGTATTTTGTTCTAGTATCGAGTTGTAATCATTGAGTTGTAAATGAATAGAAGTGTGATGATCATCATTAGTAGAGCATTGTCCCAAAAAAAAGAGAAAGGCTAAACAAAAAAAGGAAGGCCCAAAAAATATATAAAAAGGGGCAATGCTACTATCCTTTCTTTCCACACTTGTGCTTCAAAGTAGCACCATGATCTTTATGATAGAGAGTCTCTTGTTTTGTCACTTTCATATACTAGTGGGAATTTTTCATTATAGAACTTGGCTTGTATATTCCAACAATGGGCTTCCTCAAATGCCCTAGGTCTTCGTGAGCAAGCAAGTTGGATGCACACCCACTTAGTTTCTTTTGTTGAGCTTTCATATATTTATAGCTCTAGTGCATCCGTTGCATGGCAATCCCTACTCCTTGCATTGACATCAATTGATGGGCATCTCCCTAGCCCGTTGATTACCCGCGTCAATGTGAGACTTTCTCCTTTCTGTCTTCTCCACACAACCCCCATCATTATATTCTATTCCACCCATAGTGCTATATCCATGGCTCATGCTCATGTATTGCGTGAAAGTTGAAAAACGTTTGAGAATACTAAAGTATGAAACAATTGCTTGGCTTGTCATCGGGGTTGTGCAAGATGAGAGCATTCTTGTGTGACGAAAATGAGGCATGACCAAACTATATGATTTTGTAGGGATGAACTTTCTTTGGCCATGTTATTTTGAGAAGACATAATTGCTTAGTTAGTATGCTTGAAGTATTATTATTTTTATGTCAATATTAAACTTTTATCTTGAATCTTTCGGATTTGAACATTCATGCCACAATAAAGAAAATTACGTTGAAGAATATGTGATGTCTACTACGCAACCTTCTCCTTGTAGACGTTGTTGGGCCTCCAAGTGCGGAGGTTTGTAGGACAGTAGCAAATTTCCCTCAAGTGGATGACCTAAGGTTTATCAATCCGTGGGAGGCGTAGCATGAAGATGGTATCTCTCAAACAACCCTGCAACCAAATAACAAAGAGTCTCTTGTGTCCCCAACACACCCAATACAATGGTAAATTGTATAGGTGCACTAGTTCGGCGAAGAGATGGTGATACAAGTGCAACATAGATGGTAGATATATTTTTTTGTAATCTAAAAATATAAAAATAGTAAGGTAACTAGTGATAAAAGTGAGCGTAAACGGTATTGCAATGCTAGGAAACAAGGCCTAGGGTTCATACTTTCACTAGTGCAAGTTCTCTCAACAATAATAACATAATTGGATCATATAAATATACCTCAACATGCAACAAAGAGTCATTCCAAAGTCACTAATAGCGGAGAACAAACGAAGAGATTATGGTAGGGTACAAAACCACCTCAAAGTTATTCTTTCCGATCAATCCATTGGGCTATTCCTATAAGTGTCACAAACAGCCCTAGAGTTCGTAGTAAAATAACACCTTAAGACACACATCAACCAAAACCCTAATGTCACCTAGATACTCCAATGTCACCTCAAGTATCCATGGGTATGATTATATGGTATGCATCACACAATCTCAGATTCATCTATTCAACCAACACAAAGAACTTCAAAGAGTGCCCCAAAGTCTATCAAGACGAAAACGTCTGCCAACCCCTATGCATAGGTTCATGGGCGGAACCCTCAAGTTGATCACCAAAACATACATCAAGTGAATCACGTGATATCCCATTGTCACCACATATACGCACGGCAAGACATACATCAAGTGTTCTCAAATCATTAAAGACTCAATCCGATAAGATTACTTCAAAGGGAAAACTCAATCCATTGCAAGAGAGTAGAGGGGGAGAAGCAACATAAGATCCAACTATAATAGCAAAGCTCGCGATACATCAAGATCATGCCAAATCAAGAACACGAGAGAGAGAGAGAGAGAGAGAGAGAGATCAAACACAGAGCTACTGGTACATACCCTCAGCCCCGAGGGTGAACTACTCCCTCCTCATCATGGAGATCGCCGGGATGATGAAGATGGCCATCGGTGAGGGTTCCCCCCTCCGGCAGGGTGCCGGAACAGGGTCCCGATTGGGTTTTGGTGGCTACAGAGGCTTGCGGCGGCGGAACTCCCGATCTCTTCTGTTCCCCGATCGTTTTAGGGTATATGGATATATATAGGTGGAAGAAATACGTCAGGGGAGCCACGAGGGGCCCATGAGGGTGGAGGGCGCACCCAGGGGGGTGGGGGCGCCCCCCTGCCTCGTGCCTCCCTCGTTGCTTTCTTGACGTGGACTCCAAGTCTCCCGGGTTGCTTTCCTTCCAAAAATAACTTCTCCAGAAGGTTTCATTCCGTTTTGACTCCGTTTGATGTTCCTTTTCTTGAAACATCAAACAAGGGAAAAACAGAGGCCTTGCACTGAGCTCTGGGTCAATAGGTTAGTCCCAACATAATCTAACAGATCATAGTAAAGCCCATAAAACATCCACCCTGGATAATATAATCGCATGGAACAATAAAAATTATAGATACGTTGGAGACGTATCAGCATCCCCAAGCTTAATTCCTGCTCGTCCTCGAGTAGGTAAATGATAAAAACAGAATTTTTGATGTGGAATGCTACTTGGCATAATTTCAATGTAATTCTTCTTACTTGTGGTATGAATATTGAGATCCGAAATATTCAAGATAAAAGTTCATATTGACATAAAATAATAATACTTCAAGCATACTAACTAAGCAATTATGTCTTCTCAAAATAACATGGCCAAAGAAAGTTCATCCCTACAAAATCATATAGTTTAGTCATGCTCCATTTTCGTCACACAAGAATGCTCTCATCATGCACAACACGATGACAAGCCAAGCAATTGTTTCATACTTTAGTAATCTCAAACTTATAAACCTTCACGCAATATATGAGCGCGAGCCATGGACATAACACTATGGGTGGAATAGAATATGATGATGGGGGTTATGTGGAGAAGACAAAAGGAGAAAGTCTCACATCAACGAGGCTAATCAATGAGCTATGGAGATGCCCATCGATTGATGTTAATGCAAGGAGTAGGGATTGCCATGCAACGGGTGCACTAGAGCTATAAATGTATGAAAGCTCAACAAAAGAAACTAAGTGGGCATGCACCCAACTTGCTTGCTCACGAAGACCTAGGGCACTTGAGGAGGCCCATTGTTGGAATATACAAGCCAAGTTCTATAATGAAAAATTCCCACTAGTATATGAAAGTGATAAAACAAGAGACTCTCTATCATGAATATTATCGTGCTACTTTGAAGCACAAGTGTGGCAAAGGATAGTAACATTGTCCCTTCTCTCTTTTTCTCTCATCATTTTTTGGGCCTTCTCTTTTTTTATGGCCTTTCACTTTTTTTATTCCTCACTTGGGACAATGCTCTAGAAAATGATGATCATCACACTTCTATTTATTTACAACTCAATGATTACAACTTGATACTAGAACAAAGTATGACTCTATATGAATGCCTCCGGCGGTGTACCGGGATATGCAATGAACCAAGAGTGACATATATGAAAGAATTATGAATGGTGGCTTTGCCACAAATACTATGTCAACTACATGATCATGCTAAGCAATATGACAATGATGGACGTGTCATGATAAACGTAATGGTGGAAAGTTGCATGGCAATATATCTTGTAATGGCTATGGAAATGCCATCATAGGTAGGTATGGTGGTTGTTTTGAGGAAGATATAAGGAGGTTTATGTGTGATAGAGCGTATCATATCACGGGGTTTGGATGCACCGGCGAAGTTTGCACCAACTCTCAATGTGAGAAAGGGCAATGCACGGCATCAAGAGGCTAGCAATGATGGAAGGGTGAGAGTGCGTATAATCCATGGACTCAACATTAGTCATAAAGAACTCACATACTTATTGCAAAAATCTACAAGTCATCAAAAACCAAGCACTACGCGCATGCTCCTATGGGGATAGATTGGTAGGAAAAGACCATCGCTCGTCCCCGACCGCCACTCATAAGGAAGACACTCAAAGAACACCTCATGTTTCAAATTGGTTACATAACGTTTACCATACATGCATGCTACGGGACTTGCAAACTTCAACACAAGTATTTCTCAAATTCACAACTACTCAACTAGCACAACTTTAATATCACTACCTCCATATCTCAAAACAATCATCAAGCATCAAACTTCTCTTAGTATTCAACACACTCATAAGAAAGTTTTTACTAGTCTTGAATACCTAGCATATTAGGATTAAGCAAATTACCATGCTGTTTAAGACTCTCAAAATAATATAAGTGAAGCATGAGAGTTCATCTATTTCTTCAAAATAAAACCGCCACCGTGCTTTAAAAGATATAAGTGAAGCACTAGAGCAAACAACAAACTACTCTGAAAGATATAAGTGAAGATCAATGAGTAGTCGAATAATTATGCAACTATGCGGAGACTCTCTAACATTTAAGAATTTCAGATCTTCATAATTTATTCAAACAGCAAGCAAAGCTAAAGATAATAAAATGACGCTCCAAGCAAAACACATATCATGTGGTGAATATAGCTCCAAGTAAAGTTACCGATGAACGAAGACGAAAGAGGGGATGCCATCCGGGGCATCCCCAAGCTTAGGCTCTTGGTTATCCTTGAATATTACCTTGGGGGTGCCATGTGCATCCTCAAGCTTAGGCTCTTGCCACTCCTTGTTCCATAATCCATCAAAAAAATCACCCAAAACTTGAAAACTTCACAACACAAAACTCAACAGAAATCTCGTGAGCTCCGTTAGCGAAAGAAAACAAAAGATCACTTAAATGTACTGTAATGAACTCATTATTTATTTATATTGGTGTTAAACCTACTTTATTCCAACTTCTCTATGGATCATAAACTATTTTACTAGCCATAGATGCATCAAAATAAGCAGACAACACACGAAAAACAGAATCTGTCAAAAACAGAACAGTCTGTAGTAATCTATAACTAACGCAAACTTCTGGAAATCCAAAAATTCTAAAATAAAACGGTGGACCTGAGGAATTTGTCTAGTAATCATTTAAAAAAAGAATCAACTAAATAGAACTCTCCAGTAAAAAGTTTTGGCTAATCTCGTGAGCGCTAAAGTTTCTGTTTTTTACAGCATGATCATAAAGACTTCACTCAAGTCTTCCCAAAGGTTCTACTTGGCACAAAGACTAATTGAAACATAAAACCACATCTAAACAGAAGCTAGATGGATTATTTATTCCTAAACAGAACCAAAAACCAATATACTAAAATAAATTTGGGTTTCCTCCCAATCAAGCACTAACGTTTAACGCCCCTAGCTAGGCATGATGATTTCAATGATGCTCACATAAAAGATAAGAATTGAAACATAAAGAGAGCATCATGAAGAATATGACTAGAACATTTAAGTCTAACCCACTTCCTATGCATAGGGATTTTGTGAGAAAACAACTTATGGGAACAAGAATCAACTTGCATAGGAAGGTAAAACAAGCATAACTTCAAGATTTTAAGCACATAGAGAGGAAACATGATATTATTGCAATATGTAGAAGCGTATGATCCTCTCTCATAATAATTTTCAGTAGCATCACGAATGAATTCAACCATATAACCAGCACATAAAGCATTATTTTCATGATCTACTAGCATATAATTTTTATTACTCTCCACATAAGCAAATTTATTCTCATCAATAGTAGTGGGAGCAAACTCAACAAAATAACTATCATGTGATTGAAAATTAAGATCAAGATGACAAGTTTCATGGTTATCATTATTATTTATAGCATACGTGTCATCACAATAATCATCATAAATAGGAGGCATGCTTTCATCATAACGAATTTGCTCATCAAAATTTGGGGGACTAAACATATCATCTTCATCAAACATAGCATCCCCAAGCTTGTGGCTTTGCATATCATTAGCATAATGGGTATTCAAAGAATTCATACTAACAACATTGCAATCATGATCATCATTCACATATTTTATGCCAAACATTCTATGTAATTCTTCTTCTAGTACTTGAGCACAATTTTCCTTCCCATCATTTTCATGAAAGATATTAAAAAGATGAAACATATGAGGCACCCTTAATTCCATTTTTTTGTAGTTTTCTTTTATAAACTAAACTAGTGATAAAACAAGAAACTAAAAGATTCGATTGCAAGATCTAAAGATATACCTTAAAGCACTCACCTCCCCGGCAACGGCGCCAGAAAATAGCTTGATGTCTACTACGCAACCTTCTCCTTGTAGACGTTGTTGGGCCTCCAAGTGCAGAGGTTTGTAGGACAGTAGCAAATTTCCCTCAAGTGGATGACCTAAGGTTTATCAATCCATGGGAGGCGTAGGATGAAGATGGTCTCTCTCAAACAACCCTGCGACCAAATAACAAAGAGTCTCTTGTGTCCCCAACACACCCAATACAATGGTAAATTGTATAGGTGCACTAGTTCGGCGAAGAGATGGTGATACAAGTGCAATATAGATGGTAGATATAGGTTTTTGTAATCTAAAAATATAAAAATAGCAAGGTAACTAGTGATAAAAGTGAGCGTAAACGGTATTGCAATGCTAGGAAACAAGGCCTAGGGTTCATACTTTCACTAGTGCAAGTTCTCTCAACAATAATAACATAATTGGATCATATAAATATCCCTCAACATGCAACAAAGAGTCACTCCAAAGTCACTAATAGCGGAGAACAAACGAAGAGATTATGGTAGGGTACAAAACCACCTCAAAGTTATTCTTTCCGATCAATCCATTGGGCTATTCCTATAAGTGTCACAAACAGCCCTAGAGTTCGTAGTAAGATAACACCTTAAGACACACATCAACCAAAACCCTAATGTCACTGTCGGTGTACTAGAGTAGAGGTACCCTAGTATCCCGAACTTGTGCACGGGCAGTCGCAGCCCTCCACGGCATGGCTTACCGGGTGACCGCCAAGGTCCTCCGTGTTTCCTTTGGAGCCATTCAAGAACAAAGTATTCAAGCCAAGAAGACAAGACCCCGGCAAGAGGAGCTTGCCGGGAAGGCCACCCGAAGCGCTTGGGAGGCAAGGCCCCGGCAAGAGGAGCTTGTCGGGAAGGCCACCCAAGGCACCTACAAGACAAGGCCCCGGCAAGAGGAGCTTGTCGGGAAGGCCCAATGAGCGACAAGCTTCCGGGCGCGACAAGACAACAACTGCAGCAAGGCGCTTGCCGCGGCGGACCACCTCTCTGTACCTACGCTCCAGCGCGTCCACTAACGTGTCGCCCTGGGACCTTTCCAGGCGCGCGTGGCGAGAGGCTGTGCAGCCAGCGGTGCGAGGTGGCAAGCGGCGCTAACAAGATTGCCATCGTTGCAAGCGGTGGCGCCCCTGACGGTCCCTGTTTGCACTGTTAGGGCGACGTAGACGGGCATTTAATGCCTTTGTCCCCTGCCGTCAGGGTTAGGTATGGTACATCGTACCTTTGTACAAGTATGTGTACCAAACACTTCTTTTCCATTTGTACCCTTGTCTACGTTGCCACCTGTCGGAGACCCCTTGAGCATATAAAAGGAGGCCCATGCGCAGCGTAGAGGGGGTCGGTCAGTTCCCACCCCCCCCCCCCACGCTCAGTCTCGTTAGCAGCTCGTGCGTACTGTAGCACTCAGCGCTCTCGAGCAAGAATGCAATACACCTAGACATGCAGCAGTAGGAGTGTTATCTCTCCGGAGAGCTCCGAAGCTGGGTAAACCTCTCGCGTGCTTCGCCTCGATCCGCTCTTCGTGCGACCTCCGCTCCCCGCCGAACCGAAAGGGGCTCGGTCCGCCGGTCCCATAGGTGTTCGTGGGCCAGATCAGCCTGCCCCGACATCTTTGGCGCGCCAGGTAGGGGGCGTCGAGGTTGTGTGAACCTGATCCGGCGTCCATGCAAGCTAGATCTTCATCATCTTCATCAACATGCCACCGAAGAAGAAGGCTTCAGCGGCAGAAGCTCCGTCCGCGTCGAACCCACCACCACCGGAGCAAACAGGTGGTGGGGTAGACGCCAGCGGAAGAATGGACGGCGACGGGGGAACTCACGGTGCTGCCAAATCCAAGGACAAGGCTGCGCGGACCTCGGCGTCCGTGCATGCACCGCGCCCGTCTCAGGAGGCGCGGGACCGACAGCGTCATGGCATTCACAATGCCATACGCTCGTTGGACAAAGATCGAGCTGGTGGATCTCGGGATGCTCAAGACCAGCATGCACGCCAACATGCTGCATGGCGAGGCACGGTCGCTGGCGAGATATCGCTCCTTCTAACATAGTTAGAAGTCCGAGCATATCCCGCTCCTCGCACCGTTCGCCACTGCCACCCACCACTCCAGCAGAAGCATTGGCGAGAGCTCAACTGCTCCTGGATTACCCTCCAACGGCCGACAAGGTCGATGAATGGAGGGCCACCATTCAGAGTCTCATCGGCTTCGCCAACGGCGACGCTCCGCGGCAACCGAGTACATCGCTGCCGCGGCAGGACTACCAAACACGAGCCGGTGGCGACGAGACCGGTGGGGGTGCAACCACCATGCACTCTCCGCCCTGAAGGCCAAGATCGCCAACTCGCCGGATCCACCTCGACAACGACTCCACCGCGTCATCGGATCCACGAGCTCATCGCGATCAGCGCCAAGTTCTTCACGAACGACAGCAAGAAGACGCTCGAACTCGCATCGAGCGCCGAAGAGAAGCGCGACGTCAATCCGACAAGCGCGCTGGACCTTCTGTCGACATGCATGCGCCAGAGGAACCAGGCGACTTGCCGTACGCGGTAGGTTGCCCTGCGTTCACTCGTGAGCTGCGGCAAGTCCAGTGGCCCATCAAGAAGAATTTCAAACCAGATGTACCAGAGAAGTACGATGGCAAGACGCATCCGTCGGAGTTCCTCAGCATCTACACCATCGCGGTGCAAGCTGCCGGGGGGCGAGGCGACAAGATCCTGGCCAACTACTTCCCGCTGGTGCTCAAGCCCAATGTCAGATCTTGGGTCATGCACTTGCCGGACAACTCCATATCCTCTTGGGCAGATCTATGCCATCAGTTTGTCGGCACCTTTACAGTGACCACAAGCCCCATGGCCAAGAAAGCGACCTTCATCTGCCGCCCGAAGGAAGGAGAGCCCTGGCAAGTATATTCAAAGATTCAGCCGTACAAAGCACAACATCCTAGACGTCCACCTCGCCATGGTAATCAGCGCGTTCCATCGTAACGTCTGAAAACCGCAGGATGAGGGAGGAGATGGCGATGTGCAAGATCAGAGACGTCAGTGAGCTATATGCCCTGGCCGACAAGTGTGCACGTGCTGAAGAAGGGAGGAGACTCCCCGGAGAGAATACTGAAGCAGGAGGATCTGATAGTGAGGAGACCGCCCCGGCAAAGAAGAGCCGGCGGCGGGGCAACAGGAAGAAGAAAGGCAGAGATGTACTGGTTGTTGAGCAGTCCGGCGATGGAGGTGGCGCCAAGAAAGCCAAGGCTGGTAGCTCAGGCAAGGAGGTTGCCGCTGGCACCAACTGCCAGTCTGTGGCGGTCGCCGACAAGCAGGTCGGCTTCGGCAAGAAGTACTGCAAGATCCACCGCACCAAGGGTCATGACCTCCAGAGCTGCAAGAAGGTCGAGCAGCTTGTCGAACATCGAAAGCTGAATACGAGCGACGCGACAAGGAGAAAACGGGAAGGTGCTGGAGGAGCTAGCAAGAAGCGTCCGGCCGAGGAGGGGCCGCGGCAAGGCCAAGCAGCGGCAAGGAGACAGACCTCCCCGCGGCCGCGACAAGGATGAAGACGACAACGATGAAGAAGACATGGATGATGATGAGACTGATGAGCAGGAGTTCCAGAAAGCCACGGAGGTCCTGTGCGTTGACGGCGGTGCTTCTCTGCATACTTCACACCGCCAACTCAAGCAGTGGATGCGGGAAGTCAATGCAGCAGAACCATCCATCGAGACACGCAGGCCTCTGAAATGGTCCAGACGCCTATCATCTTTGATATTGAGGACCACCACGATCGCGTAGCTGCGGTCGGGTGCTTGCCGATGTTGGTTTCACCAACTATCCGCAACCTCAAGGTCACCAAGATGTTAGTTGACGGCGGGCCGGCTTGAACCTGATCTCCTCGCGGTGCTCCGAAACTCCAGATTCACGATGGCGAGCTCGAAGAAACCGCACTTTCAAGGAATCAATCCGGGAAGGAGCAAGCGAAGGAAAGATCACGTTGCGGTAACATTTGGCAGCGAAGTTGAACTTCAGGACTGAGAGGGTCACTTTTGACGTTCTTGACTTTCCATTGCCTTACAATGGGATCCTCGGCCGTCCGGCACTCGCCAAATTCATGGCGGCCTCTCACTATGCCTACAACATCTTTGAAGATGCGGGGCGATAAGTGTCATTTCAGTCCTGGCGACAAGAAGGATGCTCTCATCTGTCTTGACAAGATCTACCGGAAGCAGCAAGCTGCGACAGATTGCAAGCCACTTCTTCTGAAGCTCCGGGGAAAGAAGAAGACCAAGTCCGGCAAGAGCTCGATGCCCACTCCGGCAAGCGCACCTTTTCGAGTGTTGCGCTACCGTCGAGGGCGCACCATCGAGCTCCACCGGCAAGTGTAAGAAAGGCGATGGCAGCTCCGCCAGAGACCAAGAAGGTGTCCACCAAGGAGGACGGCGCTGGTGGTACCTTCACCATCAGTGCAACTCTCGACCCTAAATAGGAAGGCACGCTCGTTGCTTTCCTGCGGGCGAACATCGACGTGTTTGCGTGGCAACCGTCTGATATCCCCGGTGTTCCCAGGAAAGTAATTGAGCACCATCTTGCCGTTTGTCCTCATGCGCGGCCCGTCAAGCAGAAATTCAGAAGCGAGCGATGAGCGCCAAGAGTTCATCGCAGAAGAGATCAAGAAGTTGGAAGCACCAGGCCTTGTCGGAGGAGTGCTCCATCCTACGTGGTTGGCCAATCACAGTAGTCGTCGCCAAGGCAAGCGGAAATGGAGACTTTGTATCGACTTTACCGATGTTAATAAAGCTTGTCCCAAAGACCCATTTCCCTTGCCGCGCATCGACCAGATTGTTGACTCCACGGCCAGATGTGACTTGCTTTCATTTCTTGATGCATATTCAGGATACCATCAGATCTTCATGGCAGAAGAGGATGAGGAGAAAACCGCATTCATCACCCCATGTGGCACATACTGTTTCGTACGGATGCCCTTCGGGTTAAAGAATGCTGGTTCAACATTTGCAAGAGTGGTCCATGACGCTTTTGAGCCGCAAATGCACAGAAATGTGGAAGCCTACATGGATGACATAGTGGTCAAAAGCAAGGACAAGACAACTCTGATTCAAGATTTAGACGAAACCTTTGCAAATCTGCGCAAGATCAACCTCAAGCTCAACCCCGAGAAGTGCGTGTTTGGAGTCCCTTCCGACAAGCTTCTCGGGTTCTTCATGTCTCAGCGGGGAATTGAAGCCAATCCCGACAAGATCAAAGCCATTGAGCAGATTGAAGCACCAAAGCGCGCATCAAGGATGTCTGAAGGCTTGCGGTTGTGTAGCTGCTCTCAGCAGTCACCTAGATACTCCAATGTCACCTCAAGTATCCGTGGGTATGATTATACGATATGCATCACACAATCTCAGATTCATCTATTCAACCAACAGAAAGAACTTCAAAGAGTGCCCCAAAGTCTCTACCAGAGAATCCAGACGAAAACGTGTGCCAACCCCTATGCATAGGTTCATGGGCGGAACCCGCAAGTTGATCACCAAAACATACATCAAGTGAATCACGTGATATCCCATTGTCACCACAGATCACGCACGGCAAGACATACATCAAGTGTTCTCAAATCATTAAAGACTCAATCCGATAAGATTACTTCAAAGGGAAAACTCAATCTATTACAAGAGAGTAGAGGGGGTGAAGCAACATAAGATCCAACTATAATAGCAAAGCTCGCGATACATCAAGATCGTGCCAAATCAAGAACACGAGAGAGAGAGAGAGAGAGAGAGAGAGAGAGAGAGAGAGAGAGAGATCAAACACATAGCTACTGGTACATACCCTCAGCCCCAAGGGTGAACTACTCCCTCCTCGTCATGGAGATTGCCGGGATGATGAAGATGGCCACCGGTGAGGGTTCCCCCCTCCGGCAGGGTGCGGAACAGGGTCCCGATTGGGTTTTGGTGGCTACAGAGGCTTGCGGTGGCGGAACTCCCGATCTCTTCTGTTCCCCGATCGTTTTAGGGTATATGGATATATATATAGGTGGAAGAAATACGTCAGGGGAGCAACGAGGGGCCCACGAGGGTGGAGGGCGCTCCCGGGGGTGGGCGCGCCCCTGCCTCGTGCCTCCCTCGTTGCTTTCTTGACGTGGACTCAAGTCTCCGGGTTGCTTTCCTTCCAAAATAATTTCTCGGAAGGTTTCATTCCGTTTTGACTCCGTTTGATATTCCTTTTCTTCAAAACACTGAAACAAGGGAAAAAAACAGGAACTGGCACTAGGCTCTGGGTCAATATGTTAGTCCCAAAAATAATATAAAAGTGCATAGTAAAGCCCATAAAACATCCAAGATGGATAATATAATAGCATGGAACAATCAAAAATTATAGATACGTTGGAGACGTATCAATATGCTAGGTAGCATTCCACATCAAAAATTCAGTTTTTATCATTTACCTACTCGAGGACGAGCAGGAATTAAGCTTGGGGATGCTTGATACGTCTCCAACGTATCTATAATTTTTGATTGCTCCATGCTATTATATATTATGTTTTGGATGTTTAATGGGCTTTATTATACACTTTATATTATTTTTGGGACTAACCTATTAACCCAAGGCCCAGTGCAAATTGCTGTTTTTTGCCTATTTCGGTGTTTCACAGAAAAAGAATATCAGACGGAGTCCAAACGGAATGAAACCTTCGGGAGCGTGATTTTTGGAACAAACGTGATCCAGAGGACTTGGAGTGGACGTCAAGAAATCAACGAGATGGCCACGAGGCAGGGGGGCGCGCCTACCCCCCGGGCGCGCCCTCCACCTTCATGGGCCCCTTGTGGCTCTACCGACCTACTGCTTCCTCCTATATATACATACGTACCCCGAAACCATCCAGGAGCACCACGAAAACCTATTTCCACCGCCGCAGCCTTCTATACCCGTAAGATCCCATCTTGGGGCCTTTTTCGGTGCTCCACCAGAGGGGGCATCGATCACGGAGGGCTTCTACATCAACACCATAGCCTCTCTGATGATGTGTGAGTAGTTTACCACAGACCTTCAGGTCCATCGTTATTAGCTAGATGGCTTCTTCTCTCTCTTTGGATCTCAATACGAAGTTCTCCTCGATCTTCTTGGAGATCTATTTGATGTAACACATTTTGGGGTGTGTTTCAAGATTCGATGAATTATGGGTTTATGATCAAGATTATCTGTGAACAATATTTCAATCTTCTCTGAAATTCTTTTATGTATGATTGGTTATCTTTGCAAGTCTCTTCGAATTATCAGTTTGGTTTGGCCTACTAGATTGATCTTTCATGCAATGGGAGAAGTGCTTAGCTTTGGGTTCAATCTTGCGGTGCTCGATCCCGATGTGAAGGGGAAACGACACGTATTATATTGTTGCCATCGAGGATAAAGAGATGGGGTTTATATCATATTGCTTGAGTTTATCCCTCTACATCATGTCATCTTGCCTAATGCGTTACTCTGTTCTTATGAACTTAATACTCTAGATGCATGCTGGATAACGGTCGATGTGTGGAGTAATAGTAGTAGATGCAGGTAGGAGTCGGTCCACTTGTCACGGACGTGATGCCTATATACATGATCATGCCTAGATATTCTCATAACTATGCTCAATTCTATCAATTGCTCGACAGTAATTTGTTCACCCATCGTAATACTTTTGCTATCTTGAGAGAAGTCACTAGTGAAACCTATGGCCCCTGGGTCTATTCTCCATCATATAAGTTTACATCTATTTTATTGTACGTTCTTTACTTTTAATCTTTATCATAAAAATACCAAAAATATTATCTTATCATCTCTATCAGATCTCACTTTTGCAAGTGGCCGTGAAGGGATTGACAACCCCTTTTATCGCGTTGGTTGCAAGGTTCTTATTTGTTTGTGTAGGTACGAGGGACTTGCATGTGGCCTCCAAATGGATTGATACCTTGGTTCTCAAAAACTGAGGGAAATACTTACGCTACTTTGCTGCATCACCCTTTCCTCTTCAAGGGAAAAACCAACGCAGTGCTCAAGAGGTAGCAATCTCCAAGAGAATCGAGGAGAACTTTGTATTGAGATCCAAAGAGAGAGAAGAAGCCATCTAGCTAATAACTATGGACCCGAAGTTCTGTGGTAAACTACTCACACATCATCGGAGAGGCTATGGTGTTGATTTAGAAGCCCTCCGTGATCAATCCCCCTCCGGCGGAGCGCCAAAAAAGGCCCCAAGATGGGATCTCACGGGTACAGAAGGTTGCGGCGGTGGAAATAGGGTTTCGTGGTGCGCTCGGATGTGTTCGGGGTACATGAGTATATATAGGCGAAAGAAGTAGGTCGGTGGAGCCACGAGGGGCCCACGAGGGTGGGGGCGCGCCTACCCCCCTGGGCGCGCCTCCCTGCCTCGTGGCCGCCTCGTTGCTTCCTTGACGTCCACTCCAAGTCTCATGGATTGCGTTTGTTCCAAAAATAACTCTCCCGAAGGTTTCATTCGCTTTGGATTCTGTTTGATATTTCTTTTCTGCGGAACACTGAAATAGGCAAAAAATAGCAATTTGCACTGGCCTTTGGTTAGTAGGTTAGTCCCAAAAATAATATAAGAGTGCATAATAAAGCCCATTAAACATTCAAAACAGATAATATAATAGCATGGAATAATAAAAAATTATAGATACGTTGGAGACGTATCAAGCATCCCCAAGCTTAATTCCTGCTCGTCCTCGAGTAGGTGAATGATAAAAATAGATTTTTTTGATGTGGAATGCTACCTAGCATAATTTTCTATGTAATTTTCTTTATTGTGGCATGAATGTTCAGATCCAAAAGATTCAAGATAAAAGTTTAATATTGACATAAAAATAATAATACTTCAAGCATACTAACTAAGCAATCATGTCTTCTCAAAATAACATGGCCAAAGAAAGTTCATCCCTACAAAATCATCTAGTTTGGTCATGCTTCATTTTCGTCACACAAAAATGCTCTCATCATGCACAACCCCGATGACAAGCCAAGCAATTGTTTCATACTTTAGTAATCTCAAACTTTTTCAACTTTCACGCAGTACATGAGCGTGAGCCATGGACATAGCACTATGGGTGGAATAGAATATAATGACGGGGGTTGTGTGAAGAATGCAAAAAAGAGAAAGTCTCACATTGACGCGGCTAATCAACGGGCTAGGGAGATGCCCATCAATTGATGTCAATGCAAGGAGTAGGGATTGCCATGCAACGGATGACCTAGAGCTATAAATGTATGAAAGCTCATCAAAAGAAACTAAGTGGGTGTGCATCCAACTTGCTTGCTCACGAAGACCTAGGGCATTTGAAGAAGCTCATTGTTGGAATATACAAGCCAAGTTCTATAATGAAAAATTCCCACTAGTATATGAAAGTGACAAAATAAGAGACTCTCTATCATAAAGATCATGGTGCTACTTTGAAGCACAAGTGTGGAAAAGGATAGTAACATTGTCCCTTTTATTTTTTATTTTTATTTTTTTGGTGCCTTCCTTTTTTTATTTGGCCTTTCTTCCTTTTTTTGGGGACAGTGCTCTAATAATGATGATCATCACACTTCTATTTATTTACAACTCAAAGATTACAACTCGATACTAGAACCAAATATGACTCTACATGGATGCCTCCGGCGGTGTACCGGGATGAGCAATGAATCAAGAGTGACATGTATGATGAATTATGCATGGTGGCATTGCCACAAATACGATGTCAACTACATGATCATGCAAGGCAATATGACAATGATGAAGCGTGTCATAAAAAATGAAACGGTGGAAAGTTGCATGGCAATATATCTCGGAATGGCTATGGAAATACCATCATATGTAGGTACGGTGGCTGTTTTAAGGAAGATATAAGGAGGTTTAGGTGTGATAGAGCGTCTCATATCACGGGGTTTGGATGCACCGGCGAAGTTTGCACCAACTCTCAAGGTGAGAAAGGGCAATGCACGGTACCGAAGAGGCTAGCAATGATGGAAGGTTGAGAGTGCGTATAATCCATGGACTCAATATTAGTCATAAAGAACTCACATACTTATTGCAAAAATCTACAAGTCATCTAAAACCAAGCACTACACGCATGCTCCTAGGGGGATAGATTGGTACGAAAAGACCATCGCTCGTCCCCGACCGCCACTCATAAGGATGACAATCAAAGAACACCTCATGTTTCAAATTTGTTACACAACGGTTACCATACGTGCATGCTACGGGACTTGCAAACTCTAAGACAAGTATTTTTCAATTTCATAATTACTAAACTAGCACAACTTTAATATCACCATCTTCATATCTCAAAACAATCATCAAGTATCAAACTTCTCATAGTATTCAATGCACTCTAGATGAAAGTTTTTATTATACCCATCTTGGATGCCTATCATACTAGGACTAATTTTATAGCGAAAGCAAATTACCATGCTGTTTTATAGGACTCTCAAAATAATATAAGTGAAGCATGAGAGATCAATAATTTCTATAAAATAAAACCACCACCATGCTCTAAAAGATATAAGTGAAGCACTAGAGCAAAATTATCTAGCTCAAAAGATATAAGTGAAGCACAAAGAGTATTCTAATAAATTCTAGTTCATGTGTGTCTCTCCAAAAGGTGTGTACAGCAAGGATGATTGTGGTAAACTAAAAAGCAAAGACTCAAATTATACAAGACGCTCCAAGCAAAACACATATCATGTGATGAATAAAAATATAGCCTCAAGTAAAGTTACCGATGGACGAAGACGAAAGAGGGGATGCCTTCCGGGGCATCCCCAAGCTTAGGATTTTGGTTGTCCTTGAATTTTACCTTGGGGTGCCTTGGGAATCCCCAAGCTTAGGCTCTTGCCACTCCTTATTACATAATACATCAAATCTTTACCCAAAACTTGAAAACTTCACAACACAAAACTCAACAGAAAATCTCATGAGCTCCGTTAGTATAAGAAAACAGATCACCACTTTAAGGTACTATAATGAACTCATTCTTTATTTATATTGGTGTTAAACCTACTGTATTCTAACTTCTCTATGGTTCATAACCCCCGATACTAGCCATAGATTCATCAAAATAAGCAAACAACACACGAAAAACAGAATCTGTCAAAAACAGAACAGTCTGTAGTAATCTGTATCAAATGCAAACTTTATGTAACTCAAAAAATCTACCAAAATAGGAAGACCTAAATAATTTGTTTATTGATCTACTGCAATTGGAATCAGTATTTTATCACTTTCTGGTGATTTTTAACAATTGTTTTCGTGAGCAGAAAGTTTCTGTCTTTTCAGCAAGATCAAATAATTGTTATCCAAGAAGATTGCTCATGTGATCCTGTAATATGAAAACTGGTTCATTTGCGCTATGCAACGCTTTTTGAATTTAAAATATTACCTGTGTGGCCTTTTGTCAAATCTGAGAGTTGGCCAGTCGTCGGCTTCTGCCCCCATGCAGCTAGTACTGGGGTGTTCGGGATAAATCTGAGCACTCTTTTTCCCATCTTTGGGTCCTTCGAGGGAGGTGCTCAGCGCAACGAACCAGGCAATCGGACTATAATGCTTTATCACTCTCACTTAGCCATAGAAATCTACAATTTTAAATTTTGGCGAAGCCCCTAGTATTCAGAAGGCCGAATTTGGGGCACTATACACGCCTAAGTCGGACAAGGCCGACTCCTCGCCTGAAGTGGAAAAAGTCTTTAAGGACTTGAGACCTCTCGAACAGCGACCAGCTCTCGCCTCATCATGATAGTCAGTTTTGGCTTTCTCTACTGAGGTGTTCGTCCGGAAGAACTGTGACACAATTGCAGTAGTTCTCCCAGTGCTACCTTAGTCGATATAGCGGAACGTAAGGTACCAAAACGTGGGAGCCGGGCAAACCCAACTATTAACCCAAGACATGATTCAGAGCTGATGCATATAATGCTATAAGTTCGGGGTGCCGCACTGTCGAAAGTGTTCGGACTTCTCACGCCGTATTGTGGGCTATACAAAAGCCCCTGGCGTATCGGCCGTACCAGAATGTACGGGTGCTGATTGTCGTAAATAAACATATGTAAAGAAGAATAGATAATGAAATAATAGACTAATGTTGTGCTTTGTTATTTAAAGAATACGTCAAGACGTACTGATACAAGTAGTGTAATAAGAAAAAAATAGGACTATTTGACATGTCCTATCCAAGGGCAAGCTGCGGATTGGTATTTAAAGCAGGTATTTCGCTCGTTATCAGAGACCAGCTAGGGATTCCATTGTATGACGTAGCTTCCTGCCTCCTTGGTTGTTGTATTATGTGTCCGGCAATCGTACTGCCAGATAGGACTTCCAGAGAGTAAGTTCCTGAAACAAAGAAAATGATAAAGGTATTCAGCCCCTAGGGCGGTTGAGCCGCACTGTGGGACGTGCCATGGTCGTGCCCCCGCCTATGCCCATGGTATTTTCAATGCATAATTATGTACGCGCGGCACGGGTTTCGCCATGTGACTGGGACTAGAGCATGGGCCGAATTGCTAGGAGAGCTCTGAACGTGCCAGGCGATCCTGTTGCAGGTTACTCCGGACTCGCTTGACGGTGTCCGGGGGGTTTATCACTGAACTGCTGGATTGCCTTAAGAGTCTGCTTTGTGTTTCTGCTGCGAGGGCCGCAGTGTGCTCCTCCGTGCGGAGCGAGAGCTCTATGTTTCCATTGACTGTTATGACACCCCTGGGTCCTGGCATCTTGAGCTTGAGGTATGCGTAGTGCGGTACCGCGTTGAATCTTGCAAATGCGGTCCGCCCGAGCAGTGCGTGATAGCCACTGCAGAACGGGACGATATTGAAGATTAACTCCTTGCTTCGGAAGTTGTCCGGAGATCCGAAGACCACTTCCAGTGTGATTGAGCCCGTGCAATGGGCCTCTACACCTGGGGTGACGCCTTTAAAGGTCGTTTTTGTGGGTTTGATCCTTGAGGGGTCTATACCCATTTTGCGCACTGTATCCTGATAGAGCAGGTTCAGGCTGCTGCCGCCGTCCATAAGGACTCGAGTGAGATGAAACCCGTCAATGATGGGGTCTAAGACCAATGCGGCAGATCCGCCATGACGGATACTAGTGGGGTGGTCCCTGCGATCGAAGGTGATCGGACAAGAGGACCATGGGTTGAACTTTGGGGCGACGGGCTCCATCGCATAGACGTCCCTTAGTGCACATTTCCGTTCCCTCTTGGGGATGTGGGTTGCGTATATCATGTTCACCGTCCTTACTTGTGGGGGAAACCTCTTTTGTCCTCCCATGTTCGGCGGCCGGGGCTCTTCGTCATCGTCACTATGCAGCCCCTTGTCCTTGTTTTCGGCATTTAACTTGCCGGCCTGCTTGAACACCCAGCATTCTCTGTTGGTGTGATTGGCTGGCTTATCGGGGGTGCCGTGTATCTGACACGAGCGATCGAGTATGCGGTCCAAACTGGACGGGCCCGGAGTACTTCTTTTGAATGGCTTTTTCCGCTGACCGGATTTAGTGCCACTGAATCCGGCATTGACTGTCGTATCCTCGGCATTATTGCCATTGTTACGGTGCTTGTGTTTGCTACGACGTGGTCTGTCATTACTGTCCTTGGTATCCGAAGTGCCAAGGTTCCTTGATATGTTGTTGCTGCGAGCCAGCCAGCTATCCTCTCCCACGCAAAAGCGGGTCATGAGTGCCGTGAGGGCTGCCATAGACTTCAGCTTTTCCTGGCCAAGGTGCCAGGCGAGCCACTCGTCACGGATGTTATGCTTAAATGTCGCTAAGGCCTCTGCATCCGGACAGTCGACATTTGATTTTTCTTATTTAGGAACCGTGTCCAGAATTGCCTGGCCGATGCCCCCGGCTGCTGAGTTATATGGCTCAAGTCATCGGCATCCGGTGGTCGCACATAGGTGCCCTGGAAGTTGTCAAGGAATGCATCTTCCAGATCCTCCCAACAGCTAATGGAGTCTGCTGGCAAGCTATTGAGCCAATGCCGAGCTGGTCCTTTGAGTTTTAGTGGGAGATACTTGATGGCATGTAGATCATCACCGCGGGCCATGTGGATGTGAAGGAGGAAATCCTCGATCCATACCGCGGGATCTGTTGTACCATCATATGATTCGATATTTACGGGTTAAAAACCCTCTGGGAATTCATGATCCATTACTTCGTCAGTGAAGCAAAGGGGTGTGCGGCGCCTCTGTGCTGGGCTATATCACGACGCAGTTCGTATGAGTCTTGTCTGCTGTGTTCGGCCCGGCCAGATTTACTTTTACTGTATCCGGCGTGACGGTCATCGTCCCGCGTAGGTGCGCGCCCCCGTGATCCATAGATCGATCTTGCGTATTTTGCCCTGTTTTCCAATACGTCTCACATGTCTCGCGTGTTGCCCCGTGCCTTGGTATTTTTGTTTGAGTGGCGGCGGGGTGCGGGTGGAGCTTCAGGCTGGAATGCCTCTCTATCTCGGCCACGAGGTGGCCGATCAGCCGCATCGTACGCTGGTGACGTAGGTTTTAGTGCTTCCTCCTCAAGTCGGGGTAGCAACCTACGCTTTGGGTAACCCTTGGAAGGGCGTTTGAGCTCATATTCCTCGGCCGCAAGGACTTCAGTCCATCTGTCTGCTAGCAAATCCTGATCATCTCGAAGCTGTTGTTGCTTTTTCTTCAGGCTATTTGTTGTGGCTATAAGCCGGCGCATAAAGCGCTCCTGTTCGACGGGATTCTCAGGCACGACAAATTCTTCGTCACTGAGGCTCACTTCGTCTTCGGAGAGAGGTGCTACGTCTTGAGCTTGCGTTGGTTTTCCCCGAAGAGGAGAGGATGATGCAGCAGAGTAGCGTAAGTATTTCCCTCAGTTTTTGAGAACCAAGGTATCAATCCAGTAGGAGGCCACGTGCAAGTCCCTCGTACCTACACAAAACAAATAGCTCCTCGCAACCAACGCGAATAGGGGTTGTAAATCCTTTCGCGGTCACTTACGAGAGTGAGATCTGATAGATAATATTTTTGGTATTTTTTTGGTATAAAGATGCAAAGTAAAATAAAAGGCAAAGTAAAGAGCAAAGCAATAATAAAGCGTAGGAAGATTAATATGATGAAAATAGACCCGGGGGCCATAGATTTCACTAGTGGCTTCTCTCAAGAGCATAGGTATTTTACGGCGGGTGAACGAATTACTGTTGAGCAATTGATGTAATTGAGCATAGTTATGAGAGTATCTAGGTATGATCATGTATATAGGCATCACGCCCGTGACAAGTAGACCGACTCCTGCCTGCATCTACTACTATTACTCCACTCATCGACCGCTATCCAGCATGCATCTAGAGTATTAAGTTAATGAAAACAGAGTAACACCTTAAGCAAGATGACATGATGTAGAGGAATAAATTCATGCAATATGATAAATACCCCATCTTGTTATCCTCGATGGAAACAACACAATACATGCCTTGCAACCCTTTACATCCTTTGGGTAAGGACACCACAAGATTGAACCCAAAGCTAAACACTTCTCCCATTGCAAGAACTACCAATCTAGTTGGCCAAACCAAACGGATAATTCGAAGAGACTTGCAAAGATAACTCAATCATACATAAAAGAATTCATAAAAGATTCAAATATTGCTCATAGATAATCTTGATCATAAACCCACAATTCATCGGTCTCAACAAACACATCGCAAAAAGAAGATTACATCGAATAGATCTCCACGAGAGAGGGGGAGAACATTGTATTGAGATCCAAAAGGAGAGAAGAAGCCATCTAGCTACTAACTATGGACCCGAAGGTCTGAGGTAAACTACTCACACTTCATCGGAGAGGCTATGGTGATGATGTAGAAGCCCTCCGTGGTGGAATCCTTCCATGAGCTCAAACAGGCCCCAAGATGGGATCTCGTGGATACAGAAAGTTGCGGCGGTGGAATTAGGTTTTTGGCTCCATATCTGATCTGTTGGGGGTACGTAGGTATATATAGGAGGAAGGAGTACGTCGGTGGAGCTTCGAGGGGCCCACGAGGCGGGGGCGCGCCCTAGGGGGGGCGCGCCCTCCACCCTCATGACGGCCTCGTGGCTTTCTTGACGGAGGGTCCAAGTCTCCTGGGTCTTATCCAATGAGAAAATCATGTTCCCGAAGATTTCATTCCGTTTGGACTCCGTTTGATATTCCGTTTCTTCGAAACACTTAAATAGGCAAAAAACATCAATTCTAGGCTGGGCCTCCGGTTAATAGGTTAGTCCCAAAAGTAATATAAAAGTGGAAAATAAAGCCCAATATAGTCCAAAACAGTAGATAATATAGCATGGAGCAATCAAAAATTATAGATACGTTGGAGACGTATCAGGCATCCCCAAGCTTAATTCCTGCTCGTCCTCGAGTAGGTAAATGATAAAAAGAGAATTTTTGATGCGGAGTGCTACTTGGCATAATTTCAATGTAACTCTTCTTAATTGTGGTATGAATATTGAGATCCGAAGATTCAAGACAAAAGTTCATATTGACATAAAAATAATAATACTTCAAGCATACTAACTAAGCAATTATGTCTTCTCAAAATAACATGGCCAAAGAAAGTTCATCCCTACAAAATCATATAGTTTAGTCATGCTCTATTTTCATCACACAAGAATGCTCTCATCATGCACAACCCCGTTGACAAGCCAAGCAATTGTTTCATACTTTAGTAATCTCAAACCTATAAACTTTCACGCAATATATGAGCGCAAGCCATGGACACAACACTATGGGTGGAATAGAATATAATGATGGGGGTTATGTGGAGGAGACAAAAAAGGAGAAGGTCTCACATCAACGAGGCTAATCAACGGGCTATGGAGATGCCCATCAATTGATGTTAATGCAAGGAGTAGGGATTGCCATGCAACGGATGCACTAGAGCTATAAAAGTATGAAAGCTCAACAAAAGAAACTAAGTGGGTGTGCATCCAACTTGCTTGCTCACGAAGACCTAGGGCATTTGAGGAAGCCCATCGTTGGAATATACAAGCCAAGTTCTATAATGAAAAATTCCCACTAGTATATGAAAGTGACAACATATGAAACTCTCTATATGAAAAACATGGTGCTACTTTGAAGCACAATATATGAGACTCGCTATATGAATAACATGGTGCTACTTTGAAGCACAAGTGTGGTAAAAGGATAGTAACATTGTCCCTTCTCTCTTTCTCTCATTTTTTTGGTGGGCTCTTTGGCCTGTTTTTTTATTTGGTGGGCTCTTTAGCCTCTTTTTTTTATTTGACCTCACATGGGACAATGTTCTAATAATGATGATCATCACACTTCTATTTATTTACAACTCAATGATTACAACTCGATACTAGAACAAAGTATGACTCTATATGAATACCTCCGTGTGTGCGGGATATGCAATGAATCAAGAGTGACATGTATGAAATAATTATGAATGGTGGCTTTGCCACCAATACTATGTCAACTACATGATCATGCTAAGCAATATGACAATGATGAATGTGTCATGAAGAACGGTATGGTGGAAAGTTGCATGGCAATATATCTCGGAATGGCTATGGAAATGCCATAATAGGTAGGTATGGTGGCTGTTTTGAGGAACATATAAGGAGGTTTATTTGTGAAAGAGCGTATCATATCACGGGGTTTGGATGCCCGGCGAAGTTTGCACCAACTCTCAATGTGAGAAAGGGCAATGCACGGTACCGAAGAGGCTAGCAATGATGGAAAGGTGAGAGTGCGTATAATCCGTGGACTCAACATTAGTCATAAAGAACTCACATACTTATTGAAAAAAATCTACAAGACATCAAAAACCAAAGCACTACGCGCATGCTCCTATGGGGATAGATTGGTAGGAAAAGACCATCGCTCGTCCCCGACCGCCACTCATAAGGACGACAATCAAATAACACCTCATGTTTCAAATTTGTTACATAACGTTTACCATACGTGCATGCTACGGGACTTGCAAACTTCAACACAAGCATTTCTCAAATTCACAACTACTCAACTAGCACGACTTTGATATTATCACCTCCATATCTCAAAACAATTATCAAGCATCAAACTTTTCTTAGTATTCAACACACTCATAAGAAAGTTCTTATTATTTTTATATACCTAGCGTATTATTATTTTAAGCAAATTACCATGCTATTTAAGACTCTCAAAAAAATCTAAGTGAATCATGAGAGATCAATAGTTTCTTTAAAACAAATCCACCACCGTGCTCTAAAAGATATAAGTGAAGTACTAGAGCAAAACTATCAAGCTCAAAAAATATAAGTGAAGCACATAGAGTATTCTATAAATTCCAATTCATGTATGGCTCTCTCAAAAGGTGTGTACAGCAAGGATGATTGTGGTAAACTAACAAGAAAATACTCAAATAATACAAGACGCTCCAAGCAAAACACATATCATGTGGTGAATAAAAATATAGCTCCAAGTAAAGTTACCGATGGAAGTGGACGAAAGAGGGGATGCCTTCCGGGCATCCCCAAGCTTTGACTTTTGGTGTCCTTGGATTATCTTGGGGTGCCATGTGCATCCTCAAGCTTAGGCTCTTGCCACTCCTTGTTCCATAATCCATCAAAAAAATTCACCCAAAACTTGAAAACTTCACAACACAAAACTCAACAGAAATCTCGTGAGCTCCGTTAGCGAAAGAAAACAAAAGATCACTTCAAGGTACTGTAATGAACTCATTATTTATTTATATTGGTGTTAAACATACTTTATTCCAACTTCTCTATGGATCATAAACTATTTTACTAGCCATAGATTCATCAAAATAAGCAAACAACACACGAAAAACAGAATCTGTCAAAAACAGAACAGTCTGTAGTAATCTGTAACTAACGAAAACTTCTAGAACTCCAAAAATTCAGCCAAAATAGGAAGGCCTAGGAAATTGTTTTATTGATCAGCAGCAATTGGAATCACTATTTTATCACGTTCTTGTGATTTTTAACAATTGTTTTCGTGAACCGAAAGTTTCTGGAAATTACAGCAAGATCAAATAACTATTATCCAAGAAGATCCTATAGGTTTAACTTGGCACAAACACTAATTAAAACATAAAACCACATCTAAACAGAAGGTAGATGGATTATTTATTGCTAGACAGCAAGGATAAATATTGGGTTGTCTCCCAACAAGCGCTTTTCTTTAGAGCCTTTTTAGCCAGGCATTGAGATTTCAATGATGCTCACAAGAAAGACAAGAATTGAAGCACAAAGAGAGCATCATGAAACACGTGACAAACACATCTAAGTCTAACATACTTCCTATGAATAGGCATATTATAGGCAAACAAATTATCGTAGCAAGCAAAAACTAGCATATGCAAGGAAGCGGAAGGGAACAATAGCAATCTCAACATAACGAGAGGTAATTTATTAACATGAAATTTTTTATAACCATATTTTCCTATCTCATAATAATTACATGTAGGATCATAAGAAAATTCAACAATATAGCTATCACATAACATATTCTCAACACGATCCACATTCATGCGAAGTTGACACTCTTCCAAAATAGTGGGATTATCATTAACTAAAGTCATGATTTCTCCAAGCCCACTTTTATCTAAATTTTCATAAGATTGAATGTTATCCAAATATGTGGGATCTAAAGTTGACACTCTTCCAAACCCACTTTCAATATTATTGCAAACACTATTATCAATCTTATATTCATTATGTGGCTTAAATAAATTTTCAAGATCATAAGAAGAATCTCCCCAATCATGACATTTGGATGTAGCAAAACTAGCATCCCCAAGATTAGGGTTTTGCATATTATTAGCATAATTTACATCAATAGAATTTATAATAAAATTATTGCAATCATGCTTTTATTCAAAGTCTATCTTGAAGCACTTCATCAGATTTACGGATTTCAGGCAAAAGCTTATAAAGATAATCTAGTGCATCCGAATCACTAGGAATTGGTTCATCATAATTGGATCTCTTAAAAAGATTGGCAAGCGGATGAGGATCCATAGATATTAGCTTCTCTGTTTAGGAATAAATACTCAACTATTTCAACCAAGCGAGAAAACGAGCCAAGAAAGACATCAAGGCGAAAGGAAAAGAGAGGGCGAATAAAACGGCAAGGGTGAAGTGGGGGAGAGGAAAACGAGAGGCAAATGGCAAATAATGTAATGCGAGAGATAACGGATTGTGATGGGTACTTGGTATGTTGACTTTTGCGTAGACTCCCGACAGCGGCGCCAGAAATCCTTCTTGCTACGTCTTGAGCGTGCGTTGGTTTTCTCCGAAGAGGAGAGGATGATGCAGCAGAGTAGCGTAAGTATTTCCCTCAGTTTTTGAGAACCAAGGTATCAATCCAGTAGGAGGCCACGCGCAAGTCCCTCGTACCTACACAAAACAAATAGCTCCTCGCAACCAACGCAAATAGGGGTTGTCAATCCCTTCACGTTCACTTATGAGAGTGAGATCTGATAGAGATGATAGATAATATTTTTGGTATTTTTTTGGTATAAAGATGCAAAGTAAAATAAAAGGCAAAGTAAAGAGCAAAGCAATAATAAAGCGTAGGAAGATTAATATGATGAAAATAGACCTGGGGGCCATAGATTTCACTAGTGGCTTCTCTCAAGAGCATAGGTATTTTACTACGGTGAATTGAGCAATTATTGTTGAGCAATTGACAGAATTGAGCATAGTTATGAGAGTATCTAGGTATGATCATGTATATAGGCATCACGTCCGTGACAAGTAGACCGACTCCTGCCTGCATCTACTACTATTACTCCACTCATCGACCGCTATCCAAAGATGCATCTAGAGTATTAAGTTAATGAAATCAGAGTAACGCCTTAAGCAAGATGACATGATGTAGAGGAATAAATTCATGCAATATGATAAATACCCCATCTTGTTATCCTCGATGGCAACAATACAATACGTGCCTTGCAACCCTTTCTGTCACTGGGTAAGGACACCGCAAGATTGAACCCAATGCTAATCACTTCTCCCATTGCAAGAACTACCAATCTAGTTGGTCAAACCAAACGAATAATTCAAAGAGACTTGCAAAGATAACTCAATCATACATAGAAGAATTCAGAAAAGAGTCAAATATTGCTCATAGATAATCTTGATCATAAACCCACAATTCATCGGTCTCAACAAACACACCGCAAAAAGAAGATTACATCGAATAGATCTCCACGAGAGAGGGGGAGAACATTGTATTGAGATCCAAAAAGAGAGAAGAAGCCATCTAGCTACTAACTATGGACCCGAAGGTCTGAGGTAAACTACTCACACTTCATCGGAGAGGCTATGGTGATGATGTAGAAGCCCTCCATGGTGGAATCCCCTTCCGGCGGAGCTCCGGAACAGGCCCCAAGATGGGATCTCGTGGATACAGAAAGTTGCGGCGGTGGAATTAGGTTTTTGGCTCCGTATCTGATCTGTTGGGGGTACGTAGGTATATATAGGAGGAAGGAGTACGTCGGTGGAGCTTCGAGGGGCCCACGAGGCAGGGGGCGCCCTAGGGGGGCGCCCTCCACCCTCGTGACCGCCTCGTGGCTTTCTTGACGGAGGGTCCAAGCTCCTGGGTCTTATCCGATGAGAAAATCACGTTCCCGAAGATTTCATTCCGTTTGGACTCCGTTTGATATTCCGTTACTTTGAAACACTGAAATAGGCAAAAAACAGGAATTCTGGGCTGGGCCTCCGATTAATAGGTTAGTCCCAAAAGTAATATAAAAGTGGAAAATAAAGCCCAATATAGTCAAAAACAATAGATAATATAGCATGGAGCAATAAAAAATTATAGATACGTTGGAGACGTATCGAGAGGCATGTAATTGTCATCCTCGGCCTCTCCCTCTACCGCTCGCTCAGGAGGGTTGGCTTTTTCATCCTCCGACCCTAAATCCTGCCGGAGGGGATTGTCATCGTCCTCGGCACTGTCCAGAGTACTATTATCTCCTGTGTCGGTATCACCACTTTTGCCGTGGCGAGACTTAGAGCGGTGCCGCTGACGTCGGCGCTTGGGTTGCTTCTTGGAGGGGTCATCCTCCGCTGTCTTGTCGCCATTGCCTTCTTTGGGTGTATCCACCATGTATATATCATATGATGAGGTGGCGGTCCAGTGCCCTGTGGGCAGTGGTTCCTGTTCGTCTCCCGCATCGTTGTCCATACCATCGATGTCTTCGGAGTCGAAGTCGAGCATGTCGGTTAAATCGTCGACAGTGGCTACTAAGTGGGTGGTGGGTGGGGAGTGAATTTCTTTGTTGTCCGCATCCCATCCTAGCCGGACATAGTTCGCCAAGGCTCTCTGACGAGGAGAGAGATCTTATGAAGTTTAGCACATCGCCGAAGGGCGAGTGCTGAAAGATATCCGAGGAGGTGAACTCCATGATCGGCGCCCAATCGGATTCGATAGGCATAGGCGCATGCGACTTAGAGTCCGTGGCCGGAGATGAATCCAGTGGTTCGGCATCACGGCTCTCGTGAGGGGTAAGGTCAGTATCCGGCTCTATCGCTGATGAGAGTACGGCCTTCTTGACGGGGTCTATCCACACGTCCTTGGATGACGCAATTTGCTCCGGATTAGAGGCCGGCGTAATTGCTGGTGCGATCTCCCGGACACCGTCCGACGGCAGAGCTATATCATGCTCGTCGTGATCGTGCGGCGCACCTGGCAAGGGCTCGAATCCGTCGAAGATCAAGTCTCCGCGGATATCGGCGGTGTAGTTCAAGTTTCCAAACCCGACCTGGTGGCCAGGGGCGTAGCTCTCGATCTGCTCCTGATGGCCAAGCGAGTTGGCCTGCAGTGCGAAGCCGCCGAATACAAAGATCTGCCCGGGGAGGAAGACCTCACCCTGGACGGCATCGTTACCGATGATCGAAGGAGCCATCAAGCCTTATGGTGACGGCACAGTGGAACCCTCAATGAAAGCACCAATGTCGGTGTCAAAACCGGCGGATCTCGGGTAGGGGGTCCCAAACTGTGCGTCTAAGGCGGATGGTAACAGGAGGCGGGGGACACAATGTTTTCCAGGTTCGGGCCCTCTCGATGGAGGTAATACCCTCGTCCTTCTTTATTGATCTTGATGATATGAGTATTACAAGAGTTGATCTACCACGAGATCGTAGAGGCTAAACCCTAGAAGCTAGCCTATGGTATGATTGTTGTTGTCCTACGGACTAAACCCTCCGGTTTATATAGACACCGGAGGGGGCTAGGGTTACACAGAGTCGGTTACAATGGGAGGAGATCTACATATCCGTATCGCCAAGCTTGCCTTCCACGCCAAGGAGAATCTCATCCGGACACGAGACGAAGTCTTCAATCTTGTATCTTCACAGTCCAACAGTCCGGCCAAAGGATATAGTCCGGCTGTCCGGATACCCCCTAATCCAGGACTCCCTCAACTGGCCTAAAGTTTCAAAGACCTTCAACATGAATGAAGGCTCAATATTCGCCTTCCGCTTCAGCAGTTTTCCAGATGAGATGCATCCGTCTATATACTGTCTATGATGCTAATTTTCAAAGGTTCTACATGTTGCTTGTGGAACTTGGTGCTGGTGCAGTTGTGTAATGGGGTAGCTGAGTGCTGAAGCTATATCATGTTGTATTCTCATGTATTTCAATTATGAAATTCTGCTTCCTTAATATGGAAATGAAATGTGTGATTAATATGAATGTCAATTAGATTAATAAATGGATTATTCATAATAGGGCAATTAGCCTGTTAATGGCGAATTAGCCTGCTAATTGGGTTTTGCTATTGCAAACGGTTATTGAAAAAATACCGTAGGCGATGACCTCAGGCAATGCACACAATTTCTAGGAATAAACTGTGTTGGATCAATGAACAATCACACACGACTTTCTATTGAATATTGTTTGCATTAGGCCACCTTGTGCAAAAGTTTACCACATAAAAACTGTGTGTGATGGACAGCCTTTGCCCCACAGTTTCTTCTATGGACCGTGTGTGATACATTCAATAACGCAAATGATTTAACGGGAAAAATTGTGTGTGATGTACCTGTGAACGGATACGCTTTTCCTTGGAGCGACTGTGTGGGACGTACATACGAATAGAAACGTTTAGCGGGGACTAACTGTGTGGGATGTACTTGCGACCGAAAACAATTTCGCATGTATAATTGTATTTTTTTTAGCTCTACTATACGTATTTCTGTATTTGAGCGCTCGCCGGTCGCACACGACCTCATTTTTCCGAGCGTGTGTGCCAGGAGGGCATATCTCCGACGGTTTCTGGGTCGTGTGGGAAGGACCCCCCTATCACCCACACTCACTTGGCGATGGTTCCAAATGCCGTCACGGAAAGGGGTTAAAACCCGTTTGTTTAGGACCGACGCGTACCAGTGGATGAGGATCCATAACAATAGATTTTTAGCAAGCGAAGATGCAAGCAAATAGAAGGCAAATGGCAACACAAGCAAACATGAGATTTGACGAGAAAAAGGCGAACGAAAAAAGAGGGCGAATAAAATGGCAAATGGTTGTGAAGTGGGGGAGAGGAAAACGAGAGGCAAATGGCAATAATGTAAATGCAAGGAGATGAGATTTGTGACTAGGAACCTGGTATGTGTTGATGATGTCTCCCCGGCGATGGCGCTAGAAATTCCTTTTGATGCGGCTTGAAGCTACGTCGATATTTCCCCAAAGAGGAAGGGATGATGTAGCACAGCAATGGTAGGTATTTCCCTCAGTGATAAGACCAAGGTTATCGAACCAGTAGGAGAACCAAGCAACAGTACGTAAACAACATCTGCACACAAATAACAAATACTTGCAACCCAATGTGTTAAAGGGGTTGTCAATCCCTTTCGGGTAACGGCGCCAGAAATTGGCGAGTTGACGGGAGAAAGTTGTAATAAATTGATAGATCGAATGCCAAATAAAATAAAGTGCAGCAAGTTAGTTTTGTATTTTTGGTTTAATAGATCCAAAAATAAAAGCAAATAAAATAGATCACAAAGGCAAACAATATGAGAAAGAGACCCGGGGGCCGTAGATTTCACTAGTGGCTTCTATCGAGAAAAATAGCAGCGGTGGGTAAACAAATTACTGTTGGGAATTTGATAGAACTTCAAATAATCATGACGATAGCCAGGCAATGATCATTATATAGGCATCACGTCCAAGATTAGTAGACCGACTTCTGCCCGCATCTACTACTATTACTTCACACATCGACCGCCATCCAGCATGCATCTAGTGTATTAAGTTCATGGAGAAATGGAGTAATGCAATAAGAAGGATGAAATGATGTAGACAAGATCTATCTACGTAGAGATAGACCCCATCGTTTTATCCTTAGTAGCAACGATACATACGTGTCAGTTCCCCTTCTGTCACTGGGATCAAGCACCCTAAGATCGAACCCACTACAAAGAACCTCTTCCTAT
Organism: Aegilops bicornis; assembly: GCA_021605145.1. Lineage (NCBI taxonomy): Eukaryota > Viridiplantae > Streptophyta > Magnoliopsida > Poales > Poaceae > Aegilops > Aegilops bicornis. The sequence continues at coordinate 677,443,559 of CM038671.1, forward strand.
TGCAAGATAAATAGATCAAGTCCAAAAAAACCCAAATATTGGAGAATAAATACGAGGCTATAAGCAATCATGCATATAAGAGATCAAAGAAACTCAAATAACTTTCATGGATATAAAAAGATAGATCTGATCATAAACTCAAAGTTCCACTACAAAAAAAATACACTTCCGTGATGATACGTGTTTGTCACAGTAGGTCGCGTTTTTTGTCATGCATGTACATCCATGACAAATTTATGACAGAATCAAGATAGTCATACCTGTGCTGTCGTAGAAGTGTTCAATGACATTACCAAAATTATCATCACGGAAGTGTCCACTTCCATGACGATAAATCGCGTGTAGCGACCTGACCTCAGACGGTCAAGCCTCTGTGTTACTGTGCCATCCCTGGATCAGTATGCTGGCACACACAGTACATCAATGTATATATCAAAGTGCAATCACATGCATAAATAACGTAAAACTGATATATACCTCATAATACTCATGAAACAAATCAAGCGGGTGTGGAGTCCCATCAACGCCATCGGCGGGTTGAGTGTAGACCGTAACCCTGTAATAACTCTTACTCGTCGAGGAAATATCTGCAACATGATACGTTGCAGCCGTGTAGGTCAAGACATTGAATGTACCGGCAAGATCACAACATGAATAAACAGATGGTAAAACTATACTATATGCAATTTGGCTTTGTGGCTCAGTATCCGAGTTTTGTTTGCGTAAATGCTGATTTTATTTTACCTACATCAAAGGAATAGAATGAAGTCTGTACTAAGGAGTTTTCTATCATGACATGGTTCCGCCAACCGATGTCTCATAGCCCAAAAATTCATCATATGTTGCCCACAATTAAGTTATCAATCCGGTGTTGAGAGTTCCGAGATAGATCCAAGTCCAGACGCTCAAATTGCCCGTAACCGGGGACACGGCTAATCGATTAGGTTATAACCCTCTGCAGAGGTTTGTACACTTTACCCGCAAGATTCGATCCCTCTCTTTACGTTCTCGCACTTGAGTGTTTGAGAACAAGATGACCGAAACATGGTCTTCCAAAGAGTTCCTCGACCACCGTCCGGTACTCATCCCATCCTACCGTAGTTCTACATCTGCTAGTACCGTCCCAGCCAGAGTCACCACTAAGGTCAACCAAGCCAGAGCCCATATTGACTTGCGGTTGCACAGGTAAGCTTCCGGTCATGAAGTATTCTTCCGTCTCTTTGAGTCTGGGTGAAGCTTTCCGCAAGATGTCATGGCGCTTCTCCATGCATCCTGGCCAACCACTGGTTTCTCCAGGGTGCCCGTCAAATCCTTCACCCAAGAGTGTGTATTGAATTCTGTCTCGAGTCTTGAAGTCTTGAGGTCTTGAAGATGCAGTCCTTGCAGATTCCATCATGGAGTTGTCGTCATTGACGTAGAATCCTCCTTCTTCACACCACTCTCGTGCACTCATACCAAACCCCGTCTACTATAGCGTAGCATTAAAATAAAATATCGTCCGGGCTTGGTAACAGGGTGATGGCTTCCTACCTCATGCATACTACTCAACTACAAGAATTTCAATATCACTATCTTGAGGGGTGGTTGCAAAGATGCCACTAAATGCAATAAAACATAGGTATGAAAGCATGGTCAAAGTGAACTTGCCTTGTTGACGATCTTGAAAACTAGGGATTCAGAGTAGCAAGCTTAGCACTCAGGAAATTCTACCGAGGCAAACAATAACTATAATAAGCACATAGCATATGATCACATAACACAATAGCATACATAGTAACATAACACACCAAACAAACAAATCAAAACTCAAAGGAAAAACTCAAAGAAAAACCCATTCAAAGTTTTCCTACTTCAACCAACAACTAAAATAGTTTTATATAACAAAAAAAATTTCTAACATATCCTAATCATGGTTTTAGGTTAACTAAACAGAAAATATTTCACTAAGCAACTAGGATCAAAAGAATTAATTAAAAATCTATTATGAAACTCCTATTAGGCCTAATCCAATTTCTATTAAGAAAAATAAAATAAAACTTTTATTTATTATAAATAAAAGTTCATCCTATAAAGTGACAGAAACTATCCTAGAATAATCAATCACATGTCTAAAATAAATTTATTTACTAATTAAATTAATAGGAAAACAGTAGCTAGCTAATTAATTAGGGTTAACAAGATTCTGCTTAAAACTAATTATTTATTAATCCTAAAATACCCAAATTAATTTCTATGGTTTGGCAATGTCAAAATAAAGTTGGGACAAAAAGAATCATATAAAAATAATGTTTCTAACTCAAGTTATAGCAGATTTACTATTCTGACTAAAACTAATTTATAGCAATTTTAATTAATTTTAACATAGCTAAATATATATTCTACAGAAACTACATAAAATTTGCAATCCAACAAAAAAAGAATCATCTAAAAATAATAAACAGAATAAAAGATATCAATTTTTCAAAACAGGAACTATTCTGCTAAAACAGAAAATCAAAATAAAAAGAAAAAGGCCTAATGGGCCTAAACTGTGCCCTGAGCATAATATAGCCTAAAGGGCCCTAGGGTTAAACTAAAACGGGCCGGCCTAATAAATAAAAACCTAACTAAGTAAACCGTAAACTAAACCGGCCGAACCGGGCGTTTTTTTAAAAAAAGAAATACCCCTTCGGGGTTCTAATCTAGGCCGTTCATCGTGCATCGGACGGGGGAGGGGGTCTCCGGTGACTTACCGGCGTCCGACGGCGGCGGCGGCGGCGAGAGTCTGTGAGGCTCAGGCGTCGGGAGGTCGGGGTGTGGCCTGGGAGGTGCGGGGAGCTCGGGAAGCTTGGAGGGTCGGGGAGATCGGGGTGGTGGAGCCGGCCGGTGCGAGCTCGAGGCGGCGGTGGCGTTCGGGTGATCGACGGCGACGGTGCTCCAGTGGCTCTAGAGCTCGGGCGAGGCACGGGAGGTGTGGTCGGCGAGGGAGTCCGGAGGTGGTCTCGGTGGGGCCGGGAGGGTGTAGGGCGGCAGCGGCAGAAATGGCGGCGGGAGGTCCGGCTCCATGAAAGCGTGAGAGAGAGAGGAGGGCTCCGGCGAGGGCTGGGGGAAATGGGGTGCGAGGCACGGGTTTTATAGGGCGGGGCCTCGTCGGGAAGGAAGGCGATCGGGGAGGAATCGGCATCCCGGATCCTTGAGGATCCGGCGATCCATGGCAGTCTTGGCGATGCGTGGGCGAGGAAGAAGATGGGCGGGCCCCTTGGTCGATGAGAGAGAGAGAGAGGTGGTGAGCGAGCGGGTGGCCAAAGCCTGGGGGTTTCGGCGAGGCGAGTAGCTGGCTGGCCTGGCGCTTGGCTGGCTGGGCCACAGTGGGCTGAGCCAAAGAGTGGAGTCGGGTGGCCGGGCTGGGTGGCCTAGCCGGGCGCCTTGGGGTTTTTCCTTTTTGAATTTTTTTGTAAAACAAAACTGAAATAAAACAATAACTATAAATATTTTATATAGGGTATATATATACCAAAATGATCAGGGGAATATTCCCTATCATTTGAACATTTTTCCAAAGGCAAAATCAAAACTTTATAAAAATTCATTTTTTTCAAATTCAAATAAAATTCATATTTGAATCCAAAACTTTTGGCATTGTTTCCTCTGATATTTTTGGAGTGTCATGTTTACTCCTCTCATACTTTTGATCAAGTATTCATCAACATAGTTTTTGAAATGATTCCCACTTGCCAAAGTTTTGAATTCAAATTCAAAACTCAAAATTTGAAAGAGGGTTTCAAGGCACTTTCAAATGACTTTCAACTTGATACTTTTTAACTTCCAACTCATATTTCATATAATTGAAGAAGTCATTTTATCTTCCCTCATGAAAATCATTGAGTTGCATAAAGCTTTGAATTTGAAATATTCCCAAATGGAATTCAAATCTATTTCCAAAACCCTTTTCTTTTCAAAATGGAAAAAGTCATGTCATCTTCACTCTAGGGTTTGCTGTTGCAATGAACTTGAGCTCATTGGGATCCAAAAGGCAAAAGGGGAAAGTTTGGGAAAGTCATTTCATTCCCTCTCATTCAACTTTCAAAAGTTTTCAAATTCCACTAAATTTCACTAAATAAATCAGACAAACAATCAGACAACAATCATAGTTATTTATTTAATATAACATTCCAAAATTTAGAATTTTGGGATGTTACAAACCTACCACACTTAGAATGAATCTCGTCCTCGAGATTCGAAGGGGCTAGCAAGAAAAAGGTTAGGGGTTGGGGGTCTTCTAGCAAATGTTTTGGTCGAGAAGGTCGTGGTGCTACCACGCTTAAAAACAAGGTCATGGTTCCAATAAACTCAGATACTTCCTCTGGAGGGCTGAAAATGTATGTCCCTTCACATATCTTACAATAGCTCCTTCATTAAGGCTCTTACGCGGAAGTATAGAGTTTTCCTCGTAATCTTGGGTCGGTTCGTCAAAGTTGAAGTTCGTCGAGACCGGATCTTCTTAGCTGATGGGTCTATGTCCATTCTAAACAACTATCGAAACACTCATGGTGGTCTACAATTTATGGTTTTCTCCTGCAGAAAAGCAGTGCAGGTTGAACTTCACCGTATATCCTACGATTGTAGCAGTTTGCTGTAAAGGGTTCCATCGTACTACCATTCTATGGTTTTATGGCTTATCGTGTCGACACTCTTCTAAGGTTTTCAAGGCTCTCTGATTTTCCATCAACATATGATAGTTCATGATAGAAGTCTTCGGTATGGGGCCAATCCATCCCGTGCTTGAATCATTACCACATACGTAAATATCGAATCACGTATTCTAACACTTGGGCATACTCACAAGCATTGCAGAAATTTCTCTTGTTCTCGAACCGGGTTCGAGTAATTCCATGGTTTCTGCAAGCCAAACAAAACATCTATCGTTACTTCACCACTCTCGAGGTTTTTGCGTAACCTTCGGGTGTGTCCTATTTCTCCATAAATCTTGCGAGCACAAGGTTTATTTCTTGGTGTATCATTGTGCTTCGGATAAGACGTGATCTCATCAGGTCTTCTTGAATTCCTCCCAAGTTCTTGCTCCTTTAAATCCTTGTATGGATTGATGCATTCTCCACCAGGTTGCAGCACTTTACGTAAAGTAATCTTGAAGAGCGTATTGGACCTCATACTTCCTTGAAACCAAATTGTTCCCGAAGTGATTCTCCATGTTCTGCATCCATAGCTCGCCTCCTTTGAGTCTTGATCCGTAGAATATCAGTCCAACTTCATTCATCATCTATGGGGTTCAAGGGTTTTAAGGTGAGATGATAGAGAGGTGGGGAGGGATATACACACAATACAAACAATAGTTTTTGAAGAAACAAGTTTTACTTTGTGGCTGTCGGAAAACATCAAACAAATGACAGCTCACAAATCATCGCATCTAACGTAGGTGTATAACATGGATTTGGTCCTCTAACGGTCAATTAATTCTTCTGATTCTTCAAGTCGTCTGAGTCTTCAACCGGGTGTAGCTTCAACTCTTCTAATGCATGGTCAAATCCTCTTTACTCTCAAGAGGCCATCGCTATCCGATATCTTGTCCTTCTTGGAGCGGCTTCAGTTGATTCTTCATGTGATCAAAAGGGAAAAGGGGTATATTCTAACTATTTGAGGTGAGAGTGTCTATTTGATAAAATCAGAAGAGATGAGAAGTAAGAGCCTTTTCGAAAATAAAGTTTTTGAGATATCCTGTCCAAGGGCTTTCCGATTTCTAGGGTCACGTCCTACAGTCAACATGTGCTCTGATACCATCTCTGTAGCGACCCGACCTCAGACGGTCAAGCCTCGTATTCTTGTGCCATCCACTGGATCAGTATCTTTGGCACACACAGTACATCAATGTATATATCAAAGTGCAATCACATGCATAAATAACGTAAAACTGATATATACCTCATAATACTCGTGAAACAAATCAAGCGGGTGTGGAGTCCCATCAACGCCATCGGCGGTTGAGTGTAGACCGTAACCCTGGATCGTAACTCTTACTCGTCAAGGAAATATCTGCAACATGATACGTTGCAGCCGTGTAGGTCAGGACATTGAATGTACCGGCAAGATCACAACATGAATAAACAGATGGTAAAACTATACTATATGCAATTTGGCTTTGTGGCTCAGATTCGAGTTTTGTTTGCGTAAATGCTGATTTTATTTTACCTACATCAAAGGAATAGAATGAAGTCTGTACTAAGGAGTTTTCTATCATGACATGGTTCCGCCAACCGATGTCTCATAGCCCAAAAATTCATCATATGTTGCCCACAATTAAGTTATCAATCCGGTGTTGAGAGTTCCGAGATAGATCCAAGTCCAGATGCTCAAATTGCCCGTAACCGGGGACACGGCTAATCGATTAGGTTATAACCCTCTGTAGAGGTTTGTACACTTTACCCGCAAGATTCGATCCCTCTCTTTACGTTCTCGCACTTCAGAGTTTTTGAGAACAAGATGACCGAAACATGGTCTTCCAAATAGTTCCTCTGACCACTGTCCGGTACTCATCCCATCCTACCGTAGTTCTACATCTGCTAGTACCGCCCCAAACCTGAGTCACCACTAAGGTCAACCAAGCCAGAGCCCATAATGACTTGCGGTTGCACAGTAAGCTTCCGGTCATGAAGTATTCTTCCGTCTCTTTGAGTCTGGGTGAAGCTTTCGCAAGATGTCATGGCGCTTCTCCATGCATCCCGCCAACCACTGGGTTCTCCAGGTGCCCGTCAACCGTCCTTCACCCAAGAGTGTGTCTTTGAATTCTGTCTCGAGTCTTGAAGTCTTGAGGTCTTGAAGATGCAGTCCTTGCAGATTCCATCATGGAGTTGTCGTCATTGACGTAGAATCCTCCTTCTTCACACCACTCGTGCACTCATACCAAACCCCGTCTACTATAGCGTAGCATTAAAATAAAATATCGTCCCGGGCTTGGTAACAGGGTGATGGCTTCCTACCTCATGCATACTACTCAACTACAAGAATTTCAATATCACTACTGAGGGGTGGTTGCAAAGATGCCACTAAATGCAATAAAACATAGGTATGAAAGCATGGTCAAAGTGAACTTGCCTAGTTGACGATCTTGAAAACTAGGGATTCAGAGTAGCAAGCTTCAGACTCAGGAAATTCTACCGAGGCAAACAATAACTATAATAAGCACATAGCATATGATCACATAACACAATAGCATACATAGTAACATAACACACCAAACAAACAAATCAAAACTCAAAGGAAAAACTCAAAGAAAAACCCATTCAAAGTTTTCCTACTTCAACCAACAACTAAAATAGTTTTATATAACAAAAAAAAATTTCTAACATAACCTAATCATGGTTTTAGGTTAACTAAACAGAAAATATTTCACTAAGCAACTAGGATCAAAAGAATTAATTAAAAATCTATTATGAAACTCCTATTAGGCCTAATCCAATTTCTATTAAGAAAATAAAATAAAACTTTTATTTATTATAAATAAAAGTTCATCCTATAAAGTGACAGAAACTATCCTAGAATAATCAATCACATGTCAAAAATAAATTTATTTACTAATTAAATTAATAGGAAAAGCAGTAGCTAGCTAATTAATTAGGATTAACAAGATTCTGCTTAAAACTAATTATTTATTAATCCTAAAATACCCAAATTAATTTCTATGGTTTGGCAATTTCAAAATAAAGTTGGGACAAAAAGAATCATATAAAAATAATTTTTCTAACTCAAGTTATAGCAGATTTACTATTATGACTAAAACTAATTTAAAGCAATTTTAATTAATTTTAACATAGCTAAATATATATTCTACAGAAACTACATAAAATTTGCAATCAAACAAAAAAAGAATCATCTAAAAATAATAAACAGAATAAAAGATATCAATTTTTCAAAACAGGAACTATTCTGCTAAAACAGAAAATCAAAATAAAAAGAAAAAGGCCTAATGGGCCTAAACTGTGCCCTGAGCGTAATATAGCCTAAAGGGCCCTAGGGTTAAACTAAAACGGGCCGGCCTAATAAATAAAAACCTAACTAAATAAACCGTAAACTAAACCGGCCGAACAGGCGGTTTTTTAAAGAAAAATACCCCTTGGGGTTCTAATCTAGGCCGTTCATCGTGCATCGGACGGGGAGGGTCTCCGGTGACTTACCGCGTCGGGAGGTCGGGGTGTGGCACAGGAGGTGCGGGGAGCTCGGGAAGCTCGGAGGTCGGGGAGATCGGGGTGGTCGAGCCGGTCGGTGCGAGCTCGAGGCGGCGGTGTGGCGTTCGGGTGATCGACGGGCGACAGTGCTCGGTGGCTCTAGAGCTCGGGTGAGGCACGGGGAGGTGTGGTCGAGCGAGGGAGTCCGAGGTGGTCTCGGTGGGGGTCGGGAGGGTGTAGGGCGGCGGCGACGGAAATGGCGGGCGGAGGTCCGGCTCCATGAGCGCGTGAGAGAGAGGGAGGGGCTCCATGAGGGCTAGGGGGAAATGGGGTGGGCACGGGTTTTATAGGGCGGGGCCTCGTCGGGAAGGAAGGCGATCGGGGAGGAATCGGCATCCCGGATCCTTCGATCCGCGATCCGCAGTCTTGGCGATGCGTGGGCGAGGAAGAAGATGGGGAGGGCCCATGTCGGTGAGAGAGAGATGTGGTGGCGAAGGGTGGCGAAGCACAGGGGTTTGAGCGAGGCTGGGCTAGCTCGGTGGTCTTTGGGCTGGCAGTTGGCCAGGTGGGCAGCGCTGGTGGGCCAGCTGGTGGAGTCTTGTTGGCTGGGCACTGGGGTGGCCTAGTTTGGCGCCCGGGGTTTTTCCTTTTTGAATTTTTTTATAAAACAAAACTGAAATAAAACAATAACTATAAATATTTTATATAGGGTATATATATACCAAAATGATCAGGGAATATTCCTATCATTTGAACATTTTTCCAAAGGCAAAATCCAAACTTTATAAAAATTCATTTTTTCAAATTCAAATAAAATTCAGATTTGAATCCAAAACTTTTGGCATTGTTTCCTCCGATATTTTTGGAGTGTCATGTTTACTCCTCTCATACTTTTGATCAAGTATTCATCAGGCATAGTTTTTGAAATGATTCCCACTTGCCAAAGTTTTGAATTCAAATTCAAAACTCAAAATTTGAAAGAGGGTTTCAAGGCACTTTCAAATGACTTTCAACTTGATACTTTGTAACTTCCAACTCATATTTCATATAATTGAAGAAGTCATTTTATCTTCCCTCATGAAAATCATTGAGTTGCATAAAGCTTTGAATTTGAAATATTCCCAAATGGAATTCAAATCTATTTCCAAAACCCTTTTCTTTTCAAAATGGAAAAAGTCATGTCATCTTCACTCTAGGGTTTGTCATTGCAATGAACTTGAGCTCATTGGGATCCAAAAGGCAAAAGGGGAAAGTTTGGGAAAGTCATTTCATTCCCTCTCATTCAACTTTCAAATGTTTTCAAATTCCACTAAATTTCACTAAATAAATCAGACAAACAATCAGACAACAATCATAGTTATTTATTTAATATAACATTCCAAAATTTAGAATTTTGGGATGTTACATCGCGCGTCACAGAAGTGCTTTCGTCAAGGGTGACCGACACGTGGCATCCACCGTAACGGAACACCGTTAAGCTATTGGGTCAGGTTTTGGATCCGATAACCCGTTAAAAGCCCCGACCAATGGGGATTTTCCACGTGTAAAATCATCATTGGCTGGAGGAAACACGTGTCGGCTCACCGTTGGGACAGATGTCATCCACTCATTGGATGTAGGCGCCTATGATACGTCGTCGACAGTGGCACGCCCAACAGAGGCCCATTCCGTGAAAAGGCGGCCCGTTTGACTTGGTCAAAGGTGGCGGGCGGCCCATGTAAAGCTTGTTAATGGCACATTACTTAAATAGCCCATTTACAGCCCGTTACGCCCTATCCAAATTAGGCCCAGTACCGTCATCTGGGCCACCCAATATGATTCCAGCCCGTTTTCACTTCTGGCCCATGACGTCTTTCGGCCCATATGAGGCCCTATGTAACTCTTGGCCTATTAACGGCCCGTGGTGAAACTGGCCCATAATGAACAGTGTATTACTTTACACTCATTAACGGCCCGTGGTGAAACTGGCCCGTAATGAAACGATGTATCACTTTATACCCATTAAGGGCCCGTTATTCCGTTGGGCCGTTTCCAGCCCATGTTATCTTTCGGCCTTCTCAGAGCCCATTTATTCTTGGGCTCATTTCCAGCATTCGTTTACTTACGGCCCGTTACTGTCAGCCCGTGGTTACAGTCGGCCCGTTTGTGGTCCGTTAACACGTTGGGCCGTTTTCATAGCGTCATGAAATACGGCCTATTAATGATGGCCCGTTATGGTCGGCCCATGAACGGATGATTCCAACTCTAGCCCGTTTATGGCCATAATGCGGCCTGTTATTGGCCCATGTTTGGCCAATCGATCATACTGACCGTATAAGGCCCATTGATGATACGGCCCGTAGAAGGCCCATTGTTTCTACGGCTCGTAGAAGGCCCATTGTTTCTATGGCCCGTAGAAGGCCCACTGTTTCTACGGCCCATAGAAGGCCCACTGTTTCTACGGCCCGTAGGAGGCCCAGTGTCACTACAAAGAAATATTAGCCCATGGTTATTGTGGCCTAGTTTTAAAAATAGGTAATTGCAGCCACTAGCAAACCGCAGAAAAAGAACTGCAATGACTACAAGCAAACAAATAAACGAGACAACAAGGAAATAAATAAGCAAGCAACTTACGCTAGGCTATCACGGCTATCGCACATATTACATCCACTGGGCATCAAAGTTCGCCACCGGCGTAAATAAACGCTACCGACAAAAGAATATACAAAAGCGAGAGCACTTTAGAAGGCACTAGGCACGGCCAGTCGGCCCCCAAACAGTGAAGAAGCTGAGTAGACCTCGATTGTGTCAACGATAGATGCATCAACACTAGATTTAAGGCATGATGGTGCGCACGGCAGTCCTCTGACATCTTCATTGCATCTTTGACTTCAAGTCGGAGTTGAGCTGAAGCAAGCCTTTCCGCTTTAAGTTGAGACTGAAGAAGTCGAATTGATTGAGGCAGCGACTGCACATAGGTTGTCTCACACCTGCTGGTGAGTAGCTTCAACTCACTGTCTTCATCAAGGCAGGACCTTGGGGTCATCTCGCTGTCCTCAAGATGGTTTGGCTCACTATCTTCCCTAAAGTTCTGCCTGGCGTAAGAGATACGACTCAAAGAGAAACAAGGAGACATGTAACAGGTTTCACAATTATATAAGAAAATAAATGGATCTGTTTCAAGATAAGGAACATGTTTTTACAACTACAATTTGAAACTGGTAGTTGTTGCAAACATCCAATCAGATGTAAACAGCAAAGCAAATAAAGCAGTGGAGGCAATGATGCCTATCCAAATCTATACTAGAACAAAGTTTGAAGGTTTGAGAAGGATGAACTTACATTACATGTTAACACGGGCTGGAAAAAGCCCTTCTCCATGTTGATGGAAGGATAATTCAATAAATTCCCCAAAGAAAATTCTTTATAAGCGTTGCCATTATTCTACATTTTGCAAAGAGTAAATATAGATCAAATAATATTGGAAGAAACAGAGGATAATGAAGCTCAAAAGTGCGGTGATGATACATAATCAAATAGCAATAATTAAGTACAACGTTACAAGGCAAAAGGGAGAGAGGTACTGACAATGCAGAGCCCATTATTGTTTTGAGATCGTATGATCCTTTGAGCAAGGAGATTCATCTGAAATTAGTTTTCATACAAGAGAGAAGGTAAGGCACAAGCAGAAATTTAGGAGTTCAAATTTTGAATTGATATCATAGACAGTACCTGACGCTGGGCTCCCAGCAGTTCTAATAGGGGTTTGGCCACTGGAGTAGGGGTAAAGTGTGGTACAGTTGGGCCTGTGTTTTCTGTGGTTGCTGATCTATCTGATTTAACAGGTACCACTACCTTTTCCAAATATCTAGTTTGTACTCCTTGAGGATCTGCACTCACCCTCTTCCTTTTGGACATCTATCACGAAGAACAACATTTGACTGAAAAACATAGTGTGACGACACATGGAATAGGTACGAAAATGGATAGTTATGGCATATACTCATATATGATGCTTAAACTAAGCGAGATGGTGTAACAAAGTAGAATAAATGCAAGAGGTCGATGCAAAATATATATGCGACCAATACAACTCTGCAAAGTTAGAGCAAGCACCTTGATGGGTGAATAAGATAGGCCATTCTCCACCATGCCAAGTTTGTTAGCCAGTGGATCGTTCCGCAATATTCCTCTCGTGTGCCCATTCTCATATTCATTTTGATAATGTTCAATATCTGACATGCATGAAAACATAAAAACAAGGGAGATTTTCTTTGTAATGTAGAAGTGATTCTAATCCAATACTGCCTCCCTGTAAACCCCTTTGTGTTATCTCTGCAATTCTTTTAAAAGATGCCATGCATGCTGTAATTTGTTGTGTGCATTAATATAATGTGGCCTACAACTCAAAATATGAGAGCTCCAGAAGTGATGACACTTCGCAGATGATAGCTTCAACATATAGTAAAGAAGAACAAGTCGACCTGACCTGACAGATTCAAAATATACTAAGGGAGAACAACTCGACCTGACCAGTCGACCGCAAGAGAAGAGTATCATCTTAAAGAAGAGGAGAAGAGCAAGCAGATTGAAGATATTACAAGTGTTTCAATACAATGTCGGTTGGCCACCCATGATGAACCAGAGCGCACAGAGAAATACTATTCTTTCCGGTCTCTCCATATGTGGCTCACATGCATTTCGAAACTAAAGTAGGAACATTTAGCTAACTAATTAAACATCTCTCAGTATTACTAATATCAGCAATAATATCAGATATGAATTTGTACAACTAAGCTTGTTTAGCTCGATGGGTGGAGCAGTACTATTACGACACGAACCACGTAGGCTGATTGTGGTCATCATAAAATTGGGAAACCACAAGCATGATCAAGACAAAGGTTGACCGTGGCGATGGGATGGCAGATCTGAAGCTGCAAACCACGCAAAGGGTAGTTAGCAACCGATGTTTGCTTTGAAATAACAACTAAGATTTGGTATGGACAAGAAAGTACGGTCAACAAGTGACAAAGAAATGCAATTATGCTATCTATCTATATGTCGCGACATGCATTTGGAAACTCAAGTGGGACCTTTAGCTAACCAATTAAATGTGTCGGTTAACTAATATCAAGATCATATCACAATCATATTTGAACAACTAAGCTTTCAATTCGAGTGTTGTGTTGTTTAGCTTGAAGGGTGGAGTAATGCTAGTACGATGTAAAGCACCTACGGAGATCATAGTAGAGTAGATAAAAGGAAAACCCTAAGCATCAAGAGAAAAATCAGGAAAGTGGAACTAGCTAGACCAAGGGTGGCGCACATGCTTTTCGAAACGAATATAGGAACATTAGGTGACCAATTAAACGTTCTCTGTTTTAGTTATATGAGCATCATATCAGATTCGTATTTGAACATGTAAGCTTTGGGTTGAGGTCTTGAGGAGCAGTGCTAGCACGACACGAAGCACCTACGATGATGGTAGTGAATATAAAGGGGGGAAACCATAAGCTTTACGAGTATAGTGCCCGTGCCCTGGTGGATCTGAAGGTGCAAACCGGACAAAGCTACTTCGCAACCAATGTTTGCTTTCAACTAGCCACTACGATTTGGTACGGACAAGAAAAGTACAGTAAACAAATTACGATCTATTTTCCAGGTGAGATCAATAACTTAAGCACATATGGAAGAGTACCACCTCTCTTGCGACGCCGTGTAGGCCTATGCTGACACGTTGAGGGTGTCAAGGGTGCGATGGCTGTCGGCGCCGGGGAAGAAGACTTTAGACGGCAGACGGTCGGGTCGGGGGATATATCCTGTTGCTGTGGACGAGGCGGTCGTAGGAGCGGCAACGGAAAGGTGGACGACGGGGCCGATGAAGCGAGAGGAGGCGATGAAAGGCTCCTGGTCCAGTGCCGTGGATGAGAGACGTCCATCTCTTGCAGTGGACGACGGGGTAGGGGTAGCGGCTCCGGCAAGGTGGAGGACGGGGTGGTGGACGGAGGAGGCTGGCCGCAGTGCGGAGGTTGTCGTGCCGCCGACGGTGTATGAATTGGGAAATGGAGGGGGGGCGATCTCAAACTTTGGGACGCACTTCTCTGAAATGGGGGAAAGTGACGAACTTATCCCCCGTTTAAAATATCAGACATCGCGTCGGTTGGGGATAGGACGGTAATCTCGCATCTCCCAAATATTTGTCGGTAACTATTTCTAAGTAGGAGAGGGTGTTTTGTCGCCCATGGTTGGCGCCCACGGTGTATGAACAGGGCTGACATGTAGGGAGGTTGTGTCACGTCTGATGGAGGTTACACATATGCCCCTATTTAAAATATTAGCTTACATCAATTTCGGACGAGGAGAGTTTGTTTTGCCGCCCACCGTGTATAAATGGGGAAATGGAGGAAGAGACACATGTCTTCCGGACGAGCTTGAATCAAATGTGTTTTGTCAGCCACGCTTACGCCCACCGTGTCTGAATGGGCTCAGAGGCCGTCGTGTCACGTCTGATTGAAGTTACTAGTCTACCCCTATCGACAGCAGTGTAAATCCGGTCGATAAGGATGTCAAGTGTCAGGGGTAGACATTAATTTCCATCTCGCAAACACTTGCTTTGGGCAGCCCACAAATTATAGTAGATGTTTAGCCGCTTCGTTCAAAACTTGGGAGAATTAGCATTCATGTTTGCCCTGGGACCTGGCAAACTAAATTCAAATCCAGTTTGTATTCGATTACGAATATCCACAGATAATTATACGTTTTGTTATTTATTTCTTCAAAACCACAACAAAGATTTATTCCACCTTTATATATGATTATGATTTAGAAATGCCGTGATCTTCGAATTCAGTAGGTTGGATACACTCTGATTCAAACAATTATTTCATCCAATACAATATGCTCACACGAAAAACAGCTCACCTTATGTCAATCATACAAGTACTGAGGATTACCTCGCCCAAAATGTTCGGATCATTACAACACATGGACAACATGGAATTCCGGACAACATAGGGGGTCTTGCAACATAATCCATTCAAAGACATGACAAAACATGCAAGTACAATAATCTAATGACAATTTTAACTGGTATCTAAAGAAGAACCGGGATTACCTTGGGCTCCGTGATAGCGTAAAACAGCAGGACCTCCTCCGCCTTCAAATGCAACATTCTTACTTCCTCCAATTCTTGGGTTGCTTGCATAATGCGTGCCGCTAATTCCGTAATTTCCAGCCTCAAGATAAAGATTACCTCATTCATGGCAGCCACACCATCTCTTTTCGCCTCTAGTAGAGCCTCAAGCACTATAATATCTGTGCTCAGATCGCTCTCCGCGGTGTTGCCTCTGAACTGCTACCATCTGGTAATATGGATGGCGACCGCCTCCACAAATAGATTCTCGGGTTGTACATTATGTCCTAGTGTGAACGACATCCTGAAAGGTTTCACCGGACATAAGTAAGAGATAGTTATCGTATGATCCAGGCAAGAAGCTTACATGGTAAACAATGGACGAATTATTGCCGAGCATGGCAAACTATATTTAAATGGTTCAAAGCAGCATCAGCCGAAAAGAAATTAAAATGGTAAGATGAAAGTTGAAAGGGAGTGTACAACCGCTATATTTCAGTTGCCAAGGCATCTAAGCAGTTGAAATAATCTGAGAAAGCACTTAACAGTGTGGCCTCATATAAACTACGAAGACAGTCTTGTGATGAAGGTGAGAGGAAAAGTTAAGGACTCAAATGAAATAGGCATGCATTTCTTTACAATAGTACAGCAGGCACTGCTGACATATTGGCCAACTCGGGATAACGTAACAACAAACAAGCATTCAAATCAAGCAATACAGCAAAGCAGACAACTGAACTATTTGTAATTCGGTAGGATTACACATTGAGGGCACAAGCCAAGAAAGCAGCCCACTCGCATTACATTTAACATGTACTAAAACACACTGGCTTACCATATGTTGCTGTGAAGCCTAGCTGTTGTTGCAATGTTCTTTGAAGATATCATCAGCATCCCGTGGTTGCAAATCTAGTTGTTGTAGTTTATTCTGCACCATCTATTTAGGTAAAATTAATTTTAATCGCATGCACTGGTCCGAATTGATCATCAACGGTTCATATAAACTAATGAAAGAAGGGTGTGTGCATACACGACAATATATCTACTTCCCTCTATTTTTATGCTTGTTCGAGGTGCCAGCACCAAAAGAACAAATATTTTGCTTGATGGGGTTGGCAGCTCCATAATTAATAGAAGCATCAAATTAGTCATGCAACTTGGGAAGATCAAGAACACACAAACAAGTAATGAACAGAGGCTCGGAGCAGGGAGGTAATAGCTAGCATCGTAAAATGTAGGGTAAAACGAACAAAAAGCAGCGGAACCACATGCTAGTTTGCTGATGTGTAATTAAGCATAGAGAACATTAAGCGATCTGATGGAACCAACAGGTGGCATCAGAACAAAACTAAAGCATATTAACTATATGTGCACTGGTATGTAATTTAGCACATGTAACATGTTCACTGCCAGAAGTATGGCCCTACAGGTGCAAGAAGAATAACGCATCTCATGAAAAACTGAATGATGCCCTGAAGAAATTCAAAGGTGCGGTGCTTATGCTTAGAAAGTGAACGTAGGCGCCGGTCGTTGGATAATAGTACCTGATTCTCGGCGGCGTATGGGTATCGTTGTCATACTTGATAGCTAAGGATCGTTGATGGTGCTCGTGTTGCGGTTGAGTTTGGGCCGGTTGTCGCCATCGCTGAAGCTTGTCCGGTGCTACGGTTCCAGCGCCTGTCGACAAACAAGAAAGCTCATCTGTGGTAAGTGAACAGTTGCACGATAAAGAGAAAAACCGAATGAGTACAAATCAAAATAACCTGATGAGGCTGCGGCGTCGGTAAAGCAGGGCCGGTGGAGTTGAATATGGCGTCCGTGGAGCGGGTCCGTGCAAGGGACGAAGGCTTCGCGGCGCGTTGTATAGTGCTTTCGGTGAGGCGGATCTGTTGCGTCGGACGAGGGCTTGTATGAAGGGCCAGCGAAGGGGCGAACAAGGGAGTCAGTGAAGGGCCTACGTTGTGGTGGAGGGCGCCGGTTAATCAGATCCGGTGCGGTGGACCATGATGGCGGTCAAGGAGATGCGGAAGCGGTGGACAAGCCGGATCAAGCGGCTCCGGTGAAGTGGTGAGTTGGCAGTTTGGGGTTCCAAGGTGCGGAAGGTAGATCCGGCGGGGTGTGAGGTCCATCGCTGCGGCGGAGGACTAGATTCAGCGGCTTCCCATGGTTGGGGGGGTCGGGGAGGGGAAGGGGAGGGGCTCTGGGGAAGAATGTTGGGGGCAAAGAGGGGAAAACAATGGAGTTACCAAAGCAGCCCTTTTCCATTCATGTGGCAGGGGTAAAACAGGAATATCGCAGGCTAAACTTTCGGGCGTGATATATCGATGTGAGCGTAAGTTTGAAAGCTTTTGGCGCCTAAAATTATAAGTATTCTGCTCTCAGACGGCCGACTATGATATCATGGCCGACAATTTGTTTGTTTTGCATAAAAAAATGTGCAAGTTTTGAAAATCAGTGTCTCCAACTCGAAACTTAGATTGTCCATTCAATTCAAATATGGATCATTGAGCTACTACAAGCAAATACCATCATATGGTCCAATTAAAATGAAATTCCAAATGTGTTTATCCTAAATATGATGACAAAAGCAAAAATGTGTATGTGTATGAATAAAGTGGATGATTATAAAGTTTGAACATGCCCGTATGTGTATATCTCTAGGTTTGATATATGAATTTGAAATCACGAAATCATGACTTAAAAAATGTACCTCCGCTTAAATGAATTACAAAGGCTAATGATGGAGTCAATTCCAAAATTCCAATCTTAGGTTTGTAATTCGGTACATCAAGGTATATCACGCATGTTCAAAAGTATCGTTATCTCATAGTACAAACTGTGAAACAAATGGATCAACCATGAGTGCACAATATCTCAATTACGCTTAAAGTCCCTCAAATATAGACACCTCACTCTTTATCCGAAGCCAACCCCCCCCACCACCACCACACACACACACACACTTCGAGAAGTCGTTCTCTCCCCCAAACACCAACACACGAGCACATTAACACCCCTCTCTCTTGTAATGTCCGGACCCCAACATAGGTCTCTAACACTTCGTCTCTCGGGCATGCACACATCTCTTCTCTCACTCTCTAGGTCTCCCGCTATCTCTCTTACCCAAGCACACGCACTATGTAGAGTGTATATTTACCATACACACAAAACGTCGCCCCCAAACATCTATCTCCCTAGTTATGTGGTTCTCAAGACTCACCTCACACACCACCCCCACTGCAAACAAGCACACTTTGTCTCCTTGTGCACCACTCTCCTCTTTCTATCTCTCCCACACGCAGACCCGCCCAGCTCCTTCCCTCGCATACATATATGTCGTGACTCTTTGCATAGCTCCCTAATGTATAATCGTTCTCGATTTCGCACATTGTTCTCTACACCATCTATTCTAGATCTCTCATGAAGTCCCTATCACACACACGATGACTCGCTTCCCTTGCGTCTCCGTTCATAGGCCAATTTCGGACAACATCAACATTGTCTCCCTATCTATACGCCATTTATGGACACAAACGAACCCTCTCGCCCCCTCTCTTCCTCTATCTCTCTCTCTCTCTCCGTCGCTAGCTCTCTCTTTCTCTCGCTCTCACACCCTCTCCCACACACACACACTCGATGTCTCTTCCAAATAGTCTGCTTCCCCAGCCCGCACTCCATGCTATCCCGCTACTACACATGTCACACCATTCCCCTTCCCCTATACTAGGTTTACATCATCAGTGGTCTCTATTCCACGTACACTCTCTCCCTCTCACACACAAACGCGTGCACAAACACACACAAACACGCACAAACACCCATTTATCTGGATCCTCATCTCTCCCCATGTCCGCATGTGTATCTCACACACTCACTCTCTACTTATGCATATGTGTCTCCATGTTACACAACAAAAGCCCCATGTACATGTCTCTCTCTATCCTCCACACACATAGACACAAAGAATCTGTTATCATTGCCTCAGTCTCTAACATATCACACACGCACACTGTCTCTCTCTCTCTCGCAAACACGCTCATCAAGGGTTTCCCCATGAATAACTTACCGTCTATTCATCAACATTCGTGGCAGTACGGCGAACACGAACGTGAAAAAGAATAAATCTACACGTGCTTAGACCACCTAGTATGACTACTAGGACTAGAGCAAGCCAAAAAGCGTGCCGCCGTCACCCCCACCTTGTCGCGACGGGAAAATCTTTGTTTTACACAATGAGAAGTCATTGTGCTAAGGCCCCACATGCCGAGGCGTTGAATAGAATGTATATGCTAGTTTACGGAAGCAAGTATCGATAATACGTTTGTATCTCCATACTTATATTTCTTCTCTTATAAAAAACCGAGGTGGTGATGATGGTACATGTGCCATCTTGCAATATAGACTGTTCGATCTATATATGACGGATGGAAATTAAACTAAAAGATACCTGCACCCCTCTCCACATTTGCAGACAAGGCCTTCCCTCATTCATCCCTATCTCCAACAAACCTCATTGTTGAGCAATTAAGAAAGGAAGCCTCTGGAACAAACTGACTCGGTGGTCATTGTCGGGCGTCGCCGATCCCCATGCCTCCGCCATCCGCCACCACCACTCCCCACTCCTCTTCACCTTATCTCATATTTCTCGAGATATCATTAGTTTTTACACATGGGATTACTCCTGCAAAGGTCAATCACAACAAGTGTTTTATAAAAAAATGCATCTTGATGTTCCGTGCAATGCACGGATCTTGCTAGTACTCCTTCACAAGACTAAGTTGGTGATGCTGGTGTGTCTGCCATCCGTCAAGCTTCGACCATTAGATCTACATCTAACGATTGTGAGGTAAGTTGTTGCCTTTTTCACCAACATCCCACTTATCTACCAATTTGTAGAAAAACCCATAATTAGTATCTTAAAACCAACCACATCCCTCCCCGACCTCACCAAAGCAGCCCAAGGAATATATTCTAATTGAAACATATGTATATCAAAATTAGAGTGTTTTGTACCAAGTTTGTGAATAAGTATTATTCTAATTATGATTCGCTGTAACGGACATGAACATTGCTAGTATTTCCAACCATGCATTTTTTTCCTAGTATTCCATAGTTTCGAAGTTTTCCATCAAGATATTAGTCATTCATGGTTGATATTTACTTTCAATCATGTACACATATGCACTATGTAACTAGCCTTGCTTATTGGCTTCCAAAGCTTAACATTCACTCCTACTTACAATATGTAGAGTATTTAACAAAAAACTACCACTTTCAACCAGCCCTAGGAAGAATCTATTATACAAAAAATAGCAAAAACATACCCAAAATTTCTTAATCCACGCCAAAAACTACTACCTAGTACTCCTACCGATTAGGTTCGTTTAAACCCATTTATGACAGGGTTGGCCCACACGTCTGCGTCGACGAGGCAGCTTAAACCAACACATTTTGTTTGACCGCTGACACGAGGGACCCACATCCGATCTTCTATCCTGTTATTCCCCTCAAATCATTATTTTTCCCGAACATTACTTCAAACAAGATCGATGCGCGTGTTCGCCGGTGATGAGCGAGTTGGTCAGCCCGCCGGACGGGCCGGACGCCGCTACCGCCTCCGCATCGGGTTGGCAGGCTGGCCCGAGTGTGACTCACGAGCGAAGCAAGCCACCGCTACCGCCTTCGCCGAGCCAGATGGTTGGCCCGAGCGCGCGCTGCGTGAGCAAGCCGCCAAGGCTGCCGCGCTAATCTAGCTAGCAAACCTTGCGCATAAGCAGCCGGACGGAGCTATCTTGGCTAGCTAGCGTCATGAAGCGCCGGACGGAGCTGCCATCCGGGCTGCCGCAACATGGGTTCCGCACCGCCGGCAGTTTTGACCTCGCCTTCTGCCGGCGGCGGTAGCTGCATCCCATGGCCGAGGATGACTAGGTGGACGGGCCGGAGGTAGGAGGTCACTCGAGGATTTTTGTTGGTAAGAGCATGTACAATGGTTGATAAGGTAGTCTTATCTTAAGTCTGCCACGTATGCTAGTGGTAGTAGTTTCTTGGCATTTTAGTGGTTTCTTGCATTATTAGGGGTTTCTTGTAAGGAAATGTACATACTACTAGCGACAAAAGGCGATTCTAGGTTGCGTTGTACTCCAACGAGTACTACTAGTGGTCGCGGGAGTGTATACCTCGTTTTGTGGGTTCGATCCCGGCCGAACGCACGGCGGCCTTTTTTTTTAAAATAGTACTACTACACTTCGCTGCGAGCCATATTTTACACGGGTAGTTTAAGTTTTGAAGTCGAACGGACGTGCGGCCCCACAATCTGGGTGCACTGGACAGCCTAGCCACGTGAATGTGTTTTCTTCCCAAGATCCCGTGGCTCGCGTGCTCGCCCTAGCCGCACCTCGCTTGCAGCTTCCTCATTAGCTAGTAGCATATTTGAACTAGCGCCTCCCAATTAAGCCCGAGGAGCCGGAAAAGTTCAAGGGCATTGGGAATCGTGCAATATGGCTCCGTACGTAAAGTGCTCTACTACTACTCTGTAGCTTGTGGCGTTGCACGCATGGACTTCACTCAATTATCGGCTCTACAATAAAAGAAATTCCTCTTGACGTGTTTTTTTAAACGGAGGCAAAAGCTTTGCTTCATCTCATTCATAAAGAAGGAACTACTACTAACAAAGTCCGACGAGATCCATTACACCTCCACAAATGAAAGCGAAAAGACTAGTCTCGCTGTATCAAATAACTCAAATGTTCTGCCCCCGCAGTAATCGTCACTGATAAACAGGCTGCTAGTGCGTGCGTGAGAGGAGCGGCTGAGTAGGCCATCTACTCCTACGTGAGAGGAGCGGCTGAATATAGCACTGAGAGTACCCACTAGGCCACTACGCAGGTGTACTTCCCCTGCATTGATAGTACAACGATGGTTCTAGAGAACAGAGTACCTCCACTTCCAACCGTAGCTCCTTGGCCCCGAGATTCAAGAGTTCAAAACTGGTGCACTATACTAGACTAGACTAGAAGTACAAGACATCGCACTACTAGTTGAGAAAAGTAGTACTGGTATCGCTACAAAGACGAGCACGCATTCTCCGCCACATAATGTAAGATGTTTTTGACACTAGTTGGCGGTACAAAAATGGCAAAAACATACCCAAAATTTCTTAATCCACGCCAAAACTACTACCTAGTGCCAAAAATTTCTTACTAGTGCTATTATTTACAAGATAATGCAATCCCATAAGGTTCCATAATGCTAGTACTAGTAGTAAATAATAGCCTCACCCCTTCACCGAGGAACGATCTACAGCTTGAAGGGACGAGGCCCCGCGGTTACTACGCCTTATCTCCTCCTCGCCAGCCTCCCCCTCAAGAGAAGGCAGTTCGTCAGCCGCCCCATGGATTTGCCATGCGGTTCTCCTCCTCGCCGGGCTGGGAGACCTTGGACGACGATCCTTCCGGGAGAAATCGCACGCCGCCCGACGCCCTCATCGCCAAGAAGACTCGGTGCTTCCTCGCACCAACTTTTTTCAAGACGCTGCTTAAACAGGCTTGGGAAAAGGCCATGCTTGTTGGTCTTCCATGCGCCCTGAGGAGAAGGTTCTTCTATGGGACAACCCTTCAACAGTCCACCGCCCTCGCCATGGTTGCATGTTGACTCCGCTAGAGTTGCCGATGTTGAGAGGTAGTCGGATTTAGTCCGATGAGCAGGCCAGTAATGAAGTTTGATCATGTAGTACTTAGTTATTCCATTTCCATCACGTAATATCTACGCTGCCCACCGACTTATATATAGGTTCTGGTCGGTGCCAACAAAGATTGGCTTGCATACCTCGCCGGATACCACCATCATTTTGCACAACATCCACAATAAGGCGGCTGCCCGTAGACCCTTCTCCACCATTGGGATCGGGCCTTCCGGACCGGCTGGGCTTGAATACGTATGATGATGCCTACATGAGATTGAAGAAGATAGCAATTGCAGACCCGCCAACAAAGCGACGCTGCCACGACGACATTACTATCTCATCGCGGTGTTTGACATAAGGATTGCCATCAATGCAAGACGCAGAATGGCAGAGGCTGGCGCATGTTGGCGACGGCAGATTTGTACCCCTACACGTTCGAAGACGCCGTGCGCCATCTAGGCCGCTTGTTCACGGTGACAAGCCAGGGGACTTGTTTCATCTGGTTTCCATCCTACGGTACAGAAGATTACAAACGGAATGCACAAACCATCATTTGCATCCCTAACGGTACTCCATTATTTTGCAGGACCAAGAATCCTCGATCAAAATAAGATCGCCGATCCTGGATGTGCATTTGCATCCGCGATTCGGTCTAACTCGAACCTTGTAGCTGACTTTGGCATATTGGGATCAACTATCTTAGCAAATGTTACCCATGGTACCACCGATGTGCAACATGGTCACACAATCTACCACGATCGGACCATCACCATCTACCTGTATTCCATTTTTTAACCCTCTCGCCTTCTCTTTCATTGTTGTACTAGTAGTATACTTAGTAGTACTAGTAGGAGTACTTTTTACCTTGGAGGACGCCAGATAGCTAGCTAGGCCCTTGAAGACTTGAACCCACTAGCTGCCACCATTTTTGTTTTTCCATGTCTTACTATCTCATCCATGTAGCCAAGAGTGGCTATATATAATAAGTCGTTATTTTACTTCCTCTATACAGAGTAGTACTATTTGCTGCACAAGACATCGACCGCCATATTTGGGTACAACATTATTATGCATGGACCTTGACTATGTACGCCACCATGTGTCCAGATCTGGGATGCCGCGGTACCAGCTTGAACGGCGCCGAAGTTTGACCCCGTGATGCTACGTGGGTGCCGAGGAACACTCTTGGAGAGTACTCGCTTTCATCGGGGACAGCTACCCCATTGTGAAGTGGATGCCACCTTCCGTGCACGACACGGAAGGCCTGCCGCTCATGAGGCATGGTTGTGTCTTCATTGCGCATCACCGATGAACGACATGCCGGGACACGCTATCCTCGATTTATGCCGCTTCAGCTTGGATGAGTCTCCATCGTGTGGAACCGGACTAGAAAGTCATGACAATGATTCCTGCTGCCCACCGCTATGGATTGTGCCATCCATGAAGAACACCTGGATCGGAACCTGGAGGAGGACATGCATGTAGTCCATCTATAACGTAAGTGGAGTACGGTAATTGTGAACGGTAGTGCTGTGAATATATGTAGACTAGTCGTGCACAAATTTATCACAAGAATTGGAGATGAACTTGTGTGGCATACTGGCATTTGTCCTTTAGAATTTATTACTAGTAAATGTGTTATGTGTATGTGAAAATTGTGTGGTTGTTGCACGGGCTCCAACACGCCTTTGAGAAAAAAGGTGGCATGCTTTTGGATATACGTGACGGGCGGCATCATACAAGAGAGCATCGCTCGCTATAGTTGTAGTACAATCCTACTAGGACGACAACTCCTATAAAACCTTGCGCTTGGCTCTTTGCCTCTTCGAGGTTCAACAGTTCAGACTGTGTGAACCTTGCACTTGGCTCTTCGCCTTTCTAAGGTCCAACAATGGTGATACTACAAAGACAATATGCTTATGGCAATCTGACACCGATTGAACTGCTTGTTGGAAATATGCCCAAGAGGCAATGATAAATTAGTTATTATTATATTTCCTTGTTCATGATAATCGTTTATTATCCATGCTATAATTGTATTGATAGGAAACTCAGATACATGTGTGGGTATATAGACAACACCATGTCCCTAGTAAGCCTCTAGTTGACTAGCTCGTTAATCAATAGATGGTTATGGTTTCCTAACCATGGACATTGGATGTCATTGATAACGGGATCACATCATTAGGAGAATGATGTGATGGACAAGACCCAATCCTAAGCCTAGCACATGCATCGTAGTTCAGATGCTAAAGCTTTTCTAAAATGTCAAGTATCATTTCCTTAGACCATGAGATTGTGCAACTCCCGGATACCGTAGGGAATGCTTTGGTGTACCAAACGCCACAACGAATCGGGTGGCTATAAAGGTGCATTACGTATCTCCGAAAGTGTCTGGGTTGGCACGAATCGAGACTGGATTTGTCACTCCGTGTGACGGAGAGGTATCTCCGCCCACTCGGTAGGACATCATCATATCAGTACAATGTGATCAAGGAGTTGATCACGGATGATGTGTTACGGAACGAGTAAAGAGACTTGCCGGTAACGAGATTGAACAAGGTATCGGATACCGACGATCGAATCTCGGCAAGTACAATACCGCTTAGACAAAGGGAATTGTATACGGATTGATTGAGTCCTTGACATCGTGGTTCATCCGAAGAGATCATCGTGGAACATGTGGGAGCCAACATGGGTATCCAGATCCCGCTGTTGGTTATTGACCGGAGAACGCCTCGGCCATGTCTCAAGATGGTTCCCGAACCCGTAGGGTCTACACACTTAAGGTTCCATGACACTAGGGTTATAAAGGAAGTTTGTATGTGGTTACCGAATGTTGTTCGGAGTCCCGGATGAGATCCCTTACGTCACGAGGAGTTCCGGAATGGTCCGGAGGTAAAGAATTATATATGGGAAGTCCTGTTTTGGTCACCGGAAAAGTTTCGTGTTTTATCCAGACGTACCGACCACCGGAGGGTCCCGGGTCCACCAAATGGGGCCACCATCCTCGGAGGGCTGCATGGGCCAAGTGTGTGGAGGGGACCAGCCCTGTGTGGGCTGGTGCGCCCCCAAGAGGCCCATGTGCCAAGAGATAAGGGAAAGGGAGAGTCCTAAAGGGGAAGGCACCTCCTAGGTGCCTTAGGGAGGATGGACCTCCCCGGCCGCACCCTTCCTTGGAGGAAGGGCCAAGGCTGCGCCTCCCTCTCCCTTGCCCCTATATATAGTGGAGGGGAGGAGGGCAGCCGCACTCGAGTCCCCGGCACCTCCCTCCCTCCCGTGACACCTCCTCCTCTCCCGCAGTGCTTGGGCGGCCTCGCAGATTGCCACGCCTCCACCACCACCACGCCTGCCAGTGCTGCTGCCGATGGAGTCTTCCTCAACCTCTCCTCTCTCCTTGCTGGATCAAGGCATGGGAGACGCCACCGGCTGTACGTGTGTTGAACGCGGAGGTGCCGTCTGCTCGCACTAGGATCATCGGTGATTTGAATCACAACGAGTACGACTCCATCAACCCCTGCTTCACTTGAACGCTTCCGCTTAGCGATCTACAAGGGTATGTAGATGCACTCTCCTTCCCTCGCTGCTGGTTTCTCCATAGATAGATCTTGGTGACACGAGGAAAATTTTGAATTTCTGCCACGCTCCCCAACAAAGGGCATCATGAGCTAGGTCTATTGCGTAGATTCTTTGCACGAGTAGAACACAAAGTAGTTGTGGGCGCTTGATTTTGTTCAATATGCTTGCCGTTACTAGTCCAATCTTGTTTCGACGGTATTGTGGGATGAAGCGGCCCGGACCGACCTTACACGCATTTCCACGTGAGACAGGTTCCACTGACCGACATGCACTTGGTGCATAAGGTGGCTAGCGGGTGCCGCCTCCCACTTTAGTCGGATCGGATGCGATGAAAAGGGTCCTTATGAAGGGTAAATAGCAATTGACATATCATGTTGTGGTTTTATGAGGTAAGAAACGTTTGCTAGAAACCCATAGCAGCCATCAGAAACATGCAAACAACAATTAGAGGACGCCTAACTTGTTTTTGCAGGGTATGCTATGTGATGTGATATGGCCAAGAAGAATGTGATGAATGATATGTGATGTATGAGATTGATCATGTTCTTGTAATAGGAATCACGACTTGCATGTCGATGAGTATGACAACGCAGGAGCCATAGGAGTTGTCTTTATTTATTGTATGACCTGCGTGTCATTATATTAACGCCATGTAATTACTTTTACTTTATTGCTAACCGTAGCCATAGTAGTAGAAGTAATAGTTGGCGAGACAACTTCATGAAGACACGATGATGGAGATCATGGTGTCATGCCGGTGACGATGATGATCATGGAGCCCTCAAGATGGAGATCAAAGGAGCAAAATGATATTGGCCATATCATGTCACTATTTGATTGCATGTGATGTTTATCATGTTTATGCATCTTATTTGCTTAGAACGACGGTAGTAAATAAGATGATCCCTCATTAAAATTTCAAGAAGGTGTTCCCCTAACTGCAACCGCTGGGAAAGTTCGTTGCTTCAAGCACCACGTGATGATCGGGTGTGATAGATTCTTACGCTCACATACAACGGATGTAAGCCAGATTTACACACGCAGTAACACTTAGGTTAACTTGACGAGCCTAGCATGTACGCATATGGCCTCGAACACAAGAGACCGAAAGGTCGAGCATGAGTCGATAGTAGATACGATCAACATGAAGATGTTCACCGATGATGACTAGTCCGTCTCACGTGATGATCGGACACGGCCTAGTTGACTCGGATCATGTAATCACTTAGATGACTAGAGGGATGTCTATCTGAGTGGGAGTTCATGAGATGAACTTAATTATCCTGAACATAGTCAAAAGATCTTTGCAAATTATGTCGTAAGCTCGCGCTTTAGTTCCACTGCTTAGATATGTTCCTAGAAAAATATAGTTGAAAGTTGACAAGAGCGATTATGCGACAAGAGAAAGCTTATGTCCTTAATGCACCGCCACAGGTTGAACCCCAAACGCCGCTTGTGGATGTTACGAACATCGGACATACACGCTTTTGATAACTACGTGATAGTTCAGCTTAAACGGTTTAGAGTTGAGGCACCAAAGACGTTTTTCAAACGTCATGAACATATGAGATGTTTCGAGGGCTGAAATTGGGATTTCAGGCTCGTGCCCACGCCAAGAGGTATAAGACCTCCGACGATTTTCTTAGCCTGCAAACTAAGGGAGAAAAGCTCAATCGTTGAGCTTGTGCTCAGATTGTCCGAGTGCAACAATCACTTGAATCGAGTGGGAGTTGATCTTCCGTATGAGATAGTGATGTTTCTCCAAAGTCATTGCCACCAAGCTGCTAGAGCTTCGTGATGAACTATAACATGTCTTGGATTGATTTGATGATCCTTGAGGTATTCACGATGTTTGACAACTCGTATGTAGTAATCAAGATGGAGCATCAATTGTTGATGGTTGGTGAAACCACTAGTTTCAAGAAGGGCAAGGGCAAGAAGGGACACTTCATGAAACGGCAAATCAGTTGTCGCCCAAAGGAAGAAACCCAAGGTTGAACCCAAACCCGAGACTAAGTGCTTCGTAATAAGGGGAACAGCCACCGGAGCAGAATTACCCTAGATACTTGGTAGATAAGAAGGTCGGCAAGGTCGATAGAAGTATATTGATATACATTATGTTAATGTGTACTTTACTAGTACTCCTAGTAGCACCAGTGGTATTAGATACCGGTTTGGTTGCTAAGTGTTAGTAACTCAAACAAAAGCTACGGAATAAACGGAGACTAGCTAAAGGTGAGCTGACGATACGTGTTGGAAGTGTTTCCAAGGTTGATGTGATCAAGCATCGCATCGCCCTCTACCATCGAGATTGGAGTTAAACCTAAAATTATTATTTGGTGTTTATGCTGAGCATAGACATGATTGGATTATGTCTAATGCAATACGGTTATTCATTTAAGGAGAATAATGGTTACTCTATTTATTTGAATAAATACCTTCAATGGTCTTGCACCTAAAAGAATGGTTTATTGAATCTCGATCGTAGTGATACACATTTCCATGCCAAAAGATATAAGATAATAATGATAGTACCACTTACTTGTGGTAATCGCCATGTAAGTCATATTGGTGTAAACGCATGAAGAAGCTCCATGTTGATGGATCTTTGGACTCACTGCTTTGAAAAGTTTGAGACATGCTAACCATGTCTATTGGTGTATACGCATGAAGAAACTCCATGTAGATGGATCGCTTGGACTCACTTGATTTTGAATCACTTGAGATATGCAAATCATACCACATGGGCAAGATGACCTAAAAGCCTCGGTTTCAAAGAAGATGGAACAAGATAACAACTTGTTGGAAGTAACACATTTTGATGTGTGCAGTCCAATGAGTGATGAGGCATGAAGTGAATATCGTTATGTTCTTACTTCACGGAGGATTTAAGTAGATACTGAGTGTATTTACTTGATGAAACACAAGTCTGAATTATTGAATGGTTCAAGTAATTTCAGAGTGAAGTTAAAGATCATCGTGACAAGAGGATAAAATGTCTATGATATGATCATAGAGATGAGTATCTGAGTTACGAAGCTTTGGCACGCTTATTAAGACATTGTGGAAATTGTTTCACAATTAATACCGCCTCGAACACCATAGTGTGATGGTGTGTCCGAACATCATAGTTGCACCCTATTAGATATGGTGCGCACTATGATGTCTCTTATCGAATTAGCACTATCGCTCATGGGTTAGGCATTAGAGACAACCGCACTCACTTTAATAGGGCACCACGTAATTCCGCTGAGACGGCACTGCTTGAACTATGGTTTGGAGAAACCTGTTGTCGCTTTCTTAAAAGTTTGGGGCTGCGACGCTTATGTGTAAAAAGTTTCATCGTGATAAGCTCGAACCCAAAACGGATAAATGCATCTTCATAGGACACCCAAAACAGTTGGGTATACCTCCTATCTCAAGATCCGAAGAAAAAGTAATTGTTTCTAGAACGGGTCCTTTCTCGAGGAAAAGTTTCTCTCGAAGAATTGAGTGGGAGGATGGTGGAGACTTGATGAGGTTATTGAACCATCACTTCAACTAGTGTGCAGCAGGCACAGAAGTTGTTCCGGTGGCGCTACACCAATTGAAGAAGAAGCTTATGATAGTGATCATGAAGCTTCGTATCAAGTCACTACCGAACCTCGTGAGGACGACAAGGACGCCAGATCGCTTCGGAGTGGTACGGTGATCCTGTCTTGAATGTCATGTTGCTAGACAACAATGAACCTACGAGCTATGGAGAAGCAATGGTGGGCCCATATTCCATCAAATGGTTAGAAGCCATGAAATCTGAGATAGGATCCATGTATCAGAACAAAGCATGGATTCTTGGTGGACTTGCCCGACAGGCAAGCCATTGAGATAAATGGATCTTTAAGAAGAAGACGGACGTGGACGGTAATGTCACCGCTCTATGAAGCTCGACTTGTGGCTAAGAGTTTTTCACAAGTTCAAGGAGTTGACTACGGCGAGATTTTCTCATCCGTAGCGATGCTTAAGTCCGCCGGAATCATGTTAGCATTAGCTGCATTTATGAAATTTGGCAGATGGATGTCAAAACGAAGTTTCCTTACCAGCCTTCATAAGGAAAGGTTGTATGTGATACAATCAGAAAGTTTTTGTCGATCCTAAGGATGCTAAAGGTATGTCGCTCCAAATGATCCTTCTAAGGACCGGAGTAAGCATCTTGAGTTGGAATGTGCGCTTTGATGAGATGATCAAAGATTTTGGGTTTATACAAAGTTTATGAGAAACTTGTATTTCCAAAGAAGTGAGTGGGAGCACTATAGAATTTATGATGAGTATATGTTGTTGACATATTGTTGATCGTAAATGATGTAGAATTTCCGGAAAGCATACAGGGTTATTTGAAAGGTGTTTTTCAAGTGAAAACCTGATTAAGCTGCTTAAACATTGAGCATCAAGATCTATGAGAATAGATCGAAACGCTAAATGATACTTTCAAATGAGCACATACTTTGACATGATCTTGAAGGTGTTCAAGATGGATCACCAAAGAAGGAGTTCTTGCCTCGAGATGTAAGGTATGAAGTTAAGACTTAAAGCTCGACCACGGCAGAAAAGAGAGAAAGGACGAAGGTCGCCCCTATGCTTTAGACGTAGGCTCTATAGTATGCTATGTCAGGTACCGCGATCGAAGTGTGCCTTGCCATGAGTCACTATAAGTACAAGAATGATCCAGAATGGGGATCATTGGACAGCGTCAAAATTGTCCTTGGAGTAAATAAGGACATGTTTCTCGATTATGGAGGTGATAAAGAGTTCAACGTAAAGGGTTACGCCGATGTAAGCTTTGACACCTATCCGAATGACTCAATAGCAAACCGGATACGATAGTGGAGCAACCATTTGGAATAGTTTCAAATGGAGCGCGGAAGCAGCATTTATAATATGACCTAGAAATTTGTAACACACACGGATCTGAAAGGTTCAGATCCGCTGACTAAAACCTCTCTCACAAGCAAAACATGATCAAACCCCGTAACTCATTGAGTCTTAATCACATGATGATGTGAACTAGTTTAATGACACTAGTAAACTCTTTGGATGTTGGTCACATGGCGATGTGACCTATGAGTGTTAATCACATGGCGATGTGAACTAGATTATTGACTCTAGTGCAAGTGGGAGACTGTTGGAAATATGCCCTAGAGGCAATAATAAATTAGTTATTATAATATTTACTTGTTCATGATAATCGTTTATTATCCATGCTATAATTGTATTGATAGGAAACTCAGATACATGTGTGGGTATATAGACAACACCATGTCCCTAGTAAGCCTCTAGTTGACTAGCTCGTTAATCAATAGATGGTTACGGTTTCCCACCATGGACATTGGATGTCATTGATAACGGGATCACATCATTAGGAGAATGATGTGATGGACAAGACCCAATCCTAAGCCTAACACAGATCGTAGTTCAGATGCTAAAGCTTTTCTAAAATGTCAAGTATCATTTCCTTAGACCATGAGATTGTGCAACTCCCGGACACCGTAGGAATGCTTTGGTGTACCAAACGTCACAACGTGAATCGGGTGGCTATAAAGGTGCATTATAGGTATCTCCGAAGTGTCTGCTGAGTTGGCACGAATCGAGACTCGATTTGTCACTCCGTGTGACGGAGAGGTATCTCCGCCCACTCGGTAGGACATCATCATAATCAGTACAATGTGATCAAGGAGTTGATCACGGGATGATGTGTTACGGAACGAGTAAAGAGACATGCCAAGAACGAGATTGAACAAGGTATCGGATACCGACGATCGAATCTCGGCAAGTACAATACCGCTTAGACAAAGGGAATTGTATACGGGATTGATTGAGTCCTTGACATCGTGGTTCATCCGATGAGATCATCGTGGAATATGGGAGCCAACATGGGTATCCAGATCCCGCTGTTGGTCATTGACCGAGAACGCCTCGGCCATGTCTCAGATGGTTCCCGAACCCGTAGGGTCTACACACTTAAGGTCTGGCGACGCTTAGGGTTATAAAGGAAGTTTGTATGTGGTTACCGAATGTTGTTCGAGTCCCTGATGAGATCCCTGACGTCACGAGGAGTTCCGGAATGGTCCGGAGGTAAAGAATTATATATGGGAAGTCCTGTTTTGGTCACCGGAAAGTTTCGGTTTTATCGGTAGATGCACGGACCACCGGAGGGTCCCGGGGTCCACCAAATGGGGCCACCATCCTCGGAGGGCTGCATGGGCTAAGTGTGGAGGGGACCAGCCCCTGTGTGGGCTGGTGCGCCCCAAGAGGCCCATGTGCCAAGAGATAAGGGAAAGGAGAGTCCTAAAGGGGAAGGCACCTCCTAGGTGCCTTAGGG
The DNA here is from genome assembly GCA_021605145.1 of Aegilops bicornis. Taxonomy (NCBI): domain Eukaryota; kingdom Viridiplantae; phylum Streptophyta; class Magnoliopsida; order Poales; family Poaceae; genus Aegilops; species Aegilops bicornis. The sequence goes on from CM038671.1 coordinate 677,476,441, forward strand.
AGGATGGACTCCTCCCCGGCCGCACTCCTTCCTTGGAGGAAGGGCCAAGGCTGCGCCCCCTCTCCCTTGCCCCTATATATAGTGGAGGGAGGGAGGGCAGCCGCACCTGAGTCCCTCGGCACCTCCCTCCCTCCCGTGACACCTCCTCCTCTCCCGCAGTGCTTGGCGGCCCCGCAGATTGCCACGCCTCCACCACCACCACGCCTGCCAGCCGCTGCTGGATGGAGTCTTCCTCAACCTCTCCCTCTCTCCTTGCTGGATCAAGGCATGGGAGACGCCACCGGGCTGTACGTGTGTTGAACGCGGAGATGCCGTCTGCTCGCACTAGGATCATTGGTGATTTGAATCACGACGAGTACGACTCCATCAACCCCTGCTCACTTGAACGCCTCCGCTTAGCGATCTACAAGGGTATGTAGATGCACTCTCCTTCCCCTCGTTGTTGGTTTCTCCATAGATAGATCTTGGTGACACGTAGGAAAATTTTGAATTTCTGCTACGTTCCCCAACACTGCTGCACGTTCACCGCGAGGGCGAGGGCGAGGGCGAGGGAGGGGGAGAGGGAGGGAGAGGGCGTTGTAGTCAAAACCCTCTCCTCGTCCTGCGAACCATCACTGCTGCATGCAGGGAGAGGCGAGTAAGCAAGCTTCTCCTCGTTCTATGAAGTTGACGGACACATCAAAGGAGTACTAGTACTAGTAGTAGTCCATACTCATTCCTTTCCGATTAATATGGCTTAATTTGAAACGAGAAAAATACATCGCGATCAACGTATGTAACAATACGCCTTTTACGGTCACTATATATAGTTTTGCGGCGATTATACGATCACTAGCTCATCAGAGAGCACCATATTGCACCCTACCGACCGCCACATAGTCGACGTGGCACTTTGTTGATCGTTAAATTGTCACCTGGTTTCGGGTCCCACCCGCCGCCAAGGCAGAGCAAAGAAATCAGTTAAACAAAACTTTACGCAGGCGTGACACGAGTCCAACCCTTGCGCGCGAACCGCCCTGGCTGTGTATGTGAGTGCATGCACGTGTCCTCCCTCGGTCTTCCAACAAAGAGTGTACATCGGCTACAAAACAAAGAGTGTGGTACATAATGTACATCTACACTTCCAATGCATTTAGCCTTTAATCTAAATCGATATTGATTGACTAATGCACCAACTTGTGCTGTAGGTATAGGCTACATGTCTATCCTTAATTACAACATGCAACGACCTTCATTTAATCTTCTTATCTCAATGGTCGCATGCACACATAAGTCTGCTACTTTTGGGCGTTAATTATGCCCTTGTCAATGTGTAAATCTCTAAATGTACAGTCTTTCACAGACATAGGGAGTAGGTTGAGCACTTGAGCGTGAGCTGTGTGTGTTGTGTCATGTGCTGTGTGCCGCATGGGTGCGTGAGTGTTGCGTGTGTCCATGTGTACGTGTGAGTGTTGCATGTTGCATGCATGCATGCATGCATGCATGGGGCTTACTCCCTGCCATTGACATGTTCATATTTCAAGCTTCCTCTGCTCCTCCATATGGTGATACTCCCTCTGCTCCCAAATAGTACGGAGTAAAAGCCTCCTCTCCTGCTCCCAAATACGGAGTATTTGTCTTTCTACAGATTTCAAAATGTGACTAGGTACGGAGCAAAATGAGTGAAGTGAGCGAGAGGCATAGGGATATCAGAGAAAGGAAGTCCTCGCGATCCATTATTCCCCATCTCGGCCGAGAGAACTATTCAACTAGTCTTCGCAGTGAAGTGACAATACACGCCGCAGCAGATGGGACACGAATTAATAAGCTGAACCAGATGTTGTTGTTACTAAATCAGTTTTACCCAAGATCGCATCATGTTTGCCAAGAGAGCACGCTCCCCAACACGCCACGCACCTCTCGTCTCTTCCATTAACTCGACATATGGGCCCTCTTGTGGTAGACCCACATGTCATCGGTGTAACTATTTACACCAAGGACGGTATATCCTGGTAGTAGTACTAGTAGAATTGATATTTAATGCACTTTCTTCCCGCCTTCCACTCTTCTTCCTCCTCTCTTCTTCTCGCTCTCTCTTCCCCATCGCCGATCGCACACCATTTACCCCCGCCACCGCCACCCGCCACGCCATCTTCCTTGGTAGCTCACGCTGCACTATATCCCCCGCCACCGCCGCCACACGAGGAGAAGCTTCTTCGCTCGCCTGCCCGAATCCACTTCCCCGCTGGCTCGCACGCAACGAAAACCCCAATGGCAGAACCGACTGACACGCAGAGCCATGATTGGAATTCCCTCCCCGATGTTCTCTTGGAGCAGATTCAGAGTCGATGGACCTACTTCAAAGACTGGCCCGTCTGCCGCATGCTCGGTGTCTTTGTACCGTTTACTGCTCGCAACCGCCGACTCTTTTCAAGACACCCCTGCTTGTCGATGCCCGATCCTCGCAGTGGCCCAGACATCGACTTGACGATCCCACGGAGGTTGCCGTGGTGCCCTCGACATGCGATCACTACCCGTCCACCTGTCCTTCATGCAGGGCCACTACTGGGCGGGCATGAAGGCCAACTGGATCGTCCTCATCCACCACACCGGTAGTCCGTGGCGTCTCGTGGATATCTACACCCAACGAGAGATCACCCTTCCAACATTGGATACCGCCGACGTCGAGCCTCGCGGCCCGCCAGACACTCCTGCCTACTACGCACGAGACGCGTCAAGCTTTTTGCTCGACCTCTGTTTGCAGAAAGTTGTAATCATGCGGCGCCCACACCATCGTAAGACTACATGGATTACAAGCTCATTGCCTTGTTCAACATGGTATTAGTCTATCTAGAATCCGCCGCCATACATGGTTATGGCTCATCATCAATCCTGTTGAGGCAACATTTCGCTCGATGCTACAAAGGCACGATTGCATCGCTTACGCGGTCGACGCATTTACGTATTGGCTGCCTATACCGTGGAATCTATCGTCAGTAATTGTTCTATCTCATCTCATCTTTACCTTATCAATACGATCGCCTGCTCATTTGTTACAAATTTAGAATGCATAGCATGTCTATAACCACATCATTGCTATGTGTTCCTCTCATTTCCTAGATTTTTATGACCACACATGTTATTGTTAGAGTTGATATGAGAACAATTGGCATCTAATGATTGTTAGAATACATATTATGAGCATAACATCATGATTGCTATATGTTACTCTCGCTTACAAGATTTTTATAACAACGCATGTTATTGCTTAGAGTTGATATGAGAACAAGAGTAGTAAGTGCTATGGTAGAATATGAGTAGGCTGTCATAGCTGCTTTCCTCTCATTGTTACATCATGTTTGAACCATGACATGTTGTTAGAATATGAAAGCCATTGGCTTATTTTTTAACTTGGGGTATGATTATTACCACGGCATTGCAATTCTCTGCCTATGATATGTTTCACATCGTTATAATAATCTTAATTCCACACATACTCTAAACATGATTGTTTATTTTTGTCCTTTTGGTCTCCAATTTGAATTGTTGCAGCAGACACAAATGCTCTGGCCTTCATGATTCCAGGACCTGTAATTATACCAGCCGATGGGTGGTTGTTTATCGCCGTTTCACCGACGGCGGTCATTTGATGCTCATTCGCACGCACTAAATTGACCAAACCATTACATCAAACCACATGCAAGACAATGCGTGGGCTCGTGACATTGATGGCTATGGCTGCTTCGTGTTCGAGAAAGATCCCAGCCCGCTGGGCCAAAGCGATTCAATCGGAGGCGAAGTTTACAGCCTCGGCAACCACTCCTTTTTCCTCGGGCTCAATTATCCGATCATCCAACCAATCATCGATCATATCACCGGTGATGATTACTGTGCTACGGAACTTCCATTCACGAGCGGGGGCTGTGTTTACACATCATACCATGGGTTTCATGGATCACCATATCCAGAGATTCGTCGACACAACTTTTGCCGTGTAATCTTCAGTGTGAAAGGCATCAAGCTTCCATGCGATGGATGGCTTTTGCAAACCCGACATGCGGCGATGTGGTTCATGCCAACAGCAAATATGCACAACTTGATTCGTACGATATCTAGATCGAGCCATGTATTCTGCTGCTGTAGCACGACCCTCTTTTGTTGGATATTATGTACTATTCTTAGTTTGAAGCACTCCTCTGGTTTTAAGGATAGATACCTTCCTGGGATCAAGTGCATCCTAACTCACCTGCGTAGGATGTACTGATAATGATGATGGAGATGTCCGTAAGCCATATATATATCGCTTAGGCTTCAAGTGCGCATTTGTTAGTTAAACCTATGTATAAATTGTGACACTAAATACGACTAGTAAGTAGTACAAGAGCAATACTAGTATACGCCGGTCAAATTATTCATCATGTCCACACATTGAATTGATCGTGACAACACGCTGCCGTGAGGTGACACAAGAATCCCAAGCGTGTTCGGGTATTCTCGACTTCAGATTTGGAGTACCACTTATCTGTCGAAATCTTTCATCATTCACTTAAAACAGTCGATTGATCATACATTGAGTACCATATAACTAGAATTACCGATGCAAGTCGAAGAAGGATTGGCCGATGCTGCCGGCTGGCGTCAAGTTCGATCCCACGGATCAGGAGCTGATCGAGCACCTTGAGGCCAAAGTGAGTGCTGAGAGCGCGAGATTTCAGTCTCTCATCGATTTTTTTCATACCAACCATCGACAGCGAGCACAACATATGCTACACCCAACCTGAGAAACTTCCAGGTAAGACACCGATCGGCCATCCACTTGCACAAACATATTCCTTTGTTTATAGCTCTATTTTTCTTTTTAGACGCAGACCTGGTGAAGCAATTACAATTTGAAAATTAATAAAAAGTGAAACAAGTGACTGCAACATGCCAAAGATGTTATGAAAATGCCAACTACGTACACTAAAACCTGTATTCCACAATACTGCAGTTATCACACCGAAAGTGGCCTAAGGAAGCAATTCTTCCAGCCGCAATTCGTATGCTCAAAAGGCACGTGGATGCGCCGCAAGATACAATGGAGTGCGGCATGCACGCTGATGTGGCACAAGACCGGCAATACCTTGCCGGTGATGGTCAACGGCCGCAGACGGGCAGCAAAGGTTCGTGCTGCACACCAACAAGAACTTCACCAGCAGAGGACCAATCGGGTGATGCACCAGTACCACCTCGGGTACCGGAGCAAGAGAAGGAGCGGAACTGGTCCTCTCGCAAGATTTTATACCGCATTTAACACTAGAACCAGTAGTAAAAAGATTATAAGTTAGTTAGGTATTGGTAGTTGTACTACCTTGTCGTCCGCAAGTTGGTATTATTGTTAACGATCTTTTGGTATGAACTTGCATTTGCTTCCAACCATCATGCCGAGGGTCGGCGTGGATATAAAGCTGAATCATTTGTTTCGAAACAAATTTTCAGGCACCTGATTTTTATTTGATGGGTAGCATAAGCACCCGCCGCTCAATTCCCAGCCTCCAATTTTTTCAAACAAGTGCATGCACTTATTATCACGATAAAAAACAATATCCGTGCTGCATCCCGCTTATCACCAGACTTGCAGAATTCTCTCGCTTATTGAGCACGATATTGTTTTTTCAGGTCGAAAGCAGTTTCAACTGGCCGCAGATCGCCCAGGTTGGTTTTCTTTTAATGTGCCCAGCCCATGATGACAACGGGCACAAAGATCCAGAAGTATTCATCGCCTCGCCCGCCAAATAAGTTAATTATATTTTGTCTTACAACATCCGCATGCAGTTTTTTTACTGAATCAAACACACAACCCAGTTCTATTTTCCTCTTGAAAAGCATGTCCTACATCCGTTTTCTAATCTCTACCTATAGTTTCACTAGTTCATATACACGTATCATTATATTGAAAACACATGAAATTCCCTTTTCATATTTACATCCTTATTTTTGTTGTTTTTCCCACCCAAATATTGATTTTTTACCACCGGTTTTCCCTTAAACCAACTCAACTGTCCCACGCCTTATTTTCTCACAAAACAAAATGATTTTTTGGCAAATCAACAAGTTCTTAAAAAATGTTTATCATTTTGGGATTACAACAGTTCGACTCCAATCAAATATGCAAAATAAGGTTGAACTTTTGACCGTGGTCCGGGGCAGAAAATGGGCTGTAATAAATTACTTAAGAATTAGCAAATGGGCTGCAAATTATAAAAAATAGCAAATGGGCTTTACGTTGTCTCCGCCACAGATTTGGAGGCTGACTTGTGGGCCTACCAAGTTCATGCGTACACAAGGTTTCGCAAAAAGAAACTTAGTCAACAATCGACTCTACCAAATACGATCGTTAGATGTCAATCTAACGGCAATCGTGCTTCTTCACCGATCTTCCCGCCCAAATTACCAAACCAGCGCCGTTGAACCGCCGCCCCGCCTCCCGTGGTCGGGCAATGTTATCAAGCAGGCCTCACGGCCCCATCATACTCGCATCCCTGGCCTGTCTATCCCTCTATTCACCCACACCTCCTGTTATTTTCCGCGACGGCAGCCGAACTAGTCAACCTCATACTCTCCATCACAGGCAGCCACTACCGTGTCTTCCCCGGCCCGTCGCTCCCTTCAGAGGGCCTCGCCGTCAGCCCACCGCCTCGGTGCTCTCAACAAGGCGTGGTCAACAATGTCCATCCAATGGCCGTAGTGCTTCTTCAACCTCTGGTCTTCTTGCCCCAGCTTGCCCAAAGCAGCCTCGTGCCGCATGCTCCCGCCTTCCGTGGGTCAGCCTCAGGCTACCGGAGGCCTCACCATCCCCATACTACTCCCATCATGGCCGTGCCATCCCTCCACTCACCCACTTCCCTCGTTATTCTCAAGGGCGACGGCAGCCTCACACCGCAGCCGAACCAAGAACCTCGTGTTCTCTCTCTGCGGCATCCACTACCGCTGCCTTTCCCCGGCTCCGCCGTCCCCTTCCTAGGCCTCGCCATCGCCCACCGCCGTGGTGCTCTCGGTGCGGCGTGGTCAATGTGGTCAACGACCGACTTCCATCAAGAGTATCAGACGTGGAGAGGCCGATACCGGGTCCACGGCAGCCGCAAGGAAGTGCCTCCTTATTACGCCGCAAAATAATTATTCCTCCACCGACGGACCCACCGGACGCGCCACCAAGATTTCACGGAAAAACGCTTCCCGATCGATTGGGACTCCATCGGACGGGCCACCGATTTCACTTAAAAATACGCTTGCCTCGATCACCGGGACCCACCGGACAGACAACCGTGATTTCACGAAAAAACGCTCCCCGGCTGTCACCGGACCACTGAAGTGCCTCCTTATTATGCACGTAAAATGAATACTCCCCGCTAGCCGGGACCCACCATGGTGGAGGCTGACTTAGGGCATACTAAGTTGACGGAGACGGAGGGCTTTGTCAACTTAGTCAATATGAACGATTCTAGCTCCAAGGACTGCATAATGTCCATCCAACGCCATCGTGCTTCTTCAATCTCTCGCTTCTTCCCGCCCAGCCCAAACAAGCGCCAGCTGGACTGCTCGCTTCCTCCTCCTCAAGCCGGTTGCAAGGCCAAGACAGCCCTCACCGCCCACCAGATTCCCATCGCTGGCCTAGCCATCCCTCTACTCACCCACACCGCCGTTATTCTCCCGACGGCAGACGAACCAAGAAACCTCAGACAACAGATTCTCCGCTGTGGGAAACAACCGCCGAAGTCTTCCCTGCCTCCCGTGTTGTCCCTTCCTAGGCTCGCCGCCGCCCACCGCCTCGGTGCTCTCGGTGCGCCTGGTCAACGTGGTCAACAACCAACATGCATCTAAAGTGGATCAGACATGGAGAGGCCGACAACTGGGTCCATGGCCGCACACAAGGAAATGCCTCCTTATTACGCCGCAAAATAATGATTCCTCCACCGACATCGGGGACCCACCGAAAGGGCCTCTCAGATTTCGCGAAAAACGCTACCATCACCGACAAATCGACCCACCAGTTATATCTTCGCACGCAAGGAAGTGCCTCCTTATTGCGCACAAAAAATGAATACTCCCCCGTTAGCCGGGACCCAAAGATAGTGGCAAGTTGACTTAGGGCCTACTAAGTTGACGGGGACAGAGGGCTTTGTCAACTTAGTCAATATGCACGATTCTAGCTCCAAAGGATCAGACGATGTCCATCCAACGGCCGTAGTGCTTCTTCAACCTCTGGTCTTCTAGCTCCACCGCCCAAACCAGCGCCGGTCGTGCCTCGTGCTCCCGCCTCCCGTGGCCGCTCATGATGCGGCGGAGGCGCCACCGCCTCTACTAATCCAACCGCTGGCCAGGCCATCCCTCTACTCACCCACACCCCTGTTATTCTCAAGGGCGACGACAGCCTCACACCGCAATAACCAGGAACCTCAGATTCTCTATGCGCGGCATCCATCGCCGCTGTTTTCCCGGCCCGCCGTCCCCTTCCTAGGCTCGCCGTTGTCCACCGCCTCGGTGCTCTCGGCGTGGCGTGGTCAACGTGGTCAAGTAACGGCTTCCATCGGACGTGGATCGTATGTGGAGAGGTCGATAATCGGGTCCACGGCCGCAGCAAGGAAGTGCCTCCTTATTACGTGCAAAATAATTATTCCTCCACCGACAGCGGGACCCACGGACGGGCCACCGTGATTTCACGAAAAAACGCTTCTCGATCGCTGGGACCCACCAGCCACATCTTCGCACGCAAGGAAGTGCGTCCGCAAAAAACGATTCGCCTCGACCGCCGGGACCCACCAGCTACATCTTCGCACGCAAGGAAGTGCATCCGCAAAAACAAAATGATTCGCCTCGATCGCTGGGACCCACCAGCTACATCTTCGCAGTAAGGAAGTGCCCGATACCGAGACCCACCGGTCGAATCGCACGAAGCGTTGTCATTCGTCGACGGTACGATATACCGGGTCGATGTAGAGGCGTGCACGTGTCGTAGTAGAGCCGCGCACGTGTCGTAGTAGAGGCGCGCACGTAGCATGTACACGTACGTACAGCGGCGAGGGTGCAAGAAAGAAAATACGGCCACGTACGTACATACGGGCAGGGTCTCGAACGCCTACTCGCGCATACGTGCATGGCTGGGTCGGAACGGAGAAACAACGCCGCTGCCGTGTTCATGGGGAGCCAACCGGCTGGGTCGGAACGGAATGCGTGGTCGTGTTCATCGGGAGGGCTTGGACGGAACAGCGATGGAAACGAGGCCCGCGCATCAGCACAACGGCGAAACAGACTTCCCACGCTCAAACGGGTCCCGTTGATCGAGAGGGTGTGGCGCATCGCAAAACGGAGGAAACAAACCTCCTACGGTCAAACGGGGTCCCGTTGATCGGGAGGGTGTGGCGATCGCAAAACGGATTTAAACGGACCTCCTACGGTCAAACGGGGTCCCGTTGATCGGAGGGGTGTGGCGATCGCAAAACGAATCTAAACGGACTTGTGTTGGAGCCGCCACGGTCAAAACGGGGTCCTGTTCATCGGGAGGTGTGGCACCACAAACGGGACTCCATGGGATACTATTCATCTCCACCGCCGACCTCCTCCACCTCCACGGGCTACCGTCGACCTCCTCCAGCCTCCATAGGCTCCTTTTCATCCAGCCTCCACCGCTGCTACTCCACCGCCATCGCTCAACCACCCCTCCACCGCCTACAGCTCATCCAGCCCTCCACACCACGGGTCCTGCTCAACCACCCTCCACGGCCACCCATCCACCGCTCATCGCTCATCCAACCCTCCACACCACGGGTCCTGCTCATCCAGAGGCAACGCCACCGCCAATCGCTCATCCAAACCCCCCGCAACGCCATCGCTCATCCAATCGATCGGCTTCGCTTAGCAGCAAAGCAGCCGGGCGAATCGCCTCCATCGAAGTTCGCCATCGTACCGCCGATCGATCGCCGGGTTCAGTGAACGCCAGAGTTCGCAAAGGCAATCGCCGGGTTCGCGAGCCCAACGCCGCCGGGTTCGGGCGAGAGCCAACGCCGACACACGCACGCACGCAGTACGAGAAACGCGATCGCCGCCCCCGACCTCCCACCGTAATCGCAACTCCTCGAAATTTTCCTCCCTCGCTTCTACCACGGTTTTTCCGCCATGGACAGCCCAAAGAATGTCATGCAACCGCTGCCTCCGCCCGCCTGTGACTAAAAGCCCATTTTCTGTCATGATTTTTTGTCATAGAAGTAGGAGCCCACCACATCTATGATGATACCGGGTTTTGTCACAATTATCGTCATATGTATGACAGAAAAAAATTTCGTTCGGCCCAAAATGTCACGGATGTGTCTTTTTTTGTAGTGTTCATCGGATCCCGACAAACACACCACAAAAAGAGTTACATCATATGGATCTCCAAGAGACCATTGTATTGAGAATCAAACGATAGAGAGAGGAAGCCTTCTAGATACTAACTACGGACTCGAAGGTCTACAAAGAACTACTCACGCACCATCAGAGAGGCACTAATGGAAGTGGTGAACTCCTCCGTGATGGTGTCTAGATTGGATTTGGTGGTTCCGGACTCTGCGGCGGCTGGATCAATATTTCGTCGACTCCCCTAGTGTTTCTGGAATATTGGGGTATTTATAGAGCAAAGAGGCAGTCCGGGGGGGCACCCGAGGTGGGCACAACCCACCAGGGCGCACTGGCCTCTGGCGCTACCGGTGGGTTGTGCTCCTGAGCACCCCCAAGCGCTGCCTTGGCCCATTGGGTGTCTTCCGTCCATAAAAATCCCCATGAAGTTTCGTTGCATTTGGACTCGCTTGGTATTGATTTCGCGATGTAAAAACATGCGTAAAACAAGAATCGGCACTTGGCACTATGTCAATAGGTTAGTACCAAAATGATATAAAATGATTGCAAAACATCCAAGATTGATAATATAACAGCATGGAACAATCAAAAATTATAGAAACGTTGGAGACGTATCAGCATGCCCAAACTTAACTCCTGCTCGTCCTCGAGTAGGTAAGTGATAAAACGGAATTTTGATGTGTAATGCTGCCTAACATGTCATATCATATTCTTTTTTTATAGCATGGACATTTGGACTTTTATAATGTTCAAAGCAATAGTCTAGTTTGGACATGATGACCTAAATACTCAAGCATATCAACAAGCAACCATGTCTTTCAAAATATCAACGCTTAAAATAAGCTATCCCTAGCCCATCATGCTCAATCATTGATCCATTCATGAAACACACTCAAGATATTAACTACACCCAATGCTCAAGTACGATCATAGTGCCTCCTAGTTGGTGTTTTATAAGAGAAGATGGAGACTCAAATTAAAAATAAAAATTGCATAAAGTAAAAGAAAGGCCCTTCGCAGAGCGAAGTAGGGATTTGTAGAGGTGCCAGAGCTCAAAGCAAAAAACTTAGAGATAAAAATATTTTGGGAGGTATACTTTTCCCACCAATGAAAACGACTTAGAGTTCGCCACACCTTCCATGCTTAGATATGTCATAGGCGGTTCCCAAACAGAAAGTAAAGTTTATTCCTTTTTCCACCATACTTTCACTTTCCATGTCTAGTCAATCCACGGTTGCCTTCCATACCAACACTTTCCAAGGAATTTATTATTTGACAACATAAAGTTTTTTTTTTTCATTTTCGACTGGGCATCCATAATACCTTTGCCTTACTCTCGCAATGACAAGTGAATAAACACTCATCGTGAGAATAACAAATCTTAGCATGGAAAATATAGGCCACCCCTAACCGCCTCACGAGTGGTACGAGCACACAAAAGAGAAATTTATTTTGAAATTAGAGATGGCACATACAAATTTTCTTAGAACGACACGGAAATACCGCATATAGGTAGGTATAGTCGTCTCATGTGGCAAAAACTGGTTTAAAGGATTTGGATGCACAAGTAGAGATCATACTTAGTGCAAAATGAAGGCTAGCAAAAGACTAGGAAGCGACCAACCAAGAAACGAATAATCTCATAAGTGAGCATTAAGCATAATTAACACCAAATAATGCACCACAAGTAAGATGTAATTTCAATTCATGACTGTTGACTTTCATGCTTGCATAGGGAATCACGAACCTTAACACCAATATTCTTACTAAAGCACAATTACTCATCAACATGACTCACATATCACATCATCATATCTCAAAACTATTACAAGGAATCAAGTTCATTTTGTCCAATGATCTTCATGAAAGTTTTTATTATATACTTCTTGGAGATGTATCACTTTGGAACTAATTTTCATGTGTTGCTTTTGACAAGCTCAAACAAATATAAGTGAAGATCATGAGCATAATATTTCTTCCTCTCAAAATAATTTAAGCAAGAGAGAATTTCTTAAAAAATTAAATTATCTCAGATAAATCTAAGTGAATCAAGAGAGCATTTCTTCAAAAATAACTAAGCACACCGTGCTCAAAAAGATATAAGTGAAGCACTAGAGCAAATCCATAGCTCATAAAGATTTAAGTGAAGCATAGAGAGCAATTCTAACAAGTCATGGCATAATTTTGGCTCTCTCAAATAGGTGTGTCGAGCAAGGATTGATGACTTGAAACAAAAAGCAAAACAAGCAAAGACTCATATCATACAAGACGCTCCAAGCAAAACTCATAGTATGTGACGAATAAAAATATAGCTTCGAGTAAAATACCGATGGTCGTTAGAAGAAAGGGGGGATGCCACTCAGGGCATCCCCAAGATTAGTTGCTTGATTCTCTTTGGATAATATCTTGGGATGCCATGGGCATCCCCAAGCTTAGGCTCTTCTTACTCCTTATTCCTTCATCCGTCATAAGATAAGCCAAAACTTGAAAACTTCAATCACGCAAAACTCAACAAAACCTTCGTGAGATCCGTTAGTATAAGAAAACAAATCACTACTATAAGTACTGTTGCAAACCAATTCATATTTTATTCTTGCATTATATCTACTATGTTCTAACTTTTCTATGGCAAAAACTCATCAAAGAAAACCATAGAGACATTAAAACAAGCAGACAACGCAAAGAAAACAGAATCTGTTAAAACAGAACAGTCTGTAGCAATCTGAATTGTTCGGATACTTCTGTAACTCAAAAAATTCTGAAAAATTAGGACATCCGAGAAATTTGTATATCAATCTTGTGTAACAACTTCAGATCAAAATCATGTTTGTGTAATTTATTAAAATTGTTTTCATGAGCGCATAAGTTTCTGTTTTTCAACAAGATCAAGTCAACTATCACCCAAGAAGATCCTAAAGGTTTAGCTTGGCACAAACACTAATTAAAACACTAAAAACACAATCATAATAGTAGCATAATTGTACAAACACTCAAGAACAGAAATCAAAAAGCAAAAAATAAATTTTATTCATTGGGTTGCCTCCCAACAAGCTGCTATCGCTTTTACGCCCTAGCTAGGCATATTTTTATTGATGCTTACAAGAAAGATAATAATTGAAACACAAAGAGAGCATCATAAAACATGTGAAAAACACATTTAAGTTCAACATACTTCCTATGCATAGGAATTTATAGGAAAACAAATTAGCAAGACAAGCAAGATCTAGCATAAGCAAAGAAGAAGAAAGAAACAATAGCAATCTCAACATGAAGAGGGATAATTTAGTGACACGAAGATTTCCACAACCATATTTTCCTCTCTCATAATAATTACAGGTAGGATCATAATCAAATTCAACAATATAGCTATCATATAAAATTTTCTCTCCATGATCCACAAGAATTAAACTCTTATAGTCTTCCAAAATAGTGGGATTAACATCAACTAAAGTCATGACCTCTCCAAACTCACTTTTATTGAAAATTTCACAAGATTGAAAATTCTCCAAATATGTGCGATTATTTTTACCTAGAGTTGACACTCTTCCAAACCCACTTTCAATATTATCGCAAACATATTCATCATGAACCTTAAATAAATTTTCAAGATCATAAGAAGGATCACCCAAATCATGATCATTGCAATAAGTAGTGGACATATCAAATTTAGCATCCCCAAGCTTGGGGTTTTGCAAATTATTAGCACAATCGACATTAATAGAATTTGTAATAACATCATTCCAATCATGCTTCTCATTTAAAGAGGTATCATGAATCACTTTATCAATTTCTTCTTCCAACACTTCATCACAATCTTCAGATTCATGAATTTCAAGCAACTCTTCATAGAGATACTCAAGTGCACTCAAATCACTAGCAATTGGTTCAACATAATTATATCTCTTAAAAAGATTACCTAGTGGATGAGGATCCATAACAATAGATTTTTAGCAAGCGAAGATGCAAGCAAATAGAAGGCACATGGCAACACAAGCAAACATGAGACCTGACGAGAAAAAGGCGAACGAAAAAAGAGGGCGAATGAAATGGCAAATGGTTGTGAAGTGGGGGAGAGGAAAACAAGAGACAAATGGCAAATAATGTAAATGCAAGGAGATGAGATTTGTGATTAGGAACCTGGTATGTGTTGATGATGTCTCCCCGACAATGGCACCAGAAATTCCTTTTGATGCGGCTTGAAGCTACGTCGGTATTTCCCCAAAGAGGAAGGGATGATGCAGCACAACAACGGTAGGTATTTCCCTTAGTGATGAGTCCAAGGTTATCGAACCAGTTGGAGAACCAAGAAGCACTACGTAAACAGCACCTACACACAAATAACAAATACTCGCAACCTGACGTGTTAGAGGGGTTGTCAATCCCTTTCGGGTAACGGCGCCAGAAATTGGCAAGTTGACGGGAGAAAGTTGTAATAAATTGATAGATCGAATGCCAAATAAAATAAAGTGCAACAAGGTATTTTTCTATTTTTGGTTTAATAGATCTTAAAATAAAAGCAAAGGAAAATAGATCGCAAAGGAAAATAATATGAGAAAGAGACTCGGGGGCCGTAGGTTTCACTAGTGGCTTCTCTTGAGAAAAATAGAAATGGTGGGTGAACAAATTACTGTTGGGCAATTGATAGAACTTCAAATAATCATGACAATCTCCAGGCAATGATCATTATATAGGCATCACGACCAAGATTAGTAGACCGACTCCTGCCTGCATCTACTACTATTACTCCATACATCGATCGCTATCCAACATGCATTTAGTGTATTAAGTTCATGGAGAAACGGAGTAATGCAATAAGAATGATGACATGATGTAGACAAGATCTATTGTGGCATCCTAGTTTTTGCCCTCTCTTCTTTTCTGATTTTTATTTGGTTTTGATTTGAATTTGGAGTTTTGAATCACTTCAGTTGGACTTAAACACTTGGGCACCACCTTGACATTCACCAAAGTGTCTCATTAATCACTCTAGCCATCATTTCTTCTCTGGTCAACCTCAAAATAATATTATGGATATTTTTCTTAAATGAAAAATATTCATTTTCTCCTCTAAAACCCTAACCAGCCACTTGTGCTCCAAAGCAACCCCAATTTTTCTTGCCCACAAAAATCTGAGAAAATTCCCAAATATTCTTTGGACACTAGGGCACCTTCCTGAGGCAAAAATATTGCATCACTTTCTGGAATATTTTTTCTATAGAAAATGTTTTCTGTTTTGGAGAGAAATGCTAGTTTCTATAGCAACTACCATTTTACTTGCTCCAATGTTGCTGAAATTTCTAGTGAATCACTACCTTCCTCGGTGATTGCTAACCTCCAAAGCTCAGCTCCCAACTCCCAGTAGATTGGCCACAGTTAACTCTCAAAGTTATTGTCCAGAAACTTACCATGAAGTAACACTCAATCTTACACCACCTGAGCTCGACTCAAAGCATTGGCTCAACCTAAACACTAAGGACTACACACCAGACATGAAATTGGGGCCAGCCGTGGCACTATGCCGAAGTGCGCGCGGTGACCACGGGTGTGCACGGTGCCAGCCGGCTAACCGACGCGCTCTGGGTGCCGTCGAGCGCTCTGTGCGTCGCGTGCTCGCTTCCCAGGCTGCCGCACCTCGCCAAACCTCGCCACCATCCCCGTCTCTATTCCCTTAACTCCCTCCTGGCGCTCGCCGATGCCGGAGCTCGCCGCAGCGAGCACGGGCGCGGTCCGGCCAACCGCACAGTGCGCCGTGCACTGTGTTCGTCGCCACCCCCCTCAATCATGTGCTCATCGCCGCCCGCCCATAGTGCCCGCGTGAGCTACGTCGCCTTCCCCCTCGCTCACTAATGCCGTTTGTCGCTAGGCGCCATGTCCAGCGCCCTCCCAGAGCCCGATCCTCTCCTCTCGCCGCCTATAAATGCAACCCTCCCAGCCCTCTCGAGCATCACCAACTCACAACACACACTCCACAAGACCGTGAGGAAGCCATAGCCCTGCCAGGCAGGCCTCGGGCCGCCATCCCCGAGCTCGAGCTCACCGCAATCCCTCGGTCGCCCCCACAGCCCAGCCCCTCCTGTGCTCGTGGCACTCTTCCAGAGCCTCCGACATGCTTCTGGTGCCGTCCACCCGGGTTGGAGCCACTCAGCAGCCTCCGTCGCCGTCATCCCCAACTCCGGTGACCTCCGCTCTCTGCCGCCGCTGGAGAGGTCCTTTCCGACGCCCTTCGACCACCCCTAGCTAATCTACGGGTACGGGAAGGTGCGCCTCAGTCTTCTCCTTCGATCTATCCCTCTAGCTCGGGCCTAGATGCCCTCCTCGCCGGCGTGTGCTCCGGCGGAGCCCCGCCGTGCTCTGTTTCCTTCTCCCCCTCCCTCTCACCTGACTAGCGGGGCCCGCTGTCAGCCATTCTGGCCGCGCCCGAAGAAGGACGAGTGGAGGCACCCCGCGGGTTTACGTCTTCGACGTCACCCCCCCAGTCTGTTTTTATTTAAATCAATTTTAAATTTAACCAGAGAGCTTTAAACAACCACAACTCTTTAACCATAAGTCCAAATGAATTGATTCTTTTTGCATTGTGTTCTTTATGAAAATACCTAGCAGCACAAAAATGAGATTTTTCTCTACTGTCTAGATTTTCCGTGAATTTCAGAGTGTTTTTTGATATTTTCTTTTTATGTTTATAATTGTTTTCAGAAGGTGAAGCTTGTCTTGAGGATCACCAGGAGGAGTGTGAACCTCACCTACACTAAGGCAAGCCACGGCAACATTTTCATGGTGCCATTACAATATTTGTGATTTTTCTACTTGAATGAATAATTTAGTTCATGCATTTAAATCACTAAAATAAATATACATTTATTCTATTGAATGCTTGTTTGTGTTGATATGTTTGTTACAGAAGATTAAGGCTAACTAAGTTAGTTTAAGTCACTAGAAGTTCTATATGATTATGAAGAAGTAATTTGTTTATGAAAAGAATTAGTTGGCTTAATATTTTCTTGAGTGAGAAAAGAATTATGTTAAGATATTGTCATGGTTAGTTTGCTGAATAATCATAACCAGAAAAGTGTTATGAGTTTCTGATATGTATGGTTAGTGCTTGATATAGTTGACATGTTATTGTTCAAATGATAAGTGAGGCATGCTTTATGATTGCAATTGCATGGCATATCATGACAACGATTACTTTTACTTTAAGTTGAACCTTATAATAACTCAACTTGAACATATCGTTGATCGGGTTATGGTGCCACTGAATCAAGTTTTTCCCAAAGGTAACCACATTTGCCTTTATGGGAAGGCCTTTATTCGGTCTCGTTGTCATGCCTCTGGTCGGTGCCTCCAACGAGGGAAGGTTATGGGCGGCGCCACCCTGGCCCGGTAAGCGTATATAACCTTGTGTGCCCGTTGTTGTTATGGTACCTTGTCCCCGCTTGGAACTGTTTATGTTTTGCCACGATGGTGGCCGTTGGTGTCTTTGGTATACACGGGGCCACCCAGGACTTAGCACAATGGGGAGTCGGAGTGGACGGGAGAGTGTCATGGCAATGGAGGGGTTCTGTTGGAATGCTGTTGGTCCACCCGAATGGGAGTGCGAGGCCATGGGTTCCGTGGTGTGGGTACAGTGCACTACCTCTGCAGAGTGTATTTAATCTATCGATAGCCGAGTCCACGGTTAAGGACATGCTCGAAAGTAGGTCACACCATGGGTCAACGTTTAAATAATTTTGCACACTAAGATAATAACTTTGCAGTGTTGGAAAGAGGATGGTTGAGAAACCAGTTAGTTGATGGAGACCACGTTGTTGGTCCGTCTGTGATCCGATAAAGATCACCATTTGGTTACGAGGTAACCCAATTAAGGACCAAGTTGTTGGTCAGTTTGTGATCCGAGAAAGATCACCGTTCGGTTACGAGGTAACCCAATTAAAGGCCAAGATGCTGGTCCGCTTGTGATCCGAGAGAGATCACCGTTTGGTAAGCAAGTCCGAGGGACTTGAGTCACGAGATCATGATCACTGCGTTTCTAGTATGATTTTGCAATAATGATTCACTTGGTTAATTATCATGATATTGTTTGACATTATGTGTATGCTTGTTGTGAGCTTGCAAGTACATTCAATGTACTGACCTGGCGTGTCATGCCAGCTTTCAGGAAAGTCTCGTTGGAACAAAGTGCTATCCGAGTCTAGATCGTGTCCACATCGTGTCCCTGCTATGGAGTCCCGCTTCGCCGCCGCTCACGCCGCAGTAGTTGTCGTGATCGAGGCCCCTTTATGTAATTATGTACATATTGTTCAGACGCACTGTGTGTGCCGCTTGGCCTCGCAAATTGTTTTAATATGAACCATGTTCCGCTAGCATCAATAAAGCGGTTGCATTCTGTACCAAGATGTTGTGTGTTGCCAGAAGACATGGTCTCTGGGCTGGCAATACAGAGTAAACCGGTTGCTCTGAGCCGGGGTGCCACAACACTTGGTATCAGCCGCTACCGATCAGGACACGCTTAGGCTATCGCCGCTCCTCGGACGTTAGCTAGAGTAAAAGTTGAGTGCCGTAGCGCTTGTAGCTGGTTGTTGCATTGCATACGCCGCTTATTTTTATTCTAACCTACTAATGGTTGTGAGTGTAGATGGCTCCGTGCCGTATCCATGCCGCTTGGTACCGATGATGACGCATATCGCCGCCACATCTCCTTCGTAACATGTGGCGTCGGTTGTACCCTCTCGGTGACGACCCAGTCTATCATGTGTACCGGGAACGTCTAGCAGACTCAGTGTATGAGTATCACACAGTGGTTACTCTGCGCACCAGTTCATCATCCAACACTTACATTCGTACGTCCAGGAGCAGTTTCGCTTCTACCGCTTCTCAGGCTGTCCAGTTTGCTGCATTTGAGGTCCTCGTCGAGCTGCACTATAATGAGGTCCGAATGCAGAACCATCCAGGTTTCCATTACTATCCCTCCTTGCGCGACAATGGCCGTGTCCGTTTTCCTATCATTGATCCAGAGTTTGATAGTACTGCTAGCCACCTTTCTCGCTACATCACTGCTAGCTACCTTCTGATTCACGAGCTGACTTGAGAGCTGACTCGTGCTCATACTGCTTTAGCTGCTACTAGAGCTTTCACTACTCCATCATCTACGGGATTTACTCCTTATGTTCCATCTATTTCTAGTTCACCTATTCCACCGGTTACTCCTCCGAGTAGCTCGGGCACCTCGACCATGAATCCTCTCAGTGCTCCTGTTGAGTGGGTTTCCCTTCTCACTACCCCCGTAGCCCCGATGCTTCAGCCGCAACCTGCACCTGCTCCGGATGGAGAGCCCTCGAGGCAGCGTTGTCGTTTTACCTTTAACCTGGAGGTCTCATTAACGCCGCCGCTCAGGATCCGAGTCCGCTTCAGAGAGGACCTCAAGAAGACCAAAGCAGAGCACTAGGGCGCCGAGTATCCGCAGCTTGTTAGGTGGATGTACGGATGTAGTCGCATAAGTCATGATGTTCCGCTTCATGTGTGAGAGTAGTTGAACTTATCATGTCATTTATCTTTTATGTACGAAGTCTATGTATAATTATGTTGGAACTTTCTTATTTGATGTGTTACCTTCGTTATTTCGCTTTTCTTACGGTTTTTGTCGCTGGATTTCCCCACTATATTTTTGGATGTTGCTCATCTCGGCTATGCTTGTCTTGGGAAAAACAAACAATAGGATGACGGGGGGAGGCAGCAGTAGCGACGCTTGTGAGGATGTCCTCGTTTGTCGCTCCGCACGACAAAGTGTGACACTTCGAGCCGTACGTTCCACCACCGCCTCCACCGCCAAATCCACCCTCCACCGAGCAAATTCTACGTATGTTTGAGGAAAGGAGGAATAATGATCTGATTGAAATATTAAGGAGTGTGTAAGCTATGGTTGGGCAGAATGGAAATCTGAACGGTCATCACCCCAAACTGTCAGATTTTCATAGAACCAAGCCTCCCAATTTCAGTCAGGTTATTGATCCCTTGGACGCAGACGACTGGTTACGAACCATTGAGAAGAAGCTTGAGATTGCTCGTACTGAAGAGGATGACAAAGTCCCGTTTGCAGCTCATTATCTTGAAGGCGCTGTCGTGATATGGTGGGGAAAATGCAAAAGCCATGTGGCCCATGATGAAGAAATCACCGGACAAAATTCAAGGACCAGTTCCAGAATACCATATTCCTCGCTAGAATTATGAAGGTCAAGCAACGTGAATTCCTCACACTCATCCAAGGAAGTCAGTCTATGAGTGAATATTTGCATAAGTTCAATCATTTGGCTCACATTCTCTATGATGTGGCCACCAAGAAAGAAAGATTGATAGGTTTCTTGGGGATTAAACCAGCATCTCCGATGCACCTCTCAGATGTTTGACTTCCCTGATTTCCAAACTCTGGTGAAGAAGGCCCTCATTGCTGAAAGAGAGCACAAGCTAATACACGACAACAAGCCGACAAATAATGATCACAAGCGCAAGTTCGAGCCGAGAAAGGAGTTTCAACCCGTGCAAAAGGCTCATACCTGGCAGCATACTCAAGTAGATTACAAACCCAATTGGCAGCAGAATGTTAACAAAACCACTACACAAGTCAAGAATGTCGTGACCAACCCGTGGGAGAAGAGTGCCAAGAACAATTCTTGTTTCAGCTTAGGGCAACCGACATTATGCCGTGCAATGTCCCAAGAACGGCCAGAACAATGCTCCATTCAGGCCACAAGTTAACTTTATGGGGTCATACCCTGTCCAAAAAAACATCACCGGGCAAATCCATCACCTCTCCGCAGACGAAGCCCAAGAAAACCCCGAGCTTGTCATTGGTATGTTTTCTGTTACTAGCATACCTGCCATAATTTTATTTGACTCTGGGGCTTCCCACTCTTTTATTTCGCGGAGTTTTGCTGCCCAAAACAAATTTCCTTGTTTGATTTTGAGCAAGAATATGCTGGTACAATCCCCGGGAACTTTGCTCAGAAGCAATCTGGTTTGCCGTAATCTGGAAATCGGTATCAACGGAGTCGGTTTTCCAACTTCTTTGATAGTCATTGAGTCTGTCAAGTTGGACATTATTTTGGGGATGAATTGGTTAACCCAATATCAAGTATGCATTAATTGCGCAACCCGAGAAGTCACCTTGACAAGTCAAGAGGCGCAGACTACAAAATTCTATGCCCGCAGGAGCATACCCAAGAAAGAAATGGTCTTCACCGTTGTGGCTGGTGAATTGGAATTAATTCCCGTGGTCAGTGAGTTTCCCGATGTATTCCCAGAAGAACTGCCAGGCATGCCGCCATACAGAGAGCTTGAGTTTGCAATAGATCTTGTGCCCGGAACCGCACCGTTATACAAGAAATATTATCGGATGCCTTCGTCAAAATTAGTGGAGCTAAAGAAACAACTTGATGAGATGCTCCAGAAAGGTTATATCCGCCCCAGCTCTTCACCATGGGGATCACCTGCTATATTCGTGGATACGAAAGATGGTAGTCTCCATATGTGTGTGGATTACTGTCAGCTGAATGATGTCACCATCAAAAACAAATATCCACTGCCCAGGATTGATGACTTATTTGATCAGCTCAGTGGGGCAAAAGTATTCTCCAAAATTGATTTAAGGACAGGATACCACCAACTCAAGATTAAAAAGGAAGATATTCCTAAGACCGCGTTCACTACTCGGTATGGTCTTTATGAATATACCGTTATGTCGCTCGCCTTACTAATGCCCCTGCTTTCTTCATGCATATGATGAATAAAGTATTCATGGACTTCCTCGATAAATTTGTGGTGGTTTTCATCGATGATATTCTCATATACTCAAAAAGTGAAGAAGAGCACAAAGGACACCTCAGGGCTGTCCTACAAAGACTCCGTGACCATCAACTGCGTACACTAAATTCAAGAATGCGAAGTTTTGGCTCAAGCAAGTTAGATTTCTTGGGCATATATCGCCTGCAGAAGGTATAGCCAGAGATCCAAGCAAGGTAAAGGACGATTTGATTGGTTGGCACCCACGACAAAGATCTTAAATCCGAGTTTCCTTGGATTAGCCGGATATTATCGCTGCTTTCATTGAAGGTTTCTAAGATTGCCAAGCCAATGATAGAGCTTCTCAAGAAAGATAAGAAATTTGAATGGGTCGAGGATTGTGAGAAAAGTTTCAATGAGCTGAAACCGTAATGACAACAACACATGTATTGACTCTTCCGTACATCTACCGCAGCTTTGATGTGTAATCAGGACGCCTCCGCATAAGGTCTTGATGCGCATTTATGCAAGATGGCAAGGTGGTAGCATATGCATCTCGACAGCTATGACCCCACGAGGGAACTATCCTACTCATGATCCGAACTGGCCGCGTTGTTCATGCTCTAAAACTTTGGAGACACTATCTCATTGGAAAAAGGTGCCAAATCTCTACCGACCACAAAAGTCTCAAATACATATTCACTCAGCCAGATCTGAATCTCCACCAACGGAGGTGGCTCGAGTTAGTCAAGGACTATAATCTTGGAATAAATTACCACCCATGTAAGGCCAACGTGGTTTCCGATGCACTCAAAGCGAAAAGCCTGCTGGCCTCAATACCATGATGGAATCCTTGCCTCGAACTCCAAGAAGATAGTGCTCGCTCAATCTGGTCATAGTTGGTGCTGGTCTTGCTAATACTATGGAAGTTACTCCTACCCTCGAGGAAGAGAACCGCAAGGCCCAAATTAAATGACACAGTCCTACAAAAACATGCCAAAGCGATGTTAAAGGTGACAAACCTCAGATTTTTCTAAGGATCAACAAGGTACACTGCGATTCCGTGGAAGGATTTGTGTACCCAGGCAAGAAGATTTAATGAAGGGAATACTGTCAGAAGCACACGAATCTTCGTATTCTATTCACCCCAGAGGTACTAAAATGTACGAGGACCTTCGACAAATATTATGGTGGGATGGGATGAAGAAAGACATTGACTATTTTGTGGCCTGCTATACATATGCAACAAAGTGAAGGCGTAACACCGTAAACCAGCCGACTCCTCCAACTGCTGTCTGCTCCCCAATGGAAGTGGGATGATGTCTGCATGGATTTTATCATTGTGGCTACCAAAGACTCAATGAGGTAATGACGCAGATGGGTCATAGTTGACACCTTAACCAAGGTAGCTCATTTTATTCCCATCAGAACCACATAAGGAGCCGATCAGCTCACACAATTGTATGTGTCCAGAATAGTCAATCTGCATGGAGTACCTCGAACAATCACTTCTGACCGGGGGTCAATATTTACCTCCGCTCGGGTCACGCTCGCATCAAGCTTTGGGAACAACGCTAAAATATAGTACCGCTTTCATCCTCAGACTGATGGATAGACTGAGCGGGTAAACCAAATACTCGAAGATATGCTTCGAGCATGTCTCTTGGCCCAAGGACCTAAATGGGAAGATTGTCTGCCTTATGCCGAGTTCTCCTACAACAAAAGTTTCCAGGCCAGTTTAAAGATGTCACCTTATGAGGCTCAGATGGTCAGAAGTGCCGCACTGCTGAATTGGTCTCAAATCGGAGATACCGCATTTTCGAACAGATCTCATGATGGAAGCCAAAAAAAGTCGTGGAAATCCGAGACCGATTGCAATTAGCCAAATCCCGGCTAAAAGAGTTACTATGATGCAAAGCACCGACAGGTCAGTTTTGAACCCGGGGATCATGTATATCTCCAAGTCACTCCTATGAAGAGAATCAAAAGGTTTCAGACTCAAGGAAAATTGGCACCCAGGTTTATTGGTCCATTCCCAGTTATGTCCAAATAGGTACTGCTTGGATATCGCTTGAACTGCCCCCAAAATTATCCAAGTGCACAATGTGTTCCATGTCTCCCAGCTTGAGATGATGTATATCATTGCCTAAGAAAAAGACTGCTATGGCAGAAATAGAGTTGGCTAAGGATTTAACGATGAAGAGAGACCGCCAGGATTTTGGATGAGGTGGAAAGGGTCACTCGTAGTAAAACGAGAAAATTTTACAAGGTTCAGTGGGAGCATCACACAGAGGAAGAAGCAACTTGGGCACAGGAAGAGTTTCTAAAGGCAAACTATCCAGAATTGTTTTTCCGAGAAACCGAATCTCGAGGACGAGATTCATCCTAAGTGGAGGAGGTTTGTGACAGCCTGGTTTTTGCCCTCTCTTCTTTTCTGATTTTATTTGGTTTTGATTTGAATTTGGAGTTTTGAATCACTTTAGTTGGACTTAAACACTTGGTCACCACCTTGACTTTCACTCAAGTGACTCATTTCTCTCTAGCCAAATGCATTTCTTCTCCGTCAACCTCAAAATAAATGGTCAAAACAACCTCAAAATAATATTATGAATATTTTCTTAAATGAAAAATATTCATTTTCTCCTCTAAAACCCTAACCAGCCACTTGTGCTCCAAAGCAACCCCAATTTTTCTTGCCCACAAAAATCCCAGAAAAATCCCAAATATTCTTTGGACACTAGGGCACCTTCCTGAGCAAAAATATTGCATCACTTTTTGGAATATTTTTGCTATAGAAAATATTTTCTGTTCTGGTGAGAAATGGTAGTTTCTACAAAGAACTACCATTTTACTTGCTCCAATGTCGCTGAAATTTCTAGTGCATCACTACCTTCCTAGATAATTGCTAACCTCCAAAGCTCAGTTCCCAACTCCCAAGAGATTGGCCACAGCTAACTCTCAAAGTTACCGTCCCGTAAACTTACCATGAAGTAACACTCAATCTTACAGCACCTGAGCTCGACTCAAAGCATTGGCTCAACCCTAAACACTAAGGACTACATGCCAGACATGAAATTGGGGCCAGCCGTGGCGCTATGACAAAGTGCAAGCAGTGACCACGCTGCAGTGCATGGTGCCACCGCCAACAGACGCTGGCCTGGTGCCGCCGAAGCGCCTCAGACGTTGTTGCCGCTTCCCAGCTGTCACACCTCGCCAAACCTCGCCACCATCCCTGCCTCTATTCCCTTAACTCCTCCTCAAGCGCCGCCGATGCCGGAGCTCGCCAGAAGGAGCACGGGCGCTGTCTGGCTAACCGCACAAAGGCGCCACAGACCGTGTTCGCCGCCACCCTCGATCCTGTGCTCGCCGCCACCCACCCACAAGGCTCCCATGAGATGCGCCACCTTCCCCTCGCTCACTTGTGTCGCTCACACCGGGCGCCGTGTCCAGTGTCCTCCGGCGGAGCTCGATCCCCTTCTCTCGCCGCCTATAAATGCAGCCCTCCCAACCCTCTCGAAAGCATCATCAACTCACCACACACACTCCACAAGACCGTGAGGAAGTCAGAGTCTGCCGGGCAGGCCTCGGGCCGCCGTCCCCGAGCTCGAGCTCACCGCGATCCTCGGTCGTCCCCACAGCTCCAGCCCCTCCCAGGCTCGGGCCACTCTTCCAGAGCCTCCGTCGTGCTTCAGTGGTGCCATCCAACCCGGTTGGAGCCACTGGTGCAGCCTTTGGTCTTCGTCATCCCCAATTCCGGTGACCTCTCGCCTTCGCTGCTGGAGAGGTCCTTTCCGACGCCTCCCGACCACCCCTAGCTAATCTACGGGTATGGGCAGGTGCGCCTCGGCCTTCCCTTTGATCTATCCTCTAGCTCGGGCCAAGATGCCTCCTCACAAGGCGTGGTGCCTCGGTGAGCCCCGCTGCAATCGCTTCCTTCTCCTCCCTCTCACCGACTAGCGTGGGTTCTCCGTCTCGCCACTCTGGCCGCACCCAAAGTGGTACGAGTGGAGGCGCCCCGCGAGTTTACGTCTTAGACGTCATCCCCCCAGATCTGTTTTTATTTAACTCAAATTTAAATTTAACCAGAGAGCTTTAAACAGCCACAACTCTTTAACCATAAGTCCAAATGAATTGATTCTTTTTGCATTGTGTTCTTTATGAAAATATCTAGCAGCACACAAAAATGAGATTTTTCTCTGCTGTCTAGATTTTCTGGTGAATTTCAGAGTGTTTCTTGATGTTTTCTTTTTATGTTTATAATTGTTTTCAGAAGGTGAAGCTTGTCTTGAGGATCACCAGGTGGAGTGTGAACCTAACCTGCACTAAGGCAAGCCACAACAATATTTTCATGGTGCCATTACAATATTTTTGATTTTTCTACTTGAATGAATAATTTATTCATGCATTTAAATGACTAAAATAAATATACATTTATTCTATTGAATGCTCGTCTGTGTTGATATGTTTGTTATAGAAGATTAAGGCTAACTAAGTTAGTTTAAGTCACTAGAAGTTATATTTGATTATGAAGAAGTAATTTGTTTATGAAAAGAATTAGTTGGCTTAATATTTTCTTGAGTGAGAAAAGAATTAGGTTAAGATATTATCATGGTTAGTTTGCTGAATAATCATAACCAGAAAAGTGTTATGAGTTTCTGATATGTATGGTTAGTGCTTGATATAGTTGACCTGTTATTGTTCAAATGATAAGTGAGGCATTCTTTATGATTGCATTTGCATGGCATATCATGACACCGAGTACTTTTACTTAAAGTTGAACCTGATAATAAATCAACTTGAACACATCGTTGATCGGGTTATGGTGCCACTAAATCGAGTTTTTCCCAAAGGCAACCACATTTGCCTTTATGGGAAGGCCTTTATTCGTCCGCTGGCATGCCTCTAGTCGGTGCCTCCAACGAGGCAAGGTTATGGGCGTGCGTTACCCTGGAACGGTAAGCAGACATAACCTTGTGTGCCCGTTGTTGTTATGGTACCTTGTCCCCGTTTGGGGCCGTTTATGTTTTGCCACGATGGTGGCCGTTTGCCACGACGGTGGCCGTTGGTGTATTTGGTAGACACGGGGCCACCCAGGACTTAGCCCAGTGGGGAGTCGGAGCGGCCGGGAGAGTGTCATGGCAATGGAGGGGTTCTATCGGAATGTCGTTGGTCCACCTGAATGGGAGTGTGAGGCCATGGGTTCCGTGGTGTGGGTATAGTGCGCTACCTCTGCAGAGTGTATTTAATCTATGGATAGCCGAGTCCATGGTTACGGACATGCTCGAAAGTAGGTCACACCATGGGTCAACGTTTAAATAATTTTATACACTAAGATAATAACTTTGCACTATTGGAAAGAGGATGGCTGAGAAACCAGTTGGTTGATGGAGACAACGTTGTTGGTCCGTCTGTGATCCGAGAAAGATCACCATTTGGTTACGAGGTAACCCGATTAAGGACCAAGTTGTTGGTCAGTTTGTGATCTGAGAAAGATCACCGCTCGTTATGAGGTAACCCGATTAAAGGCCGTGATGTTGGTCCGCTTGTGATCCGAGAGAGATCACTGTTTGGTAAGCAAGTCCAAGGGACTTGAGTCACGAGATCATGATCACTGCATTTCTAGTATGATTTTGCAATAATGATTCACTTGGTTACTTATCATGATATTGTTTGTCATTATGTTTTTGCTTGTTGTGAGCTTGCAAGTACATTCAATGTACTAACCAGGTTTGTCATGCCAGCTTTCAGAAAGTCTCGTTGGAACGGTACTATCCGAAGTCGAGATCGTGTCCACATCGGTGTCCCTGTGCTATGGAGTCCCGCTTCGTCGTCGTTCCGCTGTCGTCTAGTTGTCGTGATCGAGGTCCCTTTATGTTCACTAAGTAATTGTTCAGCCGCACCGTGTGTGTCGCTTGGCCTCGCAATTTTTTGTAATATGAACCATGTTCCGCTAGCATCAATAAAGCGGTTGTATTCTGTACCAAGATGTTGTGTGTTGCCAGAAAATATGGTCTCTGGGCTGGCAATACAGGGTAAACCGGTTGATCTGAGCGGGGTGCCACATCTATCTATGTAGAATAGACCTCATCGTTTTATCCTTAGTAGCGACGATACATACGTGTTGGTTCCCCTTCTATCATTGGGATCAAGCACCGTAAAATCGAACCCACTACAAAGCGCCTCTTCCGATTGCAAGATAAATAGATCAAGTTGGCCAAACAAAACCCAAATATCGGAGAAGAAATACGAGGCTATAAGCAATCATGCATATAAGAGATCAAGGAAACTCAAATAACTTTCATGGATAAAAACATAGATCTGATCATAAACTCAAAGTTCATCAGATCCCAACAAACACACCGCAAAAAGAGTTACATCATATGGATCTCCAAGAGACTATTGTATCGAGAATCAAACAAGAGAGAGAGAGAGAGGAAGCCATCTAGCTACTAACTACGGACCCGAAGGTCTACAGAACTACTCACGCATCATCGGAGAGGCACCAATGGAAGTGGTGAACCCCTCATCAACAGACCATTGGTCGTGATGGTGTCTAGATTGATCCGTGGTTCTGGACTCTAAGGCGGCAGGATCAATATTTCGTCGACTCCCCTAGGGTTTTTGGAATATTAGGGTATTTATAGAGCAAAGAGGTGGTCCGGGGGGCACCCGAGGTGGGCACAACCCACCAGGGTGCACCTGGGCCTCCTAGCGCGCCCTGGTGGGTTGTGATCCCTCGGATCACCCCCCAGGCGCTGCCTTGGCCCATTGGGTGTCTTCTGGTCCATAAAAAATATCCGTGAAGTTTCGTTGCATTTGGACTCCGTTTAGTATTGATTTCCTGCGATGTAAAAAAACATGCAGAAAACAGCAACTGGCACTTGGCACTATGTCAATAGGTTAGTACCAGAAAATGATATAAATGACTATAAAACAACCAAGATTGATAATATAATAGCATGGAACAATCAAAAATTATAGATACGTTGGAGACGTATCACACGCCTTTGTATTTTTTTATGTAGCAGCCAAGCACTACAACCCTGTTTCTGATGCACCACTTGTTGGTTCTATTATTTTTAACACATCGCCTCTCTGTTTTAAATTGCTATCTGATATTGTTTACTTCATAAAAATAATAGTTGTGACTGTATATTGTATATTGTGCAAATACGTGCAAACATTGTGTTTGGGCTGTATCTAAGGCGAGATCATTTTTTAGTATCTTGCTACAAAGAATATTCCTCTGTTCATAAATATATTATCTAGTCTTTTAAGGATAAATATATTATTTAGTTGATTGTCAGGGCCCCGATCCTAAGTCACACCGATCTGGCATGTAACACATCATATCACTTTGCGGCCTCACGCACGGTATTCCCATGGGTGCCACCTTACCTGGCCCGGGACCATTTGCGCCTTTTGGCTCACGTATATGATAGTGTTGCTAGCATCCATATGATGAGAGAACCCGGCCGACATGAATAGTCAGAAACCCAAAGTGGCACTAACTTACAGGACATGCATACATGACCCAAAGATCGAACATGTCGGTCAACAAATGAAAGTGAATCCGGCCAGTAGCCGGGCTAGTAGGACTCCTAAACCGGGTCAGAGCAGGCTAACAGACTCCAGATACACCAAGTGACATTTCCCCAAAGGGACAGACATGTTCAAGTAGGACACATGTCGGCCATTCTAAGTGTTCTCGAGCAAGAGTAACCTGGCTAACAGGACTGGAACCCCAGTCAGAAAGGCATTACCATGGCTCAAAGGAAGCACTAGACTACATTTCCCCATAAGAGAGGCTACTAAGGATAGACAACTAGGTTGTCGGATCCCACACATATCAAGAATTTCAAAATCATACACACAATATGCTCGATATGTGCAAATACAACATGGCATTACAACAAGACACTACGACTCAGAGTATTTATTCATTAAGCTCTGAGGAGCCAAGACATAAACATGGGTCTCATGACCCAACATACAGACCATACAAGCATCAAGCACATGCGGAAGCTTAACTTGTCTGAGTACAGACAACTACAAATGGAAAAAGGCTGGGAAGCCTGACTATCTACAAGACCCTCCCAAGGTTACAAGATCGTAGCTGAGGTAACAAGACAAACGTCGAAGTCCACGCGGAACTACTAGTGAGACTGAAGTCTCTCTGCAAAAACATAAATTAAGCAAACGTGAGTACAAATGTACCCAGCAAGACTTACATCAGAACTAGCTACATATGCATTAGTATCAACAAAGGGGGTGGTGGAGTTTAACTGCAGCAAGCCAGCTTCGGTGGCTATCCTGAACTACGACTGCAAGTAACTCTTTTGAGGTCGTGCACACGAGTCCACATATTCACCATATCAATACACCACTATGGATCCGCTTTCGTCTCCCTACGAGAACGCCATCCATAACACTCACGCTTATCTTGGCGATTTTAGAGTATCCACTTTCACTTGTCTATGAGATGTACAGCAAACTAGAAGTCCTTTACCGCTGACACGACTATTCAATAGATCATGTTAACCCCGCAGGGTGTACTTCTTCACACACGCCTCGCCACTTACCACCATGTACACGTCGTGTATCTCGGCAACCTTCAAGCGGAAGCCTGGCGAGGGAGTCGGCCACGACCTGACTAACCACACAAGTCTCTAGTCCAGTTTTATCGCCTATTCGGGTTCCATCCGCAAGGTGATCCGGCCGAGGTGTTGCTCACGGCCACAAACGATGTGTGCAGGGTTCCCAAGCCCACCTCGACGGATGGATCTACGCTTGGTACACCGTGCCACGGTGCCTAGTCTGTCCCAAGCCACCTGTACCGGGTACCACTTGGTAGACTACTAACACAACCTACAAACACCAGAAACTAGTTGTGACTCCTGGACAGAGATCGGGTTGATTAATAAGTCGAGAGGGGGACTTAAGCATTCCAATGCGTGGTAGTAGCTGTTCATGGATCACAAACACAGAACTCGGTTCCTGAGGATGGTTTCAATGAGACAACCCACCATGTACTCCTACATGTCCTCTCACCGCTACCTTTACCAAATCGTGTTCACACACTTACCTCTCAACAGTAGGACATGTTCACAACATTCCAATTCATCCTCGTGAATCGACCCGACACAACTCTAAGAAATAGCAGGCATGACAAACAAGCATGAATGAGTAGGCACATCAGGCACAAACAACTCCTACTCATGCTAGCGGGTTTCATCTATTTACCGTGGCAATGACAGTCGCGGCAGAGGAAAGGGGTTCAACTACCGCAGCATGTAACAGCTTGAATCGCGGTTGTCCTAATGCATTAAAAGAGAGCAGGAGCGGGAGAGTGGGATTGTATCGGAATGAACAATGGGATTTTGCTTGCCTGGCACTTCTGAACATGATATAGCTCTTCATCAGTGTCATCGATTGTCGGAAACGCGTCTACTAAGAGGGGACAAATACCGCAAACAAGGAAGAACACAATCAATGCAATGCAACAATTATGATGCATGATTATGACATGTCATATGATGTGATTTGCCTAATGCAACTAGCAACACAATTATGTAGTTGGTTTGAACCCAAGGTTCAAATTCAAACTCCACATATGGTTATTTAAATGCCATTCATTTGATTTGTCCTAAATAGTAGCCAAAAGTTGTTCTAACATGCATGAAAATGATACAGATGGATAGATTGGATTTTTATGATCATTTTTCATACAAAATTTAATTCATTCTCAGTTATAGATTAATTTCTATGATTTTTTGAAGTTTATACTATTTTCTGGAATTTCCTGGATTATTTTTAATCCAGAAAACTATTAATTGCGTCAGCATGACGTCGGTGTGATGCCAGCAAGTCAACAGGAGCCGGTCCAGGTCAAACCTGACCCGTGGGGCCCAGTGGTCAGTGACTCAGGGCTGGTTAGAGTCACAGGCAGGTGGGACCGGTCAAGGGCCACGTCAGCAGGGTCAATGCTGACGCGTGGGGCCACTGTGCTTAACTAAAGCTAAACAGGAATTAATCCTGTGATTATTTAGGCAGCGGGGCCCGGCTGTTAGCATCACTTGGTGTTATTTAGCGGGTCGGTTAGCGGCTAATGACGTGCCATGTCAGGATGGCCGGGGTTAGGCCGCCGGCGATAGCCAGACGCGGTGGTGGTGCTCGGAATCCGTCCACATGCCATGGTTCAATGCATGGTTTTCCCCTACGCGCTCCTGGGAGTGAGCCGCATCAAATGGTGGCGGTTTCCGGAGCTGTGGTTAACGGCGGCGACCATTTTGGCGGCGGCCGGAGTTCGGCATTCGTGAGTTTTGCTACTGCGGCCAGCAGTCGAGCGAACCAGTGCGCTAGGGATGCACTACGCGAGGCTGCGAACGCTACAGCACACCGGACGGATGACCAAATGGTCACCGGAGTGACGCCGTGTCGAGCTTCAGGCGGCGGGCATTTCACCAGCGCCAGAATCAATGGCTACAGGTCGCGAACGGCGTCGGGGTAAGAGGGAAACGGCGTAGGAGCTCACATAGAGGCTGTAGGGATGCTTAGCGCGCTCGGGGACGGCCCAGAGGTGTCGAATCGGCGATGCGATCTCCGGCGCCCGAGGTTGAAGACGAAGGCAAAGGCAGCGTTGTGGGGCGTCCAACGTCATGCAGCTCGGTGTGGAGGTCGAGGATGAAGCGGCGGAGCTCTTGGTAAGGTCGAGAGGTTGAGGGGGCGGTAGTGGCTGCGGTGGTGCTCAGCAGCGCACTGCGGTGCGCTCGGGCGCAAGGTGGAGAGGGGCCAGAGGAGAGGTGACGTGAGGGGGTAAGTGAACGAGGGGGTCAACAGGATCCAAGAGGCCACGGGGAGTGTGCCTGCTGCTATACTGGGAGGGAGGGCCAGCAGTAGCTGCGTCGGGCAAGACGTGAGCGCTGCAGGCGTTGCTTCCCTCCGCTTTCTCGCGAGAGGAGGAAGACAACCTGGCAGTGGGAGGTGGGCTGCCGGACTGCACAAGAACGGCCGGGTTAGGTGGGCTGCAGTGTAAGTTCGCATTTCTCCCCGCTTATCTAATTATTTTCTGCTTTCTATTTTATGCTTTATGTTTTGCAAATAAAATACCAACCAAAACACTTTGTTAATTCTGTAAATTTTTGTGAGGAATATTTGAATTATTTTCAAACCACACAACAAATTTAAAAATATTTGGAGCAACCAATATTTAATGGTAAATTTTAAACTCCAACTCAAATACCATAATGATTTATTTCATTGAACAAAATGTCCTGGAAAAATACGCATCATCTCTGGTAGAGGCTTTCACCTTTTTCCATAAATCGTGAACAATTTATAAGGATATTTTGAGTTCATTGAAAATATTTTGGTTGAACCTATTTGAGTTCTAATGGTGCTAGGGTTTTATCATCCCCATTTCAGCTTTAATTGAAGATTAATATGATGCAAGATGCCCACTGATGCAACTAATTACAACCAACATTCTAGGGCTATAAAAACTCACTCCCACTAAACAAGAATCTCGTCCCAAGATTCAAGACGTGAGGTAGGAAGATGGAGGGGACACAAGGACAACACAATCTTCACGATCCAACTGTCCTTCTCGAAGATGTTGATCCATTGCTTCAAATTGATTTTGACGTCTTTGTTTTCGAGATCTTCGTCCAACATGACGACAGACATAAGTTGTACAGGAATCGATCTCGTCGAAGATCGAGCACTCAAGATCAACTCATGAAGTGAGACATTGAAACATATCTCGAGTTGAGACACAAAACATACATCCAAAGGAATGGAGTGAAACAGATGACGAAGATTCACTAGGTAGGCAACAATTCCACACTTAAAGAGATGGTGAATGAGATTCATTGTAGCGAGGAGATTAATTGCCATCATTCCATAACGGGCATCTTAGAGGAGGTGACTCAGAGAATTATTACCTTAAGTGGCAAAAGAATACTTTTGATACATAGATTATTGAAACTCTTCATACCAAAGTTAAGGCAATTCACCGCTTGACGGAGTTCGAGAGAACAACACACTCGGCTAGAATGAATGATGTGGACTACCTTGTTGAAGACAATGCGATGGATGATTTCGCTATCATCGAGAAAGGATAGGCCAAGGTAAATTCACTTTTGAAGATGGTCCCAACAAAATTGCCGAGAAGGTCAGCCCATGGTAAGATGGTACAGCTTATGGGTGCAAGCTCGAACAAAATGCAAATGTTGGGTATGTTCCAACCATCATATTCTGCCTCGAGATTCAGATCTGGTTGGCTGTGGATATTCCAGACTCAACATGTCCGAAGGAAAGTTTGCAACACAAATCGATTTAGATAATGTTGCAAGATTCTCGGGAAATGAACTATGATAGCAAACTCCAAAACTTGAGCGGGTTCTGCTACACACACGTGACCACGTTGTCCTAGACAAGCATGACCACATGGTAGTCTTATAATAAAACACTACCGAGTTCTGGTTGGGAACCATCATTGCAGAGAGTGAAGCCCATGCATAAGTCATATGATTAGCTCTTATGAAGGAACTTCTTCTCCTTGAACAAATCAATCAGTGGCTTGGTGTGCTAGGGATTACATATGGAATGGAGATGATATGTCTATCAGACCATAGAATGCTTCGCACGTGCATGACTGACTTGGGATGATTCCAAAGGAAGGAAAATACAAGCTTTCTTGAATTCACGGCGGCAACTTGCTTCAAATGCATATGAACTAGAGGGAGTCACTTCTTTCATCCAAACATATGCTTCATGAACGGGACATGAAGATAATGCTTATAAAAGTTTCCAACACTAACATAGATGTCCAACATGAATCATGGATAAGATGAAAATGTTGTCAATGGGCTCAACAACAATCCATCCAGGCTTCCATATAGGTGGAATTCCACAATTCAGTGAACACGGTGATAGCATTGGTCAGACCAAAAGATGTAATGATGTATGCTCGAGGGATCAACCATGAGTAAGACAACATTACAAACATCGTTGGTCCTGATTTGATTTGATGATAGCCCATGCGCAAATCAAAGATTTGATAAGACAATAGCACCGTCAATTGATCACGAGGATCAGTCGATGAAGATATCATGTTTCTTCGATTTAACACACAAACACAAGGATATCCCTTTGATATGAACTAAGCGGGACAAGCTTTCATCTTCCAACTCTCTAAGTTGTTGTCTAGCTCAACCAACTAGCTCAGTGGATATCCAACACGTATTCTTGGAGAAGGGGTGGTTTATAAGAAACCAACTTGATCACGAGCTCAACATAATGGTCGTGGAACAACCTGGTGATACTTCCAAGAAGATATTCGAAAATCACGAACCACCGTATGTTATGAAGCTCGAGAACAATCTTGCTTTTCTAGGCAAGATGATATGATCAAATAAGCAAGGGATTGACACGATCCTAACTCATTGATCAAGAGTGCACCAAGAAATATGGACTAGTAGCACGATCAATCTTAGAATGACAATTCAATAACCAACACGCTTAAGAATGAGATTTTTGTCCATTAACTACCAAGCAACACGGTTGCTAGGAGTATTGATTTCACACATCATAGTTCACTTGTCGGCATTCCGTTCAACAACACGGGACCGAGGAATTATTAATGATGGCGAGAAGTATCACTGTATCAAGAGTTCATAGGATGGTGTGCAATTCCCATGATATTCTTGATATAAAGATGGTGATACTCCAAGGTAGAACAGAACAAAAGTTGGATTGGCATTTTGATCTGTGGAATACAACTTCTTTGACCCAATCCTAAATATGGATAAGGTACTAGAGTTTGTTTCTCCTAGTCATTCCGAAATAGAATGGCTTGACGAACCATGGGAATAATAGACACCGATGAACATGAATGCACACATACTTGACCATCAATTGGTAGACGAAGGTCAAAAACAACTAAAGAGGGACAACTCAAGGAACATATAACTTTTGAGTTGTGGATGCATAGATTAGTATGTCGAACAATGTTGAACATGTTTCTTCCGGATAACCCATGCGTAAAAGGAAGGATCGGCAGAGCCATAACTATGGAATATGGAGAACTCTTTAAGAGCACTCTTATTGTGATCTTTTGGTTCGTGATGAGCTTTGCCAGGATGGTTCATGGTATTTGGAAGAAGGATATACTACGGACCTCAAGACTATCACAAAGGTTACTAATATCCTAAAGGAACGAGCAAACACTATCAACACGAGGTAAGTGGAGTGAATCTTGGTCTCAAGAACCCAGAAATAGAATGCCTACTAACTAAATGGCATCACGGGATGCTTTCAAGAATAATGGCCGTAATCATCACACTGGGATACAAAGCATTGCTAAATTAATCGAAAGTGGTTCTCAAGGGACCTAGGGTCATAATACTAACTCCAACATACATGTCAAGGCAAAGGAGTACCTCAATGCACCGATTAGTGTGCTTAATCCGCCCAAAGGAACATCGAGATCGAAGAAGGGATTTACAAATGCATCAGATTGTTTAGAAACCCGATGACTCGGACAAAGCATAACGGTTGTAAATGCTCAAAAAGAGTTGAGACCTCCTGCAAAATGGTGGCATAACCACTTAACATCGCAATATCAAGGTTCTGAGATCAACTGTCAACACACAGAAGTAGTAGGAACTGAACTGGGGCTTGAATCCGTCAATCCTATGAGTCTATGGATTAGTAACACGAGAACCTGATAGAAAGATGAGAAGCCTAGTTCTTAACCTCGTAGGAAAGATATGATGACTCAGATCAGAAGGACATAAGGTATACACTACAAAAAAAAATACACATCCGTGACATTTTGGGTCGAACGAATTTTTTTTCTGTCATACATATGACACTTCTATGACGATAATTGTGACAAAACCCGGTATCATCATAGATGTGGTGGGCTCCTACTTCTATGACAAAAACCATGATGTAAAATGGGCTTTTCATCCCGGCGGCCGGAGACGCAGCTGCATGACATTCTTTGGGCCGCCCATGACGGAAAAACCGTGGTAGAAGCGAGGGGAGGAAAATTTCGAGGAGTTGCCGGTTACGGTGGAGGTCGGGGCCGAGCGATGCGCTGCTTTCTCGTGACACGACGCTGCTGCAGTGTGCGAGGGCGTTGGCTCTAATCAACCCGAAGCGATTGCATTGTAGGCTACGCTACATCGAACTCGAAGCGATCGATCGATGGTCGTTAACTAAACCCGATCGAGCGATTCTTCGCCATCGCCGCTAATCAAGCCGATCGATGCTACTGGATGAATAAAGTGAGCGCTATGGGGGTTTGATGAATAAAGGTGCGGTGGCGTTTGCCTCTGGATGAATAGGACCCCGTGGTGTGTTGGAGGGCTGGATGAACACTAGACGGTGGAGGGGTGCCCGTGGAGGGGTGGTTGAACAGGACCCCGTGGTGTGGAGGGTTGGATGAACAGTAGACGGTGGAGGGGTGCCGGTGGAGGGGTGGTTGAACAGGACCCCGTGGTGTGGAGGGCTGGATGAACAGTAGATAGTGGAGGGGTGGTTGAACAAGAGCTGTGGAGTAGCGCGGTGGAGGCTAGATGAACAGAGCCCATGGAGGCTGGAGGAGGTCGACGGTAGCCCGTGGAGGCTAGAGGAGGTCGACGGTGGAGACGTAACAGATCCCGTGGAGTCCTGCTTGCGGTAAGCCACACCCTCCGGCGAACATGACCCTGCTTTCAACCAGAAGCGCCCAACACAAGTCCGCTTTCATCTGCTTTTGGCGGCACGCCACACCCATCCCAATCAACAGACCCTGCTTTCAACCGTAGGGAGGTCCGCTTTCGTCTGCTTTTGCGGTACGCCACACCCTCCCGATCAACAGGACCCCTTTTCGACGTAGGGAGGTCCGCTTCTCCGCTTTTGGCGGCACGCCACACCCTCCCGGCGAACAAGACCCTGCTCAACGTAAGAGGTCCGCTTCTCCGCCAGCGGTACGCCAGCCTCGCTTTCCATCGCCTGCTCCGGCCCAAGCCCTCCCGGCGAACATGACCACGCATTCCGCTCCGACCCAGCCGGTTGGCTCCCACTCGCTCCGCTGCTCCCGATGAACACGACGCATTCCGCTGCTCTCCCCATGAACACGACGCGACTCCATTGCCTCCCATGAACACGACGACGACGCTGTTTCTCCGCTCCGACCCACCCATGTACACGAGCCCCGGCCAGACGATGCGCGAGTAGGCGCTCGAGACCCCGCCTATGTACACATACGCGGGTCAGATTTTCTTTCTTGCAACCTCGGCCAGACGACGCGTACATGCTACGCGGCGCGCTTCTACAATGACCAAGATGTACGACATCGTCACACCATAATGACAATGCTACGTGATGTCGGCGCTCGGGGAACGGGGTCCCTGTGACTTGCTCGCTCATGCCTCGGGCATGGCTCAAAAGGGGGCCCAAGACGACCCATCTTCATCAACACAAGCTCAAGACCTCGCGAGGGGCCAGATTGCTGGGCGGACGACAGGAGCTTCTCGTGCATGGCCTCATCAGCTGGCTCACGAGGAGGTGGAGAGATCAAGGCGGGTACCTCACGAGGTGCCCATGACGCAAGCCATGATGCACCAAGGGCGCCAGCAGCGCCAGCCTGCAAAGGTCCTCCTTTCCTCTTTGGTGCAAAGGGAGCAAGCGCAGTAAGAGCATCAAGCAAAGGCATCCATTTCGTGCAACAAGACCAAGACCGTCGCAACAGCAGGAAGGAAGTCATTGTGGAGCCCAAGCAAAGGCCACCACCGTAACCTTTGACAAAGTAGGACCAACTTTAGTCAGATAAGTGTACCAGATGTTCCCTTCAAATGGCCAATTGTTGGCGCCCTTCCCGCCAATATTTGGGAGAGGCCCAGGCCTTTGCCTATAAATAGGACTAGCCACCCATGTGGTAGAGAGGTGGGATAGATAGGCATCTCGAAAAGAACCATCTTGCATCTAGCTGAGAGAGAGAGAGAGAGAGAGAGAAGTGACTGGACTCCCCCTAGCAGTTCATCGCACCAGCCAAGAACATACCCTCGCGAGGATACTCTTCCTTGTATTGTTCATCACCATCAGCCCAAGAGGCAATCCACCACACCACAAACTAGAGTAGGGTATTACACCACAATGGTGGCCCGAACTAGTATAAACCTTGTGTCTCTTGTGCTGTTCTTTTCATAGCTTAGATCCTAGCGAGGCGGCGGGGTGCAGGTAGGTAGAGGGCGAGATCTCCGCGCACCCCAAAGAATTCGAACCTCAAGGGTCTGCCGGAACCCGAACCGACATTTGGCGCTGTAGGGGTGCGCCGAATTGCCTTCCGCCGCCTCGTTCTCCACCGACCATCGTGATCCATGTCCGACGCCGCCGGGCCCGCTGCTTAAGCGCCGAGCCGCCTCGCTTCCCACGCCGCCTGGACGGCTCCTGCCGGGCGCCACCTCGTTGTCGCTCGTCGCCGCCATCAACGCCGCCACCGCCCGGGCGGCGAACGAGCAGCAAGCATCGCCCCAAAGATCCTCCGTGAGGCAAGACGGCCGCATCGCTACCCTCGCCGCCCCAGCCGGTTTTCGCCTGCTGCCGCTTTATGGAGGCTCGAGCTGCGCCTCGCTGCAAACGAAGCTCTGCGCTACCGCCGGTCGACGACGCCCACGAAGAGTGGCTCGACCGCTGCCGCTGAAGCTCGTCTGCTGCCATGGGGCTCTCACGCGCCATTTGTCCTGGCCGCACCGCACTCCGCGCTGGCGATGAAGCCATAGGCGCCAGCGCCTCAAGAAGGCGCCTGCCCCTAAGGCGCTGCGGGTCCCTAGGGCGGAACTCCGCCCGTCCGGCGCCAGCGCTGCAAGAGCAGAGCTGCCAAGAAGTCCTCACCCGCAAGAAGCTGCCCGGTGCTCCCCGCCTCCGCTCGTCCGCGACCACGCCTCCCGCTTCCAAAGACGCCAAGACCTCTGCTGATCCCAGCCGCAGCGCATGGGGACCCGCAAGACCAAGTTTCGCCACCAAAGGCCTCCCATGGCCACAAAGAGGCTGTCGTGCCTTTTCACCACCGAAGGCAGCGTCAAGGCGGGCCCGGCAAGTTCAAGCTGGACCTGCCTCCTCGCTACCACGGTACGGCCGACCCTGCAGAGTTCCTCCAGCTCTACGAGCTGGGCATCGAAGCCGCCAACGGAGACGAGAAGGTCATGGCGAACTGGTTTCCCATGGCACTCAAAGACGGGGCCCGAACATGGCTCCAGGCACGATCTCCTCCTGGGACAAGATGCGACCCGCTTCATCGCCAACTTCCAAGGTACTCGCGACTGGCCACCTGCCGTGAGCGACATGCGCCGCATCAAGTAGCAACCAGGGGAGACCCTGCAGAAGTACATCCAGCGCTTCAACAACGCACGCCTCAAGATTCCCAAGGTGACCGAGGAGGCCATCATCTCAGCCTTCTCCGACGGTGCGCGACGTCAAGATGAAGGAGGAGTCATGATGCATGAAGACTTGTGCACTTCCTTGAGCTGTTCAACTTGGCGACCAAGTGCGCCAGGCTGAGGAAGGACGGTCTCTCTCCTCGACTGCCCGCCGCAGACTCCGTAAGAGAAGAAACCCAAGGCCAAGGATGTGAAGCGCAGGGGCTGCCGTGCTCGCGCAGTAACGAGACACCAAGCGGGCGTAGATCAGCCCGAGTCCTCCAAGGGCAGCCAAGATCAGGTACCACAACCTCCACACCCACAACACCAACGAATGTCAAGAGCTCCGAGCCGTGCGAGAAGGGAGGATCGGCCGACGCCCCGACCGCAATGACCGGGGCTATGGCCGAGGAGGAGGAAGGAACGTAGGACGCTGGGAAGACCGCTGTCCTCGCCAAGGGTGGCGCGACCGACCTCGCGAGGATCGCTGGCAGGATCAGCCTCGTGAGGGAGGTTGGAGGGACCCACCTCACGAGGGAGCCTGGAGGGATCAGCCTCGCGAGGATCGCCCGCAAGGCAACGCAGGCCTCCCTCCTCTGCCGCCGCAGCCAAGGAGAAATGAGGACTATCATCAGGACGAGGGGGCTGGTGGCTTCCAGAGCCGCTGCGATCGCCAGATCCCGGGCGGAGCTCAAGCCCCAGCCTCTCAACGCATCTTCAAGCAGTTCGCCTGCAAGTGAATGCAGTCCTCCCAAGCTCAAGCCACGCACCTCTCGAGGTGGTCGGCGGTGCCATCACGCTCAGCCAACGGATCAGCTCAAGTGTGCGGCCACAGCCAAGTCCTCCCGATGCTTTGTTCCCCAATCATCAAGAACATGCTAGTCACCGTAACCCTCATCGATGGCGGGCAGGGCTCAACGCCCCGTCTGTAGAAATGTTCAACAATCTCCAAGTGCCTTACAATCAGCTTCAGCCAACCAAGCTTTTCTCCGAGTCACCGATGGCTCCATGGTCCCGATTGGGCAGGTCTGCCTCCCCTGCCACCTTCGGGCGCTGACAACCACCGCACCGAGCTCATCGACTTCGACGCCGCCCACATTCGCCTTCTATACAACGCCATCCTCTGTACCCAGCGCTGGCCAAGTTCATGGCCGTAACTCACCATGGCTGCGACGTCCTCAAGATGCCAGGAAGTGGCGGAGTCATCACGGTGCCCTGCGAAGAGAAAGACGCGGTGTGCTCCCTGGAGCGAGCCTTTCAGGCCGCTTCACTGGAAGACCCGGATCGCGGAAGTAGGAGGCTTCCCGAGACCGCCCCCAAGAAGAAGAAGACATCGTCCGGCCCAGCCCCTTAGGAGGCAGGCCCCTCAGGGTCCGCGCTACCGCCAGGGGAACCTCCCATCGTCAAGATAGGAAGGCGCGCCTGGCGCCTCCTCGTAGGGCCTGGGGCTCCTCGAGGGCCACCGACCTTGCTAAGGTCACGAGGGAGGCGCTTGGGCACCACTTGGAGGCGTGTTTCAGCACGCTTCCTCAAGAAGGAGCGAGGCAAGGAGGGCCAAACCCTCGTGAGTTCGTCTACAAGATCATTCAGAGCTGCAGGAGGCAAGAGTCATGAGTGGCAGCCGCCGCCACTGGCCGTAGCTCCCCATCCAGCGAGGATGGTGGGCTGCGCGTCTGCATCGACATACCAGGGCTCAACCGAGCCGCCTCAGAGCGCCTGCCCTCACGCTGCGGGCGCCATGGGTCCACCCCACAGCCACGCTCAGATGCCCACGGCTTGCCGAACGCTGGCTGCCACGCCACGCCGCCTCATGAGGAGCATCTTGAGGCTCAAGAGGCCAGGCTCTCACCAAGGGCGGAGATGGAGATGGTCCGCGAGGAGCCACCAGCGCCCGAGCCTCCCGAGGCTCCCGGCCCGGGGCTCGTGGAGGATCGGCTCCCGCAGCCCACCGAAGTCTGCTACTCCAACACCCCTTCGCCTTCAACGCTATCGTGACATCTTTCAAGTTTCATTTTCAGTGGGAGCGCCTGTGGCTGCATTATTCCTGTGCCGCTGGGTCCGCCCTCGCGCGTGTATCCCTTTTATTTCATGTTCCTAGCTTACTTTGTTGGGGGCGCCCCTCGGGCTGCATCATCCCCAGGTCGCTCGGGCCCGACCCGGCGATGTTCGTCTTCTTTGCGCCTATCTAAATGGACTTGCTCCTTCGTGACTAATGTGTTTGACCTAGTTGCCCGCTCAACTGACACCAACTGATAGAGCTGCCCCTCAA
This sequence comes from Aegilops bicornis, assembly GCA_021605145.1. Classification (NCBI taxonomy): domain Eukaryota; kingdom Viridiplantae; phylum Streptophyta; class Magnoliopsida; order Poales; family Poaceae; genus Aegilops; species Aegilops bicornis. The sequence continues at coordinate 677,519,239 of CM038671.1, forward strand.
CGGCATGACGCTTGCGCATGGGTCCGTCCCTGCAACGCCGACAAACCTGAATGGTCGAAGCTCGTCATGCAGCCCCGCAAGCGCCACCTCGCCAGCCTCCAAAGGTTTCGCCACGCCCGGCAACCAACAACAGCTAACCATCGCCGTCACAAAGGACTCTTGTTCCTCTTATGGTTGGCCTGCAGATCCCTCGAGAAGCAGCGCCAGCGAGGCCCTCACGGCGCCTTTCTTCACTCTCGCCCGCCAACCGCTTGCACGTTAAAGGGGGGTACCTGAGCATCGCGACTCAGGGCTCCTACTGGCTCTCCAGCCCTCACCCTCTGGCCTTGTCCACGACATCGCGACCTGGCATACCAGCGACGGCTGAGACTAGCTCGAGGGCCGGGACCCAAGGACGTAGAGCAGAAGGGGGAGCAAAGGCGAGAGGGGAGGGACACGCGAGGACCTCGCCAAGCAACCCCTCGCCTGCCGATGCACGGACCCGGCGACACACCAGGAAGCGGTTCCTGATTCTCGAAGATAAGTCACCCTCTAAGCACTAGCTACCATGGCACCGCCCCCACACCCAATGCAATCCCGTGTTGGCAACGCCGCCTCCTTTCTCACCGAACGATGGCTGCTTGAGCGCTTATGGGACCTCCTGAGCATCGCGACTCAGGGGCTCTTACCGGACCTCGTGCCGCTCACCTCCTGGCCTTGACCACGGCATCGCGACCTGGCATACCAGCGACGGCCGAAGCCTGCCTTGGTACTGGGACCTGTCGGCGCAGAGCGTCAAGCCCTCGCGAGGTTCGAAAGGGAGGACTAAGCTAAGACGGAATGAGCAACTCGCACTGCTCCATGGCAAGGATTATATTAACAAACAGGACCACAGACACCTTACAAACCCCCACGGGGCGCGTTTTTCGATTCCTCGCAGGGAACAAAAAGAGCAGATCCTAAGGAGCGCTAACTACTCGCACCTCCGCGGAAGATGCCATCATCAACAATGGGCCGTCAGGCACCGGCGCCAACCCCATCCAGATCAGAGGCGGCGACGACCTGACGAGCCCGCCCTGCTCCGAGAGCGGCGCAGGCTCGGCTCAGAGTCGCTGCCGCCATCTCCGGGTCGTGAAGAGCTCGGCGGAGTCGCTGGATCCTCCGACGCCTCCGCCGCCCGAGGAGCTGCCGAGGGAGCGGTCGGCGAGCCTAGTCCTCGCCGCGGCAGGGCCCCGACCACCTCTCTCAGGGCAGCACTCCAGCCGGCGCCCTTCCGCATCGAAGACCTTGAAGAACATCACCAAAGCGCCGTCGTACTCCAGATGGATCGCGAGGGCGCCGCTTGTCCTGCAGACCTGGGCGATCTCGCCCCAGCCTCGGGTCATGAAGACCTTGCCCGGAGCGACGACAGCAACCTCCGCTCCGGTCACAAGGGTGCTGCAGCCGGCGTGCTGCAGCCAGAGCTCTAGGGATCCTCCCTGCGGAATCACGAAGGCGAAGGAGGGAGGAAGGCGAATCCAAGACTGAGGAGGCATGGCGGCATGGAGCACAAACTCTCGGGAGGAGCCCTCGGCATGGACTCTGTGGGGAACAACGACACCTTCAGGACTGGCCGGTGCCGACGGGCGGCGCCGCCTGCGGGCGTCCCCATCGACTCCTTCAGAGCCCTCGATGTGGGCGCATAAGGGAAGTGGGAACCCTGGTGGTGGCCGCCGCACTGTGGCCTCGACACCTCCTCGCCAAGCGCCTCATCCCGATGGCAGAGGACCAACCGCTTTTTCGGGCGAAGCGGTCGGGACCCTCTCGGGAGCTCTTTCCTTCTCTCGCCATGAGAACCGCGAATCGGAGCCATTGCAGCAAGACGGAGCAAAGACCAAGAAGAAGGAGAAGCAAGAAGAGATGGACTAGAAGAGCACACGCCGTTCCATACTTAAAGACGGGGGAGGCCAACCGCCGACCTCCACAATCGCAGGTAATCATGACCCGCTTTGCATGCAGGGACTCATTGATTCGCGCAGTTGCCGAGGCGTCATGGGGAAGCAGGGGCACCCACGTCCAATCAACCGCCACGCGGCGCCTAAGGTCAAGCAGTTAGGGCTCAAGGCGCCAGACTTGCCCTTTCGCCTCCGCTGCCAAGTCCGGGCGCACTTTGGGCCCGGGCTACTGCCGGTGTTCGGGAACGGGGTCCCTGACTTGCTCGCCCGCGGCTCAAGCGTGGCTCAAAAGGGGCCCAAAGACGCCCATCTTCATCAACACAAGCTCAAGACCTCGCGAGGGGCTGAGATTGCGGGCGGACGACAGGAGCTTCTCGTGCATGGCCTCATCAGTCGGCTCATGAGGAGGCGGAGAGATCAAGGCGGGGTACCTCATGAGGTGCCCATGATGCAAGCCATGACGACCAAGGGCGCCAGGCAGGCGCCAGCCTGCGGAGTGTCCTCCTTTCCTCTTTGGTGCAAAGGGAGCAAGCGCAGGCAAGAGCATCAAGCAAAGGTATCCATTACGTGCAACAAGACCAAGACCGTCGCAATGGCAGGAAGGAAGTCATTATGGAGCCCAAGCAGGCGTCACCACCAGAACCTTTGACAGGCGAGGACCAACTTTAGTCAGGATAAGTGTACCAGATGTTCCCCTTCAAAATGGCCAATTGTTGGCGCCCTTCCCGCTCAATATTTGAGGAGAGGCCTGTGGCCTTTGCCTATAAATAGGACTAGCCACCCACAGGGTAGAGAGGTGGGATAGATAGGCATCTCGAAAAGAGCCATCTTGCATCTAGCTGAGAGAGAGAGAGAGAGAAGTGACTGGACTCCCCCTAGCAGTTCATCGCACCAGCCAAGAACATACCCTCGCGAGGCTATTCTTCCTTGTATTGTTAATCACCATTAGCCCAAGAGGCAATCCACCACACCACAAACTAGAGTAGGGTATTACACCACAATGGTGGCCCGAACTAGTATAAACCTTGTGTCTCTTGTGTTGTTCTTTTCATAGATTAGATCCTAGCGAGGCGGCGGGGTGCAGGTAGGTAGAGGGCGAGATCTCCACGCGCACCCCAGTGTTCGAACCTCAAGGGTCTGCCGGAACCCAAAATCCGACAACGTACGCTTTGACCAGGTGGGTCCCGACTGTCAGGCACTTCCTTGCGTGCGAAGATGTAGCTGGTGGGTCCCAGCAGTCAGAGGGGTGAATTGTTTTCTTTTGCTCGGACGCACTTCCTTGTGTGCGAAGATGTAGCTGGTGGGTCCCAGCAGTCAGGGTGGCGAATCGTTTTTTTTGCCCGGACGCACTTCCTTGCGTGCGAAGGTGTAGCTGGTGGGTCCCAGCAATGTGGGGCTAATCGCTTTTTTGCCCGGACGAACTTCCTTATGCGCATAAGATGAAGCCGGTGGGTCCCAGCAATGTGGGGAAACGCTTTTTCCATGAAATACAAAGGGTCTGTCCGTGGGTCCCAAATTGCCGTGTGGAGGAATCATTATTTTCACAGAATTAGGAGGCACTTCCGTCACGTGGACCCACTGTCACCTCACCACGCATACCCATGTCCGATGGAAGCCATTCCTCGACCACGCTGACCACGCCGCTACCGAGAGCACTGTGGCGGTGAACGACGACGAGGCCTAGGAAGGGGACGACACGGAGCCGGGAAGACGCGGCAGTGGATGCCCACGCCAGAGGAGTATGAGGGTTCACCTGCTCGTCATGTGTGAGGCCGCCGCCAAGAATAACAGGGGTGTGGGTGCGAGAGGGATGGCCCGCCAGCGTGAGAGTAGTAGGGGCGTGAGGCCTCAAGGCATCGTGAGCCGCCACAAAGCGGCAGGAGCAAAGCGGCACGACCGGGCGCTGCTTTGGGCGGCCGGAGCAAGAAGACCAGAGGTTGAAGAAGCACTATGGCCGTTGGATGGACATCGCACGGTCACTAGAGCTAGAATCGCTCATATATTGACTAAAGTTGACAAAGGCATCCGCCCCAAATAACTTGGTAGCCCCACAAGTTAGCCTCCCACCAAGGTGGGTCCCAGCTAGCAGGGGGTATTCATTTTTTTGTGCGTAATAAGGAGGCACTTTTGGTGGGTCCGAGCTGACAGCGGGGGGAACGTTTTTTTCGAGAAATACGGTGGCCCGTCCTGTGGGTCCCAGCAGTCAGGGGCACACGTTTTTTTTGCGAAATACTGGTGGCCCGTCCGGTGGATCCCTGCTGTCAGGTGGAGGAATAATTATTTTCCGCGTGACAAGGAGGCACTTCCTGCGGTCTGCCGTGGACCCAAATACGCCTCTCCACGACAAAGATTTTACGATGGAAGTCGGTCGTTGAACACATTGACCACGCCACGCCGAGAGAACCACGGTGGTGGACGACGGCGAGGCCTAGGAAGGGGACGACGCGGAGTCGGGGAAGACGCGACAGTGGAAGCCCGCGTGGAGCGGAGTACGAGGGTTCACCGGTTCGGCTGCGGTGTGAGGCTGCCGTCGCCGCAGAATAACAGGGGGTGTGGGTGAGTAGAGGGATGCCCCGCCAGCGGTGGGAGTAGTAGGGGCGCTAAGGCTCAAGGCAAAGACAAACCGCCACGAGAGGCGTGAGTAGCGGTCCCGCCAAAGGTTACTTTTGGCGGCCGGAGCAAGAAGATCAGAGATTGAAGAAATGACGATGGCCGTTGATTGACATCCAACGGTTACGCCCGCTAGAATCGCTTGTTGACGATATAATAACTAAAAAATCTTGCATACATCGCCAACTAAACAGGCCCACAAGTCAGACCACTCCCTCTTTTTTAATAATTTATATATAGCTCATGGCAACTTCTTATGCAATTTATTGTTGTCGTTTTTTTTGGTTGTCCAGTGACAATTTTTCATATTTCTGTGGGTTCCAAAATATTTTTAATACCGAAATGTCGAGCCATATTTTAAGTACTTTGAAGATATATTTAAATTAGGTTAATGCCCAAAGGAAATAGGGATCTGAAAATGTGAAAAAATCAGAAATTATAAAGTAATTGCCAATTTGTCATCCTGCTTTTATATTTACAACCCATTTCATATTACTTTCAAGATTTGCAAAAGCGCCTTGAAAGAGTTGCAGCCCATCGTATGAGAAAATAAGTAGGCCTGGATTGGGTATTCTTCGTAAAAATAAATTGGGCTCATTTTCACAAAGAAAAAATAGCTGGCTGGTCATATGGTGAACATAAAATATAAGCTCGGGCTAGACGGGCCACATCCTAGTTCAAACCCTACTCCATCTCAACAATACCAAACAAAAAATACTGCCGAGTAGCTACGCCCCTGTGTGTCACCGATCTTGTGTTGTTCTCTTTGTCTATTGACTATATACGCCACAATGTCGTGGGTCCCAGATGTCGTGAAAACTCTAGGAGGAAGCATTTTATTTTTCCATACGCCGACGCAGGGCCCCTACCGCTATCCTCTCCACGCATTTCGCCGACTCCTGTTGTTTGTTGACCATGTTGACAACGCGAGAGGGCGGCGCCGCGGCGAGCGCACCAAAGCGCGCGAAGGACGTCGGCGTTAACGATTTAGGAGACGGTGGGGCGGCGATGGGTGCGCTGAGGCGCAGCCAGCCATGGGAGGCGGAAGCAGGCGGCTCCGCCGGCGCTGGTTATGTTTTGGCGGCTGGAGGAAGATAGGACTGAAGAAACACGACAGTCTGTAAAAGCAGCAGGAGTACTTAACAACCTTAACTGAAACCAGCAGGGCACTTAACAACCAAAGTCGAAAGCAAGATGAGTACTTATACAGTTCAACTGCATAAAGCACGCCTCGAACAAAGGCTACTTTGCCTATAGTTAACTAAGGGTGAGGCCGCCAAGCCCCGTGACAGGGCCCAGCGCCACCCCGCATCCACAACCTTCCGAAGCGGCTTCATCTCGCAACGTGGTCAATAAACAGGATATTCGCTTAGAGCCATGGAAAAGCATGAACATAATCTTCTGTCCTATTCTCCAAGATGGATGGGCCTTCATTATTTGAGACCGCCCATGAATAAGTATCTTTTCACCTCCAAGGGGAATTGAGTAGGTCGACATAAACATCATGTTGTGACCAAGCTAAAGTCCTGACCCGACCATGGTCAGCATCTCAGATAGGAACCATAGAACTCGGCAGCCTCGCTTCAAGAAGATCACAAATCAGAAACTTTGTATAAGCAATAGTTTATGAACAACATATATAACAAAAAACAGCATCGCACTATAAGTTTCTCGACACGCTTGGACCTGTTCAACGAAAGTGCAGAAGGGCACACATATCCCACGTGGCCTTCCACCATTTAAACGCCCCACAAGGACCTCAAGACGATGAATATAGTGTAGGAACTTGTGCATGTCGATCCACTCAACTTTAGTGCCATTAGTAACAACCGAGTTATTACAGAGTAACAAACGAAAGCAGATCGCTTAACTCAAAAAAACCTACACGTGCCACCAATTATAAGAAAATATTAGTTAGAAGTAGCATTTTCGTGAGAGATTCGTTGCTACTTCTAAAGTTAAATTGTGATTAGTTAAATAGAATAGGTGGATTAAGAAGTAATCGAGGCAACAAGCAAGAACCAGATACAAAACTAACATGGATGAACAATTGGAACAACGTCGGGTGGAAGATCGCAGTGAAGATGAGACCAGGTTCTCGCTATTTCCATCAACATTCGTGGCGCCAACTTTCAAATTCAGAACACTTAAGAAAGTTTATCCAAGTTCGCCATAAAAAGCAGCGATCTTCTTGGATCATGAACCCAACTCGAACTTATATCCATGGCTTGTCTTCACCGTGACCATTAAACTAGTGTATTCAGTTATGGCAAGGCCGAGCATCTTGAGTACATGTGTTCTGGCAGAGCAAATAATACACTGCAGGAAAAATAATATGAGAACACAACATGTTCAAAAAACCCCCACCCTCCCGGATAGAAAAGAGGATTCTAGGAACATAACTGCGCTGCTTCAAAATGCTGTGTTAGGATGAGAAGGAACAAGTGTGGCGCTCGCCGAGGGTGCAGAGACCTCAGAGGGTACTCGCACTTTGGGCAATCGCAAATGAAACACACTAGATTCAAGAGGGAAGAAAAATGCATCAACGGCGCGGCTGCCATCCTTGGATTACCCGCGATAAAGGGACTTGGATTTATCGGGATGGATGAAGAATTGCAGACTGTTCTCCATGAGAAAACCCTATGCAATCGCCGAGAGGGGTTTTCTAAACAAGCTGCACGAGGGAGAAGGGGATTCGTGCCCAGTGAAATATTGCCGCTTCCTCCGGCCCTTACCGCTTAAGCCGGAAAGGGGGCTTGTGATTTGATGGCTCATTGGGCATTATCAAGCGCCACGACCGGGTGTGTCTACCGTGAAGTTGTGCACTCTAATTTGTGCATATGGCACGTGGACCTGCTGCTGTTGCCCCACATATCAGCCGAAAGGAAGTAGAAAGACAGAGTAACTAGTTACACATAAATATATATTTTGACAGAGAGATACTCCTCTCAGAAAGAAATATACAAATCTTTTATATCACAGGCTCACCTTGCCGAGAAATATACTCCCTCTGCAACGCACGGGCATTATGGGGGTTCAGCTTCTTTTATGGGGGTTCAACTGAGAATATAATACTCAGATAGGCTCACGGTTCTGGACTTTGGGCCGCAGACCTACCGTGCATGTTTGGGGGCCCATGTGTTCTACCTCAGCGCTTTTCATATTGCAAGCGATCGGTACGGCGCTGGTTTTAGATGCTGTCGCAAGGCGAATACACAAAATTGAATAAAGCACGACAGATGTTGGAATGAAATCGAACGATAGTTCCTAACCAAAGCAATCAGAGTTGCAATTTATCAACGATATACCATGTGATAAATAATACTGTTGTACTACTTATACACACAGGACACTTCTTTCACCATGCCAGATTATTACATCAAAATCTCTCGGAGGATAGATCAGTTCGCAGCTATGCGTCGCTATCAAGAATTTCAAAGTTGATTTGGACCAGCTCTCCTTGCCGAGAAAGTTCGATTTTGACATCATCCCCTACCGCAAGATATGATTTAGATTTGAACCTTGACCATCCTTTAGCATCAATCATCATGTGACCATCCTTTGTACTTACGGTATATTGAGCAGGTTCATTCACACCAAGGCTGCGATGGTAAGAGAAACTTGGCCGCTGTCACCCGGATTGTTGAGCGACTCCTCGCTGTTTCTAGGAATTCTCTATTTGCAAACAAGAAGACATACCCAAACAGTTAGATCAACAAAGGAATCATGTGAAACAACATGGAAAGAAAAAGAACGAAGCACTTGGGCGGCCAATGCTTACCAAGAAGGTGGACATGTCGGTTTTTGTAAGGACTTTGGTATATGAAGTGCGAATCTGCAGCCCGTCATTGCCGGTGCAACCGCACGGGCCGGAGCAGATGCAAGTGCAAGTGTTGGTGCAGTCAAGCCGGGTCATTGCCGGAGATGGTGCTCCTTGTAGAGCTGGTGCCGTGTCGAAAGCAGGTGCCGTGTCGATGCCCGATCCTCCGTAGATCAGACCGATCACCGACGCTGTCGGTGCCCAATCCTCACCGACCAGACCGAAGTTGTCGCCATTGCCGCTGCTAGAGCAACCGCCGGTGATCTATCTGTATGCATACAAGCGATCGTGGTTCCGGTCTGCTATGATCAGCTTTCTAACTTGACTAGGATCCGTGACCATGATCCAGCTTTTTTCTTCATTTCTTTTAAACGCGAGAAGGACTAATTGTATGCTTTTGTTAAACCAAACTGCAGCTCATCATAGGATTCAGCTTGTACTCGCATAAATGATCGATCCAATTTTTTCCAAGAATATAAGTGATGGACAAGGACTTCAAGCATCGACACGACATAAGAAGTGAAACCTGCAAAGATAGCCATCATAGAGCAAACCAAACGGTTTATTCTGTGATGAATGTCACATGGCAAAACCTGCATCGTAAAATTGCAGGAAAAGAAAGAAAACATGACATTAAATCAATAAGATTTAGACAAGAAATCAATAAGATTTACTTGATGTGACACGAGCGTAATCCTTACCAGGAAATCACTATGTTGAAGTACTAAATGTAAGATTGATCGTCTAACTACGCTATGGCATGCAGGGCCCCGCCTACTCCCACAAGGTGACAGCCCAAAGGTCGTGATAAATCGTATGGACCGAACATCCATGGACCGGAAATCCTGGTGGGTGCGATAAACCCCGCAATGCATACAGATATTGGAGTGTAAACCATAATTGATAAACCGTCCTCACAAAAAATATGATCTGGATACTTCAAAATATACATCGAATTGAGTGGATGTACATTAACATAGACCGCTCTCGTGGACTCGACCACACACCAAAAGCGGCAGTATTAATAAACAATATAGGGTTCACAAACACAAATCAAGTAATCGAATAATAGTACTTACTACGCATAAGCAAAGTTGCACTAACTAAACTCAGAGACTATTTCTTTCCACCGACTCTACGGGATGAAACCCGCATAACTGATTAGGCCATGGACTTCGTGGTGAGATGTCTACATGCACCATCACCATCTTGTCAACCTTGAGAACCTAACAGAGTGGTCTTTCCACTCATAAACATGATGATGAAGACAGCCGCATCAGATTTGTTGGGAAGCTTTACAAGAACCACACCTTTCAGAATCGAAGGCACAACCAGGAAATTGTTGTGGTCAAGTACAGCCTCGAGAACACGCCTCGACAACAATGCTACAGAAAACACTAGTCCAGACACGCGGCGACAAGGACACAACAAATTGGATAGTTCAGCAAGAGAACTCATCATCGTGTCTTCCAGCCACACGGCATGACTTCGAGAACTTCATCTCCACCGCTGACCTGGTTCTAATTCAAACAAAACCATATTTTATTACTACCTCCGTTCAGAAATATAAGATGATTTTCGATATTATACTCCATATATGACTACATATACGCACAGAAATGAGTGAACAAAGACACTAGAACATGTCTTCAAAGGCATGAGAGCAGAGGGATTACATGCAATATCCACAACACAAGTTACTGAGGCAAATATACCCTCTTAGGCCCTTCCCAGTGCTCCACGGTGTACAGGTGCTAAGGATGCCACATAGGCAGAAAAATGATGTGGCAAAGCAATTAAAGAGGAGAGAGAGGATTACGGTGACCCCAACAAGAACCAATGCTAAGCACGTGAACCTAGACAAAAAGGCTACCAACCAATACATGAAGGAATTTTATTACTAAACAATTAAATAGAGAAGGCTTAGCTACAAAACCTAAGCACCGACGCATTAGGGACATTAGTTGCTAAGCATTTTAATGCACTTAGCACCCCACTTTAGCACCAATGCATTGGGAGAGGTCTTAAGGTAGCATTGATAAATTATAGTATTTTCTCCGTCTCCAAAATTCTTGTCTTAGATTTGTCTAGATACGGATGTATCAAGTCACATTTTAGTAATAGATACATCCGTATCTAGACAAATCTAAGACAAGAAATTTGGGATGAGGGAGAAGTTGAAAGTAATCTATAAGAAATCGTGTCAACCTCTCGCATGTTTTGGTCAAAAGAGGAATTTAGAACCGCTATTTCGCACACTAAAATCACATGCAAGATCACCCGTAAAGTTGTACTACCAGTACTAGTAATCATGTGTTAGATGAAAAACACGATCAAGATCGAGAAAAGATCATCAACAAGAGACATTACCTGACTTGCTTAATGAGGGATCCCGGAGAGGGGGCTTGGACAGTATGATGGCTTTGAGCTTGTCTCATGTAGTCTCAAGGGTGCTTGCGCTTCTTCGTACCATGAGCCTCGATGGTTTTGGCCAGAGCTATAGACATCACGTCGGCCGGTGCTCCGGCGTCCATCCAAGAGAGGAAGCTGAGAGAGAATAGTGAAAGGAGGAATGAGATGAGGGAGAAGCGAAACGAGTGGGGGTTTTCTTCAAGAGAGGAGGCTGAGAGAGAAGAGTGAAATGATGGTTGCTTCGTCCGTACAACTTACTGCTGTAAAGGAGGGGGTTTTGTGATTTGGCGGCTCATTGGGCATTAGTGCGGCGGTTCGATCGGGTAGCTCTACCGTCACTCTACTACGGAGTAATTTAGTGCATGGCTGGTGGACCTGTGTGTTGGCTGTCCCACACGCCGGGCGAAAGTGAGTAATTTAGTGCATGGTCGAGGAGGATCCGCACGGTAGATCATGTCCACTGCTTTTCATTCTCAAGAAAAAATGATTACATCAAGTGTTTCCACTCTACGACGGAGGAGTGCGAAACACGGCAGCCACTTGAACATACACAAGGCTCCTACTACTAGGCATGTGCAGTGGTTCATACGCCAAGATTACACAATCTTGTTGCTAGTGTAGTAAGATATGACGATAATAATGATGTTGTGCGCATGTCAACTACTCCTATATGTAACATAGTACCGCTTTTTCGACTGTCCTACGAGAATGAACGGTGAGATCAATGTTAACAGAACTAGGTCCACAGCAAGACGGAGAGTACGGTGCTACAAAGATCTACCTAAACATGAATCATATGAAGCATGAATAGTGTTAGGCAGGTGTATGAAGGGTGCACGGATGGGAGCAAAGTTCCCTTCTCGACCCACTTTTGGGTGTTTGGCAGAGTGCATGAAGGGTGCAAGAGTCCACACTAGTAGGTTCACAAAATTACACGAAGAGGAAACAACTATATTGAGATGAGAATGCAAACAAACACACCCACACGCTTTGTGCTACAAAGGATCGATCTGCACCGATCGAGTTTGATCCAACGGTCATGTTACGCCGAGACATGGACATGCCCATGCAGAGGGCGCTTAAACACCACCGAAGTCCCTCTCGCTTCTCGAGGCGCACGACGCTGGTGATGCAGGGTGCAATCGTCATAGAGCCTGCTCCCCGGCCGACGGAGCCAGCTCACAAAGACGGGCGCCCAATGGCACGTAATGGATTCCGTGATGGAGCTCAAAGGATTCGCCTCGCAACGGCGACGGCAGCCTACAACCCTCCTTGTCCAAATTTTAGCCCCCACCATCGCTGGAGACGGCTCAGCTCCTCGGAGATATAGGTGAAGAAGGAGACCAGGTCGTGAAGCCGCAGCTCGCTGAAGTCGACCGGTCGCCGAACGGGTTTAGCCTCGACGGCCGCATCGCCGCTACCGCACGACGGTAGGCATCACGCAGCCGCAACACGCGGCGCTGCAACTTGGTTCACCAAGTGGCCGAGGCGATCCTCGACCTCGCCACGATCGGCTCGCCAAGGCCTCAGCCGCTCCCCGATGGCCTATCGATCTCCCACTTTCTCGCAGCAAGGCCGCCGACGCCGAAAGCATCTTTGTGGTGGACGCCGCCGCTTTTGAAGCTCCGTGAACTCCCGCCAAGATAACGGAGGAGCATGGCACTCCTCTCCTCCTTGAGCTCACGGAGCTCCACGCCCTGGCCCCGAGCTCCGTGATCGCTGGCATGGAGCTCCTGTCACGCGCCTCACCTCGACTCCAGGATTCGCCGCGCCGCCATGGCACCGTGTAGAAACAATGGGGAGAGGAAGCAAAGGTGAAACGGCTGAAAGGCAATGCAATCTACGGAAGGCGGAGGGAGCGGGAATCTTTTGGTTTTCACCACGGTAAAACACCGCCGACGACTTCTCACATCGTGAGCAAAGTGGTTTTACAGCGGAGTCATCGTGACTAATTGCTGCCGCTACCGCTTCCCATCAATCAAAAAATTTAAAATCTCAAGGCGCCGCTTCCCGCCAATCAAAAATTAAAAATCCTGCCGCACCCAAACACCAGAGCAACACCGCTGTGGATATCTAAATTTACATGCCGCAAGTAGATAAAAAAGGTGAAAAACAAATGTGGCGGCAGCCTAGCTAATCGGCCTAACTAGCCCAACTAGCTAGCCACCGTGCTTCACCGATGTACTCGGCGGAAAGGTGGTCTTTCGTGATTTGACGACTCATTTACTTGCTTCAAGCGCCACGACCGAGGAGGACCCGTAAAACGCTGTAGGGCGCCCCACGCCAGAAGAATATATGCGGCACCACCCGGAGGACCCCAAACCGCTGGTGGTAGGGTGTGCCACGCCCTCGGACGGAGGAAAATGTGCATGTAAAATATAATCAGACGTATTTAGTATCTATGGTTCGACCTCGGGACCCAACCAGTCGGTCGAAAACACCCCACTAGCCACACAGCTTCATCATGCAAACGTGGCACGGAGGATAGATGTGGTTAGCTCCATCTCGACCAGCCACAACGTCTCTTGTTCTAGGCGATTCTTCTACTTTCCAAGCTTTTTTTTAGTTGTAATAACACCACGACAAGCTAGCGGCGCTCTTCGTGTGTGCCCGTGCAAAGGTTAGACGATGGAGAGAAGAGAGATTGTGATCCCAGACCTAGGACCCACCAGTAAGTGAGACAACGGTCATGCACGTGTTGACGAGGCACTCCCTCTACTCTACTCAACGCAAGTAATCAGATAAAATCAAGTTATGGGACAAAGCCAACAACCGCTCGCTTTTTTCAGGCTATCGACTTACGCTTTGTAGTCGAGGTTGCCGCCTCAATCTCGTCTTTCAGATTTGTTAGTTTTAGGTCCAAATTTGATTAATGACAAGTGGGAGCCCCGTGTGTTGTTCCGATATTTCAGTGTAGGATGTTTTTTTTGAACAAACACTTTGCGTGGTTAGACAAGTAACGGCACGAGTTACACGTATTTTGCAAGTTTACGAACAAAATGACAGCGCATAGAATATCACATCCACCCCGCAGCTTAGATACTATGGTGATACGAAGTTTTACACTGCTGGAAGTGAGATCCAATGGCTTGGGAGGAGTCTTTGTAATTATGCGCAATTTCCAAACTCTCCAAAGGTTTTCTTTGCAAATAAAACATTCAGGCCTCGTGTGTGCCGCTGCTCTTCGATCCAACGGCTCCCCGGTGCTCATATTAGGTGCTCCCCGTAGCTTAATTACCTGCCACGGTGATATGAGCATCTAGGTCGTATGATCGCGATCGATGGCACATGCGTAGTACTTGTACTTTCAAGCATTTCCCAAACTCTATCAGCGATATTGCAAAAAACATTCAAACCTCCTACCGTGGGCCGTTAGATCTTAGTGAACTCATATCACCATAGAATCTACGCAAGGGAGCACCTCATACTCTCCCGCGCGAGAAAACATAAGGTGCTATCGCAGCTTGGATGCTACGGTGATACGAGCTTGGAGGTCGCTTTGATCTGAGATCCAATGGCATCTCGAAAGCAGCCTTTGTGCTTGTAAGCAAGGGTCAACTCTTTTGGGGCTTTTCTCGCAAAACCATTCAACAACCGAGGAGGTGTTGTCACAAATCCAACGCATCCGAAGAGCTTGTATCACCAAAGCATCTAAGGTGTGGTAGCACATGATATTCTTACATACAGGAGAATATGATGTCCTCCTTCATCTTAGATGCTACGGTGATACGAGCTTCGAGGTCGTTGGATATGGGATCAAAGGGCATCTAAGTAGTTTTTCTACAAATTGTGTGCAATTCTCAAACTCATCAAGGTTTCCTGCAAAAAATATTAAGACACATCATGTGAGCTACTATATCTCAGATCTACAAGCTCCAAGCAACTCAGACGCATATAGCATCTAAGGTATGGGGGCACATGATATTCTCCCGGGAGGAGGGGTGGGGTGCACAACCACTCGGTGGTTGGGAGGGCGGGGACAAATATAATCTAAACAACCCTAAACAGAGCTCCACAATTTTATCTAAGGTCGAGGGGTTGACCCCCGACAATCATAGCTCCGCCTAAACACAACATTTGCATGTACTGTAGTACTAGATTTTATATTCATGTTTCAGTTTCATGTTCATTTTAAATATTGAACTGAGGACCATGTATGTCTTACATTTTACTCCCTTCGTTCCTCAATATTAGTCTTTTTAGAGGCTTCAAATGGACTGGCACATACGAATGTATATAGACATATTTTAGAGTCTAGATTCACTCATTTTGCTTCGTATGTAGTCACTTGTTGAACTCTCTAAAAGACTAGTATTTAGGAATAGAAGGAGTATTTTTGAATTCGTGGTCATACATGCATGGTTTGGAAAAATAGATGCACTATACTTATTGGATTGTTGTTGTGTTCGTATGCAGTGTGTCTCTATGTGTGTGTGTGGTCATATGCTTGATACATACAAAGTGTTCTCACCTCCGTATTGTTCATCTTTTAAATTTGAATCTGCATTCGAAAACTTACTAGGGATACCATGAAATGTGAAATCCACGTAGAGATCACTATATCACAAACTCACTCTAATTCAACAACTCGTCATAAATCAATTACCACGTTGAGATTAGTATTTGCAAGGAAAATACGGTATTGTAATACACATAGATTCGCTCGGCAATTTAAAAGGTTCCTTTCAGATTCTCGAATGGTAGGACCCAACGGGCGTACCAGCCGCACCTTGGCTCGTGTTGATCCTAAAAAACCAGGCTCGTGGTCCTTCGGTGGCGCGTGGTACGCACATTAGGCAACCCCAACCACTCGAGCCTCGGTGTTTCAAGTCGAAATATCCGCGCCAGAATTCCAGCCCTAGGAAATTCCTCTCATGTCCCCGGGTCCATAATGACTACCGTGAACAACGGAGGGATGCTTTAGTAACTAGACAACGTTACTCTACCGTGTCGAGCACGGTTCAATTCCCTGTCGCCGTCATTAAGGTCACCCGTCAACTGCATTGCCTAGTACTCCTCCGCTTTTTACTCCGCATATAAGATTTGGTCAAAGTCAAACTACACAAAGTTTGACCAAATTTATAAAAAAATATGAACATGTACAGTACTATAATTATATAATATGAAAATACATTTCATGGTACATCTGATAATATTGATTTCATATTGTGAATATTTATATTTTTTAATATAAAGTTAGTCAAACTCTATAAAGCTTGACTTTGATCAAACCTTATATGCGCACTAAAAAGAAACGGAGGGAGTACTACTACTACTACTACTACTACTACTACTACTACTACTACTACTACTACTACACCAGATGAGTACATAATTGAGCCCGCTTGTTCGTGCTTCAGTACTTGAGTTAATATATCGTGCAATGCAATCGTACGGAGGGATTATCCTTTTACTCGCATATATAACTTGTCTTAAGTCTAACTAAGCAAAATGTTTGACCAAATCCTTTCTTAAGAAATACAACAGACAGATGTACGGGCTTGAAAATTTATTGCATGATGCAGGTTATGATATTGTTTCAATCCTAGATCTTAAATTTCAGAAAATCCAAAAGTGAGCATAAATTCTGAAACTAGGCATGGTCACGGATATGGCACAAATATTACTTCGTAAGTTTTTTCTTCAATTCGAGACAAGCTGCTTATGACAAGTTGCACAAATGAAGAGCCAAGGTATTTTGGAACAAAGACCTGTCACGTTAAGGCTTAACGCTTTCACTATTGAAACTGTGGGTGTTTACGTGTACGCCACGAGTCCCCGCTTCTCATCGGCAGTGTGCTGTCCCAACAAGCTTGTGAGTCGACGGAGGCGGCGAAAGCGCATCACCGCTACTGGCCGTCAGGAGGCGCGGCGAAAGCAGATCACTGTTCAGACTCACCGGAGGCGAGCCCTTTGACCAGCTCCGCCGCCCACCGCCGTCCCAACTGCTCCCACTTTTAATGTCGCCGTGCCGCAGCTTTAAAATCAACCCCGCACTACCCGGTATCACTACAATCCTCTCTCTTCCTCTCCGATTCTCCTGTCGTCTACCACCAACTAGCCTGAACTAAACGTACGCCATGCCGCATCACGATGGTCTGCCCTTAGTGTTTCGTATTCCTGAGGAAGACACACAGCCGGAGTCTCAAGAACATAAGGTGCTTTGGGACGAGCTTGAACTGGCCTTGCGGGAAGACGCCGCTACCGTCTCTCGCTTCCCTGCTCCGCCCTGCCGCCTGATCGCGCCAAATACCATCCCCTGCGGGCATTGATGGGCTGGGAGCCGCACATTGTCGCCGAAGCTTGATGCCACGGGTTCCACGAGGTCCCCGCCGAATTTCACGCGTCTGCACTGCCAACAAGATGATACCGCTGCTGCACCGACGCCAAGACGGCCGTCGGTGCCTGCGGCACCGCCAACAAGATGCGCGCTGCATCGACGCGGCGCTACCGCAGGTGCCCGCACACGAATGTCTCCGCCGCCGCTGATAGCACTCGCCCTCGCTGGTGCCAAGGTTTCTCGCCGCATGGATGGCCGCCGTCGACCGCTTCCTTGCACCAACGCTTAGTCGCCTCCTCCCGCCAGCTGACTTCGCTCAAGTCCGTAACATTTTGGCCTTCCTTGAAGCTAGGCTAACGCCCGTGAGTACGCCAACAACGGGCGCAAGACGCCGCTGCCGCCGCCGTCGCTGGGTCTGACAACACACGTAGCACGGCAGAGGAGCCGCTTCCCATCGCGAGACGCCTCGCCGCCGCCAAGATAATCTAAATTTGTTATGAAAAACATTCGATTGCCATGCTTAAAATCCGAACGCTTATCATTTCCGCTTATTTTATATCGATCGTCAGATAATTTAAAGTCGGAGTCGACTGAACGAAATGTATGGTTTGATCGATTGAATGTTCTCGCTAGAGCCATATCAAATTAAATATAAAACGCCATCAAGCCACATGTATTCCTTGTCATCCAACGACCTAGACTGCTTCAATGTCGAAAGCGCCAACACGCTTAGCGTGCAGTTAATTTCATGCCAAAATAGTGCTAATCACATGACAACACGCAAATAATATCCTATTAGTTAATATCCGCATGCACTTCATATACTTCCAAATTAACGGCATTGCACGCATAATACCGACTAGTGCTGCTAGTACGTGAAACCGGTGCCGTGACTTGTGAACGCTGGCCCAGATATGGTCAACGGCAACATCGCTCATGAAGTTCTTCCTTGTTTGCCCGCAAGGCCTAAACGCGAAGGAGGAGAGAGAGAGAGAGCACCAATGGAACCCACCAGTAAGTGAAGGCGAATAGTACTAAAAATAATATTACATGTTATCCATTAATTAGGTTGTGGTAATATAAAACATAATGTGAACAAAGGGCGTACAACAAACATTGCTATTCTACAAATGTTGCCTATTGACGTGCGGCTTGAAGGCCCGGCCGCATGTTCGATCCTTGTCCTTTATTTTTTAATTTGTATATGGGTCCAAATTTGTTTCATGACATGTGGGCCCCTCGGTGTGTAGTTTGTAGCACTTTAATTTGTGGGTCAAAATTTGTTCCATTCCAAGTGGACTATCGATTCGTAGTTTTGTAGGTTATTTATAATAATTAAAGAGAACAACATAGTTTTTTCAATAATACCATGGTGCGACGTTGAAGCTGAGAAATGACGTGCGAGAGAGCGATGACTGAGCCAGAGGGAAATCAACTAGGGGAGTTGCGTGGGTTGCAACGGTGTTTGGAGTAGTTGTGGGATGAATGCTAAGAAAATATAATCTAAACCGACCGGAATAAATGCCTACAAAAATTAAGCCAAGGTTGGAGTGCCCTCGAATGTAAATAGCTCCGGCTTATGAGGGATGGAGAGGTAGTAGCTTCAACGCTGCGGAAGATACGGTGTGAGAAAGCGAGGTCAATCGAGAGACATATAGATAGAGAGACAAAGTGAGTGTGGTCCGACATTCATTGAACAAATATATATGCTCGGAGAGATATTGTCCAATTGAGCTTTTGGCAAGGGTGAGGGCTGTAAGATAGAGCTTGAGAGATGATCCAAATACATACGTAGATATATTTTGTGCGTGGAGGAAGCAAGGTCAACCGATCACATAGGGTCGCCGTATGATCGAAAGAGTGAGACGGGTTGGAGAGAGTGACCTAGATAGACGATGTGCGTGAGAGAGTATACAGTGTGAATAGGTCAAATTGGGCTCAAACATGGTGATATATCGTTTTTGTCCGAGAAAGAGCGAGGTCAATCGAGACATACAGAGAGAGAGAGAGAGAGAGAGAGAGAGAGAGAGATTGAGTGAGCGTGGCCCGCCATGAGGTCGAAAGAGTGGTGGCGGCTTGATGGACTGGACCTAGATAGACAATCATGCGTGAGAGAGTGTAGAGTGTGTCGATCGAGGCCCCAAGAGGGAGATATATCATTTGTGTGTGAAAGAAAACGAGGTTAAACGAGACTCAGATAAAGAGAGCGAGATTGAGCGAGTGTGGCTCACTGCAAGGAAGAAAGAGTGAGACAGCCTCAAGGAGTGACCTAGATATACAACGTGCTTATGCAAGCATGAGAGGTTGGGGGGCCTAGATAGGCAATGCATGTATTTAGCGCGAGAGGGTGAGAGGGAGAGGGGGGAGAGAGAGAGAGAGAGCTCGGCATGGGGTGAAATGGTGGGTGTGTGAGGTAAATACATTTGGTAACAGAGTGGGAAAAGGGGTTGTGTAGTTGAGAGATTTAGAGATCGAAACATGGAGAGAAAGAATGAACGTGTGTTGGAAACCGATAGCTTCATAAGGTGGTTAGGAGAGGAAGATCGACCGATACATGTGAAGTATGTAGCGCTTGTGCGGGGGGCTAAAACAACATTTGAATGTACATAATACGAGACTTAATATCGATGTTTCAATTCGTGTACATTGTAAGATTTGAACCGAGGACCAGGCATACGGGTAATTATTTCAATTGCGCTACATACTACGCTTCGAAAAGTTGACATTGACTCAATTTATTGTGCTATTTTGTAGGTCATATGTTTGAATCCATCCAAAAGTTTTCTCACTACCATGGTGTTCATCATATACATATGAATTTGAATTAAAAAGGTAGCGTGAATACAGTGAAATGCGAAATCCACGTTAGAATTTGAGATCGCTACGTGACACACACTCTAATTCAAAAATCTAACTACGTGACACAGACTCTAATTCAAATAACTAATTATGTGACACACACTCTAATCCACGTTAGCGTGGGTACCGTTTCGATTTTTTTCAAATAACTCCTCATTAATTAATTTATAGTACTCTCCTGCTCACTTTTTATAAGACCTTGAAGACATTTCGCATAATGTGCACTAGTAGAAAACGGAGCTTTAATACCGTTCATAAGGTTTTAGTGCCGGGTTCAAGAACCGCACTAAAGAGTGGAGACTAAAGCCCCCCTTTAGTACCCTGTTCGGCACGAACCGCCACTAAAGGCCCACCACGTGGCGTGAGCTCGCTGTCAGAGCAGTTGATCTTTTAGTACCGGTTCGTGTTACCCACCGGTACTAAAGGTTTTTTTTTTATTATTTTTTGAAAATTTTGGAATTTTTTTATTTTTTTAGATTTTCAATTTTCTGAATTATTTGATAATTTAGTCTCTAATCGCCCCTCTTAACTACTCAAGTGTGGATCACTCATTCCAAATCATCTAACTTCCCGACCGGTCACCCATCCTCTCACTCCCCCAACCTGAGCACGCTTAACTTCGGAGTTCTATTCCCCCTACTTTCCAAGTCTACACTTGTTGTTTTCCTCACAAATGTAAGTCAGAATCCTATTAACCCTCAAAGCAGCTTTAGCTTGAGCATTAGGTCACACATTTCACCGCTTGAGTTTGAAACTATTATTCTAAAAATCAGTAATTATTTAGTAACACTAATATTTCTTGAATAAGTTTGACCATAGTTGGACCACAATTTGACCATAGTTTGACCAGATTTGACCAAAATTCAAAAAACTTGAAATAATTATTTAGTAACACTAATATTCTTGAATAAGTATGTCGTAACATTAATACTTCTTGAATAAGTAGTTTGACCATAGTTCGACCAGATTTAACCAAAATTAAAAAACTTAAATTTGAGCATATCTTTTTCTCCTTTTGAATTTGAGGATTCTAAAATTGCAAATGTATCAGAGGCGGTCAAAATCGGATGCGGATTTTCGTGCTGAATTTTTTGATATATTATACGCTTTTTCCGACATCGTATGCAAAAGTTATAGCCGTTTTACATTTTCCCTAAACTTTTTGCAAAACATGTCCAAATTTAAGTTTTTTAATTTTCCTAACTAGTAGATGTAGTAATATAACTACATCTCAAAGAATTTTATTTTTTGAATTTTTTATCATTTTCTTTTGTATTTTTCAAAACTGAAATGGCGATACCCGGTGGGTAGAGTTTGAAAATTGCCCTTTAGTACCGGGTTTGTGCCACTTAACCGCATTATAGGTCAAATCCTTTAGTACCGGTTCGTCGCATCTAACCGGCATTGGTTAGTTTCTTTAGTACCGGGTTTGTGCCATTTAACCGGTACTAAAGGTGATTGCGGGCCCCGCCCGACACCAGCTCACATCATTCTTTAGTACCGTTCGTGGCACGAACCGGTACTAAAGGTTCAAAACGAACCGCATTAATGCATAGTTGTCAATCCGCACTAATGGTACCATTAGTACCGGGCCAAATCGAACCGACTAATGTGTCTCACATTAGGTCCTTTTTCTACTAGTGGTGCAAAATAGTTCAATTTAAGTTGTCTCAAACGATTTTACAAAAGTGAACGGATGGAGTATCTCGCTTCAATGACTAATTATTGCAAGTAAACACGGCCATGGTAATACATACAGATTCGCTTTGCAAATGAAAGAAGATTCGCTTGCATTCTCAAATGTAGGCACACCAAAGTGCACTGTGGTCATGTCGGTGGATAGCTGCTTCGGTGCCTTAAAGGCAATCGCTTTAGGATCGACATGTGGGCCAAAGAACCTGCTGGGGCCCACATGTCATGGAGATAAAGGCAGGTGCCTTAAGGCACCGAAGCATAGTCATGTCGGGTGGTCGCGGTGTCTGGACGGACGCCAGTAGCACCCAGCCACCCCCTCCCCCCAAAAAAGGACGCACGACAATATAAGTTCAAGGCTTCCATGTTTCGGATTGAAATATCCGGCGGCCCCAATTCCAGCCCCGCAAAATCTCTCTTCTCCACCATCCCCTTCCGCGCCTGCATTGCTCAAATACCTAATTCTCCGCCAACCTCGAATCGCCTCGCCTCGCCTCTTTCCCCACCGCTTCACCTCTATGCCGGACGACGACGACGAAGACGACGGTCGCGCTTCACCACCGCATGTGAGCTACCTCATCTACGCCTCGCCCACCGCACCGGTGGTCCACTAACAACGCCGGGTCACGCAACCGACGTGCCTCACAGACACCGAAGTTCCACCGCATCAAAAGCGCCACCGACACCGCCTCCCACCATCACATTTCACCGAAAGCACATCGTCGCACTCTCCGCTTCGAGGCCGCTAGCTTCACCAACGGTCTCGCCCGCCAGATCGTAGTGCTCCGCCGCCACTCAAGATCTGTGATCCGCGGCGCTGTCAGCCAACGCCAAATAAGATCACCCTCAACGGCTCAAGTGACTCCAGACTTAGCTAGGCGAGCATGCCCAAACGCCGCCCGGACTAGGTATCCACACATCACCCCTTGTGCACTGTTCCGACGATGTTTGGATATCCTTTCACCGCCTTCTTAGCTTACACGCCTATGCAACTCGACTTTAACTCTTATTTCTCCGGAGATATCATCCAAACAAGCAAATCCATTTTTTAGCGAAGCATGACAACAAGGATCCGTACACATCCTGCACACTCAGATAACCTTGTAAGTATCTCCTCCCAGACAACATCAAGGTCGATTCCTCTTATTTGATCAACCATTCGCCGTGTCAAAAATGCAGAGGGGGATGCAAGGAGCACAAGGCCTGCACATCCAAGCAAGTGGTAACATGGACTTGTACACGGAACATCCCAAGCGCAAGCAGAGCTGCATTGAGCCTGTACAACGAGCTAGCGTAAGTCCCTACATTTCATTTAATTTGTACCGCATTCGTGGTATGATTTGTGTGCAAAGTGGCTGATCCACTTAACTCAAGTTACCAGGGGCGAATATTTAACTTAAAAAATATGAAGGCACTTGCACTCCGGAAATCAACATAACTTGAGAAATGTGAAGCTACATGCACTTTGAGAACCAGCTAATGATCCAAAGTAGTTCAGATTATAAACACTAAATGATGCAAGCACCAAAAACACAAATGCAACATGGTGTACAAGGACTACAAACATGGTCTGTACCGCTTGAATTATTCGCTCTTCCGCTGAAAATATTGAAGTGTAATTGCACGATAACCAGCGCCGCAAGAACCGCATATCAATATATCTATCATGCACAAGTATGCCAATAGTTTCAAACAACAAATTAGAAAAGTATTTATGCTATGTTGTCATGATACGGGACTTTCTCGTAGATGGCCTCGACGCTTCCTCAAGCTATGAAAATGCACTATAATTTGCTTGTCATCAATGCCTGCAAATATCCTTCTCTCTCAACATAGTAGATCATCATTAGACACTAAATCCTTCAATGAGCTTGCAAAATGCTTGCATTAGATCCCTCATTAGACACTATATGTTCATCACCGTGGAGCATGTAAAATGTTTGCATCAAATCCTTCATTAGCAGTCCTGCTCATTAGACACTTCAGCTCAAGAACAACATGAGCTTGTATGTTTGCAACCGAAACTTGATTAGATACATCGATTCAAATACCAAAGATTGATTGGGGGAGTTATAGAATAAGTAGAAATTGGTTTCATTTTCTCATAGATTCCCTACATACAAGCAGTTTTACAACACCGTCAGGTTTAACTATTGGCCAGAAATTGAAGAGTTGAATTAGATATAATCAGGGATGTGATGTACCTGCTCATTGCGCATGCTAATCTTCCAAGTCATGATCGTCTGCTTGGCGCAAGCTCGATGCCATGCCTCGTGTTGCCGCCAGCCTCCCGTAGGCTACACCTGTGGTTGGATCTTCATCTTCTTGTCCTTCCGCTCGCTTGAAGCTCGGCGACCGCCTCCAACAAGGGCGCGAGGAAGTGTTGTATCGGTCTGTCCAAAGAGCTGCTAGGTTAGGAGCGAACTGCACTAGAGGTCGGAGCGAATGAATTGGGATTTTTCCTGCTGTCGATCGATATGGGAGGCGCCATTTGGGCCATGAGCCTGCTATAGGGCCTGCCTTGCACTTATGTTATTGGCCCATCCAAATTGAAACATTTTTCTTCATTTACATTGCCTCGCCGTGTGTTGGGATGAACAAAACTAGCGTGGGCCAACCTCGACGACTCAAACTAGGTGCACACTTTCCAGCCACCGAGGCGGCCGCCCATACCAGCCCCTATGGTATGCCGCCTTTTTGCATGTATGATTGATAGTGAAAATATTCCAAAGGGCTCTTTTGTTTTACCCACGTAATGGTTGAATTGCTTGTTTCTATGAACCGAAGTTCGCCAATAATGTGAAGGATGCCGCCTTTTTCATCCTATTGTAGATTGCTTAGATCTCGATATGCCAAAAGTAATCGCATGAAATATATAGTAAAAGCCACAGTGATGTGTTTGGCTACAACTAGTCTAACTACACGCCCTCATATAACATATCAAGGACGCACCATCTTACCAGATTAACTATTCGACTTACCCATGCAAAGGTGGGAAGAAAGAAGTATTGGGACTGGCGATCCAAGCAATTGATGCCATGGACTCCTTCGCATAACCTTGTAAGTTTAAAAAGAAGTTGCAGCAGTGCTCGCATAAAGAACTAGCGTAAGTTCGGGCCATTCGCTTCTCGTAATTTTAGTTAGCCACTTATTGCAAAATTGTTCACTTAAGTTGCTTGTCTTAATTTAGTTTGCTATCGATACATAATGGCACAGCTCGTTAATCATATTGTAGATCGTGCTTCATCTATGTGTTTGATACTTACCGTTAAGAATTACCTGCTTGCCTTAACTTCAATATCTACTTGTTTGTTTAATCGCATTGCCGCAGCAAAGCCGGGTTACAATGATGTTAATAACTACTTTTCAAAGATCCAATTGGAACTCTTTAATTCCTTGTTTGTTTAACTGGTTTGCTGTTATAACTCCTAGTTGAGATGTTTTGCTAACTTCAACTTTTCTCAATCCAATCGAACTTTAATGGCAAAAACAAAGTTAGCCCAAGATCAAAGAGCGAGGTCCCCATGAACGTTGCATCATCCCACAAAGAGTAGCACCGCCCAATCGCATTATGAATTGCCAACCATCGATGCTCTAGAGGCTAAACTAGTGGTAGAAAGAGATTCTGCTTCAGACTTAGAGATGAAGTTGACATGTTGAGGAAACAAACAGCACAATCACAAGCAAGACTCAAGACAACCATTAAATATTTGGTGGATTTCAAAACGAAGCAAGCTGAGACTCCACTCAGATTGTTAAGGTCCTCAAGGAAAAAGGAAATTAAATTCCTACTTGGTAAATCATAGGTGAAATGTTCTTTCCATAGTTGAATAACCTTTGTGTTGTCTGCTCATGTAATCAACCAAACCATTTGTTTTAGAGATCATGTAATAATTATTATTTTTAGTTTTTGGTTTGTAATTTTATTTGAGCACAAGTCTGTATTAATTGATAAGACCTTGAGACATTTCATTTGGATTGCTGTGCTAGACCTACAAATATGTTAATCGGGCTGAATGTGCATTCAGCAATAGTAGTAGTATAGATGGACCATAAGTGGCACGCATCGAAAGGGCCAAGATGTCGCTAAAAAAAGGATGTTGTTGTAGCCAAAAAAAGTACAAATGCCCTGGCTTATGTATGTTAGTTGATATTATTGATCCATATACTATATAAGTGTTTATATGTTCGTTAGTTGTGTACATTATTGGTTGATTGACTCGGTATTTGAATCTTGATACATCGCTTGTGTACATATCTAAATGGGAGTACACATTAAGATGCGTGTGACATTTGAGTTGGACATAAAGTGTTCCAAATATTCGAATTCACCTTAAACTGGATTCTAGCTTCTGAATTCGAGTATCGGCATTTGTAAATCATATTCATATATGACAAAGGGAATACATCTTTGTCGTGCTTTAGAAGATATATAAAACACATATAATGATTTATAAAGATTCGTGATAGGAATACAAAATGGATTCGAATTTAGTTGCTGTGGTAAACGTGGATGCTTATTGTCCCAAAATTTGAAAGAAGCAAAGAAATGTCCACTCCCACGCCGCTCCCGCCTGGCCAAGTGTTTGGGAGATGGAAATTACCGCTCACCCTCATACGCATAATCCATCGGCCTGATTTTCACCGCCTCAATAGGGGTAGGTTAGTAACTTCAAGTAGACGTGACACGACCGCCTCGAGCCCATTCCGACACGGTGGGCGCCAAACATGGGCGGCAAAACACATTTGATTCAAGATCATCCGAAGACCTCTGCTTTCTCCCTCCATTTCCCCATTCATACACGGTATGCAAAACAAACTCGACTCGCCAAAATCGATGTAGGCAAATATTTTCAATAGGGGCAGGTTTGTAACTTCACTCAGACGTGACACAAGCGCCTCACCACAGCCCTGCTCATACACCGTGGGCGCCAACCAAGGGCGCCAACCACCTTCTCCTCGCCCAAAATCGCTCTGGGCAAATATTGGCAGATGCGAGATTACCGTCATATCCCCAACCGACGAGACATCCAAATTTTAAATGGGGGCTAAGTTCGTAACTTTCCCATATTTCGCATAAAGCGCCCCAAAAACATGGTTCCTCGTGACCTCTCCTCCATTTTCCCATTCATACACCGTCTGCTTAGAACACCCCATCCCCACACCAGCCTCCGTCCGCCACCCCATCCATCGCCGCCGCCCTCCACCACATCCATCGCCACTGCCCTCCACCATGCCGGAGCGCCTACCAAGACCGCTGCCATCCATCGCTAGAGATGGTCGCTTTCATCCACGGCGACGGACCAATAGCCTTGCATCGTGTCCTCTCGCTTCATCCGCCATCGCCCTTCTTTGCCGGGCCGCCACACGACCTTTCTCTTCCACCGCAACGGGACTTATCCCCGATGCACCCATCTACCGCTATAGATCTCGCTTCAACACCACCGACAGCCATCGCACTTCGATGCCTACACAAATACCGCAAGAGAGGTGGTAATTCATATCTCCTCAACTTTTGATCTCAACTAGAAAATAGATCTTAACTTGGTTACTCTACTTTCTTTTCAGCTCTTAGAATTTAGTTCTTAGTTCGAAGCAAACAATGGATGCTAAATATCATTTCTCCGGTTTGCAGCTTCAAATCTGCCATGGCACAACCATAATACGGTTTAATTGATCATGCTTAGGGTTTAATTGATCATGTTGGTTCCGTGGTGGTTTCTTTAATAGAAATCGGAGGGGAAGCCCTCCTTTGCTAAAAAAAATATGCTTAGAGTTTCCCTTTATGATCACTATATGATCGTAATACGTGCTTCATGTCATAATAACACTGCTTCCAGCCCATCAAGCTAAACAAGCTTAGTTGTTCAAATACGAATCTGATATTATTAAAACAGAGTTGTTTAATTGGTCACTAAATGTTCCTAAATTAGTTTCAAAATGCATGTTCCCCGCCGGGTGTGTATCTCACAGGTGCCCACAAGGCCAGCCCACCCTCGATTTTGGGTCGCCCCAGTGCCTCGATTCCCTTTGTTCTGCTAAGGCTCGATCTCTACTCGCCTCAGCTTCCGCTCGCTGAGACTTGCCACCCCTGGACGGCATGACTCTAGGAGGAGACGCTTGACTAACAGGAGGCCAGGAGCCGCTTCTCCCAACAGCTGCCATCACTGCTGGCGCCATTGCCACTACCTTCCTTCCCAGTCTGCTCAGTGGCTCAAAGTGGCAAAGACCCACCAAGCCAACCCGATTTATCCCGAGATACGCCCTCAACACTCAAAGCAGCCACTCCTCATCACCCATTTTCTAATTGATTCATTACTCATTAGGCGTGACTATCATTAGGGTTTGTTGTGTGCTCAAGTGCATACCTACACTTAATGGTTCAGATGTATTTCGCAATCTTTAGTACCTCTAAAGTTCACAGTGGTTTTCAAAATTCAGGCCCTCAAAATGTAAACTAGTCATTTTGGATTGTTGGTCGAGTGACATCGACCAGACATTACTACTGCAAGCCAGTGTTTGTTGACAATTTTACTTGTCTTTCTTACTCATTCGATATAATATCCAATTATTCATGTCGATTAGTTGCAAACAATAAGTGCTAGACAAACTTCTTCATTCAGATTTTGGACAGTCTTCATCATAGCTACAATTCTCGATACTTGTCCTAATAAGCTCACAAGTAAATGATTGATTCACTACATCTATGCTTGCCTTTGTCATATTTGTTGTCAATATTCTTTAGGGTGGACCACCCTGCTTTCTAAATACCGGAACCGTGAGACATGAGTGAATAGTATTTCTCTATGTGATCTCTTCCATCATGTGTGGGTAACGTAACACCGCATTGTATAGAAAGAAAGTGTCATTTCCAGCTTTACATAGGTTTCGATCTTTACATGGGATACAATATGCCTACTTGCTTTGTGTCACACTACCAACACTCCACCCTTGAAGCTAAACATTACGCCCACTCATAATTGCTTAGTTTATTTGTTCAAATACGTAATTTCATATGATTCTAATGTTCCTACTTCAGTTTTGAAATGTGTGCCTCGTCATATAGAGACATAAGGGGTTTGTATTTCGTGTGTGGTCCGTCAAGACGGGTTGGGGAGGTGAACTTTGCATATGCATGGGTTTATCGGGAGACACTCTCCGAGTTGAATCCGCAATGCATTCCATAGATAATCTGACTACTTTTTATGTTTTCATGAATCTCAGATTCTAAACAGCATCATAATGATTATGAGCTATGCGCCAGCATGAAAAGAATAAAGCGTAACAATGCCATGGCTGTCAAACTTGGCATTAAGGGACTGAAATCAAGTCTCGATGCAATGGAATGGAAACGCACTCCACCTACATGCATTCATGCTCGTAATATGATCCTAACAAAGGATTCTCGAGCTAGAGGGAGACCTAAGTCAATGTAGCTCCCTAGTGGAGGAGCCGAGGAAGATGCCCTATCTTATTCACCCATCAAGGTACTTGCTCTAACTTTCCAAGGTTACATTGCTCGCATATTATCTTGCAAATCGATGCTTTGCATTGCTTCTACTTTGTTGAACTGCCATTAGCTTAGTTTACACATCGTATGTGAAAACGCCCTGCCTATCCATTTTCAGTACATATTCCATCAGTCATCATACTATATTTATCCATTAAAATGTTGTTCTTGTGTATCAGACGCTCAAAAGGAAGAGGGCGATTGCTGATCGTGGAGGAGCACAAGCAAAGTATTTGGAAAAGGTAGTGGCACCTGATAAATCAAATAGCCCATTAGGTGTAGGTGCAATATCACCGACCCACAAAATACCCTAGCAGCACTCTAGCCCTACTACACCGGGTCATTCCTCGATGCCCCAATTCAATGCACCCCAACCGCAAAGAAACAAGATGATTATGCCATGCTTGACATAGCACCGCCAGGCGACGAAACCCCCATTCCAAAGAAAGAGTAAACCAAATCCAGCTTGCCAAACCTTTTCGAACCGTAGAGAGCCCCAATTGCAGCAAATAGGACCCCTGCTCCATTTCTTCCTAGTTTAGAAGACGGTTTATGTTGTTGTCGAACTTTGTGCGATCTTTCCTTCATGGAAAGATTATACCGTAGACACGTATCAATTTCCAGCCTTTCCTCCGCAACTTACGCGTAGGTAATGTACTAATGTTATTCATGGTCATTACTGCATATGTTTCTGCTGACAGAAGACACAAGATTTCATTCTTTTAAATAGGCGAGGAGCAAACTGGATTGTGATGACGAGCATGGTTGGTTGCGCTTTTCAAGCACTCGTTGATGAAGTATCGTTCCTACGTGAGGCAAGCGCACTTCGATGGCAAGCCTCTGAACAAAATTTCTGTAAAGTCTCTGGTGCTACATTTATCCGACATATCGACCGGAATAATCTTGTTACACATTGGTCTCGCTGCAGCGTAAGGTACTTTCTATGATATCACATCACGATTTGAACTACATTTCGCATTTGCCTTAATGTCTCACTTGTACTAAAACTGTTAGCGTAAGAACATCCGCTCAAGGGACCATGTAATCTCGCAACTATATCAAGCATTAATCGCATTGCTCTTGTGACTACCTCTTGCCTCAGTATGACCATACTTACTTTCATATCTGTTTGATTTTGTAGCATCATCGCACATGTTAGCCTCAGAATCGCCCATTTGGTGGACATTATAAGATCCATATGGACTCTTACATAAATTTAAAATCAACCCAATGCTTTTGAAGAGGTTTAGCTCAGCAGTTCTCTTGTAAGGACCTAACATGGTCTATCACCGCATTTACATTAATAGCTACTTCCTGTGGATTAGTAGTTGATTATGTAGCATCAATCTGCATCTTATCTTCATTATCCTCTATCCCTTCCAGTATTATCATATCTATAATTACTCTCTACAAAATGTAGAGTATAGGCAATGCTTATGAAGAACATTTTGTGCTAAAATACTTGAGTTATCCTTCCCTTGACATGGAGAAGGGCATTATAAAGCCGGTGTTAACTCATAATGTAAGTCAGTTCTTCTAAAGCCTTTTATCCTCAATCGTTGTTTAATTTGCTCATACTCCCTATCGCTTATCATTGATTAGTTTGTTGTTTCTACCAAAATGCATGTTCGTAAGAACCGTAAGTTATAAGTTTTACTTGTAAAACCAAGTTCCTTATTCATACCATGAACATTACTAAATACTCCCTATATGTATGCTAGTTTTAGTGGATATATAATCCAAAGGTGTGGTGAAGCAGCCCACGCTTGCACCTTGTCATCTCCCTCGCTTTATCTTACCGATGTGGTCGATGATATGAACAACATGCCATGCACATTATCCAAAATAGATACAATGATTTTCTTTGCCATTCATCTATGCTTGTTATGTTGACAAGGTAATCCAAAGAGTGTGGTGAAGCTCCCCGCATTATGAACAATGCCAAATTATGCTATTGATATTTTGAACTTACTCTTTATTTTCTAATTTGAAATTGGATAGAATTGATGTAATGCTTATCATCTTTGTTTATACACGCAAACCTGTCATCTCTCTCGCTTTGTTTCAGGTGATATGCCCGATGGCATGCACAAGTCTCGTCAAGGCTGTGAGACAAACCCAACATATATTGCAGCAAAGAAGGCAAAAGATCTTGAAGATAGCGAGACAACCCCAAAGTCTTTTCTTGATGCAAAGGTTCAAGTTACTTGAGATTAACAATGTACAAGCTCATGTAATTCGCTGTTCTGAATCAGTTCGACTTCTTCACCCCAAGTTCAAGCAGTAAAGGCATTCTGCAACTCAACTTCGACTTGAAGTCCCATTCTAAGAAAGATTATGGAGAACACCAATGAGAACCTCATCTCTAAACAGCTACACTGAAGCTATGATCGACATGCTAGGCCGGTCTCACAACCTTGCTCAAGAGCCTTGCGCAGTTGTTCCTCTCGCAAGGCTAACCTTTCTTGAACTGCCTTGGAAGTGGTCTCGGTTCAAGATTATTTTGTTACGCCGCAATGGTGCCCAGCTTTTGTAATCGCTTCTTCGCTGGCGCTTTATGATCACTGGTGGAGAACTTCCATGCCTAGTGGATGTAATATACCTTAAATCCTTTATTGTATAGTGTAGGTTTATTCTTAGTTACTATGTCGTAATTTCTTTATTGTATAGAGTAGGTTTGTTCTTAATTCCTACTAGTTATCGCCATCATTCGCTATCCTAAAAAAATCAGATGTAGTCGATCGGACCAAACATTCGACTCTAACGGGCCAGGTTTTTAGCGGCCACAATTGGGCCGGCTCATGCCTTTCTTGGGGCCGGATGATTGGGGCCTTCACACATTGCGCCAGCCCAAACTTACACCGCCTATATTTTAGTTGGGCCTTTTGTCGACCCA
The DNA here is from genome assembly GCA_021605145.1 of Aegilops bicornis. NCBI lineage: Eukaryota > Viridiplantae > Streptophyta > Magnoliopsida > Poales > Poaceae > Aegilops > Aegilops bicornis. Next base: position 677,551,231 of record CM038671.1, read on the forward strand.
AAGGCTTAGTTTGGCCCAGTAGCGCTGGGCCATTAACAGTCGAATATTCTATCGGCCTCTTACGCCGAGATGAAACCATCGGCCTTTAGCAGCCAAATGCATGTTGGGCCTCAATTTTCCCTTAGTCGTCGACGGCCTTCAAAGAGGTCGAATTTAGATCGGGCCGCTTTTGGGCCCAAGTAGCTCACGGGCCGTTACTGTGCCAAAACATATCTCGGCCTTAGTTGGCCCATCGATATCATGGGCCTTTAAGAGGCCGAAAGCTTAGTACAGCATCAACGGGTCAATTACGCCGATGCACCTTTAACAGCCCAAAGTCACGTTAGGCTTAACTGCTTTCCACCTTTAGCACGGGCTATTAGTGGGTCTGGCGTACCGTCGACCATGTATGGCCCATGGGCAAGACGGGCCATTCCTCAGCCGAAGTCACATCAATGAAATGGGCCCATGTTCACATCAGCCTCTAACAGCCGAAAAGTCATCGGATCAGAAGTTGGGCCCAAATATTCGCGAACAATTAACGGGCCAGATCTGGCTTCAGTTACAAATGGGCCCAAATATTGGGCTTAACAATTAACGGGCCAGATCCGCTTCGGCCGTAAATGGGCCCAAATATTGGGTGAACAATTAACGGGCCAGATCTGCTTCGCCGTGAATGGGCCTTTTATTAAGTAGGCCGTTATTGGGCTGGGCCCACTAGTACCGATTAAGTTCTACGCGCTTGATCGGGCCGGCCTTTTAACCTATATGGGCCTCTCGCTGGGCCCAGCCACGTGTCAACGTATCATAGGCATGTCTCCTCCGATGGACGGGCGACATCTGGCCCACTGACGAGCTGACAGCTGTTCCCTTCGGCCAATCAGAATTTTACATGTGGAAATTCCCATTGGTCAGGGCTGTTAACGGGTTATCGGATCCAAAATCCGACCCAATAGCTTAACGATGTTCCGCTACTTGCGGATGCCACGCGGTCGGTCACCCTTGACGAAAAGCACTTCCGTGGACGCAGATTTATCGTCATGGAAGTGGACACTTCCGCGATAATAATTTTGGTAATGTCATGGAAGACTTCTACGACAAAGACAGTATGACTATCTTGATACTGTCATAAATTTTTCATGGATGTACATGCATGACAAAAAACGCAACCTACTATGACAAACACGTATCATCACGGAAGTGTATTTTTTTGTAGTGATAAGGAGTAAAAGAGCCTTACGTTCCCTTCCACAATCAATTCCCTTATATAACAAAAGCATTTCTAGACACGACTTCGACCAGTTTGGCTTGGTAACCCTACAAGCAGTCAGGCTCTGATATCAAAGCTGTCAGGACCTCGATGCTAAGTCACACCGATCTAGCATGTACCACATCATATCACTTTGCGGCCTCACGCATGGTATTCCCACGGGTGCCACCTTACCTGGCCCGGGACCGTTTGCGCCTTTTGGCTCACGTATATGATAGTGTTGCTAGCATCCATATGATAGAGAACCCGGGCCGACATGACTAGTCGTAAACCCAAAGTAGCACTAACTTATAGGGACGGGAGTACATGACCCAGCATCGAACGTGTCGGTCAACAGCGAGTGAAGCCGGGCTGTAGCAGCTGGGCTAGTAGGACTCTGGTAAACCAGGCTGTAGCAGGATAACAGGACTCCGGTATACACCGCGTGACATTTCCCCAAAGGGACAGAGACAGGATCGAAGTAGGACACATGTCGGCCAGTCTAAGTGTTCCGGAGCAAAGAGTAACCTGGCTAACAGGACTCGGAACCCCGGGCCAGAAAGTGCATCACCATGGCTCAAAGGAAGCACTAGACTACATTTCCATAAGAGAGGCTACCAAGGATAGACAACTAGGTTGTCGATCCCACACATACCAAGAATTTCAAAATCATACACACAATATGCTCGATATGTGCAAATACAACATGGCATCACAACAAGACTCTACGACTCGTAGTATTTATTCATTAGGCCCGAGGAACCAAGTATTACATAAACATGGGTCTCATGACCCAACATACAGAGCATACAAGCATCAAGCACATGTGGAAGCTTAACTTGTCCGAGTACGCATAACTACAAATGGAAAAGGCCGAAGCCCGACTATCTACAAGACCCTCCCAAGGGTACAAGATCGTGAGTCGATGTAACAAGCTAAATGTCAAGTCCATGCGGAACTACTAGTGAGATCAAGCTTCTCAAGAAAAACATAAATTAAGCTAAACGTGAGTACAAATGTACCCAAAGCAAGACTTACATCAAAACTAGCTACATATGCATCAAGACGCAAAGGGGTGGTGGAGTTTAACTACAAAGAAGCCAGCTTTGACTCGTGGCTATCCCGAACTACGACCGCAAGTAACTCTTTTGAGGTGGCGCATAATGCAGTTCACATATTCACCATATCAATACACCACTATGGATCTGCTTTCCTCTCCCTACGAGAACGCCATCCATAGCACTCACGCTTATCTTGCGCATTTTAGAGTATCCACTTTCACTTGTCTATGAACTATACAGGCAAACCAGAAGTCCTTTACCGCGGACACGGCTCTTCGAATAGATCATGTTAACCTCAGGGGTGTACTTCTTCACACACGCCTCGCCACTTACCACCATGTACACGCTGCGGTATCTCGGCAACCTTCAAGCGGAAGCCCGGCGAGGGAGTCGGCCACGACCGACTAACCACACAAGTCTCTAGTCGAGTTTTATCGCCTATTCGTGTTCCATCCACAAGGAGATCCGCCGGGTGTCGCCACGGCCCCAAACGATGTGTGCAGGGTTCCCAAGCCCACCTCGACGGATGGATTCACGCTTGGTACACCGTACACGGTGCCTAGTCTCGCCCCTAAGCCCACCTGCATCGGTACCACTTGGTAGACTACTAACACAACCTACAAACACCGTAAAGTAGTTGCAACTCCCGGATGTAGATCAGGTTGATTAATAAGTCGAGAGGGGCACTTAAGCATTCCAATGCGTGGTAGTAGCTGTTCATGGATCACAAACACGTAACTCGGGTTCCCGAGGACGGTTTCAATGAGACAACCCACCATGTAATCATACATGGCCTCTCACCGCTACCTTTACCAAATCGTGTTCACACACTTAGCTCTCAACAAGAGGGACATGTTCACAACTTTCCAATTCATCCCCGTGAATCAAACCCGACACAACTCTAAGCAATAGCAGTATGACAAACAAGCATGAATGAGTAGGCACATCAGGGCACAAACAACTCCTACTCATGCTAGCGGGTTTCATCTATTCATCGTGGCAATGACAGTCATGCAGAGGAAAGGGTTTCAACCACCGCAAAGATGTAACAATTGAATCACGGTTGTCCTAATGCATTAAAAGAGAGCAGGAGCGGAGAGTGGGATTGTATCGTAATGAACAAGGGGTTTTGTTGTTCGGCACTTCAAGATGATATAGCTCTTCATCGCTGTCATCGATCTCATCGCTTAACCGCGTCTACTAAGAGGGGACAAATACCAGCAAACAAGGAAGAACACAATCAATGCAATGCAACAATTATGATGCATGATTATGACATGGCAATAGGTTGTGATTTGGCCTAATGCAACTAGCAACACAATTAAGTGTAGTTGGTTTGAACCCAAGGTTCAAATCCAAACTCCACATATGGTTATTTGAATGCCATTCATTTGATTTGTCCTAAATAAAGTAGCCAAAAGTTGTCCTAATATGCATGAAAATGATACGTATGGATAGACTGGATTTTTCTCATCATTTTTCATATATAATTTATTTCATTCTCGAAGTTATAGATTAATTTTATGATTTTTGAAGTTTATACTATTTTTATGGAATTTCCGGATTATTTTTAACCCGTAAAACTATTAATTGCGCCAAGATGACGCCGGTGTGATGTCAAGAAGTCATCAGGAGTCGGTCCAGTCAAACCTGACCAGGGGCCCAAAGGGTCGCGACTCAGGGTTGGTTAAAGTCACAGACAGGTGGGACCGGTGAAGGGCCACATCAGCAGGGTCAATGCTAACGCGTGGGGCCACTGTGCTTAACTAAAGCTAAACATGAATTAATCTTGTGATTAATTATATAGCGGGGCCCGGCTGTTAGTGTCACTGGGTGTTATTTAGCGGGTCGGTTAGCGGCTAATGGCGTGCCATGTCAAGACGTCGCCGGGTTAGCCGCCAGCCGATAGCCGACGTGGTGGTGGTGCTCTAATCCGCCCACGTGCCATGGTTCAATGCGTGGTTTGCTCCTTACGCGCTTCCTCGGGAGTGAGCCGCATCAAATGGTGGCAGCTTCCGGAGCTGCAGGTTGTGGGTTAACGGGCGGCGTACCATTTTGGCGGCGGCCGAGTTTGGTGTTCGTGGAGTTTTGCTGCTGCGTTCGCGGTCGAGCGTAACCAAAGGCGCTTAGGGATGCACTACGTGAGGCTGCGAATGCGCAGTACACCGACGGATGACCAAATGGTCATCGGAGGACGCCAAGCGCCGAAGCTCGTGCGCGGGCGGCCATTTCGCCAACCGCTGGATCAACGTCTACAGGTCGCGAACGGCGTCGGGGTAAGAGGGAAATAATGTAGGAGCTCACATAGAGGCTGTAGGGATGCTTAGTGTGCTCGGGGACATCTCAGAGGTGTCGAATCGGCGGTGGCGATCTCCGCGCCGAGGTTGAAGACGTGGGCAAAGGCGGGCGCTGTGGAGCGTCCGACGCTATGCTGCTCGGTGTGGAGGTCGAGGATGAAGCGGTGGAGCTCTTGGTAAGGTCGAGAGGTTGAGGGGGCGGCAGTGGCTGCGGTGGTCCTCAGCGGCGCATTGCGGTGCGCTCGGGCGCGAGGTGTATAGGGGCCAGAGGAGAGGAGAGGCGAGGGGAAAGTGAACGAGGGTCCACAGGATCCGTGGAGGCCACGGGAGTGTGCTCTGCTGCTTCACTGGGAGGGAGGGCCAGCAGCAGCTGTGCAGGTGCGCTGGGCGCTGAAGGCCAGGCGTTGCTTCCCCTCTACCTTCTCGCGAGAGGAGGAAGACAACTGGCAGGGGAGGTGGGCTGTCAAGCTGCACAAGAATAGCCGGTTAGGTGGGCTGCAGTAAGTTCGCATTTCTCCCCCGCTATCTAATTATTTTCTGCTTTCTATTTTATGCTTTATGTTTTGCAGATAAAATACCAACCAAAACACTTTGGTTAATTCTGTAATTTTTTGTGAGGAATATTTGAATTATTTTCAAACCACACAACAAATTTCAGAATATTTGGAGCAACCAATATTTAATGGTAAATTTTAAACTCCAACTCAAATACCATAATGATTTAATTCATTGAACAAAATGTCCTGGAAAAATATGCATCATCTCTGGTAGAGGCTTTCACCTTTTTCCATAAATCATGAACATTTTATAAGGATATTTTGAGTTCATTGAAAATATTTTGGTTGAACCTATTTGAGTTCTTCTGGTGCTAGGGTTTTATCATCCCCATTTCAACTTTAATTGAAGATTAATATGATGCAAGATGCCCAATCGATGCAACTAATTACAACCAACATTGTAGGGCTGTGACGTTGATGTACATGTAATTACTCTTGTAACATTTCCTTGTAAATACAGATATCGAGGACCTGATGCTTGTTGGAGCAATTGATGCTAAACCTCAAGCAGTATGAAGAAGCAAATATTCTTTAGCTTGATCTTTTGATCTTGTCTCGAAGTCTATTGGATTGAGGTCTTTAGCTTGACCTTCTTTGAAACCTGTAATCTTCTGTTTTGTCCAATCCTATTGGATTGAGGTCTTTAGCTTGTTGCTCTTTCAAACATGTAATCTCTTGATCTCGCTAATTTATTAAATGTGAAAAGACTAGACCTTGTCATTTTATCAGTATTGTGTACACATTTGCTGACATATCTAATCTTTTGGGGACTTATTTGTAATTTATAAGGCCACAAATGTTGTAATTGCATAAAACATTTGGTTCTAAAAAAATCTATAATCTTCCGGGTTGTGTAAACATTTACTAAATTCTGGTCGATCTCATGTACCCAATGGGTCAATGGGGCCACAAAATTATGATGAAATGGGCTGGCCCATGGCCTCAACATATTGATCTTGGGGCCACGGGCCAGTGGCCGGTCGACCGTCGGTGTCAAACCGGCAGATCTCGGTAGGGGTCCCAAATCAGACGCCTAAGGTCGAGTATCAGGAGACGGGGACACGATGTTTACCTGTGTTCGGTCCTCTCTATGGAGGTAATACCCTACTTCCCGCTTGATTGATCTTGATGAATATGAGTATTACAAGAGTTGATCTACCACGAGATCGTAATGGCTAAATCCCTAGAAGTCTAGCCTCAGATGATTATGATTGTCCCTTATGGACTAAACCTCCGGTTTATATAGGCACCTAAGGGACTAGGGTTGTACAAAGTCGGTTACATGAGAAAGGAATCTTCATATTGAACGCCAAGCTTGCCATCCACACCAAGGAGAGTCCCATCCAGACACGGGTGAGAGTCTTCGGTCTTGTATGTTCACGTTTCATCACCGCCCACGCCCAATGTGTCGGACGTCCGAGGACCCCTTAATCCAGACTCCTCAAGAGTCTCCCCTAACCAAAGCTTCAATGACGAGGTGTTCAAAGACGCAGATTATCTTTTGGCATTGCAAGGCGGGTTCCTCCTTCGAATACTCCAAAACAGCTTTCGAACACAAAGAGCGTGTCCGGCTCTGCAAAACAAGTACCACACACAACCGCAAAGAGTATAATATTCCACGAGTCCAATCTACTGACAAATTTTTGTAACGTGACACCACGTCACCACCCGGTCATTATTTCAAACCGTTTTTCGGCTTGCCGCTCCATGTTTCGAGATGTGGTTTCATTGGCACGTCTTGTCAAAGCAGAGATCGTGTCCCCTTATTGCAGGATTCTCATCAATACGGGTGTGGGTAATCCAACCGTGCTGCCTCAAGGCTACCTCTTGGGAAACAAAGTGAAGTTTTACATGCGTAGTGGGGAGGCGCTATATTCGCTGCCTTTATAAAGGGATAAGGATTCACCCACGCCTTTCTATCTCTCTCCCCGTCATTCTCAAGCTCCAAAGCACCCAAGTCCTCATCTCTTCCGCCTTCAAGAAAGCACTCGATCATGTCCGATCCCGAGCGCTAGGCAAGTGGATGGTCTCCTCCGTCAAGGAGAAAGACATCACGAAGCTCCGGGAAGCCGGGTACTTAACCAAGGAAATCGCCCATCGGCTTCCGGCCAAGGGGCAAATCATCCCCACCCAAAAGCCCCACGAAAGGGTAGTGTTCATCCCTCACTTCGTCCGCGGATTGGGATTTCCCCTCCACCCATTCGTCCGCGGACTTATGTTCTACTACGGGTGGATTTCCCACGATCTGGCCCCCAACTCCTTCCTCAACATCTCGCATTTATTGTCGTAGCGTAGGCCTTCTTCCGCATCCCACCCCTCTTCGGATCGTGGGCTCAAGATTTTCAACGTGAAGCCGGAAGTGGTGGATGGTCAACACGCAGAGTGCGGAGGCGCCATGGTGAGCAAGATGCCCAATGTTACATGGACCAAAGGTACCTTTGTAGAGACCGTGAAGGGGTGGCAACAATTGTGGTTCTACACCATAGAGCCTCATGATGCCACTTCGGCCGCTGCCCCGAATTCTAAGTCCGGGGCCCCAATGCGCTCACCTCCTGGCTAGAGAAGGGTCTGGACTGGGCTTCATCAGATGAGCTGACGCCGCTGCAGACACGTATCAAGAGCATGGTGGACAAGAACATTAAGCTCGTCAACGTGATCCAGGTGATGCTTGTCCGCCGGATCCTTCCCTGCCAACGCCGAACTTGCCATTTGTGGGAGTTTGATCTGGCCAAGCATCAGACCTTGCAACAATTCTTTGGCACCACGCAAGAAGATATCTGGAAGGTGTTATTCAAGGGAAACCAGACGTGGCCGTAAATGACCGAGGATCGTGGCTATGACCTCGACTCACCCAAACAAATCCGTGAGTTCTCCATATTACGCTGTATATCCTCCGCCAGATATCTCGAGTAAGATGCCTAAGCTTCCCGCTTAACTTTTCGTGGTTGGACAAAGAAGGCGAGGGGATCCGTGTCCCGGCCTCACGCTCAAGACCCAGCCTATCCCTGCCTACCGACGAAGATGTTGTTAGGTTCTCGGCGCCTACCAGCGCCGGAGAAGAAGGCAAAGAAAAGGCCAAGGAGACCGTGGCAAGTGGTCTCCGCCGCAAGGGCGCTTTGGACGTGGCATCCGAAGACACCGAGACTCACTCCTTCACTGCTGAGGGCGACGAGGAGGAGGAGGAGGAGGAGAGCAACTCTCCCCCTAAGGGGGGAGGAAGAAGAGGGTGGCCTCCGCAACTGGAGGCGTAAGCGCCCAAGAAGGGAAGGTCTTCTCGCGATAACTCCGCTGCGGGACGCCGACAAGAGCCCAGAGCGGGCGCCCGAGATAAGCCCCCTTGCCGGATCGGTGGAGTACTCAAAGATCCTGATGCATTTATATATCAGCCTCTTTACTTCATAGTTTTAACGCTGCTGAACCACGCAATTGCAGTCCGGCCTGCTCCGACCTCGAGCAATCCTCATCTTCGGGGAATTCGCTGGACCCAAAGGTGATGGACAGCGGGTCCCTTCCGGCGGCCTCCTCTCCCAGGGCCATGGATGACACCGAGGTGTTGTCCTGAAGGATCCCGTGCCAGGGAGAGACGCAGGAGGCCATCAGGGCGGCGCCAGAGGGCGAAACCTCAGCCGCCGTACACATGGGGGAGCAAATCCCCATGGAGACTGGCGATGGGGACCGCATCCAAAGGCGGCCCTCACCAATACCATTCCGAAGCCAGCAGCTCCGGATTCAGGCAAGCAGCCTCCCTCAAAAGAAGGAGGTGAACCTGTTCCGCCGATAACCTCTGTCCAACCAGAGGCACCGGATACTCTACTGGAAGCATTGCGAGGTGCTTCCATTGTTGAGGAACACCATATCCTTATGGGTACGATGGTTGAGAAGGTTCAAATTCATTAAGACCGGATCGACCAAAGCCGCACTCACACAGGCTGTGGTTTGAGGTAAGCGGCGAATTGTGTAAGAATAATGTCACGGTATAGACAAGAGTCTCTCGAGACTTTGTCCTGTTCGAAAGAAAAGCCGGACAGAGGATCAAATAACTTTCGCAGGAGACTAACCGACATGTCTTTGTGAATAAGCAGGCATCGCTAGTTAGTTGCGATTTCATGCCGCCGAGGTCTCCTGACCGAAGCAGAAGTCTGGAGCGGACCGAGGAAGAGCTCGGCCGGTGAAAAAACAGCCGGAAGACTAACGAGGTATGTAATGACCGTTGTATATCCGTAAATGATAAACGATTTGTGCCGACCAAAGTGACATGGCATTTGTTAGGAGCGGCAACCGAGGTAGAGACCCTCAAGAAGGCGCTGGCCGAGGTCGAGGAGAGAGCGGCCAAGGAACAAGCCGCCCGCGAAAAGCACGAGGCCAGGGTCGGTGAGGTCCAGCAAGAGCTCCAGGACGCCGTGAAGAAATGTGAGTACTTGGATCGCAACATTGCGGATCAAAAGACCGAACTTGCTAAGGCTCTTCAAAGCGCACAAGATGCCCGGGTTGAAGCTTAGGGCGCCTCCAGAGATTCAAGAGGCCAAGAAGATTATGGGGTAAGGCCTTCATTATGCAGAGCAAATATGTGAAGAAGAGGTATCTCTTACTAACCCGGATTTGGAGTTCTCCGGAGCGCTTATGGATTTGCCGTGCAGCAGTAGCCGACGCCGCAGAAGTTCTTCCGAGCCAAGAGGGAGCTCGACGGAGAAGCCGTTCTCGTCGCATTATCTTGCACCGGAATATCCGGTGCCCTTTAGCCACCAGCTAAAACAGTTGGTCGAATCGCATAGGGTGGCCGAATCCAGCCATGAGGGATTTAATAATCCACTGTGGCTCGGCTCAAGCTATACCCAAAGCAGCCTACTTCGGCTCGTGAAGCGGCTGGTCAATGCCCGCCTCAGCTTGACGCCATCAAGCTGGTCGGTCTGCATCGAGGGTGCGCGGATGGCCTTCGCCTGGCCAAGGTGCAAGTGGCGAAGATGAATGCCCTCAAGCTCGCGACCGAGGGGCCGCCCGCTGGCAAGGAGCACCGCATGCCCGAGCGGTATTTTGAAGATGTCCTGGAGGGATCACGCACTGTAGCGGAGCAATGTGCTAAGGACATTATTTTTAAATGAAATACTTTCATGTTTATCTTGTCCTATATGGTGGAACAAAGTCATATGTAATATAATGCTTGTTATTATTAAAAATTTACCCTCGTAAGCGGCCGCTTTTATTAAATCTGAGAGTTGGCCAACATCGGCTTCAGCCCCTTGTAGGTAGTAATGGGTGTTCGGGATGGAATCTAAACACTCTTGATCCGAAAATTTGGTCCTTGAAGGAGGTGTTTAGCTTAAACGAACCATGCAATTGGACTATGTGGCTTTTTCACCCTCACTTAGCCATAGGAGTTCGACAATAAAAAATGTAGGCACAGCCCCTCTAGTTAGCATTTAATACATACTAGGGTGTTGTAAACACCTGATCGGATCGAGGCCTATCCGTCAGATAATGAGGAAAAAATCGCTGAAGATTTGTAACCTCCTAACAAAATTTATCGCTCGCGCCACATCATGATAGACAGCTTTTGGCTTTCTATCGAGGTGCTCATCCGGATAAACCAGGACACAATCATAGTAGTTCTCCCTTTACTACCCTAGCCGATAGAGCGGAACGAAGATAGTAAGCATAGGAGCCGTGGCAACCCAACTATCGACCAAATACATGATTCGAGCCAATGCATATAATGCTCAAATTCGGGCGCCAAACTGCATCAGAAAAGTGTTCGGACTTTGTTGCCATAGTATGGAGCGTAGTGAAGCCCCTGGCCAATTAAAGCGTACCAGAGTGTACGTGTGCGATCGATAAAAATAATGAAGTAAAATGAAGTTGTAAGCTAGTGCCACATAAGTTGGGCCGCAAACAGTTTTCATTATAATTAGATTAGTACGTCAAAGTGTAGTTGTACAAATAGTGCGAGAAGCACCCGAGCTATTTGACATGCCAAGATCAAGGGGGGAGCTGCGTATGGTCCCGAAAACAGGTAGGACGATTATCAAGGGGACGCCTAGAGATCCTCCACACGCCCTGCAGGCTTACCGCCACCTTGGTGTATCCGCCCTTCGAAGGACTGGTGATCGCATCACGTTAGGGCCAATGGAAAAAGAAACCTGAAAAGGATACAAAGAAAAGGTGAAAGTATGTGTGTCCTGGGAAAGTCGGTCAGACAGTGGACCATAGCCTGTTATGCCCGCCTCCGCCCATGGTGTTTTGAGCGCCGTAGTTATGTGCGCGCTACACGTATGCCACCATTTGGTCAGGATCGAGATGGAGAATGAATTGCTAGTCTAACTCCCCGACGAGCCGGACCTGTCGTTGTCAGAGTAGTCCGGACTGCTTGATGTTGTCCGCCCCAATTAAAATTCGCCTTAAAAGGTCATGGTACTTCCGCCGCCATGGCCGCTGTGTGCTCCTCAAGACGAGGGAGCGCCCGTGTTTCCATTGATCGTTATGACGCCGCATGGTCCGCATCTTGAGCTTGAGATAAGCATAGTGCGGCACCGCATTGAATCGAGCGAATGCGCGTTCGTCCGGAAAGCAAAGGCGTGATAGCACTACGGAAGGGAACGATATCAAGATTAACTTTAGCTTCCGGGTTGTCGTGGGACCCGAAGATAACTTCCAAGCAGGATTGAGCCTGCAACGGGCCTACACACCGGTATGACTCCTTTAAAGGTAGTTTTGGTGGGCTTGATCCTGATGGATCGATGCCCATTTTGGCGATTGTATCTTGATAAAGCAGTGTTAAGGCTGCTACCCCGCCCATGAGGACTCGCTAGGTGGAATCCATCGATTATTGGGTCAAGGACCAGCGGCTACCGAACCGCCATAACGGATAATCGGGTCGGATGATCCCCGCGATAGAAGGTGATCGGGCATGACAACCATGTATTAAATTTTGGGGTGACTGCCTCTATCGCATAGACGCCCTTGCGCGCGCTTATGCGCCCCTCTTGGGGATATGGGTGGCGATATCATGTTCACCGCTTTGACCCGAGGGGAAACTTCTTCCGCCCCTCGTGTTCGTGGACGGGCCTCGTCATCATCCTCGCCATGCACTTTCTCCTTGTTCTCGCATTTATCTTGCCGCCTATTTAAAACCCAGAACTTCGTTGGTGTGATTGGCTGGTTTATCTGAGGTGCCGTGGTATCCGCCCGGACGATCGAGTATGCGGTCCAAGCTAGATGAGCCCGAATTGTTCCTTTTGAACGGCTTCTTCCGGGCCGGACTTGGAGCCATTGAATCCGGGCGCCGACCGTCGTGTCGCTTCAGGTATTATCACCGCTGCTTCGACGCTTGTGTCTGCTATGGCCGGGCTTGGTTGTTGCTATTTCTGGCTTCAAGTACTGTGTTCCTTGCATTGTTATTGCTACGGGCTAGCCACTATCTTCGCCTGCGCAAAAGCGGGTCATAAGCGCCGTGAGGGCTGCCATAGACTTCGCTTTTCTTGGCCGAGGTGTCGGGCGCATCCATTCGTCCCTAGATGCTATGTTTAAAGGCCGCTAGGGCTTCAAGATCCTAACAAATGATTTATCCGTTCTTTTTGGTTAAGAACCTAGTCCGCACTTCCCTGCTAACTCTCCTGCCGTTGAATTATGTGACTTAAGTCATCGGCATCTAGAGGTCGGACATATGTTCCTTGGAAGTTGTCGAGGAAGGCTTCTTCCAAGTCCTCCCCACCGCCAATGGAGTTTTCGCAGAATGTTCAACCAAAGTGCCAAGTCGGGTCCTTTGAGTTTTAGTGGGAGGTATTTGATGGCATGGAGATCATCACCACGGGCCATGTGAATATGGAGAAGAAAATCCTCAATCCATACCGCTGGGTCTGTTGTTCCATCATATGATTTGATGTTTACGGGTTTAAACCCTTCTAGGAATTCGTGCTCCATTACCTCGCCGCTGAAGCAAAGGGGTGTGCGGCGCTTATATCGGGCCACGCCGCGACGTAGCTCCTGATGGAGTCCATCCGCGGTTCTTGGCCCGGCGTGATTATGATTGTTGTGTCCAGCCAGGTAGTCGTTGTCGCGTTGTCGGGCATGCCCCGTGATCCATAGATCGATCTGTTCTGACCTGCTCTACTGTCCAAGTCCTGCCGCAGGTCATTTATATATCCCCGAGCTGTTTTATCTTTGCCTTTACGGTGAGGTAGTACGGGGTGGTGTTCGGCTTGATTTTCCGCTTTGTCCCTGCCTCGTGGTGGCCGGTCAGCCGCATTGCATTATGATGGTACGGGCTCCAGCGCCTTGTCATCGAACTGAGGTATCAATTTGTGCTTCGGATAACTTTTGGATGGGCGCCGAGGTCGTATTCTCGCTGCCGTGACATGAGTCCACCTATCATTGAGCAGGTCTTGATCAGCTTGAAGTTGTTGCCGCTTTTTTCAGTGCTCTTGCAAAGGGCTATTAGCCGGGTTTGAAGCGCCTCGCCGAGAGGTTCCTCAGTGCACGATAAAATCCTCGCTATCGAGGCTCACCTCATGCTCGGAGAGTGGAAGATAATTACCGCCCTCCGAAGTCTTCGCTTATGGCCTGCTCATCAGTATTAATCTTGCCCGCCTTCCCGCTCGGGCCCTGCTCGCTGAAGTTGGCTCAACGGGTCTTCATTGTCTTCGACATCGTCCGAGTATTGTTTTCTCCCTCGTGCCGGTATTGCTGTCTTTTCCACAAAGATGGCTTGGAGCGCGCCACGACGCCGCCGCTTTGGTTGTATCTCAGGAGGTTTATCCTTGATCGGGTCTTCTTGTCGTCCGCCGCTATTATCTTTTGGGTGTATCCACCATCTACACGCCATACGAGGAGGTGGCCGCCCAGTCCGGTGAACGGCGGGTTTTGGCCTCCTTCTTCTCCGCATCATCGCCCATACCGCCGATGTCTTGGGAGCCGAATCGAGCATGTTTGCTAAGTCCTCGACAGTGGCTGGCTATGAAGTGGAGGTGGTGGGAAGCGTAAATTTCGCCATCAACCACTAGTTCGAAACTGATATAAAATGGATGTGAGTCCACAGCTAAGGAGATGGTAATTAATGAGTTCAGCACATAGCCTAAAGGGGAGTGCCAGAAAATGTCCGCGGCGCTGATTGTGACGACCGACGCCGGTTGGTTGGCTCGACGGCGCGCTGGCGCTGCTGTAGTTCGGAACCCGTGGCCGGAGATGAACTGAGGTTCCAGTGACGCCGGTCACGCCAAGGTTGGGGTTGTGTAAGGGCTCCAAAGGTCACCGAGTCTCATGCTTTCGCCATGGGGTTGAGCTTCCCATCCTCGGATGGCGCAATCTGCCCGGATCTAGGACCGGAGCACTTACAAAAGCTATCTCCTCGGTATGGTCCGGCGACAGATTTAGGTCATGCTCATCACGGTGGCAGTGGAGCGGCTGTCAGGCTCGAATCCGTCAAGATCAAGTCTCCGCGGTATCATCAATGTAGTTCAAGTTTCCAAACCTGACTTGATGGCTGTGGGCATAGCCGCCGATCCGCTTTATATAGCTGCCGAAGTTGGCCTCGAAAAGTGCGGTCATTTACGAAGATCTGTCCGGGAGAAAAACTTCCTCGGACAGTGTTGTTGTTGTAGATGATTGACGGGGCCATCATACCTCTTGAAGACAACGCGGAACTCTCAATGAAAGCACCAATGTCGGTGTCAAACCGCGGATCTCGGTAGGGGGTCCCTGACCGTGACGCCTAAGGTCGGCGGTAACAGGAGACACGGACATGATGTTTACCTGTGTTTGGGTCCTCTCTATGGAGGTAATACCTTACTTCCCCGCTTGATTGATCTTGATGAATATGAGTATTACAAGAGTTGATCTACCACGAGATTGTAATGGCTAAAACCATAGAAGTCTAGCATGTATGATTATGATTGTCCCTTATGGACTAAACCTCCTAAGCTAATATAGACACCGGAAGGGACTAGGGTTGTACAAAGTCGGTTACAGAGAAAGGAATCTTTGTTGGGGAACGCTGCGTAAAATTAAAATGTTTCCTACGCTTCACCAAGATCCATCTATGAGACCATCTAGCAACGAGTCATGGGAGAGTGATTGCATCTACATACCACTTGTAGATCGCGTGCGGAAGCTGCTCAATGGTACGGGATGATGGAGTCAGACTCGCCATGATTTAGATCACTGATGACCTAGTGCTGAATCTGACAAAGCACTCCAAGGCTCAATGTAGACGCAGATTTAAGCGGATGACGCCTCCTCCTTCTTGATCCAAAGCAAGGGGAAGGAGAGGTTGATGATGATCCAAAGAAGACGACGGTGTGGTGGTGGACGCAGCAGAACTCCCCAGAGCTTCTCGACGAGCAACCACGGGAGGAGGAGGAGGTGTAGCAGGAGAGGAGGTGCTGTGCCTTCAGTGGGTGCGGTGCCCCTCCCTCCCTCCCTTTATATAGGTGCAAGAGGGGGAGGCGCAGCCTTGCCCCTTCCTCCAAGGAAGGGTGCGCCAAGGGGGAGGAGTCCATCTCCCAAGGCACCTAGGAGGTGCCTTCCCTTTAGGACTCTCCCTCCCCAAGTCTCCTTGGCGCATGGGGTTTTCTTAATGGGTGCCCTTGGCCCATATAGGCCAAGGCGCACTTCTACAGCCCATGTGGCCCCCTCGGGCAGGTGGACCTCGGTGGACCCTCGACCCCTTTCGCACTCCCTAAGCATAATACCGATAACGCCACAAACCTTTCCAAATGTAACCAAAATAAGACTTCCCATATATAAATCTTTACCTCCGACCATTCCGAACTCCTCGTGACGCCCGGATCTCATCCGGACTCAACAACAATCGGTTTGCTGCATACTCATATTCATACAACCCTAGCGCCACCGAACCTTATGTGTAGACCCTACGGTTCGGGAGACATGCGTACATGACCGAGACGGCTCGGCAATAACCAACAGCTGGATCTGGATACCCATGTTGGCTCCCACATGCTCCTCGATGATCTCATCGGATGAACCACGATGTCAAGGATTCAAACAACCTCAGATACAATTCCCTTTGTCAATCGGTATTTTACTTCGCCCGAGATTCGATCGCTTGCATCCCAATACCTCGCTCAATCTCAAGCATCGCAAGTCACTTTACTCGCATCAGAATGTGATGATCCCGTGACCAAACACTTGGTCACTTTGAGCTCATTATGATGATGCACTACCGAAAGTGGGCCCAAAGGATACCTCTCCTCATACAGAGTGACAAATCCCAGCCTCGATCCGTGGTCAACCCAATGCATACACTTTCGGAGATACCGTAATGCACCTTTTATAGTCACCCAGCCACGCCAGGATGTTTGGTACACCCAAAGCACTCCTACGGTATCCGGGAGTTACACGATCTCATGATCTAAGGAAGAGATACTTGACATTGGAAAAGCTCTAGCAAACAAACTACACGATCTTGTGCTATGCTTAGGATTGTCTTGTCCATCACATCATTCTCCTAATGATGTGATCCCGCTATCAATCGACATCCAATATCCATAGTCGTGAAACCATGACTATCTGCTGATCAACGAACTAGTCAACTAGAGGCTCACTAGGACATATTGTGGTCTATGTATTCACACGCAGTATTACTTATTTCCTGATAATACAATTATAGCATGAATAAAAGACAATTATCATGAACAAGGAAATATAATAATAATACTTTATTATTGCCTCTAGGGCATATTTCCAACAAATTTCCCACTTGCACTAGAGTCAATAATCTAGTTACATTGTGATGAATCAACACCCATAGAGTTCTCGTGTTGATCATGTTTTGCTCGCTGAAGAGGTTTAGTCAACGGATCTCATGACATTCAGATCCGTATGCACTTTGCAAATTTCTATGTCCCCATCTTGAACATTTTCACGTAATGGAGTTGAAGCGACGCTGATGTGCCTTTTGTCTTCTTGTGAAACCTGGGCTCCTTTGGCAAGTGCAATAGCTCCAGTGTTGTCACAGTAAAAGTTTGATCGGCCTCGACGCATTGGGTATGACTCCTAGGTCGGTGATGAACTCCTTCACCCAAATTGCTTCATGTGCTGCCTCCGAGGCTGCCATGTACTCCGCCGCTAACATGTAGATCCCGCCACGACGCTTCGCTGGTAAATGCACCAGCTTATCGCTTCCACCATTCAACATATACACGATCCGGGTTTGTGACTTTGAGTCATCCAGATCTGTGTCGGCTTAGCGCCGACGTGAATCCCTTTACGACGCATTTGTGCTCTTTCGCCACCTCCATAAACGAGGAAACATGTCCTTTGTCCTTTCGTGTACTTCAGGATATTCTTGACCGCTGTCCAAAGGTTCCTTGCCGGATTACTTTGGTACCTTCCTACCAAACTTACGGCAAGGTTTACATCGTGTCCTACACAAAGATGGCATATATAATAGATCCTATGGCTGAGGCATAGGGGATGACACTCATCTCTTCTTTATCTTTTGCCGTGGTCGGGCATTGAGTCGAGCTCAATTTCACACCTTGAAAACAGCAAGAACCCTTTCTTGACTGATCCATTTTGAACTTCTTCAAAATCTTATCAAGGTATGTGCTTTGTGAAAGACTCCATGAGGCATCTCGATCTATCCCTATAGATTTTGATGCCTAATATGTAAGCAGCTTCTCCAAGGTCCTTCATTGAAAAACTCTTATTCAAGTAGGCCTTAATGCTGTCCAAAAGTTCTATACCATTTCCCATCAAAAGTATGTCATCTACATATAATATGAGAAATGCCAAGGTAGCTCCCACTCACTTTCTTGTAAACGCAGGCTTCTCCATAAGTCTCAAGATAAACCCAAACGCTTTGATCATCTCATCAAAGCGTAATGTTCCAACTCCGAGATGCTTGCACCAGCCCATAAATGGATCGCTGGAGCTTGCATACCTTGTTAGCATTCTTAGGATCGACAAAACCTTCCTACTGCATCATATACAGCTCTTCCTTAAGATAACCGTTAAGTATGAATGCCGCTTTGACGCCCATCTCGCCATATCTCATAATCATAGTATGCAATTGCTAACATGATTCGGACGGACTTAAGCTTCGCCACGGAGAAAAAAGTCTCATCGTAGTCAATCCCTTTAACTTGTCGATAACCCTAGCTTATTAAGTCGCGGCTTTTATAGATGGTAACATTACCATCCGCTGGCCCGCCTTCTTCTTAAAGATCCATTTGTTTTCTATCGTCAACGATCATCTGGGCAAGTCTCACAAAGTCCATACTTTGTTTTCATACATGGATCCTATCTCAGATTGCATGGCTTCAAGCCATTTGTTGGAATCTGGCCCGCCATCGCTTCTTCATAGTTCAAGGTTCACCGTTGTTCAACAACATGATTTCCAGATGACAGGGTTGCCGCACTCGGGTGCGGAACGTGTCCTAGTGGACCTACGGTTCAAGAGCAACTTGATCCGAATTACCTTGATCATCATCATTAATTTCCTCTTCGGGCCGGTGTAGGCACCACAGAACATTTTCCCCAGCTGCACTACTTTCCTGCTCAAGAGGTAGTACTTCATCGAAGTTCTACTTTCCTCCTACTTACTCCTTTCGAGAGAAACTCTTTTTCTAGAAAGGATCCGCTCTTGGCAAAAAGATCTTGCCTTCGGATCTAAGGTAGAAGGTATACCCAATGGTTTCCTTAGGGTATCCTATGAAGACGATTTTTCCGACTTGGGTTCTGAGCTTTTCAGTTTGAAGTTTCTTGACATAAGCATCGCATCCTCAAACTTTTAGAAAACAATGTACTAGGGTTTCTTCCCAAACCATAATTCATACGGTGTCGCCTCAAAGGATTTAGACGGGGCCCTATTTAAAGTGAATGTAGTCGTTTCTAGAGCGTATCCCCAAAGTGATAGCGGTAAATCAAGAAGAGGCATCATAGATCGCACTATGTCCAATAGAGTGCGACATTACACGCTCGGACACACTATTACCGAGGTGTTCCAGCGGCGTGAGTTGTGAAACGCATTCCACATTTCCTAGTGTGTACCAAATTCATGACTTAAATATTCTCCTCCACGATCGATCGCAAGAATTTTATCTTCGGTCACGCTTGATTCTCTACTTCATTCTAAAATTCTTGAACTTTTCAAAGGTCTTCAGATTTGTGTTTCATCAAGTAGACATACCCATATCTACTCAAGTCATCGCGAGAGTGAGAACATAACGATACCCTCCACGAAGCCTCAACACTCATTGGCCCGCACACATTGTATTGGTATGTATGATTTCCAATAAGTTGGTTGTTTCAGCCCATTGTTCCGGAGAACGGAGTCTTGGTCATTTTGCCCATAAGGCATGGTTCGCGATGTGTCAAATGATTCATAATCGAGAGACTCTAAAAGTCCATCAAAGATGGAGTTTCTTCATGCGCTGACACCAATGTGACCATATGCGGCAAAGGCCACAAGTATGTGGACTATCGTTATCAACTTTACATCTTTTGGTATTCACTCATGAACATGTGTAACATTACGCTCGAGATTCATTAAGAATAAACCATTGACTATCGGAGCATGACCATAAAACATTTCTATCATATAAATAGAACAACCATTATTCTCGGATTTAAATGAGTAGCCATCTCATATTAAACGAGATCCCATACAATGTTCATGCTCAAACTTGGCACTAAATAACAATTATTGAGGTTTAAAACTAATCCCGTGAGGTAAA
Organism: Aegilops bicornis; assembly: GCA_021605145.1. Taxonomy (NCBI): domain Eukaryota; kingdom Viridiplantae; phylum Streptophyta; class Magnoliopsida; order Poales; family Poaceae; genus Aegilops; species Aegilops bicornis. The sequence goes on from CM038671.1 coordinate 677,571,061, forward strand.
TGTAGAGGTAGCGGCGGCGCATCACATCGACCTTGGAACCATTCCCCACGCCAAGATCGTCACCTCGCCCTTCGCCATTTCCTCTGCTTATTCCGCAGCCCCGCCATTGGTGGAGTTACATATATGAGCAACGGCACCGTATCAAATACCTGTGAGTTACTAATAGTAATCGTAAGGTACACATCAATTACATGTATATCAAATATACCTTTTAGTGTTGCCGGCCTTCTTGTCCGCTAAGTATTTAGGGCAGTTCCGCTCAAAGTGATTCCTTCCCTTGCAATAAAAGCACTCATTACCCTGTGTTTGGGTCCATTCTTCGACTTCTTCCCTTGAATCAAGCTTATCGGGCGCCGGCAACATCCTTGCCGGCCCTTCTTGGAAGTTCTTCTTTCCTTGCCCTTCTTGAACTTAGTGGTTTTATTGACCATCAACACTTGATGCTCCTTTTCTTGATCTCTACATCACGACTTCAAAGATTGAAAATACTTCAGAATAGTTTTCACCATCCCTTATATTGTAGTTCATCACAAAGCTCTTGTAGCTTGGTGGGAGCGATCAAGGATTCTCACAATGACCGCCTCGTCTGGAGGGAGGTTGATGTCCACCGGGACAAAGTGGTTGTGCAACCCAGACATTTTGAGTATGTGCTCACCGATGTAACTATTTTCCTCCATCTTAAATCAGAGAACTTGTCGGAGACTTCATATCTCTCGACCCGCATGAGCTTGGAAAACTAGTTTCAGCTCCTCCAACATCTCATATATGCTCCGTGTCGCTTCAAAACGCTTTTGGAGCCCCGGTTCTAAGCCGTAGCATGCCGCATCGAACGAGGGAGTAATCATCATGACTAGACTGCTGCCGCTCATAACGCCTTTGGTTCTTCTCGATGGGTATCACCCAGCGGTGCTTCTAGGACATATTGTTTCTTGGCAGCTATGAGGATGATCTCAAATTCCGGACCCAGTCCGAATAGTTGCTGCCATCATCTTTCAGCTTGGTTTTCTAGGAACGCTGCTGAAGTTCATGGTGACATTAGCGCTGGGCCATTTGATCTACAAGACATTTTGCAAAGATTTTAGACTATTTTTCATGATAATAAAGTTCATCTAATCAAATTATTTAATGAACTCCCACCAGATTTGACATCCCTCTAGTCATCTAAGTGATACATGATCCGAGTCGACTAGGCCGTGTCCGATCATCACGTGAGACTGACTAGTCATCGCCGGTGAACATTCCATGTTGATCGACTTTCCATACGACTCATGTTCGACCTTTTCGGTCTCTTGTGTTCCGAGGCCATGTCTCAGACATGCTAGGCTCGCTGGTTAACCTAAGTGTATTGCATGTGTAAAACTGTCTTACACCCGCTGTATGTGAACGTAAGGATCTATCACACCCGATCATCACGTGGTGCTTCAAACGATTTAACTTTAGCAACGGTGCATGCTTAGGAGAACACTTTCTTGAAATTGTTATGAGGATCATCTTATTTACTACCGCTGTCTAAGTAAACAAGATGCATAAACATAATAAACATCACATGCAATTATATAGTAGTGACATGATATGGCCAATATCATATAGCTCCTTTGATCTCCATCTTCGGGCTCCATGATCATCCTGTTACCGCATGACACCATGGTCTCCATCATCATGATCTCCATCATCGTCTCTTCATGAAGTTGTCACGCCAACGACTACTTCTACTTCTATGGCTAACGCGTTTAGCAATAAAGTAAAGTAATTTACATGGCGCTCTTTCAATGACACGAGGTCATACAAAAAATAAAGACAACTCCTATGGCTCCCGCCAGTTGTCATACTCATCGGCTACGCAAGTCGTGATTCCTATTACAAGAACATGATCTCATACATCACATATATCATTCATCATTCATCACAACTTTGGCCATATCACATCACAAACACTTGCTGCAAAAACAAGTTAGACGCCCTCTAATTGTTGTTGCAAGTTTTACGGCTGCAATAGGGTTCTAGCAAGAACGCTTTACTTACCTGCGTGAAAGCTACAACGTGATTTGTCAACTTCTATTTACCCTTCATAAGGACCCTTTTCATCGAATCCGCTCCAACTAAAGTGGGAGAGATATACACCCGCTTGCCACCTTATGCAACTAGTGCATGTCACGGTGGAACCAGTTTCACGTAAGCGCACGTAAGGTCGGTCCAGCCGCTTCATCCCACAATACCGCCAAGCAAGATAAGACTAGTAGCGCAAGAAAGTTGACAACATCTACGCCCACAACAAATTGTGTTCTACTCAGGCAATAGAGAACTACGACAGACCTAGCTCATGATGCCACTGTTAGAACGCGCAGAAAATTAAAAATTTTCCTCACGGTTTCACCAAGATCCATCTATGAGTTCATCTAGCAACGAGTCATGGGAGAGTGATTGCATCTACATACCACTTGTAGATCGGCGTATGTGAAGCCGCTCAATGGAACGGGGATGATGGAGTCGTACTACCGTGATTTAGATCACCGGCGACCTAGTGTCTGAATCGGACAAAGCACCTCCGCTGCTCAACACACGTAGGTATTTTAGGAAGCGGATGACATCTCCCTCCTTCTTGATCCAGCAAGGGGAAGGAGAGGTTGATGATGATCCCAGCAGCAATCGACGGGCGTGCAGGTGGATGCAGCAGAACTGTGGCAGGGCTTCGCCGAGCAACTACGGGAGGAGGAGTGAGGTGGTAGCAGGAGAGGGAGGTGCCAGGGCCTCTCAGGGGGTGCGGCTGCCCTCCCTCCTCCCTTTATATAGGTGCAAGAGGAGGATGGCAGAGCTCTTTCCCCTTCTTCCTCCAAGGAAGGGTGCGGCCAAGTGCTATGGAGGAGTCCTGAATCTCCCAAGGCACCTAGGAGGTGCCTTCCCTTTAGGACTCCCTCCCTCCCCCTAAGTCTCCTTGGGTGCATGGGCCTCTTGGGGTTGGTGCCTCATGGCCCATATAGGCTAAGCATGCGCACCCCCCCATTGTCACAGCCCATGTGGCCCCCCAAGGCAGTGTGGGACTCCCAGTAATTCCCCGACCCCCTTTCGCGACTCCCAAGCATAATACCGGGATAATCGCTGTGAAACCTTTTCCGGCGACTCAAAATAAGACTTCCCATATATAAATCTTTATCCTCCCATTCATTACGGAACTTCCCTCAGCACGCCCGGATTCTCATCCGGGACTCCAACAACAATCGGTTTGCTGCATACTCATATTCATACAACCTTAGCACTCACCGAACCTTATGTGTGTAGACCCCACGGGTTCGGGAGACATGCGTATGACCGAGACTCGCCCCGCAACAACCAACTGGGATCCGGATACCCATGTTGGCTCCCTACATGCTCCTCGATGATCCCCATCGGATGAACCATGATGCTCGAGGATTCAAACAACCCCAGATACAATTCCTTTGTCAATCGTAGATATTTTGACTCGCCCGATCTTCGACCGCCGGTATCCCAATACCTCGCTCAATCTCAAGCTATTTTGCAAGTCACTTTTACTCACATCAGAATGTAAGATGATCCCATGACCAAACACCGTAATACTTTGAGCTCATTACGATGATGCACTACCGAGTGGGCCTAGTTAGATGACACTCTCCGCCATACTGAGTGACAAATCCCAGCCTCCATCCGTGGTCAATCCCAATGCATACACTTCTTCGAGATACCTCCGTAATGCACCTTTATAGTCACCCAATTACGCCAGATTTTTCATACACCCAAAGCACTCCTATTGCATCCGGAGTTACACGCATCTCATGGTCTAAGGAAGAGATACTTGATATTGGAAAAGCTCTAGCAAACCTAATCATACATGCATCTTTGTGCCATGCTTTGATTGGGTCTTGTCCATCACATCATTCTCCTATTGTTATGATCCCGTTATCAACGACATCCAATGTCCATAGTCGTGAAACTACACTATCTCGTTGATCAAATCTAACTAGTCAACTACAGGAGTGCTCACTAGACATATATTGTAGTTCATGTATTCAGCACGCAGTATTACGATTTCCTCGATAATACAATTATAGTACGAATAAAAGACAATTATCATGAACAAGGAAATATAATAATAATCCTTTTATTATTGCCTCTAGGGCATATTTCCAACATCTTCATATCAAACGCCAAGCTTGCCATCCACGCCAAGGAGAGTCCCATCCTATTACGGGTGAGAGTCTTCGGTCTTGTATAACCACACTTCATCGGGTCCGCCCATCTAATGTGCCGGACGTCCGAGGACCCCTTTAATCCAGGACTTTCATTGACCCATTCACATCTTGACGCAGGAGAGATGCATAGGAGGGAGTGCCGGTGGTACGGGAAACATGAGGGGCTCAGAGCAGGTACGGTAGGTTGAGGAGATTAGGGAGAATCGAGGAGAGGAAGGAGGCGGCGTATGGGCCAAGAGAGAAGGGATCGCTAAGGTGACCCCTGCAGTTAGGTTTTGCCCAATTATATACTCCGCCTTTGGCCGAACTGCCTTTTTACCCTTTCCATTTTTTTTCTCTCGCTAGCATAGTAAAAATGATGAGGTGGCTAGCGCTGAGCAATCGCCCGTGAGGTTCGCTATTGGAGATGTTAACTACTCAAGCAAGTAAGAGCATCTCCAAACAATCCAAGGCCACGTGTTGCAATCTCTAAAAAGCTTTTGCAGCGCCGTTGTTCGCGATTTTTGAGCGGCCAAGGCCAAGCGCTTTGCTCCAGCGTCACGCTGCAAAGTTTAGCGTATGCGGAGCCGCTTTAGCGTATCGCTTAAACTGCAAGCTGGGTTGCTGCTTATACCCTGCCGCTGCCATATGTTGAGTTTTGGAGATGATGATGATATTTGAACCATGAAAGCAAAAACATAAAAACAAAGACATAATCCAAAACAAGTTCATGACATAAAAGTTCAAATTCATGCCCACAACATCATCCAACCAAGTTTAAAATCCGAACGAAGTTCATGATGGAAGTTCACACAAACGTAATGGCACATCTCAACAATCATGCCCCATCCTCAAGTTGCCCCTCCTCTTCCTCCGACATTCATCTTTCCCATCCAAGACGATTCTTTCTCCTCCTCTTCATTGTCGCACGCCACATCATCAAGTGGAGCTCGGAAGGTGCTGGAAAGATCTTTCAATCTGAAGGTGTGTGATGAGGCACACCGGAAGAGTCTCCACGATGCCTGGGAGGCATGCTCACTCGGAGGTGTTCCCATGCCTCCCATGGTGGTCTCTCCGTCGCCCATGCCTGATGCACTTCCACGGTAGTCTGGCCACCCATGCCACTCATGTCGCCCATGGTAGCTCCAAAGCCACCCATGCCGCCAAATGCCACTGGCTCCCGCGCCGCCATGCCACCGCCACCCATGTCGCCTATGCCACCGCCAACCATGGCCTTTTTGGACCAAGACTTCTTCGACGGGCAAGATCGACGACTCCTTTTGTTTTTTTCTCATCAAGAGTAGATGTCAACAAGAAGAATAAGTACTTCTCCCATTGCAACAACCTAGCTCACTCCTCCATGGCCACCTTCCTCTCCTCCAATGACACCTTTCTCTCCTACCACCATCCTCCTTCTCCCCGGCCGCCAACCTCCTCTCCTCGTCATGCATCTTGGTTCCTTCACATCTTCCTCACCTTGTTCGCTTCCTTTCTTGCCTTCACAATAGCTTCGTACAGCATTTTTTGAGCCTGGCTGCCTCCTTTCCTCCTCTTATTTTCTTTTGTGCCCTTGTTGCATCCATCCCGGCCTTTTTGGCTTGGAGTATGAAGCCGAGCTTGGTGTAGGGCATCTCTTGTCGCCATCACTTGATGCCTCCTCACAATCATCAGTCCAAATCAATAGTTCGCTTATGCTTATGCTCTCGCCAATATCACGATAGCATCACGCTTCTTCCATTTCTCATCATCCTTCAATTCTTCATAGTAATGAGGCAAGGTAAATGTTCTCCCTTTTTTGATTCTCTTTCTTGGTCTTCTCATCCTCTCCTTTGAACAAGTTTTGTGCAATATTGAGCTACATACAAAAAAAAACAAAGGTTAGCACTAGCAAACACCAAGAAGAAGCATGATGAACATGGAAGAAATGGCACTTACCCTATCTATAACATTGAATTACCACTTGGGTTCAACTTGTCAACTGCCTTAAGCAGCGGTCACTTCACTCCTTGGATAATCTCGGTTGATTGTCGCACTCACCGGGAGCTTAAGAGATATTCCTTTGAGTGTTGAATTCCACTTTTGTTGTGCACATCAAAGTGTTCCTTCATCCGGAGTCATTAATATGCATCTCTACTTGGATCACCTCCAACAGAGGGGATCCCTTGACACTTTTGCAACCAAGTATTGCATAGCAAGATGTCT